>CM037597.1:36958935-38292935 GCA_021018995.1 Chloranthus sessilifolius | reverse complement strand
TCATTAGGATCTTCCTATGGGAGGGAGGAGAGGAGAGGAAGTTCTATTTGATCAATTGGGAGCTGTGCTGTTTTTCAAAAGAGGAGCGAGGTCTGGGGATAAAGAATTTGGGGCTTATGATGGCGGTTGGGGGAGGAGAAGGAAAGCATTGGCTGCAGGTGGTGGAAGGGAAGTATGATAGGATTGATCATGGGTGGGGCTTTCAGTATGGTAGCAGAAAGGGGTCTGGGTGGTGGAAGGGTATTCATAATGTCAGAGAGGAGTTTAAGAAGGCCTTAAGATACAGTTGGGGCAATGGTAACATGATAACCTTTTGGAATGACACATGGAATGGGATTAGAGCTCCCAAGTAGGACTTCAGTAAAATTGATCAGATTGCTGCTTTGTACAGTTTCGCAGATGATGACTGATCAGGGAGGTGAGGTTGTGTGGAATGTTTTCACTGGATGGGAGCATAAAGAAGATGAGTTTGATCTCATGGAGCTCTGACACTCTGCTAGAAGGAATGGTTTGAATAGAGACTGTTGAATCTGGAGTCTCATTGGGAAGGGTCAGTTTTCACCTTTTCGGTTGAATCTTTTTACTCCTTTTTGAGTAGAAGACCATTGAAGAGGCACCCTTGGACACATCTATGGAAGGTTAAGATCCTTTCCAAAATCCAGTTTTTTGGATGGAGTGTAGCATGGGGTAAAATCCTTGCTATTGATCAGCTGTTGAAAAGGGGAGTGAGGAAGAGAAATAGGTGTGTGATGTGCCTCCAGAATAAGGAGACTGTGGATCACCTTTTGATCCATTGTTAGGTGGCTACAGAAGTATGGTACATGGTGCTTTAAACTTTCAATATTAGGTGGGTTTTTCATGAGGATTGTGGTCAGTTATTGAATGAATGGAGGGGGATCCAGTTTGAAGGAATAAAGCAAGGGCTGTGGGACATTGTTGTTTTTTGCTGTCATGTGGGCTCTGTGGAGGGAAAGATATGACCATGGATCAAAATATCGTCCGATACCGATACATATCGGACGATACGTATCGGTATTGGACGTGAACGATACGGTACATTAAATGTACCGTATCGCTCATTTGTATTGCAAATACCGGACGATACATTCAATGTATCGTCCGATACACTACTGTTCCGGTACGTATCGTCCGGTACGTACCGGTTTTTTGACCGGACGATACGTGCCGGTTTTCCGGCATTTTAACCCATGGATATGACTGTATTTTCAATTGGAAAAGGAGGCCAGTTCAGTTGATGTTGAAAGCAGTTAGGAATTTCTCTGTAAGCTGGATTAGATTAGCTGTTAGTAAGGAAAATTTTTGTGATCTGTAATTTACCAGTTAGTGGGTGATTCCCAGAGTGTCTTTGGGCTCCTTGCTTGGCTGGGGTGTGAGTTCGAGAGAGGGGTAGTTTCTCGCTACTAGCCTCTTAGGGTCAGAGTGTCTGTGTGTTTAGTTGCTGTGTGGGTTACTGCCATGCTAGGTCAGGTTTGTTTTTTATCTTTTAGTTTTTAGTAAAAGTTACATGTTATCGGTAAAAAATATAGAAAGTTTCTATTACAGAGTTGACAACTTAGAGGACATAAATTATGAAGGCTTGCAACTGAAATGTTTCCTTTAACACGTCACTATTTATTTTAAATCATGTGTTCTCAGTGATCCATGTACATGAGAGTGTCTCTTGTCTTGATTTTATAAGTCTTAAAGTTCATGCATGACTTAACCATTAAAATAATTTTAGCACGCCTATATGTGCCAAGTTTATAACAATATCTATACCGATGGGGACCCCCATGGACAATTTCATGATTAGCTTTAGCCTCTGCTTATTGAGGTGACTCGTGCTTGGTATGTGTTTTGTCATGTCATGATGGGATCCTATGAAATCGAAAATCATATATACAGGGTCACTTGCCTTCTTAGCATAGAATAGTACTTGTCTTGCATGATAATTCATGCTATGTTCGATCATATATATTCCATGTGTATTAATGTCTTGAAAATTCTTGGACTAATTAATTGCTTCTTAGTTTCGTGTCTTGTTTTCTTAATATTCTTATGTGGAATTGTGGATAGCCACGGTGCGATCGATTTCTCAATCACATCGAACTCGGTATTATGTGTCCCATATCACCATGGCTTTCACAACTCGCAAAAGACCCATAATAAGGGTTCAATGTGATTCGCAACGGTAAGGCACCGTGACAAAGGCATATCACGATTTTCTAATTTCTTTGTTATAATTAAGCATGCATTTAACATCCATTTGTACAATTTCTTGGCATGTCAGCGTTAATGATATCCCTCATGTGGGTCTCCTCACATCACAAGGAAAACGGGGCATTTAAGTACATAAATCAAATTTGACAATTACAATGTAATCGGTGTAGTTATGGTGCTTAACTAGTCAAAATAAATTATAGTTCATGTCTGAAGCTGGAATATCTGACAATTACATGTGATGATCACGGAAATTTGGAAAGGGGTGATCGTACTGAAATTTCTATGATTTCAAACTTGTTGGGCTAACTCAGAGGTCAAAGGTGCATAAACAGAACACGTGGACAGAAAACCAGGTTCAAGAGTTTACTGTGCGGATTTTTAAAATAGGCATGTTGAGGTCAAATTTTGGGACACATAGAGACTGATCTAGCCTCGGATACCGAAACAGTTTTTGCAGAGAGCACTGCTCTCTACACCAACTCTTTGGCGGCCTTCCAATTGGAGGCCTATAAAAGTTTTTACGGTTGCGGGAAGTTGGGAAAATACCCATTATGTTAATGATAATATTCAAACATTCACATTCTAGATTACATTTAGACTTTAAATTTCGAGTGCATGGGTAGTAATACAAAGCACACAATTCAAGGAAATTTATCTACATACAATCAATGTCAAGATGGAGTTGGCGGTGCCTTAGTTGCACGAAGTGGGAGTGGGAGCTGCGAAGCGGCAATTTATAAAAATCTAGGAAGCGTCTATATATATATATATATATATATATATATATATATATATATATATATATATATATATATATAAGAAAGAGAGATAGAGAAAAGAGCCATAATTAGATGAGATCATGAGAATGAGAACAGATATACAAATGTCTTTTAATGAGAACATATATCCCAATCTTCCGCACAATAAATCTTGAAATCGTGGCATACCATTAGACGGCCAAATGTTGATTCCACATGGTACACATCCAAAAAAGTGAACGCGAACACGTCATACCATGACACGTGGTTCAAGTTCATTTTTTGAGATTTTTACTGCAACGTGGAATCAATATGACCGTCTGATGGTAGGCCCATGATCTCAATATCCATTTTATGGAAGATTGGCACGGAAAACAATCTCCATCGTCTGATTCAAAGTAGTCAGCAGAATTTTCCTTTTTTAAAGTGAGGTGGCTGTAACATAAAGTGGTGTGGTAGTAACACCATCCTTTTTGGAACTATAAATATCTAGATCGTGATTTTCGAATCACACGGTACATCTGATTAGATATACTACCACATGTCACCATCCTTGATTTGGTGCTGCTGCTCTGTACTGTATCAAAAACTTTACTAGTTAAAGTTGTAACTACACTGCCTCATTGACTTTGAGAGGGTACCCTAAATGCTTACTAGGGTATACTTGTAAAAACGCTCATAGCTGACGGGTATTATTTACAAAATCCTAAAACAGTAAAAACCCTTACTCTGTAGGGTTTAAAAATCTGGCATCTCCTCTCATTATCTACATATGAAGATATTGGCTGTGAGAGAGAGAGAGAGAGAGAGAGAGAGAGAGAGAGCAAAGTTGATCTAATCTTATCCATGTCATCGCCTACACATACTAATCTGGAGGCGAAGATAGAGAGAGATTGGAAAGAGCCTAAAATTTTGGGCGATGATGAAAAAGGGGTTTAAATCTCAGCCATTAAAAGGCTGAATGACGAGGTAAGATCATAACTTTCCTTTTTTTTTTTTTTCACTTTTTTATATGATTTTATTAACATACAATCTCTTTGTGCTTTTTTTTGGCTAGTAATTTTTTTCGCTGTTTTTTTCTTGCTGGTAATTTTAGATCATGAAGACTATTTTTATTATAACTTTTTACAAGATTATATTTTTTAACACCTGGGAATTGTCAGAACCGCGGTTCCTACACGTTTCCGATTCTGAAACGTAGAATCGCGCTTCCAATAAGAAACGAAGAGGGAATTGGACGGTTCCTGCTTCTAGGGGCGGTGCCCCATTTGGGCTCCGAAAACTAAAACCTTGCCTAGTGGAAGGTCGTATCCCAAATGCTAACAAGGTCGATGCTAATTTGAAGTGCCCAAGAGCTTCAAATTCTCATTAACCAACCATGTTAAAGCCTAAAAATATAAGAAAGTAATGGAACTACATATACACATACCATTAAATCATTAATCGAAATTATAAATGAATAATAATCAAAGAAAATTATTTATGCAGTAGTAGTTAATTAAATGGTCTGTAATCATAGAATAATAGTTAAAAGAAACACTTGTTCATACATATCTGTATAATTATACAGATTATAGTCAAGGAATAATAATCAATAAAAATATATATTTGTGCAATTTATTAATTAATTAATGAAATTCAAAGAATAACACTTAACTCCCCCCACCTCGGGCACAAAGGACTGAAGCGCTGATACCGATTTCTAAAAATTGATTGAATGACGCCGACGATTGCAAGATTATAATCTAGGCCTTCCAATTCATTTTCCTTCTTCATCTATAAAGAGAATGTTGCAATGAGATATCAACGTTGGGATGTTTGTGACATTAAGAATAATTTCATTTTTGAGTCTTATCAAAGCTACAAAATTTTGAGGGGGGAAAGTATGGAAGATATGGGCTTGGTCCACGCAATAGGAGTAGAGTGAAGTGTTGTGTACTAGCTTCTTCTTCCTTAGATATGAGAGCGAGGGAGAGAGAATATCCATTAACTCACAAAATTATGAGGAATTAAGATTGGTAGAAGCCGTGTGCGTTCGAGGTTTGGGATATTGATGAGTGAAATCTTGAGAACAGAAAGAGTTGGAGCCCAACTGGACTCTTTCTATTTAGTGATTGTGGATATCCATTAAATCAGAAAATTATGAGGAACTAAGATTGGTAGAAGGCGTGTGCGTTCAAGAGTTGGGATATTGATGGGTGAAATCTTGAGAAAAGAAAGAGTTGGAGCCCAACTGGACTCTTTCTATTTTCAAAATCTTCCAAGATACCAACCTGTATGCATGTTGTGATATGCGAGAATCCAGATGCCATTTAATTGAATGAGTTCTCAAAGGAGTTGCGTTGTGATAGGAATTTTGGAAGGGATATTGCAAGGTTAGTGTGCCCCATGTTGGAAGATCTTGGGTATTGTGTGCCACATGGATAGCAAGACTGTGGTAATGTTGGGCGATCTTAAAGGATTTAAGGATGCACGGTTTTTGGTTGTTTGTTATTAAGAATATAATAACGTGAGAGAGAGAGAGAGAGAGAGAGAGAGAGAGAGAGAGAGAGAGAGAGAGAGAGAGAGAATTAGCTGAGGCGTGGAATCCATGTAGCACAAAAAGGGAGGCGGCCAATTGTGATTTTCCAACTACAGGTTCTGGTTTGTATGAATGCATCCAATAAGGAGATAAGAGTCCTGAACGGTGAAAACTCTTTTTAATTTTTATTTTTTATAATTCAAATTCTTGGGGATATGAGGTGTTTCAGCTGTCTTTGTGGGTCAAATACGTGGTGAGAAAAGAAGGCTTCAAATGAGGGATGCTACAGTAGTATCTGGTTTCACATGTGAGACGCATACTTGAATAGTAGGCATATGTATTTTAATATATGAAAGATCCTATTTGCAAAAGGTAACTTAACGTGGCAAGGTTTAGAACCCAAGACCACGAGCCTAGATGTAGCTTCCCATTGAGCTACAACTACTATTTGTTTCATCAAACACAAAAATTAATAGTATACATTGTTTTATATTAAATACAACCCACATATATACCATTCTACATTAAATACAATCCATATTGGTATTCCACTTTTATGTGATTTACAAAAACAAGATGTGTCCCCGTAATAAAAACACTATGTATGTAAGCAATCTAGAAACTCACCCTTGCGTAAAGCTCATATATATTCCCGACAAATAGGCACTCTTAGAAAAATAGGAAAAGGAATTTTTATTAGAGTCAAAGTTAGGATTTAGCTACATAGGTTTCGTTTTTTGTAAAATGTAGTAATATTTCTTCATAAGAGCAACCTAATTATTTTAAATTGAATAATAGGACGGTCTGGTCCAATACGCAATTAGCTTGCTAAAAAATTTCACATGTTTATATGTAATAGGAAAATACTAATTTATCATACCCATGAGTATTAATTTACTTAGATTAGTTGGAATATAGATAATTATTCTAAATTAACAACATCGAGATCAAAAGTCAACATGTCAATGCTAGAGAAAATTGGGACCAGTACATTCTCCCCCGTTATAAAATTTCGTCCTCGAAATTTACATACCTTAATCAAAGAGCTGCTGATATTTGTCGTGAATCTTTGCCTCGTGCTTCCAGGTAGCATCCTCAGATGAATGATGCTACCGCCTTACAAGCACAAGAGGATTCCGCTTGGTAGGTATAATTTGCTCTTTTCGGTCAAGAATTTGCATCGGTTCCTCAACCACAATCATGTCATCGTGGAGCTCGATAGACTGATAGTTCAATACATGAGTTGGGTCAGACACGTACTTTCGCAACATCGACACGTGGAAGACTAGATCAAATTTCAATAAGTCAACGCTAGAAGAAATTGGGGTCATTACATTTTCTCTTATAAAAATTTTGTCCTCGAAATTTACATACCTCAATTAAAGAGTTGCTGGTATTTGTCGTGAATCTCTGCTACGCTCTCCTAGGTAGCCTCTTCAGATGAATGATGCTGCCACCTTACAAGCACAAGAGGAATCCGCTTGGTACATAGGATTTACTCTTTTCGATCAAGAATTTGCATCGGTTCCTCAATCATGGTCATGTCATCGTGGAGCTCGATAGGCTGGTAGTCCAATTCATCAGTTGCATCAAACACGTACTTCCGCAACATCGACACGTGGAAGACGTCATATATACTTGAAAGTTGTGGAGGTAAAGCAATCCAATAAGCAACCTTACAAACCTGACCCAAAATTTTAAAGGGTCTGACATAGCGTGCACTTAGCTTCCACGTTTCCCGAATCACATTACTCCTTTAGTAGGTGAGTTCTTGATGAAGGTGTTTTCTCCTTTCTGGATGGAATGCATTGTCACAACTATACTAGACATACAAATAATAATAAATAAATAAATGATGCACCAAATCACTTGAAACTCGACATTTGTTCCTTTTAGGTCCACAACTTCTTTGTCGGCTTCATAGTCTTTAATCTTTCTCGGATCTCTTTAATAGCTTCAGTTGCGCTTCTAATAAGATCTCGACCCAACAAAATCCTTTCTGAAGCTTCTTCCCAATTAAGTGGGGATTTGCATCTTCGACCATCAGTCGCTTCGTGTATAGTCATTCCAATGCTTGCCTGATAACTGTTGTACGTAAACTCGATCAACGGTAAATGTTTATCCCATGCTCCCTAAAAAATCCAACATGCAGGCTCAGATCATGTCCTCGATAATTTGGTTCACCCTTTCTGTCTTCTCATTTAATTGAGGGTGAAAGGCGAAGCTCTCGAACCCATGCCTTCTTGGAAACTTTTCCAACCCTTTGACGTGTACAACAGATCTCTGTATGAGATGGTGCTAACCGGATATCTTGTAGTCTGACGATCTCTCTGACATATAAATTGGTAAGCTGGTTGGCTGTGTACTTCGTCCGATAAGGTAGAAAGTGAGCGGACTTGGTTAATTGATCGACGACCATCCAAATTACATTACAATACCCTTTCACTGTTCTCGGAAGTCATAGGATGAAAACCATAAAAATATTCTCCCACTTCCATTCAGGAATTGGTAAGGTTTGTAATAGACCTAATGGATTTTGATGGTTGATCTTGACTTGCTGGTATACTAGGCATTTTGATATATAGTCAGCTATCTCTTTCTTCAATCCTCTCCACAAAAAATTATTCTTAAGGTCCTGTTACATTTTAGTGCATCCTTGGTGGATGATATATTTTAACTTGTGTGCATCATCAAGAATTTGGCGTCGAAGCTAGGTATCAGTTGGCTCACAAAGTCGACCTTTGAAAAGTAAACAACCATCCTCTTGGAAAGAGAAATCAGATCTGTCACACTGATTACATCCTGTTTGATGGCCATAAGCTCCTCATTAGTCATCTAGAGCTCTCGGATGCTATCAAATATCATCGGTCAGATAGTATTATTGGCCATTAAGGCCCCTGAGTGTTGAAAATCAAATTTTATATCATAAAGATAGATATTCTCAAATAATCGCCATCGATAGATTCTTGTGATGAGATTGGACAGTTGATCTGATGATTTTTTACTTAGTGCGTTCACCACCACATTAGCTTCCCAAGGTGGTGCTGAATTGAACAATTATGATCCTTGAGGAACCCCATTCATCTTCTTTGCCCCATGTTCAAATCATTGTTTTAAATAGCGTTTGAGGCGTATTCCTTGAGGCACGCCTCGAGACGTAGCTTAAGTTTTTCGCCTCGAGGCGTACCATTGAGTCGTAATGCTCCTGATGCGTACTTGAGGCGTAATGAGGCGCGGTGAGGCTTAAGCTTCACGTGAGCCTTTATTTTTTCACTACTTTATCCTCATATTTCTAACAAATTTACCTTTTTTCATCAGTTTACCCTTTTAAAGGATTATTATGGGATGAAATAGAGTGGGATTACCTCTGTTAATATTTAATAACTTAAAATTATTACTTGTTAATGAGAAAGGAACCTACCAATTTGTATTGTAATATTATTTTTTGAGTTGTGAGTCATGACTTGAGACTTATATAGAATAAACATTTCCAATCTTACGTATATTTTGATTTTGAACTCTTCTTTTGTCAAGGGTAAATGATTTTGCAGTTATACCTCTCATTGTATTTGTGCCTTGAATATTGATTGGTTTATGATTAGAAAATTGTTTATTATTTTTTCTTACATGTTTTGTTATTTATTTATCAATCTTTTTGAATTTTCTTTATATTTTTAAATTTATTTTATTTTTAAATTAAAATTTTAAAAATTGTGAGGCTCATACCTTACGCCTTGCTGGAGGACTGAGCGCTATGCCTTCATCTTTCACCTTAAAAAACATTGGTTCAAATCTTTCTAAGTAAAGAGATATTTCAAACTCTTATGATCCGTGAGTACTTCGGATTTTTCTCTGTAGAGATAGTGCCTCTAAATCTTTAAGGCTACAATGACGACTCTAAGCTCCAAGTCTTGGGTTGGATAGTTATTCTCATAGTCCTTGTTTTGATGAGAGCCATAAGCAATGACATAATCATCTTGATTTAAAACACAATCCAACCCATTGCGTGATGCATTACTAAATTCCACGGAACCTTCGAAGCTTGAAAGTATTGCAAGAATTGGTGCAAAAGTTAAATTCTTCTTAAACTCTTGGAACCTCTTTTCACATGGATCATTCCATTCAAATTTTGCATTTTTCCTCGTGAGTTGTGTAAGAGACGCAACAAGTTTGAAAAGCGTTCCACGAATCTTTTTGTAGTAACCAGCTAAGCCTAGAAAACTGTGAATTTCGGTCACAGTCTTTGGTTGTTCCCACTGTACGATGTTCTCCATCTTACCAGGATCAACAACTACCTTGGCCTCAGAAATGACGTGTCCCAAGAAACTTGCTTGCTCGAGCCAAAAGTTACACTTAGCTTCGCATAAAGATGATGGTTGCGATGTGTCTGAAGTGCGATGCGTAAGTGTTGCTCTTGATCTCTCCTCATCATCGTGTAGATGAGAATGTCATTGACGAAGACGACCACAAATTGATCGAGGTATGGCGAACACCCGGTCCATCAAATCCATGAACACTGCAGGTGGTTTGTCAAGCCGAAAGGCATGACTAGAAACTCATACTGACTATATTTAGTGTAAAAAAATAGTCTTGGGAATGCTCTCAGCTTTAATCTTCAATTGATGGTAGCCTGACCTCAAATCGATCTCGAAAAAGAACTTCGCTCCTTAGAGTTGATCGAAGAGATCATCAATGCAAGGGTGTTAAACGATGTCCGATTGACGTGAAATTGGTCTTGTTTGAAAGTTTATCGAAGTAGCTTTCCAACAAGACAAGAATTACACAATTCTGACACCTATTGGTAGACTTATGACCACTTTTTCGATGGTTGCGCAGAAGGTGACGGGATTAATAGTCACATATCACATATATGTGCCTGACCCCTAAATAATTCAAATAAGGAAACTAATCCTAAAGCAAACCACTTATTAAAAGAATCATAATAAGAAAGGAAACTAAACCTAGATAAAATATTGCCTAAATTAATGTGCACATGGGTCTTTAATGAGCCTTTTTTAAAAACCCATTCGTGGGTCCACTTTCTCTTTTGGCGTTTCCTCTTTATCCAGCCATGATCCAAACAGGTGGATTTAAAGTTCGCATCATCCCCTCTACTTTGAGAAAGTTCGACTTCGAACTTTGGTTGGCATGGATCTTCATGGTCGTGATTACAGACAATATATAGGGAACCTCAATCGGAAGCGGCTTGAACAAGTAAACAAGATTCCACTCGGGCTCGATCTGTTTGATCTTCGATTCACCAACGGAAATGGACGTCAACATGCAACCAACACGATCTTAGGACCTGTGGGTCATGGGTGTGATAGTCTTCATTTCGAATAATTGTGCTTCAATGATCTCGGGCTCGAGGGGACTGATTGTGGCAATTTGCTCTTCAACGGTCTCGGACTCTTCAATGGTGTCGGGATTAGTACATATATATTAATCGGAAGAGGGTTCTCATCAACCAGTACCGACTCTTCGACCGATTTTGGGGCTATCACGGGTTCAAGTAGAGGATCGATAACAATTTTAGGTGAGATGAGGTCGGCTAGGGTAACAATGGTGACCGATTTGATTTCTTGAACAGGCTTTGGGTTGTAAGTTGTTACGGGGGTTGCAACTGGCATAGAGTTTACACCGTTAAAGGATTTCGTAACGGGTGTAGGTTTCCCAACGGTTATGGGATGAGAAATTGTTATGGGATTACAACGGATAGTTGGTGATGTGGTTGGGTTAACGGACACGGGATTTGAAAGCTTAAATCTCAAAGCTTCATGTCTCACCGATATGATTTCCTCTTGTAGTTTGAGAAGAAAATCCTCGAGAAATTTTTGAACGAGACCCTTGTTTAATGCCTCCGTTATCCGACGTGTGTTTGTTAACTCACATCTAATATCAAGAGTAAATGCTCGATCATATAAAGCTGACCAATATTGAGGTATTGAATTCAAATACCTCAGACTCTGTGATTTAGTTTTCACTGCCTCCCATGCTTGTCTAATCTTACTAATCGTCTGATACAAATCAAGGAACTTTCACCGATCCATGAACGATCCCATTCTAGCCATCATGAATTCATTCAACTCGTGCAAGGCTTCGATAAACTGTTTTTTACTCATGATGGACTTCACGTGCCGAGTGTTGAACTGGGACTTGATACCAATTTGATGCGGTAAAAATCACATGTTAACCTTAAATAGCGTAAATCTCGTAAGATAGGGGTTAAGGTTCTCGCCCTTCAATTAAAACAAAAAATAAAAGGAAAAATAGGGGTAGAAGAAGATCCAAGGAATCGCTCCAAGGAAGAAAGTTGGTCTCACACCAAACCGTAACCAGGAGAAGAATCACTCTTCTATCGAAAAGTCATCTCAAGTTCTTTAGAATTCGCACAAACAAAACTCATAATTTTCATTCATCATCAATAATAATTCTCATAAGAGATTATAATGTGTATTTATAAAGAAAAAAATCCTAGGAATACTACTTAAAATAAAACTCGTAATCAATCATTAAAACTTTCTAATCTAACGGTCACAATTACTTTGGTAATCCCTTTTATTATTACGCGATCACTTTTGAAGGGTCAAACGATGTCTGGTTGACGTGAAATTGGTCTTGTTTGAAAGCTTACCAAAGTAACTTTCCAACAAGACAAGAATCACACAATTCTGGCACATATTGGTAGACTTATGAACACTTTTCGATGGTTACGCAGAAGGTGACGGGATTAACAATCGCATATCACATATATGTGCCTGACCCTTAAATAATTCAAATAAGGAAACTAATCCTAAAACAAAGTACTTATTAAAAGAATTCTAATAAGGAAACTAAACCTAAATAAAATATTGCCTAAATTAATGTGCACATGGGTCTTTAACGGACATTTTTAAAAAACCCATTCGTGGGTCCACTTTCTCTTTTGACGTTTCCTCTTTATCCGGCCACAATTCAAACAGGCGGATCTAAAGTTCGCATCACTAAGCCTTCATGCTAACTCAACTATTCCCTAAAATATTTTGTCTAGCCTCTTCCCTCACAAATATCTCTCGCATTCCTGCAGTGACTAGTTCTCACGGACACCAAGGAACACCATTGAAGCGGCTTCTCCTAACCTTAGTATTTCTCAGATTTATCACACCACCCCCTCCATGTATAGTTGTGGCTGTTGGTAGCTTCCCTCGGCTTTCTTGTGCACTCCCGAATCCAACATTTTTTGTCCGCTTTGTCCTTGTAAGGCCCACGATCATTAAGGTTTGTGTTTTCTCCCTCCCTATTATCAAGTTCTTTCCTCGAATCATATTGATGGTTTATAAGAAATAAATAGTATTACATGTTTAAAAAGAATAAACTTGTCGGTACTTTTTGTCCTGAAACCATTTTCACTCTGTTGCACCAATACTGATGCCTGTGGCATATTCTGATAACCATATAATACATTGTAAGCTACAATGAAGGCAGACATGGATGGCATCCAACCCCACACTATTTGAAGATCAATGTCCGTCACTACTTGACTGTTCAATAGTGGGAATGATATGCCAGATCACTTGCCACTACGTTCATTTTCTATCTAATACAATTGGAGTTGGGATTTCTCTGTCGTTGCCACTATACCAATAACTCCCACACTCTTACACTAATTAAGGGACGGATCCTATTTCGCATCTTTTGCATACTAAATTCCAGCATCCAAGATGGGAATTACATAAAAACATTTACAGTTTCAACCTTGTTACGGGAATTATAGTTTGGAGGGGTTAGATGAGAGGAGGAAATTAGAAGAGAAAGAGGTGGGAGAACTTAGGGTTGTGTATTCAATTCCCTCACAACCTTTTCATTATTCTATATCACTTATAATAGAATCCCTTGTACATATTAACACACTACTACATATAGTATACTAGAAACACACCCACACTAACACTAACGACATGCCAACGCTGATACGAACTTTAGATCCGCTTATTTGAATCGTGGTCGGATAAAGATGAGACATCAAAAGAGAAAGTGGACCCGCGAATGAGTTTTTTAAAAAGGCCCGTTTAAGACCGTTTGATCAAAAAGAAGAAATCCAAAATTTATTATGGTCTTCAACTTTCAATCCCGCCACTTTTATGTTTGGCCTATTTTGAAGTGTCAAACAAAGTCAGATTGATGCGAAATTGGTCATATTTGAAAGCTTATCGAAGTAGCTTTCCAACGAGCCAAAAAAAATGCAATTCCGATAAGTATTGAAGAAGTTATGGTCAATTTTCGGAAGTTGCACAGAAAGTGACGAATTTCAAGAATCCTAATTGAATTAGGATTAGTCTCTTTTATTATTTTATTTTAGAAAATAAGAGTTGTCTCTTTGATTAGAAATATGATTAGTTTCCTTATTGTTTTAGGACTTTATTGTTTTAGAAGAATTAAGATATTTCTTTTATTTGAATTAGGAATTAGAGTTATACTAGGATTTCTAATTTTATGCATTAGTTAATCTATTTAAAGGCTTGTAAACACTTTTATTATAACTTTTTGGTTAATGAAAATGGCTTATGCAAAATTGAGAGTTTTAAGCTTTCGTGAGGGTTCAAAACGGAGAGTGATTCTTCGATTCCCGCATGCGGTTTGGTGCGAGGCCAACTCTTCTTCCATCTCTTTCTTCTTTAGATCTACGATTTGCGTAAGTAGTTTAACCCTAGTTATTTTATTTATTTCATAAAATCCAAAATCAACCTATTTGTTCATCATAGATCATTACTAGTCTTTTAATTTTGTTTGGTATCGAGAGAACCCGCTTGCATGTTCGTTCGACGCCTTAAAACTATCGGAGATCTAACCGTTTATAAGAACCCTAGTCTTCTAGATCCGCGATAAGGAACACACACTAAAGTAACGCTATTTTGTGCCGGAATTAAATCACCTAATTGAATTTTTAGAATTTTTCGTAGTAATTTGTTATGAGAAATTGCTACTTTTTAATTGATTAAGTTAATTTTAATCCTAATCTCAGCCTTAACATTGCATTTAGTAAGTTCCCGCATCAAATTGGTATCAAAGCATCAGTTTAGGTTTAGGGTTTTGGTGTTCATATAGGTTTTAGGGTTTATTTTGTCATTAATTCATAGTTTTCTAGGGTCTATCTAGCTCGTGTCTGGATTTTGTCTGGTTTTTTCGTCTAATTTTTATTTGGTTTTTGTTTAGTTTTTTCGTCTGGTTCTTGTCTGGTTTTTTCTTCTGACTTTTGTTTAGTTTTTGTTTGTTTTTTGTCTAGCTTTTGTTTGAATTTTCTTCTAGCTTTTTGCATGGATTTTTTTGTCTAAAATTTTGTCTAGCCTTTGTCTAATTTTGTCTTGCATCGTCATGGATCTCAATAGGATAGAAGCTTTTCTTAATGATTTTGCGGCCACCTTTCAGGCCCAACTGCAAACTCAGTAGGAGGATTTAAAACTCCGTCATTCTCAAAATCATAGTCGGACTTTCCAACTTGAGTCAAGGAGCACCTCACTAAAGGGAGCTCTGATTTACGGATTCCACCATTGAAACCCGTGATTACTCCTCCGCATCCCCAAATCGCTAAAGTAAGAGGAGTAAGTGTTGAGAACCCTAATCCTTGTAGTCGTAACAAGTGCTATAAGTGTCAAGGACTTGGGCACTTTGCATACCAATGCCCTACAAAATCTCCCACTTCGAATTTATTGAATAAAAGAGAGAGCCCTAAGGAGCCAGCGAAGAGGGTAGTAGAAATTGTGCATGACCCTAGTACCGTGATGAGTGACAAGGAGATAGAAGAAGCTGATGAAAGTCTAATTTGTGTTAAAGAGACTTCTATTTCCCTTGTGAGTAGTGATGTTGAGTCGCTCACACTTGAGTCAACCGAGTCACCCATGCGCGATTCGACCACGTCATGTACGCGTGATTTGTTAGTGTCCGTAGAGTCAGTTGTGCATGAATCCTTCTTGTTGGTAGAGTCGAGTGTACTTGAATCTTTGAAGTTGATCGAACCGAGTACACACGAACCAATCGAGCCACTTGCCTATGAGTCATTGGTATCCTTAGAGTTGGGCGCACACAACTTGTTGGTGCCCATTGGGTCGAATACACGTGAGTCCATCGAACTGGGTACACAAGAACCATTAGGGTCAATTGAATCGAGTACACGTGAGCCCAACGAACTAGGTACACAAGAACCATTAGGGTCAATTGAATTGAGTACCCTAGAGTCTTTGGTTTTGGTTGAAGCGAGTACACACGAGTTAATCGAGTCGAGTGTACATGAGCTATTAGTTCCCCTTGCGTCATTCACACAAGAGTCGTTAGTGTCAGTAGTGTCACGTAGACATGAGCTTATAGAGTCTGTAGATGCATATACACCTTTTTTAGGCCCAACAACAAAACCTTCAGACCCATTCCTTGATACCCATCCACTTAAGCCCAATCCTATCTACTCATTGATTTCCAAATACTCGCCTAAACAATATGTGAAGAGGTTAGATGGAAAAGTTTTGGGAGATCCATATTTTGTTACCAAGGTAAAGACACATAAGCATATCGAGAGTATCTTTTTAAGGTGAAAGGTAAACCGAAAATTGACAACACTTGGACTGCAATGAGAATGCAATCTGAGAAACATCAGACATACCTCATCCAGTGGAAGGGTAAGCCGAATACTAGAACACAGATTTTCTCCCAATGGCCATTCATCAAAGGTCATCAGAGTCTGCATCCACTTTTGCATAGTGCATTCATGAGTTGTATGCTGAGATTAAGAAAAGAATTAATTTAAAGAATGAAAAATACAAATTCTTTGCAGATTCTCACAGACGGTTTAAAGAATTCCAAGAGGGTGATTTTATAATGGTTCGGAATAGACCGGAGCGATTCCCGCAAAGAGTTGAAAGAAGTTACAAGCTCGCGGTGCTGGACTCTATCAGATCTTGAAGCGTGTCGGTTCTAATGCTTACATCTTAGATCTTTCGTCATATTTGGGGATTAACACAACTTTCAATGTGGAGGGCCTTGTTCCATTCCATAGCCTGTCAACCATCCTTGCTAACCCCTTTGAGCCTTCTACATCTGATGAACTAATAATTTCCCTACCCACATTGCTATTCCCACGTACTTAGCAAACTCGTGAGATCATCGAAGATGTGCTGGACGATCAGATTGTGTCCACCAACCAAGGGGGACATCAGAAGTATTTGGTCAAGTGGAAGGACAAGAGTGATTCAGAGAATGCGTGGATTACACAAGAGTTTCAGCAGATTGACCCGGATCTCTTGGAGCTCTATCACAACCAGTATTCATCGGGAATGCATCCTTCTAACTCGGGGAGAGTTGATGGGGACGTCCGATTCAAGCCACTTCCGATCGAAGTTTCCTATATATTGTATGTGATCGCGACCATGAATATCCATGCCAACCAAAGTTTGAGGTCGAACTTTTTCAAAGTAGAGGGGATTGATGCGAACTTTAGATCCGCCTGTTTGAATCGTGGTCGGATAAAGGGGAGACTTCAAAAGAGAAAGTGGACCCGCGAATGGGTTTTTAAAAAAGGTCCGTTAAAAACCGTTTGATCATAAGAAACTCTAAAATTTATTAGGGTCTTCAACTTTCAATCCCGTCACTTTTATGTTTGGCCTATTTTGAAGTGTCAAACAAAGTCATATTGATGCGAAATTGATCAAATTGAAAGCTTATCGAAGTAGGTTTCCAACGAGCCAAAAAATGTGCAATTCCGACAAGTATTGAAGAAGTTTTGGTCAGTTTTCGGAAGTTGCACAGAAAGTGACGATTTTCAAGAATCCTAATTGAATTAGGATTAGTCTATTTTATTATTTTATTTTAGAAAATAAAAGTTGTTTCTTTTATTAGAAATATGATTAGTTTCCTTATTGTTTTAGGCTTTCATTATTTTAGAAGAATTAGGATATTTCTTTTATTTGAATTAGGAATTAGAGTTATACTAGGATTTCTAATTTTATGCATTGGTTAGCCCATTTGAAGGCTTGTAAACACTTTTATTATAAATTTTTGGTTAATGAAAATTGCTTATGCAAAATCGAGAGTTCTAAACTTTCGTGAGGGTGTGATTCTCTCAAAACGAAGGGCGATTCTTTGATTCCCGCTTGTGGTTTGGTACAAGGCCAACTGTTCTTTCATCTCTATCTTCTTTAGATCTACGGTTTGCGTAAGTAGCGTAACCCTAGTTATTTTATTTATTTCATAAAATCCAAAATCAACCTATTTGTTCATCATTAATCATTACTAGCCTTTTAATTTTGTTCGGTATCGATAGAACCCGCTTGCTAGTTCGTTCGGCGCTCTAAAACTATCGGAGATCTAGTCGTTCATAAGAACCCTAGTCTTTTAGATCCGCGATAGGGAACACACACTAAAGTAATGCTATTTTGGGCCATAATTAAATCACCTAATTGAATTTCTGAAAGTTTTCGTGGTAATTTGTTATGAGAAATTGCTATTTTTTAATTGATTAAATTAATTTTAATCATAATCTCAGCCCTAGCATTGCATTTAGTAAGTTCCCGCATCAAACGCTCTCCCTCGAGTTGGTGCATAGATATCAAACATGTCGATGGCCAACTTGGATACAATTCACTCAATCCTAACCTTCCTATAGCCTTGGTGTGTTCATCGGCAGTTTATTCTTGAGACTTGACTTGTGGATGCAAAACTCATTCAATTCAGCTTTCTCTCGAATGAAATGCAATCAGCTTCAATATGCTTAGTCCTTTTGTGGCAGACTGAATTTTCTGTTTTGTATTAGGCTACTTCATTGTCTCTAAAGAGGTTCACAGGGAGCTTTATATTGATTCCTAAATCAAATAAAATGAATCTGATCCCTAACTCTATATTAGTATAGTTTGCTTTTGCATTAGAATTGGACACAACATGCTGCCTTTTGCTCCTCCAAGCTACCAAATTGCCTCCCACAAAGGCGCAATATCTGTGGTAGACCTCTTGTCACTAAGAGAGTCGGTCCAATCTGCATCTATGTATATCTTCACATCGAAGTGACCTGATCATTATAAAATATGCCCTTCCCAGGGCTAGCTTCAAGTACTAAGAATTTTGTATGCAACATCTAAATTAATAGTCCGTGGAGCATCCGTACACTGACTCACAACACTTACTGCATAAGAGATGTCCAGTTGAGTGATGGTGAGATATATCGGCTTTACAATCAACCTTTGGTACATTTAAATATTCTGTAGTGTTTCTATATCTTCAGATTATTTCTTTATGGTTTTAATCCATTGAAATATGTAAGGGCTTACACCCCAGAGTGCCAGCCTGCTTGAGTAAATCTGTGACTTACTTTCCGTGGGAAATATAATACCCTTGATCTAGCAACCTCAATTCCGAGAAAGTATTTCAGAGGCCTCAAATCTTTAATATCATATATTGTTTATGCCTCCCAATCTCTGCATCATCAACCGTGACAACAATGTCATCGACATAAATTACTAGAGCAGTGATCTGGACACTCCTTTTTACAAATACCTTGTGATTATAAGGACTTTTTTGATGGCCAAACTTGACCATTGCATCACTAAGCTTCTTGAACCATGCCCTTGGTGACTGCTTCAACCCATAGATTGCCTTCCTGAGTCGACACACTTATCCTTTCTCTCCTGTATAAGAAGCCAGGAGGGAATGCTATATGCACCTCTTTAAGATATTCATGGAGGAGTGCATTTATAACATCAAATTGATGTAGCGGCCATCTCTTATGAGCTGCATGAGACAGAAGGACACGGACAAAATTGAACTTCAAAACAAGAGCGAATTTATCCTTATAATTGACATCATAAGTCACAACCCTTGGCTACCAGTCAGCCTTTTTATCTTTCTATCAAATATGTCCTAATAATCGACATCATAAGTCTATGTAAAGTCCTTTGCTACCAATCGGGTTTAGATCTTTCAACTGAGCCATCTGGTCGATACATCACTGTGTAACCCCACTTAAAACCAGCCACCTTCTTTCCTTCTAGCAGCATAATCACTAACAATCATAGCATCCTTCCACTGTGACTGAGACATAGCATCAAAGAAACTTGAAGGAATAACCCTTGGCTTCCAGTCAGGCTTTTTATCTTTCTATCGAATATGTCCTAATAATCTACATAAGTTTGTGTAAAGTCCTTTTCTACCAGTCTTTAGATCTTTCAACCGAGCCATCTGGTCGATACATCACTGTGTAACCCCACTTAAAACCAGCCACCTTCTTTTCTTCTAGCAGCACAATCACTAACAATTATAGCATCCTTCCACTGTGACTGAGACAAAGCATCGAAGATACTTGAAGGAATACGTAGAATCCAAAGATGAAATAAATGAGGAATGTCAAACAGAAAAACGAAATAATACAAAAACTTACTGATAGGATGAGAAGTATAAGATTGAGAGCCCTTACACAATGCAATAGGCAGGTCCATATTAGATGTAAGGGGAGTTTTACTTTCTTGTGGACTAGTCTCAAGGTTTGAAGTTTGGTCCATGATTTGAGAGTGGGATTGTTCTTCTTCCATGTCCCTGGCCCTGAGTGAAGGTTTGACGGAAATTTTCTTTTTATTATACTCTTTTGTTATGTCCATTTGTTGGAACATTTGCTTCCATATTTCTTTGCCCATTGGTGGGCCATGTTTACTTGCACATCTTCATCTCTTCGCATACACTGATCTTCACTCCCAGACTATGCTTCATGTATAGGCAATGAAAATGACAAAGTGCTCTCTTCCTTTCTACTTCCCTAAAAACGCCACCATATACTTGTGGAAGAAAAATGAGTGAAGTCAAAGAAAGTAACATCAATACACATAGATCATCTGCCATATAGGGGATCATAGGCTTCATAGTACTTGTACTCCTTCTGACAAAGGGCACTCAATGAAAACATCCGAACAATTTTAACATTCAATTTATCATGATGACACAAACATCTAATTACCCGAGGAGGAATAAAAAAGAGATGAGATGGGGAACAAAACATACTAAATGAGGACTTTCCTTGAAGGACAGAAGTAGGCATTCCATTAATAAGAAAACATGCAGTGAGAACAACTTCTTTCCATAAGTGTTTTGGAACATTCATTCGAATCAATAACGCACGAGTCACCTCGAGAAGGGGATGATTTTTCCTCTCATCCATTCCATTTTACCGAGTGTATGGGCAAGTAGTCTTCTCACTCAATGCCCTGATTACTAAGATAGGATTGGAGGCGCTTGGATGAATACTCCCTCCCATTATCTGACTGTAAACACTTTCACCCTTTGCATTATACTGAGTTTGAACTAACTTGTGGTACACAGGAAAAATAGTAGCAACCTCATCCTTGATTTTCATTATGTACAAAGTCGTGAGACGAGTGCAATCATCGATAAAGGAAACAAAGTATCGATATCTTCACTGAAGTCCCTTTGGCATCAAGGAGGTAGGCATCCTCTCGTCACGATCATGATAAAAAATATTTCTCATTGCGAAGTCCTGAAAAACACAGTTGGAAAGAAAAATAGGTCACACTACAATTAAGATTTTTTGTGATGCTACTAACAGACAGATTAAGGGGCATATTTGGAATATGTAGAGTAGATTTTAAAAGTTCGATCAATCTGAACCATCCCTTTTCCAACAACAGGAACAAGGGATCCATCAGCAATATGAATATTACATGTTTCTTTTTTTAAAGGAGAGCATAAAAGGGAGTATATATCATTCATGTAATCTTTCCCTTCATAATTATTGATCCATGAAGACTGAGTGGACATGAATACATGTGTAGACCTAACAATACCTGTCTCAGCCCCTTTGGCATCAAGGAGGTAGCTCATCCTCTCCCCACGATCATGATATAAAAAATTCCTCATTGCTAACTCCTGAAAAACAAAATAGGAAAGAAAAATAAGTTACACTACAATAACGATTTTTGGTAATGCTCTAATAGACAGAGATTAATGGGTCTGGAATGTGTAGAGTAGATTCTAAAAGTTCGATCGATCTGAACTATCCATCCATTTTCCAGCAATAGGAACAAGGGATCCATCAGCAATATGAATATTGCATGTTTTGTTTTTTCGAAAGAAGTGAGCATAAAAAAGGGGGGATATATATCAGTTATGTGATCATCCATGAAGACTTAGAGGACATGGATACTTTTTTTTTTTGGATCAATAATAGAGATTATATATATAAATAGCAAGGCGCTGAAAAAACAATACAACCTCGACACACACTAACCAAAACAGAGGCAGGCAAAAGAAAAAAAGAAAAGACAACAACACGCAGGCACCAAATAGAAACACGGCCCACTTAACCCGGATCCCAAAGGAAAGAAAGATGACTATCACCAGCCCCACCTCTCGCGACTCATAGACTCACCAATTCTGAATCCGATCTAACAACCTTACCCACAGGTTTATTTTTCTTTTCGAAAATTCTGCAATTCCTCTCGCACCGTAAGCACCACATAACGGCGAACAAAGTAGCCCTCCAAAAAACCCTTCTCTCCCCCTCCAATACCTGTCTCAGCCAAGTGGGATTGAGAAGCAAAATACATGTCATAATTGATAGAAAGTGGCATTCAAGTGCTGTCCTCATTGTTGGCCCGAACATGGCACACATCCTTCTTTAATTCTTTTGTTATACCAAAGAGTTTAGGTAACAAAACCAGCCACACAAACACCAGATTTGACCTCAACTATGTTGCAATAGTACAACCAAATTACTTGAGGGACCTCAATTTGACACTACTATACAACAAGAAAAAGAATAATTACAGGCAGCTGCCGAGAACACTTCAGATATTACCAATCAACTGCCACAACCTTGCTGGACGAAAAACAATAAAATCAGACAGCGGCTATACAACACCATGAAAAATTCCAACTCTTCTGCAATACTGTAGTTAATGCCACAAAATACAGATAAACAAAGCTCAAGAATGAGCATAATATGCTACACTACTATAGCAAATGCCTCTACAGGTAAATTCACCTTTATATGATGGTGGATAGATAATATGACACTATGATGGTCACAAACACCATAAAGACAATAGCAGGAGTTGCAAACATCTGTTCTAACCAGCTGCCGTCAGCCAATGAGGCTAGAAAAATTGGTTTACAACATGAACAATACGCTGCGATGGCTCAGAAATCAACGAAGCACTAAATTTCTCAGTCAGGTCCTTTAATGCTTCAAAAAAAGATTCATAGACAGGTCGATACTGATCTAATCACAATGAGCCCAGAGGCATATGAAAGAGACTGGAACAATCCAACTGCATATAGCTAAGCAGAACCTTAGAGGTCACAGAGATCACGTGAAATTAGACAAATTTTCATAATTTCAAAAAATATTTTATCTTCCACGAATAGTCTCCAAACCGCTGAGGGTCACATCCATAAGAAAGCTGATGAAAATCTGGTCCTAACCGTTGGTGGTAGCAGTGGCAATCCATCCTACATAAGCAAAGAAGAACCTTAGAAAAACATGGAACTCACGAATTATTGTAATTTAAAAAAAAAAAATTATTTTATCAATTAATTAGTAGTTTTTTTTTTTAATATATTTTTTATATAAGAAAAAAATTCAACTACTAAAGCATCATACTTTGATTCTAATATTGAGGATTTCATATTCTAGGAGTAAACAAATATCAATAAAAATAATTCAAATATGGAACATCAACAAATTTGCAACATAGTAAGTATAAATAAATAAATATGAAATATCAACAAATATAGAATATTAAAAAATATGAAATATTAAGTACACATATGGTAGTGTCGCCAATACTGAAGTTTCGACGACGTTGGTGTTGGTAGCTGCTGCATAATGAGAGAGAGAGAGAGTCGATAACTTTGTAACTTATAAGTTGAGGTTTTATGACTTGTAAGTTAACTTTTGTAACTTATATATTATAAAAATGTCATAACTTATAAGTATTATATATTATTATCCAAAAAATAAAATAGCGTACATAGCGATGCCATAATGCTATTACGCCATGGCGACGCTATAGCGTTGCTATTTAGTCATCATGGCTATTTGGTTATATGGGGCGTTTCCTATTGCCATTCGCCATGGCGAGGCTATAGTGTGGCCTTGACAACCATGTTTATGATATAAAATATTGTTAACGAAAATCTCGTGATTTTACCAATTCCTTGAAAAAAAAATGTAACAGCTCATTCTTTTCACCATTTTGGGTGAAACAAATAGTGACGTTTCTCAAAATTAGAAACAGAAATCCAATTGCTCAGGATGTGAATTTCACTGACATGGTGCTTGTATGTGCAGATACTTGATACAAATCCCAAGCTATTTTTTCTTCTCCAACAGCAAAGGTTGATAGAATTGATTCGGAATGGAAAAGTAGAGGAAGCACTGGAATTCGCTCAGGAAGAGCTTGCACCGAGGGGTGAAGAAAACGTAATTATCTATACACACATTATTAACAATAGCTTATACATATTGTCGCTTGGGTTCATCCTCATATGTTTTCTTTCTTTCCCCAATTGATAAAAACTTGAGTTCATGACCAAATGTGTTTTCAACTTTCTGGTTTAAACATAAGTCTTTTTCCATTTACACCATCCCACGATAACCAGAAAACTCTGTGAATTGCGTCTCTGTACGTTGTTTGTATATCTGGAAAGACACTGGAAACCAGAACCCAGTTGTAGACGGTATGATAAAGCTTTACGTGTAATTTGTATACTGATTTTGAACAGATTCTATTGTTCTGCAGCAAAGCTTTTTAGAGGAGTTGGAGAGGACAGTTTCATTATTGGCATTTGAAGATGTTTCCAATTGCCCTGTTGGAGAGCTTCTGGATATTTCTCAGCGCCTGAAAACTGCTAGTGAGGTGAATGCAGCCATTCTTACTAGCCAGAGTCATGAAAAAGGTAAGAAGATTGCAAGTGCCTATTTTAATAGTTGGTCTTGCATTATAGCACAAAATCTAGGGAACTTGCCCTTTTCTGCTTGTATTATCACAATCAAAAGCAATAAAGAAAAGATGCTGATAAATTTCCATATGAGTTCATATTTCCACTTAATCACTATATATTTTTGTTTCTTGTTTTGATTATAAAGGATTATAATCTTTCTCTGGTCAGTCCATGACGTGCATGAATTTTGAAAAAAATCCTTGATAAGTACATATGCTGGATGTATGTGCTGTACAGTGTGCAGAATATGCTGTGTACAATAGTTTTGTTTCTTAAATTCAATGCTCAGTGTGAGAAGTAGAAGAAAAGGAATAAGAAAACAAGATCACTGTTGCTTCAAGTATCAGGATACTCCATCCAAAAAAATACTCCACGATCAGTGTTGGTCAAAGTCGGGCCTCCCCTAGGCTCATCCTCTGCGACTGCGCCCTGCAAATTAGGCGCAGTAGTAGTGCTAAAAGAAAATTTAAAAACCTTGTATTACTTATAACTTGTACATGTGTTATAAGTTAACTTTTATCTCTCAATACTCTTAAAACTTATATATCTTAAATTTATA
Source organism: Chloranthus sessilifolius (assembly GCA_021018995.1). Taxonomy (NCBI): domain Eukaryota; kingdom Viridiplantae; phylum Streptophyta; class Magnoliopsida; order Chloranthales; family Chloranthaceae; genus Chloranthus; species Chloranthus sessilifolius. The sequence goes on along the minus strand of CM037597.1, from coordinate 38,267,908 downwards.
AGCTACAGTGCTACACTCGAGAGTCGAGAATTAGGTATCTCGCTTGCTAGTTTGCTAAATTGTATTTCTTTTAGTGCACATAAACATATAATCAATAGTTGATGATACTTATTTATTTCTTGTAGTTTATATTTGTTGATTATTTTATTGTCATTATACATTTATAGTATTATTCTTTAATTTTTATATACATTTGTGACTTATATTTGAAAATTAAAAATTGTGATTTATAAATATGGAACTCAAGTGTCACAAATTTTTATTAGAAACATAAATACAATTCATTAATAGATATATATATTATTTATTGTAGTATAAATATTTAAATATATGAATATGTAATAAAAATACATATAAAAGAATATAGAACTAAAATGCGCCTCTAAAGAAAATGCTTGCGCCTTTGCGCCTAGGCCTCACCTAGGCCACAGGGACCCTTGTCGGCTCGGGTGCGCCTAGCGCTTTTGACAATGTCCAAGATATTCTGAACAGCTGGATTCTTGGTGAGAATGTCTCAGAAACAGGCTTTGCAGCAAGTTATGCTGAAAGTCCGATTCCATGTAGGCCCAATGTGTTCATCCTTTCTGGATCATTTTGAGCAGCAGCAGAATCCATCACCACCCTTAATTCTTTCACAATGCAGTTTCCAATTGTACTACCCTCTTTTTGTTGATAGTTGAGCTGGGATTGAACCTGTGATCTAGAGATTGAAATATTGTCAACCTTCCATTGGGCCACATTCCCATTCCTCAATTCTACCACCCTCAAAATGATGGGAAAATAAAATAAAAAATTCAACTGTCCTTACTATCAGAGCATTATGCAGATATTGATTTAGTGCTATTTTCTAGAATGACCTCTTCTACCATTCTCCCGGTTCCTACAATGCATAGACTACCAATATCTGAAAACTTCAACTAATGTCGCAAGATCTTGAAACTCACAACCTGAAAATACTATAGAGTACTTATTCACTCTTACCATAGGGTTTCTGAATAAACCCTATTACCATAACATCAGCTTTTGAAGCATGCAATTTTAACTGTTTTGATTGTTTGGCTACATTCAATTTGTATGATTTTTTTTCATTCCAAACTGTTGGACATTTATAATATAATGAGTACCACAATTATTATTGTTAATTACAGATCCAAAGCTTCCGAGCTTGTTAAAGATGCTGATTTGGGCTCAGAACCAGCTTGATGAGAAGGCATATTATCCACATATCACCAATTTAACTACTGCCGTGCTCGAAGACCCGGCCACTTAAAAGATATACAGGATCCTATGAGAAAAAAAGGCTAGGTTAGTCTTTGTATTGCAGTTATGCGAGAGATTTGGAGCATCATGTGAATATTTTCATGTATTACTGTATCTAGGATGCTTTCCAGATGTTTTTCTTTTAATATTTGGATACGTACATTTTTTGCTCTTAATTTCACCAGCATTGGTTTTCGTTTTACCCGTTCTCATTCCCTGCCTTTTTTAGTAGTATTGAGGAAATCTTGGGGATTGTTCTGGGATATTGCATTTTGAAGATTATTGGAATTTTCTCAGTTCGTTTCTTGTTTTTTATTTTTTGGATTGGCCAACCGAATCCGCACGATTAACATTATTATTCTTATTCTTATGACGAATCACTATCTCTATCATTATAAAATTAGATAATGTCAGCATAGTCACCAAGACAATATGGGAGTAAAACATCGAGGGAAAAATTCGTAAAAAACAGCAAAAAATGGAAAGTACCGGAAAAATTCGGAGTACGGGAAGGGAGAATTTCGGAAAAAATGGTAAAAAAAATGAAAAGTGCAAGAGAAAAAGGAAAATATATAAAAACCTAAAAAATGTATATAAATATATTTATTTAGACTTTTTTTTCGTTTAAAACACGTTTTATACAAAAAAACATAGATTTAGCCCAAAAAAATACGAAAAAAACATATAAATGCTTTTTAGAGGACAATTTTTTTTTGAGTGAAAAACGCCTTTTTATATGTATTTTTCACACTTTATATGTTTTTTTCCGTATCACATGCGTATTGTGTGACTATGATTGTCAGATGACAGTGGAGCTATGATGCGGAAACTTACTAAATGCAATGCTAGGGCTGAGATTAGGATTAAAATTAATTCAAACAATTAATAAATAACAATTTCTCATAACAAATTATCTAGAAAATTCTAGAAATCCAATTAGATAATTTAATTTCGGGTCAAAATAGCGTTACTTTTGTCTACGTTTCCTATCACGGATCTAGAAAATTAAGGTTCTTATGAACGACTAGATCTCCGATAGTCTTAAGGTGTCGAACGAACTAGCAAGCGGGTTCTCTCGATACCAAACGAAAATAAAAGGCTAATAAAATTAATGATGAACAAAATGTTGATTTTGGGTTTTTATGAGATCAATAAGCTAGATTTGAGATTTAATGGATAAATAAATAATTAAGTTTACGCTACTTATACAAATCGTAAATCTAAAGAAGATAGAGATGGAAGAAGAGTTGGTATCGCACTAAACTGTAAGCTGGAATCGAAGAATCGCTCTTCGTTTTGAGAGAATTACACCCTCACGAAAGTTTAAAACTCTCAATTTTGCGTAAGCAATTTTCAATAACCAAAAAGTAATAATAAAAGTGTTTACAAGCCTTTAGATAGACTAACCAATGCATAAAATTAAAAATCCTAGTATAATTTTAATTCCGAATTTAAATACAAGAAATATACTAATTCTTCTAAAACAATAAAATGAAGTCCTAAAACAATTAGGAAACTAATCATATTTCTAATAAAAGAAACAACTCTTATTTTCTAAAATGAAATAATAAAAGAGACTAATCCCAATTCAATTAGGATTCTTGAAATTCGTCACTTTTTGTACAGCTTCCGAAAACTGATCATAACTTCTTCAATACTTATCGGAATTATTCAATTTTTTACTCATTGGAAAGCTACTTTGATAAGCTTTCAAATATGACCAATTTCACATCAATCTGTTTGACACTTCAAAATAGGTCAAACATAAAAGTGACGGGATTAAAAGTTACTCTTCTTTCGATAAGTTACTTTTCTTCTTTCTGATCACTTTGATGTTCTTCTTTCGCCTCTGATATATTATGAGCGGTTGCTTGAATCTGATGTCCCCATCAACTCTCCCTTAGAAGGATTCATCTCCAATGAATGCTGGTTCTGGTAGAGGTCCAAAAGATCTGGATTAAGCTGTTGAAATTCTTTCTGTGTAATCCAAGTGTTCTCCGAATCGCTCTTGTTCTTTTACTTGATCAAATACTTCTGAAGTCCCCCTTGGTTGGTGGACACAATCTGATCTTTCAGCACATCTTCGATGATCTCACGCACGAATTTGTCGAGTAGGTGGAGGTAATGGCATGGGTAGGGAATAATTGGGTCATCGGATATAAAAGACTCAAAGGAGTTAGTAAGGATGGTTGAAGGGCCATGGAATGGAACAAGGTCCTCCACATTGAAAGTCGTGCTAATTCCCAATTCCGGTGGAAGATCTGAGATGTAAGCATTAGAACCGGCATGCTTCAAGATCTGATAGGGTCCAACACTGCGAGCTTGTAACTTCTTTGCAACTCCTTGTGATCTGCAAAGAACTTGTATTTTTCTTTCTTTAAATTAATTTTTTTCTTAATCTCAGCATGTAACTCATGAATGCGATGCGCGAATGTGGATGCAGACTCTAATGACCTTTGATGAATGGACATTGGAATGAGATCTAATGGCGTCCTAGGTTTATACCCATGCACAATTTGGAACAGACTCATGCCTGTGGTCCTATTAACAGAATTGTTATATGCAAACTCAGCGACAGGTAAGATGGAATCCTAACTCCTAACGTGCTCGCCCACTAGACACCTTAACAGATTTCCTAAACTTCTATTGACAACCTCGGTTTGCTCATTAACTTCAAAGATTCAAGTGCACTCTCCTTTACCAACAAGGACTCATGCACATCTGACTCTACGGACACTAACAAATCACGCGTACATGACTTGGTCGAATCACTCGTGGGTGACTCCGTTGACTCAAGTGTGAGCGACTCAACATCACTATTCACAAGGAAAATAGAAGTCTCTTTAACACAAACTAGACTTTCATCAGCTTCTTTTATCTCCTTATCACTCATCACGGTACTAGGGTTATGCACAAATTTCACTTCCCTCTTCACTAGCTCCCTAGGGCTCTCTCTTTTAGTCAATAAATTCGGAGTGGGAGATTTTGTGGGGCATTGGTATGCAAAGTGCCCAAGTCCTTGACACTTATAGCACTTATTACGACTACAAGGATTAGTGTTCTCAACACTTTCTCCTCTTGCTTTAGCAATTTGGGAATGCGGAGGAGTAACCACGGGTTTCGATGGTGGAACCCGTAAATTAGAGCTCCCTTTAGTGTAAGTGCTCCTTGACTCAAGTTGGGAAGTCCGACTATGATTTTGAGTATGACTGATTTTTAAATCCTCTTGCTGAGTTTGCAGTTGGGCTTGAAGGGCGGTCGCAAAATCATTAAGAAGGGCTTCTATCCCATCAAGATCCATGACGATGCAAGACAAAATTTAGACAAAAGCTAGACGAAAAATTTAGACAAAAACAAACGAAAAAACCAGACAAAAGTCAGATGAAAAAGACTAGACAAAAACCAAACAACAATCAGACGAAATAAATCAGAAAAAAAACCCAGACAAAAGCCAGACACGAGCTAGACAGACCTTAGACAAATCTGAATTAATAACAAAATAAACTCGAAAACCTATATGAACGCTAAAACCCTAAACTAAACTGACTCTCTGATACCAATTTGATGCAGGAACTTACTAAATGCAATACTAGGGCTGAGATTATGATTAAAATTAATTCACGAAAATTAATAAATAACAATTTCTCATAAGAAATTATCACGAAAATTCTAGAAATCCAATTAGATGTTTTAATTCTGGCCCAAAATAGCGTTACTTTGGTGTACGTTCCCTATCGCGGATCTAGAAGACTAGGGTTCTTATGAACGGCTAGATCTCCGATAGTTTTAAGACGTCGAACGAACTCGCAAGCGGGTTCTCTCAATACCAAACGAAAATGAAAGGCTAATAAAGTTAATGATGAACAAAAAGTTGATTTTGGGTTTTTATGAGATCAATAAGCTAGATCTGAGATTTAATGAATAAATAAATAATTAGGTTTACGCTACTTAAGCAAACTGTAGATCTAAAGAAGATAGAGATGGAAGAAGAGTTGGCCTCGCACTAAACTGTAAGCGGGAATTAAAGAGTTGCTCTTCGTTTTGGGAAAATCACACCCTCATGAAAGTTGAGAACTCTCAAGTTTGCATAAGCAATTTTCATTAATAAAAAAGTAATAATAAAAGTGTTTACAAGCCTTTAAATAGACTAACCAATATATAAAACTAGAAATCCTAGTATAACTTTAATTTCTAATTCAAATAAAAGAAATATCCTAATTCTTCTAAAACAATAAAATAAAGTCGTAAAACAATAAGGAAATTAATCTTATTTCTAATAAAAGAAACAACTCTTATTTTCTAAAATAAAATAATAAAAGAGACTAATACCAATTCAATTAGGATTCTTGAAACTCATCACTTTCTGTGTAGCTTCCGAAAACTGACCATAACTTCTTCAATACTTGTCGGAATTGCTCAAATTTTGGCTCGTTGGAAAGCTATTTCGATAAGCTTTTAAATATGAACAATTTCGTATCAATCCGACTTCATTTGACACTTCAAAATAGGTCAAACATAAAAGTGACGAGATTAAAAATTACTCTTCTTTCGAGAAGTTACTTTTCTTTTTTCTGATCACTTTGATATTCTTCTTTCGCCTTCGATATGTTATGAGCGATTGCTTGAATCTGATGTCTCCATCAAGCTATACCTAAGATTCTGTACAAAGTACCCACCATTGTTTGTGGAACAAGGAACACCCATTTCTTTTACTTATTTTATTATAAGATAATCTTTCCTATTATTGGTGGTGCTCAAATGTGAAATTTTATAATCGTTACTGACCTGATGTAGTGGATAAAGCACGCCTCTCTTTCTAAAAATAAACAACCGATGAAAATAATTTCATGATACTTGTGAATCACTTTTTTATAATTGAAAAAATGCGTCTATTTTTTTTTTCCATCCCCAAAATGCTGTAACTGATTTTTATGCTTTGAGATTTGTTTATAAATTTTAATATCTACAATGCCTTGATTTTTACCTCATCAATTACGTTGTCATTGTCCGATAAAATAAACTATGCCACTTGATGGTGTTTAAATTCTCTTACCATAATTTGTCCTTTAAACATGTCCCAAATTCTGAATCATCCAGATTTGTATGGCACAGATCACAGCATGCTGAAAAAGGGCTAAGTTATGATATGCATAGGCCTAGGCTTTATCCATGTCTGCAATGCTTTGAAATCCAGATCAGATCTTAATCACAAAGAGCCGAATGAAATTGAAGACCATTACACGAAGAAAAAATTTATATATGATACAACATCTTAATGTAAATTGTGGTCATCCATAGTGCATTATGTTTTTTCCTTTGATAGTCTTTGCCATTACTTTGGATCCTTCTCTCCGTAGGAGGATTTTGGTCTTCTGGCTTCATAGATACCCTAAATTGCATAGTGCAATATATTGTCCGAACATTGCATGAAAAATGGGTTAAGGGTCTTCCATCTTAGTGAGTTGTTTTGTTTTTCCCCAATTGAAATACCATCATCTTATGCGTTTATGACAATAATTTTAGTTGAGTATGCATTTGATCATTTAGTAGATAGTGGTGCAACATTCTCACACAATATGAACTTCTCTCACTATTTCTCAAGGCAAAAAGGTAAAACAAAATGGTAAAAGAAAGAAAGATATTCAGGTTTCTGTGGATTTGCAACTTTAGTAGCATCAACGCCACCAAAATTTTTAGATAAAATAAAATGGTCCTTTATTAAGGGAACGTGTTGGAAGAGATGGATTCACAATCGATTCACCTAAAACATACTTCTTAGAAAATATTTTTCCTTGTAGAGGTGTAGGGGCTTTGGGAAAACCCAATACTTGTTTTTCTCTAGAAAGGATTAATAATGGGGTGGGAGATGTAGGTGCAAGATTTGATTCATATAGTGTGGGATTCAACTTGAACGTTAAGATTCAATTCAGCTAGATGCCAGTCTCTTCCCTTCTCCCGTAACCATATAATTCTAATGATATTGTATTGAATATTTAGCTTCACATTGTACCATATAATCGTGTAATTATTTTGTATTGGATATTTAGCTTTGCATTTAAAAAATAGGTATCATTCAAATATCAGAAGCCGGCCCATAGTTGTCTTAAATTCATATTCAATCAGTCGATCATCTATATTCTGATCTATCATAAAATATACCATCTAATGCATGTTTTAGCGTAGAGTATCATTGTATGGGCAACTCGATCGGTAAGCCGCATCACAATAAGCGATCGATGCATCTCTGAAAGAATATAAAGAAGCAAAATACTTGCCTAGAGTATCATTTTATGGGGGCAACTCGATCGACAAGCCACATCGCAATAAGCAATCCATCTCTGAAAGGATATAAAGAAACAAAATACTTGCCTTCAAAGGATTTCCTCTTCAACTCCTGACTACAGGAAGTGTCCCAGATCCTCAACAACGGAAACTGACCCAAATTACAATATTTAATATAAAACTAAGCCTATGTAAATGCTGTTAATCTACTTGGCTACTCAGAGGAGAAATAATGCAACTAAATTAAAATAAACAAAACTAGCTCTAGTACAAAATGATGAAGAAAAAGACAGCCTTAGATTTATCCCCCATGAACTCATGACTACAACAAGTGATCTAATTTCCAACACTGGAATCTGACCATATTCCAAAAATTCATTTCTTACATGCTCGGAACTCAACAAACCTTGTAGAATTTGGATCTCGAGGATGACAGACTTCTTCCCCTCTGAAATAGGAGCAGCCATCATCGAAGTTGAGAGCGTAGCTCAGAGGATCGTAATGAAACTCGAGCCTCCCCTTACTTCCATTCTTGATGGCCTTCTTCATCTCTGCTTTCATTCTCCAAAAAAGGCTCCTGCAATGCTTTTTATTGCAGTTATTCACCCAGGCCAGTCTCCCAATCCATCCCATCTCTATAGATTTGTGTATGCAGCTGCTTAGAGGTCCTATAGAACTTGAAAACTTGACCCAAAAAATATTTTTTCTGAGTGCTTTAAGCAATTTGTTGCTGCTTTTCTAGCTGGTTAGAAATCCCAATCTGACAAGGTTTCTCAGGTAGCTAATATGACTGAAATATAACTGCTTCAATCTACTACCATAACCACGGAAACTTACCAAATTTCTCCAAATTGTTTTAGTAGTTTGGTGACGGTTCTAGCTACTAAGGAGAAACAAAAGACCATGCAATTATATTTAGTGATGACCCAGAAAATATGAGGGGGAATGCTGCAGTTACATGTGGCGTTACGAATGATGAGAAAAGTAGAAACCACACCCAGAAATAATCTGGATTTTTTATAGTTTTTACTAAGCTTCTGAATCCCAGAGAATCAGAACACTTACAATCTCAAGCGACCCAAAAACACTAGAAAAGTTTTCCTGGAGGTATCAAGCAAATCTTAGAAACTCAAAAGACACAGAAACACTTGCAATCGATTAGCCTATCGACTACTACCTTTTGAAAGCAAAAAATAACCCACAAATAATTAAGGTGTCATGGTTTCTAATAAGCATCCTTGGGAACCCAACACCCAGAAACATTTTTCAGTTTTCTTGGTCTTCCAAGAAGCCTGAAAAAGAAAAAAAGTGCGAACTCTTTTATGCTTTTAAAAGAAGCTTTTTGGGGGGAGCTCAAAGGACCCAGAAAATGTTGTCAAACTCAGAAAAAACATAAAAATGGGTTCAAATATAGTCTATCAAGGTTAAAGCAAACTCTTCTTTGGTTCTTGGTCCTCTGAGAAGCTTTGCTTTTCAGTGCTGCAGCTGATCCCATACACTAAAATTCCGTAGGGCATTGCAGTGGGCAGAGAGCCCCTTGTGCGGTCATATGTCTCCTACATATGAATATTTGTTTGTCTCTCTACAGTCTACTCTAAATGGCCGATCAATTCCCCTTGTCTCTCTACAGTCTACTCTAAATGGCCAATCAAATTCCACGACAGTTAAATAAAAAAGGGAAATTTATGGGATCCACCCCGTCAGATACACTTTTTTCGTCAGAGGCCCCATATTTTCACTTTTACCCAAACCGATAAGCTTTTAATCAAGCCATTTTCAGCTAGTACAAAAAGTCCGAAATACCCCTTCATTTTTTTTTCGTTCTACATAGTTTAAAATTTTAAATATTTGCACTTTTTTTTGTTTATGCGGTGTGAAACGGGATTTAACCGTCTGATTTGAAGGCCACAATATAAAATTGATGGCGCCAAAGATAGACATGAAAAAAAGGCGATATCACCTCTTTGAAATAAAATAAAAAAATTTAAAACAATCGATGACAACTCTTAAAACAATCGATGGTGATTCTTAAAACAATCGATGGCGACTCTTAACACAGTCGGTACCGATTGTTTTAAGAGTCGCCGTCGACTGTTTAGACAGTCGGTACCGATTGTAAAAATAAAAAAATAATAAATAAAATTCGATTGTGTATATATATATATATATATATATATATATATATTTTTTACAGTCGATAGCGACTGTTTTCGCAGTCGGTACCGACTGTCTAAATAGTCGATGGCGACTCTTAAAAACAATCGGTACTGACCGTGTTAAGAGTCGCCATCGATTGTTTTAAGAATCGCCATCAACTGTTTTAAGAGTCGCCATTGATTGTTTTAATTTTTTTTTTTTTTTTTTTTTTTCAAGAGGCGATATCTCCTTTTTTCGTGTCTATCTTTGGCGCCATCAATTTTATATTGTGACCTTCAAATCAGACGATATAGATCCCATTTCACACTACATAAATATAGAAAAGTGCAAATATTTAAAATTTTAAATCATATAGAACAAAAAAAATTGTAAGAAGGGGTATTTCGAACTTTTTGTGTTCGTTGAAAATGGCTTGGCTAAAAGCTGGTTGGTTTGGATAAAGATGAAAATATATGGTCTCTGACGAAAAAGGTGTATCTGTGGTAAATTTCCTAATAAAAAAGACTTGGTATAAGGTGTTCATACTGTATACCAAAGTTGCTATATGCAGCTTAAAATCTGTACCAGTCAAACAATCTTAGCCGTACATTAATTTGATATATAGACCTTTTCCACATATTTAGCATTGGATGGCTTGGATTCAATCTGGCTTTGTTTATATATATATATATATATATATATATATATATATATATATATATATATATATATATATATATATTCTACAGGTGGCCCGTCCTAAACACCGTCGATGAAAACACCGTCGATGATGGTTGGGATGTGAATAAAAAAATGACATGGTATAAGGTGTTCGATGATGGTTGAATCAGATGATGATCATTTTTCGTAATGGATCTTGTGATCATGGGCTTATCAATAGATGATCCGATTTTGATTCTATTTGGTACAATTCCAAAAAGTTATAGTGATCATGATGCCATCAAACGTTGTTCTTGGATCACGTTTTGGGATGCCCTGAAATCAACATCAAACTGTCTGATGGTAAGCTCATTATCTCAAGATCTGTTATGGACGAGTCGAGACGAAGGAAAAAAAAAAAAAAAAAAAAAAAAAAAAAATAATCTCTATCAGACTACTTTGAAGCAGTCAATGGTATTCATACCTTCCAACCGTGGTTGTGAAGAAAGAATCTCTGGTTGCAAATGGAGTTACTTTTATACCATTGTTAGTGACGTGCAATTTTGATGCCATGGCCTATCAAGTATCAACTCGCTATCCTGCTACATGGAGGGTCGAGATCGATTGTAAGTCATAAAAGCGTGAAGATGGCGATTTCTAGAACCAAGCCGTTTGCGTCGGTGAAGAAATCGGCGAGGAAGTTTCCCAATGATCAATCAAATCATGAGCGACTTTATTGCTGAAAATAGTTTGTCGTCAAGGTAGGGCAATTTAGATTGTGGATTCTTACCGCTTGTCTGCCTCACATGCAGTTTATTCCAAACTCCTCATTCAATTCCCTTTTGTCTTACTTCATGGCCTTTCTCCAATATCTCCACCCAACTTATCCCTGATAGTGATGATGACTTGTCATCAGATCAGATCATTGGTCCACTTTCGACACGTCATAGTTGTTACATTGGCTTTTTACCAGGTGGCACCCTCTAGTCAATATGTTTTCTTGGATTGACGGGACTGATAAAGCAGGTGGGACCCATTTTTTTTGCTGGATGATTTGTCATTCTCGATGACATGGCAACAATCTAGATCTGCATAGCTGTAGTATGTCAGATGGACAGTTGCCACTTGGCGTTTCCTACATGGCACAAGTACCGATTGGTTCTTCAAGTGAGCCCTTACTGACGTGGAATTCTGGTCCTGTATTGGGCCAAGTCATATAGTGTGATGACGTGTCTTTCAGTAATTGGTCGACACGTTTGCTTGTTGATTTTGTGTGACTGGACAAGCCAATTATTTCTTAAAAATTGGCATAGTTATTGGTGTTTGAATTGGGCAAAACATTTGGTCAATATGCACATATTGCTACCCTGTCCCATCCGTTTGCTGAGTACCAACAAAATGGGGCCCAGTCTTGCTCTTTAGGGGGCTGTTTGGCAATGTCTAAGAATCGTATTTTAACATTTTAAAAATGAAAGGTTACCTCTATGAACACCTACAGAATCACTGAAAGCACCTATGTCATTTTTTTCATACAATATGCACCCATCAAAAGCACTCCTTCAACTCCAGCGAGTTGCAACAATGATCATGACATCATTGATGCATCTTCTTTTTCCTCAACTCAAGCAAGTCACAACGACAACAACACCACCGAAAAGCATCAACCTAATCTGACAAAACACTTTTTTAAAAAATTCATGACGGTAGACATAGTGACCAAATATGCTTTGACTTTTTGAAAAAATAAATAAAGTCCAAATTATTCAGAATTTTCAAATAAAATCTGATTTTTTCGAATAATTCACAAATTTTACGATTTATATGTGAGTTAAACGACTTTTTCTTGAATTATTCCCGATTTTGGTCACAAAATTTTATTTTTTATTAATATATTTTTTATTTTTTCCTGAATTAGATGATTTTTTTCACATTTTTTTCAAGCCAATTTATTTCCGAATTCCGACTTTGTCACTATGATAGTAGGTACCTATTATTAACGAGCACCCATCGCCAGTTTTTTTACATCTGACAGGGGGACCCACTTTATGAATTTTTTCAAGTAGTAACCTAATCACTAACTAAAGCAAAACTTAATCTTGCAAGCGATCAACACCAGCCATAGCCATCTGTCGTTGGACTAGCGTCCTCTGTTGTCTCGCTTGGAGACACTCAGGCGAAAAAGAAAAGGGTTGTCATCTCTGATGAAAGTATGGATAAGATCATTCGACTATTAGAGACTGATCGCTCTTTAATAAGAGACCGATTGTACTTTTTGTTGGTGTGTCAATGCATATGAAAAAAAAATGGTGTTTAAAGACGGCAAAGGGGAGTGTGCGTGGCACAACACAAAATTCTATCTCATCCCGAGGGCCCAAAATTTTGAGTTATGACCTGCACACATCCCTTACGCTAAGCAGAGATACACATAATCAGAGTTCTCACACTAACGCGATTCCACAAAATCCGTGAATCCAACAAATAAAGATGAAATATAAGAACAGTCATAAATAATGAATAAAGGGGAGAAAATCAATAAAATATCTAATAATCAATGAAAAAATACAGATCAGGCATAAATGAAAAGTGCGTGACTATAAATAGAAAATAACCCTATGAAACTAGTCTCAGTATCGAAACTATAACTGTCAATGGTCTGTACTTGGGTCAAAATCAACACCAAAGTCCTCTAGATACTTGGCGGCGTCGCCCTCCCGAGGCTTCAGTACTCTGTGTCCGCTAGGCCCACGAAGTTAACGCTAATAGGATCAGAATAGCCAGCATCCACTTCGTCAATCTAATCATCTGAAATAATAAATGTCACGAGGGTTGAGTTGCTAAACAACGCACAACTCAGTGGATACACCACCAATCCACCCTACTCTTCTCAGGTGCATTGTGGGAGTATCTTGTGAGCGATAAAATAGTATAACAATATAACTGAAAGAAGGAAATAATAAATTCTTATGTATCATCGAGTTCACATCATACCATAAATGCAAGACAATGATCTAGACATATTTCAGTCCTAACGTACCTCACCATACCTTATAAACATAATCTCATGGGCATGCATGCATACTCGTAATCCTAATATGACATGTGACGACCCGATTTTCTCCCACACGGATCTCAGGGAAAATCGAACTGTCGGATTCAAAGTTTTGATGTCACACTGACTTCTCTGGTTCAGATGCTTTGATCTCACCTGCGATAGCCCGATTTCTCCCATCGCGAAATCTAGAAAAAATTGGATTATTATCAAATGCAAATACTCTTGAACACCCATAGGAACGGAACAAAGATCACATGGTACTAACATAAATTCTATTACTCTATACAGAACATAACCTATCCCAAAAACCAACCACCGGTGATGGCCGACCATCACCTAAACAGTGGTGCATAAACACGTATATGCCAATATACACATCCCTGGACCCTTCTCATACTATACCGTATATAGAATTTATCTCAAAGTGCGTCTACAGATAAAAAATTTCGGACGAAAGATCCTCTTCTGCCTAAGGGATGTAATCAGGATCCCCCTCCTGACCCGGATCTTGGTCTAGATCTAAACTTGTGACATAAAAGTCGGGTGAGCTAACTGTCTAAGCTCAATAGGAACAAATTCAATATAACTTACACTCCTCAATTCGAAGAATAAAATCGATGTCAAATTCAAAGTTCTTATTTTCTCCAAAACAGAAATTTCAACTAAAATCAAGGCATGTTCATATACGGGACAGATTCAAATATCTGAAGTCAAAACGACAAAAAATAGACAGATTCAGAAGATGTGTTGCACAAATAATTTGTATTTTTGTGTGCACATTCTCATCATTAATGCATGACTTAAACTTTTAACTTAAGTAACTCCAATGCAGGTATAGCGTTGTTGAGCCGAGATACCGATGGGAATCCCCACCTAACCATCATCGTTCAAAGAATATTTTTCAAAGGGCTGTCATCACGGTTCAAATTACGGTATAACCCGTCGTACTGGTATCGAATTACGGTTTAATTGTCGTACCGGTTCTGGATGTACTGTACAACTCGCCGTACCAGTATTGAATTATGGTTTAACCCACCGTATCGGTTGTGTTGTCACACCGAATTGTGGGGAATTCGTTCGAATGAACCTTAAATCACTGTCTTTAACACATAATAAGATGTCGAATATTATATAGCTAGGTTCGGAGTTCAAAGGTTCAGATTCGAATTCGGATCCAAAGTTCAGAAATTCACATTTGGATTCAGAGTTCATAAGTTCATATACGAATTCCTATTCAGAGTTCGGAATGCTCATGTTCAAATCCGGAAATCAATCTTAGATTATAGTTCAAATTCCAGTTCATAAATTCAGATGCATGGAGCTTCTAGAGTTTAAATTCGGATTTCCAAATCAAATTCAAATGCAAAGCAGTCTTAATGTTCAAATTCACATTCATGGTTCAATTTAGATTCCAAACATTTCTAAATATCAAAGTTCGAAGGCACAATTCAAATTTGGTATGCATCAAAGCAATCTATGGATCCAAAGTCCAAATGCAAGTGAATATTGAATTTCCTCCTACCTTAGGTTTGAAACGAAGCGAAGTTCTTATCGAGTCCTTGTCAGAGGTCTCTTGCACTTAATCTGGGTCATGAAAGGTTGACAATCATGTGTTAATATCATTAGAATTCGAATAGATTCATTCCATTCAAGCTTCACTGAAGCAAATTAAGGTAGCCAGAAACAGGGAAATTCGCTTGAGCAAATTTTCTTAGGGTATTTTCCTGTTGTTTCTAAAGGTGATTCGCTCGAGCGGTTTCCGAACTCACTCAAGCGAATTTGGCAATTCCTTGTGGCACACATGAAATTCGCGTGAGCGAATTTCATCCAAAAATGTTGGCCTAAATCTGGGGAAAATTCGCTCAAGCGAATTTTCCTAAAGTGAATGCCTTTGTATCCTGAAGGCGATTCGCTCGAGCGGTTTTCAATTCGCTCGAGTGAATTGGGGCGGGTGATTTTGCAACTCTTCAGGTTTCGTCTTCCTCAACCCAAATTTCCCAAAATTGATCTTAAGTTTCTTGCATGTGTACATACGAATCGAAGCTAGACTAATTCCACTCATTCTAAATATAAATCATACCTTCTAGATGAGCATGCACGTCCAAGATGATCGGGATCGACCGATATCGATATTCACGCCTTGCGTTCGCCCGTTCTTCGAAATCCTTGCATGAGATCCCATGACATGATTAAATCAGATCGGACTTCACGAAATCGACATATGCATGCGAAGGGTTTCAAAGCTTACCTTCCAATTATCGCATGCAGAGTTTTCGATGGCCGGAATCGCGATGATTCAGCGTACACGTTTCTCACTCTTTCGATAGTATGATCTTTGTCATTCTACGATCTCATGGAGTCTAAGTCGCAGGGTTCTTGCACTACAGAATGGATCAAGATTGGAGTGTGGTGGAGATCGATAGTTGAGATCGTGCGAAGCAAAATGAGAAGGGAGGAAGAGGTTTCTTTCACTCGGTCTCTCTTCTTCTTCCAACGACTCCTCTCAAATTTTGAATGGGTTTCATTTGACTTGAACTTATCTTATATATTTGGTGGCCCTGCTTTAATGTAAAGCAAGTACACCATGGTTCGGTGTATGGTTCTCATCCAAGGGTTCAAAACAAACATAAAATAATGCGCATTCTAAAATAAGGATTTCCAATATCGAGGCCTGCATCGTATGTCATATCGCACACATACACCTAGTCGGTGTATTCGGATTCAAAATTTTCGAGGCGTTACATGACATGTTCCAGAGTCGCTGCTTAAGCCTACCATGTGAAGGTCACCATAGTAGCTTATCACGATAATATAGCGCCTTTTATATCATAACATAGTCATACACTCCATTTAGCCTATGAGGAGACTTGGCCATTGCGTATAGTCTCTAAAGGCGAGAACATGTACTCCGTAACATAACTTATATTATCTTCTCTGAGACATGCCTTGACTGTTTACGTTGTGGTCCTTATGGTGGCTATGTAAGGTACAATACGTATAAACTTAAGTTCTTAATCTTATGCAAGCCTTTACATCGATGTCTTACTATCATACTCATATCTTAGCACTTAACCTGAGTTTAACCTTAAATAAGTCATACACTTAATCTATCATATTTAAGGCTCAGGAGTAATAGAATCACCATATATGATACCGAGTACGAGGTTACACTAAATTTGCACTCACCACACTTGTCATGATGTCTCATGCCATCATGAGTTGTGAGACATACGAATACGGTGTGACCCTCGCTTCGATATCTCAGTGAAATACCACGCCTAAGCATAAGCATAATCTCATACACTAGCGTATATGATCTAGCTTATCCTTAATTCATACAACATAACTAAGATGGAAGTATATAACTATTTTACTTGATAGATAGATTTACATTCAAGATTATGTTATGTTTATATATATATATATATATATATATATATATATATATATATATATATAATACCAATACAAATATAAGATAAGGTAGTTATTAGTGTGTGTGAAATTGAGAGCGTGAAGGTTAGAGTTTGATTCCACGAGGACATCAAAATTTTAAATCTTTATGTTATCGCGGAGATTGCGTTTAAGTGATAATATATATATACACTATAATTGGATATTTAAACTGAAGAGTATTTATAATTCCTAAGTTAAGATTTATCATGACTATCGATCAAAAGACCTTAAGTAAGATATAAATTGTTGGCGGATTGCACAATAAGTGATAGAAATAAATCGGAAAATAGCTTCAAGGCACGAGTAAATCGTTGTCTTTAAGACAATATTTGTCCTCTATATGCAACGGAATAACGACAAATTTTCCTTCAGGATACAATAAAGCTTTCATGAAGCACCGATCTGTTACACACGACGTTGCACTGTAGTATGAGACCCAACGAAACGAAGACACAGAAATGCTCTACACGACACACGAATTCTAAGTACACAGATATAGGATTCGAAATTTGCAAGTGAAGTAGAATCCCTCCTCTGGCTTCTATTTATAACTTTCAAAGTACCTTTTCAGGGGCGATTGATTCGGAATTTGCAAGTGAAGTAGAATCCCTCATCTGACCTCTATTTATAACTTTCGAAGCACCTTTTCAGGGGTAGTTGTGTCTGTCAGTTTCTTGGAATCGAGAGCCCTGATCGATCCAATCAACAGTTGTAAGGATCCAACGGTCACACACGAATAATTATATCTTTTGGCGTCCAACAGTCATTAATCGACTTATCCCAACCAATCATTTTCATGAACGGTTGGGAACTGCCTGGTGCACACATCCGGTGCACATGTGTAAAGACAATCAGTGTCCGGTCAACAAGTCAATCGATCGAACTAGCCCAGATCAAATAGGAAAGGCTCCTCGCGTTGACGCGCACATGCGAAGTGCACCATAAAAGTGCCAATTGCGCCATTCACACACACGCGTGCACGGCGGCGAACCGCCGCTATGAGCCTTATTTCTATTTTCAAGCCAAACAATAGATGAAGGTAAGTTTCCATATATATGGTAAGAAACTTTCTTATAAAATAGTGAGGTGGGATAAAACTTTTATAATACTTTTAACTTATGGTGGGAAAAGTTTCCTTCCAATATAATTCAAAATTCAAATTACTTTGACTTGAAGGTTGAAGGTTCAAGTATTGGCAAATGCATTTTTTCCATATAGAACAAAAAATTTAAGGAACCATTTAAAGATAAGTAAACTAATAAATAAATATTATTAAATTAATAAATATTTATTTTGATAAAGATCCAATATTCTTCTCCTATTTATAAAATAAATATCAATGTTTTTCCCCTATTTTGTTAAATATCCAAAATAAAGGGACTGAGAGTCAACCTTAAATTTGATAATCAAAGATAGTATACATATGTACCAAATATTTTTTAGCACTTCTTGACTACTGTATGCATAAATGAAGGTGTCCTAAAGAATTGGGCCTTTACTTAATGATAATAAAATAAAGTTGATAAAAAACTTTAGTGATCTAAATTCTTAAACTAATTTTCTTGTATAATCAATCGGATATATCACACACATAAGTAATCTAAGTTTCATTTCATTCCTACAGCCAACACATTTATGACCTTGTGCTTATACCCTGATTATTTATGAGTTTTATTCAAGAAAAACCTTTATCTATCTTTGAAGCGGGCACACTTCATAAACTCATATAAGTTAGTTCTATCAGAAATTGTGACGACCCGACTTTTCCAATCCCTCAGGTATAGGAAAGGCCGGTTCACCAACCTATCGAATAAACGATAAGCCGGACAAACAGGACACATATAAGAGTAAAGCGCAATAAAAATCCATAGCTAAAATAAATGCGGAAGCAATTAAAAGTAAAGAACCACCGATGATGGCCGACCATCATCGAAACATGGCTCATAACAGAAATCAACGTCAAGTATAAAACTATGATATCCAACTAAAATGGGCCCACAAATTCAAGTCTAACTCTCACCACAAATAAGAAAATTAGTAAGTTCTATACTGGGAAAAACTCCTCAGGAGGAACCTCAAGCTCTTCCTCGAGCACGAGTCGATCGCCTCTCGAATAGCCACTTCGATTCACGAACACATGACGTATAGTCGGAGTGAGCTAACCAACAAACCTCAGTAGAAGAAAGACATCTACGGCATTTTACTTTAATTAATATAGTTTCAAAACAAATATCAGAATATAGCTTGTCAAACATATAAGCAGATAATAAACTGAATTTAGGTGCAGAAATCATATGTAAGATTTATTTCTAAATGTGTGAAAACAGTTTTAAGAACAGATACAGTGTTTCAGTGTCTTAGTTTCTCTAACTTCTATATGCAAAGTTCAATAATTCATGACTTAATCCTCAACTTAAAATACCTCCCGAATAAACTATATCTCGAGAGCAGGAATATAGCCGATGGGAACCCCTACCTACCATCGTCGTTCATGAACCCTTTTTCAGGATGCAACAAGCCCCTGCGTAATGAGAAAAACTTGTGCCAGGAAGTTGTTCAGGAATTTTTGAGGGGTCGTTCAGGTCAATCATAAAACAAATGCAGATACTAATATAAATAAGATGGAAGTCTCTTATACATAGTTCAGGTTCTTGATTTCAGATTTTCAGAGCTTAAGCAGATTCAGGTTTCAGGATTCAGGTAGATTTAGATTTTTAGTCATTCATATCAATTTGATGTAACATTCTCATATATTTTTGACTATCAAGATGATTGATCCATGAGTTGGTCAAAACATAAAAGTTGTAGATTTTTCTATTAGCTTTCCAGCGCAAAAAGAATTGTCTCAATCGGAGTTCGAGATAAAACGTTATGACTAAAATACCAAGGCAATATCGAAGTTCGACAATACCTCGCTCGAGCGATGATAATAGCTCGCTCGAGCGATTTGACGTAACATCCTCATATATTTTTGACCATCAAGATGATTGATCCATGAGTTGATCAAAACATGAAAGTTGTAGATTTTTCTATTAGCTTTCCAACTCAAAACGAATCGTCTCAATCAGAGTTTGGGATAAAAAGTTATGACTAAAATACTAAGGCAATGTCGGAGTTCGGTGATACCTCGCTCGAGCGATGATAATAGCTCGCTCGAGCGAGCTACAGCGACGCGATTTCGCTGGTTTTCACCCGAATCGAAACCCATACATCCCAAAGCAAAACCCATGGATAATCTAATGATTTAATCAAAAAGTTTAATTAAAACGTACCTTTAATCTAAGGATTCCTAGATTAGAAATGAGTCACGTGAATGGAGCTTCGAAACGAAACCGACGGGTTTCCTCAACGATTCGCGCCGCGATCGATCCCACGAGTTCACAGAGACAACTCCAACACGCCCCCAATGATCTCAACCTCTCCCAATAGCCAACTATGAATCTAAGGTTGATTCAAGTTCTTTCTAAGGTTTAAGTGTTTTCAACAAAGAGGGTTCTAGAGAAGGAGGTTTTCTAAACCGATCTCCTACGATGATTGAAGAAGAGAGAAGACGGAGTTTCACACGGTTGGGTAACTATCCTCTCTTAACAAAACCTAGTATAATACGGGAATGCAATTCCTTCTTATAATAGGATTGCTCATAAAGTAAAACACACACACACACACATCTTATGTATTATACACTTCTAATTTTAAAACTCAAGTTCGGTGTTGAGCTGCTACACCGAGGTCGGTGCACAACTTTCGCACGAGGGTCCAAATGGGCTCTAAATTAAAATCTGTCCGCACAATCACATCTAGATAAAAATCCAAAACAAATGGTGACGTCGGTTGCCGAGCCGAATACACACACAGGGTCAGTCTAACTCGGGTTCAAAATACGGGTCTTTACATTCTACCCTCCTTAGGAATTTTCGTCCTCGAAAATGTACGGATAGCTAAACCGAACTGCGGTAAGTCCTTATCCTAACATCAGTATAAAGCAAAATCGAAACAGTCTAAAGTCAAAGAACTTTGGTCGCGATGCGGTAGGCTTCACTAAGCACGCTTTCAAGGGTCGGGATCCGTAGTAACCTGGATGTACTGCGTGTGGCATCCCATACTGCCATAGAGGATTGCATCCGTACATGGATGCATACCTTCCCAAGTGTCACGTGCCTGGAAACATACTTCACCATGACACAAACCTAGCACACACACCTACCTCACCCTTTTGGTAATTATTTGAGCAGAAATTTCAGATGTCAGAATCGAACACTTATTCAAAAGCATGATCACATGCCTGGTAACATGTTCTAACTGATGACACGGGTTCCAACAGACATACGGTTCTAACCGAGAATGAATAAATATGACATTTAAGATTTTATTGTGTGATCGTTATAGATATATATATGTAAAGCATTGATGTTATGAACTAATTTAACATTGAAGATTTTGAAGAAATTCTCCCTTTTTTTTTTTTTTTTTAAAGAAGTAAATTTAAGAATTTAAAGGTACGTATGGTTTTCTTACATAACTATAGTTTACAATATACCTTCACTCGAAAAGTTGTGGAAATTGCTCGCGAATCTCCGCTTCACGCTCCCATGTGGCTTCCTCTGAAGAATGGTTCCGCCACTTCACGAGTACTAAGGGAATACTCTTTGTCCGTAAGATTTGTTCTTTACGATCCAAGATTTGTATCGGTTCCTCAACCAAGGATAGGTCTTCTTGGAGCTTAATGGGATGGTAGTCTAATACGTGTGTCGGGTCCTTAACATATCTTTGTAACATGGACACATGAAACACGTTGTGCATTTCCGATAGCTGTGGTGGCAAGGCTACTCGATAGGCAACCTCGCCGACTCAGCCCAATACCTCGAAAGGTCCAACATAGTGCGGACTCAGCTTCCCACGCTTCCCAAAACGCATCACGCCTTTTGTAGGAGAGATTTTGACAAATACGTTATCTCCCACCTTAAACTCAACATGGTTTCTTTTCAGATCAGCGTAGCTCTTCTGACGACTTTGAGCAATGCGTAGTCTCTCACGGATTAACCGAACTGTCTCGGTTGTATTCTCCATGATCTCGGGACCTAAAATGAGTTTCTCACCCACTTCTTCCCAATTAAGCGGAGACCTGCACCGTCGTCCATACAAAGCTTCGTAGGGTGCCATGCCGATGCTAGCCTGGTAACTGTTATTGTAGGCGAACCGATTAGCGATAAATGTTGGTCCCATGACCCCTGAAAATCCAACATGCAAGCACGTAACATATCTTCTATAATCTGATTCACCCTCTCGACGCCCATCGATTACGAGGATGGAATCTTGTACTATAATCGAGCCTAGAGCCTATTCCTTCTTGAAATCTACAAAACCGAGATGTGTACATCGGGTCTCTATCGGATCGATCGATCGGTATACCATGCAGCCTAACTATCTCCTTGATGTATAATTCTGCGAGCTTGTTGGCGGTATACGACGTATTATAAGGAAAGAAGTGTGCCGACTTAGTCAATCGATCCACAATGACCCAGATGGCATTGTATTTTCTTAATGTTCTTGGCAATCCCAAAATAAAGTCCATAGAAATGGCCTCCCATTTCCACTCAAGTATCGCTTGATCTGCCGGATTTCGATGATCCACCTTTACTTGGCGACACATAAGACATCTCGAGACATACAGCGACATCTTTCTTTAAACCTCTCCACCGCTTTTCTTTAAGTCTTGGTACATCTTGTATCGCCAGGGTGAATAGCGTGCATAGACTTATGAGTTTCTTCCAAAATAGTGTCCCAAGCTCGATTACTAGTTGGTACGTACGCATACCGGTTTCTAAACAACAAAGTGTCATCATCTTTGATAGAAAAATCTATTTTGCTTCCCCAATCACATCCGTCGATAGCCATAAGTTCATCATCCGTCATCGAGTCCGAATGTTCTCATAGAGGGTGGAACGAATCACCGTGTAGCCATTAACGCTTTGAACCTTTTACGTCCAAATCTCATGCTACTTAGAGCTATATCTTCCAATAGATGCCATCTTCGCACCCTTGCGGTGAGATGTGATAACCGAGCGAAGAACTTCCGACTTAACGATCCGCCACTCGTTTGCTTTCCCGGTGGTCTTGGATGGTACAATCATAATCTTTCAAGAACTCCATCCATCGACCATCTCATATTCAACTCCTTTTATGAGAAGAGATACTTGAGACTCTTATGATCGGTAAATATATCGAAGGTCTCCCCATAAAGGTAATGCCTCGGATCTTGAGCAAAAATCACTCGCCAACTCAAGATCATGCGTCGTAATTCTTCTCATGGTCTTTTACATCTAGACCCATAAGCAATGACTCTCTCATTCGGTTAACCACAGCCTAAACCCCATATGATGCATCGTATCGCAAAGCCTCCCTTGCACGATGGTATAGCAAAATCGGCGCGATGAGTCAATCGTTTCTTGAGTTCCCGAAAACTTTGCTCACCCTGCTCATCCAATCAAATTTAGTATTCTTCTTTGTAAGTTGTGTAAGAGGACTGATATCTTGGAGAAGCCTCCATAAACCTTCAGAGTATCCCGCCAAACCGAGAAACTACGAACCTCCGTAACGGTCTTTGGCTGCTTCCCAATTCATCGACTCAATCTTGTTTGGGTCAATTGTAATACCGGTCTCGAGATAACATGGCCTAAGAAATGACTGCCAAGCCAAAACTCACACTTACTAAGTTTTGCATATAAGCGATGGTCTCTAAGGGTTTGTAGAGCCACTCGCAGATGTTGCTCATATTCTTCTCGCATCTTTGAATAGATGAGGATGTCATCTAAAAACTACTAGACTTGTCCAAATGTGACTTGAATATCCGGTTCATCAAGTCCATAAATGGCGGTGCGTTTGTCAACCCAAATGGCATGACCAAGAACTTCGTAGTGCCCATATCGGGTTCGCACGCCGCCTTCGAATGTCTTTAGACTTAACTTTCAACCGATGGTAGCGACCTCAAGTCGATCTTGAGAAGAACCTTGCTCCTTATGGCGATCGAACAGATCATCAATTCTTGGAAGTGGATAACGGTTCTTAATTGTCAACTTATTTAGCTGGCGGTAATCGATGCAAAGCCGCATTGAACCGTCTTTCTTCTTTACAAATAGAACCGATGCTCCCCAGGGTGACACACTCGGTCTAATAAAGCCCTTATCTAACAGTTCCTGAAGCTGCTCCTTCAACTCTTTCAATTCTGCAGGCGCCATTCGATACGGAGCTTTTGATACTGGTTCAGTACCCCGCGCTAACTCAATTGCAAACTCAATCTCGTCGGTGGTAATCGATAGATCTTGGAAAAACATCCAATACTGCAAGCAATCGTAATATCGCAATATTTTCTTCTCCTCCTTATGATCTTGCAAGTAGGCGGATAACCACAACACCGTTCCTCATCATACAGTGCGCTTGAATGAGCGAGAGATAAACGGTATCACACAAGATTTGACTCATAAAATCGAAAAGATTTTCTCTTGGGCGGAATGTTACAATCTTTGAAGACAATCCACGCTTCGCATGGTAAGTAGATAACCAATCTATCCCTAGTATCACGTCGAACCCTTCCATGCTCAAAATGATCAAATCAATCGCCTCGTGGTCTTGATCATCACAATCACCGATTGACACATGGTATCGGTGCTCCGAGTTGCGTAGGAATTGACGCGCCAAGATGAAATCAAGGGCCTTGGGAATGATTCCCAACTTCTCAAATGAACAATGGAGTAACAAAAGAATGTGTAGACCGGGTCTATCAACACTTTTCGGCTTCGGCTTTGCATACATCGCTCCCCCGACGCATAAAAAGGGTACCTTAGTTTAGACAAGCGGTTCAATTAAAAGTTTCTAAGCATGTGTGTTCATCCATAACTTATTAACAAAATTTATTAAATATCAAGCAATTATATATAACACATAAAATAAGAAGACATCTCAACTTTTAATAATACCTTGGATCACGTGCTCAATGTTTCGCTTCTTGAGCCATCACGGCATAAGTTCGACCTTGAAGGAGGGTCGGTCGATCTCGAGTAGAAGCCGAACTAGTTCTTCCCTTGTCCTCCGAGGACAATCCTTAACCATGTGTCCGACACGCCACACGAAAACACGCTCGGTGTTCCTCCTACAATCCTCGGTCTTGTGTGGTTTCGGCACCTTAGGCACATAGTGGCCAAACAAAAGATGGTGCAGAGAGGATCCTGTGCCCTTTGAAGCTCTACTAGCATTAGAACCCGGTCGCATGATTACACATTGTGTGATGATCCAATCTCGATAAGGGGTCGGTCGGAAGAAAATGTTGGTCTAGAAAATGCGGTTGAATAAGGTTCATGGCGGCTTTGTAAACTTGGCCCTCTTATTTTCATAAGTACTGCGCCTTGTACAACCTGTCCTTGTTCGGCCGCTTCTCAAAAACCGCTTTTGAATTTCTTCCTCTGCTATGAGGGCCTTTGTGATACTCCTCCATATGTTTTATTTCCCACTCGTATACTCGCCTAAGACCCATTGAAATTTTCGGCCTTCATCATATCGGTGGCCACATGTTGAGGTGCAAACCTTGAAAGTCGCGTGAACTCATCTCCATACTCACGACCGACATTGTCCTCGCTTATTTCGATGAACTGAACTTCCATCTGATGCCTAACGATCTTGGGAAAGTACTGATCGTTGAACGCTTCGATAAACTCAGCCCATGTCCAAGGAGTATTGGGAAACTCCTGCTCCCGGTGTCTAGCCACGAACTTCCACCATGGTCCAGCCTGTCCATCCAGTTTGAAGGTTGCTCATCTAACCTTCTCGACATCGGTGCCTTGAAGCACCTCAAGATCTTTCCATCTCATCTAACCAACCTTCAGCTTCCATCGGGTCGGTCTATCCAGAAAAATTTGGAGGTCTCATCTTCCTGAATTCGGCAAATCCTGATGATTGTTGTTGTTGTTCAGCGTAAATCAGCTCGCTTCTTGGGCGATTGATCACGAGCCATAGATGCGGTCTGCTGAGCAATGTTGGTGGCCAGACTTTCCAACACTTGTTCCATTCTTTCACCCTGACCTCTATCAACTCCGGCTCCTATAGGGACTGCATTAGAACCGGATGCGAAGGCAACTCCCCTTGATGTACCAACACCTTCAGGAATGTCCTCTAAAGGCACCGTCCTACCTCTGCCTCTAAATCTTGGGGCCATACTGATCTGTCATTGTGAACACCACAACATCAGTCAACATTGATTGTAAAGACAATCACAAACAGTACTAGTGATTCTGGACCTAACGACATGACTCTGATGCGAACTGTACCGGGTCACGATTGGTTCTCATGGGTCCTTAGAGAATCTAAAAACCATGGCCAACTCGATTTGATCCGACTTTTCCAATCCCTCAGGTATAGGAAAGGCCGGTTCGCCAACCTATCGAATAAACGATAAGCCGGACAAACAGGGCACATATCAGAGTAAAGCGTAATAAATATCCATAGCTAAAATAAATGCGAAAGCAATTAAAAGTAAAGAACCACCGATGATGGCCGACCATCATCGAAACATGGCTCATAACAGAAATCAACGTCAAGTATAAAACTATGATATCCAACTAAAATGGGCCCACAAATTCAAGTCTAACTCTCACCACAAATAAGAAAATCAGTAAGTTCTATACTGGGAAAAACTCCTCAGGAGGAACCTCAAGCTCTTCCTCAGGCACGTAGTCAGGATCAGTCTCACAGCCCTGAATAGCCACGTCAGTACCTGAACCTGTGACGTATAGTCGGAGTGAGCTAACCAACAAAGCTCAGTAGAAGAAAGACATCTACGACATTTTACTTTAACTAATATGGTTTCAAAACAAATATCGGAATATAGCTTGTCAAACATATAAGCAGATAATAAACTGAATTTAGGTAAAGAAATCATATGTAAGATTTATTTCTAAATGTGTGAAAACAGTTTCAAGAACAGATACATTGTTTCAGTGTCTTAGTTTCTCTAACTTCTATATGCAAAGTTCAGCAATTTATGACTTAATCCCCAACTTAAAATACCTCCCGAGTAAACTATATCTCGAGAGCAGGAATATAGCCGATGGGAACCCCTACCTACCATCGTCGTTCATGAACCCTTTTTCAGGATGCAACAAGCCCCTGCGTAATGAGGGAAACTTGTGCCAGGAAGTTGTTCAGGAATTTTTGAGGGGTCGTTCAGGTCAATCATAAAATAAATGCAGATACTAATATAAATCAGATGGAAGTCTCTTATACATAGTTCAGGTTCTTGATTTCAGATTTTCAGAGCTTAAGCAGATTCAGGTTTCAGGATTCAGGTAGATTTAGATTTTTAGTCATTCATATCAATTTCAATTTACAGATGTGATTTCAATGGCATATGCAAGTTCAAAGATTTTAATTCAAAATATCCATGCGAATTAAAATAAAATACTGTAAAGATGAGATTCTCCTACCAAAACTCGGAGTTATGCGAAGTCAAGCAAAGTCCTATTGATGGCCTCTCGCCCTCAATCTACATCACAATATACGTTCATGCATTAAGATAAACTCTAATTACTAATAATATAGACCTATTTAAGCGTTTCCTAAAAAACAAGTCAAAACAGGCAAGTTGCGCCAATCCTAGAATTTGACGTAACATTCGCATATATTTTTGACTATCGAGACGATTGATCCATGAGTTGGTCAAAACATAAAAGTTGTAGAGTTTTCTATTAGCTTTCCAACGCAAAAAGAATCGTCTCAATCGGAGTTCAGGACAAAACGTTATTACTAAAATACCAAGGCAATGTCGAAGTTCGACAATACCTCGCTCAAGCGATGATAATAGCTCGCTCGAGCGATTTGACGTAACATTCTCATATATTTTTTTTACCATCAAGACGATTGATCTATGAGTTGGTCAAAACATGAAAGTTGTAGATTTTTCTATTAGCTTTCCAACGCAAAAAGAATCGTCTCAATCGGAGTTTGGAATAAAAAGTTATGACTAAAATACTAAGGCAATGTCGGAGTTCGGTGATACCTCGCTCGAGCGATGATAATAGCTCGCTCGAGCGAGCTATAGCGACGCGATTTCGCTGGTTTTCACCCGAATCGAAACCCATACATCCCAAATCAAAACCCATGGCTAATCTAATGATTTAATCAAAAAGTTTAATTAAAACGTACCTTTAATCTAAGGATTCCTAGATTATAAATGAGTCACGCGAATGGAGCTTCGGAACGAAACCGACGGGTTTCCTCAACGATTCGCGCCGCGATCGATCCCACGAGTTCACAGAGACAACTCCAACATGCCCCCAATGATCTCAACCTCTCCCAATAGCCAACTACGAATCCAAGGTTGATTCAAGTTCTTTCTAAGGTTTAAGTGTTTTCAACCAAGAGGGTTCTAGAGAAGGAGGTTTTCTAAACCGATCTCCTACGATGATTGAAGAAGAGAGAAGACGGAGTTTCACACGGTTGGGTAACTATCCTCTCTTAACAAAACCTAGTATAATACGGGAATGCAATTCCTTCTTATAATAGGATTGCTCACAAAGTAAAACACACACACACATCTTATGTATTATACACTTCTAATTTTAAAACTCAAGTCCGGTGTTGAGCGGCTACACCGAGGTTGGTGCACAACTTTCGCACGAGGGCCCAAATGGGCTCTAAATTAAAATCTGTCCGCACAATCACATCTAGATAAAAATCCAAAACAAATGGTGACGTCGGTTGCCGAGCCGAATACACACACAGGGTCAGTCTAACTCGGGTTCAAAATACGGGTCTTTACAGAAATGCTCTTGTAACTTAGATATTTCAACATTATATGTTATACATTAATTAAGAGAGTTATCTCAATCTCTTTCTTACGTTACAAGTACTACATTATTACTTGAGATGGTTTGAGTTGTATACTCACACTTTTAATAATGTGCAATCACTTCTTATGATTTATTTTTTCTATTGAACCTTTTGTTTCTGGACTGCAGAAAATAGGTCGGGTTACCATCATAGGTGATATAATTTATTAGGCTTTAAACTCATCCCTTCCAATGTTTTAATTACCACATCTCTTGTAGGACCTTTTGTAAAAGGATTCACTAAATTTGCAAAGGTCTTTATTGAATTTATAGTAATTACTCCTTCACGAAGTAATTGACTAACATAATTGTGTCTTAGACTTATATGTCTAGACTTTTCATTATAAATTTTACTATAAGCTTTAGATAGTGCGGCTTCACTATTACAGAATAAAGATATCGGTGGCATGAGCTTAGGCTAAATAGGAATTTTTAATAATAAATTTCTTAACCACTTAGCTTTCATGTTCCCTATCGTAAGAAAAATAAATTATAATTCCATAGTTACATGTGTAATGCATGTTTGTTTCTTTGATTCCCAAGAAGTCGCAGCTCCTCCAAGAGTGAATACCCATATGCTTGTAGACCTTGATTCATCTGAATCATTGTTTCAACTAACGTCTGTATATCCTTCAAGTACTGAAGGATAGCCAATATAATATAATGCATAATCCTTAGTTTTATTAAGATAACATAATACTCTACCAATTACTTTCCAATGTTCATGACTAGGATTACTAGTATATCTACTTAATTTTTCTACTGCATAAGCAATATCGGGTCTAGTGCAATGAGTAGCATACATCAAACTACCAATTACCCTAGAATATTTTAATTGTGATACGCTTCTGTTATTACTGAGTTTTAATTTTATACTTGAATCAAAAGGTGTTGGTGCTAATTTTCTATTATGTTTAAATTTCTTTAATACTTTTTCTATATAGTGTGATTGAGATAAAATAATAATATTATCTTGTTTAAATAATTTTATTCCAAGAATTAAATTGGCTTCACCCATATCAAATTTTGAAGCCAATTTTTTTTTGTATTTTTAGTACTTTTTAAATATGTGCCAAAAATTAAGATATCATGCACATACAGGCAAACAATCACACCCTTATTGTTTGATATTTTACTATAAATACATTTATCTGATTCATTAATCTTGAATTCATATGATTCATTAACTTTATTTTCATGTCCCTGCATAACAAAACCTTTTGGTTGTTTCATATATACTTCCTCTTCAAGTTTACCATTTAAAAATATTGTTTTAACATCCATTTGATGAACCTTGAGTTTATATATAGAAACAACAACAAATAATATCCTGATTGAAGAAATCTTAGCCATTGAAGCATAAGTATCAAAATAATCAATGCCATGCTTTTGTCTAAAACCTTTGGAAACAAGTCTAGCCTTAAACTTATTTATAGTACCATTAGGATTAAGTTTTCTTTTGAATTTTCACTTACAACTTATAGGTTTAGATTCATGTGGTAAGTCTACTAATTCCCATGTATGGTTAGACATGATAGAATCCATTTAATCATTTATGACTTTTTTTCAAAATGAGGAATCAATAGATGTAATAGCTTCATCAAAAGTTTTAGGATCTTTTTCGATATTTAAGATAAACTTTATTTTCTTAGTTTTCTCATTTCTAGTTCCTTCTATAAAATAAACATAAAAATTTGAACCAAAATTATTAACTTTTCTAGGTCTCTTACTTCTAGGTTCTATCTCTTCATCCTCACTACAGAAAGATGAGGAGAAATAGAAGATACATCTATGTTAGAGGATGCAAGAGGTTTAGGAAGTGAGCCGCCTTAGTCAATTGATCTACAATAACCCAAATGGAGGTGTGCTTCCTGAAAGTCCTCGGTAGTCCAACTATGAAATTCATAGAGATGTTCTTTCATGCCCACTCGGGAATCAGTATGGGTTGCAAAAGGCCGACTTATTTCAGGTGTTCAACTATCACCTGCTGACATACCAGACACCTGGAGATATATTCAACAATCTCTTTCTTCATGTTTGGTCAATAGTAATAACTTTAAATATTTTAGTACAACTTCGTGCTACCTGAGTGCACCGAATACCCAAATTTATGTGCTTCCTCGAGAATCTCGTTTCGCAAGGTTGCAATATTAGAAACATATAATCTTTCTCTGAATAGGAGGGCCCCATCAATGTGCATGGAAAAGTCATGTTTAGGGACCTCGGCTAACTATCCCACAATCTTTGAAACTTCGGGATCTAAGGACTGATCGATTCTGATACAGTCAACAATGACGGGTTTGACCATCATACTAGCTAGATATGCTCCTCCAATTCTGTCAAGTTGCACATCCAACTGAGAAATCTCATTGAGCGGCTTCCAAGCTTTTAGACAAGATAACAATCCTGAGGATTTTCGACTTAAAGCGTCAGCAACTACGTTTGCTTTACCCGGATGGTAATTAATCGAACAATCATAGTCTTTCATGTATTCCATCCACCATACCTATGGTTTAGATCTTTCTGAGAAAATAAATATTTGAGGCTCTTGTGGTCCGTATAAATCTTTAAGGTGTCACCATATAGACAGTATCACCAAATCTTAAGGGCAAAGATGATCGCTGCTAACTAAAGATCATGAACCGGGTAGCTCTTCTCATACGTTTTCAACTGTCTCGAGCCGTAGGTAATGACTCTCTTATGTTATTCCAACAGACATTGATGTCCTTGGTGTGAGGCATCCGTGTAAACTTCATAATTACCAGGTTTAAAAGGTAAAGTGAGTATTAGAGCCGTCGTGGGCTTCTACTTCAATAAATTAAAATTATGCTCGCACTGATCTATCCACACGAATTTGTTGTTCTTATGGGTTAGGATAGTGAGTGAGAGTACTAAACGAAAGAACCCCTTCACAAATTTGCAATAATATTCGGCTAAGCCGAGGAAACTCCTCACCTCGGTGACATTCTTCGATGTTTGCCAATTTGTGACAATTTCAATCTTCGATGGGTCCACAAAAATCTTTGCGGTCGAAATCACCTGACCCAAGAAAGCTACCTTCTCAAGACAAAATTCACATATGGTCAATTTCGCGTACAACCTGTGCTCACAGAGACTCTGAAGCATAGTACGAAGGTGGTCTTTATAGGCTTCTTTCGTGCGATAATAAATAAGGACATCGTCGATGAATACAACGACGAACATGTCGAGAAACTCTCTGAACACATGATTCATTAAGTCCATAAACACGGCAGGTGCATTCGTGAGTCCAAAAGGTATAACAAGAAACTCGTAGTGTCCATGCCTTATCCCAAAAGCAGTATTCGAAATTATCTTCTACTCTGACTTTAACTGGTGGTATCCAGACCTGAGATTTATCTTCGAAAAATATATAGCACCCTGTAGCTGGTCGAATAGATCATCGATACGAGAAAGAGGATATCGATTCTTCACGGTGACATTATTCATCTGTCGATAGTTGATACAGAGTCTCATCGAGTCATCTTTCTTCTTTACGAATAAGATTGGTGCTCTCCAAGGTGACTCACTACGACGGATAAATCCCTTATTACAGCAACTCTCGTAACTGAATCTCTAACTCCTTCAGTTCTGCTGGCGCCATTCGGTATGAAACTTTGGCAACCGGAAGGGTACTAGGCACAAGATTAATCTTAAACTGTACTTCTCAGTCAGGAGGAAGTCCAGGTAATTCTTTCGAAAAAGTATTGATGAACTCTCCTACGATAGAAATAATTGAGGGATCAACTTTCTCATCACGATCACTGTCGAGTGGAGCAAGTAGGGTTGCTCCTCCCCTTTTAATGCTATGAAATTTAAATGAGGGGCTCTCAATCGGTCGGAAGATAACTACCTTAGAAAAGCAATTGATTGAGGCATGATAAGCCGCCAACCAATCCACACCGAGGATTATATCAAAGTGTTTGAATTCGAGCACCACAAGAACTACGAGTAACACATGTGTTCAAATTACTAAGATCGTAGCTTTGCAAACTTTAGATGCCATCATAACATCTCCCGACGGTGTAGAAATTGCAAGCACCCGATCCAATGATATGGGCTTAGCTCCGATTTCAGAAACAAAACTCAACGAAATCAAAGAGTGGGTCGATCCATAGTCCATAAAAAAAAATAGAGACTTAAAATTCGTAACAGCTTAAGTCCCTAAAGTCTAATAGGAATAAAAGTCTGGGTTCTGATACTACTCTGTCATGACCTAAAATTCTACCCAATCCCGAGGGCCTAGAATTCCGAGTTATGACCCGCACACATCCCGGATACACTAAGCGGAGATACATATAATCAGAGTTCTCACGCTAATACGGTTTTACAAAATTAGTGAATCCAACAAATAAAGATGAAATATAAGAGAAGTCATAAATAATGAATAAATGAGAGAAAATCCATAAAATATCTAATAATCAATGAATCAATGAAGAAATAAAGATCAGACATAATTAAAAGTGGGTGTCTATAAATAGATAAGGACCGTATGAAATTAGTCTTAGTATCGAAACTACAACTGTCAATAGTTTTCACTTGAGTCAAAATCAGTACCAAAGTCCTGGTACTCAGTAGCATCGCCCTCTCATGTAACATCCTTGAAAATTGGGCGTTGAACAGTATCCTTGGGATGCGTGCCCGACTAGTTGTAGGTTTGACTGAGTGAAAGTCAACTCGATGACTATGATTCAACTTAGATTAATGTTAATAAGCATGTATGCATAGTGTTAGAGATAAATTAGAGATCACATACACCTATCTTTGGTGTATGTGCTTTACACCAAAGCTAGAGAGGGTTAAAAGGAACAAATGACTTAAGAGAGTTATTTTTCTTTAATGTGGGTTGGTGTAGAGTTATGAAGAGAGAGAGAGAGAGAGAGAGAGAGAGTAAGAGGTGGAGTAAATGCTAGAGAGGTTGTGTGGATTACGAATTGAGGAAGGGCTTGAGCAATTACTCCGGATACGACGCATTGGAGTTTGTGAGAATCGAAGCTTGGAGCCCTATATTTTAACCAAGCCATTGAATCAATCAAAAGATTGATTCAAGGTATGAATTCTTTATAATTTCAATGAGTATAAGGTTGTGGTTAGATTGTTAAAATGATGAGTTAAAGAAGTAGAATGAATGAGAAATGGTAAGGAAGGAAATTGGAAGAAGTGCCCGTAGAGGACTAGATTTCTGACCAAATTGATTGATCGATTTGAAAAATCGATCAATTGATTTTGACTTAGAAGTAAGCTGGGCAAGAATGTTGGAAACCGATTGATCGATTTAAAATCGATTAGTCGCTTTTTGGATTTCGATTAATCGATTAAAAATCGATTAATCGTCTGTGCACTCCCAGTGGCTGGAAAATCAAGAGCCTGGGAAAATTGATTGATCGATTTGAAAATCGATCAATCGATTTTGGAATTTTGATTAATTGATTTGGGATCAATTAATCAATTTTGGGAATTCGATTAATCAATTTTGGGAATCGACCAATCGATTTGGACAGTTTCTGTTGATTTTTGTTTTGGACTTTGAGGTTCTAGGAGGGTCTTGTACCTTCTCTTATGTATCTTTCTTGATGCTTTGCTTATGCTATGATGTACCATAGGTCATACAAGTGAGAGTGCGAGCATGGAAAACGCATTGGACCTTGACGCTAGAGAATTAATACGTGTGAGGTAAGGAATGCCTTGAATATGTATTTTAATAGCAAAAGCATGTGTGTAGTGATATAGAAATGAATACTTATGCATTGAAAATATGCATTTTAAGGGTGTGTGTGTGTGAACACTAAATAAGAAAATGAGTATGTGACGTCCCCAAAGGATGTGAATGTGATAAGGGCATCTGTGTGATGCATTGAGTTAGACATCCCAGGGATGTATGTGAAAATGTAAAGCAAAGTGAATAAGAATTGATAAGGCTTAATATAATATATTTAGCACAATCACACGGTGAATAACTATATGTAGTATACTTTTGATATTTAAGGTTTGGAGAATATCCCACCGACGTGGTGAGATACCCATGACTGACTCGGCAGAATATTCATGACCGGTACGACGATCAATCTGTACACCAGTTGGACATCCTAGGGATGTATGTATGAGAATTAAACCTCGTCGCTTATGAAAAAGGGACCTGGGTAGTATTGAATGAATGAAAAAAGATATGAAAATGGTCTGATTAGACGACGATGGAGGATATTTCATCGGGCGCTCGACGCTATACTAAGTCGAGGAATATTTAAGTTATGATTTAAGTCTTTAGGCCAAATCATTATCTTAGATGAGCAAGTTAAGAACAAATGAACACATGTAAAGTAACAGTAACATCCAGTGCATCTTTTCAGTTATTTAAATCAATTTTTCAGCTAATTCATTTGTACATCATGCTGCTAAATATCATGGAATATATGTGAGAGATTAACTTACATGTTCATTCAGTTGTTTCCCTATTGAGCTATGATGTAGCTCACCCCTTTAGACTATACGCCATAGGTCTCGTACTTGCGGCTGCTGCTACTTCGGGAGGCATAGATCTGGAGGATTCGGATTATGTACTTAGGGAGGATTTGGAGTCCCCTCCTGAGGATTTCTTCTAGGGGATTCGTGTGTACTTTGATTTAGTTTTGAGAGAGTACTGTACGACTTGATATGTCAAGTCCTATTTTTGAGAAAATGTAATTAAATGATGATATATTCTTTTGACAATACCATCCAGGGTGATTGTTGTGTCGTCACTGATGGTTCGGGTGGGTTCTTTTGCTCATGCGTTGGCATGAGACTAGAACCATCTTTTGGGTTACTTATTTTGATGGTTATATATGTAGAACTAAACATTTAGTTCGATCTAGTTCTTATGTTTTATTTTGCCTTATTGTTGCTTGGATATACTAAAGTTCCGTGCAGGCTTATGGGGCATAGCCTCGAGGGTCGTGCTGATGGCACCGGTTTCAGGGAGCTAAAATTTGGGCTGTCACAGTTTGTATCAAAGCAGTTTCTTTTAGAATTCTGACAAGTCTTGATTTTGTCAGAGCATAGGACCTTCTGCTAATGAAACTATGGTTTAATGTGCAGAGCGTTATGTCTTCTAGAGGAAGAAGAGGACGGCCTTAGGGCGGTCAAGACAGAAAATTACAGAGCGGAGACGATTTTATCTCGGCTTCGAATAGGGTACCGATGGGGAATAGAGAGGCCCCAGGGAGTAGTGGACATGCAGAGAATCAGGATAGAGATCGTCAGGATCGAGAGCAGAGAGAACATGAAAGAGTTAGAGAAAGAAATGAGGAGAGAGAAGAGCGTCAACGAATGATGCATACTATGGAAACCATGACAAATGCCATGGCTCAACAAGTAGCGTCCTTGGCAGCTCACAATGCCAATGAGCAGCATCATCCACCTACACCTCCAGTAGGTCATACACCGCCAGTG
Organism: Chloranthus sessilifolius; assembly: GCA_021018995.1. NCBI lineage: Eukaryota > Viridiplantae > Streptophyta > Magnoliopsida > Chloranthales > Chloranthaceae > Chloranthus > Chloranthus sessilifolius. The sequence continues at coordinate 38,231,740 of CM037597.1, read as the reverse complement.
CCCTCTACATCTACAAGTTTAGGAGGATGCGTCCTCCTAGCTTTTCAGGGCAACTAGAACCAATTGATACGGAGAATTGGCTTAGCAAAATGGAGAAAGTATTTAGTGTGCTTACGTGCACGAAGGACGAGAGTGTCCATTGGACAGCTTATATGCTAGATGGGGAGGCAGGCCCTTGGTGAAAGTCCGTTTCTAGGACTAGGGCTCAGGAGACCCCAGGATTACCCTGGACATGGGAGGAGTTTGTGGAGGAATTTAACAAGCAGTACTTCCCTGAAGTTGTACGCAATCAGATGGAAGTTAGATTTTTACAGCTTGAGCAGGGAAGAATGTCAGTGAGAGAGTATGGGGTTGAGTTTATGAGGCTTGCTCGCTTTGCTCCTGATTTTGTAGTCACAGATCTAATGAAAGCAAAATGACTACAATGCGGCTTGAGGCCGAGCATCGGGGGGAAAGTAGCAGCATTTTAGTGGAAGACCTATGGAGAGGTCATGAGCAAAGCCTTGGTCATCGAAGAGGACAATGAGGATAGATAGAAAAGAAGGGATCAACAAGGCAGAGGAAGAACGGATCAAAGTAAGGTTGGGAACTACGTGCTAGTGAATAAAAAGCCAAGATTCGTAGCACCTATTCAGCAGCAACCGTTCCAAACTGGGTATCTTAGACCAGCGCAGCAGACAAACTATCAGAGATTACCTGTGCTTACGTCAGGGAGGCCAATCAAGTATGAGAACCCTGCTACCACCACTGGAGCAACAGTTACACAGGGTTTCTCACGAGTTGCGTCTACTACAGTGGAGACTTGTGCCAAGTGTGACAAGTCTCATAAAACAGTTGAGTGCAGAAGGGGTACTCAGGGTTACTATAAATGTGGAAAGGTGGGCCACATTATCCGAGATTGTCCTAAGATGGCTAAGGAGAAGACGACTTCTGTTTCAATGTCACGACTTATACAAGCAAGGAAGGCGGTCGTACAAGGAAGAACCTACCCAGTTACGGCTCAGGAAGCACAAAATATAAACGACGTGATCCAAGGTGAGATTTTCTTTTAAATAAAGAATTTCAATTTCTTAAAAGTTTTTAGATAGAGAAGGTGCATTCATATAAGAAGTAGAATAGACTAATTCTCTTCCATAAATGTTGATATATATAGTGTGCTATGTATATAAATATGTGTGCTTTATAGGTACTTTTGAAGTGTACGGCAAGGAGAGTGATTTAACTTATGAGGCGAGAGTGTTGATAGACCCGGGGTCTACCCACTCATTTACTACTTCTCGCTTCGCAAAGAAGATGAAGGTCAAGTCAGAGACGTTAGACTTTGTATTAGCGGTATCTATCCCGACTGGGGAATCGGTCGATATGGAAAGGATTTGTAAATTGGTGATAGTGACCATTAGGGATGGAGATGTCTTTGAACAACTGACAAATTTAATTATATTAGACATGCAAGGATTCGACGTGATCCTCGACATGGACTGGTTGTCACAGCACTGCGCAATGGTAGATTGCAAGAATAAAGTCATCATCTTTCAACCTAATACGAGGAGATCGTTTCGATTTCAAGGAGAGAGATTGACATTTATGCCACTTATCTCTGCAGTCAGGGTCGAGCGTTTGATCAGAAAAGGGTGCAGTGGTTACTTGACATTCTTGAAGGAAGATAAGGGAAGAACATTGTCTCCGAGATAGTAGTTGTGCGAGAAGTTGAAGAAGTATTTTCGGAGGAATTACCAGGATTACCTCCAGATACAGAAGTGGAATTCGTTATCGACTTGGCACCTGGGACGGAGCTTGTTTCTAAAGCACCATATAGGATGGCTCCTGCTGAGTTAAAAAAGTTAAAAGAGCAGTTGTAAGAGCTCATGGATAGTAAGACCTAGTGTGTCTTCGTGGGGAGCACCGATCTTATTTGTAAAGAAGAAAGATAGGTCAATGTGACTGTGCATTGACTATCGCCAATTAAACAAACTGACCATCAAGAATCGATCTCCATTGCCTAGGATTGATGACTTATTTGATCAGCTACAATGAGCGAGGTATTTCTCCAAGATCGATCTGAGATCTGGATACCATCAGCTGAGAGTTAAGGCAGAGGACATCCAGATAATAACATTCAGGACACGGTACGGACACTACGAGTTCTTAGTGATGCCGTTTGGTTTGACAAATGCACCGACATCGTTTATGGATTTGATGAATCGGGTGTTTAAACCACACTTAGACTCTTGCGTCATAGTATTCGTCGACGATATTCTGATCTACTCAAAGTCGAAGAAGGAGCACAAGAACACTTGAGAGTTGTTGTACAAACTTTACGTGAACACTAACTATACGCCAAACTCAGTAAGTGCAAGTTTTTGTTAGAAGAAGTTAGCTTTTTGAGACATATCATCTCGAAGGAAGGTGTCACGGTAGACTCAACGAAGATTGAAGAAGTGGTAAATTGGGAACAACCAAAGATGGTAACAGACGTCCGTAGTTTTCTTGATCTAGCTGGCTACTATTTACGTTTTGTAAAGGAATTTTCCAAAATATCGGGACCTCTTACGAGACTTACAAGGAAGGATGCGAGATTCGAGTGGAGTGAAGCGTGTGAAAAGAGTTTTTAAAAACTCAAGAAGAGACTCACTTCAGCTTCAGTGCTAGCAATTCCTTCAGGTAGTGAAGGGTTCGCGGTATATAGTGATGTTTCGCATGATGGTTTGGGCTATGTGCTTAACCTATATAAGAAGGTGATAGCTTACGAGTCGAGACAGCTGAAAGATCATGAGAAGAACTATCCGACACATGACCTAGAACTAGCAGCGGTCATATTTGCGTTGAAGATCTGGAGACATTATTTGTATGGTGAGACCTTTGAGATCTTCACCGACCATAAGAGCCTCAGGTACCTGTTTACACAGAAAGAGTTGAATATGAGGCAGCGCAGATGGATAGAGTTTCTCAAAGACTATGATTGCTCCATACAATACCATCCAGACAAGGCTAATGTAGTAGCCGATGCCTTAAGTCGGAAGGGTTCAGCTCAGTTGGCTAATATGATTATGGGAATACATAGATGGAAATTGTTTGAAGATCTTTTACTGTCTGATGTAAATATTGAGGTGCAAGCTATAGAAGCTTTCTTAGCTAATATATCAGTGAGACCGATGATCTTTGAGCATATTCACGAGCTACAGATGAAAGACCCGGAGTTAAGATGGTTCCTTACTATTCAAGGGCCGTCTTTGTATTCCAGATGATATCGATCTGTGGCAAACTATCCTTGATGAGGCTCACAAGTCGAAATATGTTATCCACCCCGGTAGCACCAAAATATATCAAGACTTGAGGAAGAATTATTGGTGGAGAGGTTTGAAGCAAGATGTGGCCAAGTACGTGTCACGGTGTTTGACATGTCAGCAGGTGAAAGTCGATCATAGACATCTTGCTGGATTATTACAGCCTCTACCCATACCAGAGTGGAAATGAGAGTCAATCTCCATGGATTTTATTGTTGAACTGTCGCGTACAGCAAAGAGATACAATGTCATTTGGATAGTCGTGGATCGATTAACCAAGTCAGCACACTTCTTGCCTTATTACACGATGTACACAGCAGGAAGACTCGCGGAGTTGTATATGAAGGAGATCATACTGTTGCACAGGATTCCAAGTAGAATTCTCTCTGATCGTGACCCATTATATACTTCAAAGTTTTGGAAGAAGTTTCAGGAAGTCATGAGTACGCGATTGGATTTTAGTTCAGCTTTCCATCCGCAGACCGATGGGCAAACAGAGTGGGTGAATTAAGTGATAGAGGACATGCTCAGAGCGTGTATGCTTGAACTATAAGGATCATGGGATCAACACCTACCATTAATCGAATTTGCATACAAAAATAGCTTCCAAACGAGCATTGGAATGACACCATATGAAGCTCTTTATGGAAGGCGATATAGATTGCCTATCAATTGAGAAGAAACCGGCGAAAAGTTTGTTTTGGGGCTGGAGTTGCTTGAAGATAACCTTATCGTTGTCCGTATGATCAGAGAAAGACTTAGGTCGGCTCAGAGCAGGCAGAAAAGCTACGCCGATATCACAAGAATGAGTGTAGACTACACCATTGGTGAGCATGTGTTTGTGAAGGTATCGCCTATGAAAGGCGTTATGAGATTTGGAAAGAGAGGCAAGTTGAGTCCCCGTTACCTTGGATTTTGGGTCGTGTAGGCAAGGTTGCATATCCCGTTGGATTACCACCATGATTTGATCGGGTACACAACGTCTTCCATGTCTTTATGCTCAGGAAGTATGTGAATGGCCCTTCCCATATCTTGGGAGGTCGTTGTTGGAAATACATGAAGATATGAACATGATCGAAGAATCGGCTGAGATATTGGATAGAAAAGAGCAAGTGTTGCGCATGAAAGTGATTCCTTTAGTACTTGTTCGATGGGAGAATTATTTGGCCGAAGAAGCTACATGGGAACGAAAGACAGATGTGAAAGAGCAGGATTCGAACTTGTTTGCAGAGAGTTGAGAGCCAAATTGTATATTCTCATCTATGTTTGGGAGTTTGAACTGTCTATGTGATCAAAAATTTGCACTATACCTCGAATTATGTAAGGAATGAATGGAATAAATGTGGATTGTAAATGTACCGTTGTGCGATTCAAATGTAAGGCTTAATGGTCATTGCATCATGAGAAATGAATGGCCAATAGGTGCTAAGGAGTAAAAGTAAGGTCAGAGAGTGACTTACCTAAAAAGCCATAGGCAAATGGATGAAAAGGCAAAAAGAAAGTGAAGGAAAATAAAGTGTAATTTTTTTTGAAAAATTATGTCAAAATCGATTAATCGATTAATCGATTTTGGATTTCGATTAATCGATTTCGTTCGATTGAACAACTGGCACATGCGAGTGAGATGGGCAATCTGGAAATTAAATAGCAGTAAATTTTGATTAATCGAGTTGAATACGATTAATCGATTTTGAAAATCGATCAATCGATTTTTGAAATCAATCAATTGATTTTGCACAGCTGAGGTTAAGTTATAAAAATCGATCAATCGATTTTTGAAATCGATCAATTGATTTTTGCCTATATAAGCCAGTTTTGGGATTTTTTTCCCATTTCAAAATTTCCACTTGAATTTTCTTTTGAGTGCCATATCTTCTTCCTCCTTTGGCTACCAAAACCACGAGGATTTGGGGGTTTTGCGGATCAAACCCTAACTGTTTGGATTGAACATGCAAGGTAAACCCTAGCTTTCATTTTCCTCTCAATTTGAATCATCACAACCCTAGGATTTTGAATTTACTTGATTTTAAAACCTAAAATGCCACCCAAAACACGGTTAGCTTCAAAGCAAGCTACTTCTAAACTAGTGGGTATGGTGTAAGAATGCCGCGCCACCACCACCTTCACCTTCACCTTCACCATCATCATCATCATCATCATCATCATCAGCATCATCAAATTCATCATACTCGACGGACGCGTCATCATGCGAATCGTCACCCCCACCACCACCACCCGGAAATTTGCCCCAACCAAATGAGTGGTGGGCTGCAAAGGAATTTGAAAATGAATATATTATCGATGAGGCTTTGTTTACCGACCCCGACGTCGAGGGTGAAACCCAATGGGCCCGACAATACCTTGTAAATGCGGGTCTCGGTAATCTTTTAAAACCCTTGCATGATTACCACTACCGCAGACTCGTTAGGTTGTTCTACCAAAACCTATAAAAGGGTCGTGTGGATGACACCGTTACGATCAAGATCGATGGTCGTAAATACCTATTTATCCTACGCCTCATCCACAAGTCTTTGGAGTGTTACCTCACACACACGCCCGAGACAAACCTTTTTCCTCCCTTCCCACAACGCGTCGATTATGAAGAAATTAGAACGGAATTAAAGAGGGGAAACAAGGGATCCGACAAATCTATACGGAGGGTCGACTTACCTCCTTACATGTGAATGTTTGATTCAATAATCAAGTGCAATCTATACCCCATGTGCCACGATACAGAGAGGGTAGAGTTGGTCCAACAGGCTTTATACGCGGCATACCGCGGCTGTTGGTTCGATGCTACTAAGATAGTCTTTGAGGGGATGATTTATATAAAAGGAAAAATGATAAAGGGCCCTTTGAGACCGAAGGAGCATATGCCCTACGCTCTACTTATCTCAAGTATGTTGGAGTGCTACTCTGACGCCCCAGAGTATGCGATTTTTCTTGCCGAGCTCAAGGCCACCAACCATATGAAATATTATTCCATATCTACGTGGGGCCCGCAACTATAGAATGTTAAAAAAGGCTCTACCAGTTGAGGGGCCAGCAGCTGCCCAGGCTAGCGATGTACCACCACCACCACCACAGCAGGACCCACCAGCAGAGGGGGAGCAGCCTGTTATACCACCATAGGACCATGCAGCGGGGGAGAAACCTCATGACGCGGTGCCACTTGAGGAGCATCCTTTAATATCACCTACTGCTCCTGCACAGTCCACTCCTATTGCTTATGCACGAGCTCATCGGAGGCGAGCATCTCAGGCCCCTACGCCTAGTACCATTGACGATGTTCTCGCCCTCATGGCGGAGAATAATCGCTAGATGCTGGAGCACCATCGGCGTATGGAGGAGGCCAGCACCCGCATGGACCACAAGCTAGATTTTCATGAAGCATTGCTCCATCAGACTATGTAGTTCATGTATCCCACTGATTACTAATCACGCATCGCGGCGGCGCAGACATGGGCTCCTGATGCTTCAGGCTCTGGTACACGTGCAGCTGACGATGAGGCCCAGCCAGGGGATGGGACTGCTTGATTGATTAGCTTGTGGCATTTCTTTTTGACATTGTAATTATTTTTTTGGGATTGTAATTATTTTTGAAAAAAAATACGATGTATGCAACTATCTGGCTTGGATGCCGTTACTTTTTGGGGTTGTATTTGTTTTGGATGGAATACACTTTCAAATTTCAATTTGTAAATTGCTTTGACTTGTGCTTATTTACTTCAAATAGTTACAAACGTAATTGGTCTTCATGCACGATGTGTGGTGTTTCTTGTTGGATGGAACTACGTATGTCAATGTGTGTGGGTATTCCATAGGAAAGCCTTTGGGTATATTTTCGAGGACGAAAATTTTCAAGGTGGGGAGAATGTAACATCCTAAAAAATTAGGCGTTGAACAGTGTCCTCGAGATGCGTGCCCGACTGGTCGTAGGTTTGACCGAGTGAAAGTCAACTCGATGACTATGATTCAACTTAGGTTGATGTTAATAAGCATGTATGCGTAGTGTTAGAGCTAAATTAGAGATCACATATACCTATCTTTGGTGTATGTGATTTACACCAAAGCTAGAGAGGGTTAAAAGGAACAAATGACTTAAGAGAGTTATTTCTCTTTAATGTGGGTTGGTGTAGAGTTATGAAGAGAGAGAGAGAGAGAGTAAGAGGTGGAGTAAATGCTAGAGAGGTTGTGTGGATTGCGAATTGAGGAAGGGCTTGAACAATTGCTCCGGATACGATGCATTGGAGTTCGTGGGAATCAGAGCTTGGAGCCTTAGACTTGAACCAAGCCATTGAATCAATCAAAAGATTGATTTAAGGTATTAATTCCTTAAGAATTTCAATGAGTATAAGGTTGTGGTTAGATTGTTAAAATGATGAGTTAAAGAAGTAGAATGAATGAGAAATGGTAAGGAAGGAAACTAGAAGAAATGTCCGCAAAGGGCTGGATTTCTGACAAAATCGATTGATCGATTTGGAAAATTGATCAATCGATTTTGACTTAGAAGTAAGCTGGGCAAGAATGCCCGAAACTGATTGATCAATTTAAAATCAATTAATCGATTTTTGGATTTCGATTAATCAATTTAAAATCGATTAATCGTCTATGCACTCCCAGTGGCTGAAAAATCACAAGCCTGAAAAAACCAATTGATCGATTTGAAAATTGATCAATCGAGTTTGGAATTTCGATTAATCGATTTGGGATTGATTAATCGATTTTGAAAATCGATCAATCGATTTAGACAGTTTCTGTTGACTTTTGTTTTGGACTTTGAGGTTCTAAGAGGGTCTTGTACCTTCTCTTATGCATATTTCTTGATGCTTTACTTATGCTATGATGTACCATAGGTCATACAAATGAGTGCGAGTATGGGAAACGCATTGGACCTTGACACTTGAGAATTAACACGCGTGAGGTAGGGAACGCCTTGAACATGTATTTTAATAGCAAGAGCATATATGTAGTAATATAGAAATGAATACTTATGCATCGAAAATGTGAATCTTAAGGGTGTGTGTGTGTGAACACTAAATAAGGAAATGAGTATGTGACGTCCCCAGGGGATGTGAATATGATAAGGGCATCTGTGTGATGTATTAAGTTAGACATCTCAGGGATGTATGTGAAAATGTAAAGCAAAGTGAATGAGAATTGATAAGGCCTAATATAATATATTTAGCACAATTACATGATAAATAATTATATGTAGTGTACTTTTGATATTTAAGGTTTGGAGAATACCCCACTGACGTGGTAGAATACCCACGACTGACTCGGTAGAATATCCGTGACCGGTACGGCGGCCAATCCGTACACCAGTTGGACATCTCAGGGATGTATGTATGAGAATTAAATCCTGTCGCCTATGAGAAAGGGACCCGAGTAGTATTGAATGAATGAAAAAGGATATGAAAATGTTCTGATTAGACGACGATGGAGGATATATTATCGGACGCTCGACGATATAGTAAGTCAAGGAATATATAAGTTATGATTTAAGTCTTTAGGCTAAATCATTGTCTTAGATGAATAAGTTGAGAACAAATGAACACATGTAAAGTAACGGTAACATCCAGTGCATTTTTTCAGTTATTTAAATCATTTTTCTAGCTAATTCATTTATACATCATGCTGCTAAATATCATGGAATATATGCGAGAGATTAACTTATATGTTCATTCAGTTATTTTCCTATTGAGCTATGATGTAGCTCACCCCTTTAGACTATATGTCACAGGTCCCGTGCTTGCGGCTGCTGCTACTTCGGGAGACATAGATCCGGAGGATTCAGATTACGTACCTGGGAGGATTTTGAGCCCTCTCCTGAGGACTTCTTCTAGGGGATCCGTGCGTAGTTTGATTTAGTTTTGAGAGAGTACTGTACGGCTTGGTACGCCAAGCCCTATTTTTGAGAAAATGTAATTAAATGATGATATATTCTTTTGGCGAATCATCCAGAGTGACTGTTGTGTCGTTACTGATGGTTCGGGTGGATTCTTTTGCTCATGCGTTGGCATGAGACTAAAACCATCTTTTGGGTTACTTATTTTGATGGTTATATATGTAGAACTGGACATTTAGTTCGATCAAGTTCTTATACTTTATTTTGCTTTATTATTGCTTGGATATACTAAAGTTTCGTGTAGGCTTATGGGGCACTGGCTCGAGGGTCGTACTGATGGTACGGGTTTTGGGGAGTCTAAATTCGGGCTGTCACATCCCAAGGCTCCGGTACTCTGTATTTTCTAGGTCAATGAAGTCAACGCCAATAGGATCAAAATAGTCAGCGTTCACTCTGTCGATATAATCACCTGAAATAATAAATGTCACGAGGATTGAGTTGCTAAACAACGCGCAACTCAGTAGATACATCACCAATTCACCCTACTCTTCTCAGGTGCATTGTGGGTGCATCTCGTGAGCGACAAAGTTGTATAGCAATATAACTGAAGGAAGGAAATAATAAATTCTTATGTATCATTGAGTTCATATCATACCTTAAATGCAAGACCATGATCTAGACACACTTCAATCCTAATGTACCATACCATACCTCATTAATATAATAATTCATATTACTATGTCACATGCGTTTATATATGGCATAGGCATGCATACATACTCGTAATCCTAATACGACCTGTGCTAGAATTACTACTCGAGCTTACCATGTGAGGGCTATCATAGTAGCTTGGCACCATAACATAACGTCATCCACATCATAACATACTCATACACTCCATTCAACCTATGAGGAGACTTGGCCATTGCGTACGGTCTCTAAAGACAAGAATACGTACTTCATAACATAACTTGTATTGTCTTTTCTGAAACTCATCATAACTGTGGACGCTGTGGTACGACACGCATAGACTTAAGTTCTTAATTTTATGTTGGCCTACATTGTCGTGTCTTATTATCATATTCATATCTTAATTTTATATTGGCTTATATTTAACTCGAGCTTAACCTTAAACAAGTCGTACACTTAATTTATCATATTTAAGGCCCAGGGGTGATAGAATCACTGTATATGACATCGTGTATGAGGTTACATTGAATCCGCACTCACCACACTTGTCATGATGTCCTATACCACCATGAGTTTTGAGGCATACGAATACGGTGCGATCCCCGCTTTGATATCATCTCAGCGAAATATCATGCCCAAGCATAGGCACGATCTCACACACTCGTGTAAATGATCTAGCTTATCCTTAACTCGTATAACATAATCAAGATGAAAACATATAACTATCTTACTTGATAGATAGATTTACATTAAAGACTATGTTATGTTTATATATATATATATATATATATATATATATATATATATATATATTTATTTATTTATATTTATATAACAGTATAGTACAAATATAAGATAAAGTAGTTATTAGTGTGTGTGAAATCGAGAACGTGAAGATTAGAGTTCGATTTCACGAGGGCATCGAATTACTAAATCTTCATGCTATCGCAGAGATCGTGTTGAAGTGATAATATATATATATATATATATATATATATATATATATATGAATATTTAAGTTGAAGGGTATTTACAATTCCTAAATTGAGATTCATCATGACCATCGATCTAAAAACCTTAAGTAAGATAAAATATACACTAAAATTTTGGTCATGAAAATAAAAAAATAACATTAAATTCATGCAGTCTTAGATCATTTAGAACTGATCATGATTTGCCACTTTATGTTGATCTCTAAAACATCAAATTTGTGAAATTACTATTTTAGACAAAGTTGTAAAGATCATTATCTTCTTTCCAATGCCGCCAGAATCGTATCAATCCGAGATCAAAATAAACAGTTATGGCCAAAATATCGAGTCTAATACATCGATGGTCGTGAGTTCAAGTTCGTGGCCATGAGTTCGGACCCGAAAGTTCATGGTGGTTTAATCCCAATACATTTTAGCATAGATTTTTATCTACTAAACCTTTTAAAAGATGACATAGGATCTTATTTCAAGCAGTGTCTTCCATACTAAGTCTTATGAGTTTATTATCGCATCAATCTCATTAATTCGAAATAAGACTAAAAAATAATAAGAAAATTAATAGAATAAAATTATAGTTAAGATTAGTCATGTTCTTCTTTTTATAGCAGTAATTATATAAAACGAAATATACGGGTTTATTTTATTTAGCCCGTCAATGCGCAATTGAACGCATCCTATGTGACGGGATCTAAGAAGAAAAGCAGAGATTGATGGGTATCCACCTGTTGAAGTATGAACGGTAGATCTACAACGATTAGGGTTGAAGATGCCAAAATAGTCCATTTGTCCAAACTTTCTTCTTCTTCCTTCTTGATCTTGTCGGTGAAAATAGATCATGGTGATTCTTGTGGAAGAACACACGGAAGTTTTGAGGGAAGAGATTAAGGTGTTTTGGGAGAGATGAGTTAAGGAAGAGAGGTTGTGACGGCTAAGATTTCTTAAAAGATTAGAATAAGAAAAGTGAAAGGGAGTTGCATAGATTAAATAGGTTTTTTAAAAATAGGATTAGTTCCGGTATGGAGCGTTAACACCATGTGTAGTGCAAAACATCATCTAATATCATTAAATAAAATTAAGAAAATTCAGGTCGTTACAGTGCGCCTGGCCGCACAAGATGACCCGTGCGCCCAATGGCCAGATCACATGCCACGTGGCATTATCAACCCAAAACAACTCTCCTTTTGGGTAGATCACCCATGGGACATGTGATTTAAAAAAAGAAAATTAAACCTTTTGACCCTCATTTTGATGGGTCAAATATAAGGTACCTGCCCAAAAATTTGGTGCATTGATTTTCTTCAATTTTGACCACATTTTTAAAGTAGAAAAATCATAAAAACAATGCTTTTTTAATGGGATATGATCAACCTTTCTTAAGTTATTGTGGCATCTGATCATCGTGAGTCGTGATAGACGCTACATGATGGCCAATTGACGGTGAGTATAGAGATTTCTCAACACGCGGACGCATTGTCTCTAACCTCTTTAAAGCATGGTTCAAAATTTCTGCCGAAATTTCAAAATTTCAGCCGAAATGCATCGGTTTCGGTAGGATCTGAAATGATAACTCCAAATTTTCGCCGAAATTACTGAAATAGCAAATTATCGGCCGATAATTTACTCGAAACCGAAATTTTGGCCGATATTTTGCTTCTTCTTCTTCTTCAAAAAAAAGGCCAAAATTTCAAAATTCTAGTTTCGGACAAGACGAAACCGAAACGAAAATCGAAATTTTGACCATGGCTTTAAAATCCAATATCTCTCCTTCTAGGGACCAGCTCATCTCCCTTTAGTGTTCTTTAGACGTATGTGGAAAAAAGCAAAACGTTTTAGTGTTCCATTTATGTTCCCTGCTGTTGTCATCTTATCATTGTGTACATGTTTTTTTTCTTTAGTTTATCATTGAGGGAAAAACAAATTGCTCTGTTTCGTATGGCGCCAGCTTCTAGCTTCTAGTTTCCAGTTGCAATAAATTCCTACAAACACTGAAACCAAAAGCTGTTTTTGGCTGCTTCCAGCTCTTGCTCATTTCCAACCTTACAGAAAGCTATTTTAAGTGAGATTAATGCGAGGAAGCTAAATTAACCAAATAACATCTAAGACGATAGTGCTTCTTCTCATCGTCATGGAGTGGGAAGCGGTTTCTAAGAGCCCTACCATACCAAACAGAAGCTCTGAAATTGACTCGTCCTCCCTTAGTGTTATCATAGTGACCAAATGGAGGTTCGGGAATAAATTGGGTTAGAAAAAATCGAGCAAAATTTATCAAATTTAGAAAAAAAAGGCAAAATTCAGAAAAATTAGAAAAAGATATTAATTAAAAACTATACACATTTTTTTAAAAAAAGAAAAAAGTTAGGAAAAATTTGAGAAAATATTCGTGAATAATTCTTAAAATTCACGATTTCTTTTTTTTTTTAGATGGCAAATAATTGTAATTTTATTTATTTTCTCTTTAACAAAAAAGCGAATTATTCGCTAACTATTTCAACAAGTCGGAGAATTACTATGGTATGAGGTAAGAGGTGGCTTACATGAATCATGCAAGGGAATCAGTACTAGACTACTACTCTAAGGAGCTAGTAGGCCATGCTTCTCGTGGAATGGGTAGCACACCACACCAGAAGGGTCAAGACTGAAGACCATAGATCAATATTTCAGCCGTTAACGAAACGCATCGGTTTCGGTCCCCACCGAAACGAAACCGAGAACCCAAAATTTCGGATTAGAATGTATGAGAGTGAAGTTATCGGCCGAAATTTCGGTTCAAAATTTTGGTTTCGGTCCAACCGAAAATCCAAACGAGATCCGAAATTTTGATCCTTGCTTAAGAGTTAAGACCCAAAATTCCCTTTTTGTATAACACACGAATTTTTCAAAAGGTCGATAATACTTGCACACGAGATCTATACTGTGGCACATGATTGCAAAGAAAGACTTATTTTTGGGTCTGGGTCACATGGAACACCATCTAAGCCGCCTAATTGGAAGACTGGGATATAATGATCCTTGAGGCAAAAGATTGGCACGAAACATGATCTTGATCATTTCATAGTCAACTATTAAATAAGATGATAACCTTTAACTGTAATTAATCAGATGATAGAGATTGTGTTTCGTACTAATCTTTGGCCTCAAGGATCTTTGTATCATAGTCTTCAAATCAGCCATCTTAGATAGTATCCTCCGTGGCACATATCCCAATAACAAAGTCTACATTTTTAATCATGTTCCAAAGTACAAATCTCATGTGCAAGTATTAGCTTCCTTTTGAAAATTTGCAAATAATTTATGATCAATTCAATACACCAAAAATTGCAAATTAATTATGAATTTTTCAAAATTTGTGCCATTTTTGACAAAAACTCTTAAAACGTGTTTTTTCCTTAAAATGTCCGAAACAAGTTTAAAATGCATTTTCCAAGAAAGTACTCATATTTTTTAAAGGCAAAAGGAGGCATGTGGTGTGTGCACGATCACATGCCACGTGACATGATCAATCTAAAATAACTCCCATTTTGGATTGATTAGTCATAGGACATGTGATTTTAAAAAAAAATGATAATAATTTTACTTTTGTCCTACGTTTGATGGGTCAAAGAAAGGTAATGCCCCAAAAATTTGGTGCATTGATTTTTTTACCATATTTTCAACAGTGAAAAAGTTATAAAAATATATATTTTTTTGAATGGGATCTGGACGACCATGCATAAGTTGCCGTAACACTCGATCTTCGTGATGGACGCCACATGATGGCCAACACCCAGGCAGATAGTCTTGGGCCTCTTTTTGTAAAAATCACAATTTTTACATTTTAAACACTTTTTTATGAACTTTTTTCAAAATTTTCCTTATTTTTGTCAAAAAAATTATTTTTTAATATTTCTAACTATTTTCATTACCTTTTTCCTTATACTTCCCGACTTTTTTCCATATTTTACCCAATTATTCATGTGTTTTTTGCTTTATGAACCTTTTCCGAATTCCGGCTTGGTAACTATGTGCTCCACCAATTCATCCTTTTTATGAAATGAGCTAGCATAAGCATAAGGTAACCGATCCGTTCCCGTTGGAAAATGATCATTTAATTTGGACTAAGTGAGCCATGTGATGAGAAGTCCATTATCTAAGGATATGTGGTGTCAAATATTACATTGAAAAAACATCTCGATTTTGTGAATAGAAGTAGTCTCGAAAGCATATTAGAGATTTAGATGGTAATAGTTCATGAAACACTTTAGATGAGTTAGTTACCTTATGCGAAACCTGATAAGAGGATGTTTAAGTGATCTTACACCATCAATTGCTTAAGACGGGGTGATTAGTACTTTCATAGATCATGTATTGAAGTGCCACAAGCCTAAAAGTAGTATTTTAGAGAGATTTAAATCATCAAATTTGTAGACTAAAATATCGGCCATTGCTTCTAATTTTAAGGGCTGATATTAAAGTCCATCTGATAGATGGTTCACATCCACTTATAAGCATATATCTTTAGCCTGAGATGCTCCAATCAGAGGTTGCCACTTGAACAACTTACATTGATTATGTTCACCACATGTGAAATAAAATATTTAAATAATGGTGTAAGATCATTTGAAAATCATCATTTTAGGTCCTGTCTGGTAAGTGGTAACCCTTTTCAAAGCACCTACTATAAAGAGGTGTGTCACAGTTGTAGCTCCAATGCTACTTCTCAAAATAGTCTATTACATGCAGAAAATGGTGTCACGGGAGGAGTTTGAGGCAGCATCTCTCTTTCAACACCATTTTCAGTTTAATATGGTCAGCTCATTGGGTGGGTGAAATGTGTTTTTTACCCAACATTTTTCCTTCCAAAAATACTTTTGGAAAAGGGTTGCCAAACAAGCTTTAGTGTTTATATGGCCATCATAAGCCCTAATCTCTAAAAGCATATTCCCAAACCAGCTTTACTAAGTAGAAAATGTTTTGCTTCCCTTTTTTTAATGGACAGTGTTATAATAGTGGACAATTTTGCAGGCAAGTTATGTGGTGCTCAGTAGCGGAACCAGGATTCTCATCTAGGAGGGGCGCAATTCGGTTCAGTTTGGATGACTTGAAACCGAAAAAATCGAAAAAAATCGAAAAAATATCCTAAAAATAGGTATTTTAACTAAACCGAGCCAAATCAATTTCGGTTTTAGAAAAAAAAATTTAAACCAAACCGAATGGGTTTTGATTCGGTTTCAATTTGGGCATTGAACTGAACACTAAAAAAATCGAGTTTGGTTCGGTTCGGTACACTGAACCTGCATCACTAATATCTAATGAATAGCTGCAACTCACATTCAAAATTTTAACAAATATTAGGGTTGAAAATATAAGAGAAATAAAATACTAATTTCACATACCATACTTTTATAAAAAAAAATAAAATTCCACATACCATACAAATAAAATAAAAGAGAAATATCCTGCATTAACATTGCTAAATTGCTGTAAATTTAACAGATACCTTGGCTTTGAGGGATTGACTTTATGAAAATTCTTGACAACTGAGATTATGCGTCGGAGAGCAATTGGAGTCGGAGACCTCCGATTTGTAGAGATAATAACTGAACAGAGGAAGGGCGTGACCGCTTGGGTTTAGCGAAGAGAAAAGAGATAGAGAGAGGGTTTAGAGAGTGTTTTCTTTTTAGAGAGAGAAAAGAGGGAGGCGGGAGGGCGTGAGTTTAGAGAAGAGATGGTGTGGGTTTAGAGGGAGATAACAGTGGGCGTGGGTTTAGAGAAGGGAGGGTTTAGAGAGAGAAAATGGATAGATAGAGGGTTTGGAGAGAGAGAAAAGGGATAGAGGGTTTGGAGAGAGAAGGGAGGGCATCAGTTTAGAGAGAGAAAAGAGATAGAGAGAGGGTTTAGAGAGAGAAAAGAGATGGAGATGGAGATGGAGATGGAGATGGAGATAGGGTTTAGAGGCGTGGGTTTAGAGAAGGGGTTTAGAGAGAGAAAGTAGAGATGGAGATGGAGAAAATAGACAAAGAGAGGGTTTAGAGGTGTGAGTTTAGAGAGAGATAGGGTTTAGAGAAGGGAGGGCGTGAGTTTTGAGGAGGACTAGGTTTAGAAATGGGAGTTAAGTTTATATTAAAATAAATAAAAGGTTTTTTGGGTTTCAGTGTGGGCACATGTCCTCACTAACGTCTACGTGGTTCCGCCACTGGTGGTGCTGTACACATAGTGGGCCTTACAACTGCAGCCAGTCACGCCGCGCTATATAAACAGTCTGCAAACTTTGTTGAAAAAATTGAAATGTTGATCCAAAATAATATATGGAACCGGTTCGAGGCACGAAAAATGTCGCTGTCTTTAAATCACTATTTTCCCCCACCACATCGACAAAGTGGTCACCAACAGGTTATCGGCAAACTGGTTCCAGGATACAATAAACCGTTTGTATATTCTTGTGAAGGATTTGGCGAATCCGATCACACGATCCGAACACCAAATATTGCAAGAACGCTCTGATAAAGACCTTTTAAAGACATAACAAGAGAGAGGAAAGAAGACTCTATTGTGATATCTAAAACAATGATTTTAGATTCCTTAAATAGAAATCAAGTGGTATGTTAATGCACCATTTTCCTATGAAAAAGTACAACACGCATCCCTTCGGAAAAGACACACTACTTTGGAAAGACCCTTCACTTTGAAAAGGCACACGACTTTGAAAAGACACCTCAATTGAAAAGACACAATTTTGAAAAGACACCTCCTGAGAAAAGACGAGTTTAATAAACTTTTAAATATCCAACAATCCCCCACTATTTAAAAGTTATAAATCAGAGCAAAGCCAGAAATATGTGCATAAATGAAAATGTCTTACAGACTTGAATTTTCACTTTAGTGGAAATAACTCAAAGTTTATCAAGATCCTTAGTGAAACTAAGTCTTGAACTAACGATCTTATACGACAAACCAAAATTATTCCGCACACATATTTCATATATTTAGTGTTCAATAAATAGGTTAGCACATTTAGGCCATATGCTAGTACCCTGATTTTCATAAGTGTTTATGAGATAAAGTCATATCTCATTGAAGGCGGCTCCACCCTCACACTTATATAAGTTGACCTATAAGAGATGTCCCTTTAACTTAACATCTCAACACATTGTGTTATAGCGTCTATTAAGAGCAATGCCCAACCTCCCCTTATCCATTACAGGTTGTGCGAGCATGGATCCACACGATCCCGTCGCGGCGACGCGCACGCGGTGGAATAAAATGTAGAGTCGCCACCCGGAGCTTTTGGTGACCCGGGAAACCTTTAAATCAATACTTTGAGTACCAAAGTGCTAAATATGAATCTGATTTACCGGTCTTTGCCAAAGGCTCAAAGGTAGGGGCTTTGGTTATCGATCGGGAAAGGTTTAGGCACCCGATCAACTCGCATATAGCGGTCTCTATCTATGGCCAAAAATAAAAATAAATGGGCAGGGCTTCCCCTTACCCGAAGGCAATACTGTCTTATCAAGCTCTGAGCCAAACCAAAATTTCGGCGGCGTAACGGCTTGAATCCTTGGACGGAGGAAACCCCAAGAAGGAAGAGGAAGAGAGGGGTGAGCAGGAGCTCATGGGCCCTTGTTGCACCGTAGAAGACCTTCGCTTCGGCGTGCTTCTGATGGCTTTAAATGGCTTAAACGGTAGAAGAATAGGTTCTAATGCTAGGATTCGGTAGGTAGGAAGTGTGGGATGAAGCTAGGGATTAAGCTTGACTAACAAGGGGTGATCTAATGGTTAAAAAGGGTTGAAAAAGATGAACTAAGCATGCTGAAATTCTGGTTGAAGAATGCAAAATAACACATATTTTTCTCTCACTAGGGCTCTCTCTCTTAAGCTTAACTCTCAACCTTAATTTTTCAACCCCTTGGGGAAGAGGGAGACCTCTTTATTTATACAGAAGAGGTGGTTTAGAGGGTTACTTAAGAGCTAATTGGTTTAGCAATTAGGTAATCCTTCATCTAAGGTTTTCTAGGTTCTTAGGGTCCTAGAGGTTTGGAAAACTGATTTCAATGGTAGATGATGGGGTGAGACCATGGGTGACTTAAGGGTTGCCAATAAGCTCAAAGGGGGTGCAACCAACCTTAAGACACCCACCTCAACCAAGGGGATAGTCAAAGGGTCAAATCAGATGGAGGAAATTCGAGCATTTCTAAATATATTACATCGCCCGATTTATACCGATAATTTTCATGAAAACCAGGAGAAATCTGAGAAGATGGGTGCCCATGGTGGGCCTTCCTATGCTAGGCGTATGCATTATATATGCCCGGCCAAATTTGGCCCAAAAATTCCAGGCGTATATAATACATACGCCTGACCAAACTGGGGCCAAATTTGCTGGGCGTATGTAATACATACGCTTAAGCAAAAAGTCATGATTTTATGTGGACTTTCATTTGGCCATAACTTTCGAACCACAGCTCCAAATTGGGTGATCTTTGGCTTGCTAGAAAGCTGGAGAATTCCCCCTTCCAATGGTATGGGGCTCTTCCTCAGAAATGGTTCGTGTAAAATTCTATAGCTCTCCTCCCATCAAATACTCAGAAGGGTTTAAGTTGAGTCTGGGAAGGGAACCTAGGGTTTAGGGGTGATCTCTAAGGGTTGGGGGAATGGTTCTAATGAGTTTTAGGTGATTCTTAAAGGTCTGGATAGATTCCCAAGGGTTCAGGGGTGCCATCGGAAGCACAGGGGTACATTTCTCCCGGAGTACAGACCGATCGGGCCTTGGGCCGAATTTGAGTGTCTATAGATGCCCTTCTTTGGTATTTGATCACTAATGATTGGATGCCAAAGATAAGAGACATTCGAGGAGGTCTAAGGCACGTTTGATGGGTCCGCCTGGTTCAACTTAATTCTCAAACATTCATGGTGATGGTGAGTGTACGTAAGCCCTCTCATTTCGAGATATCGTCCGTACCTCAAAGCTAACAGTCCCCAAGCGCATTGCGACATTACTGAGCATAACTGCGATGATCACAAAAAGTGTAAGTCCGCTAGTTGGGATATCGTCCACTTCCTGAGGGAAATTATAGATTTGTGATGTTGAGTATTAATCTGAACTAGACAGCTCCATGAAACGGGGTGATCGATCTATGCTTCGAGATCGACGTGAGGTACACAAAGCGAAGGCCTAAACAATGTGTCCAATCCTATGGGGTATTGACAGCTCCATTGGATTGGCCACGGGTGCCCTTACCTAGGTAAGGCTCAGAGTTTCTGGGTGAACCCATCAACCTTGAGATTGTTTTAGCATGATTTACCCGAGTGGAGCGAATATTGATGTCGCAACACTTCTTGGGAATGCATGCCCATTTTCAGAGTAATTTTTTATGTTTTTTTTTTTTTTTTTTGAATTTTCTTTTATTTCGAGGCCTCTAAGCGAAGCTCAAGGACCTCTGGTAATTTCATTCTTGAACAACTCTTTAAGTGGATCAAATGTCAGTTGATACGCTTTAAGAATGCCTGTGCCTCGCCGGGGATGGGTGCACCTTGGGGATGTGCTCGTTCCGGTGACGAGGTGTTCCTGATTCACATGAACCGGAGTGCCTTAACTTGAGACAAAGATAAAAAGGATCGGGTTAGAACTAAATATCCATCGAAAGAGATGGTCAATTCTAGCCTCCGTCCCTAATGAAATCACATCTTACTAACTATGCACAGACAGACACCCATCAGGGGCGATAAGTAGCAAATAGGCGTGACCGAAAGCCTCGATCCTAAGGTATAATTTACGAGGACAAACAACCATCCTGCGGATACCCAGACGCAAGTGCGTACATTCAACAAGGACACCGTGCCTATACAGGTTTTAAGCCTGTGTAAAAGGAAATAAAAGGGAATGAGCCCTTTGGTCTGTATGTTTTCACATAGTTTGGTTGGTTGTAATTTCATATTTGACGGGTTAGTTTTGATTGACAATAGACTTTTCGAATGGTCTGAAGTCAGGTATACTCTTGGTCAACATAGATCCGAAGGTGGATGATCAGAGCTAACGCTTGGAAGGTGGGGTCAACCTACTCAGTATTTTTACTTCATAACAAAAGGTTGTTATTTCCTCTCTTTTTCCTTTTTCTTTTTCTCTTTTTTCTTCTTACATGTCAGTTCGAGACTTTGAGCACGCTCAAACTGCTTTTAGTTTTGCACGTATCCTTAGGTGAATCAACTTGCCATGTTGATATACCTTAAGGACGTGCGCATTCTGGTGATCGATCCTTGGTTTGCCTGTCGGATCAGGTCTCGACTTCTGCTGGGGAAGATCTTGGGCTAGGTGTACGTTCTCAGGAGCGACCGGTGATGGATGAGTTCATTTGCCTGCCGGATATGGTACGGGGTGTCCCTATGTAAAACGGGGTTTGAGAACTTTCGGGTGAACCCGATCATTCCGAATTGATTTAACACGGCTCTTGGAGTGGGGCAAACAGTCGTGGCGACGCTCCCTTGGGAACTGGTGTCATTTTTTAGCATTTTCTTTTTCTCCTTTTTTTGATTTTATGATTTTATGATTTTATGGAGCACTCAGTGGGTGCTTACAGATCTAGATCCGTTTCTTATAGCACGGTCCCTTTGGGCCAATCGAAAGGAGCTCGAAGGACGGTTTGGGGATGCATGCACCATCGCTTGATGGTATGTGGGCTTCTAAGAGGGACCGGGCCTTGGTCCATAGCATACAGGGGGGGTCTGTCGGGCCTCAAAGCCAAAAAAATGGCCGGGCAGTTTTAAAACTGCCACTTTTGGTCAGGCGTATATAATATATATGCCTGACAAATCTGTAGCCAAAAATGGCCGGACGTATATATTATATACGCCTAACCAAAATTGACAGTTTTAAAACTGCCCGAGCCCGAGCACAAAAGGGACCCCCTCTTTCAAACTCTATCTTCTTCCCTCCTTCTTTCTCAAGTCCGGGACAGCCCCTTAGGGTTTTGGCATTTAATTTTGCTTGAGTTCTATCACCAGGGTTCATGTGTGTGGATCAGAAACGTTCATCCTCTGCCAATTTTTGGGATCTATTTCTTCTCCCTTTGAAGGTAATCATCAACCCCTCTTTCATCTCCTTTTTGAATTTTGATAATGCTTGATGTTCCTCCTTTTGTCGTGACAAATTGATGCATTTTTTCTCAAGTATATGTGATTCCTTGTGCTCATTCCTTTCTCTTTCCTTTCTTCTTTTTTTTTTTCATTCATCATCATCCTTTTTCCCCTTTTCTATTATACCATCATTCATCATTCATCATATTATTATTATATATCATCACCGTTCAATATCTTCTTTCTTATTTGTTTGTTGTTTTTGTTTGTTTTGTTATTTTTTTTTATGATGGATTAGTGCACATATATTATTATTTTTTTTTGCATTTTTTGTTACTTTTCTCTTTCTCTCTTTTTTTTGGTTTGAAATGCTTGATGTTCTTCCTTTTTTTTTTTTTTTTTTTTTCAGGTATATGTGATTCCTTAGGCCTATGCTCCCCTCTTTTTTCATTTTCCTCATTATTCATCACCATTCATTCTTCATTCATTTTTTTTGATGGATTAGTACATTTTTTTTGTTATTCTCCCTCTTTTTTTTTTTAGCAGCCCTTTCTTATACCGATGTGTTCCATATTTTCAGATGTCTGGCGACGAAGGGCAGGATCCACAAGAGGGGCCCAAGATGGCCTATGGTCCTCATGGGGAGCAGTTCATTATTTCACAGCGCTCCTCCCAACCTTAGTATGAAATGCAAGGTGAAGCCGCTCGTACTGGCCTCCTTCAATGTTAGCATACCCATATTTCCAACTTTGGGATCGCTGGCCAGGTAAACAGATGACCCCTTTTTCTTTTCCTTTGATGCCTTCATTATACCACTTTGCTCCTATTTGATCGATGCCTTTTGTCTACAGCCTTTGCCACACATTATGTTCCGGGGTGACTGGTTCGACCTCCAACGCCTCATACTTTATCTCCCTCAGGTGGTGAAGGACCTGCTTGCCCAAGCTGGTTTTGGAGATTTCATCTCCTGCCCTGCTGTGAGGGCTGACACGACCTATTTGAAGGCCCTGATAGAGCACTTCCGCCCTGAGACCATGACGTTTCACATGGCCATGGCTGAGATGACCCTCATACCCGTGAACTGGTCCATGATTACTGGGGTTCGTATTGGAGGGGTGCCAGTGATACCTGCCCGTATGCCTGATAGGGAGGAGGTGACTCAGCTGATAGGGGCCTACCCAACTTCCGGGATGTTCGTGGTTCCGAAGTCAAGTTATCTTGGCTTGTTGGTCTGTTCGAGCCTCATGAGTTAGTGGATCTGGGCCAACCTGATGCGGTCATCTATCTCGGGCCAGAGCGTGCACTGATGCTGGCCCGCATTTCTCTACTATTCCTCCTCGGCAAGACTCTCCTTCCAAATACCAGCGGAGGGCGGGTCTCATTGTCCCTACTCAGTCTTATGGTGAACTGGGACACTGTACATTGGTTCGATTGGAGAGATGCTGGTTATGCGGTGCTCATGTCTAGCCTGGTGCGAGCCGTTCTTGGGGACTTCAGCTCCGTTGTGGGCTTTTGGCCCGCTCTTGAGGTATTTTATCCCTTGGTCTCAATTCGTCCTCCCCCTTTTTTTTTTGCATATATGTTTTTATCTGCTTGCTTTCTCAGGTATGGGGGTATTTGCATTTCCAACTATGTCGCCCTCTGCTTCTCTCGGAAGTTCCCACGTTCCCCCTTATGAGCAATTGGCATGCAAACCGCCGCCGAGATGTAGGTATGAAACACTTGGAGTTAGGGCTGCGCTCTCAGTTTGATCTGCTGATCCCTGAGCAGGTACAAAAATTTCTCTCTTTGTAAATTTGATAGCTCTTTTATGCTGTGGGTTCTGACCAAATGTATAAATCCCTCCTCTTTTTGTTGAGCAGGTCATCCTTGATCCCTACATTGGATCCCCCTTTTGGAACCTGGCTGCAGTGGGCCCTTCTCTCCTTTTGTTAGATCGGCGCATTATTTTCTTCTATGGGTCCTGGGCTAGGGCCTATTACTTAGGAGAGAGGGTGATTCATCAGTATCGACCTCTTTTTGCCGTGCCCCAAGCTCCTTCAGCTGATGTATTAGCTCCCGAAGGTTCTACTGAAGTGCTTACTGCTCGCTTTCTCCACCACGGGGTCCCCATTGATGACCTTCTCTTTATTAGGGGATATCAGATGTGGTATGAGTCTCTGCCCTATCATTCTCTGCTGCCCCGATTCGTACCCGGCGCCAACTTTGTGGCTTTTGGTGGTCCGCGATCTCAGGTAATATTCTTTCTTCTTTCTATTAGCAGCCTTCCATATGATTACCTTAATTTCCCTGCTATTTGAACAAAGACTGTTTCTCCCTATAGTTTGGACAGGATGACGATTCAGATGAGGAGGATGAGGCAACTGTTCCTGATGAGGCTACCGGTGCTGGACCTTTCGACCCTTCCGGTGCTGGCGCTTCTGGCAGTTCGCCAACTGAGGTCCAGGGGACTTTTAAGCGCTTGGATGATGCCTTTCTGTTGCGTATGTGCGCCAAAGTGGTTGAGAAGGCACGCATATCTGCTGAAGCTATTCGGGTTCCGCCCCCTGAGTTGATCCCTGGGGTAATCTCTCCCTCGTTACCTTGCTCTTCCGTTTTCTTGGATCATGCCGATGGCTTGTGTGACTGATACCTCTCTCTTTATCTTTTTGCTGCAGGATTATGAGTCGGCCGTAAACCAAGCCAAATATTTCTGCAATATTGTTGGTCTTAGGGAGGTTGAGGTGGTGAGTGAATATTGGTCGTATCTAGTCATCTTCATATTTACTTTCTGCTTGTTTTCCTAATTGATGGCCCTTTGTGTGCTTATGCAGCGTGCTCGTGAAAAGGAGTCCCGCTCTCTGCTTCCCCGCATCTCTCTGGGGAGACTCGTACCTTTCAAAGCGCGACCCGATGCTGAAAGAAGTCAAAGGGGGCTGCCCAGGATTAGTTCATTTTCTGAAAATTTGAAACAGTGAAACAGTTTAGATTTTGAAATATTGGGGAATATGTAATAATTTTCTTTTTATTGATTTTTTTTTTGGGTGGTTTTATGACTTTTATGGTTTATATGAATGCTATGTTTGTTTATCTCTCTGCCTTTATGGTTTTTTTTTTCTTAGCATGAAGCGGGCCAGAGCCCCTCCAATGATGGGGTTGAGCTCGCGTGTGATTACCCGCATATGACCCACGGATACCGCGTCATCTGAGGGTTTCCCATGGGTGTGTGAGCGTGCCCGACTGCGGGCTGCCCCGGGAGAAAAAGTAGGTTGAGCGAAACCTGTCCCTCCCTTGGGGAAGGAAAAAAATGCATGGCCCGATGTGAGGGAAGCCACACTTCCCTGCTTTTTCAAGTGGGCATATATATTACATACGCCGAGCAAAATTTTTTGAAAATTTGCCTGGGCGTATATAATATATACGCCGAGCGAAAAATTCTCAGTTTTTACCTGGGCGTATATAATATATACGCCAACCATAATTTGTTCGGTTTTTGCTCTGGCGTATATAATATACACGCCTCGTATAACTGGGCTCGACGGGTTCCTTATAATCCGCGCCCAGCCCTCTTTGCCTCACTATTCACCCGGGCTTTGCCTTTTTGCCCCTCCTTTTTCTTTCTTTTCTCTCTCTTCCCTTTTTTCTTCGATAAGCGGGTCCATCGCCCTACATTGATTGAGCTTTTACATGGAACATCTTTGTACGTCTATGGACCTGCTTTCCGACCCAAATTCTCATACGGGGGATGGGGTTAGTGTACTTCCCTGTTTGGACTTGAGGCCCAGTTTTTGCAAAAGTGGTGCGCTAGCTTGGCTGAGGGCGAGCTCGCTGTTCTGGATCGCCTCGGGTTATCCCGCCTTTCCTCTCTCCTTGTTGTCCCTCCCTCTGGTGGCCTTGGCGTCATGGGACCATAGGGCCCATGTCTTTAGATTCGGGTCCAGGGAGCTCACCCCAACCTTGGAGGAGCTAGCCTCTATTAGTGGCTTGAGGATGCATCGGGGGCTTGCCAAAGTGGTGCCTAAACCGGGGTATGCAAAGGCGGTCTACGTGGTTCTTGGTTTGAAAAAGGGTGGGTATGAGAAGGGCTTTGCCGGCGGGCCCACTAGGTGCTTGGTGAAATTCCTAAGAGAACTTTTTGGCGACTCGAGTCTCCGAAAGTTGCATGTCCGGGATCCTTTCAATGTGAAGGCCTTTGCCCTTTATTTGCTATCGAAAGTTCTCTTCTTTACTGGGGGCGAGACATTTTCCCTCAGGTTATGCGATGTCTTGACCGAATTGGAGGGAGGCCATTCATTGGTACACCTAGTCTTGGTTGAGATGTATCAGGGCCTGGATGCCTCGGCCTCGGGCCGAGTTGGGATTCTACACAGGAGTTCACTCCTCATTCAGATTTGGCTAGGAGAGCATTTGGCTATCACGGGGCCTGTGCCGAGATTCTGCTTCGTAAGAGGGGATGAGGCTCGGGGCTTTCTGACCCGCTGCTCGAGACTACCCCATGGGAGCATTGAGGAACTGAGCCTGTGGCTATCTGATGCGGAGTTGATATGGCAACTTCCCTGGTTGGACGACACCTTTCTGATTGTCCACTCTAGGGATTATGAGGGTATCACGCTTTTAGGGTTGACTGATAGTACCTACTATTTCCCATCTCGGATGCTTCGTCAATTCGGATATACCCAACACGTGCCGTGCACTGTGAGGCCACCCTTGTGTTCCCTGATATTCTCTCGGGGTTCTCTTAGTGATCTAGATCGCATAGCATCCCTCTGGGAGACGCGCCAATCGGCGCACATGCGTAGCTTGGTTCAGGGGGGCGTCCTCTCTTCTGATTACAAGGTTTGGCTGGCATCTGAGAGCTTACCTGCCCCTAACCCAGTTTCGGTAGATGCGATAGAGACGGGACCCTGGCCATACAAGGAAACGATGCTCCGAACTAGAATTGAGTCTCTTTTTGTAGAGAAGCTGGCTTTGACTGAGGCTTTGGGGAAGGAGAGGGCCAGAGCCGAGATGGCGGAGGTGAGAGCTGCTACGGCCGAGAGTGAGGTTCTTCGGTTGTTGGGCTTTGGTGAGTCTCAGTTGGCCTTGCGGAGGCGTGAAAGAGTCTTCATGGTAGGTGGTTGACCGATCGAAATGCCTGTGAGGACTCTCTTCTCGCATAGATCAGTGCCTTGAAGCGTGGTTCCTGCTCCTGACCTATTCCTGCACATACCATAGATCATATACATAGAGGGGGGGCTGATGCCCCTTAACAGAGATCTCCTTCCTTTTTTTGGATTGTTTCTTTTTTGTTTGTTTTATACTTGTACAGAAGGCAGAAAGTAGAAAGTGTGTCATGTTGTTATCTTTTTGAGACGGGACACTTCATACGTGATGCTTGTAAGAAAAGAAATGAAACCTGCTATACACACACACACACACACACACACATATATATATATATATTTTTTATTTTTTTGTTTTTTTGTTTTTTTTTGGTATTCGAATTTTCTTCCATATGTCTTGCAACGTAAGGTTTTTTTTTTTGGAAAAGGAAAATCTATTATTATTATTTTTTTTTCTTTTCAAATTTTTTTCCTACACAGGGTGAGACTTTTTATGGGAAAGGAAAATTCATTATCTTTTTAAAAAAAATTTTCCTTCACAGTGTGAGGCTTTTTATGGGAAAGGAAAATCTATTATTTTTTTTGAAATTTTTTCCTTCATAATGCGAGACTTTTTATGGGAAAGGAAAATCCATTATCTTTTTTAAAATTTTCTCCCTCACAGTGACGTCGGTATTTTCAAGGCCAAATGGTGGGCCCTTTTTTGAGCATGGTCGAACCCTGTTTATGAGGCTCAAGTTTTCCTTTTTAAACATGGATAGGTCAGCTTCCCCGAGATTGATTGGTCTTCTGCCTTTACCTTTGGTCATGTGTCAGACAATGCGGTAGAGACGACATACTTGATCGAGATCCGATCCAATTTTAAAATGAGCGACCCAAAAAAAGAAGGGGGAAGGGGCTCAAGGGGTCCAGACTAAAATAGGCGAGCGAGAACAGATCCTCTCCTAATCTCTCTTTTCTTGATATTTTTGCTCACAGCGCCTAAGATGGGATTTCTCCATGCCTGTCATCCCTATTTTTACCCGTAGCGCCCTTTCGAGTTTTCACTACGTCCATGGGTTCGCTCTCTTACCCCAAGTGCCTTTTCAGGTTTTCACCTGGTCCGCGTGAGTTTGCTGTTTTTACCCGTGGTGCCCTTGCGGGTTTTCACTACGTCCATTTTTCTTTGAACTCAAATTAATTTTTTTTCTTTTCTTTTTTCTTTTTTTAGAACCAGAAAGCCACGACATGGACAGAGATTCCGTCATAACCGGCTGGATGGGGTTCTAGTGTTGTCTCACGACTCGGCTCATGTTTACTTAACAGATAATATGACTGCTTGCGAACCTACAAAGAGGGCTTCCTTCAGGGTGTAGCTTGGCCATGGGTAGGGTTAGGATTTGAAGGTATGCTGGGTTAAAAGGGTTTCCTTGATACAGCTTCAGTTTTCCCAAAATACTTTCTTCCTTTGGGGTTTCTACTGTACATGCCCTGTGATTCTTCTACGCCTTTTGTTCTTTTTTGCTTCATTTCAGGCAATCTCTTTTTGAGGTTTTGCTTTTTCAATTTTTTAGATTTGATAGTAATTTTATACACATGCATCCTTTCTTTCTCTCTCATATTTTTTTTTTTTTTCTCTTTTTCCTTTTTCCTCTTTTTTTTTTTTTCTGGTATATGTACATGTATATATATATATATATATATATATATATTTTGGGGAATGAGTTTTTTTTTGAAAGAAAGGCCCAGGCTCAAATAGGGTAGCAAATGATATCATCATTTTTAAGGATGCTTTTGGGCTACTGTGCTTGGAACGATGACCTCTTTTGGATGATTCTTAAGCAGTCACATATATGTTTCATCAATACTTACCTTATCATGATAGACTACGAGTAGAACCGTCGGACGTATCTAGCGTTGATGGGCTCAGGAAGATGATCTCCGTCCATGGTGGCGAGACGGATGGCGTATCCCGGCAGCACCTCTCGAATGACGTATGATCCTTCCCAGTTCAGCTTAAACTTTCCTCTTGGATCGACATGGAGGGATGGGAAGATCTTCTTCAGCACAGTGTCCCCTACCTTTAGATCTCAACTGTGGACACGTTTATTGTAAGCGCGCGCGATTCACCCCTGGTAAACTTGAGTGTGACACAAGGCCAGGAGTCTCCTTTCGTCCAGTAAGTTTAGCTGATCGAAGCGTGATCTCTCTCTCTCTGCTTCGGGTAAGCCTGATTCCATGAGGATTCAGAGCGATGGTACTTCAACCTCCACTGAGAGGACGGCCCCGGTTCCATACACAAGGGAGAATGGTGTTGCCCCTGTATTGGTACGGATCAACGTTCTGTAGGCCTAAAGCGCAAAGGGTAACTGCTCGCTCCAATCTCGATAAGTGACGACCATTTTCTCAAGGATGCGGACCAGAGTTTTGTTGGCGGCTTCCACGGCTCCATTAGTCTGAGGCCTATATGGGGATGATCGATGATGCTTGATCTTGTATCACTCGCAGAAGTCTCGGATGTGCTTATTCGCAAAGTTTGTGCCGTTGTCAGTTATGATATCTTTGGGTACTCCAAATCGGCACACAATAGTGTTCTTGAGAAACTTCTCAACATGACTGGCTGTGATATTGGCATAGGATGCCACTTCTGCCCACTTGGTGAAGTATTTAATGGCGACGAGGATGAACTGATGTCCGTTTGATGCTTTCGGATTAATCATTCCGACAACGTCAAGGCCCCAGGTAGCGAATGGCCAAGGAGTGGTCATGCAATGAAGATCAATGGTGGGAGCGTGTATCAGACTAGAGTGTTCTTGACACTTGTAGCATTTTTGAACATGTTTGCAACAATCTGATTCCATGGTGGTTCAAAAGTATCCCTCCCGTAGGATTTTCCTAGCGAGCATGTGACCGCTGATGTGGGCTCCGCATACTCCCTCATGGATTTCCTTCATAATATTGACTGCTTCAGTTTCAGTGAGGCACCTCAGTAAGATGTTATTGTATGATCGCTTGTAGAGGCATTCCCTGCAAATGACGTAACCTGCCGCTAAACGTTGAATGGTTCGTCGGTCTGTCTTGGATGTACCCTCTGGGAAAGTTAGGGTCTTAAGAAAATTTTTGATATCTGAGAACCAAGGTGGCTCATCATCAGACTTTGTAGGTTCCTCAATTTGGAGGCAGAAGGCCAGCTCATTCCTCTGCTCGATCATGATCGGCTTCATCTCAACACCATAGGGGATTTCAATCATTGACCCCAAAGTTGCTAATGCATCGGAAAAGCGATTCCTTATCCGGGGGACGTAGAAGAAAGTCACATCTTGGAAGCAAGCTATTAGATCCTCGAGGTGTTCATGATAGGGGATCAGTTTCTCGTCTTTCATCTTCTATTCACCATTCATCTGACATATGATTAACTGTGAATCGCCAAAAACTCGAAGGTGAGTTACATTCGGATCGAGAGCTGCCTATAGACCAATGGTGCAAGCTTCATACTCAGCCATATTGTTAGTGAAGGGGAAGTTGAGCTTGATAGAGATCGGTACATGGGATCCTCTTGGTGAAATTAGGATGACACCAACTCCTTGGCCTTTGACATGTGATGCTCCGTCAAAGTGTATTACCCATGATTCTTCTGCTTCTTCTGTATCATCTTCTGTCACGAGCAGGATGTCCTCATCGGGGAATTCTGTCCTTAGAGGCTCGTAGTCAGGCAGAGGGTTCTCAGCAAGATGATCGACGAGCGCCTGCCCTTTCATCGATTTCTGAGTGACGTACGTGATGTCAAATTTAGATAACAAAAGCTGCCATCGTGCAGTTCGACCAGTGAGAGCAAGTTTCTCGAATAGGTACTTCAACGGATCCATCTGCGCTAGAAGTAGGACGGCTTGGGATAACAGGTAGTGTCGAAGTCTTTGAGTAGCCCACACGAGTGCTATGCATGCTTTCTTCAGATGAGAGTAGCACGTCTCATAATCAGTGAACTTCTTGCTCAGGTAGTAGATGGCCTGCTCTCTTCTTCCTGTCTCATCATGCTGTCCTAGCACACAACCCATGAAAAATTTCGTCGTGGACATGTACATTATCAGGGGTCTACCAGGTATAAGTGGTACCAATATTGGAGGATTTAGGAGGTAACCCTTGATCTTGTCAAACGCAGCTTGGTAGTCATCATTCCACTAAACTGGTGAGTCCTTTCTTAGTAGTTTGAAGATCCGTGCGTATATCAGAGTTAACTGCGCATTGAACCCACTGATGTACTGGATTCTGCCTAAAAAGCCTCTGACCTCTTTCTTTGTAGACGGTGGTGGCATTTCAGTGATGGCCTTGATCTTGGTCGGATTGACCTCGATGCCTCTCCTACTGACAATAAAACCTAATAGTTTTCGTGACATAGCACCGAATGCGCACTTATGGGGATTCAACCGCAACCTTTACTTTCTCAACCTCTCGAACAGCTTCTGAAGGCTTACTAAGTGGTCGTTCCTTTCCGGCGATTTGGCAGTCATATCATCGACATACACTTCGATCTCTCGGTACATCATGTTGTGGAATAGGGCCGTCATTGCTCTCTAGTAGGTTGCCCCAGTGTTCTTGAGCCCGAATGGCATCACCTTGTAACAGAAGGTTCCCTAGGGAGTGATGAACGCAGTCTTCTCTCGATCGGCCTCTGCCATCTTAATCTGATTGTAGCCCGAGAACCAATCCATGAAAGAAAGTATCCCGTGCTTAGCAGTGTTATCGACCAAGATATCGATGTGGGGTAATGGGAAGTGATCCTTAGGGCTTGCCTTGTTGAGGTTTCGAAAATCAATGCACATTCAAACTTTTCCATCTTTCTTTGGTACGGGGACGATATTAGCCAGCCATTGCGGGTATTTAGATATCATGAGGAAACCCGTGTCATACTGCTTAATGACCTCGTCCTTGACTTTCAACATCCATTCAGGTCAGAGACGTCTCAGCTTCTGTTTAACCAGCTTGCAATCAGGGTAGAGTGGCAACTCATGCTCAACCAGATCGGTATCCAGGCCAGGCATGTCCTCATACGACCATGCGAAGACGTCCTAGTATGATCAGAGGATGTCTATCATACCCTTTCTCTCCGTAGGGGACAACGATGCTCCGATTTTGGTGATTCTAGGGACCTCTTCAATGCTCAAATTAACGTCCTCTGTCTCTTCGACGATCGGGGTGGGGCCATGCTCAAAATCGGCAAATTGTTTGAGGAGCTCATCGACTTGACCTTCCTCGTTTAGACTCGTGACTCCTACCCCTTCTCGTATTTTTATAGGGAAGGGGTCGACTTCGCGTGGGACGGGTATCACGACATCATTTTCAATTTTATTGGGAATTTTAAAGGACAATATTTTTGGAATTGATATTTTTTCTATTTTTATGGTTTTTCATAATTTTTCGGAGGTTAGCCCCTGGCGCGGTGGATCTCTATATATACAGGGTAGAGTGTCCCAGAGGCTAACCTCACTTCTTACAGGTTATTTTTTTTGGAAAGCCGATGCCGTATTCGTAGCATTTGGAGGCTCCCAGGAGTTGGGGCAAAGATGCCCAGTTACTTACCTGCGAGGCTTGGCCTTCACCCTTTTGGTTGGAAACGGCGTTGGTAGGCTCTTACAGTTCCCCCCTCAGCATGTTTATGGAGGGATCCTCTGAGACCCTATCTTTGAAGGTTAGGGTGGGCCCAAAGTGGCTAGTGCTAGAGTGATGGGTGGGCCCGGAGATTTCCTCCTCAAATAAGGAGAGGGCTGCCAAGTCCACCTCGAGGTCCGGGGGGATGATGTAAGGGTTAGCAGGGTGGGCGGAAGCAAGCTTGTGTGGGGTTATCCTCGTCTCCCCATTCAGATCAATCTTTACCACCCCGACACTTACAAAGGTTTGGCGGATGTGGGGCCAGGCGGGAGGCTCTTCTTCTAGGTCGGTTCCCCTGGCCCTGGCGACTGCCGCGGCTCTTATCTTCTCTTTAGCCTCTCTGACTTCTTCTTCATCGGGCTTGTAGCCCAAGCCTAATTTGGTTTGCTGCCCCTTGGCCTTGACGGGGTCTCTTCTTTCTTGAAGGCGCGGGCCCAGCCCTTTCCCTTTTTGGTGGCCCCATTTGTAGAGCATGAACACGGCTGCATCCGTTCCTCCTCCAGTTTTGGCTGGGGTTTTTTCAGTCGACTCGAGGGTAACGACTGAGAAGTCATACTCAAATCGATGGAGATCGGTGTCATCCGCTGTGTGTGGCATGTCAAGAACTTTCAAATTCTCAATATGCAGAGCGCTTCGCTCCCTGTCTTCTCTGCTCTCACCTACGATGGTGACGATTCTCCCGCCTGGGATGAATCAAAGTTTTTGGTGTAGAGTTGATGGTATTGCCCCGATCTCATGCAGCCACGGTCGGCCCAATAATAAATTAAATGTAGACTTGATGTCCATCACCTGGAAGGGGACGGTGAAGGTTTGCTGCTTGATGATCAGGTCGAGGTCTACTTTTCCTATGATCTCTCTCCGGGTGTTGTCGAATCCCTTGGTGCTTGTTTTTGATGGCCGAAAGGTGTTGGGGTTCGCACCAATTTTGATTGTCGTCCTAAGAGGGCATACGTTTAATGCCGACCCGTTGTCTATTAAAACCAATGGCACCACCAAGTTCCCTACTTTCACTATTATATTTAGGGGTTTAGAGTGGTTGTTCCCCTCGAGCGGCAGATCCGCATCAGTGAATGAGATGGCATTTGGGGCCAACACTTGCCCAATTATTTCTCCCACCTCGTTTGGGGTCACATGGGCGGAAACATGTGCGTCTTTGAGCTCTCCCATTAAGGCTTGAAAGTGGAGCGGGGACGTGATTAACAAATCCCAGATAGTAATATGTGCGGGTGTCCTCTTGAGCTGTGTCTCCAACACATGCTCTCTGGCCATTTTCTCGAAGGGGTTCCCAGCGGCCTGCTCTTTTTTCTTCTCTTCTCCTCTACCGGCCCCCGATGCTTCTGGCTGTGTAGAAATCTTGCTTGACCGGGTGATAAATTCGACAGTCTCTTCTCGATTGTGACCAGCATTCATGTCCGTCTGCTAGTAACTTAACGGCACTTGATGCGGGTCATAGGCGGGTTTCGGGATGAGGAAGGGAGTGCATGATGATTCTGGGGTGGATTGGGCTAGGTATGTCGAATTCTCGGGCCCAACCAAGTTGACTCCAATAGGGGGTGTGATGGTATTGGCGGGAATTGGCGAAGTTGGGTTTGAGGGTGCGGAGGGGGTTTGTGCAGGCATTACCGGGGCTTGGTAAGACCAGTGGTGATTGGGAGCGGGTGATAAGGGGAGTCAGTGAGGGGTTGTTTGTTTGGGTGGGGTTGGAGTTGGATTGGGGGCAAAATGGTGAAGGGATGGTGGGGGTGTGGCTGGGATGGGGTGACTGGGAAACGTTTGAGGTGCGGGGTGATAGGGGTATGACGGGGTAGCGGATGGAGCAGGAGGGTATTGATGTGAAGGGCTTGTAAATGGGGTGGCATGGTGGGGCGATGGTGGGTTGGTGGATAAAATGGGGTAAATCAGGGATGATGGAGTTGTGTATGGGGCGAGGTGATTTAGGGATGGTGGATTTGTGTATTGGGCGAGATGATTTGGGGATGACGGGGTAGTTTGCTGGGTAGGGGGATTTGGGGGTGTGTATGAGGTAGGATAGTATGGGGATGGTGGAGTTATGTATGGCATGGGGCGATTTGGGTGTGACGGAGAGGTATATGGGGTGGCTGATGGTGGGATAGTGTATGGGTTGGGGTGATTGGGAGGTGGTGTGTACTGTGGGGTAAATTGGGAGTGGGGCGGATATGCGTATGATTGCAGCGGGGCTGGGCTCATTTTAGATTTGATAGACATGAGCAAGAGTAGAAAAATACTGCCCTAAATCTAAGGGCTCCTCTTGGTATGCCGGGGTGGGGAAGTAATTAGCTAAATACTGCCGCTCGATCACCCCGACAATCGGTTCGCCCTTGTTCAGCTTGGGAAATAAAAACTCCTCTTGACTACTGATGTAATCCGAGGGGTCGAACTCTTCCTCTTCCTCTTCTACCCAATGGATGTTAGGCCTGGGGCCTCCGGGATGTGGTGGTTGAGGGGCTTGATGGATGTTCTGGTTCTGCCCTTAAGGAAGCGGCGGGGGAACAATTTTTCCTGCCTCTATTAAATCTTGGATTGCGTGCTTTAGTGGGAAGCACCGGTCCGTAGGGTGACCTGGCCCCTGGTGGAAGTTACAATGCAGGCTCGGGTCATACTTTTTGGTATCGGATTGGGGGGTGGGTGAGGGTGCAGTAAATTGATCAGACCCTTTTATAGTAATACTGGCATTGAGACACTTAATGATTGCCCTAATGGCGTGAAGACCCGTTCGAATCGTGCTTTCATCTGTTCCTGAGTGAACGGGGCCCTCGGTTCATTGTTCAGCCTTGGCGCTTGTTTAAAACGGGCCGGGGTGGGTGTGCGGCCTGGAGCTGTATCGGGGTGACATTGGCCTGGGGATATATGATGTTCTGCACCTCTGCCCCTAGCCTTCTTTCAACCCTTGGTTCGGCAGCTTTTCGAACCCTAGCGGCCCCGTTGACCATACTCTTTCCCAACCTGTCCTCTCTAATGGCGTCTTCGCAACGGTTGGCATTTCGGACCAAATCAGCAAAATTGGACTGCTGCTGATATACCAAGAATTCTGCGATGACTGGGAGAGCTCCCTTAGTTATCAATTCAATCTGCTCATCATCAAGAATCCGGTGGGTCACTTGGGCAGCCAATGCCCTCCACCTCCCTAAGTAGGCACTGAAAGTTTCATCATGCCTTTGCTTCAAACGGGCTAGATCCGACTTTCTTGGTTTTATGTCCATGTTATAGACATATTGTTCTTGGAATAAGTGTGTCAGATCTTTCCAAGTTTTGGTCATGGATGGTTCTAAGGATGTGAACCATCTCAGTGCTGGGCCCTTAGACTCTTTTAGAACACTTTGATGAGGAGTCGTTCATCTCCGCCATACTGACACATATCCCCACAGTAAGATTTTAAGTGGGCGATGGGGTTGCTAGTGCCATTATATTTATCAAATAATGGCTTCTTAAATTTTGGTGGCAGGGGGACATCCGAGAATAGACAACAGTCTGAAAAGTCTGTCGAATGCAGTTCTCCTCCCATCTTCGTCGAGATTTATATCTGTCTATCATTCTTTCTTTGCTCGATTCTTTTAAAAGTAGCTGGGGTGCCTTCCCACGATTTTATTCGACCACAGGTGTGTGATGATGGGCACTGGGGGGGGGCGGCTCCTCCACTATTGCGGATCTCGTCCTCCTCGTACTATTGGTCATTGTACTGGTGAGGGGCGATGTCTGCTATTTGGACCTGGGGGGTGATGGGTTGGACGACCTGGTGGGGCCATAAAGCTTGTAAGGGATGGGAAGGAGTGAATGGATGAGTGGTTTGTGGATGAGTGATGTGATGAGTTAGGTGCACATTCTGGGGGTGATGGGGGTGTGGTTGATGTGGCGGGATGTTGTAGGCGTGGTTTTCAGGAATGGGGTGGATCAGATTTTTCGTTGGAGGCGAGATGGGGGCATAAGGGGTATAGGTGAATGAAGGGTACTGGTGAGGGGGTAAGGGGTTTGTGAACGGGCTTTGATGAGTGTGGGTGGATGGGCCTTGGGTTTGGGCTTGATGGTTTTGGAAAGCTTGGGTTGATGGGCCTCAGGCCTGGGCATGATTTTGGGCCAATGGGCCCTGTTGGGTTTGGGCTAATGGGTCGTGTCGGTATTGGGTGTGGGATGATGGGCCTTGGGCTTGGGTTTGATAGGTTTGGGTCCAAGGGCCCTGGGGAGTTTGGAACTGGGCCTGGATCTGATGGGCTTGGGCCCGGGCCTGAGTCTGGTGGGTTTAGGCCTAGGGCTTGGACCTTGAGGGTTTTGGGCATGGGTTTGGGTCTGATGGGTTTGGGTTTGGGCCCATGGGCCTTGAGGATTTTGGGTCTGAGTCTGATGGGTTTGGGCTTGGGCCCATGGGCCTTGAGGATTTTGAGCCTGGGCCTGATGGGTATGGTGGGCTTGGGCCTGGGCCTGAGCTAGGGTTTGGGCTTGGGCCCATGGTTTTAAAGACATTTGGGTTTGGGCCCATGGATTCGTGTGGGTTTGGTCCTGAGATGCGTGGGCTTGGGCCTGGAATTGAGGTGGGGGATCTTGGATGGTATGAATGATGGGTGGTTGGGCATGGTCATGAGGGAATGGGGTATGGAGGTTTTGGAGACTTAGATGTGGGGTTTGGAATGTAGGACTCCGAGAGGTAGCCCACAGGGCATACATCATTCTCATGTCCTCCATTAAGGGCATGGATTCAGGTGTGAGATTGGAGGGTGATGGCCCATTCAAGGATGGAGGGGGTTGGGTGAAATTGGGCATGACCTAGGTATGGGGGGTATGAATGATTGTGCTTGGACGGTGTGGATGTATGCCTAAGGAAGATGGTGGGTTACTGGTCACACCCTGGGAAAAGT
The DNA here is from genome assembly GCA_021018995.1 of Chloranthus sessilifolius. NCBI lineage: Eukaryota > Viridiplantae > Streptophyta > Magnoliopsida > Chloranthales > Chloranthaceae > Chloranthus > Chloranthus sessilifolius. The sequence goes on along the minus strand of CM037597.1, from coordinate 38,194,303 downwards.
TGGGCATGACCTGGGTAAATAGGGGGGTATGTTGGGATGTGGATGGGCCATGTGATGTGGAGGGCATGTGAGATGAGGTGGGTGGGATATAAGATATAGGAGGCATGGATGATGAGGTGGACGGGGTGTGGGAGGTAGGCGGGGGATGGGGATCCCGATGGGGTCTTTGGGAGTAGGGGGGTGCGGTAAGGGTCTATGGATGGGAGATGGAGATGTATGGGTCGATTGGGAAATGAGGTGTTTTAGTAGAGGATGAGATGGGGGTATGTTGGGAAAATGTAAGGGCGGGGGATGGGGTGGATGCAAACATGAGTGCCCCAAATGGACCCGTGACATCGAACCGGGTTTGGGTGAAGGTGTTGGAGATCGGGTCTTCTCCTATATGGGAATGGGATGGGGATGATGGCGGGAATGTATCGGTGCTCGACATGATCTGTTGACGAGTGTTGTACCGATGCCTTGGGTAAGGGCCGAACACTTTCCTAGTTCTTCCTCTACGGGTTGGGTTTGAGGTGTCGTAGTGTGTAGCACGAAAGTCTTGTGCTACTGATTTTGATTTTCTATATGTTTATTATTATTTTTTTTTTATTTTTCAAATAAAAATTATCTCCCCTATTTAAATGAATGATGATCTGGTGCCCTAGAAAAATTCCCGTCTCGGGTGATATATGCACCTTTAGTAGGTCCCACGGCGGGATCCGACACACTTCGGAAGAAGCGAAAGGGAACCCTTTTGTTCTATTGAAGGTGAGGGAATCCATGCAAACGACCCGATCCCCCGGAGCAAATCAATGAGAAGTCGCCTTCTTTTGATTGGGCGGGGTCATATTGGGCATTACAGAATGCGGGAGGCTACTGTGGACACTAATACCGCTAATCGGGGAACTTGGGTGGTGGATTGGGCCTCAGATCGGGCTGCCTGAACCCAGTATGTATTATATATGCTTGACCAAAATTTAGAAGATTTGGCTAGGCGTATATTATATACGCCTGGCTTAAATCTGGGGATTTTGGCTAGGCGTATATATTATATACGCCTGAGTATTTATGGGGATTTTTGGCTGGGCGTATATATTATATACGCCTGACAGAGACAGTTATGTCAGCTTGTTTTGACAGTAAACAGCAAGCCCGAGCTGGGTCTTTTGGACTGGTTTTCTGGGAGGGATGCTCCCGGGGACTGATGTGTATGTTATCGGGTCCCTCCTTTCCGCTTCCTAAGGATACACGGCTAAATTCGGGCTGTCTATGCTCTCACCATCACGGGTTTTACGGCTTGATCGGAATTGGCAACCCAACCGATATACCTCCGGGCAAGCGCCTTCTCAGGTACTGGAAGGGGTGGTTCTTTTCAGGATCATCACCACTAGGGCTGCCGCCTTATTGGGAATCGGGTAAATTATGTCTGTGCCTAAACCCCCCTAAAAACTACCCAAAACAAGCAAAAATAGATTTGATTATGTCCCCACATTGTTGGTTCACTTTTAATTACAGATTTTTAAAGGGGAGTGAATTTAAGTCTAAAATCGGGTCGGGGATGACAAGCCCGTGCCACCTCAACGGGCCGGCGTTCAATGGTGAGATATGATGACTGAAATAAAGTGCGCACGTAGGCCCGCCAAACGGCTAAGGCGGCTTTAATGACAAAATTGTAAAAAACTAAAATTTAAATGCGCACGTAGGCCCGCCAATCGGCTAAGGCACTTAAAGGACTGAATCGTAGGGGTGAGTATGCTAGTAAAAATAACAAAAATAAAAGAAAATAGCAGAAAATCAGAACAAAATAATAGCCATGGTTAGTAAAAATAAAAATAAAAAGAAAGGCCAACAAGAGGGGAAGCGCTAGGGTGACATCCCCAGCAGAGTCGCCATCTGTGCGAGCATGGATCCATACGAACCCGTCGCGGCGATGTGCGCGCGGTGGAATAAAATGTAGAGTCGCCACCCGGAGCTTTTGGTGACCTGGAAAACCTTTAAATCAATACTTTGAGCACCGAAGTGCTAAATATGACTCTGATTTACCGGTCTTTGCCAAAGGCTCTAAGGTAGGGGCTTCGGTTATCGATCGGGAAGGGTTTAGGCACCCGATCAACCTGCATGTAGCGGTCTCTATCTATGGCCAAAAATAAATATAAATGGGCGGAGCTTCCCCTTGCCCGAAGGCTATACGGTCCTATCAAGCTTTGAGCCAAACTAAAATTTCGGCAGCGTAACGGCTTGAATCCTTGGACGGAGGAAACCCCAAGAAGGTAGAGGAAGAGAGGGATGAGCCGGAGCTCACGGGCCCTTGTTGCACCATAGAAGACCTTCGCTTCGGCGTGCTTCCGATGACTTTAAATGGCTTAAACGGTAGAGGAATAGGTTATAATGCTAGGATTCGGTAGATAGGAAGTGTAGGATGAAGCTAGGGACTAAGCTTGACTAACAAGGGGTGATCTAATGGTTGAAAAGGATGAACTAAGCATACTGGAATTCTGGTTGAAGAATGCAAAATAATACATATTTTTCTCTCACTAGGGCTCTCTCTCTTAAGCTTAACTCTCAACCTTAATTTTTCAACCCCTTAGGGAAGAGGGGGGCCTCTCTATTTATAGAGAAAATGTGGGTTAGAGGGTCACTTAAGAGCTAATTGGTTTTGCAATTAGGTAATCCTCTATCTAAGGTTTTCTAGGTTTTTAGGGTCCTAGAGGTTTGGGAAACTGATTTCAATGGTAGATGATGGGGTGAGACCATGGGTGACTTAAGGGTTGCTAATAAGCTTAAAGGGGGTGCAACCAACCTTAAGACACCCACCTCAACCAAGGGGATGGTCAAAGGGTCAAACCAGATGGAGAAAATTCGAGCATTTAATGATAGATACTGTAGCTAAGCTGGGTGTATATATTACATACGCCCAGTTTATGCACAGTAATTTTCATGAAAACCAGGAGGAATCTGAGAAGATGGGTGCCCATGGTGAGCCTTCCTATGCTAGGCGTATGTATTATATATGCCCGACCAAATTTGGCCCAAAAATGCTAGGCGTATATAATACATACGCCTGACCAAACTGGGGCCAAATTTGCTGGGCGTATGTAATACATACGCCTAAGCAAAAAGTCATGATTTTATGTGGACTTTCATTTGGCCATAACTTTCGAACCACAGCTCCAAATTGGGTGATCTTTGGCTTGCTGGAAAGCTGGATAATTCCTCCTTCCAATGGTATGGGGCTCTTCCTCAGAAATGGTCTGTGTAAAATTCTATAGCTCTCCTCCCATCAAATACTCAGAAGGGTTTAAGTTGAGTCTGGGAAGAGATCCTAGGGTTTAAGGGTGATCTCTAAGGGTTGGGGGAATAGTTCTAATGAGTTTTAGGTAATTCCTAAAGGTCTGGATAGATTCCCAAGGGTTTAGGGGTGCCATCGAAAGCACAAGGATGCATTTCTCCAGGAGTACAGACTGATCGGGCCTTGGGCCGAATTTGGGTGTCTACACAGGTAAAACACTACCCTTTCTGGGATGTTTATGAGAATTAATTCTTATTGATGTAGTGCTCTTTGTCTGCCACAGATTTACAACTTGTTCTTCCCTTTGAACCTAAACATTGACAAAAAAAATATTAGGTAGAGTTTCCATCGTAAGTGACTGTTTGGGTAAATGACTTTAAACCCATCCCGATTCTTCTTTTAGGCTAATACTTTCTATAATTGCTCAAAATTACAATTATAAACACATATAGTGTGTGATAGCCTGAATTTTGGCACCCCAAAATCCGTGCCATCAGCATGACCCTCAAGGCCGTACCCGATAACCCTGCACGGAGCATTGGTAGATACAAGCAATAAACCACAAAGTAAAGTACAAGAGTTTACTCTAAGCAAGTCTTCATGCAGAAGAACCGACCCAAACCATCGGTGATAAACTGTTCACCCCAGATGGTTCGCCAAAAGAATTCATGGTACTTAATTACATTTAAAATTTAGGCTTGACATACCAAGCCGCACAAATGCTTTCAACTCACTACTCAAAGTACGCAAGGGGTCTCCTAGAAGAAGTACTCAGGAGGAGGCTCTAACTCTTATCCGGGAACGTAATCTGAATCCTCTGGATCAACGTCCCCTGAAGCCTCAGTTGCCGCTTGTACTGGACCTGCGACGTATAGTATAAGGGGTAAGCTACATCCTAGCCCAATAGGGAAAACACAGTGAACATATAAATTAAGCTCTCACATATATGTTAGGACAGTTTAAAAGCATAATTCATATGATGGAATTTCTGAGAAAAATAATTGAAATAATCGAGAATGAACTAATAGATACAACTCTTACTTGCATGACTTTGTTTGTTCTCATCTTACTAGTATAGTTACGGATTCGGCCTAATCACTTAAATCTTAACTTAAGTAGTCCCCGAGCAATATAGCATCGAGCCCCGATGGAATACCTACCATCGTCATCTAAATAGACACTTGTTATATGTTCTCAATTTCAATACTACCCAAGCCCCTTTCTCTTAGGTGGCGGGGTCTGATTCTCAAATCTACATCCCTTGGATGTGCTACTAGTATACGGATTGGCCGCCGTACCGGTCACGGATATCCTGCCGAGTCAGTCGTGGGTATCTCGCCACGTCGGTAGGGTACTCTAATCAAACAAAAAATGTCAAATGTACTTTACATATAGTTTATTCACCGTGATTGTGCTAATTTTATTACATTAGGCCTTATCACTTTTCTTTCGTTTTACCGTTAGATTTTATCTGCATCCCTAGGATGCCACTGATTCAATGCATCATCTACGTGCCTATTATCAGATTTACGCGTCCCCTAGGGACCTCATGGTTTCACTTTTGAATTCACACACACACCCTTGTCTGAAATCACATTTGACACGCGACTATTTACAAGAATTACTCTACATATATGATTTTGACGAATTAAAGTATATGTTTCAAGATATTCCCTACCTCAACGCAAATCCAACGCACTCCTTTCTCGCAGAGGTTTACATGTAATGATCTCACATCAAACCTACATTACATGTGTTAAGAATATACTTAGAATGGTCTCCAGAATCCTTGGGACCCATAGCTCTCATGAATTTCACAAAAAGAAATCAAAAATCCAAGTAGTGCCTCGCGTGAGCGAGCACTATTCCTAGCTCGAGCGAATACTTAACCTCGCTCGAGTGAGCACTTGGCCTCGCTCGAGCGATAAAAACGAGACACTACTCCCTCGCGCGAATGAATACTATTCATCACTCGAGCAGCTACAATGAGGTACTCAACCCTCGCGCAAGCGATCATTATTCATCGCTCGAGCGATCACTATTCGTCGCTCGAGCGATTAAAATGAGGTTCCTGAAGCTCACGCGATGCCTCGCTCGAGCGAGCCTCCCCTTCACTATGTATCTCGCTCGAGCGAGCCCAGAGCATAATTTATACTCAGATTTATATTCCTACCTCGCTTGAGTGAGCCATTTTTAGCGCTCGAGCGAGACATGATAAAATCAAATGCTCGATCCGTTCGAGAAACAGTTTTTCCACTCCATTTAAGGTCTTATTAATATCAAAACCATTCAACTAATACTTTATACTTTATTTAAAACACACATAAGCATTGAAAACATACCTCAATCAATAGATCTATGTAGACTTGATCCAAGATCAAATCAGATGAGGAGGGTTTCCAAAGCTTCTCATCCCATCCTCCTTCCAGATTCTCTACCGATTTTGAGAAAAACAAACGAACCTCTAACCCTCTTTTACAAAGTCCTCTTTTCTTTCTCCTTATTTCACTTCCTCTCTATCTATCTCAATTAGGTCACGAATGAGAGACTTCTCTCTATTTAGCTCTCCACTTATTTAGTAAAAGTTAGTGTGTTTCACACACAGTGTGTATACATTAATTGTGGTTTCCTTGTGAACCACAAACACACATGCATGGTACGTGGCATGTACGGTTCTAAATAATCTGGGGTTATGACATTCACCCCACCTTAAAAAATTTCATCCTCAAAAATTGACGATACACTAGAAATTAAGTACGACCATTAAAAAGGCCTTCGAATAGGCTAACTCTTTACATAATCAGGTATTTAACATATGGTCCAATGACTCGAAATCAGACCTGCATGAAGTAATTATAATTTACACCAAATAAGAAGGCACTTGTATCAAGCATCCTAAATATCCTAGAACCTTCTTACGGTTATTTTCCCCAATCAGAATGACATTCATAATTCTACTTCAATTACTGAGAACCTGCACTAGCATTTACGTACAACTACACAATCAAGTATTTCCACACACATTGTATGAAATAGACTCATTTAATCAAAATGCATGTACATCTATATCCAGGTCATCACTATGTCCACCCTAAATTTTGTGACAATCATGTCACGATTGTTTTAAACAAAGATATCATATCATAACATTAATTATTACATTGCCATTCTAAAAAATTTTAACTGATAGATGATGACCTAATCGTCACTTTGCTCATACTCCTCCTCCTCCTCCTCATCATCATCATCATCATCCTCGTCCTCATCATCATCATCGCCAACAACCTCCCTGGCGGTAGTGGCACCAGCTGTAGTGGTCCTGGTAGCAGGACCCGAGCTAGATGAGCCAAAGATACAACCTCGCATAACACCTATGCGCTCCTGGTATGTCTGCGAAAACGCATGGCCCATGAGGTCGATGAGGAGCGACTCCTGGAACCGCTGATGTAACCAGATCTCCCGCCCTTGTAGGAGGATCTCCCACTTCAAACTGCTGTCGGTGGTAGGGAAAGGTTGTGGAGACGAAGTAGAGGGAGCAGTCGGTCCCGTCGATGGTGGTTGTGTTGCTTGCCGGGAAATCTAACGATCCCGCTTCCTGTTCAAACTATTTTAGAGGCTTTTCAAGTTTTTGCTCAAGTCTTGGGCAAGGAATGGGACGCTGTTATCCGTTAGTACTGGCTCATCCACCTTGATCTTAAATCCCTCTTTCCCATTTCGTGAATCGAGGAGTCGGGAAATCAAACGAGCATAGGGTAGTCGATTGATGGGTGGTGGAATGGCGCCCTTCACGTTTCTTCTATAGGCATGCACCATGCCTTTTATGACTACCATCGGAGTGCTAAACCACCTATTGTGGAAAGCGGAGTGTAGAGCCCACAAAAATGCCTCGCGATGCTCTTGGTCATGGCCCGTCGGGTGCATGTTCTTCTTAAAAATAATATCTAAAAACCACATGTGTGGTGGCAGCTGGGATCGGGTGATGGACAATCCTAATGCAGTGGTGCCGCCCGTAATGTCGGCAATGACAGTTGAGAACTCTACGTTCCCAGAAAAAGGTGGTTGAGTGTGTGGGCTCGGGGCGTAGGTGTGCGGGTAGTTCATGGCAGTGGAAACCTCGGCACTGCCAAAGATAAGTTCTTTCCCGTCAATCATGACGAGGATAGTTTCCTCATTCACGTTCGCCTGAAGGGTTTGGTAAAATAGTTTTACGAGTCTCGGATAGTACCGAGCTCCGAATGGTGCTAACAGTGGTCGTATGTGATTGTTTGTGAGGAAATCAAAAGTCCATTGGGTGGACGTAGGATCCCTAAAACAAGAGGGATGAATCTCCCATTCGGCCTCAAAAGTCTTTGTTCCCCACCAATCATCTAATTGGATTGTGGCACGAGATGGGGATGGGGGTGGTGGTGGTGCCTGGTTGTGCGATGATGGCGATCGGATCGCCACTCGTTTTCTAGGTTGGGGGTTAGGGCTTGTAGAAATCATTTGATATATATATGGAAATTAATCAATGAAATAAGGTAGAACTAGGGTAGATTTCACCTTTTTAAACGCCCTTTGACGGATCGGATTGTTAGAATCCGGCTTGAATCAGACAGAAAAGGAGTTTGAAAATCCGAAAACCCTAAATCCCGCTTGCCCAACCTTTCTCTCGCTTGAAGATGAAATGAGCGAACAGTAATTTGCCGTCCTTTTATATTCTGACCTCGCTCGAGCGATCGATAGTCCTCGCTCGAACGGTCAATAGTTCTCGCTCGAGCGGTCAATAGTTCTCGCTCGAGTGGTAATTAATCCTCGCTCAGACAGTAGATAGTTCTCGCTTGAGCGATAAATAGTCCTCGCTCGAGCGACAATTAATCCTCGCTTGAGCAATAAATAGTTCTCGCTCAAGCGAGTCCTAAACAGTTTGCATTTTGATGTTAATGTGGCTCGCGCGAGCGAGCATAAGTCATCGCTCGAGCGAGCCAGAACAGCTTTTCTGGTCCTTTAAATCTTGTATTTTTATTCTAATTTCTTCTAATTCCCAACATCTCTCTTAGCATGATTTTCTATGTTGTGCCCTTTTGGGATTCACTCATGAATGGGCTCCGCCTAAATTAAAGTTACCAACTTATTCCCCGTTTGAAGATAGTATTTTCGCACATTGACGGTCAAAATATTACATATCATAACACTTCAAACAAAAACAAAAAAAGACTTTCTAGCGTTCTAAAACAAACTAGGATTTTGTTCTCTGACATCTGCCTCATGCTCCCACATTGCTTCTTCGGCCGAATGATTCTTCCATCGAACAAGCACTACGGGGATAACTTTGGTGCGCAGTACTTGTTCCTTTCTATCCAATATCTCTGTTGGTTCCTCTATTATACTCATATCCTCATGCATCTCAAACGATCTGCCGCTCAACACATGATCAGGGTCATTAAGATACTTCCTGTGCATTGACACATGGAATACATTGTGTACCTGATCAAATAACGGTGGCAATCCAATGCGGTAAGCCACTTCCCCTACTCGACCAAGAACCTCAAATGGTCCAAGATAGCGGGGACTCAACTTTCCTCTCTTTCAAAATCTCATCACCCCCTTCATAGGTGACACTTTCACGAACACATGTTCACCCACCTTAAAGCTACACTCGTCTGCTTGATGTCAGCATAGCTTTTTTGTCTGCTCTAAGCTGCTTTGAGTTTTGCCCTTATCATACGAACATAGGTGGCAATGTCTTCAAGTATTTTGGGTCCCAAAACAAATTTCTCCCCTGTTTCTTCCCAATTGATGGGCGATCTACATTGCCTTCCATAAAGGGCTTCATATGGCGCCATACCGATGCTCGTATGAAAACTGTTGTTATATGCAAACTCAATCAACAGTAGGTGCTGATCCCATGATCCTTGCAATTCTAACATACACGCCCTAAGCATATCCTCGATGATCTGATTGACCCTCTCCGTCTGTCCATCAGTTTGTGGATGGAATGCGGTATTGAAATCTAGCCGCGTTCCCATTCCTGCTTGAAATTTCTTCTAAAACTTTGATGTATATAATGGGTCACGATCGGAAATAATGCTACTCGAAATTCCATGCAAATAGACTATCTCCTTCATATATAGCTCTGCAAGTCTTCCTGCTGTGTACATCGGGTTGTAAGGTAAGGAGTGCGCTGACTTGGTCAATCGATTGACCACTACCCATATGGCATTGTACCTCTTTGTAGTACGCGGTAGTGCAACAATGAAGTCCATAGAGATCGATTCCCACTTCCATTCTGGTATAGGTAAAGGTTGCAATAATCCCGCGGGGTGTCTATGATCGATCTTCACTTGTTGGCATGTCAAACACCGCGACACGTACTCTGCCACGTCTTGCTTCAAACCTCTCCACCAGTAATTCTTTTTCAAGTCCTGATACATCTTTGTGCTACCCGGGTGAATCACATAGTTGGATTTGTGAGATTCATCAAGAATTGTTTGCCGTAAATCGACATTGTCTGGAATGTAGAGATGACCTTTGAACAATAAGGTACCATCCTCCTTGACCGAGAACTCAGATCTAATGCCTTTAGTTACATCTTGACGAATCTTGGTTAGCGCCGGGTCTTTCATCTGTAGCTCGTGGATATGCTCAAATATCACCGGTCTCACTGATATGTTAGCCAAGAAGGCTCCTGTAGCTTGTGACTCGATGTTCGCATTATATAGTGCCAGATCTTCAAGTAACTTCCATCTGTGCATACCTAAAATCAAACTAGCCAACTGAGCCGAACCCTTTCGACTCAAGGCATCGGCCACTACATTTGCCTTGCCTAGATGGTACTGTATGGAACAGTCATAGTCTTTAAGGAACTCCATCCATCTGTGCTGCCTCATGTTCAGATCTTTCTGTGTAAACAGATATCTAAGGCTTTTATGATCGGTGAAAATCTCAAAAGTCTCACCGTACAAGTAATGTCATCAAATCTTCAGTGCAAAAATGACCGCTGCTAATTCCAGGTCATGTCGGATAATTCCTTTCATGCTCTTTCAACTGTCTCGATCCATACGCTATCACCTTTCGATATTGATTAAGCACGCAACCCAAACCACTATACGAAGCATCGCTATATACTGCGAACCCTCCACTGCCTGAAGGAATCGCTAATACTGGAGCTGAAGTGAGTCTCTTCTTGAGTTCCTCAAAACTCTTCTCGCATGCCTCACTCCATTCGAACCTTACGTCTTTTCGTTTAAGCCTCATGAGTGGTCCTGATATCTTTGAAAACCCTTCAACGAAACGTCGATAGTAACCTGCTAATCCAAGGAAACTATGGACGTCGGTCACGGTCTTTGGTTGCTCCCAATTAACCACTGCTTCTATCTTTGCTGGATTTGTAGTGACACCATGTTTTGAGACGACATGTCCCAAAAAGCTAACTTCTTCCAACCAAAACTCGCACTTGCTGAGCTTGGCCTAAAATTGGTGTTCACGTAGAGTCTGTAGGGCTATTCTCAAGTGCTTCTTATGCTCTTCCTCTATTTTTGAATAGATCAGGATGTAGTCAACAAATACTACGACACAAGAGTCTAGGTGTGGTTTAAACACCCTATTCATCAGATCCATGAATGACGCCAGGGCATTCGTTAACCTAAACGGCATCACTAGGAATTCGTAGTGTCTGTACCGAGTCTTGAATGCAGCCTTCTGAATATCCTCTGCCTTGACTCTCAACTGATGGTATCCCGATCGTAGATCGATCTTGGAAAAGTATTTTGCCCCTTATAGTTGATCGAACAAGTCATCTATTCTAGGTAAGGGATATCTATTCTTAACAGTGAGTTTGTTCAATTGCCGATAGTCAATGCATAGCCGCATTGACCCATCCTTCTTCTTTACAAACAAGACCGGTGCTCCCCATGGAGACACGCTCGGTCTTACAAACCCCTTGTCCATTAGCTCTTGTAACTGTTCCTTCAACTCCTTCAATTCAACAAGAGTCATTCTATATGGTGCTTTAGAAACAGGCTCCATTCCTGGTGCTAAGTTGATGACGAATTCTACTTTCCTTTCTGAAGATAATCCTAGTAATTCCTCCCGAAATATATCTTCAAATTCTCGCACCATGGCTATCTCGGAGATAACATTCTTCTCTTCTTTATGCTCCTTCAAGAATGCCAAGTATCCACTACATCCTTTTCTGGTCAAACATTCTGCTCTGACTGCCGAGATGAGTGGTATATGCGTCGACCTCTCTCCTCAAAATCGAAATGATCTCCTCGTGTTGGGTTTGAAAATGACGACCTTGTTCTTGCAATCAACCGTCGCACAGTGAGTTGACTGTCAATCCATGCCAAGGATCATGTCGAATCCTTGCATGTCCAATAGAATTAGGTTCGCCGATAGTTCAAAGACGTCTCCATCCACGATTCTCATGATCATGGAGTTGCAACCCTTTCCAGTATCAACCGATTTCCTAGTAGGGATAGTCACAGTTAACACAAAATCTAGCTCCTCTGGGTCAACTTTCATCCTCTTTGTGAAGCGAGGGGTAACAAATGAGTGGGTAGGCACCGGGTCTATCAACAATCGAGCTTCATATGTCACATCGCTTCCCTTATAGATTTGTAAAGTACCTAATTATACATACACATATATAATGTCTGTCATCACACTAGGAATTATTACATGCAGTTTCTTTTCTATTTTCTATATGGCTGCTCCTTCTCTATCTAAAGTTTTCAAGAATTGAAATTCTTTATTTAAAAGAAATCTCACCTTGGATCACATCATTTGTATTTTGAGCCTCTTGAGCTGTGACCGCGTAAGCTCTCCCTTGGACGATCGGCTTCCTTGTTTGTATCTGTCGTAACATAGGAGCTGAAGCCGTCTTATCCTTGTTCACCTCAGGACAGTCTTTAATCATGTGGCCCATCTTGCCATATTTAAAATAGCCTCGCATCTCCTGTCTGCAATCTGTCATTTTGTGAGACTTACCACACTTGGCACAAGTCTCCCTCGGTGTGGAAGAAGCAGCTCGTGAAAAGCCTTGTGTAACTGTAGCTCTAGTGGAAAAAATGGGACTCTCATACCTCATCGGTCTCTCTGATGCAAGCAATGGAAATCTTTGATGAGTGGTCTGTTGTGCGGTTCTCCCATACCCTGCTTGAAACGGTTGTCTCTGATTCAGTGCTACAAATCTTGACTTTTTATTCATCGATTCGTAGTTCTCAGTCCTTCATTGATCTACATTTCCTCTTCCCAGCTGTTCCCTCAGACGATATCGGTTAATGTTTTCTTCTTCCACTACTAATGCCTTACTCATGACCTCTCCATAGGTTTTCAGTTGAAATGGTGCAACTCCTCGTATATCTGGCCTTAAGCCCTGTTGGAACCTCTTCGATCTCACCACATCAGAAATCACATAATTTGGAGTGAAACGAGCAATTCTCATGAATTCCACTTCGTACTCCCTTACTGTCATCTTCCCTTGCATGTGTTGTAAAAATTAGATCTCCATCTGATTCCTCACGACTTACGGGAAGTATTGTTTGTTGAACTCTTCAACGAATTCATCCCACGTCCAGGGCATATCTGGAGTTTCCTGAGCCCTAGTGTTAAGACCTGAAAAGTACCACTTTTCACCCCTTAACTTAGCCTTTGATTAGACCCTTAGCCATCTAATAAATATTTGTTAAGCTATTTTTATAGGTAATAAACAACAGTGTAATAAGGCCATAAATCCTGTTAAGGAGCTTGTATTGGCACCAGAAGTCCCTCAGAAGAATGAGTCATGAATCCAGACCTGAGGTAAGCCTCGCGTAGCTGACAAAGCTCCAGAAGATTCAGAAAAATATGCTTCGCGCAGTCCTCGTGAAGTCCCAAGACTTCACAATAACTTCTCGCACAATTGAGTGACAGAAGAGCTTCAGAAGCCTTGAGTCATGCAGCTCTCGCGAAGTTCAGAAGTTAAAGGTCGCACAGTCTCGCATAGTTCAAGAGAGCTTCAAGAAAGTTGTTGCGCAGTAGCCGCGGGATGCAAATGCCAAGAGAACCTGTCGCACAGTTTAGAAATGCCTCAAAGCTATCGCAAGGATCCTCGAGAAGTTCCATTAAGAAGTGAACTTCTTGCGCAATTCTCACGCTGTTTAGAAAGAAAGTAGCCTTGCGAAGCCAGAGTTAGCCTCGCGAAGATCTATTATGAAATGGAATGCTCGCACAGCTCTCACGCTATTCACAAGTAGCAATCCAACCTCGCGAAGCCTAATCCAGCGAGAGCTTAACTATCTACCTCGCGACTGCTCAAAGCATCAAGAAGCTACAACCCCGCGACATTTGAAGTTTTAATGATAACTCATCCTCGCGAAGAACAGAGCTACCACGCGAAGAGTCTGGGAAACGATGGCTACCTAGCAAAGCTCTGAACTTTAACCTTCTATCGCTTCAGCAGAGGACTTTCTAGGAATTTCCAAGGATTAGGGCACGCACTCCCACGCTTGAATCTTCATGCACGTGCCCCGAGGAATCCAAGGAATAGTATTCAGCCACGTGGCATTGAAAAAATTAGGGTTTCCTAACCCTAATGCGCCGCCACACCCACTGCTATATAAACCTAAGCCTGGTTTAGGTTTAGAGGAGCTTTTAGACTTAGAGAAAAGAGAAGGAGTTCAAACTGTATCACTGATACGAGATCTGAGATCTTTTTCCTTTCTGTTCTTCTGTAGTTGTAAGTAGTTTTCCTTTTTCTTTTTCTTTCTCTCCATGGCCCAACACTTGTTGGCCATGCCTATGTATGTTTATTGAGATTAGATTAATGGAATTTGTGATTGGGTGATGTGCTTTTATGGGATGTGTGCGAATGTGAGTTGCTCTGTGCAAGGCTACTACCTTGTGATCCGCCATTGCTTTGGCTGTGATTCAAAGCAATGGAGGACTGATTCTAAGGACCCATTCAGATCCAAGTGACCTATGTGTCTGAGCTATCATGGTCCGATATAGCCTTAGCCCCACCACAGGACCCACTAGATCTGAAATCCCCATGGAAGCCTGAGCTGGTAGCCTTGTGACCATGGTGGTGGCAAAAATATTCTTGTTTTGTTTTGGGCTCCGTGAGGAGGATAGCCTCTGGGATAGTCAGTGACCATTCAAGTGGACAGGTTATAGCCTTAGGGTGAATCCAATCCGCCGATCCAAAATGGATCCTTCTTCTTCGAGCCTGAGCTTGTAGCCTGGTAGGAGATTGTACAGAGGCAGACTCCCCTATATTAGTATAGACCCGCCATTAGATGGCAGATCTGATCTGGGTATGGAGATTGTAGGCTTGTGACTGGACCATTGTAGTCCCACTCAAGCAATGGATTCCTGAGCTTGTAGCCTGGATGAAGTAGTGTCTACAATGATAAACTTGTTTTGACCCATCTCTGGATTGTGGTTCCCCTATGGGATAGTCTGTGACAGGATTATAACCTTAAGTGGACAGGTTATAACCTTAAGGGATTGGATCATGGCACAGAGATGAGTTGGATTCTTTCGCCTCTTTGGTGATAATGTGGCCATTGAACAGGATTTCTATAACAGCAGACCTGGATCTGAGTCATAAATTTCAGCAGATCTGAACTCAATAGCATACTTCTCACCCTTTTATATTTATTTTCACACACTCCATCCATCTTCTCAACCCTTTCTGTAGTTAATTCATTAGGCTACCTTAGGATATTTAAAATAAGTGACCCTAAACTCCCTTCCTTTTAGGACTGCCAGATCTGTAGTCAGATCTGGAGGGACTACTAGAGATGGCTCCCTTGGAGCTGTAGACTAACTTTTCCCTGTGGGATAAACTCTTGCTTATCAAAACTTGCTACAATGGACCCTGTATCTTGCAGGTCTAGGATTTCTCAGTTGTGTTGATTCCATCCACTGTTTTATTTTGATTTTAAATTGCTTTTACCACCAACAAATAAAGTAAGCACACTGAGAGAAGCAACAAGTTTTTGGTGCCGTTGTCGGGGAATATGATGATCTATTAGTAGACCCTTAGTTTTTATATTTTTAGTATTCTTTGTAGCTGTGAATAATTGATACTGCTGATGTAATTTTGAATCTTTCTTGCAGATCTAGACAGCAGCAGAGAAGGACAGTGGACTGCATTTGGAGATTAGCTACCTCTGTTTGCAAATTCTCTAACCTTTAAAACTCTGTCTATTTCTCTTACAATTTCCATAGCAGTATTTAGGATAGTTGTAAATTTATGTTTTCTTAAATAGCTGTTAATTTGTTAGATAAATTCTTTGAGTCAAGTGCAATGTGCCTGCAAGGAGTTGTCCCTGCTGGTGGTGTGTTTGTATGCTAGGTAGGAGATCTCTTAGTCCTACTTTAGAGCCTTTCAACCCTGAGCTAGAAAGGGGTAAAAGACTTGGAAGGAACAGGCACACCACAGCAGAGCCCCCAATTGAATCTGAGACAGTAGCCATGGGTGAAGAACAACCCAGAACTCTCAAGGAGTTGAATGCTCCGGATGACTATAACTCTTCATTTAGCATTCAATTCCCTGATGTTCAAGGGAATTATGAAATTAAAACTTCAATCATCCAGATGCTGCCCTCTTTCCATGGGCTTAGCAAGAAAGACCCTTACAAGCACATTGACCCATTCTTGGCCTTGTACACCACATTCAATATCATTGGTTTAGGACCTGAGGCTACTAGACTCAGGCTCTTTCCCTTCTCTCTGAAGGATAAGGCTAGTACCTGGTTGGCTACTCTTCCCAACAATGGCATCACTTCGTGGAAATACCTATAGACCAAGTTCCTGACAAAGTTCTTCCCTGAGACCAAAACTAGCCAGTTGAGGAAGGAAATTCTTGCTTTTGCCCAAGCCCCAACTGAGGATTTTGATCAAGCCTGGGATAGGTTTAAGGAAATGCTCAAACAATGCCCCCACCACAAGATCCCAGACTGGCAGCTTGTACAAAGCTTCTACAATGGGATTGATGAGAAAAATAGAGATATGGTTGATGCCTCTTATGGTGGAACCTACATGCACAAGACTGCTGATGAGGCATGAGAATTGTTTGAAGTAATCAGTAAAAATGCTTTTCAAAAGCTATCCCTGGCAAGAACTAGTCAGGAGTCTGAGTCAAAAGAGGGGCCTGCTGCAATGTCAAGAGGAAAAGTTTATGAAGTGTCTGGGAACAATGACCTGCAGCTGCAGATGGCAAACCTCTCAGCGAAGTTTGACAAATTACTGACTGTGATGCAACCCAGAAGGGCTGCTCAAGTGGTGGAGGCATGTTTGATATGCCACCCCACAAAGACACAAGAGAGGAATGTCCATCTCAGTAGGCAATATCCTCGAATTGGTATTGAACATGTCACGAATCTTTGGCCAAAGAATAACTGGTGGCTATAACAGACAACCATTTGGATACCAAAGACCAAAATGTCAAGTTACCAATGGAGACCACCCAACCGGAGGCAAGACAATTATATGCAGCCCCAGTAAATGTTGGCCTTACCTCAAAGGCCACAGCAGTAGTTCAATCAGGGATATGACCCTAGGTCTAATTTCCAACACCAGCAGTAGCCCCATCAGCAACAAAATTAATTGATCTTACCCCCATCTCAACCCAGAAATACTTCTTTCTAGGACCAGGTCTTGACCTCACTGCAAAACTTGGGGTCCGTGGCTCAGACTGTGAATTCTCATGGTCAGAGCATAAAGAAGATGGAAGAGCAGATTGGCCAACTAGCGAATGCCTTAGCTAAAAGAGAGGAGGGGAGGTTGCCCAATCAGCCAGTGGTTAATCCCAAGGGCCAATTTTTGATTGGTGAAGGATCCTCAAGCCTTGAGGGGCAGGGGGAACTTTCATTAAATTGATTCATAGAACTGTGTATTGTGTAGGTTATGTATTTCAGTATGGTTCATTTTTTTTTTGTCTGTTTATAGGAATTTCTAGTGATCTTGTCGGAGTCTGAGTGTATATGACCTAAAAATTCTTTTGCCTGCTTTGGTTCTTATTCCCTTTGAATTGTTGATTGTGAGTGAACAAAGGATGGTGGTACTATTTTGATAATGTGAAAGCTGTTTGAATTTGATGTTTTGATTAAATGTTTTTTACGTAATTGCATGATTAATTGTTGGGAAAGCATGAAGAGTCCTTTTTAGAATGACTAAGGGTGTCCCTGGAAAAGAGAATGTGAGAGAATCCACCCACAAAACAAAGGAAAATGACAGACTAATGGGTGTGTGATCCTTGTCTTTGTTTTAGCTGTCGCGAGGTTCTGAAAAATGGCGTGGTTTCTTCTCGCACAGTTCATAAGATGTTATCCTGCTAAGCTGTCGCGAGATTCAATACAATTGTGTGGACTCTCTCGCGCGATCCAAATGAAAGTACAATCTCGCGACCCACTCCTTCCCATCCAGTGAGCAGACATTTTCAAAGCGCACCAAGCCTCGCAATATATATAATCCAACCCCGCGCTGCTTTCCTTTTCTATTTTCTCTTTCTTCTCCAGCCAACGAAACCCTAGCTCTGACTCCCATTAATCTCTCTCCTCCAGCATCCATTTTACAGTCCATCATTCACCTTCTAATTCTGGGGATTTGTTCCTAAGGCCTCCTCCACCAGTTGCCCCCTGCTAGGAGCTCTCGCGATCTTTCATGCATCAGATTGAACAGAACCCTAAGCTTTAAGGTAAGACTCAGCTCTCAACCTTTTCTTTTCATTTTTCAAACTACACATTCACAGAGGAGAAGTTCAATGGCCCCTAAGGGCGCACCTGTGAAAAGAGCAAGGGATAAGGCTCCAGTGGAGCCCACTCCCAAGAAGGCCAAGTCCTCAACGGCGCCGCAACAAGGGAAAGAAGTGGTTCAGGAAGTGGCTGCGCTAACACCTGATTACTCTACACCCTCTGAGCTCCTGACTCCCATTCCCTTGGAACCTGAAGCTATTTTTGACCTATCTTTCTTTGAAATGGAACCTCACCGCCATTGAGTTCATGCGCAAGGCTGGTTTGACCCCCCTGCTGCAAGGTATCCCTGCACTAGCCTACCCTAGACTAGTGCAACTCTTTTACCAGCACATTAGGGCTAGACCAGACCATCGTGGGCAGCCAGGCCTTCTTGTGTTAGTTGACAATTTTGAAATGTTACTCAGCCCTGAGTTGATTGCTGAAGTGATGGGCATCCCTGCTAGTTTTGACCCCAACTGTGGATATGGCCCCCCTGTGTGTGCCCCCATTGATACCATTGCACAGGCCCTTACCAGAGGATTGAAGGCCACCGGGGATTCCATCAGGAGAAGAGACCTGGACCCTAAATTTTTGTTCATTGATCAAGTTCTGCAAAAGAACATTTAGTGTGTCGGTCATCAGCAGGAGAGGAGAACCCCAATTGTTGATGCTGTTTATTCCTTTTCTCTGGGCCACGGATTCCATGCTGCCTGGTTGATTTTTGAGGCCATGAAGGATATAATGATGAAGCTAGGGCTGAAGAAGAAGCTCCACACTCTCCCCTATGCAAGGCTCATCACCAGACTACTCTTGAGGGGAGGGTTCAAGATACCAGTGGGGGAGTTAACTATTGACCTCACCCCTACAACTTTTGCAAAGAGGCAATGGGGGATCAGTAGGAGTCTAATGGATCCCCAAAAGAAGAAGAAGAAGGCTAAGCAAGGAGAGGAGACTGCTGTTGCAAAGGCCACCCCTGCTCCCAAAAAGTTGGCTAAAGCTCCTGCTCCCAAGAAGGTGGTGCAAGCTCCTGTCACTACTGATTCTGCAGCAATACCTCCATCCACCACACCTGTCCCTCCATCAGTTCCTTTGCCTATTCCATCTTTCCCTTTTCCTCTTGTGTCTCCCTTATCCATACCCTCACATTTCCCTATGATTAGTACTGTTGAGGACATTGACCCCCATGACAGTCCTTTACCTTCACCTACATTACCTAAGTACACACCCCCAATTCCCCCATCATCTGAACTGAACCCTGACAGCCCTCCCCTGATATCCTATATTAAAAAGAAAACCTCTCACACAACCCCTGCCATATCCTTACCTAAACCAACCACCCCTATCATTCCCACAGAAACCCCACATATTGACCAAGACATAGTCTAGACCATCCCTACTTCACCTCCACTCACAGACCTTGACTTTAACCTCGCCACTACTTCTGGATATCAGGCCTTCATGACTACATTGCTAGACACCATGCCAACCCATGATATCCCTCTCCCAGATTCCCCACTTTCTTCCCTACATCACTCACTAGACCCTCCATCTCCTCCTCCTACAACCTTCCATCATGCCCCTACTTCCCCTTTCCAACCTGTTCCCTCTTCTTCTCATACTCCACCCCAACCAAACTCAGACACACTTACCCATATCCTTTCCCTCATACATGACATTCAGACCCAACTATCAACCATAACACATACCCAAGACCAAATGCAAACTGACATCACCAATATCAAATCCACCATTCAAACATTGACAAAACCACCCATCTCTGTACAAACACCTCCTACCCCACAAATCCAGTCCCCTTCCACCTCTGACTCCACAGTGCAACCAGATCTTTCCCCCATTGACTTAACTACAACCCTCACCCTCCAAGACACCATACCCCATCATTCCTTCCCCACTCTACCTATCCTTCCCCCACTCATATTACCTCCACCATAATTTACCAACACTTCCACCCAAACAGACCCCATTCCTTTCCTATCCATATTTTCCATCCACCCACACACACTTTTGGCCCCACCAGTTCCTTTCATCCCATTCACTATCCCCTATTACCCTTCCTTAGCTCCACCCACTTTCACTGCATCCACTTCATTTTCTTTTCCACCCATGCCCTCCATTCCACCTCTCCTTTTACCTCCTTCTAGATTCTCTGACAACTCAACTCAAACAGACCCAGAACTTTTTGCCCAGCCCCCACATGTGACTATCCTCCCTACCACCATTACTCCACCCCTCCAGGACCAATCACCTTCTACTTCTTCCACTCCCTTTCTACCAATCTTACCAAGACATTCCTATTACACCCCTCCTTACTTCACCCTCCTCTATGCCATGAGGGACAATGCCTACATCAAGAGGGATGTTCACAGGGGAATGGCACAACTTCGACAATCCATTGAATCTCCTTGGCTGCAGAAATTGAGTGACTTAAAGCTTGCTCACAGACAGCAGCTGAGAGATATTTCAAAGGGGTGGGAGACAATTTTGGAGACCCTCAATGAGCAAAAGGCTGTGGCAACTTACTATAAACTGAATGTGGAGATGGAGAAAGCCAATGCCCAATGGGAGCAAACAAGAGCCTGGATGTATGAAAAGAAACTTAACAATGCTCAGGAAATCCATAGGCTCACTAAGGGGCTTTCTGATGCCAAACTCCTTTATGCTGAAAAGCAGATTGAAATTTTGCAAAAAAGGATTGCATCTCTGTTAGGCCAACCAATTCAGGCCACCCCTCTTGCTATCGAACCCCCTGAGGCCCCACCTTCCACACACCCCGGGCCATCTTCTTCCATTCCCCCTGCTCCTACATCTACATCTCCTCCTCCTCCACCTCCTACTCAAGTACCTCCTCCACCTCCTGCTTTAGTGCCTCCCCCTGCTAAATCTCCTGCACCCAAGAGAAAAAGGGCTGCTCCCAAGAAACCTTCTCCCTCCAAAAGAGCCACTGCTGCCCAAAAAGGGAAAAAGCCTGCACCGCCATCCCCACCCCCAAAGGCTACCAGAGCTTCTGCTCAGGATGACCCCTGTGGTTGGTTGCTTTCAAAAGATGAACGCAGACAGGCTGCTGCAGCCCTTGGATTAGACCCCACTGCTCTCTTTCCCTCTGATTCCGATTCTGACTCTGCCCCACCTGAGGATCCAAGTGCTCAAAGTTCTGTTGCTCCTCCTTCATCAGACCCTGCTGAGCAAACTTATCCTCAGAGGAGGAAAGTTACAGCTAAGAGGACAACTCACACAGCTGCCTCTATCAAAATTGGAAAAGAACAATCTGCCCAGTCTGAGGAGGCACCACCACTGAACCAGAAAGATAAAGGCAAGAGTCCGGTTGTCCCTCCTGCGTAAGACAAAACAAAATCTCCTCTTATTCCCCCTCAGACTCAGCAAGGGCAAGGCTCAAAAGGGAAGGGCTCAAAAGGAAAGAGTCCCAAAGGAAAAAGTCCTATCAAATCGCCTGAGCAAACGCAAGACAAATCCCCAGTGATCCCTCCTGCACCAAAGGCACCCAAAATGAGAGTGAGGGCACCAAAAGCTCCAACCATGCCCAAAACTGTAGCCTAAAAGAAGGAAGAGAGGGAACGAAAGAAAAAGGAGGAAGAGGCTCTCCTTCGAGAGCAGGCCAAGAAGATGGGTTGGGACTAGTTTTGATTCAGGCTCCGATTAGTTTGTACCTAGGATTTTTCTGTTTCTGCATTTTCTTTTTCTCCTATTGTTTTTCATTTTGTACATTTCTCTCTTATAATAGATCTTCTTCTTTTGTCATTACTATTTGTCTTTGTCTTGTGTCTGTTTTGCTCCATGTTATTTCCTTTTATTTTGCCATTAATCAATCTGCTACACACCTACCTTTGAACCAGTGAGGACACTGCTCCTCATAGGTTTGGGGGTGTGGCAGACAGATCCTGCCAATGGAATAGTTAACCTAAGTGCAGCAGAATCTTGTGAGTAATATGGAAATGGAACCATGAGAATCATGAAAAATAAGAAATGTAAAATTTTGCCAGAACTTTAGGCATTACAAACTTTTAAAAATTCACATTTTCATGATGAGATCACCAAGGAAACTCACTTGTATCAGCACTTAATGAATCACTAGAGAGAGAAAAAGGTAAGGACATACTTAAGAATTCAAAGGAAGACCATAACTAGTGAGACTTGGGCCTATACAAAAATTTTTCCTTGAGGAGTGACTAAGGAAATTTCTTCTAGCTCTACGGATTGGCTGAGTCACTGTGCTCACTAGAAGTTAGGCAACTCCAAGTTGAAACAACTGACAGCACTCATGAGACTTAGGAAAAGATCAAGGCCTTCTCTTGGATAGTTTGAGCCTAAATAGACTAACCTTAAGCAACTGCCCCTGTCCAGACCCCCTTTGAGCTTTAAATCCTAAATTTCTTCAAAATGCACCTGAGTACTTGTTCCTGAACCTATGAACCTGATTCAGCCTACCCTCACTCTGAGAATTCAGAAGGTAAAGGAGAAAGAGTTGAAGATGGACTAGCTATGATCAACATTAGGTGAATGGAGAAAAAGTATCTCAAAATTCTGGCAGTATGGTAACTGAGAAAATGGTGGCATTTCAGAAAAGCAAAAACAAAATAAAAAGAAAAAAAATGCATAAAAAAGAAACAAAAACAATAATGAAGAGGAGTAAGAGAGGAGTCAAGAGGGAACTTTCATTGGAAAAATCGAAATAAAGAAGAGAAACTGATCACTTCAAATCTGAAAACCTCAAAGAAGATGAAAGGAGCTGAATTAAAGAAGGTGAAGTCATGAATCACCTCCTTCACCTACTGATTTCTCAATTTTGAACCCCTTTTCAACCTTCCATTCTTTTTAACCCCACTCCATAAGCCACATTACAGCCCAATTAAAGCCCTTGTGATCCAAAGTTGAGTGAGATGTCATGTGGAGATAAAGAATTGTTCAATCTATGGTGAGGATCTGTCAATGATGCCAGAACTTCAGAGCTATGCCTATGCTCATGCTTACAGACCCATTTGGGGGATGTAACTGCTCTTGATCTTGAGAGAAAATGAAACCCTCAATAGTTTTTTATGAGAGTATGCCCTGAGGAGTTTTGGGTCTGATCTTGAATGCATTAGGTGTGACCTACAACCTAATTTTTGATCCAGTGATGAGCTCAGTGCTGACACACATATGAATTGTTTTTTAGTGTAAATTGATTGGAAATGCTGTGCTTTCATGAGAAGCTTATACTGTTTAAATGTTTGTGTAGCCAATGTGTTTGAATTTCTTTTATTCTTACTGATTCAAGGGTGAACTAACTCTGTTTCTTGACTGCTCACTTGATAATAATGCACTTTTGTTAACTTTCTCATTGAGAAGTTTGTGGGTGTCTTCACTGAAAACCCTCAGGAGACTTCACTCCTCCACTAGGGATCACCTAGGGGTTTAAAAGGCTTGGTACATATGCTAAATGTATCCGTGCTCCCTACGAAAGTGGCATTTAATTTCTGTAGTTGATTTAATGTAGCTTTGCTAAGGGACTAGCAAAGATTAGGTTTGGGGGTGTGTTAAGACCTGAAAAGTACCACTTTTCACCCCTTAACTTAGCCTTTGATTAGACCCTTAGCCATCTAATAAATGTTTGTTAAGCTATTTTTGTAGGTAATAAACAGCAGTGCAATAAGGCCATAAATCCTGTTAAGGAGCTTGTATTTGCACCAGAAGTCCCTCAGAAGAATGAGTCATGAATCCAGACCTGAGGTAAGCCTCGCGCAGCTGACAAAGCTCCAGAGGACTCAGAAAAATATGCTTCACGTAGTCCTCGGGAAGTCCCAAGACTTCAAAACAACTTCTCGCGCAGTTGAGTGACAGAAGAGCTTCAGAAGCCTTGAGTTGCGCAGCTCTCACGAAGTTCAGAAGTTAAAGGTCGCGTAGTCTCGCGCAGTTCAAGAGAGCTTCAGGAAAGTTGTCGTGCAGTAGCCGCGGGATGCAAATGCCAAGAGAGCCTGTCGCGCAGTTCAGAAAAGCCTCAAAGCTATCATGAGGATCCTCGTGAAGTTCCATTAAGAAGTAAACTTCTCGTGTAGTTCTCGCGCGGTTAAGAAAGAAAGCAGCCTCGCGAGGCCATATAATGAAATTTCTGAGAAAAATAATTGAAATAATCGAGAATGAACTGATAGATACAACAGTTACTTGCATGACTTTGTTTGTTCTCATCTTACTAGTATAGTTATAGATTCGGCCTAATCACTTAAATCTTAACTTAAGTAGTCCCCGAGCAATATAGCATCGAGCCCCGATGGAATACCCACCATCGTCATCTAAATAGACACTTGTTATATGTTCTCAATTTCTATACTACCCAGGCCCCTTTCTCTTAGGTGGCGGGGTCTGATTCTCAAATCTACATCCCTGGGATGTGCTACTAGTGTACGGATTGGCCGCCGTACCGATCACGGATATCCTGCCGAGTCAGTCGTGGGTATCCCGCCACATCGGTGGGGTACTCTAATCAAACAAAAAATATCAAATGTGCTTTACATATAGTTATTCACTGTGATTGTGCTAATTTTATTACATTAGGCCTTATCACTTTTCTTTCATTTCACCGTTAGATTTCATCTGCATCTCTGCGATGCCACTGATTCAATGCATCATCTACGTGCCTATTATCAGATTTACACGTCCCCTGGGGACCTCATGGTTTCACTTTTGAATTCACACACACACCCTTGTCTGAATTCACATTTGACACGCGACTATTTACAAGAATTACTCTACATATATGATTTTGACGAATTAAAGTATATGTTTCAAGATATTCCCTACCTCAACGCAAATCCAACGCACTCCTTTCTCGCAGAGGTTTACACGTAATGATCTCACGTCAAACCTACATTACATGTGTTAAGAATATACTTAGAATGGTCTCCAGAACCCTTGGGACCCATAGCTCCCATGAATTTCACAAAAAGAAATTGAAAATCCAAGTAGTGCCTCGCGCGAGTGAGCACTATTCCTAGCTCGAGCGATTACTTAACCTCGCTGAGCGAGCACTTGGCCTCGCTCGAGCGATAAAAATGAGACTCTACTCCATCACGCGAGTGAATACTATTCATCGCTCGAGCGGCTATAATGAGGTACTCAACCCTCGCGCGAGCGATCACTATTTGTCACTCGAGCGGTTAAAACGAGGTACCTGAAGCTCACGTGATGCCTCGCTCGAGCGAGCCTCCCCTTCACTATGGGTCTCGCTCGAGTGAGCCCAGAGCACAATTTATACTCAGATTTATATTCTTACCTCGCTTGAGCGAGTCATTTTTAGCGCTTGAGCGAGACATGATAAAATCAAATGCTCGATCCATTCAAGAAACAGTTTTCCCACTGCATTTAAGGCCTTATTAATATCAAAACCATTCAACTAATACTTTATACTTTATTTAAAACACACATAAGCATTTCAAACATACCTCAATCAATAGATCTAGGTAGACTTGATCTAAGATCAAATCAGATGAGGAGGGTTTCCAAAGCTTCTCATCCCTTCCTCCTTCCAGATTCTCTACCGATTTTGAGAAAAAGAAACGAACCTCTAACCCTCTTTTACAAAGTCCTCTTTTCTTTCTCCTTATTTCACTTCCTCTCTCTCTATCTCAATTAGGTCACGAATGAGAGACTTCTCTCTATTTAGCTCTCCACTTATTTAGTAAAAGTTAGTGTGTTTCACACATACACTTATAGTGTGTATACATTAATTGTGGTTTCCTTGTGAACCACAAACACACATGCATGGTACGTGACATGTACGATTCCCAAAAATCTGGGGTTATGATATAGTGTTTCTTCAAACATTTTTCCTGAAACCACATATCATTTGTTTTCTTGTTCATTGACAAGGAAACAAGTTCCATAAAGAACTTAGAAGTTTTGACTCAATCTTTGTAGGTACGTCTACCAAAAGACCCTTAAGTCACTTTATTTCTCTACCTATTTTGATATAGGCAACAAACTCAATGAGATTTATAGTTGCTCCTTAATATCTCTTGTAAGATCATGATTCCCTTTCTTAAAGGAAAATCATCTCTAAATGATTTAGATCTCTAAATCTAAATCTATTATCTTTCCTAAGATAATTCAATCAAAATCATTTGACCATCTCCAAATGATCCTAACAATCTTTTCATGACAACTCGATGCGGCGAGAATTTTATGGTCAAATCATTGATAATGATTTCAAGCTATGTCTACTCAATCAAGGGCACTCAATGATCATATGATCGAGTCTAATTAATCAATCAATCAATCATCAAAACAAGGATGACCTTAGAGTCACGTACGTTATGAGGCTACTGAATCAACCGTTTGATCATGATCAAACAGTTGCTAATGAACAATGGTGATATGATCAAAGTCGCACAAACATAATGACATCTGAACATATAAGTGACAAAGTCTACCCTTCTTGACAAGGACATAAAGAAAAAAATCTCACAAAAAATAACGTAAAAATAAAAGTGATCAATAAATCATAGTCATTCAATCTTAGCCTTAAAACCAACTTGATTATATTTCTTATCATGTGGGATCTTGATTGCAACTTTTGATCGTGGTTACTCATCACCAACCAATGATGATTGCTAGACCATCGTGGCATGATCATGAGCACTTTGGCAAAGGCTTTTGATTGATGGTGAGCAAAAAATATGATCACATATCAATTTTTTTTTAAAAAATCGACCCATAAAAAAGAATTGCCTAAGTTAATAAAAGTTTTCACTTTAAATGATTGGTTGAAGCACCTTGGTAGTGCTTTTCTCACACCCATTATAATGCCCCAAATTCTGACATGAGGATGCCAATGGGTGCATTAAACCAGCCAGTTGGTGCCATTAAATTCGCCCAAAAAATAATAAAAAAATAAAAATTAACCTACCTCTTAAACATGTCATTATACAACGACTGTACTATAGCTGTGCAATTAAATCTGACCCAAATATGAAAATTTCAAAAATATAAGAAGTAAACATACCTCTTTTAATCCATGGAATGCCTTGTATCCTCAATCCAATAATCATCTTCAAAATTGTCTCTCCCCGATTCTCCAATAACAAAGTTCTCATCGACTAATTCAATTCGGTCCATTGATTGAAATTCATGATAAACGTCGAGCCCCTCGAACCATTGACACACTTACTAACACAATTATTAGTTGAAAATCTAAATCAAATGATTTTTCATTAATAAAGAGAGTCATGATCTATAGGTTTAAAGTCATGTTTCATTGAAGGCGGCTCCACTCTCACACTTATATAGGTTGACCTACAAGAGATGTCCCTTTAACTTTAACATCTCAACACATTGTGTTATAGCGTCTATTAAGAGCAATGCTCAACCTCCCCTTATCCATTACAGGTAAAACACTACCCTTTCTGGGATGTTTATCAGAATTAATTCTCATTGATATAGTGCCCCTTTGTCTGCCCCGAATTTACGACTTATTCTTCCCTTTGAACCTAAACATTGACCAAACAAATATTAGGTAGGGTTCCCATCGTAAGTGACTGTTTGGGTAAATAACTTTAAACCCATCCCGATTCTTCTTTCAGGCTTTGCTCTGAATATAAAATTTAAAATTTAAAACTTTTAAATAGTGGGGGATTGTTGGTTATTTAAAAGTTTATTAAACTTGTTTTTTCTCAAGAGGTGTGTCTTTTCAAAATTGTGTCTTTTCAATTGAGGTGTCTTTTCAAAGTGGTGTGTCTTTTCAAAATGAATGGTCTTTCCAAAGTGGTGTGTCTTTTCCGAAGGGATGCGTGTTGCACCTTTTCATAGGAAAAGGGTGCATTAACATACCACTTGATTTCTATTTAAGGAATCTAAAATCATTATTTTAGACATGACAATAGAGTCTTCTTTCCTCTTGTTATGTCTTTAAAAGGTCTTTATCAGAGCATTCTTGCAATATTTAGTGTTCGGATAGCGTGATCGGATTCGCCAAATCCTTCACAAGAATACACAACAAGTTCATTGTATCCTGGAACCAGTTTGCCAGTAACCTGTTGGTGACCACTTTGTCGATGTGGTGGGGGAAAATATTGGTTTAAAGACAGCGATATTTCTCGTGCCTCGAACCGGTTCCATGTATTATTTCGGATCAACATTTCAATTTTTCCAACAAAATTGTCTACCAAAAATAATCTACTGATTTATAATTTTCTTTTTTTACTATGCATCTATTAGAGCCAGTATAAGTGCTCACCAAACAATGTTGTACACGTGGCAACCTTTTGGTAACATGCAGAGTCTGCCATCTTGTAGATTAGATTAAGCCTAAGGCCGTTAGATTTGTGAATTCATCTCACTACTAGTCTTTGTTGTGCATACGGTATGTTTGGAAACGAAGACCCAAGCCATTTCAAGGATATATCACTGTTTATTGTAAGAATTGGATGGTCTTTGGCCACCTATGGAGACTGAATATTCTCACCATCTGATCAAGAGCCACCAAGAACAGTGGATGGTCTAGATTAATCATCATGGGTGCTAAACTGCCAATTAGTCGTTAAACACGAAGTGGGGGAAGGACAAGCAAGTAAGATTAAAATCAAAGGTCCAGCTAATTGCAATTCAAAATTGGGTACTTCTGTTCGCGCCCACGCCTCTGAGGTTGCCTACCTCAAAACCCTGATACCCATTGATTGCTATGAATTAGAAAATCTAGATCGTTTCTGTGACGACCCCAAAATTTTACCCCACCCCGAGGGCCTAGAATTTCGAGTTATGATCCGCACTCATCCCAGATATACTAAGCGGACATATCTATAATCAGAGTTCTCACGTAAACATGGTTCCACGAAATCTGTGAAACCAACAAATAAATATGAGATATAAGGGCAACCATAAATAATGAATAAATATGATAAAAATCCAAGTAACCCATTAATAAAAATAAAATAAAAGTCAGAACTAAGTCCAAAATACGAAGATATAAATCAACAATAACAACAACTGTACGAAACGAATCTCAACACCGGAACTATTACTATCAATAGTCTGCACTCGGGTCAAAATTAGTACCAAAGTCCTCCTGGTGTCCTGTAGTGTCCCCCTCCTAAGGCTCCTGGTACTCTGCGTCCACGAGGTTGATGAAATTAATGTTAGCAAAATCTAACATACTCATACACCCAATCGACACTACATGAAAATTGAAAAAAAAATAACGGCCCAAAACCGTTGTAAATTTTCTAAACAACGGTTTTGAGCCGTGTTAATGATCGTTGTTTATAGAGCAGTGATTTTGCTAAACAACGGTCCAGAACCGTTGTGTATTTACCTCATAAACAACGGGTCATGCCAGTTGTAAAATTACAACGGTTGTGAGCCGTTGTTCCTTATAGAAAAGGGTTGTTATTTTTCTGCCTAAACCACGGTCTAAGTTAGTGGTATATGTCCATTGCAAACGTACAATGGTTGTGAGCCGTTGTTCTTTGTAGAAAAGAGTTGTTATTTTTCTGTCGAAATCACGACCTACGTCAGTGGTATATGTCCGTTGCAAAGGTACAACGGTTTGTAGCCATTGTTTTTTATAGAAAAAGATTGTTATTTTTCTACTGAAACCACGGTCTAAGTCAGTGGTTTATATCTGTTGCAAAAGTACAATGGTTTTGAGCCGTTGTTAATTTACTATAAAAACAACGATTATGGACCGTTGTTTTTCTTAAATTTTTTTTTAAAAAAATGCATAACTTTCATTTTTGTTTTTGTAATTGGAACCTGTTATAACTATTGTATCAATAACATATCACCCTAGAAGGGAAAAAAAGCGTAATTTATTCAACTGAATAAAAAAAAATAAGCCAAAAATAAAATTAATTTAAAATCAGAAAACTGTGGCGCGAGTATTGCTTGCAGTTGGTGCAATGGGAAATGTAAATGCACAAAAACATATAGTAATTTACAGTTTCTTAGAAATTTAGATAGTTAAAGAATCAACACTTTCTTAAATTATTTTACAGATAAAATGTAAACTAATTCTTTTTTATAGCTATTAAACTTGGTAAACAACTTCGAAAACATGCAGCCGATTTGAGCAAGCAAACACTTCTATCTTCAACAACAATATCGGCACCATGCATCGAGGAGTCAATAAACATGGTCCAGCCAGATTCACTGCTACTTCTTGCATTATATTATGAGCCTTCTTCGTAATAGTATCTAATCCTTCCATGATCTGTAATATTAAACATATGAAAGACATCACAAAAAATGAATATTATAAACAAAGGCTAATCAAACTTTCGTCTCAACTTAATAGTTCCTAGCAAAACAGCTATAGTCCTTATTACTTCAACAATGAAGAGAAAAAAAAATTATCTGGATTTTATAATCCTTAAGCAAAGAATGATTCAAAGCAAGTTGCTTGTTGATATCCATGAAATCAATGATATCTCCATTCTCTGTCTGCAAAAAATCGCTACAACACTTATTAAAGCATGTATTATGGAAGCATTAAGAGCAATAGTTGTTGGAGAAACACATGTATTATAGAAGCCTAAACCCCCAGAATACCCTTCTCATCCATCAAAAAAATACAAAATCCCAAAATCCAAAATCTTAAGAAATATAACAACTTAGCAAGAGTGGAATTTGTATGAAAAGAATCACACTTTCTTTCCTAAAGAAAGATAAAATATAGAATAGAGTTCCTATATTTGTGATAACTTTGATCATTTTAAGCACAGTCCACCATAATTGAACTCTACCTCATATGGTGTCCAATGCCCCTTTGTTGAACGGCGTGTAGGGCCACATGTCCTCCTACAAAAACATGGGGATTAATATACTACTTCAACAGATACATACACCTTATATGGTCAATAGCACCTAAGTCAATTACCCCATGTGAAGATGAGGGCGAGGTAGTGACAGCAAAAACTGATGTAACGGGTGACCTTGGAGGCATAAATCATCTCAGTGAAGTGTTACACAAATCATCTCAGCCATCTCGCTTGAGTACAACTTTTAACAAGTCAGAACACCTAGAAGCTGTAGAAGCTTAGAAGATGAATAGCAGGCAAGAATGAGCTCAAATACAACTTTAGCACTCACAAATAGGCAAAAATCAGGGGACGAAACCTTTGAAGCATGATGCAAACACCATCCATCAGCCATGGAATCTCTGTAGATCCCAACAGTGACAAATAATACCAAATCAGCCACATAAATTACTCAAACGAGCCACAAATACCAATAGGGGTCTCAGTTTGTATCCAACAGTTCGCCAGTGGCATAATCAACACCAAATCGGCCACAAAAATTACTCAAACGAGTCACAAATACCAAGAGAGGTCTCGGTTTGTGAACAGGACACCACAATTATAAAACAAACCAAAAACCAGATCGATACACACTAAATTCACATCAGGTAGTGTCACAGTCACCTAGAGACAACATAACAGACCACATGCTCACCTTTTTCTAATATATAGTTAGAATCCAATGAAACTAGATCTACTTAAAAGAAAGGAAAACAGAATCCCTATTTTCTAGACAAATAATAATTTTGAATCATTACTCTTTGAATACATAGCGGATTCCAATGAAACCAAAAATAGATGTTGCAGAGGGAAAAATCGATCCTGAAGATAAAGCTTTCCGGCAGAAAAAATGATCCAAACACAGTTAAAACAACAGTAATAACCACATGTCTGTGTGAAAGCATAGCTACAAATGCACTACAACAGCCAATAATCTAAATAATAAATAAACTGTGAATTGTCGTGCTAGGACTAGGAGATTAAACAGTGAGCAAATACTTTCGAAAGCAAAGCATATAGTTGAGAAAATAGGTAGGAGAATTATTGTTATCCAGATCTCAGCAGCAGATCCAAAAATCGACCGACAACTGTATCTACATTCAAATTTGTAGCAGTTTATATATATTTTTTTAAAAAAGCAATCACAAGAAGACTATATTCACAGCAGCTTATGGAGACTCAAAAGTTTCCACTAGCAGCAACTATTTCTCAGTTTTAGTTTTCTGAGAACATCTCAAAACTTAGACTACTTGAGACGGAAACGTCAGAGAAGAGGCACTTGAAACTCTGTAGTTTTTCAGCACTATAACTCTCTAAATGTTGATATTATTTTCATAAGAAAATGTCCAATCTAATCCTATAATTCTCGAGTGTCACAATATCTAAAATTAAAAAAGAAAATTTTGAAAGTTAAATGTCAAATTTTCTTATTAAAACAAGAGCTCTGAGCGAAGGAACTTTGGTACATTTACATGCTAGAAAAATAACAAATAGAACATCTTTTTATATTTTGATAACTGTGAATGAGGGATTTTGTGTGATATAAGAGCCCATTTCACTTTTATGGGGAAGAACATATACAGCCAGCGGGCATTAGTATTCTCTGTGGTATTCCTAGGCGTAAAATCTTTCCCCTTTTTCCTCTCAGCAAAGTGCTCCTGAATGATTAGAATCACTTCTCTGTTCAGCAGTTCAGCACGTCGGGCATTGGGTTTATGATTCCAAGCCCGGCCTGTAGCAAACTTTCAAAACCCAAGCTCTTCCCGGCTCAGCCCGTTTATTCATAGACGAGCCGAATGGAATGAGATTATAGGAGGAGAGATAAGGAGGCTTTTTTAGTTCTTTGTCCTTCCAAATTAATTTCCCACAAAAGAATAAAGAACGAGATATTATAAGATGACAAACTCACCGTAGACGTAAAATATTTATGGCTTTATCTTGTGCTTCACACTTTGCAGATGTTGATCTCCCTTTAGCTTCTCGCTGCTTAATGACCTCTGATTCAACCTTCATAGAAGAGCACAAACTAAGCATACTTCCACCAGTTAGATGCTTAATTTACATTAAACACTAGGAGGGTACCTAGCCATCTCACCAAACACCTTGAGGTTTGATCAAATATTTATTATATGATGATGCTTATCACCATCAAAGATGATGGTTGCATATTTGTGCATGTACTCTTTGATCCAAACCGTCAAATTGATGGCTATCTCTTGGATGGACCATGGCCCATGAATTTTAGTTATTATACAAGCGTTTAAATTCCAATCAATTGCTTGTTGTTGGACTGCCCACCAAAATTGTGCAACAGTTCACCATGGAGTGCAATGGATGGTTCTGATCTACCCTCAGTGCATAGACAATTTGTCTCTTATTAAACTAATACACAAACCCAAATATATATTTTACATTGATCTAGAATGTTTAGTCAACTGACCTCTTCTTGAAATGGTCATAGCCCAGAAATTGCAACAATAGGATGTTCATAAGTCATAACCGTCCGTGGAGCTTCTTAGTAGACCATCACACATATTTCAGTGGATATTTCAAAAGTAAGCAGTTGATAGGACAGCGGGAATTATATGATTAGTGCATGCTTGTGGGCCATGGTACGTCCGAGAGATGGTTCTTCCTTTTAAAAGCTTGGATCACCCAGGAAAATGCAGAGATAGAAGATCAATTTTGTACACTAAACTAACTAGAATGGGGTACTGGTATGAAACATTTCTAGAGTTTTTTTATATACATTCTATTTTTTAATGGACCTAATCTCTTTTAATGGACCTAATCTCTTTTAATGTTGAAACATATTTCTTTTATAAAAGAAAATTGTTCCTAAGAATTAGAATTTTTTGTTATCATTTGTAGAAAAGGATGATTTCGTATGTCTACTAAAAAACCAGTGCAAAAGGATATAGTCATGGTCCAATCAGTCAAAAGCCTAAAATCCTCACCTCAAGTGTGCATTCAAAAATGGCTTCGAATATGTGAGGCTCATCCTATGTCATAACACTCTTATACCTATATACACCAAATTCAAAAAATCAAATCAAATAAAAAAATCATGCACCATAAAAGCTGCTAGTTAGCATAACATGCTCTACATGAAAAGTTATAGACAAAAGTGTACTGTGTCAAATGCGGTTTATACAACAAAAAAAACTATAAGAAAGGAGAATAAACTGAATCAATCTAAAGATGGTGCTTTCAAGGCCATACTTCTCCAAAAGGCCTTTTGAATTCTACACAAGAAGCCAGTTGTACAGGTACACTCAGATGTGTAGAAAAAACAAATTCACATATCAGTTTCATACTTTAATTTTTAGAGTTCAAAGTTAAAAAACTAATGTAAATTACCTTGTTAAACTTAGCTAGTGTCTCCATCAATAATTCCATCAGCAACCACACACACGACAGCTACAGCGGTTATCTAATGGATCAGAAACATCAACACAGTCGAGTACACAATAACATGCTACAAAACAAACCAACATAAATCTCTAACACCCGCATCAACCTACACAGTAGCACCAAGCAGCAAGATCAGCTATTATGAATGTAAGCAATACCCAAAGAATTGACAGCTTTCAGAATCATAGACATTTATGAGGCCTCACCTTCATCCGACCACAAAATATATGACACCCGATTCAAATAAGACCCTTTAAAAGCTAAAAATTCCTTAAGCATACTCTTCCACAAATGTCAATATATGTGCATGGTTAGCCCTAACTTTCGCAATCAGGTTAACTAATGCTACTATCAACATTATAAACTCTTCTATTGAAAAGGACAAACATACAAATAGTCCATAATTCTACAGATAAATAAGAACCACCAAAATGTGGAACCATATACCTCTAAGAACCATACAAACAATCCATAATTCTATAGATGCATTTGAATAAAATACCACATAAAAAAAGAACCATATACTTCTAAGAACAATCAACTAAAATGAATAAGACTTTTGAGCCACGTAATTATATCACCCGGTGTAATATCTCCCAAGGTTCCATCACGAGCATACAATTCTGCAGTGATTTAATATATGTCATCTACTATGATTGTATATGATAAGTTTGATTGACTCGCATTTCTATCGACACGTACCATGGCAACATTCTTATTCTTGAAGTTCTTTAATATGCACTGAGAGGGTAGTTGTTCTATGGGACTATCAAGTTGAACCGATGATTGTCTCCTTTCCTACAAAAATATAGGAAAAATAAATAAAATGATTGATATTCAATAATGATATGAGGTAAATTATAATTTTGATTAGACAAATAAATTTTTACCTGATAAGAAGAACTCAATTGATCACTCGAACGAGTCATATGTGTTCCATGAGAACTATCATATCTTAGTAATGCATTGAATTTCTCCTTAAGCACCTTACGTGCCTTAGACTCCTCATCAAGTCGTCGCATAATTGCTTCATAGTTCGACTCCACACTTTCACGTGCTCTCTTCTCTCGTGAAGCTATTTCCCTAGAAGGAGCTGCTGAGGAAAAAGTTGTCTTTGATATACCTCTACCCGTACCTCGTACATTTCCTCTTCTATCATGACCAAAAACATAGGATACAATTTTATTTATAATTACGATATTGATTTAAAGAGCGATAATTCCATCATCTAATTTGAGAGGAAGGCATTTACATGTGCAACAAGGTCATCATCTAAAATTGCTTCTCCTTCAACCAAATTATCTTCAACCATTTTCTTAATTTCATCCTGTAAAAAATAAATAATAATAAAATATTATCATGATAAAGTCTCACACTCCTTTATAATTATTGAAGTTTATGAAATGAACTATAACATATAGGAGCACACCAATTTTTCAATCATAAATTGTGAAGGGCATGTCCCGTCTTTCTTGGTATGTGTGGCTATAAACAGTTCTGTCCTGGTAACTATACCAGTAGGATTCTGTATTTTCTGTACAATTCAAATAATCATAAGTAAACATTATTTCTTTAGAAAATTATACTAAAGTAATATTTTAGTGATATTATCAACTCCTCTGCCATCTTAGCTGCTCTCCGTCGACCAGTGGTGTGTGGGTTTATCATCTTTTCTCTAGAACTTCTCCCCTTTTCTTGACGTGCGGCATATTCTTTGGTCAAACATATGGGAATAAATGTCTTCCAATCTTCCAACTTCACACATTTTGGTGGATATTTTTCCCGCTCTGCATCCGTCTCATATTCATCATATTTTTTTTCGAAGCCCATGCTTCCATTGCTTCTAACATCCGTTAGCTTTCGATAATACTATAGCTTTGTGTTGAATTTTAATATCATATTCATCCTGTAATAATATAAAGGAAAGTTAAAATCATGGAGGAAATCAGCTCGAAAATAGTATAAGTAAATAATATATGTACTCACCAAGATAGTGCTCCATATCTTATCCTTCACATTTTTTGGCACATCAGGCCATGTCATGTATGTAGGTGGACAATATGTCCTTGCCACCCGACCTATTAATGTCGATAAACTTGATGAATATGTTCCAATTGGCTGCTCATGTTTATTAAACTTGTTTCCGTATGCCTAGATAAAATATATGTTATTGGCAATACATCTAAACAACGACTAGTAAAAAAAGAATAGATTAAAAAAAAAGATTGAACAAACATTTCTCAGCAGTCTCGCTTTGTTCTAAACCACTTGATTGAGGTTCATATGTTTCCATGCTCAATTCTTTGTTAAAAATAAGTAAATAGTATTTGCCAAAACTAGGTAATTTATTAAGACATGTCAAAATCATGTTTATTAGTAAAAATAGAGTACATCTTCCAATGATAATTACAAAAGTATGTAGAGAGAACATAGAGTGGACCACATGAGTTTTTAAAAAGCATGTAGAGGGAACAAAATTATAAAAAAAAGAGAATTGTATTTTAGTATTCATCATCTTCCAATGGTAATTACAAAAAAAATGAGAAATGTATTTTAGTATTCATCATCTTTCACAACATTAGCGACCAATGGTAATGCTAAAGTATCTGCATTAGTTCTTGCCTCAAATACTAATGGATCTTCACAAGCATCTACATCTCGAGCCAATCTCTTTGGAGCAACTAAGACCATATAGCAATCAGCTCTGGTTTGATCTTTGCAATAGAAGACTTGGGTGGCTTGGGAGGCAAGAATAAATGGCTCGTCATCTTCATGTGAACTCCTCATAAGCCTCCCAAGATTAACAAAAAGTAAGCCTGTTCCTGGATCAACAACACATCCATTCGTTTTATCTTCTATGCGTACCCAATTACAATGAAAGACTATTTCTTTAAAGTTACCATAATTCAGTTCAAGTATTTATATAAGGATGCCATAATAAGTGACTTCTTCTTCCACAAGGTTCTTATCTTTGACACTAGCCCTGAAATTAGTTAAAGCCTTCATGGAGACTCCACTATTCTGCGTGCTTGTACTCATTTCTGACTCCACCGTACAAAAAAGATATCTATTAATCATGTAAGAATTATACGATATGACTTTAAAGTTTGGACCATCAGCAAGACTCTTCAAGGTAGAAGATTCTTCTTTTTCTAATTGCTGTCTTAACCAAGGAATGTAGTTGCCCCTTAGATATTTATCACATGACTTGTGGCCTTGGAAGTTAGATTGGTACTTCCTATAAATGTTAAGTGTTAATTAGATCAGTATTTCAATATTAATTGACGAAAAATAATGACGATATTTAGAAATATTACTTATATATCCCATTCAACGTTTTCTGGAGAATGTGTGAGAATCCATTTATGCGCTCGCTGGTATTGCAAGTTTTGAAGGTAATAGACTTTTCCTTTTTTAGCGAGAGGGTAATCACTTGTAACATCATAATTCATGAATATTGTACCTCCTCGCTTATGCCCTCCTTCATTATCATTTGACATATATTCCATACAATACCTCATGCATTCTTCCATTAGATATTGCTCTGTAATAGACCCCTGGCAGGCAGACCCTGCCAATGAAATAGTTAACCTAAGTGCAGCAGACTCATCTGAGTAATATGGAAATGGATCTATGTTCACTTAAGAATCATGAAAATAAGGAATTTAAAATTTCTGCAAACTTTAGACATTATAAATTTTTAATATTCCACATTTCCATGATAATATCACTAAGGAAACTTACTTGTATCAACACTTAGTGAATCATTAGAGAGAGAAAAAGGTGAGGACATACTTAAAAGTTTAAAGGAAGACCATAACCAGTGAGAATTGGGCCTATAAAATTTTTTTCCATCCTTTGAGGAGTAACCAAGGCAATCTCTTCTAGTTCTAAGGACTGGCTGAGTCACTGTGCTCACTAGAAGTTAGGTAACTCCAAGTTGAAACAACTGACAACACTCATGAGACTTAGGAAAGGATCAAGGCCTTCTCTTGGACAGTTTGAGCCTAAAAGGACCAACCCTAAAGCAACTGCCCTTGTCCATACCCCCTTTGAGCTCTAAATCCTAAACTTCTTCAAATTACAGCTGAGTACTTGTACCTGAACCTATGAACCTGCTTCAGCATACCCTCACTCTGAGAATTCAGAAAGTAAAGGAGAAAGAGTTGGAAAGGGACTAACTATGGTTAGCACTAGGTGAATGGAGAAGAAGCATCTCAAAATTTTGGCAGTATGGTAACTGAGAACATGGTGGCATTTCTGAAAAGCAAAAACACAAATAAAAAGAAGAAAATTCCATCAAAAGGAAACAAAAACAATAATGAAGAGGAGTAAGAGAGGAGTTAAGAGGAACTTTCATTGGAGAATCAAAATCAAGAAGAGAAATTGATCATTTCAAATTTGAAAATCTCAAAGAAGATGAAGGGAGCTGAATTCAAGAAGGTGAAGTCATGAATCACCTCTGTCACCTACTGATTTCTCAACTTGGAACCCCTTTTCAACCTTCCATTCTTTTTAACCCCACTCCATAAGCCACATTACAGTCCAGTTAAAAGCCCTTGTGATCCAAAGTTGAGTGAGCTGTCATGTGGAGATAAAGAGTTATCCAATCTATGATGAGGAACTGCCAATGATGTCAGCACTTAAGAACTCTGCCTATGCTCATGCTTATAGACCCATTTGAGGGATGTAACTGCTCTTGAGCTTGTGAGAAAATGAACCCCTCAACAAGACCTTTATGAGAGTATGCATTATGTATGACCTATAACCTAATTTTTGATCTGATGATGAGCTCAGTGCTGGCACACACTTGTGCAGTTTTTTGTGGTTGTAAATTGATTGGAAGTGCTGTGCATTCATGAGAAGTTTATGCTGTTTAAATTACTATGCAACCAATGGATTAAATTTCTTTTATGTTTACTGATTCAAGAGTAAACTAAGTCTGCTCCTTAACTGCTCACTTGATGATATTGCATTTTTGTTAACTGTTTCATTGAGAAGTTTGTGGGTGTCTTCACTGAAAACCCTCAGGAGACTTCACTCCTCCACTACGAATCACCTAGGGGATTTAAAGGCTTGGTACATATGCTAAATGTATCTGTGCTCCCTACGAAAGTGGCATTTAATTTTTATAGTAGATTTAATGTAGCTTTGTTAAGGGACTAGCAAAGATTAGGTTTGGGGGTGTGTTAGGACCTGAAAAGTACCACTTTTCACCCCTTAACTTAACCTTTGATTAGACTCGTAGCCACCTAATAAGTTCTTGTTAAAGTGTTTTATGTAGGTAATAACCAGCAGTGAAATAAGGCCAGGAATCCTGCTAAGGAGCCTGTTTTAGCACCAGAAGTCCCTCAGAAAGATGAACTCTGAATCCAGACCTAAAATGAGCCTCGCGCAGCTGACCCAAGCTTTAGAGGATTAAGGAGAAATACACATCACGTAGTCTCGCACAGTTCAAAGCAGACCTCTCTCAACCTCGTGCGATTCGATCGAGCAGAGAAGAAGAGCTTGGAAGACTCCTCACGCGGTATGTCAGCGATCGTCGTCAGGATGCAATTATCAAGAGAGAACTCCTCGTGCAGTTCTTGCGCCATTCATGAAGAAAGCATCCTTGCGAAGGCAAAGCCATCCTTGCGAAGATCAATTAGGACATGGAACCTTGCACAGTTCAGAACTCATTAAAGCCTCGCGAGGTAACTCGCGAAGTCCAGTGAAGAGAAGTGCTCACAAAGTTCTCGTGCTATTCAAATTTGTCCTCGTGAAGATCAACCTAGTGATCGTGCAGCTACCTCGCGACTGCTTGAACTCCAACCCCGTAATATCTGAGGCTTTGATGTCTACTCAACATCGCGACTGCCTAAAGAGCAAATCAAGCCAACCTCGTGACGGTTGAAGTTTCAATATCAAATCATCCTAGAGAAGAGCAAAAGCTACCACGCGACAAGTCTGGGAAATAATGGATACCTAGCGAAGCTCTAAACCTCAACTTCCATCTCTTCAGCAGAGGACCTTCTGGGAATTTCCAGTGATTAGGGCATGCACTCCCACACTCAAATCTCCATGCACGTGCCCCAAGGCATCCAAGGATCACTATTCAGCCACGTGGCATCGTTAAAATTAGGGTTTCCTAACCCTAATGCGCTGCCACACCACTGCTATAAAAACCCATACTTAGCTTAGGTTAAAGGGCCTTTTTTCCATCTTTTCTAAGGAGATAGACCATGATAGTTAGACACATAGAACCAACAAGAGATTGAGTACAACCTTTGATCAAACTCATTGCTTAGTGAGGCTACAATGGTCCAAATCTTTCTTTTACAATCTCATAGTCCAACTGATCGGATCTAATATCTTTTGAACTAGATCTATACAAATATAGGAGTCTCGTAGATAATCTCTCTCACCAGTTTCTACAAGCTCGTGTAAAGAAGAAAGATCCATCTTGGATCGGTGGATTAGAATCATCCTAAGGCTATAAGTCCATAATGAATGGTCAGATCATCCCAGAGGCTATCCTCCCTACGAGCCCAAGACAAAACAAGAATATCACGCCACCACCATAGTCACTAGGCTACCAGCTCAAGCTCCCATGGGGATTTCAGATCTAGTGGGTCCTATGGTGGGGCCTAAGGATAGACCATGATAGCCTGCATAACAGTCACTTGGATCCGAGTGGTTAGAAATGGATCTCCTTGCTTTGAAACACACCAAAGCAATGGCGGATCATAAGGCCTTATAGAGATTGTCTTTACAGTAGCATCTCACATTCAAACACAAATCCTACAGAGTACAAATCCTATTACAAAACTTCCATTGATCTAGTTCAAAAAGCATACAAAGACATAGCTAGCAAGTGCTAGACTATGGAGAGAAGGAAAAAGAAAAAGAAAACTACTTACAGCTATAAAAAGAAAAGAGAAACGATCTCAGATCAAGTTTCCAAGAAAAGAGATGTGTTCCCAACTAATCCAGGATCTCCGAAAAGATGGAAAAAAGGCCCTTTAACCTAAGCTAAGTATGGGTTTTTATAGCAGTGGTGTGGCGACGCATTAAGGTTAGGAAACCCTAATTTTAACGATGCCACGTGGCCGAATAGTGATCCTTGGATGCCTTGGGGTGCGTGCATGGAGATTTGAGAGTGGAGGCGTGTCTAATCACCGGAAATTCCTGTGTCCTCTCAAGAGATGGAATGGAGGTTCTTAGTTGTTGGTAGCCATTGTTTCCCAGACTTATCGCGTGGTAGCTTTTGCTCTTCACTAAGATGATTTGATATTGAAACTTCAACCGTCGCGAGGTTGGCTTGGTTTGCTCTTCAGGCAGTCACGAGGTTGAGTAGACATCAAAGCCTCAGATGTCGTGGGGTTGGAGTTCAAGCAACTGAGGTAGTCATGATCGGGTTGATCTTTGTGAGGACAGATTTGAATAGCGTGAGAACTTTGCGAGCACTTCTCTTCACTAGACTTCGCGAGTTACCTCGTGAGGCTTTAATGAGTTCTAAACTGCACGAGGTTCCATGTCCTAATTGATCTTCGTGAGGATGGCTTTGATTATTTACATAATGCTTATAAGTCTTCATCATCCGACACAATTTTCTTTAATTAGATATCTATAATACTAGTAAAAAGAAATACTTTAAAAGTCCTATTATAAAGGTTTACCTTTCGAATGGATACATCCATCGATATCGAACAGGACCACATGTTAGCACCTCATCCGCCAAGTGAATAACAAGGTGTATCATAGAAATAAAAAATAAAGGCAGAAAGTACTTTTCAAACACACATAGTGCTTCGACCATGCGTCTCCTCATGTTTATAAACTCAACCCGATCTATAACTTTGGAACATAGGACATTAAAAAATATTGACATTTGTCGGATAGCTGCTCTCAATGGCTTTTCTTTCTTGAATGCATGCATCAACAACACGAGTAGTAGTTGTTGCATGAGGATATGATAGTCATGTGACTTCAGACCTTTCAGTTGAAAATCCTCCAACTTATGTTATACTTTTAATTTGCATTGTATTCAATGGGAACTTTCAAATTATACAAGGTTTCACAAATTATTATTTTTTTCATCTCGAGATAAGGCAAATGGAGCTTTAGGGCAATACATCTTGTCATTTTTCTGCACAATCCATAAATTTTTCTTTATCTTCATATCTTTAAGATCATATCGAGCCTCAATTCCATCCTTACTTTTACCCTTTGTATCCATAATCGTTGCAATTAAATTTTCCGTAACTTTCTTTTCCATGTGCATTACATCCAAATTATGATGAACAGGAAGATCCTACATTTATAAAGTAAAAAATTAGTATTCAAACAAAGTTTATTGGAGATCACATAATAAAATGAAAGAAAAATTTTATCACCTTCCAATATGGTAAGTCAAATAGGATTGATCGCTTTGACCATGCACAACTCTCTTCATTCGTGGGCTTTTTCCTCTTCTTTCTTGCTGCCTTTCCGAACTTGGTCTGAATTATTTTCATTTTGCTTAAAACTTCTGAACCACTCATACAACATGGATGTTTCTAATGTTCTTCCTTACCATTGGGATTTCTAAGTTCTGAAAGGATGATTTAAATCTGTAAGGAACTTTCTGTGGCCCATGTAAACAAATTTCTTTCCATGATATAACTATACGGAGTCAACCTCTTTACTACAAATAGGACAACCATATCTTCCTGCTGTCCTACAACCCAAAAGATGACCATATACTTGAAAATCATGTATAGCCCATAATAAAATTCCTTTCATGTTAAACCTAGCTTTTGTATAGGAATCATATATTATTGCTCCAGTGGACCACAATTCATTTAATTCTACAAGCAATGGCTGCAAGTAAACATCAATGTCATGTCTAGGTCCATTGGGCCCAAAAATCAATATGGTCAATATTGTAAACTCCTTGCGCATGCACAATGATGGAGGGAGATTGTAGGGAACAATCATAACAGGCCAATAACTATAAGAGTTATTCTTATTGTCAAAATGATTGAATCCATCTGTGGCAAGTCCTAGATAAACATTATGTTTCTCTAAAGCAAACTCTTTCCACTGAACATTACTTGATTTCCAACAAGAAGAATTTACGGGATGGCGCATGTGACTGTCATTTGTAACTGAGCCTGCATGCCATGTCATTTTCTCTGCAATCCATTGTAGCCTTAGAGTTAATGGAAAGTATCTTAACTTCTTCCATGGTAACGGCTTAGCCCTTGGCTTTGAGGAATTTGTTGGCTTCCATTTGCTCATACCACACGTAGGACAAGTATCCTTATTTGCATGATCTCTCAAATATAATATGCAGTTATTGGGGCATGCATGAATAATCTCATAGTTTATACGTAAAGACTTGATTAACTTTTTTGCATTGTATGTGGAATCTGGCAAAGTATTTTCTTCAGGAAGTATGTTTTTTATCATTTTAAATAGCTCTGTGAAGCTTTTATCA
Organism: Chloranthus sessilifolius; assembly: GCA_021018995.1. NCBI lineage: Eukaryota > Viridiplantae > Streptophyta > Magnoliopsida > Chloranthales > Chloranthaceae > Chloranthus > Chloranthus sessilifolius. Next base: position 38,150,659 of record CM037597.1, on the reverse strand, counting down.
GACCACTGATGCCTAACTTTCATGCTCAACAACTCAATTGTGACTGACAATTTTCTGTGCTCATTTTTACATGACAGATATAAAGGTTCTAATGCATATTCTATCAAGTTACTATACCCCGCATCATCATGTAAATCATATGGATGTTGCTCGTAATCTTCATTATAAGCATCATTTAAGCAAGCATCTAAATCTTCAGTACGAACACCTCCGAATGTGTTATTCAACATATCTTCCATTCTTGGAAACCTATCTTCGATTGGGTTAGAAGTTGATATAGTACTAGTCCCCAAATTGGTATGACTATTAGAAAATGGTTCTCCATGGTGCTTCCATATCGTGTAAGACTTATCTATACCATCACAAAATAAATGTTCCACAATAATCACGAGGTTATGCTTTTTAAGATTTCGACAGTTGACACAAGGACAACAACACCAATCAGGATCTTCTATATTTTCTTTTGCGAATTTGATAAATGAATGAAGACCTTCGATATATTCCACAGTTGCATGATTTGCCGTCATCCACTCTTTACTTGAGATTGTTGAAGACATATTTTATAAAACTAAATGAATAAAAAAATAAATAAAAATAATGATAATATAACTAAAGATCAACGAATAAGATAACTCAATTTAAAATAATAATAATATAATTCAATTTAAAATTAAACTGATGGCTTTGGATTGACCCACCTTGAAATATAAAACAGGAAATAAACTTAAGTATTAAGGAGGAAAAGTTTTCAGTCAAATTCTGCAAGGAAAAGGGCATACCACAACACCAAATCACAACAATGAAGGAAAAAAATTGATTTTTTAGAGAGAGAGAGAGAGAGAGAGAGAGAGAGAAAGCACAAGTGATAGGTGACTCATTGGAGCACATCTCAGAAGTGGAATCACTGATTAGGTCTAGGTTGGTCAGACCATGTTGTGCAACTTGACCCATATTTCTGCAGTTTTGACTTTGCAGATGCCAGGGGTCTAATCCCGAATTAGTGTAGAGCAATCCATTTTGAATTTTAAGCTCAAATTTGGAATGGAGGCCACTGGATTAAACTTTAGAGACTATTTTCATTGGATCTTTGCCTAGTGGAGATGCCCTCAAGCATAAAGCATTGAGGTCAAGAGTTTATTTCCCATGCTTACCTATGAAAAAAATGGTGCCATCTCATATAAATACCTCATAAAAATGTTATGAAATGAGATCATTCCCACCATTTATGTATCCTACAGTATAGATATATAATTTGTAATAAGTATGTGCTACACATTCTAGGATATTTGCTACTAGGGGAGTAGATTCCGTTAACCGAATTGAAACCGAAATTTCGGTTTTTGGGTCGGTTTCTACAAAATCGAATTCTAATAGAAACATTTAGGACGAACCGATCCGATTTAAGTTTCGGTCAGTCGGTTTTTCTTCATATCTTTATTTTAGTTTTACAATCTTTTTAATTTTTTGGGTTTTTATTGGTTTTCTCACCCTACCCGACCGGTTTTTGGTTTTTGGGTACCAAAACTGAACCTAGCCGAATGGGACTATTCGGAGTCGATTTTCAATTTGTTTAGGTCTGTTTTGGATGGCCGGGTTTTCGATTGGTTTTCGGGTTTCATTTTTTTTTGTACCCCTATGTGTTACTCTCTCATTCTAAATTTATACAAAACTAATGCAATATCCTATGATAAACACACAACTGAAATATATTTAATTTTATTTTTAAAAAAGCAGCAACACCAACAACAAATAGTACATTGGCATTCATCATCTACCCAATCATACATAATACTATATTATAAAAAAATAAAAACCCAAAGACATCATCAATAGAGAAACCTATTATATTATAGCTTCAAACTCTAATTACAACATTGCTCATTAAATAAACTATATAAATCCCCATTATAAACTATATTAATTTCCAATGGGCCCTAAAAATTAAACCCCTTTGTTCTTCTCACTCAATACAAACAAAAACAGCACCAATAACTGTGCAACCGTGGGATCCGTGACGGTCCCGTCGCGACGATGCGCTCTCTAACGAAAAAATAGAGTCACCACCTGGAGCTTTCGGTGTCCCGGGAAACCTAGTTCATTTTTATGAGCACCGAAGTGCTAAAAATATGACTCTGAATCCGGTCCACACAAAAGGCTCTTGGGTAGGGGATTCGGTTATCGATCGGGAAGGTGTTAGGTACCCGATCAACCCGCTTAATGTGGTCTCTACTAATGGCCAAAAATAAAATAAAATAAAAGAAAAGGAAATGGTTCTCTCTCGCCCAAATGGGCCTCCAATGCTATTTGTGCCCCTCCATTCCTACCGAAAATTCGGCGGCGTAATGGCACAAATGGGAGGGTAGGGAGTGCTAGAAAGAGATAGGAGAAGAAAGGGGAGAGCCGGAGCCCTCGGGCCCTTGTAGCACCGTAGAGGAGAGCCTTGCGTGGCTTGCTTTGATGAGCTCTTGAAGGCTTCGTATGGTGGAAAATAGGGTTCTAACTCCTAGGACTTAAAGCTAAGAGGTAGGGGATGGAGGCTAGGGGATCACACACACCTAGGGTAAGGGTTTTGGATGCAAGAACAAGCTTGAAATAAGGTTGGGAGGTTATGGAATTTAGGTGAAAATAATGCACAAAAGGGAGGAAGAACTTCTCACTTTAAGCTCTTTCTCTCTTAAGCAATTTTCTCAACCCTTAAACTAAGGGGAGGGGGGCTCTTTTTATAGGAAAAGGGTGGATTAGGAGATCACTTAGATGCTAATTGGGGTTAGCAATTAGGTAATCTCAAATCTAAGGTTTCCTAGGATTTTGAGAGCTTAGAAAGGTGTGAAGATGGTTCTAATGGTGGATGATGGGGTGAGGCCTTAAGCCACCTAAAGGGTTGCAAATAGGCATGGAATGGGTGCAACAAAACTATCAAAACACACCCCAAAGGTCGAGGTGGTCAACAAGTGAAACCCCAATCATGAATTTCAGGGTAAAATTGAACAGTTACTGTTCATATGCCTAGCGCAACTAATAGTTGCGCCAGACAAATGTACAGTAAAACAGTAGCGAACAGTAGCCTGGAAGTTGGCTTCGTGAGGGGTGGGGGGACCCATTTATGCCTGGCGCAACTATTAGTTAAGCCAGGCCATTTCTGGGAGAAAAATACCTGGCGCAACTATTAGTTGGGCCAGGCAAATCCAGGGGGAAAATGGCCTGGTTGCGCTAAGCAAAAATCCTGAAATTCTGCCCGATTTTCAAATGGCCATAACGTTTGATGTACAACTCCGATTGAGGTGATTCTTGGCTCGTTGGAAATCTGGAGAAGTCCTCTTTCTAATGATATATGATGTGATATTAGTAGAAGACCTTAGCTAGTCCTGGTGCACCACTCTTCATCCATTGCCCGGGAAGGTTAGGTTTAGGGTTCGGAATGGGTTCCAAGGGTTGGGATTGATTTCTAAAGGTTCGAGGTAGGTTTCTAAGGGGTCTAGGGTGATTCTTAAGGGTTTGGGGTGATTCCTAAGGGTTCCATGTGTGCCATCAAAAGCTCAGAATTGCACCTCTCTCGAAAGGTGTTTCGATCGGGCCTTGGGCCAAATTTGGGTGTCTACAGATGCCCCTCTTTGGTATCCGATCACTAGTGATCGTATGCCAAAGAAAAGAGACATCCGAAGAGGCCCAAGGCATTACTGATAGGTCCACTGTATTCAGAACAAACTTCAAACATCAGGTGAGTAACATGGTGAGAAAATGAAAGCCCTGGAGTGCCAGGCTAATCATTCGTTTCTCGAGGTAATCGGTTCCCAAGCGCTTAGCGACATTACTGGGCATAATCGAGGTGGAATGAGTTGCGAACTCCCTATAGTCGGGAAAGATGTTCACTTCTCAGGATGATTTTGAAGGTATCGATGTTCAAGATTCATTCTAAATGCAACAGCTTCGTAAGTAAGAGGGGTGATCGACCCACATTCAAAGATAGGTGCGAAGTAAACATACGCAAGGCTCCACAAGACATTTGATGACCTTATTAGATTATTCGCGGGTGCCCCTGCGGAAAGCAGGGTTCGAGATCTTTGGGTGAACCCATCGATCCCGTAGTTTATTTAGCATGACCACCTGAGTGAAGTGAATAGATGTCACAATGCTTTTTAGGAGTGCGTGCCATTTTTTAAAACGTGCCCCAGATCCACATGACCCAGAGTATCCAGTTCCTTGAACAGATCCAGCCAAACATTAGGCACATCCCAAAAGGAGGCATCCAATCCTAACCTCTGTTGACAATGATCATAATCATCAATTAACTATGCATAATCATGCACCCATCAGGGGCAATAAGCAACAATAAAGGCGATGGAAGCCCCGACCCGGACCCTCCCGGGTACAATTTACGGGGACAAACGACCATCATACGGATACCTAGACGCATGGCGTACACTTTATAGGGATACCGCTGGCCATACAGGTTTTAAGCCTGCAGAAAATAAAAAGGGAAATGAACCCTTCTGAATGCATGGTTGCACATAGTTTGATTGACACATAATCTCATTCTCAACAGGTTGGTCTCAACCAACGATTGACTTTTTTCAACGGAGAATCCGAAGCTTAAGACAACTCAAGTTCACATGAATCCAAAATAGAGCACTCATCGCTCAAAAGATTTAGCAGTGGAGTTGACCCAACCGAAACATTGACTGTTTGATCTGGGCTTAACACCGTTGCTCCTACTTTGAAGTAGGATCCATGGATCCAAGGCGAACCTTTGACCTAGGACATTAATTTTGTACATCTGCATTATCGATAAAATATTGACAGTTTACCGCATCGAAACACGCATGTGCGTCCTGTGGGGAATCCATTTTTTTTTGGTTTTCTATCACTTATGATGATTTTTTTTTATTTTTCTGATTGTTATTTTGTATGATTTTTGGGATTTTTTGAAGTTTATAATTTTATGTGAATTTTTTGGAATTTAAAAGCTATTATTTTATGTGAATTTTTTTGAAATTTAAAAGCTATCATTTTATGTGAATTTTTTTGAAGTTTTATATATATGTATATATTTTTGGATTTTATGGAACTTTGAAGTTTATTGTGTTACCTTTTTTTTGTGAAGTCTTTTGTGAATGCTTCTGGCTTCTCTGCTGGGGATTTTTGTAGGACCGAGGTACTTGCTGACCCTGGTCCATTTTATTTTAGCACGGCTTCCACGACAAGTCGAAGGATAATCGAAACACCGTCCTAGGGGCGCATGCATCGGATGGGAGCAGCGGAATGAACCATCCAAATGGAACGGGGGACCCATTCTTCTCATCTGGCCCAAGACATGGCCTAAGTGTCTGGCGCAACTAATAGTTGCGCCAGGTTTAACTGGGGGTTTTAAAACAGCCCGAACACGGGCTGTGGGGCCTTTAATTTGAAATTTTCTCCCTCCCCCTCTCTTCTTTGAAACCGAAAACTGCCCTACACCTAGGGTTCCTTTACATTGCCTCTCTGCATGCCCATTGCCGTGGTTTTACTCGCAGATTGGTCGCGGGCTCACGCTAGATCAAAGACCCCATGTATCTATCTTCAAATAAAACTGAATAGATCCGGCCAAAATTGGGTGCCTACCGAAGGAGGCACTCAATCTTAGTCTCCATAAACGATGATCTTATTATCGAACAATTATGCAAAAACATGCACTCATCAGGGGTAGATAAAACAAAGGGGGATGGAAGTCCCGACCCGAAACCCGTCCGGGTATAATTTACGAGAACAAACGACCATCCAACGGATACCCAGACGCAAGGCGTATACTTTATAGGGATACCGTACAAATGCAGGTTTTAAGCCTGCACCCTAAAATGAGCCCTTCAGAATGCATATTTGAACATAGTCATTCGATAGGTAATTTCCTTTTTGATAGGTTGGTTTTAACCAACAATTGACCTTCTTCTGAGGAATCTGAAGCTTCAGACACTTAAGTTCACATAAATCCAAAAACAGAGCGCTTAGCTCGAAGATTTAGCAATGGAATCAACCCGATTGAAACATTGACCGCTTGATCGGGATTGACGCAGTTGCTCCTACTTTGAAGTAGGATCCTTAGACCTAAGACATTAATTTTGCACAGCTGCGTTGCCAGTAGAATATTGACATTTTACTGCATCAAAAAAATGCGAGTGCGTAGCTGGGCGTAGACATGAAAACTTAGATTTTTTCTTTTCAAAATGATTTCATATATATATATTTTTTATTATTTATTATTTATTTATATATATTTTTTTGTTAGACCTGACATCGGTGGTGAGATGCTTTATCTGATTTGTCCATCGCTGAGAAGTTGCCCTCTTCGAGGCTTTGGACCGTGTGATGTTCCTGCACATTCTCGAGAAAACGTGAGTCCCTTTTTTGTTTCTATATATAAAGAAAATGCATCCTAAACAACAGAAGAAAAAAAGTAGATTTCTACCTACACTTTTTCATTTTCAAGATATTTTTTTGGAATTTTGTTTGTTGGAGATTTTTTGTTATTTTTCTTCATTTTTGAGATTGAAATATGATGCTGAAAATATGTACATGAAAATGAGTAGAAATATATACACAGTTTTTGGTGTTTGAATTTTTCTTGATTTTTTTATTTTTGGCTTTTTTTTTTTCCTCTTTTTTTTTTTTTTATGTCTTGATAGTGAGACGGAGTAACGGGTCCCATTTTGAACATTGTCGAACTCTTTCATGTAGTCGAACCTGAGTGAGTTTCTGGATTTTACCAAGGCCAGAACGTTGATCCCTTTGGATTGAGTTAAACCTTTCTCCTTGCCTCGGGTCATACATTTGATGGTGATGGTTTCACAAAGACAATCCTGGTCGGGACCCGATTTGAACTAGCATGAGTGGCCCAGTCAGACAAGTGGGTACAGGAAGATTAACAAAAGGGTTCCTCAAACATCAATCTTCTCAATCAGTCAAAACCTTTCTTTTTCAACTTTTTCTCCCCCCCTTTTTTTTATTTTTTTTTATTTTTTATCTCCCTCTTTTTACCCGTGATGCCCTTTCAGGTTTTCACCACGTCCATGAGTTTAGCTCTCTTACCCCAAGCGCCCTTTCGAGTTTTCACCTGGTCCGCACAAGCCCCCTGTTTTTACCCGTAATGCCCTTTCGGGTTTTCACCACGTCCATCTTGCTTTGAGCTTGTATTTTTATTTATTTTTATTTTCTTTTCATTTTTTTTAACAGCCACGACATAGACCTTGATTCCGTCATAGCCGGCTGGATGGGGTTCTGGTGTCGTCTCACGACTCGGCTCATGTTGACTTAATAGATATTATGACTGCTTGCGAACCTCCAAAGAGGGCTTCCTTCAGGGTGTAGCTTGGCCATGGGTTAGGTTAGGATTTGAAGGTACGCTGGGTTAAAAGGGTTTTCTTGATACGGCTTCAGTTTTCTCGACATACTTTCTTCCTTGGGGGTTTTACTGTACATGCCCCGTGATTCTTCTAGATTTTTTTTGTTCTTTTTGCTTCATTTCAGGCAATCTCTTTTTGAGTTTTTGCTTTTTCGATTTTTTTGGACTTTGATAGTAACTCTACTTCATCTTTTCTCTCTTTTTTTTGGTATATGTACGCATATATATATATATATATATATTTTTTGGGAACGGGTTTATTGAAAGAAAGGCCCAGGCTCAAATGGGGTAGCAAAGGATATCATCATTTTTTTTAAGGATGCTTTTTGGCTACTGTATTTGAAATGATGGCCTCTTTTGGGTGGTTCTTAAGCAGTCGCGTATCTGTTTCATCAATACTTACCTTGTCGTGATGGACTAAGAGTAGAACCGTCGGACGTATCCAGCGTTGATGGGCTCAGGAAGATGATCTCTGTCCATGGTGGCGAGGTGGATGGTGTATCCCGGCAGCACTTCTCGAATGACGATGGCCTTCGGTTAATTAAACTTTCCTCTTGGATCGGCATGGAGGGATGGGAAGATCTTCTTCAGCACAGTGTCTCCTACCTTAAGATCTCGACCGCGGACACGTTTATTGTAAGCACGTGCGATTCGCCCTTGGAAAACTTGAGTGTGGCATAAGGCTAGGAGTCTCTTTTCATCAAGTAAGTTCAGCTGATCAAAGCGTGATCTCTCTCTTTCTGCTTCGGGTAAGCTTGATTCCATGAGGATTCGGAGCGAGGGTACTTCAACCTCCACCGGGAGGACAGGCTCGGTTCCATACACAAGGGAGAATGGTGTTGCCCCTGTAGCGGTACGGATCGACGTTCAATAGGCCCACAAAGCAAATGGCAGCATTTCACTCCAATCTCGGTAAGTGACGACCATTTTCTCAAGGATGCAGACGACTGTCTTGTTCGCGGCTTCCACGGCTCCATTAGTTTAAGGCCGATAAGGGGATGAGCGATGGTGCTTGATCTTGTATTGCTCACAGAAGTCTCGGATGCGCTTATTCGCAAAGTTCGTGCCGTTGTCTGTGATGATATCTTTGCGTACTCCAAATCGGCACACAATATTATTCTTGAGAAACTTCTCGACATGACTGGCAGTGATGTTCGCAAATGACGCCGCTTCTACCCACTTGGTGAAGTATTCAATGGCGACGAGGATGAATCGATGTTCGTTTGATGCTTTTGGATTAATCATTCCGACAATGTCAAGGCCCTAGGTAGCAAATGGCCAAGGAGTGGTCATGCAGTGAAGATCAATGGCAGGAGCGTGTATCAGACTGGAGTGTTCTTGACATTTGTAGCATTTTTGAACATGCTTACAACAATTCGATTCCATGGTGGTCCAGAAGTATCCCTGCCGCAGAATTTTCTTAGCGAGCATGTGACCGCTAATATGGGCTCCGCATACTCCCTCATGGATTTCTTTCATAATGTTGACCGCTTCACTTTCAGTAAGGCACCTGAGTAAGATGTTATTGTATGATCGCTTATAGAGGCATTCCCCGCAAATGACGTAACCTACCGCTAAACGTTGAATGGTTCTTCGGTCTGTCTTGGATGTACCCTCTGGGAAAGTTAGGGTCTCGAGGAAATTCTTGATATCTGAGAACTAAGGTGGCTCATCATCAGTCTTTGTAGGTTCCTCAATCAGGAGGCAAAAGGTTGGTTCATTCCTCTGCTCGATCACGATCGGCTTCATCTCAACACCATAGGGGATTTCAATCATTGACGCCAAAGTTGCTAATGCGTCAGCAAAGCGATTCCTTATCCGGGGGAAGTATGGGAAAGTCACATCTTGGAAGCAAGCTATCAGATCCTTGAGGTGTTCGTGATAGGGGATCAGCTTCTTGTCTTTCGTCTTCCAATCGCCATTCGTTTGGCATATGATTAACTGTGAATCGCCAAATACTCGAAGGTGAGTTACATTCAGATCGAGGGCCGCTTGCAGACCAGCGGCGCAAGCTTCATACTCAGCCATATTATTAGTGCAAGGGAAGTTGAGCTTGATAGAGAACCGGTACATGGGATCTTTTTGGTGAAATCAGGATGACACCAACTCCTTGGCCCTCGGCATTGGCAGCCCCGTCAAAGTGCATTACCCATGATTCTTCTGCTTCTTCTGTATCGTCCTCCGTCATGAACAAGATATCTTCATCTGAGAACTCGGTCCTTAGTGGCTCATAGTCTGGTAAAGGATTGTCAGTAAGATGATCAGCAGCGCCTGCCCCTTGATCGATTTCTGAGTGATGTACGTGATGTCAAATTCAGATAATAAAAGTTGCCATCGTGCGGTTTGTCCAGTGAGAGCTGGCTTTTCAAACATGTATTTCAACGGGTCCATTCGGGCCAAGAGCAGAACGGCCTGGGATAGTAAGTAGTGGCGGAGCCTTTGAGTAGCCCATACAAGAGCCAGGCATGCTTTCTCCAGATGAGAGTAGAGCGTCTCGTAATCAGTAAACTTCTTGCTTAGATAGTAAATGGTCTGCTCTCTTCTTCCTGTTTTATCATGCTGCCCCAAGACACATCCCATCGAAACTTCAGTCGTGGAGAGATACATCAAGAGTGGTCTCCCTAGCTCAGGTGGCACCAAAACAGGTGGATTAAGGAGGTAGCTTTTGATTTTTTCGAACGCTGCCTGACAATCATCGTTCCATTCGACGGGCGAATTCTTCCTTAGTAACTTGAAGATCGGCGTGCAGATTGGAGTTAGCTGTGCAATGAACCGACTGATATACTGTATTCTGCCCAGAAACCCTCTAACTTCTTTCTCGGTAGATGGCGGTAGCATTTCAGTGATGGCTTTAACTTTGATTGGGTCAACCTCGATCCCCCTTCTGCTTACGATGAACCCTAGCAATTTCCTTGACATAGCACCAAATGCGCACTTCTGTGGGTTTAGACGAAGTCGATATTTCCTTAGCCTATCAAATAGATTCTAGAGGTTCACCAGATGGTCGCTTCGCTCCGGTGATTTGGCTATCATGTCGTCGACATATACTTCAATCTCTCGATGCATCATGTCATGAAATAGTGCAGTCATAGCTCTCATGCGTTAATCATTCTTCTGAATGGCATGACTCGATAGCAAAAGGTTCCCGCGATCAATTTGATTATATCCTGAAAATCCATCCATGAAAGAGAGCATCCCGTGCTTAGCTGTGTTATCGACCAAGATGTCGATGTGTGGTAGTGGGAAATCATCCTTTGGGCTCGCCCTGTTCAAGTTGCAAAAATCGATACACATGCGAACCTTTCCATCCTTCTTCGGCATAGGTATGATATTGGCTAGCCATTGCGGGTATTTAGATACCATGAGAAATCCTGCATCATACTGCTTGATGACCTTGTCTTTGACTTTCAGCATCCATTCGGGTCGAGAGCGTCTCGACCATTGGCGGCTTCACATCAGGGTAGAGAGGCAACTCATGCTCGACCAAATTGGTATCTAAACTAGGCATGTCCTGATACGACCAGGCAAAAACGTCTTGGTATGACCGAAGGAAGTCGATCATGGCTTTTCTTTCCTCAGGAGATAGTGACGTTCCGATTTTGGTTATTCTGGGAACTTCCTCAGTTCCTAAGTTGACATCCTCGGTCTCTTCGACAATGGGGGTAGGGCCATGCTCAAAGTCGGCAAATCGGTCAAGGAGCTCATTGGAGAGCTCCTCCAAAGTGATATCCTCATCCAGACTCGTAACGCCTACCTCTTCTTGTATTTCTACCGGGAAGGGGTCAATTTCACGTGGGACGGATATTTTGATTAAGGCATCCTTTTGTGGGGCATTTTCTGGAATTTTAAATGACAATATTTTTGGACTTTGGATTTTTTCAATGTTTTTAGGATTTTGTGTTTTTTCCATGTTTTTGAGTTTTTGTATTTTTTTCATGTTTTTGAGATTTTTGCGTTCTTCGGAGACGGGCCCTTGGCAAGGCAGGTTGCTATATACACAGGGTATTGCCTGCCAAGGGCTTATCTCACTTTTTATAGGTTGTTTTTTTTGGGAAACAGGCGCCAAACTTTAGGCCACTTCCTGCTTCCAGGGTTTGGGGCAAAGATGCCCAGTTGTGTACCTGAGGGGCCGCTTCTTTACCTATTGGGATGGAGGGTGCTGACTGGTATGGCTCATTAGAGTCAGCCTCCATCATGTTAATCCCCATTTCATCTGAGATGATATCCTCAAATGTTAACACGGCTTTGTGGTGATTCACCACAGGGGGAGCTTGTTCAGGTACCGACCATCATTCCTCTAAAAGGGACAATGCGGCCAAATCTATCTCTAAGCTGGGAAGGGAGATCTGGGGATTGGTCGGACGAACTGGGGCTATGGGTTTGTGTGGGGTCAAATGGGTTGCCCTATTTTGATCGATCTTTACGACCCCTGAGCTGACAAAGGAATCCCTGATGTGTGGCCTAGGGCGAGGTTTCTCATCTATGTTGATTCCTCGAGCTCTTGCAGCTGCGGCGACCTTGGCTTTCTCTTTGGCCTCTCGGACCTCTTCCTCTGTGGGCTTGTATCCCAGCCCGAATCTTACTTTTTATCCCTTAGACCTTGTAATTTGGGTCCCAGACCCTTCCTTCTGATAGCCCCACTTTTGGAGCATTGCCACTTCTTTGCTACCATACCGCCTCCCATTTTAGACATGATACCCTCCATGGGCTCGAGTATTCGAGCACCTCATATTCGTCAGGAGGTCGGCGTCCTCGGCCAGTGTGTGGTACATCTAGCATATTAGGTTTTCAACACTATTGGTGGCTTTTCTTTCTCACCATGCCCTCCCCAATGATTGTAACAATTTTATGCGGACACAAATTTGAGCTTCGGTGTAAAGTGGGATGGTATAGCTCCTAAAGGAAGATTTAATATCCATGACTTGAAACAAGATGGAAAAGGTCGTTGGCCCTATCAATAGCTCAAGATCGACTTCTCCCATTATTTCTCTTCTAATATTATCTAACCCTCTAGCGCTGGTTCTGGTGGGCCTTAACATGCATGGGTCAACCCCGATCTTGGTGGCGGTTCTTAACGGGCATATATTCAATGTAGACCCGTTGTCAATTAGTACTAAGGGAATGACCATGTTTCCGAATTCAACAGTTATATTCAAAGACTTGGAATGGCTACACCCTTCTTCTGGCAAATCAGCATCAGAAAATGAAATGGCATTTAGAGCCATCACTTGCCCAATTATCTGCCCAACTTCATCTGGGCTGACCTGGAGTGATACATGCACATTCTTTAATGCCTCCATTAATGCTTGGAAATGGAGTGGGGATGTCATCAATAGGTCCCATACAGTGATATGGGCTGACATTCTTCTCAGCTGAGTCTCCAATATGTGTTCTCGACTCATCTTCTCGAAGGGGTTCACCGCGCTGTCTTTCTTTCCTTCGAGTTGGGCTGTCTTTGTTGGTGCTCCGAGACCTAGTAAGAAAATCTACTGCCCCTTCTCTGCTACTGCTGGCGACATTGACATCTGTTTGTTCTTAGCTCAGTGGGACCTGATGAGGATCATAGGTTGGTCCCGAGAGCTGGAAAGGTATGGCTGCCGGTGCTTGAGGCACTTGTACTGTCGGCTCAGGAGGTGGGGGCAATACTTGATTCACCTCGGTGGTAGTGGGTGGTTGGGTGGAGAGATTGGGCTAAATGGGGGTTGTGAGGGTTGAGTGTGGTGGTACTGGAGGGAAGGAGGTAAAGGTAGGCCATTGATAGCTGGTGGGTGCTGGTGGGATATGAGGTAGTTGACCGGGGTGATGGGGCTTGCTGGCGTTGGGGATGATGGGATGGGCACAGGCCATTGATAACTGATGGGTGTGGGTATTGGATTGGGGGCTTGGTGGTTTATTGGGTAGTTGATGGGGGTTGTGGTATATGGCGGTAGCTGGAATGGGGCGGGTGCTGGCCATTGGTAGTTGGTGGGTGCGGGTATAGGAGTGGGGACCTGGTGGCTTATTGGGTGGTTTGTGGTATATGGTTGGTATGCATTTATATTCACATAATTAACAGGTGTGGTGGGTGGAAAATATGCCCTGAGATCCAAAGGTTCCAATTGCGAAGTCGGGTTGGGAAAATAATCTGACAAATTCAGGGGTTCAACAACCACGATATTCCTTTCCTCAATATTTTTTAACAGTGGTGCTACATAACTCTCCTGATCACTGATATAATCGGATGGGTTAAACTCAAATTCTTCCTCATCCTCTATCATTCCGATGGTGGGTCTTGGACCTGCTCCTCTGGTGGGATGTGGGGGTAGTGGCACCTGATGGATATTAGCGTGCTGAGGAGGCACAGGGGGAATGATTTTCCTGGCATCGATCAAATCTTGGATCGCGTGCTTCAATGGGAAGCAGCGATCAGTAGGATGGCCCGGACCCTGATGAAAATTATAGTGGGTATTTGGGTCATAGTTCTTTGGGATTGGGTGAGGGGGAGGTTGCGATTGGCGGATAGCCACTAATCCCTTTTCTACTAACAGGGGCAAAAGTACACTCAAAGATTGCCCCAGAGGTGTGAAGACTCGGTCGTAGCGGGCTCTCCTCTGTTCCAAGGTCATCTGCATTCCTGGCCCATTCCCCATTCTCTGTATGCCCTCGGCCTAAGTCGGTGGTGCCAAGTCAAACGAGCGATATTATTATTGGGCCTACTGTTGGCTATGTTTTGGACATCGCCCCTTGTTCTTTTCTCATTCCTTTGTTCTGAAAACCTTCTAACCCCACTGGGTCTGCTCGGTGTGCTCTTATTTAGACGCCCCTCCCTGATGGCATCCTCGCATCGATTGGCATTCCTCACTAAATCGGCAAAACTAGACTGCTGTTGGTATACAAGAAAATCAGAGATCGCTGGCAGAGTGTTCTTTGAAATCATCTCTATCTGCTCATCGTCCGGTATTCTATTTCTGACTTGAGCTGCCAGTGCTCTCCAATGCCCCAAATAGTCGCTGAAGGTCTCGTTTGAATGCTGCCTTAATCGGGCCAAATCAGACTTACGCGGTTTAATATCGGTATTATAGACATATTGCTCTTGGAATAAATGCGCTAAATCTTTCCATGTCTTCATCATGGATGGTTCAAGGGACGTGAACCACCTCAGGGCCGGTCCGATCAAGCTTTTTTGAATAACTTTTATTAGTAGTCTTTCATCCCTCCCGTACTGGCACATGTCCCCACAATAGGACTTGAGGTGTGCGATCGGGTTGCCTGTGCCATTGTATTTATCGAATACTGACATTTTAAATTTGGGAGGCAAGGGGACCTCAACGAACAAGCATAGGTCAGTGAAGTCCGTGGCGTGGATTTCAGCACCACCCATTTTCATCAGCTATTGTTGTATTTTGTCTAACTATTCTTTCAACTGCTCTGACTCTCTTGATACCGGGGTTGCTTTCTCAGCTGTCAGTTGGACTTCACTCTGGGCCACTAGGGGATGGGCAATTATGGGAGGGGGGTGGAGGCTGGTCAAAGCCCCAGCATAGGCCCCGCCCCAGCATAGGCCCCGCTGTTCCTAATCTCGTCCTCTTCATACTGCTGATCGGTGTAATGCGCAGTGAAGACGGGATTCTCAACTTGTTGCTGCATGGGTTGGATGGGAATGACATGAGTAGGGGTTGGGTGAGCCCATTGGGGGTGTGGAAAGGCTTGTTGGGTGATGGGAATTTGGTTTTGAAGTGGGGTCAGATAGGGCCACTCGGTGTGAGGGAAGGTTTGGGGATGGCCTTGGGGTGTGGGGCCATGGGGGAATTGGGTTTGGGGGACGGCATGGGTTTGACCCGGCTGTGAAGGTTGGGTTAGGTGTTGGGGGTATTGTGAAAGGTATGAGTGTGGGGTTTGGGTTTGGGCCACGAACCCTTGATCATTTTGGGCCATAGGCCATTGATGGGTTTGGGCCATGGGCCCTGGGTAGGTTTGGTCCAATGGGCCTGGGTAGGTTTGGGCCATGGGCCCTTGGTGGGTCTGACCCAATGGGCCTTGGTAGGTTTGGGCCATGGGCCCTTGATGGGTCTAGCCCAATGGGCCTTGTTGGGTTTGGGCCATGGGCCTTGGTGGGTATGGCCCAATGGGCCTTGTTGGGTATGAGCCATGGGCCCTTGATGGGTCTGGCCCAATGGGCCTTACTGGGTCTGGGCGATGGGCCATTGGTGGATTTGGGCCATGGGCCCTTGATGGGTTTGGATTTGATGGGTTTGGCCCAATGGGCCCTGGGGAGCATGGGTGATGGGGTGTTGGGCCATTGGGCCCTGGGACATGTGGGAAGAGGGGGCTTGGGCCAATGGGCCTTGGGATATGTGGGAGTTTGGAGGTTGGGCCATTTGGCCTTGGGGTGTATGGAAAAAGGGGGTTTGGGCCATGGGGCCTTGGGGCATGTGGGAAAAGGGGGTTTGGATGGTGTGGATTATGGGGGGTTGATGGGGGACATGGGGGAGTGAAGTATGGAGGTTTGCCAAGGTTTGGGATGGATTCATGGATGTGGGATGTGGAAGAGAGGTATTTTGGGAAGCCTTCCATGCGGAGTAGGCTTGGAACATCTCCTCCATCATGGCCATGGAGGAAGGATCAGAAGTGGGTGGTGGATTTAATGGATGGTTGAGTATGGATGGGGTGGATGTGAGGGGAAATTTGGGCATGGCCCCGGTAGGTGATGGGATATGGGAGGGGTTAAAGGAATGGGGTGGAGCATTGGTAAAGGGGGGTGGGTTGGAGATGTTTAAAGATGATGGAGGGTAAAGGGTGGGTGCTTGGGAAAAATTGGGCATGGCCTCGGTAAAAACATGCATGACCCGTGTAGATGGGGGGATTTGTGAGGGATTGGTTAGGGCGGAGGTGACATAGGTGAATGAGGGCGGATAGGGATGATGGGAATTGGGGCATGAATGTGGATTGGGAGAATGGGTTAGGGTTTTGCATGGTTTGGACAAAAGATGGAGAATGGGGGTTGGATTTTGGATATTTTGGGGGGTAGTGGTTGGAAATATGGGGGCGCCAAATGGGCCGGTGACAGTAAAGGGAGGTTGGGTGAGGGGGATGGTGGAAAAGACTTCTCCCGAATGGGAGTGGGTTGGAGAGTGTGGTGGGGATGAGTCGGGATCGGCATAAGCCGGGTCCACTACCCACGACATTCTACGAGAGCGGGTTGGATAAGGATGCCTTGGATAAGGCCCAAAAGCCTTCCTCCTTCTCCCCCTACGGGATGACGGAGGGCAAGATGATGCCGTTGTGCCGGCACCACAAACTGTATCTTTTTGGGTTATATATATATATATTTTTTTTTTTGATTTTTTTTGAAAGAGATTTTTTAGAAAATGACGGTTCCGAGGCCTTGGAATTCCCTTCTCGGGTGGCCTTCCTACCTTAATTCAAGTCCCGCAGCGACGATCCCGATGCACTTCGGAATAATCGAAGGAGAACCTTCGATCTATTGAAGGCACAGAAAATGAGGCAAACAACCCAATCCCTCGAAATGAGTCAAATAGCCCTCTTTTGACCGGTGGGGGCGTATTGGGTGTTGGAGATGGCGGGGCCTAAACCAGGCACAAAGCGCAATAATCGGGGAACTCGGGAGGTGAAAAGGCCACAAATTTGGGCTGGAGGGCTGCTGACCCCACCTGGCGCAACTAATACATGCGCCAAGGTTGCAGGGGACAAATTTTACACTGGCGCAACTATTAGTTGCGCCAAGGTAAAATCTGGGGATTTAAAGCTGGCGCAACTATTAGTTGCGCCAGTTATAAATGCCAGATTTTTGTGTTGGCGCAACTAATACATGCGCCAGCCAAAAATGGGATTCCATAGTGTATAATAGCAGCAACAGCAGCCCAAAATGAGTCTCTTTTTTTGGTTTTTATGGAAGCTAGGCTTTCGAGAACTGAGCTATTTTCTTGATGATCGATTCTCTCCTCACCGACGCCTAAAGGATTGAGTCCGGTATAACTCACTAGCGCGCTCTCCAAGGGTTTTAAACTTTGTAGGAATGGGAACCCACCCGATATACCTCTGACACAAGCGCCTTCTCAGATACTAGGTGGGCTGGGACTTTTCTAGATCATCACCACTAGGGGCTACCGCCACACTAAGACCCGGGTGTTTGTATGTGTGCCTAAACCAACCCTTTTGAAAAATCTACCCCGCAAAACAAATTAATTAAGCTCCCTAACTTGGTTCAATTTTAATTTTTCAAAACTTTTCTCTTTTGGAAGTTTTCTTTAGTTCAAAGACCGGGGGTGATTATCCCGTGCCGCCACTACGGGCCGGCGTCCACTGTTAGGATATGAATAATAAAAAAAGACAGGGCCAGTCAAGCGACTAGGCGGGAAATATAAAGTGCTGAAATTTAAAAGATGCCAGTCAAGTGACTAGGCAAAAAGTTGCTGAAATTTAAAGCGGAAACGTAGGGGTGAGTAAAAGAAAGGTGCCAGTCAAGCGACTAGGCAAAAATTGCTGAAATTTAAAGCGGAATCGTAGGGGTAAGTAAAAAAGGTGCCAGTCAAATGACTAGGCAAAAATTACTAAAATTTAAAGCGGAATCGTAGGGGTGAGTAAAAAAGGTGCCAGTCAAGTGACTAGGCAAAGATTGCTAAAATTTAAAGCGGAATCGTAAGGGTGAGTAAAATGACGTAATCGGAGGGGTGAGTGACAAAAAAATAGTAAAAATAATAAAAAAAATAGTAATAAAATGTTAGAAAGAATAAAAAATGAAAAAGGCCTAGTTCAAGGGGAAGCTCTACTAGCTACTCCCCAGCAGAGTCGCCATCTGTGCAACCGTGGGATCCGTGACGGTCCCGTCGCGACGATATGCTCTCTAACGAAAAAATAGAGTCGCCACCCGGAGCTTTCGGTGTCCCGGGATACCTAGTTCATTTTTATGAGCACCGAAGTGCTAAAAATATGACTCTGAATCCGGTCCACACCAAAGGCTCTTGGGTAGGTGATGTGATATTTTTAATGTAATGTTTTACTCGCAAGTGCACGAATCGGTTTGTATATAGTGGGTGCGGAGTACGAGATCGTTCCCACGAGGATTAATTTTGAAATACCTAAAAGAGACAAGCAATTCTAGAAATCTATTAAGATCTAACAGTATTCTACCAGTTTTATGATTTAAGTGGTTGATGGTAATTAATGACTACAAACTAAAATTCAATTGATGATTCACAAATAAAAGTGAAGATGATGATAAAGATGAAGATACTAAATCCTCCCATCTTTGGTCCGTTCTTCCTATAATATAAATCTAAGGATTAAATTATGAGATATTTCATTAGTAACAAACATCTTTTATGGAAGATCAATGGTCAACACACTAATAGGTTCCATGTTGCATCCCTGCAATTAGGACTTAGATGATTTTCATATATAGATCTGGGATCAAGGGCATGGCTAGGCACGCATGATCTCAGGTTGAAATAAAAATCATCCCCAAGGTGGGTGAAAATTCCAACAAGAATACCACTTACAAATCTGAAATCAAGGGCATGGCTCGACACACTTTATTCAGATTAGGGATATTTAAGATAAAATTACCATTACAGAACCAAGATCCAGGGCATGGCTCGGCACACTCGATCCCAGAACATAATCGTACTTAGATCCACATGATGAAAACACAAAGACCATAACAATGATAGGGTAAAATTACCGTCACAGATCTGAGATCCCGGGCATGGCTCGGCACACGCGATCCCGGTTAGTGGCGGGGATTTCATCCGTTCATGATAGCACAACAACCATAAAAATAAAATCTCATATTTTAATCCTAAATTTATATTATTAAAAGTACATCCCTCGGATGGGAATCATTAGATCCCCATCCCTATAAATTTAGCCACAAGTCGCACCAAGTTCTTGATTACCCGAAGTTGCAGTGTTTTAGCATTATATTCAGAATTCTTGTACTGTTTTCTATACTTGGCTTGTATTTACCTGAAACACTTCAAATCTAATCAATCTCATCAGATAGCCTTCATCGGACAGCTAAATATAGGTATTTAGGGGTGAAATATCCTCATTTTTCAGTACTCATCATACCCCCAAACCTACACTTTGCTAGTCCTCGAGCAAAGCAAACTAAAGAAAATAAATGCCACTTTCGTAGGGAACACGATTGCACTTAGCATGTGCAACAAGCCTTTAAACCCCTAGGTGATCCTAGTGGAGGAGTTATGTCTCCTGAGGGTTTACAGTGAAGTTACCCACAAACTTCAATACATTTTTTTAAATCATCGATAAAATTGAGTTTTCAAAACATGATTTTGATAACATATATACCATTCAAAAACAAAAATCATTAATCAATTCAACATGCGAATCCTCAATTTTAAATAACAATGTTATACTAATCATACTAATATCCATTCAAATTAGTCTAATGCTCAAATCGTTAGATAGCTCATCCATTCATGCCTAAACGTGAAGTGTGTGCATAACCAAACCAAAATTCATTCATCTCGTAACTAGTTCAAAGCGGAAAACCGTTGGATCATTGTTTTGACTCAATCCTCACTTTAGGTATACTCTCAAAATATAAAGACACCGATAGTGGATAAGTTTTCGCACATATATGAGAGGTCAATACAAAGCAAATAAAAAGGTCTCACATGATAAATGAAACACGATGCAATCAATGAACAAAAATAAATCTCATAAGAAGATACTTGTATATCCTAAGCATGTCATATCAAGTGTCATAAGTATCACATATTTACTCTCCACAAGGCAGTTACTAATGCAAGATCAGATCATGAAGGTCTTTTTAGGGTTGTAATGGGGCTCAGGAAAGGGTAAGAAAGAATTGGAAGTTGGGATTCAAAGGTTAGAAATTGGAAAAGAAACAACTTTTTTTTTCTATTTCTCTTCTTTTCTTTTCTACTCTCTCTCAATTTTTTCTATTTTTCTCAACTCACTTTTTCTTTTGAATTTCCTTTTCTTGAAGCACCTCAGATTTTTCATTATTTTTCACAATTTTCTTTTTCTTTTTCTCTCCCCTTTTTCTTTTTATTTTTTGCCATACACTCTCAGTAAACACCACAACTCAGTATCTCTCCACTTACTCTCTTTTCGTTCACTCTCATCCCTCGTTCCTAATTTCTCAGAAATAAGAAGGGTAAAGCTGAATTTTTTAGAAATGGTGAAGGGTTAAAGGTTAACGTGGCTTATCAAAGAATGTATAAAGGTAAATTTTCAATAGGCTCAAAGGGGTACTAGAAAGATAAATTTATTTGAGGTGGGGCATTTTAAGCACAAACGAGCCAAAGATGGCCTTCAATCATGTCCTTAAAAGATAGTAACTTTACCTATTTGTCTTGAGTAGATATACAGTACATTCTAACATAATGATATGAATTTGATTTCATGCAAAGTCACAAGTCAAAATGAAGTGTATGAGATTATGCAAAATAAGTCGTATTCAAAGAAAACTCCGAGTTTATATATTCACTCATCAATGACGGGAAATTAGCTCTAAAGCTCACTGGGTTTAGTCTCCACTGAAATCCTAAGATTCAACATTCAAAACAGTTCATCGATTTCTAAGTCTTAGCTTGGTATAAGTGTAAAAATTCTAGGCATGAATATCAAAATTATCCACAACATATCACATTAAGCTTCATCATCTTAGATACAAGTAATCAAAATATGACACTAGTATTCTCAAAATTAAATTCACATGCATCATCAACTAAAGTTTGAAAACAATCGTAAAATAATGTGCATGATGACTTCAAAAATAATTTTTTTTTTTTTTTTTTCAGATAAAACATATAAATGACGTAAAATAATTAACCATACCCCCAAACCTAAAGATGACAATGTCCTCATTGACTGAAAGAAGTAGCGCACCCCCAAACCTGTTTGAAAAAAGTACCTCAACACAAAGATCAGGTGCAGAGAATATGTGTATCAAATTGGAACATGACAAAAAATATATTGAAGGGAATATGGTTACACTATTGAGGGAATTAAAAAAAAACAATCCAAACTAAACACAACAAAACAAAAAAGAAAGAAAAAAAACTAAAAAATCCTAAATCCTAAACCAAACGAAAACTACACAATTGGGTTGCCTCCCAATGAGCGCTAGTTTAAAGTCGATAGCTCGACCTTGGGAATTGCTCAGTCAGGGTGAGCCAGTGGCTCACCCAAAGAAATAGTGTCAGAGAATGCAATCGCATTCTCAAGGAACGGTTTCAATCGCTGACCGTTAACTCGAAAAACATTCCCGTGTTTCGGGTTTATAATATCTACTGCCCCATTGGGGAGTATTCGAGAGATTTTGAAAGGACCACTCCAACGGGTTTTTAGTTTCCCCGGAAATAGATGAAGTCGGGAATTGTAGAGTAGAACTAGTTGACCAACAACGAACGATTTCCGCAGAATAGATTGATCATGAACCCGTTTCATACGGTCCTTATACGATTTAGCACAGTCATATGCATCAGCACGGAGTTCCTCTAATTCATTTATTTGGAGACCCCTTTGGGTACCAGATTTCAGGAAATCGAAATTCAATGACTTAACGGCCCAAAATGCTCGATGTTCCAATTCAACTGGGAGGTGACACCCTTTACCAAAGACCAACCGATACGGCGACATGCCAATCGGAGTTTTAAATGCAGTTCTATATGCCCATAGAGCGTCATTCAGCTTTAACGACCAGTCGTTACGGTTTGGATTGATTGTCTTTTCTAAAATCCGCTTAAGTTCCCGATTAGAGACTTCAACTTGGCCACTTGTCTGAGGGTGGTATGGTGTAGCAACTTTGTGTGTAACACCATATTTCTTCATTAATTGGGTGAACACTTTATTGCAAAAGTGCTTTCCACCATCACTGATTATCGCCTTTGGAATGCCAAAACGTGAAAACACTTGATCCTTGAGAAATTTGATCACTACTCTGTGATCATTAGATTTACAAGCCACAGCCTCTACCCATTTCGAAACAAAGTCACCGCCGACAGGAATGTACGTATTTCCAAACGAATTCGGGAAAGGACCCATAAAATCGATCCCCCAAACATCAAATAACTCAACTTCTAAAATTGGATTGAGCGGCATCATGTTGCGCTTTGAGATTCGGCCTAGCATTTGATAGTTGTGACAGGATTTGCAATGTTGATGGCAATCCTTAAATATCGTCGGCCAGTAAAAACCACTTTGAAAGATCTTAGCTGCAGTCTTTTTGGAACTAAAGTGACCTCCACAAGCTAACTCATGACAGAACGAGATGATTTGTGGTTGCTCAGATTCAGGAATACATCGTCGTATGATTTGATCAGGACAGTATTTGAATAAGTACGGATCTTCGAAAAAATAGTGTTTCACCCGAGCTAAGAAAATAGATTTCTCATTCTTTGACCAATGGTGAGGTAATTTCTCGGTGACTAGGAAATTGACAAGATCCGCATACCAAGGTGGGCAATCAATCCTGAACAACTGTTCATCCGGGAAGTGCTCCAAGATCGGAACAGGCTCGTCAGGTTTCTCAATAATTATTCGTGACAAGTGATCGGCCACCACATTTTCTGAACCTTTCTTGTCCTTGATCTCCAAATCGAACTCTTGCAACAACAAGATCCACCTAATTAAACGTGCCTTAGCCTCTTTCTTAGCGAACAGATATCGCAGAGCTGAATACCACAACTTTAGATCCTAATAAATAGGATCAAAATTTATCCAACGCGAAAACTACCGCCAAAAGTTCCTTTTCAGTGGTCGAGTAGTTTAACTGGGCATCGTTGAGAGTGCGACTCGCATAGTAGATTACATGCGGTAATTTTTCTATTCGTTGCCCCAAAACAGCTCCAATTGCATAATCAGAGGCGTCGCACATAATTTCGAACGGGAAGGCCCAGTTCGGAGATTGAATTATTGGAGCTTTTATTAATTCGGCCTTAATGGTTTCAAAGGCCCGCAAACATTTATCATCAAAGATGAATGGGACATCTTTGGAAAGTAAGCTGCAGAGCGGTCGTGCTATCTTACTGAAATCTTTAATAAAACGCCTGTAAAAACCAGCGTGGCCCAGAAAAGATCTGATTTCCTTAACTGTCCTCGGTGGTGGTAGGTCGGCAATTAAATCAACTTTAGCCTTATCGACCTCAATACCCTGGGACGATATGATATGTCCTAAAACAATGCCATCTTTAACCATGAAGTGACATTTCTCCCAGTTAAGAACAAGATTCTTCTCCTGGCATCGTGCAAGCACTAGCGACAAATGATTCAAACAGTCAGCAAAATTGTTTCCATGTATCGAGAAGTCGTGAAGACTTCCAAGAATCGCTTCGACCATATCCGAGAAAATATTCAGCATACATCTTTGGAATGTAGCTCGTGCATTACAAAGCCCAAGCGGCATTCGTCCGTAGCAGAAAGTACCAAAAGCATATGTGAAAGTGGTCTTCTCCTCATCCTACCCGGCAATGACTATTTGGTTATACCCGAATAGCCATCGTGAAAGCAATAGTACTCAGGCCCGGCCAATCTTTCTAACATCTGATCGATAAACGGAAGTGGAAAGTGTTCTTTCCTCGTCATCAAATTTAACTTCCGATAGTCAATGCACACTCTCCACCCTGTTTGGATTTTTGTAGGACGATATGTTTTCTTCATTCTTAACCCTTTGTGATTCCCGATTTCTTAGGGACCACTAGTGTGGGGCTGACCCATTAACTGTCCGAGATGGGGTATATGATTCCAGCATCTAAAAGTTTGATTACCTCATTTCGGACCACATCTTGCATTATAGGGTTCAGTCTCCTCTGTGGTTCCCTAGAAGGCTTAGCATTGTCTTCCAAATGGATTCGGTGCATACACACCGTCGGACTAATGCCTTTGATATCTTTTATCGACCAGCAAGGGCTCTTTTGTGCTCTTTGAGTCCTTTCATGAGTAGGCCGTGCTGATTAGCATCCAGTGTTGATGAAATGATTACAGGTTGAGTTACATTCTCCCCCAGGTAGGCATACTTGAGATTTTCCGGAAGAGGTTTAAGTTCTAAGGACACTTTCTCCTCCTCTTTCGGCTTTTCCTTGATTAATTCAATTTGAGTTCCACACTCTATTTCCTGTTCTTCACCCAGACGTGGTGTGAAATCCAACATGTGATTTACTTCTTGGATTAGGTGATCCACATCGAAATTTTCTCCAAAATGCGCAAGACAAGTCGCTAGAGGATCGATCGATTCGGATGCATTAAATATTTCCTCTACAATTTCATCGAGTATGCATGCTTGTGCATGTTCTCATCCTCCATGGGCTGCTTGGCAATATTAAAATGTTGAGTTCTATTGTCATATTCCCGAATGACAGATTCATGATCCCATTTCGACAATTGATCAGCGCATTGGAGGTTGCTAGGAATGGTCTTCCTAGAATCACTGGAATATTATTCTTCAAATTTGATGTCGGTTCAAAGGTCTAGAACAACAAAATCTACAGGAAAGTTCAAAGAATCCACCTTGATGTGGACATCTTCTACAATTTCTCGAGGGATCTTTACCGACCGATCAGCTAACTGATGCGTCATCGCAGTGGTCTAAAGTTCTCCCAATTCGAGCTCCTTATATACAGAATAAGGCAACAAGTTGACACTTGCTCCTAAGTCCAAAAGGGCCTGATCAATACGGTTATCGCCGATAATGATCGAGATTGTAGGACAACCTGGGTCTTTGTATTTGATTGGGAGCTTTGCTTGCAACACTGAACTAACCAGCTCGGCTAAGAAAGCCTTTTTCGGAATATTGGTCTTTCTTTTGATTGTGTCCAATTCCTTCAAAAATTTAGCATAAGCCGGTACTTGACGGATCGCATCCAGGGAAGGGATATTAATTTTTATATGCTTGAGAATCCCATTTATTCCTTCCACTTCGCGATTTCGCTGGTGCCATCAATCTTTGCGGTACCGGTGCTTTCGGAACTAGACTTTTCTTCACTCTTGTCATCTGATATTTCTTTTGCTTGTACTTTGTCATCAATTTCTTCTCTCTCTTCAGATTTCTTCTCTCCATCAGACTCTTCCTCCTCCTCTGGCAACACTACTTTGTTATCGACCTGCTTTCCAGATCTCAACGTTGTGATCGCCCGAATTTGTTGTTGATTCTCCTCTTGTGTTGAAGTTGATGTTTGTTCAACAACCATTTGGCCCCTTGGGTTAGGAACAGGTTGGCTTGGAAACGAACCTTTTTCTCTCTCACAGAGAAAGGATGCCAATTGCCCAATTTGGGTCTCTATTTTAGAGATTGAGGACGTGTGAGAATGGATGAGTTTCATCAGATCCTCAGTAGAAGGGGTTTGTGTATGAGGACGTTGGGCAGGATTTCCCTGTGGGTTGTTAAATCCAGGTGGTGGAAATGTCGGCACAAAATTTTGTTGTGGTTGGTTTTGATAACCTCCCATTGGCTGCGTAAACTGAAAATTCTGGTTCATTTGCCGTGGCTGCCCAACCTGATTTTGATTGTATTGAAATTGATTCGGGTTATTGAACCCTTGCTGCTGAAATTGCCCTTGACCGTAGTTCTGCTGCGGTCCTTGATTGAAATTTTGTTGGGGATAAAAGTTCGTCCCCTGTTTCCTGGGCTGCATTCTTTGATTATCTTGTTTCCATGAGAAATTTGGGTGGTATCTCCAGCTATTTGGGTTATTCTCATTGAAAACGTTTCCTTGATTCCGCCCATAATTATTCACAACATTTAACTGTTCAGATGTGTCTTCATGATAGTTCTGCATTGAAGGACAATCATCTGCCATATGCATTGGACTTGCACAAATTGAACATGGCTCAGGTTGTGTATTGACCATATGCACATTCTTCTTTACTTTCAATTCCTCCACTTGTTGAGTGAGGAAATCAAGTTTAGCCATCAGATCTGGGGAATCCTTTACTACATATAGTCCTCCTTTCTTGGTTGAACTCCCGGCTTGATCACGGGCTTTGACTGCTTGTTCCCGAGTCTTTGTGAAATCCCAGTGCTGAGAATCCTCAGCTAGCTTTTCTAAGAAAGCATAAGATTCGGTTTCTTTAAGGCTTAGGAATCCTCCGCCATTCATTGACTCCACCAGATGTCTATTTGGTTGATTTAGTCCATTGTAGAAACACTGGACCAGTCTCCACTTTGAGTATCCATGGTGCGGGCATTTGAGTAAGAGATCCATGAATCTATCCCAAGCTTCATATAATCTCTCATCTTCCTCTTTGCGTGAATCCGTGATTTCACGCCTAAGACATTCGACTTCGCCATAGGGAAGAACTTTGACAAAAACTTTTTGACCATCTGATCCCAGGTGGTTATGGATCCCGATGGTAGAGAATTTAACCATGCTTTTGCTTTATCCTTTATAGAGAAAGGAAATAAGCGCAGCCTAACAGATTCTTCGCTGAAATTTTGGTAAACAGATGAGCAGACTTCGACGAAGTCTTTAACATGCTGGTATGGATCTTCTGCCACCATGACATGAAAGATTGGTAGGATTTGGAAGACATTTGTCCTAATTTCAAACCGCCACCGGTGTGGCGGGGTATACAATGCATGATGGGGTATTTGTAGTTATCGGAGAAAACAGCTTCTCTCAATGTTGGTTCTTCCTCTTGTTCGAGTTGCCCATTCATGTTGTCACATATTGACTTCGGATGATTCACTTAAAATTTCTCGCCTTGATCTAAAGCGTCCTTACGATTTGACCGACAGGCACGTTCGATCTCAGAATTTAACGGTTCTAAATTTCTTTCTTTAGAAGACCTAGTGTGCATGCAAATAATGCACAGAGTGGAGGTTTCAGGCAGAAAAACCTCAACAATTTTTTTTTTTTTTTACTAAAAATCGATTGATCGAGTCACACTCGATCAATCGAGGCCAAATCGATGCATCGACAATAGGGGTCGATGCATCGACTCCAAAATTTTTTTTTTTTTTTTTTTTTTTAAATTAAAATTTTTAAATTTGAAATTTTCGAATTTTTTTTTTTTTTAAATTTTTTTTTTTTTTAAATTAAAATTTTTAAATTTGAAATTTTCGAATTTTTTTTTTTTTTTTTTTTTTTTTTTTAAGTAAGCAGAAATACTATTTTAATCCTCAAATTCCTAAAATTTACTGTCTACCAAAAATTTAGATTTTCTCAATTTGATCCCCGGCAGCGGCGCCAAAAACTTGATGTGATATTTTTAATGTAATGTTTTACTCGCAAGTGCACGAATCGGTTTGTATATAGTGGGTGCGGAGTACGAGATCGTTCCCACGAGGATTAATTTTGAAATACCTAAAAGAGACAAGCAATTCTAGAAATCTATTAAGATCTAACAGTATTCTACCAGTTTTATGATTTAAGTGGTTGATGGTAATTAATGACTACAAACTAAAATTCAATTGATGATTCACAAATAAAAGTGAAGATGATGATAAAGATGAAGATACTAAATCCTCCCATCTTTGGTCCGTTCTTCCTATAATATAAATCTAAGGATTAAATTATGAGATATTTCATTAGTAACAAACATCTTTTATGGAAGATCAATGGTCAACACACTAATAGGTTCCATGTTGCATCCCTGCAATTAGGACTTAGATGATTTTCATATATAGATTTGGGATCAAGGGCACGGCTAGGCACGCATGATCTCAGGTTGAAATAAAAATCATCCCCAAGGTGGGTGAAAATTCCAACAAGAATACCACTTACAAATCTGAAATCAAGGGCATGGCTTGGCACACTTTATTTAGATTAGGGATATTTAAGATAAAATTACCATTACAGAACCAAGATCCAAGGCATGGCTCGGCACACTCGATCCCAGAACATAATCGTACTTAGATCCACACGATGAAAACACAAAGACCATAACAATGATAGGGTAAAATTACCGTCACAGATCTGAGATCCCGGGCATGGCTCGGCACACGCGATCCCGGGTAGTGGCGGGGATTTCATCCGTTCATGATAGCACAACAACCATAAAAATAAAATCTCATATTTTAATCCTAAATTTATATTATTAAAAGTACATCCCTCGGATGGGAATCATTAGATCCCCATCCCTATAAATTTAGCCACAAGTCGCACCAAGTTCTTGATTACCCGAAGTTGCAGTGTTTTGGCATTATATTCAGAATTCTTGTACTGTTTTCAATACTTGGCTTGTATTTATCTGAAACACTTCAAATCTAATCAATCTCATCAGATAGCCTTCATCGGACAGCTAAATATAGGTATTTAGGGGTGAAATATCCTCATTTTTCAGTACTCATCAATAGGGGCTACGGTTATCAATCGGGAAGGTGTTAGGCACCCGATCAACCTGCTTAACGTGGTCTCTACTATTGGCCAAAAATAAAATAGAATAAAAGAAAAGGAAATGGTTCTCTCTTGCCCAAATGGGCCTCCACTGCTATTTGTGCCCCTCCGTTCCTACAGAAAATTCGGCGACGTAACGGCACAAATGGGAGGGTAGGGAGCGCTAGAAAGAGATAGGAGAAGAAAGGGGAGAGCCGGAGCCCTCGGGCCCTTGTAGCACTGTAGAGGAGAGCCTTGCGTGGCTTGCTTTGATGAGCTCTTGAAGGCTTTGTATGGTAGAAAATGGGGTTCTAACTCCTAGGACTTAAAGCTAAGAGGTAGGGGATGGAGGCTAGGGGATCACACACACCTAGGGTAAAGGTTTTGGATGCAAGAACAAGCTTGAAATAAGGTTGGGAGGTTCTAGAATTTAGGTAAAAATAATGCACAAAAGGGAGGAAGAACTTCTCACTTTGAGCTCTTTTTCTCTTAAGCAATTTTCTCAACCCTTAAACCAAGGGGAGGGGGGCTCTATTTATAGGAAAAGGGTGGATTAGGAGATCACTTAGATGCTAATTGGCGTTAGCAATTAGGTAATCTCAAATCTAAGGTTTCCTAGGATTTTGAGAGCTTAGAAAGGTGTGAAGATGGTTCTAATGGTGGATGATGGGGTGAGGCCTTAAGCCACCTAAAGGGTTGCAAATAGACATGGAATGGGTGCAACAAAACTATGAAAACATATCCCAAGGGTCGAGGTGGTCAACAAGTCAAACCCCAAGCACGAATTTCAGGGCAAAATTGAATAGTTACTGTTCATATGCCTGGCACAACTAATAGTTGCGCCAAGCAAATGTACAGTAAAACAGTAGTGAACAGTAGCCTAGAAGTTGGCTTCGCGAGGGGTGGGGGGACCCATTTATGCCTGGCGCAACTATTAGTTGCACCAGGCCATTAATAGTTGCGCCAGGCCATTTCTGGGGGAAAAATATCTAGCGCAACTATTAGTTGCGCTAGGCAAATCCAGGGGGAAAATGGCCTGGCGCAACTATTAGTTGTGCCAGGCAAAAATCCTGAAATTTTGCTCGATTTTCAAATGGCTATAACTTTTGATGTACAACTCCGATTGAGGTGATTTTTAGCTCGTTGAAAATCTGGAGAAGTCCTCTTTCCAATGATATATGATTTGATATTAGTAGAAGACCTCAGCCAGTCTTGGTACACCACTCTTCATCCATTGCCCGGGAAGGTTAGGTTTAGGGTTCGAAATGGGTTCTAAGGGTTGGGATTGATTTCTAAAGGTTCGGGGTAGATTCCTAAGGTGTCTAGGGTGATTCTTAAGGGTTTGGGGTGATTCCTAAGGGTTCCATGCATGCCATCAAAAGCTCAGTATTGCACCTCTCTCGAAAGGTGTTTAGATCGGGCTTTGGGCCAAATTTGGGTGTCTACAATAACTAAACAAACCATTTATTTTATAAACAGTTATTATATACTTCAATCATTCAAATTTAATACTGAAACATGTTTGAAGAACAAGCCATTATTGGCTGGTTCATTAGAGGCATGTGCCAAGTGTCCATGAAGCCTCCATTGTTCAGATTCGCATCATCAAAGCCATTGATCCCATTAATCCAGTGAAGAATTTCATTAAGAGACTCCAATCTGTTGCTTAATTCAATAATTTGAGTCCTCAAAACTAAATTCTCAGTCTCAGCATTCAAGTACTTCTGTGTGATCATGTTCTAAAACTTTCACTGAGGATTGAAGACATGAATCAGAAGCATGTTAAGAACAGGGGATTATGAATGAGAAGAGAAGATAGAGAGAGAAAGAGATGAGTTTTAATGGTTTTAATGACCCTACAGCAAGGTTCTAGAGAAGAGATTGATGAAGAGATCAAGAACACAGCAAGAGAACCTTCAGATTATGGTGAATTTAAATTAAAATTAACAACAAATCAGATCTCTGTATAAGCATACAGAGGAAAAAAACTGAAGAAAAATAGAAATTGGATTTTTGAAGATTGAAGTTAAAACATAACCACTGGATTGATCAAATGGGTCTTCAGTTTGCATCTAGAACTAAGAGCACTAAACCAAAAAAATTCAGTATATATTTCTTGAATTCATTAAAAAAAAAAAAAAGAGTTTCAGAGCCTAGTTATTAAAAGAGAAAGCAAAAGCAAGAACAAAGAGAAACAAAGAAACCATCAAAACATATAGGAAAGAAATGATGAGTGGGAGTGGCTTTGAAGGGTGCAGAGAGCTGAATTTATAGAACACAAGAGCTCAAAAAGTTTTTTTTTAGATTAATTAAAAAATTTGATAAAACACAGGATTGAAGATCTCTTGTTAAACACAAACACAACACTTACAAATTCAGTCTATTTTTTAAATGATAAACAATTTTAGGTTATTTTTATTCCTAAATGTGTTCAAATTCAAAGGAGAGGCAACATATTTGTCTCAACCTTTAGTTGATCCACCAGTGTCAGAAGGCTCTTAAGACCTACATTCATTAGGTTATATTGTTATACTAGGATTATATTGGGGAGGACATGTGCCTGTTAGTGTTGATAATGTGCAAAACTTTCTTTCTCATGGATCCTATTATTACTTCTGTTGTGTTGATTCAGGAAGACCCATTGAAAACTTTGATTGATTTGGGTAGTAGTGTTGGGGTTAGTTAAGAGGTTGCAAATAAACAGATGAAGCATGCATGGGCAAGGTTTCACATTAAATGAATGAAAGTTCTCTGAACTAATGTCTTGAATATGTCTAGGCTTAGTCCTGTCTACAGAAATTGGACATCTCAAATTGTTCAAGATGCTTGCTATGCGTACAATATTGCGACACATACTCGCATCCAGTGCATGGGCCAGTTCTAATGTGAAGTCTAATACGTGGCATTTTCAAGGCAAGTAGCTAAACTCCAGGGTGTTGATATGTGGAGACAAATGAAATTGGGTCACTTGGGAGTACTGATGATCCAACCACGATTGCGAATCAAGGGTATAATAGTAATTCCACATTATATTATGCTTGCCCTAATTACAAGGTATATAAAGTCTTTTTTGAGTGACTGCTTCTGTAACCCAATTTGAAGCGCTTGAAGAATAGTCTAACCTGGGTGAATCCATGGACGTAGGCACTATTTCTGAACCACGCAAAATCGTTGCGTTTTCTCTGTGTGATTGATTTGCATTCTTGTTTATTTTCACTTTCTTTCTAATACAGGGATACAAGTGCAACACTCTAGGAGGCTTTTAATTTTTCACTTACAAAAAATTCATTAATCCTTGGTTGAGTAACTGACTTAAATAAGATACCTGGTTAAGCAATTCGGTTGGGCTGCTTAATCATGGTCAAAATTACTGAAGATAAGCATTAATTTCTTGTGATAAATGTTTGTTTGAAACCTGAAATACACTTTTAACAAAGTAAAAATGTCTTCCTAAAAATTACAAAAAAAAATCCAAACTGAAAGGTGAAATATAAAGGTATCATTAATTACAAAAATGGGAGGGCAACCACCTATTAAGATAACAAGCATTGAATAGTCACCACATTTATTAAAGTCTAATTAATACCAGATAATTAAGGAAAACCAATTAATATACCACATGACACTACAAAAAACAAGACTATTAGCGGCAGCTTTTTGTAGCCAAAAAGTGCCGCTATTCGCAAAAAAACTATTAAGACTTTTAGCGGCAAGGGTATTAGTGGCAGTTTTTTTGTTAATAGCGATAGTTTATGGCTGCCGCTAATAATCTTTTTTTTTTGTAGTGTAATCAGAAATTGAAACGGCTGAATTCATTAGCAATCACTAGTCACAATAAATGAAATGCGAGATGATATCATAAGGCATAATAATGATCAATATACTTTTCAGTAATCCTAAAATAGTTAAAGAAAACCATCAACAAATGTGAGATAATATCATAACTCAAATGCTTCACCTACATAAAATGCAAGGACCTACAAAATAATGAACAGACATTTCAACTCCAAACTATTTAGTAATCCAAAAAAAATTCGGGGAAGCCCACCAAGTAAGTCTAAGCAGAAATCCCAATTGCTGAGAGTCAATCAGGGTAACAAAAGTGTTTCATGCCTGACCTGACCCGACCCGACCTGGTAAAACTGGGTTAGGTTGTTGACAGCCCTACCTTCAATATACTTTCTTGCTGGTCATTTTATTGCATTTTGTAATTGATTATCTAATAGGCAGTAATTTAATGGGACTCTACAATTGTCTCACGAATTGGGTTTTTGAGATGTTGCCTATTCAAAATGAGTCCACTAGTTGGAATTCAGATCCCCAGTGTTGCAAATCATTTTAAGAAAAATAATAATCTTTAGTTTTTAAAATGCCTATTATACCATTCTTGTTGCAGACATTTACTGTTAATTTTCAGTGGTGAATTGTAATGACAATTTTTTTAATTAAAGTTGGACCAATTCAAGATAGGATAGCTTTATTAACGCCCACTAAATCTTGAAATATGCCCACAACAAAAATCAAGAAAAGATAAGTTTCAAAACCTTACAAAAAGGACTTTGAAGTCTATTGCCTATTGTTTTACTCTAGTACACTAACTGGATACTAACTCTATGCAGCATGTACACACACACACACACACACACAAGTTCTATTCAGAAACTATTAGAAGCCTACAAGAAAATAGAAAATAAAAAACTTACCAAGTCCACTGACCATAGAAACAATAATCCCAATGAGAAAATAAGAATCTGTTGCTGACTAACTCCAAACATAGTCCACGCAGAAGCCCCTCCTAAAATAGCAGCAAACTGAAGATATCTTTCTATTGAACCAAGTGTCACATCCACATGTGATAAAAGAGACGTCGTATCTATCCCATTCAGCCTTAATTCGTCCAAGGTGTAAAGTCTCTGTGGTATATGTACCATATTATTTAACACATTGAACAACACATTAGAAAAATGGAGACTACATCAGAGCCCTTAATCTAAACTTAATGCAAAAACTAAAAATGCCAATGAAATGTCTAACAATTTGAAAAGTACAAATCAGACTGCAAGCAAGAAATTTTGAGCATGAAATCAGACTGCTAGATTAAATTTCAAGAGGCGAAGAAAAAGGATTGAAATGGAAATGTCGTACGATGTAGCAACAAAGTAATAGAAACCAGGCAAAAGTTCATTGAATATCAACCAAAAAGGGCCCCTGTTTTGTCTTTCTATTAGAAAGCTCCTCATCCACTCATTTCAGAACTAGCAGCCTTAAAACACAGGCTGAATAAGATTGAGACATAGTTGCTAGCAATTAATTACCAGTGTAACAAAGGGCCCCTATTTTGTCTTTCTATTATAAAGCTTGGGCCGAAAGTTCATTTTAAACACCAATTAAGTCAAAGGAGAAATAATAACACTTCTCTCCAACCACTGTTACCAAAAACATAAAACTAAAAAATCAAAACTTCTACGAAAGAAAGTACGACAAGGATCAAGGCTTTTACAAAAATAACTTGTGTATGCAAACTTAAATTAAATATCATCGGGGAACCAAGTTTTGGGTATGTTCACAAATCTCAAACCATCAATCCATGGTTTAACTTCGTGGCGTACAGTTGTACTCCATAGCCAAGCAATCAACCATGGACTGACTATTTTGAGATTAGAAAAATGGTTTTTGATAGTTTACATATTGTTCCATATACAACACACTTCTAGGCCACACGGGACACACTACAAAAAATAAGATTATTAGCAGCAGTTTTTTGGAGCAAAAAACTCGCTATTAATAAAAAAACCTATTAAGACTATTAGCGGCAAAGGTATTAGCGGTAGTTTTTTGTTAATAGCGGCAATTTTTGGTTGCCGCTAATAGTCTTGTTTTTTGTAGTGACATCTTTTAGGTGGTTTAAGTCATCAAAGTAGTAACCCAATTCAAGTCTACTTTGGCCCCGAAATTACACTCGTTGGAAGATTTGAACCGTCTGATCTATGCACTCTGTGAAGAGCAGTAGGGACTCTCATGATAGTTCCCATACATACTAGATTATCTTATGCTCCTTGTACAATTTTTTATGTATCCATTGCTTATGCATCGGTTCAAACTTGTCCATGGAAGGATTTGCTCATTCAAATAGAGATAACCCGTGTGATGAGGATCCCTCATTCTCACGTTTCATCCAAGTTTCTCTAGGATCTGTGCAGGAGTTTCTCAGATTATATGGTATCAAAGCCACGAGATTCTATGATTATCATTCCTCTCTAATGAAGGTGAGTGGATCCCTATTCTATTAATTGATGCAGCTGTTTTTGAGGTCTCTGCTGTGGTTTCATCTATTTTTATGTTCTTATATGCAACTTCAAGGCAATGATGAAATCCCTGTAGGTTAGTTTCATCTTATTTCCTTTCTGTGTGATAAAATATAATTATCACACCGAAATTTTAAATTTAAGTTTTCTAAGCTCACAGCACGTTTTTACTCATGCACGCGATCCTCAATCGAACCACTTCCAATCTAACTCAAAATTTTACTTTTAAAAATATTTTTTAACATATAACATATAGATCTACAAATCCAAACCCATCAAAACAAATCAAAACCTGTGACAGCCCGAATTTTCCCAACCTTAAAGAATTTTCGTCCTCGAAAATTGTCCTTAGTCATGAGGTCTCATCACGCACATCAATTGATCGTACACATCAGGATACAAATTGATTGGTACACAATAAAATATAATGCGGTTATTACATTCCTCCCTCCTTAAAAATTTTCGTCCTCAAAAATGCTACAAACAAATGAGATCCACGACACGCGCTATCCTAACCAAGACGCCTTTTCTCAGCGGTGGCCAAATGCACACCGCACATCCAAAATTAGACGGATATCAAACCCACAAACCACAGATTGACACAGATCACCTAAACAAAACCAACTACACACACACTGAAAGAAAATCCATACATCTAAAGATTGGCACTCCACCGATAAATCCCCTCACGCGACGATGTCTCAAAATGTAATCATTTGTTGAAGTTATATTAATCGTCACACCCACAAAGGATCAATATAAACCATAAAAATTGACCATCACCATAAAAGAAAAGGAAACTTTCACCCCCATACTTTCCAAAACGAACCATTAGTTGATTTAATACGTCCCACATACACATATCAAAAGAAGTTCGAATAATGTCGATCCTACCCCCAAAATACAAAGATGAAATCTGTCTAATACAACACACACAAAAATAACATCGATCATCCTAACGTCCTGTTCTCCCTCGGCACCGGGCAAAACCATAACTTATGTTCCACTTGACCACAATTGAAACAGGCACCAGTGGCCCGCCGGCATCGCTCAGCCGTATGTCGTCCCTCGCATCTGGAGCATGACGTAATCGGTGTGGACGAAGAAGTGTGGAAAGTCGGAAGAACACTCGACGTCCCGGTAGTCATGGGGTGAACAAAGCGATGGGGCACCACAATAGTCAAACTATCACATTAATCCACGCAACTAAGTTACCCCAGTATCTGTTAAGCTTTGCAAGCTATTTAGGCATCTCAGAAAATTAGGATTATCAAAAATAAGAATTTAAATATTCATCCATAATTTATAACCATGTTAGATACTAACCACAACCACAATTATCCACATAGGGAATTAAACCATTTCACAAGATAACCATCCCATAAACATGGAGGTTATGTAAAGCATTACCCTGCAGAAAGCTCTCTACAATTCAAGTTACAACCATGATCCTGCAATTACTTGTCACTTGCCATTTGCATCATCATACCACAATCAATCATTGAAACAAGCTAACTACAATTTAAAACCATTAATCTATAAACCCACAACCGTTAATATATATATATATATATATATATATATATATATCTAACCATCCTCAAAATAACTCAGGTAAATTTGCAATAATCGTACTCAAACGATAAAAACAACCATCCAACAAGAGTTAAAGATCGTAGTGAATCCACCAAGATTCAATAGTCTTACAACACCCATATCAATAACTATTCTAACCATCCAAAACCACAAGATTGGAACAAAGAAGTACATATCCTAGCTATTAATCCAAAATGTAATGGCCACCAAAGAATTTGAAACCATTAACTACCAAGGTGAACCTAAGGCCTATTCGGAGGCCAAGGTGAACCAACGTCGTCTATCCTTTCTTAGTCTCATGACAATCCTTTAGCCGATGTCCTTTCTGGCCACACCTAAAGCATGCGCCTGTGATCAGTCTACACTCCTCCGTCTTGTGTTGCTTTCCACATTTTGAGCAAGCTTCCATTGGAGCAGATGAAGGGGTGCGTATAGTTTGTTGAATCCTTGATGCTCCGTCCGTAGGAGGATCCGAAAGGTAGAAGGGTCTCATAGGCAGAGATGCAGGTGGCTTTGAATACATAGTTTGAGCAGGTTGAGAGGGCTCTAGCATTAAGAATTTCTGACTCTCGTATGCCGGCTCATAATTGCTTGACCTTCCTTGACCCGCTATGTTAGTTTTATTCTACTGCCCTCGTCTCTTGTTGATATCCCTTTCTGCAACGATGGCCTTCCCCATCACGTCGGTATACGTTTCAAGCTCAAATATAGATACTCTATCTTGAATATTTGGTCTCAGGCCTTCTTCAAATCTGCTGGCCTTCATCTCTTCAGTAGCTACCAATTCTGAAGCAAACCTCGACAATCGTACAAATTCATTTCCGTACTCCCGTACGGTCATGTTTCCTTGCACCAGATTTGTAAAGTCCTTCTTCAATTGGTCACGGACTTGTTTAGGAAAGTACTCCTTGTTGAATGCCGTCACAAACTCCATCCACGTCCATTGAGTGTATGGACCCTCAACTTTCCTTTTTCTCAACACAGACTTCCACCACGCGTCTGCATCACCTTCCAATTGAAAAGAAGCCCAACCGACTTTCTCATGTTCAAGGCTTTGGAGTCTTTCTAACAACTTCTCCATCTATTTCAACCACTTTTCCGCTTCAAGCGGATCAATTTGCCCATAGAATACAGGAGGTCTCAATCTCCTGAAATCCCCAAAAGATGATGGCAAAAAAGTAGGAGGTGGTGGTTGGTATTGTTGACTGGCGTTACTGGCGGCTAGCAATGCTGTCTGCTGAGCCATCGCAGCGGCAACGGCCTCCATGGCTCTAGCCATCCTATCGAAAGATTCATCTCGATGGCCTCTCTCCTCAGGAGGGTGTCTCTGATCTCTCCATGAACCAGAAGGGGTCTCCTCCCCACTCCTCATATTCCTTTCACGACCGCCTCTTGGTCGACCTCTTGGAGACATCGCACACTGTCACGACGAAAACAAATTTCAATCAAAGTAATTATGAAAGTCTAATGCAAGTCTCATCACGCTCAGAAGAAATCTAGAGTCACCCAGAGAAATCAAATTAGGGACAGTGAATCCCCCCCTAAGACCTGACAGAATCTAACTCCACTCATTCCCTAAAAGACCTAATGCCAAAGCTTTGATACCAACTATGACAGCCCAAATTTTCCCAACCTTAAAGAATTTTCGTCCTCGAAAATTGTCCTTAGTCATGAGGTCTCATCATGCACATCAATTGATCGTACACATCAGGATACAAATTGATTGGTACGCAATAAAATATAATGCGGTTATTACAAAACCCATTAATTTCAAACGAAAACTCAAGCAACTTGTCCAAAAATAAGAATTTTCAAACAAATATTTGCTCAAACAATAATTTTTGAGAATACTGGGAAATCTACCTTCAAGCTGTGATTTCCTTCAAGCACATCAAGATGAGGGTCTTCCAATGGGGCCAAGATCAAGATATGTTGATCTACAACCCCTAAAAGCAAGAAAAACCCCTCTTCTTATCAGAATCGTGCATCAATAAAAACCTAAAAGATCTTAATCAAACAACAAAAATCATATTATTTTCTAGTGAATAAGAAGTACAAAGCGAAAGAGAGATAAAGAGAGAGGGGTATATGGGGGCTTGCCTTTGTTCCCAGAGTTCTTCATAGGGCCTTTGTCGTTGCCTTGTGCAAATCTGACAGGAAAATTTAGAAACGATCTTCAAACAGGGTATACAGGGAAGAAATCATTTTCGATTTTGCTGGGAAAAAGAACAAAAAGAAGATGAAGAATAGTGAGTTTAAGGTTTAGGGTTTAAGATTATGATGCAATAGAAGAGGAAGAAGAGGGGTTTTAGGGCTCTCGCATGAAGAAGAGGGGTTTTAGGGCTTCCGCGCGAAGAAGAGGGGTTTTATGGCTCCCGCACAAAGAAGAGGTGTTTTTGGGCTCCCGCGCGTCCTAAAACGAAAGGGGTTTGCGCAAAATTTGGTTTAGAAAGGATGATGTTGGCTCCCATTACTTTTAGAAAGTAAGGTCATGGGTTGAAACCCCCTTACTTTCACTTTAGAGGGTCGTTGCATATAAATTGCCTCTGATTTGGGCCGTTGTTTTCTAAATTGAAAACAACGGTGGTGTTGTTTTTCCTCCATTTTCACGTAGTGCGAGTCATAGGAGTAGTCGACAAACGTAACTCATAACATACTCATATTATCTTATCTGAGACCCTTCTTGACTATGGACGTTGTGGCCCTTACGGTAGTTACGTAAGGAACAACACATACAAACTTATATTTTTAATCTTATGCCGGCCTATACAGTGATGTCTTATTATTATACTCTTATCTTAACACCTAACTTAACCTTGAACTTATCCTCAAACAAAACCTGTACTTAATCTATCATATTGAAGACTCAGGAGTGATTAGATCCCCGTATATGGTACCATGTACGAGGTTACACTGAATTCACAATCACCTCACTCGTTATGATGTCTCTTACCACAATGAGTTGTGAGACATGCGAATACGGTGTAATCCTCGCTTCGATATTATCTTAGTGAAATATCACGTTGGTGACTCTTAAATTATACCTTGTTTTAATCTATTGCAAGCGCACAATGGTGATTGCAGCACTAGTATAGGATCGTTCCCACGAGGAAGAATGTATCCAAAGAACTTCTATTTGTCTTTAAAGAATAAAAAATCATTGGTTTTGTTTAAACTAAGATGCAAGAAATAAATAGATTTTATGTGACAGCCCAAATTTTTGCACCTCGAAACTCATGCCATCAGCATGACTCTCTAGGCCGTGCCCTCGAAGTCCATACGGAACAATGGTATGACCAAGCAATAACTACTCCAAAATAAAATTGATAAACTGAGCGACATGAAATCAAGATATACTAATCTAAAACAGAAGCTCAAAAGACAGTTCTACTCCCATGCCAACGCATGAATAGAAGAACTGACCCGAACCATTGGTGATAATCAGATCACCCTAGATGGTTCGCCCAAAAGAATTATAGCATTTAATTACATTCCTCAAAATAAAAAGGCTTGACATACCAAGCCGTACAATATACTCTCAAAATCTCTCTCAAAGTACGCAAGGGTCCTCCAGAAGAAGTCCTCAGGAGGAGGCTCGAACTCTTCCCTGGGCACTTAATCCGAATCCCCCAGATCTACGTCTCCCGAAGCCTCGACGGCCGCTAGCAATGAACCTGCGACCTATAGTCTAAAGGGGTGAGCTACATCCTAGCTCAATAGGAAAACAACAAGTGAACATATAAGTTAAGCTCTCACATATATTCTAAAACAGTTTAAAACCATAGTTCATCTAATGGAATTACTAAGAAAACATTTTAAACAACTGAAATGATGTACTAGATGCAACTGTTACTTTACATGGTTTTGTTCATTCTCAACTTACTGGTGTTAGTTACTGATTCGGCCTAATCACTTAAATCTTAACTTAAATAATCCCCGAGCAATATAGCATCGAGCCCCGATGGAATACCTACTATAGTCTTCTAAATAGACACTTGTCATATCTGTTTCTTACTTGAATACTATCCATGTCCCTTTCTCATAGGTGATGGAGTTTCTGATCTCATACTCACATCCCTGGGATGTCAAACTGGTGTATGGATTGGCCACCGTACCGGTCACAAATATCCTGTCGAGTCAGTCGCGGGTATCTCGCCACGTCGGTGGGGTATTTTATTTAAACCTTAAATAACAAAAATATCATGTGCGCTATATATAGTTATTCACCGTGTGATCGTGCTAATTTTAGTATATTAGGCCATATAAACTTTTCTTTTACTTCACCGATAGATTTCATCTGCATCCCTGGGATGCCACTGACTCAATGCATCCCTTAGATGCACATTATCACATTTTCAAGTCCCCTGGGAACCTTACGAGTTCATTTAGTATTCACACACACACACACACTCTTAGAAATCACAGTTTTGATGCATATATATTCATTTGAATCACTTACATACATGCTTTTAAAATTTAAAGTACATGTTCAAGGTGTTCCCTGCCTCACGCATTGGAATCACTATGTGTTAAAGTCCACGCGACTTCACATTCTCATTTTTTACTCGTACCACCTATGGTACATCATAACACAAGCAAGACATCAATAAGGATGCAACAGAGAAGGTATAAGACCTTCCAAGAACCCTCAAAGTCTACTACAAAAGTCAACATGAACTGACAAAATCGATTAATCGAAATTCTAAAATCAATTAATCGATCCCAAATCGATTAATCGAAAATCCAAAATCAAGTAATCGATCCCAAATCGATTAGTCGAAAATCCACAGTTTGATTAATCAATTCCAAATCGATTAATCGAAAATCCAAACTCAATTAATCGATTCTAAAATCGATTAATCAATTTTTCCCAGTCTCCATTTTCCAGCCACTAGAAGTGCTCAGACGATTAATCGATTTGAAAATTAATTAATCGAAATTTCAGAATCGATTGATTGATTTAAAATCGATCAATCGGTTTCAGGCAATTCTGCCCAGCTTACTTTTGAACCAAAATCGATTAATCGATTTTCCAAATCGATTAATTGATTTGGTTAGAACTCAGCCCTTTTTCGGGCATTTCTTCCAAATCTTTTCCTTATTATTTTCCATTCTTTTCTACCTCTATAATTCATCATTTATCAACAATTCAATGTACATACCCATGTTTAAAGAGATTCAATATTACTCACCTTAAATCAACCACTTGATTAATTTAGTGGTTGGGTTAATGACTAGGGCTCCAAGCTTTGGCTTCAACGGATCCCAATACGTCGAATCCGATATTAAATGCTTGAATCCTTCTTAAATTTGGAACCCACATTAACCTCCCATGCAATTACTCCACTTCTTATTCTCTCTTTCTCTCCTCTTAACTCCTCTTACCAACCCAAAACAAGAGAAATAACTTCTCTTTAGGTTATTAAGTCCTTATAACTCCTCTTGCTTCGGTGTTAGGCATATACACCCAAGATAGGCGTATATTGTCACTCACTAAGCTATAATTACACACACTTGCACGCTCACTTATGACATCAACATAAGTCGTAATCACAATCATCGAGTTGACTTTCATCCGATCAACCTATGACCAATCGGACACGTATCTTGAGGACACTGTTCAACACTCAGATTTTGGGGATGTTACATTTTATGAATTAAAAACCCGTTACAGTATCTCTCAAGTCTTTCAGATTTTAAGCGTCAATTAAAACCTGAAATACTCTCGAAATCATAAGTACTGAAAGTAAATTTGCAGAAAATTAAATCTAATCCTCAGCCTTCCAGGTTCTAGTCATCAATTAAAATCTGTTAGTCCTAAGATATTTACGTGCAGGAAAATAAATTGCAAGGAAAGTAAATTGCTGAAATTAAATTGCAAGAAAAGTAAATTGATGTTACAATGATCTTCATAAATTCTCCCTTAGTCGTCAATTAAGATTGAAAATCCTTAGATACAAACTATTCTACTTTGCGGAAATAAAAGATTGGCAATTAAAAAGGCTGAAAATAAAATCTATCCTAAAGTTGATCTTCCGGCTTCTCAATCCCAGTTGTCAACTATCATCAAGAGACCTTGGATGCTTATTCTGGGTGCCAAACTCTGTTATTTATAGAACCATAAGAGGTCAATTACATTATTTCAGGACTCTAAATAAAGCAAACTACCTAATACAAACTTTCTAAAATTAAACTTCCTAATATCAATCCTTCTTGTTTCTACTACTAGAGACGTGTGGGATTTCTTCTTCTGAGTTTCAGTAACAGTGATTCTTGCCAATTTTCTCAGATCCATGAAGTACATGACTTCTAATTTTAGAAATTTTGAATCTTTGCATGGCTGTACAACTCTCACATGATTCTCTAGCAGTGTGCTTGAGCTTTATTATACAAAATCGCAAATACGATTTTGCATTCTTTCTGTTTCTTCACTTTAATTCTTGCTCGATTTCTCGTATTCTACTCAGCTCTATTCAATCTTCTTTAACAGAGTCATAAATTACGATTTCTCTCTTTTTCTTCTGTTCTGACTCTCGATTTCGCTTAGACTGACTCCTGAGGTTCCCGATTTCTCTTCGATACCTCGAGAACTGGTGGTTTCAGCTATGATTCTTTTGCAATCTTCTTTCTTACTGCTTTTTGAGTTCACTTTGGAAAAGATTAACAATTTGTTCTATTCTGCTTACTGTTTAAAATATTTGCACATCAACACATCATTAGTAGCAAATTGTGAACTAACATTACCCAGTTAAGGGTATCAAGATGGTAAATTATATGACTGATCATACCACCAAACTTAAGTTTTGCTAGTCCCTAGCAAATAAGGAAAGATAGTTAAAACTAACTAAAAATTAAATGTCACTTCGTAGGGAGCACGATTGCATTTAGCAGATGTAATAAGACTTTAAAGTTTAAACCCTTAGGTGATCCATAGTGGAAGAGTTTTGTCTCCTGAAGGTTTTCAGTGAAGTTACCTACAAACTTCAAATATTTTCCAGTTTTAAATTTTTTCAAAATAAACTTTTAAAACACTAAACTTCTATTTTTACACTAGCTAATTAGCACATGGTTCAAATTTTCAAAAATAAGATTCCATCCAGCCATTACTTCCCATTCTAGCAGTTATCCTTGATCAGACACTCAACGGCTTCAATTCATATAAAGTGTGGAGTGTGTGCGTACCAATGACAGAATCCATTCATTATAAATTTTTCTAAATTGCAGATTTAGAAAATATTTTCATCCAAACTCTCATTGTGGCATACACTCAAAAAGAAATATTGAAATTTGTTGGGTTTCTCAGTGATTTATATGATGGCAAAAAGATAAACCTAATATAAAGGATAATCTATTCTACTTCATATGCAATCAGATTTCCATAGTGCTTGTCATAAACACCTCTACTAGGCTCTTACTTTTGTAAATCGTGGATCAAACAAGTCTTTATTTAGCTTGTAATGGGGCTTCAGATTAAATGTTCCAAAGAAAGGTAAAAGAATTTAAAGTTCTAAGAATTCAGTTCATCTCTCACCTATTCTTCTTCATCTTTTTCTTTTTCTGCTCCAGTAAGGATCTAAAAAGTTAGATCACTTCTTCCCATATATTTTTTTCAAGTAAATCATTTTTTCTTTATTTCTTTTTCAGACTTCCTCTCTAGTTTTCTCAGTTTTGGAAGCTTCTTTTGCTTTTCCTTTTCCTCCCATATTTTCAACATTCAAATTTTTATTTCTTTATTAGATGTACCCTTTTTCGTATTTCCCTATTTTATTTTTCCATACTCCTTTCACTATCCTATTTCTCCCTTTGTTCTAAATTCTTAAAGGTACAAGGGTTAAAGACTGAAAGTTTTAGGAAGTACATATGGTTAGGGTTTATAAAATTTTGGTACAAAGAAATTTAGTTTCGGGCTTCTAATATGGGTTCAAGAGGT
This sequence comes from Chloranthus sessilifolius, assembly GCA_021018995.1. Taxonomy (NCBI): domain Eukaryota; kingdom Viridiplantae; phylum Streptophyta; class Magnoliopsida; order Chloranthales; family Chloranthaceae; genus Chloranthus; species Chloranthus sessilifolius. The sequence continues at coordinate 38,106,154 of CM037597.1, read as the reverse complement.
AAAATGTTAAGGATTTCGGCTTTTTGGCTCAAACGTATAAAAAGGTCTCTTCTCATTTCCAGATTTACTGGCAAGAGTGTCATATTATGTCAATGCAAATAATTTTATTGCTTTCTAAACATCTGATAGTTCTTGTGCAACCGTGGAATTTGTGACCATCCTGTCATGGCGATGCACTCGCTTGCAAAAAATATAGAGTTGCCACTCGGAGCTTTCGATGTCCTGGGAAACCTAGTTCATTTTTATGAGCACCGAAGTGCTAAAAATATGACTCTGAATTCGGTCTACACCAAAGGCTCTTGGGTAGGGGCTTCGGTTATCGATCGGGAATGTGTTAGGCACCCGATCAACCTGTTTAACGCGGTCTCTACTTATGTCTAAAAATAAAATGAAGCAAAAGAAAGGAAAATAGCTTCCTCTTGCCCAAAAGGGATTAGAATCCTATTTGTGCTCCTCCGTTCCTATCGAAAAGTCGGCGGCATAACGGCACAAATGGGAGGATGGAAGGAGCTAGAAAGAGATAGGAGAAGAAAGGGGAGAGCCGGAGCCCTCGGACCCTTGTAGCACCGTAGAAGAGTCTTGCGTGGCTTGTTTTGATGATCTTTTGAAGGCCTTGTATGGTGGAAAATAGGGTTATAACTCCTAAGGTTTGAAGCTAAGAGGTAGGGAAGGGAGGCTAGGAGATCACACACACCTAGGCTAAGGGTTTTTGATGCAAGAACAGGCTTGAAATGAGGTTGGGAGATTCTGGAATTTGGCTGAAAATAGAGCACAAAAGGGAGGAAGAACTTCACTTTGTGCTCTTTCTCTCTTAAGCAAATTTCTCAACCCCTAAACCAAGGGGTGAGGGTCTCTATTTATAGGAAATGGGTGAATTAGGAGATCACTTAGGAGTTAAATGGGTTTAGCAATTAGGTAATCTCACATCTAAGGATTCTTAAGGTTTTTGGAGCCTTGAGATGTGTGAGAAGGTCATCCAATGGTGGATGATGGGGTGAGGCCTTAAGCCACTTGTAAGGGTTGCAAATAGGTAGGGAATGGGGCAACAGAACTAGCAAAATATGCCCCAAAGGTCAAGGTGGTCAACAAGTCAAACCCTAATCACGATTTTGAGGGCAAAATCCAGAGGTTAGTATTCATATGCCTGGCGCAACTAATAGTTACGCCAGGCAAGTGTACAGTAAAACAGTTTTAAACAGTGCCTGGAAGTTGGTTAGCGAGGGTGGGCCCCACCTCTCGCGGGCCCCACCTTTAACCTTGGCGCAACTAATAGTTGCGCCAGGCTTAAAATCTGAGAGAATTAGCCTGGTGCAACTAATAGTTGCGCCAGGCAAAATTATAACTGGCGCAATTATTAGTTGCACCAAATCCCTAGAGGGGCCCACATGGATTTACACTTATGCCCTCCGGGCTCGGTTTGTCGTATATTTTGATGTATACCTCCGATTGGGGCGATTCTTGGACCGTTGGAAAGTTGGCGACCTCTACTTTTCAATGGTATGAGATTCGATCATAGTAGAGGGCTATAGTTAGTTTTGGTGCACCCCTCAACCATTTGCTTGGTAAGGTTAGGTTTAGGTTCAGAACGGGTTCTAAGGGTCGGGATTGATTTCTAAAGGTTTGGGTCAGGTTCCTAAGGGATCTGGGTGATTCCTAAGGGTTTGGAAAGGTTCCTAAGGATTCTAGGGGGGTTCCTAAAGGTTTCATACATGTCATCAAAAGCTCATAATTGCACATCTCTCGAAAGGTATTTCGATCGAGCCTTGGGTCAAATTTGGGTGTCTACAGATGCCCCTCTTTGGTATCCAATCACTAATAATCAAATGCCAAAGAAAAAGAGACATTTGAAGAGGCCCAAGGCATTATTGACGGGTCCTCTGCATTCAGAACGAACTTCAAACATCAAATGAGTAACACGGTGAGAAAACAAAAGCCCTAGGATGTCAAGCCAAACATTCATTTCTCAAGGCAATCGGTTCCCAAGCGCTTAACGACATTACTGGGCATAACCGAGGTGGAATGAGTTGTGAACTCCCTATAGTCAGGAAAGATGTTCGCTTCTCAGGATGATTTTGAAGGTATCTGATGTTCAAAATTCATTCTGAATGCAACAGCTTCGTGAGTAAAAAAAGGGGGGGGATCGACTCACATTCAAAGACAGGCGCGAAGTAAGCATACGCAAGGCTCCACAGTTTGTGTTCAATCCTACAAGGCATTTGATGGCCCCATCTGACTGTTCACGGGTGCCCCTGCTGAAAGCAAGGTTCAAGGTCTTTGGGCGAACCCATCGACCCTGAAGTTTATTTAGCATGACTGCCCGAGCAAAGTGAATAGATGTCACAATGCTTTTTAGGAGTGCGTGCCATTTTTGAAAGCATGCCTTAGATTAACATGGCCTAGAGCATCCAACTTTGATTACCTTGAATAGATCCAACCAAATATTGGGGTATCTCCATGAAGGAACCTCTAATCTTGGTCTCTGCTGACAATGATCATAAACATTAATTAACTATGTATAATCATGCACCCATCAGGGGCAATAAGCAACAACAAAGGCGATGGAAGCCCTGACCTGGACCCGCCCAGGTATAATTTACGAGGACAAACGACCATCATACAGATACCCAGATGCATGGCGTACACTTTACAGGGATACCACTGCCCATACAGATTTTAAGCCCGCATAAAATAAAAAGGGAAAAGAACCCTTCAGAATGCACGGTTGCACATAGTTTGATTAACATGTAATCTCAATCTCAACAGGTTAGTCTCAACCAACGTACACTTTTCCAATGGAGAATCTGAAGCTTAAGATACTTAAGTTCACATGAATCCAAAACAGAACGCTCATCGCAAAGATTTAGCCGTGGGGTCGACTCGATCGAAACATTGACTGTTTGACCGGGACCGACATTGTTGCTCCTTCCTTAAGGTAGGGTCCAAAATTCCGAGGTGAACCTCCACCTCAGGACTTTAGTATGACACAACTGCATTGCAGATGAAATATTGACGTTTTACCGCCTTATGCTTGTGCGTCTCTGTGGGGAATATAAATCTATTTTTGATTTTTCTATCATTTTATACGATTTTTTTGAAATTTTCAACTGTTATTTTATGTGATTTTTTTAGAGTTTGAAGTTATTATTTTATGTGATTTTTTATAATTTTGAAGCTATTATTTTATGTGGATTTTTCTTGTGAATACTTCCGGCTTCTCTGTGGGGATTTTTTTTGGATTTTTCTTTATATTTTCCTGTGTAGGACCGAGGTGCTCATTGATCTTGATCTGCTAGTATTTTAGCACGACTCTCTTGGTAAGTCAAAGGATGATCGAAATGTTGCCTTGGGAGCACATGCATCTGCCGGGAGCGACAGAACAAACAAAAAGAGTGGGGGGGGGGGGGTCTTCCCATCTGGCCCGTACCAGGCCCAAGTCCTGGCCTAAGTGCCTGGTGCAACTATTAGTTGCGGCAGACCACTAGGGGCCTTAAAATAGCTTGGCACAACTAATAGTTGTGCCAAGAAAAAGGTGGGAAGCATTTTGCCTGGCGCAACTATTAGTTGCGCCAGGCTTGGCTGGGGGAAATTTAAACAGCCCGAGTTCGGGCTAGGGGTTTTATTTCAAATTTTTCTCCCCCTTCTTCCTCATTGAAGCCGAAAACTGCCCCCCTCCTAGTGTTCCTTTACATTTCCTCTACGCGTGCCTCATTGCTGTTGCTTTGCTTGTGTGGATCGATCGTTGGCTCACGCTAGATCAAAGACCACTTTTTCTTCTAAGAGGTAACCATTTAACACCTATTTTCTTTTATTTTTCTTACTTTTTCTTTCAAATATGATCATGATCTTGCATTCCCAGATGAAAAATAGTTTATTTCATTATAAGCATGTTGATTGATGATGTGTGAATGGTTTTTTCTGAATAATGCCTTATTTTTGTGGTTTTATGGGTTTTATTAATGCATAATTGTAGACACCCAAATTTGGCCCAAGGCCCGATCGAAACACCTTTCAAGAGAAGTGCAATTCTGAGCTTTTGATGGCATGTATGGAATCCTTAGGAATCATCTCAAACCCTTAGGAATCACCCTAGATCCCTTAAAGAACCTATCCCGAACCTTTAGAAACCAGTCCCAACCCTTAGAACCCATTCCAAACCCTAAACCTAACCTTCCCGGGCTATGGATAAAGAATGGTGCACCAGGACTAGTTGAGGTCTTCTACTGATACCAAATCTCATACCATTGAAAAGTAGAGATCGCCAGCTTTCCAACGGTCTAAGAATCTCCCCAATCAGAGGTATATGTCAAAAGATATGACAAACCGAGCCTGGAGGGCATGAACGTAAAGTCATGTGGGCCCCTTAGGGACTTGGCGCAACTAATAGTTGTGCCAGTATTAAACTTTGCCTGGTGCAACTATTAGTTATGCCAGGCCAATTTTCCCTTATTTTAAGCCTGGCGCAGCTAATAGTTGCGCCAGATTCAGAAGTGGACCCCATCCTCGTGAGCTTACTTCTAGGCATTGTGCATACTATTTTACTATACATTTGCCTGGCGCAACTATTAGTTGCGTCAGGTATATGAACAGTAACTGTTGGAATTTGCCTCAAAAATCGTGATTGGGGTTTGACTTGTTGACCACCTTAACCTTTGGGGTGTGTTTTGGTAGTTCTGTTGCACCCTTTTAAAGCCTATTTGCACCCCTTTAAGTGGCTTAAGGCCTCACCCCATCATCCACCATTGGAGGACCTACCCACACATTTCAAGGCTCCAAAAATCTTAGGATCCTTAGATGTGAGATTACCTAATTGTTAAACTCATTTAGCTCTTAAGTAGCCTCCTAACCCCCCCTTTTCCTATAAATAGAGCCCCCCACCCCTTTGCTTAAGGGTTGAGAAATTTACTTAAGAGAGAAAGAGCTCAAAGTGAGAAGTTCTTCCTCCCTTTTGGATACTATTTTTACCCAAATTTTAGAATCTCCCAACCTCATTTTAAGCTTGTTCTTGCCTCCAAATCCCTTAGCCTAGGTGTGTGTGATCCCCTAGCCTCCCTTCCCTACCTCTTAGCTTTAAGTCTTAGGAGTTAGAACCCCGTTTTCTACCATACAAGGCCTTCAAGAGCTCATCAAAGCAAGCCACGCAAGGCTCCTCTACGGTGCTACAAGGGCCTGAGAGCTCCAGCTCTCCTCTTTCTTCTCCTATCTCTTTCTAGCTCCCTCCATCCTCCCATTTGTGCTGTTACGCCACCGATTTTTCGGTAGGAACGGAGGGGCACAAATAGGATTCTAAGCCCTTTTGGGCAAAAGGAAGCTATTTTCTTTCCTTTTCCTTTATTTTATTTTTGGCCATTAGTAGAGACCGCGTTAAGTGGGTTGCTCGAGTGTCTAACACCTTCCCGATCGATAACCGAAGCCCCTACCCAAGAGCCTTTGGTGTGGACTAGATTCTGAGTCATATTTTTAGCACTTCGGTGCTCATAAAAATGAACTAGGTATCCCGGGACACCGAAAGCTCCGGGTGGCGACTCTATATTTTTTGTTAGAGAGCTCATCGTCCCGACGGGATCGTCCCGATTCCTACGGTTGCACAGATGGCGACTCTGCTGGGGATTAGCTTGTAGAGCTTCCCCTTAAACTTGGCCTTGTTATTTTTAATTTTTACTAATATATTATTGTTGTTTTTTTAGTTTATTTTTGCTGTTTTTTTACTCACCACTCCGATTAAGTTGTTTTACTTACCCCTACTTTTTCGTCATTTACGAGCCTTAGTCGATTGGCGGGCCTACATGCGCATTGTCCTTTAAAATTCCTTACTTTTTCGTCATTTTAGTGCCTTAGCCGATTGGCAGGCCTACTTGTGCATTGCCTTTTAATTTCTTTTAAATTTCTATCATTTAAAGTGCCTTAGCCGATTGGCGGGCCTACTTGCGCACTCATATCCTAACAGTGGACGCTGGCCCATAGTGGCGGCACGGGATAATCACCCCCGATCTTTGAACTAAAGAAAACTTCCAAAAGAAAAAGAAAAAGCTTTGAAAAAAAAAATTAAAATTGAACCATGTTAAAGAGCTTAATTAATTTATTTTTACGGGTTAGATTTTCAAAGGGGTTGGATTAGGCAAACACATAAACACCCGGGTCTTAGTATGGCGGCAGCCCCTAGTGGTGATGATCCAGAAAAGTCCCAACCCACCTAATATCTGAGAAGGCGCTTGCACCGGAGGTATATCAGGTGGGTTCCCATTCCATAGCTTAAAATCCTTGGGGGAGCGCGCTAGCGAGTTATACAGGACTCAATCCTTTAGGCATCGGTGAGGAGAGAATCGTTCACAAAAAAAAAAAACAGATCAGTTCTCGGAAGCCTAGCTTCCACAAAACTAAAAAGAGACTCATTTCGGGTGTTGGTGGCTGCTGCCAAAAATTATGGAGTATCTGTTTTTGGCTGGCGCGTGTATTAGTTGCGCTAACACAAAAATCTGGAATTCATAACTGGCGCAACTAAATAGTTGCGCCAGCTTTAAACTCCACTTTTTTACCTTGGTGCAACTAATAGTTGTGCCAGTGTAAAAGAGCTCCCCTGCAACCTGGGCGTAAGTATTAGTTGCGCCAGGTCTGTTTACAGCACCCTAGCCCGAATCTGTGGCCTTCTTCACCTCCCGAGTTCCCCGATCAGTGTGCTTAGTGCCTTGTTTAGGCCTCGCCATCTCCGACACCCAATACGCCCCTGCCGGTCAAAAGAGGGCAACCTCTTTTTGGCTCATTACAGAGGATCAGGTCATTTGCCTCAATTTCCGTGCCTTCAATAGATCGAAGGTTCTCCTTCGATTCTTCTGAAGTGCATCCGAACCATCGCCGCGGGTCTTGAATTAAGATAAGAGAGCCACCTGAAAAGGGAATCCCAAGGTCTCAGAACCTTTGTTTTTCAAAAAATTTCATAAAATTCAAAAAAAAAAAAAAAAAAATTTAAAAACCAAAAGAAATAGATAGTTTGTGGTGCCGGCACAACGGCATCATCTTGCCCTCCGCCGTCCCATAGGGGAAGAAGGAGGAGGATTTTTGGGCCTTATCCAAGGTACCCTTACCCAACCCGCTCCCAAAGAATGTCGTGGGTAGTGGACCCGGCTTATGCCGATCCCGACTCATCCCCACTACATTCCCCGACCCACTCCCATTCGGGGGAAGTTCTTTCCACCATCCCCCTCACCCAACCCCCCTTTACCGTTACCGGCCCATTTGGCACCCCCATTTTCCCAACCGATATCCCCCAAAATATCCAAAATCCAATCCCCCATTCTCCATCTTTTGCCCAAACCATGCCCATGCCAAACCCATTTTCCCAATCCACATCCATGCCCAACTTCCCATCATCCCCCTATAGACCTGATCCACCCACATTCACGTCAACCACTTCCACCCTATCCAACCCCTAGCAAAATCCCCCATCCATCCGGGTCATGCCCATTTTTTTTGGGGCCATGCCCAACTTTCCTCATCCCTCCTCATCATGCCCCCCATCATCCCAAAATATACCCAATACATCCCCTCATCTACCCCATACCCCCCCACCTATCGTGGCCATGCCCGATTATACCGGGGCCATGCCTAATTTTTCCACCACCTCCATCCCATCTATACCCCATCACCCCTTAAATCTCCCATCTCCATCCAACCCTTCCCCATGACCATGATGGAGGAGATGTTCCAAGCCTATTCCATGTGGAAGGCTTCTCAAAACACCCCCTCTCCTCCACACCCCACGAACCCTTCCCATAACCTAGCCAATCTCCATGCCTCACTCCCCCATGACCCCCATCAACCCCCCATAATCCACACCACCCAAACCCCCATTACCCACTTAGCCTAAGGCCTCATGGCCCAATCTCCAAACTCCCACATACCCCAAGGCCCATTGGCCCAAACCCCCTTTTTCCACATATCCCAGGGCCCCATGGCCTAATACCCCACTACCCAAACCTACCCAGGGCTCATGGCCCAGACCCACCAAGGGCCCATGCCCCCAGACTCATCAAAGCCCATTGGGCCAGACCCATAAAGGGCCCATGGCCCAGATCCATCAAGGCCCATTGGGCCAAACATACCTAAGGCCCATGGCCCATACCCATCAAGGCCTATTGGGCCATACCCACCAAGGGCCCATGGACCAGATCCATCAAGGCCCATTGGGCCAGGCCCATCAAGGCCCTTTAGGCCAAATCCATCAAGGGCCCTTGGCCCAAACCTACCCAGGCCCATTGGCCCAGACCCATCAAGGGCCCGTGGCCCAAACCTACAAAGGGTCCACGGCCCAAACCTATCAATGGCCCATGACCCAGAATGACCAAGGGTTCATGACCCAAGCCCGAAGCCCACACTCACACCTTCCACAATACCCCCAACATTTAACCCAACCTTCACAGCTGGGTCAAACCCATGCCATACCTCAAACCCAATTCTCTCATGTCCCCACACCCCAAGGCCATCTCCAAACCTTCCCCCATACCCAATGGACCTATCAGGCCCCGCCTCAAAACCAAATTCCCATCACCCAACAAACCTTTCCTCACCCCCAATGGGCTCACTCAATCCCTACTCATGTCATTCCCATCCAACCCATGCAGCAATAGGTTGAGAATCCCGTTGTCACTTCACCTTACATAGATCAGCAGTATGAGGAGAACGAGATCAGAAATAGTGGGGCCTATGCTGGGGCTTTGACCAGCCTTAACCCCCCTCCCATAATTGCCCATCCCCTCGTGGCCCAGAGTGAAGTCCAACTGACGGCTGAGAAAGCGACCCCTGTATTGAAAGAGTCAGAGCAGCTGAAAGAACAGTTGGACAAAATACAAAAGCAGCTAATGAAAATGGGTGGTGCTGAAATCCATGCCACGAACTTCACAGACTTATGACTGTTCACTGAGGTCCCCTGCCCCCCAAATTCAAAATGCCAGCCTTCAACAAATATAATGGCACTGGCAATCCTATTGCGCACCTGAAGTCCCATCATGAGGACATGTGCTAATAGACTACTAATAAAAGTCTTTCAGAAGAGTCTGACTTGGCTGGCTTTAAGATGGTTCACATCATTAGAACCGTCTATGATGAAAATGTGGAGGGACTTGACGCATCTTTTTCAAGAACAATATGTCTACAATATAGACATAGAGCCGCATAAGTCCGACTTGGCCCGTTTAAAGAATAACCAGAACGAGACCTTCAGTGACTACTTGGGGCGATGGAGAGCATTGGTAGCGCAGGTCAGGAACATAATACCTGATGATGAACAGATAGAGATGATTTCAAAGAACACTCTGCCAGTGATTTCAGACTTTTTAGTTTATCAGCAGCAAACCAGCTTTGTTGATCTGGTGAGAAATGCCAATCGATGCGAGGACGCCATCAGAGAGGGCCATCTAAATAAGAACATGCCAAGTGGACCCAGTGGGGTTAGAAGATTTTCAGAGCAGAGGAACGAGAAGAGAACAGGGGGCGATGTCCAGAACATAGTCAATATCAGGACCAATAATAATTCCACCCCGTTTCAATTTCAGGTAGCCCGCCAGCACCTGTTAGGCCTGAGCAGACACAAAGAATGGGGAATGGGCAAGGAATGCAAATGACCCTGGAACAGAGGAGAGCTCGCTACGATCGAGTCTTCACACCACTGGGACAATCTTTGAGTGTACTTTTGCCCCTGTTTGTAGAAAAGGGATTAGTGGCTATCCGCCAACCGCAACCTCCTCCTCACCCGATCCCAAAGAACTATGACCCAAATACCCACTGCAATTTTCATGAGGGTCCAGGTCACCCTACTGATCGCTGCTTCCCATTGAAGCACATCATCCAGGATTTGATTGATGCCTGAAAAATCATTCCCCCTGCACCTTCTCAGCATGCTAATATTCACCAAGTGCCACTACCCCCATATCCTACCGGAGGAGCAGGTCCCAAACCCACCATCGGAATGATAGAAGATGAGGAGGAATTCGAATTTGATCCATCCGATTACATCAGTGATCGAGAGAATTATGTGGCACCATTGTCGATGAATAATGAAGAAAGGAATGTTGGGGTAATTGAACCCCTAAATTTGTCTGAATATTTCCCCAACCCAACTCCACAAATTGAACCCTTGGATCTCAGGGCATACTTTCCATCACCCACACCCGTCAGTTATGTGAATATCAATGCATACCAACCATACACAACAACTCCCATCAATTACCCTATAAACCCCCATGCCCCCAATCCTGCACCCACACCAGCCAGTCATCAATGGCCTACGCCCGCCCCATTTCAACTACCACCATACACCACAACCCCCATCGATTACCCATTAAGCCACCAGGCCCTCAATCCAACACCCGCACCCATTAGTTATCAATGGCCTGCGCCCACTCCATCACCCCCAGCTCAACCACCGGCAAGTTCCACCACCTCGGTCAATTACCTAGCGGCCCATCAGATCTCCCATCTGTCGTCAGCACCCACTAGCTATCAATGGCCTACTTTTACCTCCTTCCCTCCAATGCCACCACCCTCAAGCTTCACCACCCCCATTTGGCCCAATCTTTCCACCCAACCCACTGCCACCGAGGTGAATCAAGTAATGCCCACACCTTTTGAGCCGACAGTACAAGTACCTCAAGAATCGGCAGCCGTACCCTTTCAGCTCTCGGGACCCACATATGATCCTCACTAGGTCCCGCTAATCTACGAACAAATAGATATCAATGCCAAAGCAACAACAAAGAAGGGGAAGTAGATTTCGTTACCAGATCAAGGAGGATATCAAAGCAGCCAGAAATACCAGCAGCAGCACAGGCCCAACCCGAAGGAAAGAAAGACAGCTCGGTGAACCCCTTCGAGAAGATGAGTCGAGAACATATACTGAAGACTCAACTGAGAAGAATGCCTGCCCATATCACTGTATGAGATCTATTGATGACGTCCCCACTCCATTTCCAAGCATTAATGGGGGCATTAAAAAATGCGCATGTATCACTCCAAGTCAGCCCAGATGAAGTCGGGCAGATAATTGGTCAAGTAATGGCTCCAAATGCCATTTCATTTTCTGACGCCGATTTATCTGAGGAAGGAGGTAGCCACTCAAAATCTTTGAATATAACCGTTGAGTCTGGAAATATGATTATCCCCTTGGTACTAATCGATAATGGGTCTGCATTGAATATATGCCCATTGAGAACCGCCACCAAGATCAGGGTTGATCCGTGCATGCTAAGGCCCACTAGAACCAGTTCTAGAGGGTTTGACAATACCAGGAGAGAAATAATGGGAGAAGTTGATCTTGAGCTATTGATAGGGCCAATGACCTTTTCCATCTTGTTTCAAGTCATGGATATCAAATCTTCATTTAATCTGCTGTTAGGGCGCCCGTGGCTACATGAAGTCGGAGCCATACCTTCCACGTTGCACCAGAAACTCAAATTTGCATATGGGCATAAGATTATCACAATCATTAGAGAGGGGCACAGTGAGAAAGAAAAGGCCGCCAACAGTGTGGAGAAACCTAACATACTGGATATACCACACATTGTTGAGGATGTCGACCTCCACAGTTTTAAATATGAGGTGTCAGCTATACTCCCAGAACCCATTGAGGGGATCATGTCTAAAACGGGAGGCGGTATGGTAGCAGCAGTGGCAATGATTTAAAAAGAGGCTATCAGAAAGGAAGGGGTCTGGGACCCAAATACAAGGCAGAAGAGAGCCAGTTGTGGCTAAGGGATAGAAAGTAAGATTCGGGCTAGGATACAAGCCCACAGAGCAAGAGATCCAAGAGGCCAAAGAGAAAGCCAGGGTCGCCGCTGCTGCAAGAGCTCGAGGAATCAACATAGAAGAGAAACCTCGCCCTAGGCCGCACATCAGGGATTCCTTTGTCAGCGCAGGGGTCGTAAAGATCGATCAAAATGGGGCAACCCATTTGACCTCACACAAACCCATAACCCCAGTCCATCCCACCAATCCCTAGATCTTCCTTCCTAGCTTGGAGATAGATTTGGCCGCATTGTCCCTTTTTGAGAAATGACGGTCGATACTTGAACAAACCCCTCCTGTGGTAAATCACCACAAAACCGAGTTATCGTTTGAGGACATGATCTCAGACGAAATGGGGATCAATATGATGGAGGTTGACTCCAATGAGCCATATCAGTCAACACTCTCCATCTCAACAGGTAAAGAAGCAACCCCTCAGGTACACAACTGGGCATCTTCACCCCAAACACTGGAAGCGGAGAGTGGCCTAACATTTGGCACCCGTTTCTAAAAAAAAACCAACCTGTAAAAAGTGAGAGAAGCCCTTGGCGAACAATACCTTGTGTATATAGCAACCCACCTTGCCACGGGTCCGTCTCCGGAGAAAACAAAAATCTCAAAAACATGGAGAAAATACAAAATCCTAAAAAAATTGAAAAAATCCAGAGTCCAAAAATATTGTCATTTAAAATTCCAGAAAATGTCCCCCAAAAGGATGCCTTAATCAAAATACTCGTCCCATGTGAAATCGACCCCTTCCCTGTAGAAATACAAGAAGAGGTAGGGATCACGAGTCTGGACGAGGATGTCTCCTTCGAGGAGCTCCCCAATGAGCTCCTTGACCGATTTTTTGACTTTGAGTATGGCCCTACCCCCATTCCGAAGTGACTGAAGACATCAATCTAGGAACTGAGGAGGTTCCCAGGATAACCAAAATCGAAATGTCATTGTCTCCTGAGGAAAGAAAAAGCATGATCGACTTCCTTCGGTCATACCAAGACATTTTTGCCTAGTCGTACGAGGACATTCCTGGTCTGGATACTAATTTGGTCGAGCATGAGTTGCCCCTCTACCCTGATATGAAGCCAGTCAAGCAGAAGCTGAGACGTCTCTGACTCGAATGGATGCTGAAAGTCAAAGACGAGGTCATCAAGCAATATGACGCACGGTTTCTCATGGTATCCAAATGCCCACAATGGCTAGCTAATATCATACATGTGCCAAAGAAGGATGGAAAGGTTCGCATGTGTATCAATTTCCATAATTTGAATGAAGCGAGCCCAAAGGATGATTTCCCACTACCACACATCGACATCTTGGTTGATAACACAGCTAAGCACGAGATGCTTTCTTTTATGGATGGATTCTCAGGATACAATCAGATCAAAATGGCAGACGTTGATTGTGAGAAGACAACGTTCATTACCCCCTGGGGAACCTTTTGCTATCAAGTCATACCATTCGGGTTGAAGAATGCCAGTGCAATGTACCAGAGAGCTATAACTGCACTATTTCATGACATGATGCACCGAGAGATTGAAGTGTACGTCGACGACATGATACCTAAGTCACCAGAGCGAAGCGACCATTTGGTACACCTTTAGAAGTTGTTTGAAAGGCTGAGGAAGTATCGACTATGATTGAATCCACAAAAGTGCACATTCGGTTCTATGTCCGAGAAACTTTTGGGATTCATCGTCAGCAGGAGGGGGATCGAGGTCGACCCAATCAAAGTTAAAGTCATCACTGAAATGCCACCGCCGTCTATTGAGAAAGAGGTTAGAGGGTTTCTAGGCAGAATACAGTATATCAGTCGGTTCATTGCACAGCTAACTCCAATCTACACGTCAATCTTCAAGTTACTAAGGAAGAATTCACCCGTTGAATGGAACGATGATTGTCAGACAGTGTTAAAAAAAATCAAAAGTTACCTCCTTAATCCACCTGTTTTGGTACCACCTGAGCCAGGGAGACCACTCTTGATGTATCTCTCCACGACGGAAGTTTTGATGGGATGTGTTTTAGGGCAGCACGATGAAACGAGAAGAAGAGAGCAGGCCATTTACTATCTGAGCAAGAAGTTTACTGATTACGAGACGCGCTACTCTCATTTGGAGAAAGCATGCCTAGCTCTTGTGTGGGCTACTCAAAGATGAAGTAGAGTTACTATCAAAATCCAAAAAAATCGAACAAGCAAAACCTCAAAAAGAGATTGCCTGAAATGAAGCAAAAAGAACAAAAAAATGTAGAAGAATCACGGGGCATGTACAGTAAAACCCCCAAGGAAGAAAATATGTTGAGAAAACTGAAGCCGTATCAAGGAAATCCTTTTAACCCAACATACCTTCAAATCTTAACCTAACCCATGGCCAAGCTACACCCTGAAGGAAGCCCTCTTTGTAGGTTCGCAAGCAGTCATAATATTTGTTAAGTCAACATGAGCCGAGTCGTGAGACGACACCAGAACCCCATCCAGCCGGCTATGACGGAATCGACGTCTATGTCGTGGCTCTTGAAAAAAAAAAATATAATAATAAAAAATATATATAAAATAAAATAAAAATACAAGCTCAAAGCAAGATGGACGTAGTGAAATACCCGAAAGGGGCTTAGGGGTAAAAACAGCGGGCTTGTGCGGACCAGGCGAAAACTTGAAAGGGCGCTTGGGGTAAGAGAGCTAAACCCATGGACGTAGTGAAAACCCAAAAGGGCGCCACGGGTAAAAAAAGGAGATAAAAAAAGAGATAGTAAAAAGAAAAAGGAGAAGAAAAGAAAGGTTTAGACTGATTGAGAAGATTGATGAGCCCGGTTGTTACTCTTCCTATACCCTCTTGTCCGACTAGGCCGCTCATGCTAGTTCAAATTAGGTCCCGACCAGAATTGTCTTTGTGAGACCCGCGTCGTCAAATGTATGACCCGGGGCAAGGAGAAAGGCTCGACTCAATCCAAAGGGACCGATGTTCCGGCCTTGGTAAAATCTAGAAACTCACTCAGGTCCGACTGCATGAAAGAGTTCGACTATGCTCAAAATGGGACCCGTTACTCTGTCTCATTATCAAGGCATAAAAAAAAAAGAGAGGATAATATATATAAACCAAAAATAGATCTGTATAGATGTATATAACTGCCTTTTGTATTGCTTACACCACATCTCAAAAAATAATCGGTGTGATGACTGACGTGTTTTCCTTTTTACAAGTATAAAGCAAAAAAAAAAAAAAAACAAAAACATAAAGAAAATATGTATACCAAAAATGTGTGTGTATCTGTAAAGGGGTTTTCTACGCCCCTTTTCTGTGTATATGATCTGTGTAAAAAAGTTCTATGTGCAGGAAGGAGTTAACGGCCCAGCTCGTGCTTCAAAGCACTAATCTCAGCATAAAGGTCATCCTCTCGGGCATTCCTCTCAGTCAGCCAACGACCATGTAGGCTCTTGAACCTCTTCCGAGAAGAGTCACCGGCTCTAAAAGCAATGCTCAGTGATCCCTTCAAACGGAGAACCTCGCTCTCCGGTGTGTCTGCTCTAACCCTCTCGCATGCCAAAAGTTCTTGCAGGGTCCTCTTCTCATCCACCAATAGCTCGATATAGGCTCGGAGTGCCATCTCTTTCTTTGGCCAGGGGCCTCCAGTATCAATGATCTCTGACAAATCCAGGCCATCAGCGGCAGGCCGCTCAGTCAACAGCCAGGCCTCGTACTCAGGAGAAGTTCTAATTGAGTCTCCCTGCTCAAAATCACACATCAGTGTCGACTGATGCGTCTCCCAAAGAGCAGCAATCTGATCTATGTCCCCAGAGGATCCCTTAGAAAAGATCAAATCACATAAAGGGGGTCTGGCTTCACAAGGCACCTGCTGAGGGCAGCCAAACTGACGCAACAGTCGGAATGGGAAGTAAAGGGTGTTGCCCCTCAATTCAAGGAGGGTGATGCCCTTGTGATCTCTACTACAAATTATCGGGGAGGTCTGGTCCAGCCATGGGAGCCTCCATGTCAGCTCGACATTGATCAACCAAAGTTTCAGAGTTGACATATCGCCCTGGGGGAGTAGGTGGTATCGACCCAGAAAACATTGGACCACCTCGCCTCGGGCAACGTAAAAGTGGGGCTCGGGCCCCAAAACAGCAAAATGCTCACCCAACCAGACCTGAAGCAACAAGGGGCATCCCCGAAGGCCCTCCACCTTACCCAAAGTAAAGGAATCAAGGCATCGATACAGCTCGACAAGCACTAAATGCATCATGGATTGGCCCGCCTCCAGCTCTGCTAGAATATCACAAACTGCCAATGAGAAGCTCTCCCCCCTGGTGAAGAAAAAGATTTTAGAGATGAGACCAAGTGCTAGGACTTTCACGTTAAAACCATTCCTAGCCAGAAATTTTTGGAGGCTTTCATCGCCGAAAAGTTGTTTGAGGAATTTTAGCGAACACCTTGTGGGCCCCCCAATGAGACTTTTCTCGTACTCGAATTTCTTCAAATTGAGTGTAAGGTGAACCGATTTGGAATAACCTAGCCGTGGCATGACTCTTGCAAGGCCCCTGTGAAGCTTCAGGCCAGACAGATTAGATAGCTCCTCAAGGGTTGAGGTTAGCTCCTACTTCCCAAAACGAAATATATGAAGGTTCACATCCCAAAATGAAGTGGCGACATGAAGAAGTTCCCACCAAAGGGGGACCTCTAGGAAGGAAGGCGAGATAGCCCAAGGCACTCCAAGTCGGCGAGCTCACTCTCATTCAAGCTCCCAAACCAGGCCATTAAAAATTTGGGCCCCAAACCCAACAAGGGGGGCAAATTGACTCTGGGCCCTCCGCGTAAGGAAGGACTGGAAAGCGGGTCCATGAACGTACAAGGCTCTTTTTGGGAGAAAAGAATCGATGTATGATGATGGACCCGCCTTGAAAAGAAAAAAGGAGCAAAAAAGGGCCAGTCAAAGGAGCCAAGTCAAAATAAAAAGAAATGATTTTTGGGCCAACTCGGACATATAAGGCCCCACTGCCCCTAGGTTACACCTGGCGCAACTATTAGTAGCGCCAGTGCATTTTGCCCTCATATTTGCCTGGCGCAACTATTTATTGCGTGTTAAGATATGAAAAGTACCACTTTTCACCCCTTAACTTAATCTATGTTAGACCCTTAGTCATTTAATAAATGTATGTTAAGCCCATTTTGTAGGTAATAAACAGCAGCTGCAGATAGGGCCCTAACAATGCCAAGAAGCCTACTTTTACCCCAAAAGTTCCTCAGAAGAGAGAAAGTTGGATCCAGACAGAGAATTGGCTACAACATAGGCAAAGCACAGTAGCAACAAATCAAGAAGTGAGCCTGGCGCAGATGTCGCAGGGTTCAATTGTTTCAGAGAAAAAATACTTCGCGCAGTTGTCGCGTGTTTCTGAAGGCAGCACATGAACTGCTCGCGCTGTTCTCACACAGATTAATGACAGGAGGGCCTAGAAAGCAGACTTCACGTAGTTCTCACGAGGCTTAGTTGTAAGCGCTCGCGTAGTCTCACGCAGCTCAAGAGAGGAGCATTTAATCTTTGCGCGATTCACTGAGGAGAGAGAGCTCCAGGCATTCCTGCATGCAGCTGTCGAGCAGTGATCGCGGGATGCAGATCTTTAGGGAATTGCTCGTGCAATCCACAAGCCTATGCATATTGCTTCTTCGCGAGGATCCCCACAAGATTCACCAAGGAATGAACTGCGCGCGCGATTCTCGCATCACTCAAATGGAAAGCACAATCTCGCGATGATCAAAGCATTCCTGCAATGACCAAACTATCTATCCTGCGACTGCAAGAGCTTCAAATCAATTCAATCGCGTGATGACAACTCTATCACGCGACAAGGCTTGCAAACCCTTGCTACCTAGCAAGGCTCGGGATCTTAACTTCCCCCCCCCCACTTTTGTAAGGGCAGTCTAGGAACTTCCAGCAACTAGGGCACACACTCCAATGCTCCAATCTCTATGCACATGCCCCGAGGCATCTAAGGAACATAAATGGGCCATGTTTGCATCGTTAAAATTAGGGTTTTCCTAACCCTAATGCTCCCACAGTCGGCTGCTATATAAGCCTAAGCCTAGTTTAGGTTTACGGAGGCCATCTTCTTGAATCAGCTGTAGAGTTCCAGTAGGCTAAGGTTAGGGATAAGCTAGCATCTTTTTCCTTTTTCTTCTCTCCATAGTCTAGCACTTGCTGGCTATGCCTTTATATGTTTATTTGGAATAGTTTTAATGGTATTTTATAATAGGATGTTATACATATATGGGATTGAAGTTTGAGGATTGTTCTGTATAAGGCTGCTGCCTTGAGATCCTCCATTGCTAAGTTGTATTGTAAGTAATGGAGGATTGTTTTTAAGGATTTATTTAGATCCAAGGGACCTGTGTGTCCAGGCTAGGCACATATGCAGGCCTATGACTCACCACAGGATCCACTAAATCTGAATCCCCATGGGAGCCTGAGCTGGTAGCCTTGTGAACATGGTGGTGGTAGTAATCTACTTGTTCTGTCTCAGACCTCTGTGAGGAGGATAACCTCTGTGGATAGTCTGTGGCCATTTGAGTGGATAGGTTATAGCCCTAGGGTAAGGCCAATCCACAGATCTAAGAAAGATTCTTCTTCTCTGTACTTGTGCTTGTAGCCCTGTGAGAGATTATGCAGAGACAGACTCCCCTGTATTTGTATAGACCCACCATCAGATGGCAGATCTGATCTGGCTATAGAGATTGTAGGCTGGTGACTGGATCACTGTTGTCTTTCTAAAACAGTAAATAGCTAGACCTAAAGCTATTACTCAAACTCTTGCTAGTCCTATGGGTCCAGGCTAGTGCACATTGCAAGCCTATGCCCCACACAGAACTTTAGAGGTTGAGGTTCCTATGGATTCTTGAGCTGGTAGCCTGGATGAAGTATTGGCTACAATGATAAACATGTTCTGACCCATCCATGGACTGTGGTTCCCCAATTGGATAGTCTGTGACCATTTGAGTGGACAGGTTATAGCCATAAGGGATTGGATCATGTCACAGGGGTGAGTTGGATCCTTTCTCCTCTTTGGTGATAATGTAGCCATTGGACATGACTTCTATAGCAGCAGATCTGAGTCTGAGTTATAAAACCTATCAGATCTGTACCTAATAGCTTAGTTCTCACCCTTTTTATATTTATTTTCTCACACTCCATCATTCTTCTCAACCATTTCTATAGTTTAGGCATTAATTTACCATAGGATTTAAACAATAGTGACCCTAAATCTCCTTCCATTTAGGATTACCAGATCTGTAGTCAGACCTGGAGGGCCTACTAAATATGGCTCCCTTGGAGCTTTAGACCATTTTCCCTGTGGGACAAACTCTTACTTATTAAAACTTGCTACAACAGGCCCTGTATCTTGCAGGTCTGTGTATTTTTGGACTTGCTGCTTTGTATTTTTCATCCCACCTTTGATTTATTTTCATTAACACATTCTTATCACTATTTTCAATAAAGTTAGCAGCAAGCATCTAAAATAGCCTAACAAGTTTTTGGTGCCGTTGCTAGGGAATTTGATCTATTAGTAGACCCTAGATTTTTGTATTTTTTTATATTCTTTGGTAGCTGTGCTTGGTAATAACTGATACTGCTGATTTACAGTTGGAATTTTGCTTTACAGATCTGGATAGTAGAAGAGAAGTAAAGTTGAACTGCACTAGGAGTCTAGCTACCTCTGTTTGCATTTCTCTAACCCTCAAAACTCAGTCTATTTTGTTTTTTTTCCTTTGCAAATTCCACAAGCAGTTGATTAAGATAGTTGTAATTTTATTTAGATAATTCTTTGAGTTAATTGCAATGTGTCTGTAAGTAGTCTTCCCTGCTATTGGTGTTTGTGCATGTTAGGAAGGAGATCCCTTAGTCCCACATTAGAGCTTCCTAACCCTAAGATAGAAAAGGCCAGAAGACTAAGAAGGCCCAGACACACCACAGTTGAGCCCCTTACTGAAACCGAGACAACAGTCATGCGTGAAGAGCAACCCAGAACATTGAAGGAGTTGAATGCTCCGGATGATTATAATTCCCCATTCAGCATTCAATTCCCAGATGTTTAGGGAAACTATGAGATTAAAACCTCAATCATCCAAATGCTTCCCTCTTTCCATGGGCTAATCAAGGAAGACCCCTACAGCACATTGACCAATTTTTGGCCCTGTGCACAACATTCTCCATTATTGGTTTGGGACCAGAAGCCACCAGATTAAGGCTCTTTCCTTTCTCCCTAAAAGACAGGGCCAACACCTGGTTAGCTACTCTCCCAAACAACAACATCACTTCTTGGAAAGACCTCAAGACTAAATTTTAGACAAAATTCTTCCCAGAGACAAAAACCAGCCAGTTGAGGAAAGCAATATTTGTTTTTGCCCAAGCCCCAACTGAAGATTTTAATCAAGCATGGGACAGACTCAAGGAGATGCTCAAACAATGTCCTCACCACTAGATCCCTGACTGGTAGCTTGTCCAGAGTTTCTATAATGGGATTGATGAGAAAAGTAGAGACATAGTAGATGCCTCTTGTGGTTAAACTTACATGCACAAAATAGCTGATGAGGCATGGGAATTGTTCGAGGTCATCAGTGAAAATACTTTCCAAAAGATATCCTTGTCAAGAATTGTTCAAGAGCCTTCTCCTAAAATGGGACTAGCTGAAACTTTCAAAGGAAAGATGTATGAAGTAATTGGGAATATTGATCTGAAAAAGCAGATGGCTAAACTTTTTGATAAGTTTGGTAAACTATTAACTGTGGTGCAACCCAGATTGGCTGCACAGGTGATGGAGGCATGTCTGATATGCCAATCTCCACAACACACAGTGGAAGAGTGCCCATCTGCAGGGCAATATTCTGAGTATGTGATGGAACAAGCTGTTGTTGTCCAATCATTTGGCCAGCAACAATCTGTTGGCTACAACAAGCCGCCATTTGGATACCAGCAATAAAATGCTAGTTACCAGTGGAGAGATCACCCAAATTTGAGGTGGAGACAAGATAATTACATGCAACCACAACAGATGTTGGCCTTACCTCAAAGGCCACAACAGCAATTTAATCAGGGATATGCCCCAAGGTCAAATTTTCAGCATTAGCAGCTGCCCCAGCAGCAAATTCAGTTGGTAGTTCCCCCACCTCAGCCTCGAAATGCTTCTTTTGAGGATCAGGTTTTGACCTCATTGCAAAACCTTGGAACCTTGACTTAGACTGTGAACTCTCACAGTCAAAGCATAAAGAAAATGGAAGAGCAGTTAGGCCAAATATCCAATGCCTTGGCCAATAGAGAGGAGGGCAGATTTCCAAGCCAGCCAGTGGCCAACCCTAAGGGCCAATATTTGATTGGAGAAGGTTCCTCAAGTTTTGAGGGAGCTAATGCCATCACAACACTAAGGTCTGGTAGGCTGGTGGACAACCAGGTCGGAAAGGAACAAGGAGAGGTCATTTCCAAAGAATTTCTGAATGAATGTGAAAAAGAATTTGTTAGAGCACAGAGTCAAGAGTTGCCTGCTACCCTTCAACAAGAGAAAAATAAAGAGGCTGTAGTTGAGCCTCAGCAGGAAATAAAAGATGAAAAAAGAAAAAAACAAAAGTTTAGTCATAGGCTTGCAGCTGAGGAACCAGCAGTACCTCAGTTGCCATTTCCTCAAGCTTTGAGTGGCCCTGCCCCTTTTGATAAGGGGAATGAATAGATAGAGGTAATGATGGAGACCTTTAAGCAGGTAAAAATCAGTTTGCCCCTGCTTGATGCAATTAGATAGGTCCCAGCCTATGCCAAATTTCTGAAAGACCTTTGTACCCAGAAAAGAAAAGCTAGAGGCCATTTGTCGAGAAAGGTCTTTGCAACTGATACAGTTAATTCTGTATTAAACATAACAATGCCAGAGAAGTTGCAAGACCCAGGAATACCCACTATTCCTTACATAATTGGAGACCACACAATTGGAAGGGCCCTTCTAGACCTTGGAGCCAGTATAAACCTGCTGCAATACAGTGTATAGCAGTAGCTAGGTTTAGGGGAGCTAAAACCCACCCCCATTGTGCTGTTAATGGCTAATAGGTCTGAAAGGAGAACTATCGGAGTGGTTGAAGATGCCTTAGTAGGGGTGGACAAGTTCTTTTACCCTGCAGACTTCCTGGTTTTGGATATGGGCGACAACAAGAGTACAACCCATATACCTGTTATTTTGGGCTGGCCATTCTTGGCCATTGCCAATGTATGCATTCAATGCAGGTAAAGGATTATAGAGGTAACTTTTAGACACATGAAGGTTGAACTGAATGTGTACAACAGTGTAAAGTACCCTCAGCTCGACAATGAGGAAAGCTTTACAGTGGATTACTAGAGGAAGTTGTTGAAGAAGAATTGCCCACTCTGCTGGATTGGGGCAACATTATCAAAAGTTTAATTGGAGTTTGGGACATGGTAGAGGAAGGAAGCCCAGCTGTTATGACAAAAGACATGACCACATTAAAGTCTTCTGTGGGCTTAGTGCAGCATTCCATGTGGAAACCTACATTGCTGCCTCTTCCTCAAACCAACAAAGAACCAATCTTGTCATCCACCCAACAAGCCCTTGATCTGGATCTCAGGAATCTTCCAGAAATATTGAAATATGCCTTCCTTGAGAAAGGTGAAAAACTTCCTGTAATTATCTCTTCCTCTCTTACCAATGAGCAAGAGGAAGAATTACTAACAGTCCTGAGGAAGCATAAAAAGGCAATTGGCTGGACCATTGTGGATCTAGGAGGGATAGATGCATCAATCTGTCTGCACAGGATCCATTTAGAGGAGGGCTCAATTCCCTCCAGGGAAATGCATAGGAAATTGAATCCTCACATGCAGGAAGTAGTCCTCAAAGAGATTATTAAATTTCTAGATGCTGGGGTAATTTATCCCATTTCTGATTCTGAATGGATGGCACCTATCCAAGAGGTGCCCAAGAAATATAGCATAATAGTTATTACAATTGAGTCTGGAGAGTTGAGACCAGCCAGGGAGAACACTGGCTGGAGGGTTTGCATAGATTATCGAAAGCTCACTGATAACACCCTCCCCCAACAACTAGACTTACCCACTGATAGCACCACTTCCCCCATTCTGGACTAATCACATTTTGCTCCTTCCACTTCTTATCTTCCTATCGCACCCAAACACTCCTTTTACATCCCTCCCTACCTCACCATCCTCCATGCCAAGAGAGACAATCCCTACCTTAGGAGGGATGTCCTGAGGGGCATGGCCCAACATAGGCAAACCATAGAGACCCCCCTGCTGCAATAGATTACTGAACTTGAGGAAGCCCACAGAAAACAATTACTGGGTATTTCCCTTGGGTGGACTAACATCTTGGAGGCCTATGAGAAGGCAAAAGCTATGGCTGCTTATCATCAGATGAATCTGGAGCTAGAGAAAGCAAATACTAATGTGGAGAGGATAAAAGCAAGAATGTTCGAAAAAAGACTCAACAATGTCCAGGAAATCTTTCGACTCTAAAAGGAAATCCATGAAACTGACCTCCTGAAAGCCCAAATCCAGATAGCCTCTTTGAAGTCAGACACGCTGAAGTGCAACAAGAGCCCACCCCCTCTCTATACTCATTCCAGAACCTGAGCCTCAAGTTATCCAAACCCCTGCTGCCCCTCCTTCATCACCCCCTACTGAGCAAACTTATCCTAAATAGAGGAAAGTCACTGCTAAGAGGACTGCTTCCACAGCAGCCTCTATAAAAATTGGCAAAGGGCCAGCTGCCCAGTTTGAGGAGGCACAACCACATGGCCAACCAGAAAAAGGGAAGTCCCCTATAGCCCCCCTGAGAAAGATAAAGGAAAATCTCCTATGATCCCTCCTAACTAAGACCAGAAAAATGAGGGTGAGGGTACCAAAAGCCCCAACCATGAAGAAACCACCAACCCAACCAAAGAAACCAAGGCAGCTAAAGAAAAAGAGTCCAACTGAGAGTAAAGCAAAGAAGAAAAAGACGAAAGCTCCCACTGACAGAGCCAAGTCCAAGCTCAGTTCTGAGAATAAAGCTGAACTTAGGAAACATGCATAATAGATGGGCTAAGACTGGTTCACAAATTCTGATTCCTTCTCCTCTTAAACTAGATTGTAGTTAGGCTTTTCTTTATTTTCCACTTCTTTTCTTGTCATTGTAATTACAGTTGTACATTTCTTTCGAAGATAATAGAATTTCTTTTTGTATATTTCTTTCTGTATATTGTCTGTGTGTATTTTTTTTTTCATGACTATTATCCTGCACCTTCTCACCTTTGAACCAGTGAGGACACTGCTCCTCATGGTTTGGGGGTGTGGCAGGGTAGGTCTGTCAATAGAATAGTTAACTTTAGTGCAGTAGTGGTGGTGTAATTGGAATGAATAAAGTCAATTTCCACTTAACTTGCTGCAATGAGGAAATTTGTGAAAAATTAAAATATTTTTTGCAGACATTTCGAAACTAAAAATTTTAAAATCTTGCCACCACCATGAAGCTAACATCAGAAATTTTAAATTAGTACCTAGTAAACCTAAGAGGAGAGAAAGAGATGAAAATGCACTCTATGAGTTAAAAAGACGACCATACCTAGTGAGATTTAGGCCCATCAATGTCTGTTGAAGAGTGTTTTGGTATTTTTTTTTTCTACTCTAAGGTTTGATTAACTCAACACTTTTTACTAGAAGTTAGGCACCGCCAAATCAAAACTGGTTGACAGCACTCATGACACTAAGGAAATGATTCAAGGCCCTCATTTGGATAGTTTGAGCCTGAAAACTCAACCTTTTAAAACTATCCTTTTGCATACACTCTTTGAGCCTCAAAAAGTCCTATTTTTCCTTAACAAACACTAGAGTACTTGTACCTTAGCCTCATGACCTGATTCAAGCTTACCCTCACTCTGAGAAATCAGAAGGTAAAGGAGGAGTTGAAGGAAGTGTGAGTGGTCCAACATTTGGTAGAAGGAGAAGAAAAGTAAACTATGAACAACAGTGTATTGGTGGTATTTCTGTGGCAGTTCATCACAAAAATCATAAAAATAAAAAGAAGAAAAATAATAAAAAGAGAAAAAGGAAGAGAAGTTTGGAGAAGAACATTATCTGAAAATTGAAAAGAAGAGGAGAAACTGGCCACTTTGATTATGAAATATATCAAGTAAGATGAAGTTGTGCTGAAATGAAAGTAGTGAAGTCATGAGTCACTCCATACCTTGCTGATTTCTCAATTTTGATTTCCTTTTTACCCCTTCATTCTTTATATCCCTCACCCATAAGCCACATTACAACCCATTTAACAAGACCTTGAAGATCGAAAGTGAAATGAGCTGTCAGGTGGAGATGAGGGAGTACCTAATCTATGGTGAAAAGCCATGAGGATGTCAGAAATTAGAAGCTTTACCTATGCTCATGCTTGCAAGCCCATTTGGGGTCTGTAATTGCTCTTGAGCTGCTTTAAATATAAACACCCCTAGATATTAATTGTTGAGAGATAACCCTAGTGAGAATTGGGTCTGACTTGTAACTTCATTGGGGTTGTATCCAACCTGATTTTTGAATTTAAGACAAGCTTGGTACTGATATGTGCACATTAAATTTCTAATGAAAAATAATTGGTGGAAATGCAAACACATGCTAATATTTTTTTTTTTGAGTTTTAAATGCCCTACATTACTGCTACAATTTCCTTTGAATTCCAAAGGAAAGTGGATTGATGCTTTATTCATTGAAATTTATTTTGCCATTGACTGCACCACTTTTAACTATTTTTATTGTGAAGTTTGTGGGTATCTTCATTGAAAACCCTCAGGAGACTTCACTCCTCCACTAGGGATCACCTAGGGGTTTAAAAGGCTTGGTACATATGCTAAATGTACCCATGATCCCTACGAAAGTGGCATTTAATTAGTTAATGCTTTGCTAAGGGACTAGCAATGATTAGGTTTAGGGGTATGTTAAGACCTGAAAAGTATCACTTTTCACCCCCTTAACTTAATCTCCGTTAGACCCTTAGTCATTTAATAAATATATGTTAAGCCCATTTTGTAGGTAATAAGCAGCAGCTGTAGATAAGGCCCTAACCATGCCAAGAAGTCTACTTTTGCCCCAGAAGTTCCTCAGAAGAGAGGAAGTTGGATCCAGACAAAGAATTGGCTGCAGCATAGGCAAAGCACAGCAGCAACAAATCAAGAAGTGAGCCTCGAGCAGATGTCCCAGGGTTCAATTGTTTCAGAGAAAACATGCTTCGCACAGTTGTCGCGGGTTTCTGAAGGCAGCACACCAACTGATCGTGCTGTTCTCACACAGATTAATGACAGAAGGGCCCAGAAAGCAGACTTCGCGTAGTTCTCATGAGGCTCAGTTGTAAGTGCTCGCGCAGTCTCGCACAGTTTCGCGCAGCTCAAGAGAGGAGCATTTAATCTTCGTGCGATTCACTGAGGAGAGAGAGCTCTAGGCATTCTTGTGCGCAATGGCCGCGGGATGTAGATCTTCAGGGAACTGCTCCCACAATCCACAGGCCTATGGATATTGCTTCTTCGCGAGGATCCTCACAAGATTCACCAAGGAATGAACTGCGCGCGTGATTCCCGTGCCACTCAAATGGAAAGCGCAATCCCGTGACAATCAGAGCATTCCCACGATGACCAAACTATCTATCCTGCGACTACAAGAGCTTCAAGGCAATTCAATCCCACGACGACAACTCTATCATGCGACAAGGCCTGCAAACCCTTACTACCTAGCGAGGCTTGGGATCTTAACTTCCCCCCCCCACTTTTACAGGGGCAGTCTGGAAACTTCCAGCAATTAGGGCACGCACTCTAATGCTCCAATCTCCGTGCACATGCTCCGAGGCATCCAAGGAACAGAAATGGGCTATGTTTGCATCGTTAAAATTAGGGTCTTCCTAACCCTAATGCTCTCACAGCCGACTGCTATATAAGCCTAAGCCTAGTTTAGGTTTACGGAGGCAATCTTCTTGAATCAGTTGTAGAGTTCCAGTAGGCTAAGGTTAGGGATTAGGTAGCATCTTTTTCCTTTTTCTTCTCTCCATAGTCCAGAACTTGCTGGCTATGCCTTTGTATGTTTATTTGGAACAGTTTTAATGGTATTTTATAATAAGATGTTATACATATATGGGATTGAAGTTTGAGGATTGTTCTGTACAAGGCTGCTGCATTGAGATCCTCCATTGCTAAGTTGTATTGTAAGCAATGGAGGATTGTTTTTAAGGATTTATTTAGATCCAAGTGACCTGTGTGTCTAGGCTAGGCACATATGCAGGCCTATGCCCCACCATAGGATCAACTAAATCTGAATCCCCATGGGAGCCTGAGATGGTAGCCTTGTGAACATGGTGGTGGCAGTAATCTACTTATTCTGTACTTGTGCTTGTAGCCCTATGAGAGATTGTGCAGAGATAGAATCCCCTGTATTTGTATAGACCCACCATCAGATGGCAGATCTGATCTGGCTGTAGAGATTGTAGGCTTGTGACTGGATCACTGTTGTCTTTCTAAAACAGTGAACAGCTAGACCTGAAGCTATTACTCAAAATTTTACTGATCCTGTGTGTCCAGGCTAGTGCACATTGCAGGCCTATGCCCCACACATAGAACTTTAGAGGTTGAGGTTCCTATGGATTCTTTAGCTGGTAGCCTAGATGAAGTAGTGCCTACAATGACAAACATGTTCTGACCCATCCATGGATTGTGGTTCCCCAATTGGATAGTCTGTGACCATTTGAGTCGACAGGTTATAGCCATATGGGATTGGATCATGGCACAGGGGTGAGTTGGATCC
The DNA here is from genome assembly GCA_021018995.1 of Chloranthus sessilifolius. NCBI lineage: Eukaryota > Viridiplantae > Streptophyta > Magnoliopsida > Chloranthales > Chloranthaceae > Chloranthus > Chloranthus sessilifolius. The sequence goes on along the minus strand of CM037597.1, from coordinate 38,078,572 downwards.
TTTCTCCTCTTTGGTGATAATGTAGCAATTGGAAAAGACTTCTATAGCAGCAGATCTGAGTCTGAGTTATAAAACCCATCAAATCTGTACCTAATAGCCTACTTCTCACCCTTTTTATATTTATTTTCTCACACTCCATCATTCTTCTCAACCATTTCTATAGTTTAGGCATTAATTTACCATAGGATTTAAACAATAGTGACCCTAAATCTCCTTCCATTTAGGATTACCAGATCTGTAGTCAGACCTGGAGGGCCTACTAAAGATGGCTCCCTTGGAGCTTTAGACCATTTTCCCTGTGGGATAAACTCTTACTTATTAAAATTTGCTACAACAAGCCCTGTATCTTGCCGGTCTGTGTATTTTTGGACTTGCTACTTTGTATTTTTTAACCCACCTTTGATTTATTTTCACTAACACGTTCTTATTACTGTTTTCAATAAAGTTAGTAGCAAGCATCTAAAATAGCCTAACAAGTTTTTGGCGTCGTCGTGGAATTTGATCTATTAGTAGACCGCAGATTTTTGTATTTTTCTTATTCTTTGGTAGCCGTGCTTGTGAATAACTGATACTGCTGATTTACACTTAGAATTTTACTTTGCAGATCTGGACAGTAGCAGAGAAGGAAAGTTGAACTGCACTAGGAGTCTAGCTACCTCTGTTTGCATTTCTCTAACCCTCAAAACTCAGTCTATTTTTTTTTTCTTTTGCAAATTCCATAAGCCGTTGATTAGGATAGTTGTAATTTTATTTAGATAATTCTTTGAGTTAATTGAAATGTGTCTGCAAGTAGTCTTCCCTGTTGTTGGTGTGTGTGCATGTTAGGAAGGAGATCCCTCAGTCCCACATTAGAGCCTCCTAACCCTGAGATAGAAAAGGCCAGAAGACCAAGAAGGCCCAGACACACCACAGTTGAGCCCCTTACTGAAACCGAGATAGCAGTCATGCGTGAAGAGCAACCCAGAACATTGAAGGAGTTGAATGCTCCTGATGATTATAATTTCCCATTTAGCATTCAATTCTCAGATGTTCAGGGAAACTATGAGATTAAAACTCAATCATCCAAATGCTTCCCTCTTTCCATGGGCTCAGCAAGGAAAACCCCTACAAGCACATTGACCAATTTTTGGCCCTATGCACAACATTCTCCATTACTAGTTTGGGACCAGAAGCCACTAGATTAAGGCTCTTTCCATTCTCTCTAAAAGACAGGGCCAACACCTGGTTAGTTACTCTCCCAAACAACACCATCACTTCTTTGAAAGACCTCCAGGCCAAATTTTTGACAAAATTCTTTCCAGAGACAAAAACCAGCTAGTTGAGGAAAGCAATACTTGCTTTTGCCCAATCCCCAACTGAAGATTTTAATCAAGCATGGGACAGGTTTAAGGAGATGCTCCAACAATGTCCTCACCATAAGATCCCTAACTGGCAACTTGTCCAGAGCTTCTATAATGGGATTGATGAGAAAAGTAGAGACATGATAGATGCCTCTTGTGGTAGAACTTACATGCACAAAACAGCTGATGAGGCATGGGAATTGTTCGAGGTCATCAGTGAAAATGCTTTCCAAAAGATATCCTTGTCAAGAATTGTTTCAGATCCTTCTCATAAAATGGGCCTAGCTGAAACTTCCAAAGGAAAGATGTATGAAGTAACTGAGAATAATGACCTGAAAATACAGATGGCCAATATTTCTGATAAGTTTGATAAACTATTAATTGTGGTGCAACCCAGATTGGCTGCACAGGTGATGGAGGCATGTCTAATATGCCAATCTCCACAACACACAGTGGAAGAGTGCCCATCCGCAGGGCAATATCCTGAGTATGTGATGGAACAAGCTGCTGATGCCCAATCATTTGGCCAGCAACAATCTGTTGGCTACAACAAGCAGCCATTTGGATACCAGCACCAAAATGCCGGTTACCAGTGGAGAGATCACCCAAATTTGAGGTAGAGACAAGATAATTACATACAGACACAACAGATGTTGGCCTTACCTCAAAGGCCACAGCAGCAATTTAACAAGGGATACACCCCAAGATCAAATTTCCAGCATCAGCAGCTGCCCTAGCAGCAAAATCAGTTGGTAGTTCCCCCACCTCAGCCCCAAAATGCTTCTTTTGAGGATCATGTTTTGACCTCATTACAAAATCTTGGAAGCTTGACTCAGACTGTGAACTCTCACAGTCAAAGCATAAAGAAAATGGAAGAGTAGCTAAGCCAAATATCTAATGCCTTGGCTAAAAGAGAGGAGGGTAGATTGCTAAGCTAGCCAGTGGCCAACCCTAAGGGCCAATATTTGATTGGAGAAGGTTCTTCAAGTTTTGAGGGAGCTAATTCCATCACAACCCTAAGGTCTGGCAGGCTCGTGGACAACCAGGTTGGAAAGGAACAATGAGAGGTCATTTCCAAAGAATTTCTGAATGAATGTGAAAAAAAAATTGTTAGAACACAGAGCCAAGAGTTGCCTGCTACCCTGCAACAAGAGAAAAATAAAGAGACTGTAGTTGAGCCTCACCAGGAAATAAAAGATGAAAAAAGAAAAAAAAATAAAGTTTAGTCATAGGCTTGCAGCTGAGGAACCAACAATACCTCAGTTGTTATTTCCTCAAGCTTTGAGTGGCCCTGCCCCTTTTGATAAGGGGAATGCACAGATAGAGGAAATGATGGAGACCTTTAAGCAGGTAAAAAGCAATTTGCCCCTGCTTGATACAATTAGACAGGGCCCAGCCTATGCCAAATATCTGAAAGACCTTTGTACCCAGAAAAGAAAAGCTAGAGGCCATTTATCCAGAAAGGTCTTTGCAACTGATACTGTTAATTCTGTATTAAACATAACAATGCCAGAGAAGTTGTAAGACCCTGGGATACCCACTATTCCCTGCATAATTGGAGACCACACAATTGGAAGGGCCCTTCTAGACCTTGGAGCTAGTGTAAACCTGCTGCCATACAGTGTGTATCAGCAGCTAGGTTTGGGGGAGCCAAAACCCACCCCCATTCTGCTGTTAATGGCTGATAGGTCTGAAAGGAGACCTATGGGAGTAATTGAGGATATCTTAGTAGGGGTGGACAATTTCTTTTACCCTGTAGACTTCCTGATTTTGGATATGGGCGGCAACAAGAGTACAACCCTTATTCCTATTATTTTGGGCAGGCCATTCTTGGCCACTGCCAATGCATACATTCAATGCAGGTCAAGGATTATGGAGATAACTTTCGGACACATGAAGGTTGAACTGAATGTGTACAACAGTGCAAAATACCCTCAGCTGGACAATGAGGAAAGCTTTACAGTGGATGTATTTGAGGAAGTTGTTGAAGAAGAATTGCCCACTCTGCTGGATTGAGGCAACATTGTCAAAAGTTTAATTTAAGTTTGGGACATGGTAGAGGAAGGAAGCCCAGCTGTTATGACAGAAGACATAACCACATTAAAGTCTTCTGTGGGCTTAGTGCAGCATTTCATTTGGAAACCTACATTGCTGCCTCTTCCTCAAACCAATAAAGCACCAATCTTGCCATCCACCTAACAAGCCCCTGATCTGGATCTTAAGAAGCTTTCAAAAACATTGAAATATGCCTTCCTTGAGAAAGGTGAAAAACTTCCTGTAATTATCTCCTCCCCTCTTACCAATGAGCAAGAGGAAGAATTACTAATAGTCCTGAGAAAGCACAAAAAGGCAATTGGCTGGACTATTACAGATCTAGGAGGGATAGATGCATCAATCTGTATGCACAGGATCCATTTAGAGGAGGGCTCAGTACCCTCCAGGAAAATGCAGAGAAAATTGAATTCTCACATGCGGGAAGTGGTCCTCAAAGAGATTATTAAATTGCTAGATGCCGGGGTAATTTATCCCATTTCTGATTCTGAATGGGTGGCACCTATCCAAATGGTGCCTAAGAAATCTGGCATAACAGTTATTACAACTGAGTCTGGAGAGCTGAGACCTGCCAGGGAGACCACTGGCTGGAGGGTTTGCTTAGATTATCGAAAGCTCAACTCTAAAACTAGAAAAGACCACTTCTCTCTCCCCTTCATAGATCAAATTCTGGATAAGTTGGCTGGAAAAGCTTTTTATTGCTTTCTTGATGGGTACTTAGGGTACAACCAGATCCCTGTGCACCCTCATGACCAAGAGAAAACTCCATTTACTTGCCCTTTTGGAACCTTTGCTTACCGAAGGATGCCTTTTGGGCTGTGTAATGCCCCAGCTACCTTTCAGAGGTGTATGTATGCCATATTCTCTAATATGATTGACAAGTTCTTGGAAATTTTTATGGATGATTTCTCTGTATATGGGGACAGTTTTGGCCAATGCCTGCAACACCTCCACCTAGTCTTGTAAAGATGTGAGGAGACCAATCTGATCTTAAGTTGGGAAAAGAGCCACTTCATGGTAACACAAGGTATTGTGTTGGGCCATGTAGTTTCTAAAGAAAGGATTGAGGTAGATAAGGCCAAAGTTGACCTCAATTCAAATTTACCCCCTCCAAAAATAGTCAAACAAATCAAATCTTTTCTTGGACATGCAGGATTCTACAGGAGGTTCATTAAAGACTTCAGCAAAATTGCTAAACCATTGTGCTGCCAGGATGTGCCCTTTGATTTTTCTGCTGAATGTCTTGAGGCTTTTGAAACTTTTAAGCTATGCCTCACCTCTGCCCTTGTACTCCAAACACCTGACTATGCACTGCCCTTTGAGCTAATGTGTGATGCATCCGACTTGGCAATAGGTGCTGTTTTGGGCCAAAGGAAAGATAAGCTGCCAGTGGTCATTGCCTATGTCAGCAAATCACTTGCTGAAGCTCAGCTGAATTACACCAAATTGAGAAAGAGCTTATGGCAGTGGTTTTTACTGTAGATAAATTTAGACCTTACCTACTTGGGTCTAAAACTGTAATCTTCAAAGACCACTCAGCATTGAAATACCTATTGTCCAAGAAAGATGTTAAGCCCAGGCTGATTAGATGGATACTTATGTTACAGGAGTTTGACATTGAAATCAAGGACAAAAAGGGTGTGAAAATGTGGTGGCTGACCATTTGTCCAGAATTATATTGGAAAAATATGTTGATGACCCTACAAATGATGTTTTCCCGGATGAGCAATTGTTTACCATCCAATCCTTGGTTCCTTGGTATGCACACATTGTAAATTATTTAGTTATAGGCAAGATTCCTGCCAATAGGACCAAAATGGACAAAGACCTGTTCTTCTCACAGGTCAAATTCTTTTTCTGGGAGGAACATTGCTTATACAAATATTGTGCAGACCAAATCATCCAAAAATGTATTTTCGAAAGTGATGTCCCCAGTATTTTGGCCATGTGTCATGAAAATGCCTGTGGGGGCCACTTTAGTGGAAGAAAAATAGTTAGCAAGATCTTGTAGTGTGGGTTCTATTGGCCTTCTTTATTCAGAGATGCCAATACACACTACAGAACATGTGAGAGATATTAGAAATTAGGATGGCTGTCTAAAAGAAACTCAATGCCTTTGCAGCCCATCCTTGTTATGGAACTGTTTGATGTCTGAGGTATTAACTTTATGGGCCCCTTTCCTCCTTCAAATGGTTATCATTTCATCTTAGTGGCAGTAGATTATGTTTCAAAATGGGTAGAAGCTATTGCCACAAGAACCAGTGATAATCAGGTTGTCCTCAAATTTGTAAAGCAAAATATCTTCTCAAGATTTGGCACCCCTAGAGCCATTATCAGTGATCGGGGTAGCCATTTCTGCAATAGAAATTTTGAGAGTTTGCTCAAGAAATATTCTGTCACCCATAGGATTGCTACTCCCTACCACCCGCAAACCAGTGGGCAAGTTGAAATTTCTAATAGGGAGATCAAGCACATCCTTGAGAAGACTGTGAGGACTGACAGAAAGGAGTAGACTGATAAGTTAAATGATGCATTATGGGCTTATAGGACTGCTTATAAGACTCTCATTGGGATGTCCCCATTCAGACTGGTTTATGACAAGGCTTGCCATCTCCCAGTAGAGTTAGAACACATGGCCTATTGGGCCATAAAAAATTTAAATCTAGACCTAACTTCTGCTGGTCATCACAGGTTACTGCAGCTGTCAGAACTGGATGAGCTGAGGATGGATGCATATGCCAATGCCCGGATATACAAGGAAAGGTCCAAGGCTTTCTTTGACAAGGGTTTATTAAGAAAGAGCTTCATGGCTGCTGATAAGATTTGGTTGTTCAACTCCAAACTTAAATTTTTTCCTGGCAAACTGAAATTCAGATGGGAAGGTCCCTATATTATCATGAATGCTTCCCCATCTGGTGCTGTGGAAATCAAGGATCCAAAATCTGAGAAAACCTTGAAGGTGAATGGTCCGAGGCTTAAGCCTTGTTTAGAAAAACCCGCTGAACCTATGAACACCATTCACTTTCAAGGAGACCCTTCATTAAACTGATCTACAGATGTGTCCATGTTGTATTATGTGTACTTTGGTTTTGATAGGTTTATATTGCCTTCTTTTGTTCAAATTTTTTTAGGAAATTTTAGTGGTCTCACTTAAGTCTGAATCTATCTGGTCTGATTTCTTTTTATGCTTGGTTTGATGATTACTGCTCTTGAATTGATGTTTTTTTGATTGAATGCACGATGTTCGGATAATGATTTTTGCTATATATGCTTGAATATTTGAGTTTAAAGTATCTCGGGGTGCCCCTAGTGGTGGGTTTTACCTAGGATCCAGCCACAGCACAAATGTAAATGGCAGAATGAAGAGTGCATGCTCTCTGATTAATGATTTGCTATCGCGAGATTCAAAGTGAACCCTGGGAGACTCTCATGCAATCTAAATGGAGCACTTCAATAGCTGTCGCGGGGTTCAAAATGAGGCCTGGGAGACTCTCGCGCAATCTAAATGGAATTCTTCACTAGCTGTCGCGAGATTTAAAGTGAACCCTGGGAGCCTCTTGCTCAATCCAAGTTGCAATTACACCTTCGCTAGGTTTCATTTCCCATCCCGTGACCAGATATTTCCAAAGCGCGCCAAGCCTAGTGATAAGTATTCCAAACCCGCGCTTGTCTCCTTTTCCAGTGCTCTCTCTCTTCTCCATCCAGCGAACCCTAGCTTTCAGCGCTCTTCCACCTCTCTCCTCCAGCGTCCATTCTACAACCCATTATTCACACCATGATCCTAGAGATTTGTTTCTAACGTCATCCCCATCAGTTGGCCTCTGCTCAGAGATCTCGTGGTGCACTGTGCGTCAGATCGAACCAAACCCTACGATTTTAGGGTAAGCACTCAGATCTTGGTCCCCTTTTTTCATCTTTAAAAGTAGAGTTTCTAATGGCCCCTAAGAGTGCACCAAAGAAAAGGGCCAGGGATAAGGCCCTTGTTGAGCCCACTCCTAAGAAGGTCAAGACTTCTAAGGCACCGAAAAAAAGGAAGGAAGTGGTTGAGGAGGTGGAGGAGCCAACCCCTGAGTTTTTTACACCCTCTGAGCTCATGGCTTCAATCCCCTTGGAGCCTGAAATAGCTTTCGACCTGCCCTTCTTTAAGAAGGAGCCTCCCTCTGCCCCTGCCATTCAATTTATGAGCAAGGCTGGTCTGACACCCTTGATAAAAGGAATTCCAGCACTAGCCTACCCTAGGCTAGTTCAACTTTTTTATCAGCACATCAGGGTCACCAAGGACAAAGATGGACAATTAGGCTTTCTCGTGCTGATTGATGATTTTGAGATGTTGATTAACCCCAAGCTGATTGCAGAAGTATTGGGCATCCCAGCTGCATTTGACACTAGCTGTGGATATGGCCCTCCCCTGAGTGCCTCAATTGATACCATTGCGAGGGCTCTTACTAGAAGATTAAAGGCCTCAGGGGATTCCATCAGAAGAAGAGAGTTGGAGCCAAGCCTCCTTTTCATTGACCAGGTCTTGAGAAAAAACATCTACTGCTCAGGCCATCAGCAGGAGAGGAGGGCTCCTATTACTAATGTTGTTTACTCTTTCTCTCTGGGCCATGGCTTCCATGCAGCCTGGTTAATTTTTGACGAAATGAAGGACCTGGTGGAGAAGCTAGGGCAGAAAAAGAAGCCACACACACTCTCCTATGCCAGAGTCATCACCAAACTACTTTTGAGGGGGGGGTTACAAGATACCAAAAGGAGAGGAGACTACCACCCTTGCCCCTACAACTTTTGCCAAGTGGCAATGGGGAATCAGCAGGAGCCTGATGGAAATACAGAAGAAGAAGAAAGCTGAGGCTCAGGCCCCTCCCAAGCAAACAGATGAGGAAGTTGTTACAAGTCCCACCCCTGCTACCAAAGAGGTGGTTCAAGATCCTCTCACTACCACTGCTGCAGTAGCCCCCACATCCCCTCCACCTTTTACTGCAAGATTCCCTATCCTGACAACATCCCATCCCATTACACCATCAACATCTCTCCCTTCCTCCACTACACCCCTTTTTCCTGTGATTGGTACCTGGGAGGACACCACCCGCCATGACAACCCCACACCTTCCCCTACACTATCTCAATACACAGCTTCCATACCCCCATTATCTTCACAAAACCCCGACAGCCCTCCACTGATCTCATATAAGAAAAAGAAAACCACAGACATAACCCCCACCATGTCCCTACCCCCACCCACAATCCCTTTTATCCCCACTGACACACCTCACATTGACCAAGACACCACTCCAGCCATGCCTACTACATCCCCACTCACAGACATAAACCTCAACCTTAACGCAACCACCGGATTCCAAGCCTTTATGGCTAGTTTCCTTGACACCATGCCCACCCACTACACCCCCCTCCCGGACTCCCCAACTACATCACCACATCACTCACCAGAACCCTAATCTCCTCCTCCTTCCACTTTCCATCATGCCCCCTCCTCCCCTTTTCAACCTATTCCATCTTCTACACAATCTCAACCTCGCAACCCAGACGCACTTACACTTATCCTCTCCCTCATCCAAGACATCCAATCACAACTGTCCACCACAACACAGGACCAGATGCAAACAGAAATCACATCCATCAAATCCACACTTCAGACATTGACAAACCAACCCATCCCTCAACAATCTAATCAAACCTCACTGGTCCTTTCCCCTTCCAGCCCTGACTCCCCAACCCAACCATTCTCTTTCATACCATTCACCATTCCCTTTTTCCCTTCCCCAGCACCACCTACTCCTAGCGAGCCTACCTCATTTTCTTACCCCCCAATGCCTTCCATCCCACCTCTTATACTATCCCCTCCAATATTCATTGAGAAATCCACCCAAACAGACCCAGACCCTGTTATCCTCCCCCAACAACTAGACTTACCCACTGATAACACCACTTTCCCCACTCAGGACAAATCACATTTTGCTCCTTCCACTTCTTCTCTTCCTATCGCACCTAAACACTCCTTTTACATCCCTCCCTACCTCACCATCCTCCATGTCATGAGAGACAATCCAATCCATAGAGACCCCCCTGCTGCAGCAGATTACTGAACTTGAGGAAGCCCAAAGAAAATAATTACTGGGTATTTCCCTTGGGTGGACTAACATCTTGGAGGCCTATGAGAAGGCAAAAACTATGGCTGCTTATCATAAGATGAATCTGGAGCTGGAGAAAGCAAATACTAATGTGGAGAGGATAAAAGCAAGAATGCTCGAAAAACGACTCAACAATGCCCAGGAAATCTTTCGACTCCAAAAGGAAATTCATGAAACTGACCTCCTGAAAGCCTAAATCCAGATAGCCTCTTTGGAAGCTGCATTGGCTGCTACCAGAAGTGCAGCTCAGCAGCCCACCCCCCTCTCTATACTCATTCCAAAACCTGAGTCTCAAGCTACCCAAACCCCTGCTGCCCCTCCTTCATCACCCCCTACTGAGCAAACTTATCCTAAATAGAGGAAAGTCACTGCTAAGAGGACTGCTTCCACAGCAGCCTCTATCAAAATTGGCAAAGAGCCAACTGCCCAATCTGAGGAGGCACAACCACATGGCTAGCTAGAAAAAGGGAAGTCCCCTGTAGCCCCCCCTGAGCAAGATAAAGGAAAATCCCCTATGATCCCTCTTGAACCCAAGACCAGAAAAATGAGGGTGAGGGTACCGAAAGCCCCAACCATGAAGAAACCACCAGCCCAACTAAAGAAACCAAGGCAGCCAAAGAAAAATAGTCCAACTGAGAGTAAAATAAAGAAGAAAAAGACCAAAGCTCTCACTGACAGAGCCAAGTCCAAGCTCAGTTCTGAGAACAAAGCTGAACTTAGGAAACATGCACAACATATGGGCTGGGACTGGTTCACAGATTCCGATTCCTCCTCCTCCTAAACTAGATTGTAGTTAGGCTTTTCTTTGTTTTCCACTTCTTTTCTTGTCATTGTAATTACAGTTGTACATTTCTTTCGAAGATAATAGAATTTCTTTTTGTATATTGCTTTCTGTATATTGTCTGTATGTGTTTATTTTTTTTCATGACTATTACCCTACACTTTCTCACCTTTGAACCAGTGAGGACACTGCTCCTCATGGTTTGGGGGTGTGGCAGGGTAGGCCTGCCAATAGAATAGTTAACTTTAGTACAATCGTGGTGGTGTAATTAGAATCAATAAAGTCAATTTCCACTTAACTTGCTGCAATGAGGAAATTTGTGAAAAATTAAAATATTTTTTGCAGACATTTCGAAACTGAAAATTTTAAAATCTTGGCACCACCATGAAGCTAACATTAGAAATTTTAAATTAGTACCTAGTAAACCTAAGAGGAGAGAAAAAGGTGAAAATACACTCCATGAGTTAAAAAGAGGACCATACCTAGTGAGATTTAGGCCCATCAATGTCTGTTGAAGAGTGTTTTGGTATTTTTTTTTCTGCTCTAAGGTTTGATTGACTCAGCACTTTTTACTAGAAGTTAGGCACCTCCAAATCAAAACTGGTTGACAGCACTCATGACACTAAGGAAATGATTCAAGGCCCTCATTTGGATAGTTTGAGCCTGAAATCCCAACCTTTTAAAACTACTCTTTTGCATACACTCTTTGAGCCTCAAAAAGTCCTATTTTTCTTTAACAAACACTGGAGTACTTGCACCTTAACCTCATGACCTGATTCAAGCTTACCCTCACTCTGAGAAATCAGAAGGTAAAGGAGGAGTTGAAGGAAGTGAGAGTGGTCCAACATTTGGTAGGAGAAGAAAAGTAAACTATGAACAACAATGTGTTGGTGGTATTTGTGTGGCAGTTCATCACAAAAATCATAAAAATAAAAAGAAGAAAAATAACAAAAAGAGAAAAAGGAAGAGAAGTTTGGAGAAGAACATCATCTGAAAATTGAAAAGAAGAGGAGAAACTGGCCATTTTGATTCTGAAATATATCAAGTAAGATGAAGTTGTGCTGAAATGAAGGTAGTGAAGTCATGAGTCACTCCATACCTTGCTAATTTCTCAATTTTGATTTCCTTTTTACCCCTTCATTCTTTATATCCCTCACCCATAAGCCACATTACAACCCATTCAACAAGACCTTGAAGATCGAAAGTGGAATGAGCTGTCAGGTGGAGATGAGGGAGTACCTAATCTATGGTGAAAAGCCATGAGGATGTCAGAAATTAGAAGCTTTACCTATGCTTATGCTTGCGGGCCCATTTGGGGTCTGTAACTGCTCTTGAGCTACTTTAAATATGAACACCCCTAGATATTCATTGTTGAGAGAAAACCCTGGTGAGAATTGGGTCTGACTTGTAACTTCATTGGGGTTGTATCCAATCTGATTTTTGAATTTAAGGCAAGTTTGGTACTGATATGTGCACATTGAATTTCTAATGTAAAATAATTGGTGGAAATGCAAACACATGCTAAATTTTTTTTTTTTGAGTTTTAAATGGCCTGCATTACTGCTACAATTTCCTCTGAATTCCAAAGGAAAGTGGATTGATGCTTTATTCATTGAAATTTGTTTTACCATTGACTGCACCACTTTTAACTATTTTTATTGTGAAGTTTGTGGGTATCTTCACTGAAAACCCTCAGGAGACTTCACTCCTCCACTAGGGATCACCTAGGAATTTAAAAGGCTTGGTACATATGCTAAATATACCCGTGATCCCTACGAAAGTGGCATTTAATTAGTTAAAGCTTTGCTAAGGGACTAGCAAAGATTAGGTTTGGGGGTGTGTTAAGACCTAAAATGTACCACTTTTCACCCTTTAACTTAATCTCTGTTAGACCCTTAGTCATTTAATAAATGTATGTTAAGTCCATTTTGTAGGTAATAAGTAGCAGCTGCAGATAAGGCCCTAACCATGCCAAGAAGCCTACTTTTACCCCAGAAGTTTCTTAGAAGAGAGGAAGTTGGATCCAGACAGAGAATTGGCTGCAGCATAGGCAAAGCATAGTAGCAACAAATCAAGAAGTGAGCCTCGCACAGATGTCGCAGGGTTTAATTGTTTCAGAGAAAAAATGCTTCACACAGTTGACACGGGTTCAAGGCAAAGACACCAATCGCTTCCCATATTGTTATCGGGTAGATTAATGATGTAAGGGCCTGTAGCGAGCCAGCGTTCTCACGAGGCTCAGTTGTAAGCGCTCGTGCAGCTCAAGAGAGGAGCATTTAATCTTCGCGCGATTCACTGAGGAGATAGAGCTCCAGGCATTCCTGCGCGCAGTTGTCGCGCAATGGCCGCGGGATGCAGATCTTCCGGGAACTGCTCGTGCAATCCGCAGGCCTAGCATATTGCTTTTTCGCGAGAATCCCTGTGAGATTCACCAAGGAATGAACTGCGCGTGCGATTCCCGCACCACTCAAATGGAAAGCGCAATCTCGTGACGATCAGAGCATTCCCGCGATAACCAAACTATCTATCCCGCGACTGCAAGAGCTTCAAGTCAATTCAATCCCATGACAACAACTCTATCACGCGATAAGGCCTACAAACCCTTGCTACCTAGCGAGGCTCGAGATCTTTACTCCCCCCCCCACTTCTGCAGGGGCAGCCTGGGAACTTCCAGTAACTAGGGCATGCACTCCAATGCTTCAATCTCCGTGCACACGCCCTGAGGCATCCAAGGAACAGAAATGGGCCACGTTTGCATCATTAAAATTAGGGTTTTTCTAACCCTAATGCTCTCACAGCCGATTGCTATATAAGCCTTAGCCTAATTTAGGTTTACGGAGGCCATCTTCTTGAATCAGCTGTAGAGTTCCAGTAGGTTAAGGTTAGGGATTAGGTAGTATCTTTTTCCTTTTTCTTCTCTCCATAGTCCAGCACTTGCTGGCTATGCCTTTGTATGTTTATTTGGAACAGTTTAATGGTATTTTATAATAGGATGTTATACATATATGGGATTGAAGTTTGAGGATTGTTCTGTACAAGGCTGCTGTCATGAGATCCTGCATTGCTAAGTTCTATTGTAAGGAATGGAGGATTGTTTTTAAGGATTTATTTAGATCCAAGTGACCTGTGTGTCCAGACTAGGCACATATGTAGGCCTATGCCCCACCACAGGATCCACTAAATTTGAATCCCCATGGGAGCCTGAGCTGGTAGCCTTGGGAACATGGTGGTGGCAGTAATCTACTTGTTTTGTCTTAGACCTCTATGAGGAGGATAGCCTCTGTGGATAGTTTGTGGCCATTTGAGTGGACAGGTTATAGCCCTAGGGTGAGGCCAATCCACAGATCTAAGATAGATTCTTCTTCTCTGTACTTGCGCTTGTAGCCCTGTGAGAGATTGTGCAGAGACAGACTCTCCTGCATTTGTATAGACCCATCATCAGATGGCAAATCTGATCTGGCTATAGAGATTATAGGCTTGTGACTGGATCACTGCTGTCTTTCTAAAATAGTGAACATCTAGACCTAAAGCTATTACTCAAACTCTTGCTGGTCCTGTGTGTCCAGGCTAGTGCACATTGCAGGCCTATGCCCCATAATAGAACTTTAGGGGTTGAGGTTCCTATGGATTCTTGAGCTGGTAGCCTGGATGATGTAGTGCCTACAATGATAAACATGTTCTGACCCATCCATGGACTGTGGTTCCCCTATTGGATAGTCTGTAACCATTTGAGTGGATAGGTTATAGCCATAAGGGATTGTATCATGGCACAAGGGTGAGTTGGATCCTTTCTCCTCTTTGGTGATAATGTAGCCATTGGACAGGACTTCTATAGCAGCAGATCTGAGTCTGAGTTATAAAACCCATCAGATCTGTACCTAATAGCCTACTTCTCACCCTTTTTATATTTATTTTCTCACACTCCATCATTCATCTCAACCATTTCTATAGTTTAGGCTTTAATTTATCATAGGATTTAAACAATAGTGACCCTAAATCTCCTTCCATTTAGGATTGTTGTTAGGCTACTTTAGAGTGCTTGCTATTGACTTTATTGAAGACAGTGATAAGAATGGGGTGAATGAAAATGAATGAAAGGTGGATTAAAAATGACAGAGCAATAAGCCTAAAATATGCACAATCCTGTAAGATACAGGGCCTGTTGTAGCAAGTTTTGATAAGTAAGAGTTTGTCCCACAGGGAAATTGATCTTAAGCTCTAAGGGAGCCATCTTTAGTAGGCCCTCCAGATCTGACTACAGATCTGGATCTGGCAATCCTAAATGGAAGGGGATTTGGGGTCACTAAAGTCTAAATTCTAAGGTATCCAAATGTCTAAACTATAGAAAGGTTTAAGAAAGAAGATGGAGTGAGAAAATAAATATAAAAGGGTGAGAAGTATGCTATTAGGTTCATATCTGATGGGTTTCATGACTCAGATTCAGATCTGCTACTATAGAAGTCCTGTCCAGTGGCTACATTATCACCACTGAGGAGAAAGAATCCAACTCATCTCTGTGCCATGATTCAATCCCTTTATGGTTATAACCTGTCCACTTAAATGGTCACAGATTATCCAATTGGGGAACCACAGTCCAGAGATGGATCAGAACGAATTTATCATTGTAGGCACTACTTCATCCAGGCTACAAGCACAAGAATCCATAGGGAACCTCAACCTCTAAAGTGCTATGTGTGGGGCTAGGCCTGTATGGGAGCATGTTAGCCCAGACACATAGAACCAGCAAGAAGTTGAGTGCAGCCTCAGATCCAGCTGTCCACTGCTTTAGAGAGTCTGCAGTGATCCAGTGGCAAGCCTACAATTTCTATAACCAAACCAGATCTGCCATCTGATGGCGGGTCTATACACATACAGGGGAGTTTGTCTCAGCACAATCTCTCACAGGGCTACAAGCACAAGTGCAGAGAAGAATAATCCATCTTGAGTCTGTGGGTTGGCTTCACCCTAAGGCTATAACCTGTCCACTTAAATGGTCACAGACTATCCCAGAGGCTATCCTCCTCACAAAGCTCAAGATAGAACAAGAAACATTGCTGCCACCACCATGTTCACAAGGCTACAAAAGCTCATTACTCCCTTGGGGACTTCAGATCTAGTGGGTCCTGTGGTGGGGCAAGGCCTGTATGGGAGCATGTTAGCCTAGACACACAGGTCACTTGGATCTGAATAAACCATGAAATCAGTCCTCCATTGCTTACAATATGTCCTAGCAATGGAGGATCTCAAGATAACAGCCTTGTATAGAACAACTCACAAAAATCCCATAAAAGTAAAACACCCTATCATGAAACTCCATTAATCTATTCCAAATAGTCATACAAAGGCATAGCCAACAACTGCTGGACTATGGAGAGAAGAAAAAGTAAAAAGAAAACTACCTAAAACTTACTAGAAATATGCAGCTACTACAAGAAGAAGAAGAAGATAGACTAAATTTTATTCTAAGCAGAGAATCCTTTAAACCTAATCCAGGCTTAGATTTATATAGCAGTTAGTTTGGCGGCACATTAGGGTTAGGAAACCCTAATTTTAACGATGCCACATGGCCTAATATTGTCCCTTGGATGCCTCAGGGTGCGTGCACAGAACTTGGAGCGTTGGAATGCGTGCCCTAATTGCTGGAAGTTCCCAGAATGTCCTCTGCAGAGGTGAGGGAGAGTTAGAGTTTAGAGCCTCGCCAGGTAGCACTGGTTTCCAAGATCTGCCGTGATAGCATGCTCTAGCCGTCATGGTTGTCTTAGTTGCTTTAAAGCGCATGCGCGATAGAGCATTGGATCCTCGCTGGATTGCTCTGGTCTTCGCGGGATTGCACTTTCCTTCTGAATGGCTGGGGAATCGCATGAGCAATATAGTTTATGAATGGATCTTCGCGAGGATGTGATGTGCATTGGTCTCTGAATTGCGCAAAAATTTTTCTGAAGTTTTGGATCCCGCGGCCACTACGCGACAACTGCGCGCTGAAATACCTGGAGCTCTCTCTCCTCAGTTGATCTGAGTGAACTGCACGAGGTTTGAGAGATGCTTTCTTGAGTCATCGAGGCTAGCAGCGATTATATTTAAGCTTCGTGAGCTGGCGATATGATTAAGCCCTCTCACCCAATCTGCGAGAACATTGCAGGCTATTGGAAATGAAGTTTTGGGAGGCTCGCTAGGACTGCGCGAGGCTTAATTTCTGAATCCTTTAAAGCTTGTGAAAGCTGTGCGAGATTCAATTCTTGTCTGGGTTCAGCTTTCATCCTTCTAAGGGACTTCTGGGGCAAAAGTGGGCTCCTTAACAGGGTTCAGGCCTTATTGCAGCTGCTGTTTATTATCTACAGAAATGACTTAACACACATTTATTAGATGGCTAAGGGTCTAACAGAGGCTAAGTTAAGGGGTGAAAAGTGGTACTTTTCATGTCTTAACACCCAGATCTGTAGTCAGACCTGGAGGGCCTACTAAAGATGGCTCCCTTGGAGGTTTAGACCATTTTCCATGTGGGACAAACTCTTACTTATTAAAACTTGCTACAACAGGCCCTGTATCTTGCAGGTCTGTGTATTTTTGGACTTGCTGCTTTGTAGATTTATTTTCACTAACACATTCTTATCACTATTTTCAATAAAGTTAGTAGCAAGCATCTAAAATACCCTAACATTGCGCCAGTATAAATCCCCTGAGATTTTAGCCTGGCGTAACTATTAGTTACGCCAGACTAAAATTCCCCCTCTACAGCCATCTCAGGACCATTGAGGAGGGGACTTCTACCCTTTTTGTTAGCTTTACATATATTTGCACTTCCAATCATTGATGGCTTGAGAATTACTTTGCTATGTGCAGGATTGATCCTACGTTGAGGCATGCAACCCAAAAGGCCACTTTCTAAAAAGGCGTTGAGCAGACACATCCTGCAGAGAAACAGATTTGATACCAAGCAATCGGGGCATAAAATCAAAGCAAGACCATCTCCCAAATGATAATAAAAATCAAATTTGTTTCCAAAGTACCACACCAACCATTCTCCCAATTGTTTAAAACAAATCCAAAACAAATTCCAAAAAAATAAATGCTGAAGGAAACTAATAGCTAATTCCTTGCTCGCGCCCTTTGATTTCTTGCGACAGCGAGAGGGGCCCTGATAGGTCCGCATGTCCCCCACCCTAGACCATGCCTGTGAGATCCTACTGAGTAGGGAACGCAACTCCTTAGCACGGGCACGCTGCAAAGCACGATTATGGTCAAGGTCAATTGAGGGACCAGTAATAATAAAATGTACGAGAGGAACAAGGCAGCAAGGCACTCACCGTCTCCACCTCCCTAAGCTCAGCAAGATGACGGTGATACTCCGCGTATTACATGGCCGAGTTGAAGTCCAGCGATACAATATTCAGCTGTCGGGACAATCCTAAAAGCGTGCAGGGAAACCAAAATGGAGGAAGACTGACTCATCATAAAACTTACCCCAGGGACTACCTCAGGAGGAGGAATGCGGGCCGCTACAGCGGAGAGCTGTGCCAGTCGATATACGTCGGCACAGAGGTCTGAGAGGAAGCCATCGTCAAGACGCCAAAAGGTCCCATAGGCTACAGATGGACCCCCACCAGGGACACTCGCCTAAGAGGTACCCGACGGACCAGCACCAGAGGGATCTACCCCTAACATGTCGGTAGTACTCGGCCCACCTTCGTCGTCTGAGTCATCCCTCGGAGCAAACTATGCACCAAATAAGGATCCATTCGAATGAGAACAAAAGCCGAATCAAACAAAAAAAATAAATAAAATAAGGGAAACTAATCCAAGCAGAGAAGAAATTACCTGACCGATGAGGCTGCCAATTGCCAGAAAATTAGCGCTAGGGACAAAGCGCGGCAGGATGAACCGGTATAGCAGGCACTCGTACCAAGCCTGATAATCCTCAGGCACATGGAAAGCATGAATGGGGAACCAGTTGTTGAAAAAGGCCGCCGTCAGCTCCTCGATACTACCAGTGGGACTCCAAACATCGGCCGGGGGGTCCACAGGTATGGCGTAGTAGCCCTGAAATTGGTGGACCACTCGCTCCCCCAAATAGTAGCATCTGGCCCATGCTCTGTAGAAGAAGACGACACGCTGATTGTTGAATAGTCGGGAGGCACCCACGGCTACTCGGTCCCAGAAGGGGGATGTCAGGTACGGATAAGGGAGGATCTGCTCAAAGTCAAAAGCGAGAGAGACCAAGTAAGCAACACCTCAATCAAAAGAAATGTCCAAGTTGAAAGTAAACAAATGTTGAAAAGTTATCACCTGCTCGGGGACCATCAAGTCAAGCTGAGACCTTAGGCCCATTTCTAGGTGCTTTAGGCCCACATCACGGCGTCAGGCCTGATGCCAGTTGCTGAGGAGGGGATAGGTGAGCACCTCCGAGAAAAGGAGCGGGCGCCCAGGGTGAAAGTGGTGATATCCCCATACCTGAAAGAGGGGCATGGCATAAGAACGGGTCAGTAGCATATATGGATCAGTTAAAAAAATGAATGACAGTGATGGCAAAAGCAAAGGAAAGAGGAGCTACCTACAGGGCGGCCCAAAATTCCACGGCAGACTTCGAGTCCCCGGTCGTAACTCGAGATAAGTTGTACATCAACCAGGCATATCCTGCCCCTCCCCAATCATACCTGGGGATGTCGCCCCAATTATCCATCACGCTCAACAAGGCCAAACTGACTTGTCCCCCACTAGCATTTGTGAAAAGAGTCTTGCCCAACAGGAGTAGGAGGGTAATGCAAGCTAAGACAATCGCCCGCTCTGGTGTGATGTAAAGCACCCGGTCCGGCTGACCCAGGTCCACCAACTCGTCAGCAGAGAAGAGGGAGGCCAGCCAAGACATCTTGACCTCTATGTCGTGGGTCTGCCCACGAGGAGGACAAGCCCCAATCAGTCGAGTAATGTCCTCACGGCTCGGTACCGTCAAAGTGGATATCGTGACCCCCCCTATCCTAATGCTAGTGATCATGGCCCAGTCAACAGGTGTCAACGTCATCTCGGCATACGGCATGTGGAACGTCATGGTCTCAGGACGAAACCTCTCAATCAGGGCCTTCAGATAGGCGGCCTCAGCCCTCATTGCAGGGCAGGACAAGAACTCCCCGAAACCCACCTGCTCCAACAGGACCTTCACTACGGGGGGAACATAAAGGTAGAACTCATGGAAATCGAGCCACCCCCCGCGGAACACAATGTTGGGCAGCTCCTGTACCTAAGAAAATGCACATCAGATCAAAGAAGCAAAAAAGGAGAGAGTGCATAATGGAAAGGAATTGAACCTATCTCTTACCTTCCTCGCTAATCCAAAGTTTAAGATGTGGGTGTGCTGCTGATGAAGGAAGTCGGCCCGGGTAGCCTCGCCCTGCATCTCGAGCCATGGGCCCGCTCTCCGCTCCTCCCAGAGGAACTGCTCCCCATGCGGGCCATACACTATCTCGGGCCCCTCCTCGTGGCCCTCCTCGGGAATATGCTCACCCTCACTCGACATTCTGGGGCAACAAAAAGCAATCACGTCAGAGCAGATCACTGATAAAGAGTTATGATATTCTATGCCGAAAACAAGAGGTAAGCATGCTCACCCTTCCCCTTTCTTTTCATATATTTTCATAAATAAGAGATACACATGCCTAAACGAAAAGAGAGATCCCTTTTAGGTTGAAAATGCAAAAAAATCTTTCCTTCAAAAAAAAAATGACAAAAATAAATAACCTTCCTGTATTCTAAAATGAAGTAAGTTAAAATCATTTATGTTTCTAAAGAAATAATAAAAAAGGGGGGCCCTTCTCTCTTACAAAAGCAAACAAAATCTTTACTTTGCTTACAAAAATCGTAAAAACAAAAAATCCTTGCTTTATTAAAAACAAAAACAAGAAAAACCCCTTACTTTGCTTAAAAAAAAAATCATCATCATCATAAAAAAAAACATTTTCTTTGCTTTATTCTAATAAAAATAAAACAAAAAAAAAAGAGAGAAGTCTTGCTTTAGGTCTTTCTTTTAAAAACAAAAAAAATAGAGAAAAAGTCCTTATGTTTTATAAAAATAAAAAACAAAACAAAAAAATGAGCCTTTTCCTTTGTCGGTTCTCAAAAATATATATGAAAAAAAAAATCATCATCACTCTCCTTAACTTTCAAAAAATAGAAAGCAAAAATCATTTCTTTTTCTAAAAAAATCTTTTTCCCCTAAATTAGTATTCACACAAAAAAAAAAAAATAATAATAACCCTAAGTCCATTGCTTTATATGCAAAATAAAAACAAAAAAAAACAAAAAACACAAACAAAAAGCAATAAAAAAAATCATTCCATATATATATATTAGGCACCAATAAATCCATGAAACAACAAAATAGGGCATTATTCATACAGAATCATCCACACTCCATCAATAAATATACACACCATAAAAAATAAACCATTACTCATCAAAGAATACAAGATCGTGATCATATCTACAAGAAAAAGCAAGAAAAATCAAAGAAAATGAGTTTTAATGGTTACCTTTAGAGAGAAAAGGGGTCTTTGGTCTAGCGTGAGCCCGCAATCGATCCACAAGCGAAAGCAATGGTAATAGGGCACGCGTAGAGGCAATGTAAAGGAATTCTAGGAGGAGGGCGGTTTTCAGTTTTAAAGAGGAAGAGAGGGGGGAAAGAATTTGAAATGATGCCCCACAGCCCGAGTTCGGGCTATTTAAACTGCACAGCCAAACCTGGTGCAACTAATAGTTGCGCTAGGCAAAAATTTGCCTTCATTTTGCTTGGCGCAACTATTAGTTGAGCCAGGCTATCTTTGGGCCCGTAGTGGCCTAGCGCAACTAATAGTTGTGCCAGGCACTTAGGCCGGGTTCCAGGTCTGGTACGGGCCAAATGGGAAAACCGGTTACCCCACCTTTTGTTGTTTGATCTGTCACTCTCGGCAGATGCACGCGCTCCCGGGGTGGCATTTCGATCATCCTTCGACTTGCCAAGAAAGCCGTGCTAAAATAAAGACGGACCGAGGTCGATAAGCACCGCGGTCCTACATAGAAATGAAAAATCCCCATAGAGAAGCCAGAAGTATTCACAAAAAAAAAATATTCACATAATAGCTTGAAAATTCCAAAAAATTTACATAGAATAAAAGATTGAAAATTCCAAAAAATTTACATAGAATAATAGCTTGAAAATTCTGAAAAAATTTACATAGAATAATAGCTCGAAAATTCCAAAAAATTCACATAGAATAATAGCTTGAAAATTCCAAAAAATTCACATAAAACAATAGCTTAAAAATTCACATAAAATAATAGCTGGATAGCTTCAAAATTCCAAAAATCACATAAAATGACAGTTGAAAATTTCAAAAAAAAAATCGCATAAATTGATGAAAAAATCAAAAACAGATTTGCAATCCCCACAGTGACACGCACATGCACGTCTGATGCGGTAAAATGTCAATATTTTATCGACAACACAGCCGTGCAAAATTAATGTCCTAGGTCAAAGGTTCACCTTGGATCCATGGATCCTACTTCAAAGTAGGAGCAACGGTGTCAGTCTCGATCAAACAGTCAATATTTCGATCGAGTCGACTCCACTGCTAAATCTTTGCGATGAGCGCTCTGTTTTAGATTCGTGTGAACTTAAGTGTCTTAAGCTTTAGATTCTCTGTTGGAAAAGATCAATCGTTGGTTGAGACTGACCTGTTGAGAATGAGATTATGTGTCAATCAAACTATGTGCAACCATACATTCAGAAGGAATCATTTCCCTTTTATTTTCTGCAGGCTTAAAACCTGTATGGGCAGCGGTATCCCTATAAAGTGTACGCCATGCGTCTGGGTATCCGTATGATGGTCATTTGTCATCGTAAATTATACCCGGGTGGGTCCAGGTCGGGGCTTCCATCGCCTTTGTTGTTACCTATTGCCCCCGATGGGTGCATGATTATGCATAGTTAATTGATAATTATGATCATTGTCAACAGAGACCAGGATTGGATGCCTCCTTTTGGGAGGTACCCAAGGTTTGGCTAGATTTGTTCAAGGAGGTCGAAACTGGATACTCTAGGTCATGCTGAGTTGAGACATGCTTTCGAAAAAATGGCATGTACTCCTAAAAAGCGTTGTGACATCTATTCACTTCACTCGAGTGGTCATGCTAAATAAACTTTGGGATCGATGGGTTCGCCCAAAGATCTCGAACCCTACTTTCAGCAGGGGCACCCACGAATAATCCAATAAGGTCATCAAATGCCTTGTGGGATTGGACACAAACTGTGGAGCCTTGCGTATGTTTACTTTACGCCTATCTGTGAATGTGGGTCGATCACCCCTCTTACTTACGAAATTGTTGTATTCAGAATGAATCTCGAACATCAATCACCTTTAAATCATCTCGATAAACGAATATTTTTCACGACTAACGAGCTTTCGCAACTCGAGAGGCGAACATTTTTCCTAGCTATTGGGCTTTTGCAACTCATTCCACCTCGGTTATGCCCAGTAATGCCACTAAGTGCTTGAGAACCGATTACCTCAAGAAACGAATGATTAGTATGGCACCCCTGGGCTTTTGTTTTCTCACCGTGTTACTCACCTGATGTTTGAAGTTTGTTCTGAATGCAGCGGACCCGTCAGTAATGCCTTGGGCCTCTTCGGATGTCTCTTTTCTTTGGCATACGATTACTAGTGATTGGATACCAAAGAGGGGCATCTGTAGACACCCAAATTTGGCCCAAGGCCCGATCGAAACACCTTTCAAGAGTGTAATTCTGAGCTTTTGATGGCATGTATGGAACCCTAAGGAATTACCCCAAACCCTTATGAATCACCCTAGATCCCTTAAAGAACCTATCCTGAACCTTTAGAAACCAGTCCCAACCCTTAGAACCCATTCCAAACCCTAAACCTAACCTTCCCGAGCTATGGATAAAGAATGGTGCACCAGGACTAGCTGAGGTCTTCTACTAATATAACATCTTATACCATTGAAAAGTATAGATCGTTAGCTTTCCAACGGTCCAAGAATCGCCCCAATCGGAGGTATACGTCAAAAGATATGGCAAACCGAGCCTGGAGGGCATGAACGTAAAGTCATGTGGGCCCCTTAGGGGCTTGGCGCAACTAATAGTTGCACCAATATTAAACTTTGCCTGGCACAACTAATAGTTGCGCCAGGCCAATTTTCCCTTATTTTAAGCCTAGCACAGCTAATAGTTGCGTCAGATTCAAAAGTGGGCCCCATCCTCGCTAGCTGACTTCCAGGCACTGAACATACTATTTTACTGTACATTTGTCTGACGTAACTATTAGTTGCGCTAGGCATATGAACAGTAACTGTTAGAATTTGCCCAAAAAATTGTGACTAGGGTTTGACTTATTGACCACCTTGACCTTTGGGGTGTGTTTTGGTAGTTCTGTTGCACCCTTTTAAATCCTATTTGCACCCCTTTAAGTGGCTTAAGGCCTCACCCCATCATCCACCATTGGAGGACCTTTCCACACATTTCAAGGCTCCAAAAATCCTAGGAATCCTTAGATGTGAGATTACCTAATTGCTAAACTCATTTAGCTCTTAAGTGGCCTCCTAACCCCCCTTTTCTTATAAATATAGCCCCCCACCCCTTTGCTAAAGGGTTGAGAAATTTGCTTAAGAGAGAAAGAGCTCAAAGTAAGAAGTTCTTCCTCCCTTTTGTGTACTATTTTCACCCAAATTCTAGAATCTCCCAACCTCATTTCAAGCTTGTTCTTGCATCTAAAACCCTCAGCCTAGGTGTGTGTGATCCCCTAGCCTCCCTTCCCTACCTCTTAGCTTTAAGTCTTAGGAGTTAGAACCCCATTTTTCACCATACAAGGCCTTCAAGAGCTCATCAAAGCAAGCCATGCAAGGCTCCTCTACGGTGCTACAAGGGCCTAAGAACTCCAGCTCTCCCCTTTCTTCTCCTATCTCTTTCTAGCTCCCTCCATCCTCCCATTTGTGCCGTTACGCCGTCGATTTTTCAGTAGGAACGGAGGGGCACAAATAGGATTCGAAACCCTTTTGGGTAAAAGGAAGCTATTTTCTTTCCTTTTCCTTTATTTTATTTTTGGCCATTAGTAGAGACCACGTTAAGCGGATTGATCGGGTGCCTAACACCTTCCCGATCGATAACCGAAGCCCCTACCCAACAGCCTTTGGTGTGGACCGGATTTAGAGTCATATTTTTAGCACTTCAGTGCTCATAAAAATGAACTAGGTATCCCGGGACACCAAAAGCTCCAGGTGGCAACTCTATATTTTTTATTAGAGAGCGCATCGTCGCGACGGGATCGTCCCGATTCCCACGGTTGCACAATAATATATATATATATTTGTAAACAATAATAATTTTTGTTTATGTTTTTATTGTTGCTTAGAAAAGGGGTTTTATTTATTATTTTTCTTTGTTTTTATCTTGAATACCAAGCAAGGATACTTTTTAGGAAAAGGGAAAAATTTTGTCTATTTTTTGTTGTTTTTTTTTGTTCTTTTTGAAAGGTTAATAAAAAAATGATTTTTGGTTCCTATATATATTGAAAACTAATCAAGGGGAATTTTTTTTCGATTTTCTTTCTTATACTTAATTAAGGAAAAGGATTTTGCCTCTAAAAATTTTATTGTATGAAAACTAAGGCATTGATTTATATATATATTTTTTTGTTTTAGTTTTTTTTGTAAAAGAGGATTTTTTTTTCGATTTTATGGACATAAAGGGAGAGATTTTTTTTTGGAGGTTTTTTTTGTTTGCTTTTTTTGTTTTTGATTTTATGAACCATGAAGACAAGGATTTTTTGTTTGTTTTTTCTAAAAACCCCCCTTTTTTGGCATAAAGGAAGGACCCTTTGGTTTTGATGACGATTTTTTTTTAAATGGCTTTTATTTTTAAACATGAAAGAAAGGGGGGTTTATTTTATTATTATTATTATTATTATTATTATTATTTATTTATATTCTAAGATAGAAAGGAGCGGAATTTTTTTTGCATTTTCAACCTAAAAGGGATTTTGTTTTTTGTGCTTCTTTTTTTTTGCCTATGTGTGCATCTTTACTTCCTGACAATGAACAGCGAGAGGGTGAGCATACTTACCTTCCCTTGGTATGTAGCACAAAAAACGTCCTTTACCACTGATCTATTCTAATGTGGTTGCCTTTTGTTGCCCCAGCATGTCAGGCGAGGGTGAGCATATTCCTGAGGAGGGGCCTGAGTAGTGTATGGCCCGCTGGGGGAGCAGTTATGGGTAGATCGGAGAGGGGGACCATAGCTCGAGATGCAGGGCGAGGCCGCCCTAGTCGGCCTCCTTCACCAACCGCATACCCACATTTCAAATTTCAGGATAGCGGGCAAGGTAAAAGAGAGGTTCAATTTATTTCCATTATTCAGTTTTTACTTTGCCTCTGTGGTCTGATGCGCATTTTCTTGGGTGCAGGACCTGCCCAACATTGTGCTCCGCGGGGGGTGGCTCGACTTTCACAAGTTCTACCTCTATGTCCCTCCCATAGTGAAGGTCCTGCTGACACGGGTGGGCTTAGGAGAGTTTCTATCCTGCCCTTCCATGAGGGCTGACGCCGCCTATCTGAATTCCCTAATCGAACGGTTTCACCCCGAGACGATGACCTTTCACATGTCGTATGCGGAGATGACTTTGACGCCCATCGATTGGGCCATGATTGTCGGCATCAGGATAGGGGGGATACCGATATCCGATCTCGCAGTGTCGAGTCGAGAGGACATCATTCGATTGATCGGGGCCTATCCCCCTCATGGGCAGACACATGGCACTGAGGTCAAGATGTCTTGGCTGACCTCACTTTATACACCTGATGAGTTAGTGGATCTGGGTCAGCCAGACAGGGTGCTCTACATCATGCCAGAGCGGGCGATCGTCCTGGCTCGCATTACTCTCTTGGTTCTGCTCGGTAAGCCTAGCCTTGCTGAGTGTGATGGACAACTGGGGTGACATCCACAGGTATGACTGGGGAGGGGCAGGGCATGCATGGCTGATGTACAATTTGTCTCGGGTCACGACCGGGGATTCAAAGTCTGTTGTTGGATTTTGGGCCGCCCTGGAGGTAATTCCTCATTCCTTTGCCTTTGCCATTTTTTTTTAATGATCCATATATGCTACTGACCCGCTCTTGTGCAATGTCCCCTTTTCAGGTATGGGGATATGATCACTTTCACCCTGGGCACCCACTTCTTTTTTCGGAGGTGCTCACCTATCCCCTCCTCAGCGATTGGAATCAGACCCGACGCTGCGATGTAGGTTTAAAGCACCTGGAGACGGGTCGAGGTCCCAACTCGACTTGATGGTTCCTGAGCAGGTAAAACTCTCTTTCAATTTTTTTATTCTTAGCTCGGGAATCTCCTTTTACTGATGTGCTAATTGCTTAGATTCGTTTTTTTTACTTGGGCAGATCCTCCCTGACCCGTACATTGCATCCCCCTTCTGGGACCAAGCAGCTGTAGGCGCTTCCCGCCTATTTAACAATTGCCGCGCCATTTTCTTCTATGGAGCATGGGCCAAATTCTATTATCTGGGAGAGCGAGTGGTGCACCAATTCCAGGTTTATTATGCCATACCTGTGGACCCTCCGACAGATGTTTAGTATTCTGTTGGCAGTATCGAGGAGGTTATCGCGACCTTCTTCAACAATGGGCTTCCCATCGATGCTCTCCATGTGCCCGGGGATTATCATCTTTGGTACGAGTGCCTGTCGTACCGGTTTATCTTGCCGCACTTTGTACCTAGAGTCAATTTTCTTACGTTCGGCGGCCCACTCGGTCAGGTAATTCTTCTTAGCTTGGATTAGTTCCCTTTATGCTTTAGTTCAGCCCTTCATTCTTTCTAAGCGAATCTTTATTTTGTTCACAGTTTGCTCCAGGGGATGATTCGGATGGTGAAGGCAGGACGAGTGCAGCTGATATGTCAAGGGAAGATCCCTTTGGTGCTGGCCCCTCTGGTGTGGGTCCCTCGGGCGAGGGCTCCTCGGGTGCTGGTCCGTCAGGTACCTCTCATGCTGATATCCCTGGTGGCAATCCGCCCATGGTTTATGGGACCTTTCGGTGGCTGGATGACAGTTTCGTTTCAGGCCTCTGCGCGGATGTGGATCGACAAGCGTAGCTTTCTGCTGAGGTGGCCCGTGTCCCTCCCCTGAGGTGGTTCCAGGGGTAAGTTTGTTGACGGCCCAATCTCTTTCTGTTTTAGCCTCCTATTGCACATGTTTTAAGATTGCCCTGATAATTGATGTTATATCGTTCTGAATGTAGGACTTCAACTCAGCCATGGAATATGCAGAGTATCATCGTCATCTTGCAGAGCTTAGGGAGGTGGAGACGGTGAGTACCTTGCTGCTCTACTCCTCTCATTCATTTCATTATCATTTGTCCCTTAACTGATCCTGACTCTTGACTTTAACTGTGCCTTACAGTGTGCTCGTGCTAAGGAGTTGCGTTCTTTACTCAGTAGGATCTCGTAGGCGTGGATCAGGGTTGGGGACATTCAGACCTTCCAGAGCTCCTCTCGCCGTCGCAAGAAATCAAAGGGCGTGAGCAAGGAATAGGCTTTTAGTTTTTGTTTTGAAAACATAGTACTCTTTGGAATTCGATTTGGATTTGTTTAATCATTTTGGGGATGGTTGATGTGATACTTTGGATCATTATTTTTGGAAAATATTTTTAGAATTTCTGCTTTGATTTTATGCAATGATTTCTTTGCATTAGACCTGTCTCTCTGCAGGATGGGTTTGCCCAAAGTGTTCTCAGAAAGCGACTCCTTGGGCTTATGCTTTGATGTAGGATTAGTCCTGCATATGAATAAACAAAATAATTGCCAAAATGTTAGTGAAAGGAGGTGTGTGAAAAACAGAAGGGGTGTAAGTCCCCACAGCTGGGTCTCAGGATGGCTGAAGAGGGGGGACTGTAGTGTGGCGCAACTATTAGTTGCGCCAGGTTGAAATCCTAGAAAATATGTACTGGCACAACTATTAGTTGCGCCAGGTTGAAATCCTAGAAAATATATACTGGCACAACTATTAGTTGCGCCAGGCATAAATGGGGACCAAAATGTGCTGGCACAACTAATAGTTGCACCAGGCTTAACCTGGGGGAGAAAAACACTAGCGCAACTAATAGTTACGCCCTATTTAACCTGGGGAGTAGTGGGTCCTTATATACCCGAGTTAGTCCAAAAATCACTTCTTTTTTATTTGTCTGGGCCCTTTTGACCGATTCTTTTTGCTCTTGCTTTTCCAAGGCGGGTCCATCACCGTACATCAATTTTTCTCTTCTCGGAAGATCTTTGTACATTCATGAACCCGCTTTCTAACCCTCCCTTATGTGGAGGGCCTGGAGCCAATTTGCCCCCTTCCTTGGGCCTGGGGCCCAAATTTCTAGCAGCCTGGTTTGGGAGCTTGAATGAGAGTGAGCTCGCCGACTTGGAGTGCCTTGGGCTATCTTGCCTTCCTTCCTTTCTAGAGGTTCCTCCACGGTGGGAACTCCTTTTCGTTGTCGCTTCATTTTGGGATGTGAATTCCCATGTATTCCGTTTTGGGAAGTGGGAGCTAACCCCAACCCTCGAGGAGCTATCCAATCTGTCTAGCCTAAAGCTTCACAGGGGTCTTGTAAGTGTCACGCCTCGGCCGGGCTACTCCAAATCCATCCACCTTACTCTCAGTTTGAAGAAACTTAAGTATGAGAAAAGTCTCATCGGGGGGCCCACAAGGTGTTCTCTAAAATTCCTCAAAGAACTTTTCGATAACGAAAGTCTCCGAAAATTGTCGGTTAGGAACATTTTCAATGTGAAAGCTCTAGCACTCGGTCTCATCTCTGAAATCCTCTTTTTTACCGAGGGGAGAGCTTCTCCTTGGCAATTTGTGATATTTTGACTGAGCTGGAGGCGGGCTGATCCATGATGCATTTGGTGCTCATCGAGCTATATCGAGGCCTTGATTCATTTGCTTTGGGAAAGGTGGAGGGCCTTCACCCCTTGTTGCTTCAGGTCTTGTTGGATGAGCACCTCGCTATCTTAGGGCCTGTGCCCCGCTTTTATATTGCTCGAGGTGAGGCGGCTCAGTGCTTTCTGGGTAGGTGCCATTTACTTCCACAGGGCGATGTGTCAGCTCTAAAACTTTGGTTGACCGATGCCGAGCTGACATGGAGGCTTCCTAGGTTGGACCGGACCTTCCCAGTAGTTCGCTCTAGAGACCATGAGGGCATCACCCTCCTAGGATTGACTTGTAGTACCTTCTACTTCCCATTTCAGGTATTGCGCCAATTTGGTTGCCCTCAGCAGGTGCCTTACGAGGCCAAACCCCCTTTATGTGATTTGATCTTTTTTAGGGGATCCTCTGGAGACATAGTTCGGATTTCTGCTCTTTAGGAGACGCGTCAGTCGACGCTGAGGTGTGATTTTGAGTAGGGAGATTTGGTTAGAACTTCTCCTGAGTACGAGGCATGGCTATTGACTGAGCGGCCTATTGCTGATGGTCCAGATTCGACAGAGATGTTTGATACTAGAGGCCCTGGCCAAAGAAGGAGACGGCACTCCGAGCCCATATCGAGCTACTTGTGGACGAGAAGAGGGTCCTGCAAGAACTTCTGATACATGAAAAGGTTAGACCAGAAATAGCAGAGATTGAGGTCCTCCGTTTGAAGGGTTCATTAAGCGTCGCTTTTGGAGCCGCCGACTCTTCTCGGAAGAGATATAAGAGACTGCATGGTCACTGGCTGACTGAGCGGAATGTCCGGGAAGATGACCTTCATGCTGAGATTAGTGCATTGAAGGGCGAGTTGGGCTGCTAACTCCTTCCTGCACACAGAACTTTTTGCACAGATTAGATACACAGAAAAGAGGCATAAAAACCCCTTTACAGATACACGCATTTTTTGTATACATATTTCTTCATGTTTTTACTATTTTTTATTTATTTGTAAAAAGGAAAGCACACTAGTTGTCACATCGGCTATTTTTTGGGATGTGGTGTAAGCGGTGCATTTTGTAAATGAAAGGTAGTTTATTATATACATCTACATAGACTTTTTGGTCTTTTTGTTTTGTGCATATACATATATTTTTTTCCGTGCGGTGCCTTAATCACCTTGTGAAACCCTGGGTCCTGCTTTTGAGCATGGTCGAACCCCTCTTTGATTGGTTGATTCTGAAAGAGTTTCAACTGTCTTACCAAGGTCGGAACGTCCATCCCCTTGGGTCGAGTCAAACCTTTCTCCCTACCTTGAGTCATACGTTTGACAAAGCAATTTCATGAAAATAATTCTGGTCGGGACTCGATTCGAACTAATATGAGCGGCCCCTAAAAGAGGTCAGGGAGAGTAACCAAGAGGACCCTTTAAACATCAATCTTCTCAATTAGTCCAAACCTTTCCTTTTCAATTTTTTCTCTTTTCTTTTCCCCCTTTTTTTTTATTTCCCTTTTTTACCCTTAGCGCCCCTTCTGGTTTTCACCACGTCCATGGGTTTAGCTCTCTTATCCCAGGCTCCCTTTCGGGTTTTCACCTGGTCCGCACAAGCTTGCTATTTTTACCCATAATGCCCTTTTGGGTTTTCACCACGTCCATCTTGCTTTGAGCTTGTATTTTTATTTTTATTTTATTTTAATCATTTTTTTTCATTTTTTCAAAAGCCATGACATAGACGTCGATTCTGTCATAGCCGACTAGATGGGGTTCTGGTGTCATCACAACTTGGCTCGTGTTGACTTAACAGATATTATGACTGCTTGTGAACCTAAAAAGAGGGCTCCCTTCAGGGTGTAGCTTGGCCATGTGTTAGGTTAGGATTTTGAAGGTATGCTGCGCTAAAAGGGTTTCCTTGATACGGCTTCAGTTTTCTAGACATACTTCCTTCCTTGGGGGTTTTACTATGCATGCCCTGTGATTCTTCTATTTTTTGTTTTTTTTTTTGTTTCATTTCAGGCAATCTCTTTTTGGGGTTTTGCTTTTCCAATTTTTTTGGATTTTGAAAGTAACTTTACTTCCCCTTTTTTTTTATATATGTACACACATTTTTTTTTTGGGGAAGGGGGTTATTGAAAGAAAGGCCTAGGCTTAAATGGGGTAGCAAGGGATATCATCATTCTTAGGGATGCTTTCTGGCCACTGTGTTTAGAATGATGCCCTCTTTTAGGTGGTTCTTAAGTAGTCGCGTATCTATTTCACCAATACTTACCTTGACGTGATAGACTAAGAGTAGAACCGTCGAACGTATCTAGCATTGAGGGGCTCAGGAAGATGATCTCCGTCCATGGTGGCGAGGCGGATGGCATATCCCGGTAGTACTTCTCGAACAATATAAGGTCCTTCCCAGTTTGGCTTGAACTTACCTCTCAGATCGGCATGGAGGGATGGGAAGATCTTCTTCAGTACAGTGTCTCCTACATTTAGATCTCGACCGCAGACACGTTTGTTGTAAGCGTGTGAGATTCACTCCTGGTACACCTGAGTGTGACACAAGGCTAAGAGTCTCTTCTCGTCCAATAAGTTCAATTGTTCAAAGCGTGATCTTTCTCTCTCTACTTTGGGTAAGCCTGATTCCATGAGAATCTGGAGCGAGGGAACTTCAACCTCAACCGGTAGGACGGCCTCGGTTCCATACACAAGGGAGAACGGTGTTGCCCCCATAGTGGTACAGATCGACGTTCTGTAGGCCCATAAGGCAAATGACAACATTTCGCTCCAATCTTGGTAAGTGACGACAATTTTATCTAGGATGTGGATGACCGTCTTGTTCGCAGCTTCCACGGCTTCGTTAGTTTGAGGCCAATAGGGGGACGAGCGATGGTGCTTGATTTTATATTGCTCGTAGAAGGCCCGGATGCGCTTATTTGCAAAGTTTGTGTCATTGTCTATGATGATATCTTTGGGTACTCCAAATCGACACACAATATTACTCTTGAGGAACTTCTTGACGTGACTGGCTGTGATGTTGGCATATGATGCCGCTTCTACCCACTTGGTGAAGTATTCAATGGCGACGAGGATGAACCGATGTCCATTCGATGCTTTTGGTCTAATCATTCCGATGACATCAAAGCCCCAAGTAGCAAATGGTCAAGGAGTGGCAATGCAGTGTAGATCAATGGCAGGAGCGTGTATCAGACTAGAGTTTCTGACACTTGTAGCATTTGTGAACATGTTTGCAGTAATTTGATTCCATAGTGGTCCAAAAGTATCCTTGCAGCAAAATTTTCTTAGCAAGCATGTGACCGCTGATGTGGGCTCTGCATACTCCCTCATTGATCTCCTTCATGATATTAACTACTTCACTTTCTGTAAGACACCTGAGTAAGATGTTATTGCATGACCGCTTATACAGGCATTCCCCACAAATGACATAGCCTGCCGCTAGACGTTGAATGGTTCATCGGTCCGTCTTGGATGTACCCTCAGGGAAAGTTAAGGTCTCGAGGAAATTCTTGATATCTGAGAACCAAGGTGGCTCATCATCAGGCTTCATAGGTTCCTCAATCTGGAGGCAGAAGGCCGGCTCATTCCTCTGCTCGATCATGATCAGCTTCATCTCAGCACCGTATGGGATTTCTATCATTGACGCCAAAGTTTCTAGTGCATCAGCAAAGCGATTCCTTATCCGGGGGATATATGAGAATGTCACATCTTGGAAGCAAGCCATCAGGTCCTCGAGGTGCTCATGGTAAGGGATCAGTTTCTCATCGTTCATCTTTTAGTCACCGTTCGTCTGGCATATGATTAACTGTGAATCGCCAAACACTCGGAGGTGAGTTATATTCAGATTGAGAGCCGCCTGCAGACCAGCGGCACAAGCTTCGTACTCAGCCATGTTGTTTGTGTAAGGAAAATTGAGCTTAATAAAGACCGGTACATGGGATCCTTTTGGCGAAATTAGAATGACGCCAACTCCCTGACCCTCGACATTTGCTGCCTCATCAAAGTGCATTACCCATGATTCCTCTGCTTCTTTAGTATCGTCTTCCATCATGAACATGATGTCTTCATCGGGGAATTCAGTTCTCAAAGGCTCATAGTCCGGCAAAGGATTGTCGACGAGATGATCAGCAAGTGCCTACCCCTTAATCGACTTCTGAGTGATGTACGTGATGTCGAACTCAGATAATAAAAGCTGCCATCGTGCGGTTTGCCCAGTGAGAGCCGGCTTCTTGAACAAGTATTTCAACGAGTCCATTCAGGCCAAAAGTAGAATGGCTTGAGATACTAAGGAATGGCGGAGCCTCTGAGTAGCCCATACAAGAGCCAGGCATGCTTTCTCCAGATGAGAATAGCGTGTTTCATAATCGGTAAACTTCTTGCTCAGATAGTAAATGGCCTGCTCTCTTCTTCCCATCTCGTCATGCTGCCCTAAGACACTACCCATCAAAACTTTCGTCGTGGAGAGGTACATTAAGAGTGGTCTTCCCAGCTCTGGTGATACTAAAACCGATGGGTTAAGGAGGTAGCTTTTGATTTTATCGAACGCTACTTGACAGTTGTTGTTCCATTCAACAGGCGAGTTCTTCCTTAGTATCTTGAAGATCGACGTGCAGATTGGAGTTAGCTGTGCAATGAACTGACTGATATATTGTATTCTGCCTAAGAACCTTCTAACTTCCTTCTCAGTAGAGGTGGCGGCATTTCAGTGATAGCTTTGACCTTGACTGGGTCGACCTCGATCCCTCTCCTGCTGATGATGAATCCTAACAATTTTCTGAACATAGCACCAAAAGCGCACTTCTGTGGATTCAGACGTAACCTTTTCTTCCTCAGTCTCTCAAACAGCTTTCGAAGATTTACCAAGTGATCGCCTCGCTCCGGTGACTTGGCTATCATATCGTTGAAGTACACTCAATCTCTCGGTGCATCATGTCGTGAAACAGTGCAGTCATAGCTCTTTGGTATGTTGCACCGGCATTTTTCAGTCTAAATGGCATGACTCAGTAGAAAAAGGCTCCCCATGGCGTGATGAACGCAGTCTTCTCTCGATCGACCTCTGCCATCTTTATCTGGTTGTATCATGAGAATCCATCCATAAATGAAAGCATCCCGTGCTTAGCAATGTTATCGACCAAGATGTCGATGTGTGGCAGTGGGAAATCCTCCTTCGGGCTCACCTTATTCAAATTTTGAAAATCGATACACATGCAGACCTTTCCATATTTCTTTGGTACAGGCACGGTATTGGCTAACCTCTACGAGTATTTGGATACCATGAGAAACCCTGCATCATACTATTTGATGACCTCATCTTTTACTTTCAACATCCACTCGGGTCAGAGATGTCTCAACTTCTGCTTAACCGACTTTATATGAGGGTAGAGAGGCAACTCATGCTCAACCAAATCAGTGTCCAGACCAGGCATGCCCTTGGACTAGGCAAAAATGTCTTTGCATGACCGAAGGAAGTCGATCAGGCTTTTCCTTTCTTCAGGAGACAACGACATTCCGATTTTGCTTATTCTGGGAATCTCCTCAGTTCCTAAATTGACGTCTTTTGTCTCTTCGACAACGGGGGTAGGGCCATGCTCAAAGTCAAAGAATCGGTCAAGGAGCTCATTGGGGAGCTCCTCCAAAGGACTATCCTCGTCGAGACTCGTAACTCCTACCACTTATTGTATTTCTACAGGAAAGGGGCTAGTTTTACGTGGGACGGGTATTTCAGTTAAGGCATCATTGTGTGGGACTTTTTCTAGAATTTTAAATGATGATATTTTTGGACTTTGGATTTTTTCAATGTTTTTAGGATTTTGTATTTTTTCCATGTTTTTGAGATTTTTGTTTTCTTCGGAGACGGACCCTTGGCAAGGTGAGTTACTATATATACAAGGTATTTCCTGCCAAGGGCTTATCTTACTTTTTATAAGTTTTTTTTTTTTGGAAAATAGGTGTCAAACTTTAGGCCACTCCCTGCTTCCAGGGTTTGGGGCAAAGATGCCCAGTTGCGTACCTGAGGGGCCACTCCTTTACCTGTTGGGATGGAGGGTGCTGACTGCTATGGCTCATTGGAGTCAGCTTTCATCATGTTGATCCCCATTTCTTCTGAGATAATGTCCCCAAAAGATAACTCAATTTTGTGGTGATTTACTATAGGGGGAGTTTGTTTAGGTACTGGTCGTCATTCCTCGAAAAGGGACAATGCGGCCAAATCTATCTTCAAGCTAGGGAGATCTGGAGATTGGTAGTATGTATTGGGGCTATGGGTTTATGTGGGGTCAAATGGGTTACCCCATTTCGGTCGATCTTTATGACCCCTGCGTTGACGAAGGATTCCCTGATGTGTGGCCTAGGGCGAGGTTTCTCTTCTATGTTGATTCCTCGAGCTCTTGCTGTTGCGGCAACCCTGGCTTTCTCTTTGGCCTCTCGGACCTCTTCCTCTATGGGCTTGTATCCCACCCCAAATCTGACCTTCTGCCCCTTAGCAACAACTGGCTCTCTTCTGCCTTGTAATCTGGGCCTGAGCCCTTGGCCTTTCTGATAGCCCCACTTTTGGAGCATAGCCATCACCGCTATCATACCGCCTCCTGTTTTAGGCATGATGCCCTCAATGGGCTCCGAGAGTATTGCTGACACCTCATATTCAAAACTATGGAGGTCGACATCCTCAGTGGTGTGCGGTATACCAAGACATTGGGTTTTTCGATACTATTAGTGGCTTTTTCTTTCTCACTGTGTCCCTCACCAATGATTGTAATAATTTTGTACCCAGACGCAAACTTGAGTTTCTGGTGCAAAGTGGAAGGTATGGCTCCGACCTCGTGCAGCCACGGGCACCCCAAACAATAGATTAAATGAAGATTTCATATCTATGACTTGAAACAAGATGGAAAAGGTCATTTTCCCTATCAACAGCTCAAGATCAACTTCTCTCATTATTTCTCTCCTAGTATTGTCAAACCCTCTTGCGTTGGTTCTGGTGGGCCTCAACATGCATGGATCGACCCATATCTTAGTGGTAGTTCTTAACAGGCATATGTTCAATGCAGACCTGTTATCAATTAAAACCAAGGGAATGATCATATCTCTCGACTCAATAGTTATATTTAATGACTTGGAGTGGCTACACCCTTCTTCAGGTAAATTAGCATCAGAGAATGAAATGGCATTCGGAGCCATCACTTGCCCAATTATCTACCCGACTTCATCTGGGCTAACTTGGAGTGATACATGCGCATTTTTTAACGCCTCCATTAATTCTTGAAAATGGAGTGGGGACGTCATCAACAGATCCCTGACGGTTATATGGGGGAGCATTCGTCTCAGTTGAGTCTCTAGTATATGTTCTCGACTCATTTTTTCGAAGGGGTTCATAGTGCTATCTTTCTTCCCCTCTAGTGGGGCCTGTGCTGCTGCTGGCGCTTTTGGCTGCTTCGATATCCTCCCAGACTATGTGACAAAGTTTACTGGTCCTTCTCTGCTGCTGCTGTCAGTATTGACATCTGTTTGCTCATAGCTTAGCGGGACTTGATGAGGGTCATAGGTTGGTCCTGAGAGCTGGAAAGGTATGGCTGTCGGTACTTGAGGCATTTGCAGTATTGGCTTAGGAGGTATGGGCAACACCTGATTTATTTTGGTGGTAGCGGGTTGGGTGGAAAATTTGGGCCAGATAGGGGTGGTGAAGCTTGAGGGTGGTGGAATTGGAGGGAAGGAGGTAAAAGTAGGCCTTTAATAGCTGGTGGGGGCTGTTGAGAAATGGGGGGTCTGATGGGCTGTTAGGTAATTGAACGGGGTGGTGGAGTTCGCAGGTGGAACTTAGGGTGATGGGATGGGCGCAGGCCATTGATAATTGACGGGTGCGAGTGTGGGATTGGGGGCCTGATGGCTTATTGGGTAATTGATGGGGGCGGTAGAGTTTTCCGGTAGTTGAATTGGGGGAAATGGGGTGGGCGTGGGCCATTGATAAATGGAGGGTGCGAGTGTAGGATTGGGGGCCTGTTGGCTCATCGGGTAGTTGCTGGGGGTGGTGGTGTTGGTATGCATTGATATGTATATAATTGACGGGTGTGGTGGATGGAAAGTATGCCCTGAGATCCAACAGTTCAATTTGTGAGGTCGGGTTGGGAAAATATTCTGATAAATTTAAGGGTTCAATTACCCCTATGTTCCTCTCTTCCATGTTTCTTGACAATGGTGCTACATAAATCTCCTGATCATTGATATAATCGGATGGGTCAAATTCAAACTCCTCTTCATCTTCTATCATTCCGATGGTGGGTCTGAGACCTGCTCCTCCGATAGGATGTGGGGGTAGTGGCACTTGGTGAATATTAGCATGCTGAGAAAGTGCAGGGGGAATGATTTTCTCGGCGTCGATCAAATCTTGGATTGCATGCTTCAATGGGAAGCAGCGATTACTTGGGTGACTCGGACCCTGATGAAAATTGCAGTGGGTATTCGGGTCATAGTTCTTTGGGATCGGGTGAGGAGGAGGTTGCGGTTGACGGATAGTGATTAATCCATTTTCCACTAATAAAGGCAGAAGTACACTCAATGATTGCCCAGAGGCATAAAAACTCAGTCGTAGCGGGCTCTCCTCTGCTCCGGAGTCATTTGCATTCCTTGCCCATTCCCTATTCTCTGCATCTGCTCAGGCCTAACTGGTGCTAGCGGGGTAGCCTGAAATTGAATTGGGGTTGTATTGTTATTGGGCCTGGTATTGGAAATGTTTTAGACATTGCCCCCTATTCTCTTATCGTTCCTTTGCTCTAAAAACCTCCTAACCCCACTGGGTCCACTTGGCATGTTCTTACTCAGACGACCCTCCCTGATGGCATCCTCACATCGATTAGCATTTCTCACCAGATCAGCAAAGCTAGACTGCTGCTGGTACACCAAAGAGTCTGAGATCACTGGCAGAGTATTCTTTGAGATCATCTCAATCTGCTCATCATCAGGTATTTTATTTCTAACCTGAGCTGTCAGGGCTCTCCAGCATCCCAAGTAGTCGTTGAAGGTCTCATTCTGGTTCTGTTTCAAGCGGGCCAAGTCTGACTTTCGCGGATCAATGTCTATATTATAGACATATTGTTCTTAAAAGAGTTGTGTCAGGTCCCTCCACATTTTTATCATGGATGATTCTAAGGATGTGAACCATCTCAAAGTTGGCCCGATCAGACTCTTCTGAAAGACTTTTATTAGTAGTCTTTTGTCCCCTCCGTATTGGCACATGTCCCCACTGTAGGACTTCAAGTGCGTAATAAGATTGCCCGTGCCATTATATCTTTCGAAGGCTGGCATTTTAAATTTGGGGGTAGGGGGACCTCAGCAAACAAGCACAAATCTGTGAAGTCCGTGGCATGGATTTCGGCACCACCCATTTTCATCAGCTGCTTCTATATTTTGTCCAAATGTTCTTTCAACTGCTCTGACTCTTTTGATACAGGGGCCACTTTCTCGGCCGCTGGTTGGACTTCACTTTGGGCCACCAAGGGGTGGGTAATTATGGGAGGAGGGTTGAGGTTGGTTAATGCCCCAGTGTAGGCTCCGCTATTCCTAATCTCGTCCTCCTCATACTGCTGGTCGGCATAATGTGTAGTGAGGGCAGGATTTTTTTGTTGTTGTTGCACGGGTTGGACGGGAATGACATGAGTGGGGGTTGGGTGAGCCCATTGGGAGTGAGGGAGGGTTTGTTGGGTAATGGGAATTTGGTTTTGGGGTGGGGCCTGATGGGACCATTGGGTATGGGGGAAGGTTTGGAGATGGCCTTGGGGTGTGGGGCCATGGGAAAATTGGGTTTGGGGTATGGCATGGGTTTGACCTGGCTGTGAATGTTGGGTGGAATGTGGAAGGTATGAGTGTGGGGTTTGGGTTTGGGCCATGAAGCCTTGGTCATTTTGGGCTATGGGCCACTGATGGGTTTGGGCTAGGGGCCCTTGGTAGGTTTGGGCCATGGGCCCTGGGTAGGTATGGGCCATGGGCCCTTGATGGGTTTGGGCCAATGGGCTTGGGTAGGTTTGGGCCAATGGGCCTTGGTGGGTCTAGGCCATGGGCCCATGATGGGTTTGGGCCAATGGGCCTTGGTGGGTATGGACCATGGGCCCTTGGTGGGTATGGGCCATGGGCCCTTAGTGGGTTTGGACCATGGGCCCTTGATGGGTTTGGCCCAAGGGGTCTTGATGGGTCTGGGCCATGGGCCCTTGGTGGGTTTAGGCAATGGGCCCTTGATGGGTTTGGCCCAAGGGGCCTTAATAGGTCTGGGCCATGGGCCCTGGGTAGGTTTGGGTGGTGGGGTATTGGGTCATGGGGCTCTGGGATA
Source organism: Chloranthus sessilifolius (assembly GCA_021018995.1). NCBI lineage: Eukaryota > Viridiplantae > Streptophyta > Magnoliopsida > Chloranthales > Chloranthaceae > Chloranthus > Chloranthus sessilifolius. The sequence continues at coordinate 38,038,998 of CM037597.1, read as the reverse complement.
TGTGGGAAAAGGGGGTTTGGGCCAATGGGCCTTGGGGTATGTGGGAGGTTAGAGATTAGGCCATTTGGCCTTGGGGCATGTGGGTAATGGGAGTTTGGATGGTGTGGATTATGGGGGGTTGATGGGGGTCATTGAGGAGTGAGGCATGGAGATTGGCTAGGGTGAGATGGGTTTAGGGACATGGGATGTGGAGGAGGGGAGGTGTATTGAGAAGCCTTCCATATGGAGTAGGCTTGGAACATCTCCTCCATCATGGTCATGGAGGGAGGATTGGATGTGGGTGGTGGAGATGGGATGGAGGGGAAATTGGGCATGGCCCTGGAATGATCGGGCATGGCCATGGTAAGAGGTAGGGTATGGGGTGGATTGGAGAGTTGAGGTGGGGCAAAGGATGTGGAAGGATTAGGGATGTTAGGGGTGGATGCATGAAAAAACTCGGGCATGGCCCGGATAAAAACAGGCATGACCTGGGTAGATGGGGGGATTTGTGGGGGGTTGGATAGGGAGGAAGTAGTGTATGTAAATGTGGGTGGATCGAGCCTATAGGGGGAAGATGGGAAATGGGGCATGGATGTGGATTGGAAGAATGGGTTTTGTGTGGATGTGGAAGGGAAATGGGTTGGACTTGGCATGGGTATGGTTTGGGCAAAAGATGGAGAATGCGGGGTTGGACTTTGGATATTTTGGGGGGTATCGATTGGGAAGATGGGGGCGCCAAACGGGCTGGTAACGGTAAAGGGGGGTTGGGTGAGGGGGATGGTGGAAAAAACTTCTTCCGAATGGGAGTGGGTTAGAGAATGTGGCGGGGATGAGTCAGGATCGGCGTAAGCCGGGTCTACTACCCACGATATTCTTTGGGAACGGGTTGGGTAAGGGTGCCATGGATAAGGCCCAAAAATCCTTCTCCTTCCCCTACGGGACGGCTGAGGGCAAGATGATGCCGTTGTGCTGGCACCACAAACTATTTTTTTTTTTAGTTTTTGATTTGCTTTTTATTTTATTTTATTTTTGGAAAAAGTTTTTGAAAAACTAAGGTTCCAAGGCCTTAGAATTCCCTTCTTGGGTGGCACTCGTACCCTAATTCAAGTCCCGCGGCTACGATTTCGACGTACTTCGAAAGAATCGAAGGAGAACCTTCGATCTATTGAAGGCACGAAAATTGAGGCAAACAACCCGATCCCCCGAAATGAGTCAAAAAGAAGTTGTCCTCTTTTGACCGGCGGGGGCGTATTGGGTGTCAAAAATGGTGGGGCCTAAAGCAAGGCACTAAGCACACTGATCAGGGGATTCAGGAGGTGAAGAAGGCCACAGATTTGGGCTGGTGTGGTGTTAAATAGACCTGGCGCAACTAATTCCTGGGCCCAGGTGGTGTTGTTGCTTCTTAGTGTGCTTGATTTATATGTGTTTTGAAAACAGGTTTGGAACTACTAAATTATACTGAATCTAGAATATTAAAAAAGAGTAAAGAAATATCAGCACAGGTAGAAGTGAATTAGCCTGCAAGATCAGGGCCAATTGTAGCAAGTTTTAAATGTAAGTGAGTGAAAGATCGTCCACAGAGAATTTGTCTAAAATGCAAGATAAACCTCCGGATCTGAGCTACCAGATCTGGCCTCTTATCCTATCTAGAAAGCACATAAGATGGGAGGTTGAATTTGTCACATTAACTAAATGATAAAAGTAAAAGTTAAACTAAATGATCCAGATCCGAGTTGGGGGAACGTTTGAGGTAAAAAAATGGAGAAGTAATATCTAACTTTGATTTGGTCCTTGAAAACTAATGAGAATGACTGCAGCTCAACTGAGAGATGATCCAATCTTCATCTAGCTACAAGTGCAGATGTAAGAGAAATAAATCTAATTTAAGGATTAGGTTTAAGCTTATGGCTATGGTCTGTCGACTTTAATGGCCACAAACCATCCAATAGTCTTTAATCCAAAGCCTTAGTTTAGAACAAGAAGCATCACTACAAATGCCGTGAGAGATTAGGTTACCAACACTAATTCTCACAGGATTAATGAATCAAGGGAAATTCCATGAAAAACAGTAAATCTAAAGGAGTCTAATGCAATAAGGAGATCAGAGGGAACCCTTAACATGAGTCCAATTGAGAATATACGGTTCTGACAACCTTTTCAAATCCACCATTACAATTCTGAGAGCACAGCTTAAACAGCTCTCAGATTTGTAGTCTTGAATACAACTCTCTTTTGAATTACAGAAATATCTCACAGCTCTCAATTGCAAGTCAAAGTGAAGCTATTACAGGGATTTCAGACAAACTATCTGGTTTGGAAATGGGGGAATAGGAATGAAACTCAAAATCTGGATACCCAAATTGGGCAAATGGTTCGTCTATTTATAGTTTTCCCCAAGTCCAGCTCAGATGTGTATCAACCAATCAGAGGTGCTCAGATCTGTATTGACCAATGGTGGTCGAGCACGAGGATGCAGATCTGTTCTGGCCAATCAGAATTCCTCGATCTGGTTCAGCCAATCAGGTGAAAAAAGGCATCAATTCTGTTATGCATTTTGAAAATCTGTTAGAGTTTCTAGAAGTTCCCGCCAAGTTATTTCATCTCTGGGTGCTCACGTGGGGTGGAATATGCCTTCGCTTCATGCTTAGAATCCTCTAAAATGTCCCTAGGTTTTTAAATGCATTGGGATGCGTGAAACAGATTACTGAATTGCCCTTGCAAAAGCTGGGAATCTCCAGAATACCTTTTCGCATAGCTTAGGGGACTTTTCGCAAGGTGTTGTAACTCCTGAAGCTCTTTTCGCAATGTTCTGGTTCTGTTCGAATTGAGTTTTCTTCTTTTCAAAAAGGTCAATCATCTCTTCGAAGAGTTCAGATGCTCTTCGAACGCTAAGCCTGGAGTTTTTATTCTTTTCGCAGAGTTTCAGGTTCTTTGCGAGCGATTCAGTTCTTCTGAAAAGTACTCTGTAGTGCATTTTTCTGTTCGAATTGCTCCATACTTCTTTTCTGGGTTGAGACCAGGTCTTTTCCTCTTCAATTCAGACCTTTCAACAGCTAGTGAGGTTGTTTCTTCTCTTTCTTCCTTTGGATTGACATGGATTGTCATCTTTTTAGCATTTTTAAGCTGCTTTTATGGTTAAGCCTGTCTTTATTGTTAGCTGCAACACCAGCACTTAAAATACTTATTTAGTTCTCTCAAAGGTCTATCAAGACTCAAGTTCAGGGGTGAGAAATGGTATTTTTCAGTTCTCAACACACCCCCAAACCTAAGCTTTGCTAGTCCCTGAGCAAAGACAAAATTAAAAACAAAGTAAAAAGCCACTTTTGTAGGGAGCACAGTTGCATTTAGCATATGCAACAAGCCTTTTAACCCCTAGGTGATCCCTAGTGGAGGAGTGAAGTCTCCTGAGGGTTTTCAGTGAAGGTACCCACAAACTTCTTCAATAACTCAGTTAAGATCACTGCAGTTTTGTTATAGCAAACTTTCCTCCCAAATGATTTTTTCACACCTGTATCAGTCATGTTGTCAGAAGATTTTCAAGAAAACATCAGTTCAAAACTAAAATTCTGCTGTAATTCCTTTATCATTCACTCAGTTGGTGTCAAAAAGTTTTTACAAGAAAAATTAATGAAAAGCTTGCCTTCTATTTGAGAATTCAGTTTTGATGTTACCTCAATGAGTTGATTTCAAACCCAATTCTCACCAGGATTTTCACTCAATATGCAAGTAAGAGGGTTGTACTATTTCACACAGCTCAAGAGCGATTCTGACCCTCAAATAGGACTTTATAAGCATGAGCATAGGCATTGCTTTTAGTTCGAATTCCGCTCTTTTCACCATAGATTACACAAATCCTTATCTCCATGTGACAGCTCAATCCATCTTTGATCAGTAAGGACTTTAACTTGGGTTGTAATGTGGCTTATGGGTGAAATTTATCAAGAATAAGAGGGTTGGAATGGAGTTCAAAATTTTAGAAGTCAGTTAAGGTAAGGAGGTGGTATGGACACCTTCTTTATTTCAGCACAATTTCATCTTCTTCTTTGAATTTTCAGAGCCAAGTGGCCATCTTTTTCTCTTTCTTTTTCAAACTTCCAATGAAATGACTTCTCCCCTTTTTTTTTTTTTCTTAAATCAACATTGACTGGAATGCCACATTTCTTCTGCTGATACATCATTGCCTTCAATTATTTTTCTTTTTCTTTTACCAAATTATTACCCAATTCACCTTTCTTCAGCTTTCTTTCCTTTACCTTCTGAATTCTCAGAGTGAGGGTTAGGCTAAATGAGGTTGATGGGTTTATTGGATGAGATTTCAAAGGAATCATAGATTTATACAGCTCAAATGGTGTGTATCAAGGGCAGTTTCAAAAGGTGGGGCTTTGTAAGGTTCAAACTGTCCAAAAGGAGGCCTTACATCATGTCTTTAATATCATGAGTGCTATCAAATTATTTCAATTTGGATATGTGTAACTTCTAGTGCAAGAAAGCAGATTCAATCAGTCCCAAAAGCAGAAAAAATTGCCAATTCATACCTCCAAAGAATACATTTCAGGCCCAAACCTCACTGGGTGTGGTTTTTTATCAAATTCCTGAGGTGTATCCTCACTGTTTTCCTTCTTTTTAGGTTTACTAAAACATCAAGTTTTCTTTTGGAAATTTCCTGACATTCACCTCATGAAAGTATTAGAATTACACTAGAAATTAATTTCAAAAAGTTTTTAACTTCTTCATTTTTTTTTTCAAAACAACGGTGTGAAAAGAAATAAAATTCCAACGATCAAAAGTCAGATCGATGTTAACTCCATTATTGATTATTGATATTTCTGTCACACCCCCAAACCAAAGGGGAGTAGGGTCCACACTGGTCCAAAGCAGAGAAACGATATAAGCAAGAAAGAAAAACAAAACATCATGATGACAAGAAGACAGACAGAAATGCACAGTAATTACACAAGAAAAAATAGAATGTTATATTACAAACTCATAACACAGATAAGTACAATGTGATCTAATAACTGGGGTCAAAATCTGTATCATAAGTTAGTTCAATTGGCTCAGAACTTGAGTCACATCGAATCAGAACTAGAATCAGTATTGGAATCCAAACTTGATTGAGCTTTCTCCTGGATAGTGTTTTGCAGCTCAGTGTATTCCTCTGATTTTATCTTTTTGGTGAGGCCAATGTACTTGCCAAGTCTAGTGGTCTTCAGTTTTTCTTGGTCAAGCTGTGCTTGTAACATGGTCACCTTGTGCTGCTCACTCCTAACCATCTGAAAGGTTTGACCCAGCAAGTCCTTCATTTTCTCTCTCTCAAATTTCATAAATAACTCCAACTTCCAAATCTGGTTATCATAAGGGGTGCGAATGTAGGCTTGTAAATCCTAACCCTTTAGAACATCTCTACGAGATATAAGTTTTCTTCCATGGCTCTTACAGGAGGCAAATCGGGGAAGGGGAATGGAATGGTAGGGGACCAAAGGTGTCCCAGCTATGGGAGGGGGAGAAGAAGTGTCCAGAAGGAGGACTTCAGGGTCGGTCTGAGTGGCTTGCTCAGAGAAAGTGGGGAGTGGTGAAGGGGATGCAACCAGAGGGACTTCAGGTTCAGTTTGGGTTGCATGGGCAGTAGTGGTGGGGGTGGGCAGATCAACCAATACTACCTCTGGTTCAGTTTGGGTAGCATGGGCAGCAGTGGTGGGCGTGGGCAGATCAACCAATACTACCTCTGGTTTAGTTTGGGTAGCATGGGAATCAACAGTAGGTAAAGGGGTAATGGTGGTTGTGTGTGATGTGGAGGCTAAGGTTTGGAGCAGGTCATTGGTCACAGACTGGTTTTCTGTGTTGATTTGGAGTTGGGCTTGGATGGATTGGAGGTAGGCAAGTATTTGGGTAATAGAGGCAGGTGGGGGAGAGGTGGGCATAGCAGGGACTGGTACAACTGAAGTGGAGGGTGGAGGTGCAATGGCTGTAAAGGGAGAAGTAGGTAAGTGGGTGAAATGATGAGGGTCAGGTATAGGGGTAGGTTCAAGTCCCATGGTTTCAAAAATAGATCCCATTAAGGAAGAATAAGCTCTCAGAGTGAAAGGCTCAGTTCTGGTATGTGGGATACTTGTGTGTAATGAATGAGCAGGGAATTTGAGGGCTTTGGAGCAGGAGTGTAGGGAGATGGGGCACAAAGTCTGAGCTAAATCATGGGCATTGGTGGGAGAAATTGGTGGGTGAGTATGGTTGGAGTGGTTGGTAGAGGGAAATCTATAATTGGAATAATGGAGGGTGGGAGATGGGACAGTGGGATAGGTGAAGTGGCGGGTAGAGGGAGGCGGGTGAAAGGCCAACTTCCTCAAAAATGGGTGTAGCTAAAGAGCTGGTCACCACAAGGTCTGGCAGAGCTGTTTCGAGAAGTGGTGCAGCTAAAGTGCTGGTCACCACAGGAGCTGGCAAAACTGGTTCTAAGGGAACTGCAGGTGTTCAAATAGTAGAGTGCAGTTCAGTGTGTTCATTCACACCGCAGTGCGGTGCAGTTCACCTTCCTCTCTCATCCTTCTCAGCATGGCTTGGCTTGTAGTCCATGCCTTCTTCCCAAAAGTGTGAGGAGCAATGACTTCAAATGGTTCCTCATTATCAATGTCAAACTTGGCTCTGAGGAGGGCTGTGATCAATCTACCAAATGGGAGGCCAGCTAATTTCTGCTCCTTTTTCAACTTGGCACTAATATCAGCCATGGCTTCAAAAATTAACATAGGGGCATTGAAAAACTGCCCCTTAGAAAAGTGAAAGAGCGCCTCCAAAATTGGTGTTCTCCTCTCTTGGTTGTGCCCAGTAACATAAAAACTTCCCCTCAAAATGGAGTCCATCAATAGAAATTGGGGGCTAGGTCTCTCATGGGATCGGTGCCCACAATTCCTTGGGTCAAATGTGCACCATTTCTCTAAAGGAGGTGCTTTGGAAGCGAGCCAATGGACCAGAAGGATCAAATTGGAAGGGTATCCCCAAAGCATTCCCTATGTCTTCAAATGTGACCGTAAGATCGCAATCATCAATAAAGATAACCAGGGTAGGGACATCAGCATCTCTTTCAAAGGACCTTGATTAGGTTTTGGTACCATAACTTCACCATTCGGGGTAAATTTTCTCGACAAAGGGGTAAGGATATTGCTTAGTGCGCTTCCTTATGTATCTTAAAGATAACAGATTCGGTTTGTTGATTAAAAAGTTTCGTCCACAATCAGCTCAGGAATTAGCTTCTAAGCTTCAATGAATGGATTTGGCAGTACCAAATGTATAGGCAGAGGAGGAAGCTCAGGCTCAGGACTAGCAGCAGGGATGGGTTCCTCATGTCTCACTTTCTTCCCTTTCTCCACCCTATCCGCTTTATCCATAGATAGTTTTCTTTTGGTGAAGTTTTGGCTTTTCCTTTGGGGTAGGTTTGCTAACTTTCTTAGCAGGATTTTGGGAACATGGCGATAGCGATTTCTCCGCTTTTCCCATTCAAAATTGATGTATGAAAATTCCCACAGATCACAAAATTGAAAATTTTCAAATGATAAACAGAGAGAATGTGCAGAGAAATACCGAGATCTAGGGTTTTTAATTGAACGAGTTGTTTGCTTGCAGAAATCCCCCAGACTAGAAGCTAAAATCCTTCTCTGAAAACTCAAATGATCAAACAAAGGTGAAGAAAAATGTAGCAAGCTTCTCAAATTGCGCAAGGAAAGAACGAAATAGGGTTTCCGTGGAACAGGTCGCTCTTCAGAAAGCTTTCGAATATGAAACCCCTACTTCGAAAGGGTTTAAATATACTCAGAGTTAATTTCGCAAAGTTCTTTATAAGTTTTCGAAAAGTTCCAAAATAGACCTTTTGACAACTGCGAATGGCATCAGTACCATTCAAAAAGTTAATAGCTTCAGAAACATCTTTTCGAAAAGAAAATAGCTTCAGAACCAACTATTCGAAAAGCAAATCCTTGCTTTCGAGCAGTTCGTTACAAATCCTGAGTCTATGCGAAAAGTAAATTGAACTTTGCGAAAAGAGAATTATTACTTTGCGACTTAACTTGGAGCATATTTAAACCATGCGAAAAGAGACAAATCATGAATAAAAACAGAAACAAAGTAACTAAGCAAAAACTATGAAATAAAAACATAATGTACAGTTATCCACCATCAGATTTTTGGAGGTTCGTGATGACAGGGCAAAGACAGTTCTGGTATTTTCAATGCACAGTTTGAGCCTCTGACCATTTACTTTCAGGATTCTTCCATTACTTGGATCAAGGATGTCAATAGCTCCCGAAGGGGCTGTCTGAATGACAGTGTATGACCCTTCCCATCTGGATCTCAGCTTTCCTGGAAAAAACTTGAGTTTTGAGTTAAATAACCATACCTTAGAGCCAGCTGTGAACTCTTTTCTCAATAAATTTTTATCATGGAAAGTTTTGACTTTCTCTTTGTACAATCTTGAATTTGTGTATGCATCCATTCTCAGCTCCTCCAATTCGGCAAGTTGCAGTTTCCTTAGCTGTTTGTGGAAGGGGAAGAGTAGCAGGTTTCCAAGAAGAGAAACTTGCTGATTGATTATGCGTTTCTTGCACAACATTTATTTCCTCAGAACTTGAGATACAAACTGTTTCTTCTTCAGAATTTCCCCAAGCATCTTTAACATCTGTGGTGAAATCTTCACACTGCAGAAACTGTTGTAAAGTCCCTTCTACAAGTTCATCCAATAGATCAACATGAAAACATTCTTCAGAGCTGAATTGAGGCTGTGTGACTGCATTATAAACATTTAATTTTACCTTCATGTTTCCAAAAGAGACTTCACTGCATTGGATGCAAGCATTTGTCAGAGCTGTGAATGGTCTTCCCAAAATGATGTGGGATGGAAGTTTTGCTTTTGGTTGGTTCCATGTCCAAAACTAGAAAATCAGCAGGATAGAAAATTTATCTACTCCTACCAATACATCTTCAATCATTCCAATTCAAGCGGCTTCCTTTCGGATCTGCTCGCTAGTTGTAACACCACATGAGTGGGTTTTAATTCTCCCAAACCTAGTTTCTCATATACGAATATGGAAGTAGGTTGACACTAGCACCAGATCTAATAAAGCCTTTTCAATGGTATGTTCCCCAATAATGCAAGGGATTGTGGGAATTCGGATCTTGAAGTTTAGGAGGTGTGGCAATGGATAACACTGATTAATTCTTTTCACAAAGAAAGACTTTCTTGGACAACTGTATCCTAGACTGTCTTTTGTGAGTGCAAACATCTTTCAAAATTTTGCATATCTTTGGAATTTGTTTGATTGCCTCAAGCAAAGGTAGATTTATCTTGACTTGCTTAAAAGTCTCCATCATTTCATCTATTTTGTGTTCCCTTTATCAAAAGGGATCTGATTTCATTGCATGAGGAAATGGTAAATGAGGAACTAATCCTTCATCTACAGCTTTGGAAGCATTTTCAGAAACTTTTTGAATTTTTTGTTTTTCATTTTTTTGATTTTTCTGAGGTCTATCAGTACCCCCACTGCTATCATTATGTTGCTCTTGCTGCATATTTTTATCATTTTCCTCAGTTTTTTCTTCTTCAGTACCCACTTTGTTATTTATAATTCTTCCACTTCTCAAAGTGGTGACAGTTTTCACTTCTTCATGTGAATTGGAAGCTTCTCCAACCATGAACTGTCCTTTGGGATTGTTCAAAGGTTGGCTGGGTAATTTTCCTTCCTCTCTTTTTGCCAAAGTATTTGAAAGCTGTCCCAATATTTCTTCAATCTTCTTTATGCTATGGCTGTGAAAATTCACAGTCTGAGTTAAATATCCTAAATTCTGGAGTGAATTCAGGACTTGATCTTCAAAAGAAGGGGACTTGGAAGGGATTTGAACTGGGGCAGACTGCTGCGCAGGTTGTTGTAGAATGGGCTGCTGAAAATTAGGTTTGACATTAAAATTCTGCTGATAAGGCTGTGCAGTTTTGAAAGGCATTTGGTTCTTTGGTTGCTGCTGCTGTTGTGCTTGATAATTCCCTTGGTTCCACCTCAAATTGGGGTGCCCTCTCCATGGATATTCATTTGACTACATCTCTCCAAATGATTGAGCAGCATGAGCTTGTTCCACCATTAAATCTGGGAATTGTGGTGCAGCAGGACATTGGTCAATTGAATGAGTAGGGGACTGGCATATCAGACATGCCTCCTCTACTCTTGCAACATTTGGATTTTTAAGTGAGTCCATCAATCTATCAAACTTTGTGGTTAAATTGTCCATCTTTCTTTCCAACTCATTCACCTCATAGATCTTCCCTTTGGTGGGTTGGTGATTGTTCAACCTAGCAGGATTTTCAATATCTCTTGACAGAGATTCCTATTGAGTTGAGTTTTCACCAATTACTTCAAACAAGTCCCAAACCTCCTCAACTATTTTTTGCAAGTAAGTGCCTCCACTGGAGGCATCCACCATATTTTTTCCTTTTTGATCAATTCCTTGATAGAAGCTTTGAACCAGCTGCCATCTGGGAATTTGATGATGAGGACATTGCCTTAAAAGTTCTTTGAATCGTTCCCATGCTTCATGGAATGTTTCAGTTGAGTTTTGTGAGAAGGAAATGATACTTTGTCTCAATTGACTTGTTTTAAACATTGGGAAATATTTGGCTAAAAATTGACACTGCAAATCATTCCAAGAAGTGATACTATTTGGTGCTAACATAGATAACCATGCTCTAGCTTTATCCTTTAATGAAAAAGGAAAGAGCCTAAGCTTGGTTGCTTCTGGACCAAGTCCAGCTATGTTGAATGTGGTGCAAAGAGCCAAGAATTCATCCACATGTTTGTATGGATCTTCCTTACCCAACCCATGGAAGGAAGGAAGCATTTGGATAGTCGATGATTTGATCTCATAATTTCCTTCAACAGTAGGAAATTAAATGCAAAAGGGAGAATTATAAGCACCAGGTGCAAAGTAATCCCTCAAAAGTCGAGGTTCTTCACCCATAGTAGCAGAATTCTGAGTTGTTTGTTTGGTTCGTAGTAGCCTTTCAACTTCTAAATTTAGTGGGACAATCTCAGGGCTGAGAGTCCTCCTACCAAACATACAACTCAGAAAAAAAATCTGAGTATTCACAGCAAACCTTCAGAATTTCTTTTTAAGTAGTTTCCCTTCTTGAATAACTGCACAGGTATAAACAATAGAATAATTTAGTAATGATATAAAAAAATAAAAGTAAAAACTTAGGTCTACCTATTTTAGAACAAATTCCCCGGCAACGGCGCCAAAAACTTGTTGTTGCTTCTTAGTGTGCTTGATTTATGTGTGTTTTGAAAACAGGTTTGCAACTACTAAATTATACTGAATCTAGAATATTAAAAAAGAGTAAAGAAATATCAGCACAGGTAGAAGTGAATTAGCCTGCAAGATCAGGCCCAATTATAGCAAGTTTTAAATGTAAGTGAGTGAAAGATCGTCCACAGAGAATTTGTCTAAAATGCAAGATAAACCTCCAGATCTGAGCTACCAGATCTGGCCTCTTATCCTATCTAGAAAGCACATAAGATGGGAGGTTGAATTTGTCACATTAACTAAATGATAAAAGTAAAAGTTAAACTAAATGATCCAGATCCAAGTTGGGGGAACGTTTGAGGTAAAAAAATAAAGAAGTAATATCTAACTTTGATTTGGTCCTTGAAAACTAATGAGAATGACTGCAGCTCAACTGAGAGATGATCCAATCTTCATCTGGCTACAAGCGCAGATGTAAGAGAAATAAATCTAATTTAAGGATTAGGTTTAAGCTTATGGCTATGGTCTGTCCACTTTAATGGCCACAAACCATCCAATAGTCTTTAATCCAAAGCCTTAGTTTAGACCAAGAAGCATCACTACAAATGCCGTGAGAGATTAGGTTACCAACACTAATTCTCACAGGATTAATGAATCAAGGGAAATTCCATGAAAAACAGTAAATCTAAAGGAGTCTAATGCAATAAGGAGATCAGAGGGAACCCTTAACATGAGTCCAATTGAGAATATACGGTTACAAAGAACCTTTTCAAATCCACCATTACAATTACAGAGCACGACTTAAGACTCTCGATTTGTAGTCTTGAATACAACTCTCTTTGAATTAGAAATATCTCGACTCTCAATTGCAAGTCAAAGTGAAGCTATTACAGGATTTCGCATAAACTATCCGGTTTGGAAATGGGGGAATAGGAATGAAACTCAAAATCTGGATGCCCAAATTGGGCAAATGGTTCATCTATTTATAGTTTTCCCCAAGTCCAGCTCAGATGTGTATCAACCAATCAGAGGTGCTCAGATCTGTATTGACCAATGGTGGTCGAGCACGAGGATGCAGATCTGTTCTGGCCAATCCGAATTCCTCGATCTGGTTCAGCCAATCAGGTGAAAAAGGCATCAATTCTGTTATGCATTTTGAAAATCATTAGAGTTTCTAGAAGTTCCCGCCAAGTTATTTCATCTCCGGTGCTCACGGGTGGAATATGCCTTCGCTTCATGCTTAGAATCCTCTAAAATGTCCCTAGGTTTTTAAATGCATTGGGACGCTGAAAACAGATTCGAATTGCCCTTGCAAAAGCCGGAATCTCCGAATACCTTTTCGCATAGCTTAGGGACTTTTCGCAAGGTGTTGTAACTCAAGCTCTTTTCGCAATGTTCGGTTCTGCTCGAATTGAGTTTTCTTCTTTTCAAAAGGTCAATCATCTCTTGAAGAGTTGATGCTCTTCAACGCTAAGCTGGAGTTTTATTCTTTTCGCAGAAGTTTCGTGTTCTTTGCGATCAGTTGTGTTCTTTAAAAGTACTCTGTAGTGCATTTTTCTGTTCGAATTGCTCCATACTTCTTTTCTGGGTTGAGACCAGGTCTTTTCCTCTTCAATTCAGACCTTTCAACAGCTAGTGAGGTTGTTTCTTCTCTTTCTTCCTTTGGATTGACATGGATTGTCATCTTTTTGGCATTTTTAAGCTGCTTTTATGGTTAAGCCTGTCTTTATTGTTAGCTGCAACACCAGCACTTAAAACACTTATTTAGTTATCTCAAAGGTCTATCAAGACTCAAGTTCAGGGGTGAGAAATGGTATTTTTTAGTTCTCAATAGGTGGTAGGGGCAAGTTTTTACACTGGCACAACTATTAGTTGCGCCAAGGTAAAAACTTGGATTTTAAAGCAATAGTTGCACCAGTTATAAATTTCAGTTTTTTGCACTGGTGTCAGTAATACTTGCGCCAGGCAAAAATTGATGCTCCAGAATTGATGACAGCAGCCACCAACACCCAAAATGAGTCTCTTTTTTTAGTTTTTGTAGAAGCTAAGCTTCGGGGAACTAAGCTATTTTTTGTGATCGATTCTCTCCTCACCGCACCTAAAGGGTTTGAGTCCGGTATAACTCGCTAGCGTGCTTCCCAAGGGTTTTAAGCTTCAGAATGGGAACCCACCCGATATACCCCAGCGCAAGCGCCTTCTTAGATACTAGGTGGGCTGGGACTTTTCTGGATCATCACCACTAGGGGCTGCCGCCATACTAAGACTCGAGTATTTGTGTGTTTACCTAATCCCCACCCTTTTAAAATCTACCCTGTAAAAATAAATTGATTAAGCTCCCTAACTTTGTTCAATTTTAATTAATTTTTTTCAAAGCTTTTCTCCTTTTTTTGAAAGTTTTCTTTAGTTCAAAGATCAGGGGTGATGATCCCGTGCCGCCACTACGGGCTGGCGTCCACTGTTGGAATATGAGTGCACACGTAGGCCCGCCAATTGGCTAAGGCACTTTAAATGACGAAAATTTAAATGAAATTAAAAGACAAAGAACAAGTAGGCCCGCCAATCAGCTAAGGCACTAAAATGATGGAAAAGTAAAGAAATTTAAAAGACGATGCGCATGTAGGCCCGCCAATCGGCTAAGGCTCGTAAATGAAGGAAAAGTTGTGGTGAGAAAAATAAAAAAATAGTAAAAAAAATAGCAAAAATGGTTAGTAAAAATAAAAATAAAGGGCCAAATTTCAAGGAGAAGCTCAACAAGCTATCCCCAACAGAGTCGCCATCTGTGCAACCATGGGATTTGTGACCATCCCGTCGCGGCGATGCGCTCGCTTGCAAAAAAAATAGAGTCGCCACCCGGAGCTTTCGGTATCCCGAGAAACCTAGTTCATTTTTATGAGCACCGAAGTGCTAAAAATATGACTCTGAATCCGGTCTACACCAAAGGCTCTTGGGTAGGGGCTTCGGTTATCGATCGGGAAGGTGTTAGGCACCCGATCAACCCGCTTAACGCGGTCTCTACTTATGGCCAAAAATAAAATAAAGCAAAAGAAAAGAAAATAGCTTCCTCTTGCCCAAAAGGGGTTAGAATCCTATTTGTGCCCCTCCGTTCCTACCGAAAAGTCGGCGGTGTAACGGCACAAATGGGAGGATGGAGGGAGCTAAAAAGAGATAGAAGAAGAAAGGGGAGAGCCGGAGCCCTCGGGCCCTTGTAGCACGGTAGGAGAGCCTTGCGTGACTTGCTTTAATGAGCTTTTGAAGGCCTTGTATGGTGGAAAATGGGGTTCTAACTCCTAAGGCTTGAAGCTAAGAGGTAGGGACGGGAGGCTAGGGGATCACACACACCTAGGCTAAGGGTTTTGGATGCAAGAACAGGCTTGAAATGAGGTTGGGAGATTCTGGAATTTGGGTGAAATGGTGCACAAAAGGGAGGAAGAACTTCTCACTTTGAGCTCTTTCTCTCTTAAGCAAATTTCTCAACCCTAAAACTAAGGGGTGGGGTCTCTATTTATAGGAAATGGGTAGATTAGGAGATCACTTAGGAGCTAAATGGGTTTAGCAATTAGGTAATCTCACATCTAAGGATTCCTAGGGTTTTTGGAACCTTGAGATGTGTGAGAAGGTCCTCCAATGGTGGATGATGGAGCCACCTGAAGGGTTACAAATAGGTAGGGAATGGGTGCAACAGAACTAGCAAAACACACCCCAAAGGTCAAGGTGGTCAACAAGTCAAACCCTAATCACGATTTTTGGGATAAAATCCAGAGGTTACTGTTCATATACCTAGCAAAAGGTTAATTCCTTTTCAGCGCATTCATATCTTTTCAACCCTACCACTCCATCCATACCTATAGCCATGGCAGACGACAAACCTACTAATTTGCCTGTTAAGTTCTTCCCGATATGGGAGGACCCACGGCCTCCTGAAGAACAGGATCCTCTACAGTTTCTGTAGGACGAGTATGAGGAAGTACAACGGATATTGGCCAAGGAAGAGAAGAAAAAAATGAGAACAAGAAAATAAAAATGACGGAACCATCTGCTTCTTCCACCATACCCTCCCCCCCTTGTATACCTCATCCCCCACCACCCTCCCCTCCTTCTTCTTGATCCCAACTATTCCTCTTCTCGGCTTACGTTCTCTTTCAAGAGCGGCGAGTTGAGGACATCTCAAAGCCGAGAGGATAGATAATCTTTTTGGCGGGAAAATTTTGAAGACCCTCCCCCCTCGAAGGCCAATCTCCATTGCAAACTTTAGCACCTCGGACGGTCGTTGCCAGTGTCATAATCAGTCAGTGTTTAGATTTTTCCTAGGTTTCTATTTCTATGTAATTAGTTTTTCTTTTTTGCAGTCCTTGTAAACATTCCATTTAAATATTAATTAGCAATTTTTTTTGTGTTTATATTATCTTGCTTAATTTTTTTTGTGTTGCCTTTCTGTGTAGCTTATATGTCGAATGCAATTTTCCCCCAAGTTTTGGGAGAGATTCTTGATTATTCTTACATATCTTGAACCCGGTAACTGTTGGCACCACATAATTTTTTGGTATCTCTTATTTCTGCGAACAATGAGGACATTGTCCTATTTAAGTTTGGGTGTACACACACACTATGCATTATATTATTTTGAATTTGAAAAGAAAAAAAAATTCTTTATTTTCGCTTCTGTATAGATTTGATTAATTTTACTTCTGTTTTTAGTTTAGTTTTAGATTTTTAGTTAATTTTGTTGTAAATTTTTGTTTTTCCTGTTAACCATTACGTGAGAGTTAAGATTAGATCGAATACGATTTTATAAGTATAACCAACATCCTAGTAGAAGTTCAAACATCAAATAATAGAGATAGTTAATATTCATGTTTAGCCCACTTGTACACTGTATCATAACTGAATGTTTGAAATTATACTTTGCTTTAAATTGTAATATTTAGACTATAGTTTCAAAATCGTATAACCAGTGAGCCTTTGGCACTTATTTCCTTTCTTTGAGAGAGGGACTATTATTCTATTTGAATTCAAATTTTCTTGAACTTCTTGACTATGCTCTAATGAAATCTCATGGATGTTTATTTTTGAATCAAATATTCTACTATTATGTTGAATGTTTTTCTGGAATTGTTTATTACATGCATCAAAATAATATGACATTCTTGCTAGTAGATTGTGAAAGTGATTAAAGGCCTTCTTTTGATTCGTTTGAGTCATAAAGCCAAAAATCTAAAAATATATTTATTCCTTGAACCTATATTAGAGCTTAAACCGATTTTTCTTTGTACCAAAATCTTATAAACTCTTAACCATATGTACTACCCAAAGCTTTTAGTCTTTTTACCCTTGTAATTATGAGAATTTAGAATAGATGGAGAAAAAAGGGAGTGGAAGGAGTATGCAAGAATAGATAAGGGGAATCCTAAATTGGTATAGCTGAGAAAAAAAAATTTGAAAAAAAAAAATTATGGGAAAAAGAGTATAAAGAAAATGAGAAGCAAAAAGCTCCCAAACTAAAAATAATTCAAGTGGATATCTAAAAAAAAAAGTATATGGGAAAAATTTATCCAACGTTTTAGATACTTACTGAAGTAAAAAAAAAAAAAAAAAAAAACAGAAGAAGAATAGGTAAGAGATAAGCTGAATTCTCAAAACTTTTGAATCATTTCTATCTTTCTTTGGAACCTTTTAACCCATCGCCCCATTACAAGCTGAATAAAGTCCTTTTTTATTTATGATTTACAAACCATGTGCCTAGTAGAGATATGTATAATAAATCTTATGAAAAATCAGGATGCATAAGAAATAGAATTGATTATTTATTCCATGAGATTTATCTTTGTATCAATTGTCCTTGAAATTATTCCTTATAGACATCATTGACAGAACCCAATAATTTCGAAATTCCTTTTGAGAATATACCAACTGTGAGAATTTGGATGAAAATAGTTTCTAAATCTGCAGCTTACAAAAATTTATAGTGAATGAATTCTTTATTGGTACGCAACTATGCGCACACTCCACGCTTAATATGAATTGAAATTGGTGAGTATCTGATCAAGGATAATTACTAAGATGGAAAGTTCTAGCTGATGGAATCATATTTTTTAAAATCTAAACAAACATGGAATAGTTAGCTATTGAGTAGTTAGATTTACTTCAGTTTTAGAGTTTGTATTCTTTTTGAATTTTTTTGAAAAATCTAAAAATATTTTGAAGTTTGTAGGTAACTTCACTGAAAACCTTCAAGAGACAAAACTCTTCCACTAGAGATCACCTAGGGGTTTAAAGGCTTGTTGAATCTGCTAAATGCAATCGTGTTC
This sequence comes from Chloranthus sessilifolius, assembly GCA_021018995.1. Classification (NCBI taxonomy): domain Eukaryota; kingdom Viridiplantae; phylum Streptophyta; class Magnoliopsida; order Chloranthales; family Chloranthaceae; genus Chloranthus; species Chloranthus sessilifolius. Next base: position 38,021,440 of record CM037597.1, on the reverse strand, counting down.
TCTACGAAAGTGGCATTTAAATTTTTAGATTAGTTTATCTTTCCTTATTTGCTAGGGACTAGCAAAACGTAAGTTTGGGGGTGTGATCAATCACAGAATTTATCATTTTATCACCTTTAACTTAGTAATGCTAGACCTTAGTTTGCTACTAATGATATGATGATATGCAGATATTTAGAACAATAAGCAGAAAAGAACCAAAGTGTTAATTTTTGCCAAAATAAACTAAAAAAAGCAGTACGAAAGACGATCGCTCGAAAATGTGATCCAATCATATTTAAGAACCAGTTGAAAGTGAAATCGTAATCTCGAAAGAGTGTAACTAAAGAAGAAAAAAAGAAATGATAATTACGTTCCTACAGAAGACGCTCAAGAGATGGAGAAATCGTACTGAATGAATACGATCGTTCGAATGCTGAAGAATCGTACTAGATGGAGAGATGAAATCGTACTTATGATTGTGTATATTGAAGCTCGAACCACTGCTGAAGATCACTTAAAGATTGCACTGCCATACAAAAAATAGAAAGAACTCTTGAAATTAAAAGTCTTGCACTCTACGGATCTGAGAAGATTGGCGAAAGAATCATGAAAATCTCTACTGCTAAAAATAAGGAGAAAAATTATGTGCGCATCTACTAACTAAAGCAAAGAAGATAGGATTAGAAGTTTAATTATATTAGGAAACTTTTGTTTTTAGAAGTTTACTTTTATTAGGAATCAAATAATGTAAACTGACTCCTTATTATCTATAAATAAGAGGGCTAAGCATAGAGGAAATATTTATCGAAGGAATTCTCAGCATTAATTGATGAGTGAGGTTCGGTTTCCTGGCGATCACCTTACAGTAGTTTATTTTAGATATCCAAGATTTCTCGAGAGCAATTGACGACTGTGATCGAAAACTGAAAGATTAGAGTAGAGTATCTGTAATTTCTTAAGAGCAATTGGCGCATGTGATTGAGAGACGAAAGATCTTTTTATTGCTTTCAAGTTTAGATTTACTGCTTTCATTTAATGCTTTGTAAACATCTGATAGTTCTTGATTTTAATTGATGCCTAAAGTCATGAATTTGAAGGATTAGTGTAGTGGTATTTTATTTTCCATCTTCAATTTTCTAGTGTTTAATTGAGGCCCAAATTCTAGAAAGTTGCAGATTAGTATAGATCTATATTTAAATAATTTTAGATTTGATTGACTCCCAAATTCTGAGTGACTTAGATATAGTGTAACGGTATTTTAATTTTCATAAATATTTGAGAACCAAAGGAAACTGATTGACGACCAGGATCCAGAAGTTTGAAGATTTCAGTTTATTTTCTTGCACCTTAGTCTAATTCAACCATTCTTTATTCTTTAAAGGCAAATAATAGTTTTTAAGATTTTTGACCTTCATCTTGGGAACGATCTTATCACTAGTGCTATGATTCCATTGTGCGCTTTTAATAGGTTAAGACAGAATGTAATTCATAGAGTTGTCATGACCTGGGATCGTAGGTTACGATCCCATAACCACAGCTCTCGTAGGGTGTGATTTCTAACAAATTACAAAATGTCCTCATATGAGAAATCGTAATCACTACAATTCGCTCGGAAAGAGGTTCCAGAAGAAGATCATATGGTTACGATCGTTTGTAGCCATTATGATCAAATGTAAACTAATGTCTTAAACTAAACACTGGAGAGAATATTACGACAGCACGCAAGTCGCTACGTGTGATCGTAATACCAATCTTGGTCGGTTGTAGGAATTATGACTGACTGAGACTGAATCAAGTCCAAATGTAATAAATGTGATTGGGCAAGATACCAACGTCGAGAGATCATAAATCATGATTTGCTCGAAAGGTGGTATTTTCTCTAGAAGGATAAACTGAAAACAAAAAAAATGACTACACTATACAAATATATTGTGACAGCCCGACTTTTTCCCTTCTCTTAAATGGGAAAAGTCACGCCGTCGGATCACCTAACATGATCCAGTCATACAAGGGCATCGTGTACAAAGTGTTACATATGCGGAAGTGAATTTAATTAACTCTGATACATAAAAATATGGCAACAACTCATAGTCATTCATTTATCTAAAGCAACAAACTGAACAAACTTTGATACATAAAAATATGGCAACAACTGATATTCATTCATTTATCTAAAGCAACAAACTGAACAGGAATATAAGCAGAAGCCTATACCTGAAGTAGTAAACTATCTTAAACCACACTACTGTTATATATGTTTACAATCACTACTCTCTCTCTCTCTCTAACCTCTCAAGGAAAGAAGTCCTCAGCAGAACCTTCCTCCTCGTCCTCCTCAGGCTGGTAGGTAGGATCAGCTTCGTGCTCAGGGTCCTAAGCAATATCTGCAGCTAAGACATAAAGTCGTAGGATGAGCTACCATCAAAGCTCAGTAGGGACAATTAAGATGCTAATTTATATAAGAGATTATCAATTCATGTCTAGATGCAAAAAATGAAACGAAGCACATGTCATCTTATATTATGTCTACTGTAGCATCAATATATCCTAGCAGTTAATCACAGACAAGTACTAATTCATACAATTATTATATCATGCGGACAATGCTGACATACTCATGCTGACATGTTCATACTGATCAAATACGAATACTGACAAGGAAATCATGCGGGATAGTATCAAGGAATCATGCTGAAACAAGACATGTAAAAGGACAAGAAAATTAAGCTCCCGAGTAGCGGAATCACTTGTCAAGCTCCCGAGTAAGCGGGATCACTTGGACCGAGAAAATCAAGCTCCCGAGTTAGCGAGATCACTTGGACTGGGATATTAAGCCCCTGAGCAAGGTTAACAGGGTCACTTGACTCAAGAAATCAAGCCCTTGAGCTATGTTAGCAAGGTCACTTGACACGAGACTGGTCAAGCCCCTGAGCTAAGTTAGCAGGGTCACTTGGCTGAATCAAAAGCAAGCGAGTGTCAAGACGAGACCATGTACGAGATTCAAATATGCGAGAACATCATGCACATATATACCTCAAGTATGCTACATCATGTAATAACTTAAAAGTGTCTCAAAGCTTGCCTAGCATAACTGAACTATCTATGCTTATACATAACAAAAACTAGCATACTCAACAATAACATAGTATGTTTATATCCATTTATTCCATAAAATTGAGCTAATACTTTCTAAAAGCTGAATTATCAAAACTGCACTTATTAAGTCTGAATTCTAAAGATGAACTATCAAATGAACATAACCAAAACTAACATAGCATGGTCATCCTATTTACTTCTTAGTAAAACTGAGCTAGCAATTATCAAAACTTAATTTTCAAAACTGTCCTATCACATCTGAACTCTCAAAGCTGAACTATCAAGCTAGCATATTCAAATTTACATTGCATGGCCATATAACTTAAACCATTTTCAAGACTAGTATATCGATTTCAAAATCAAATATTACATCAGATAGTACATCGGAACACTATCTCAACAATGATATCTATCACTTGATGAACAAAACTATCATATTCTCTGATACTAGCATATTCATTCTTAATTTAAAATGAACTAAACTCCTAGTACTGTCTCTATCATTATTAATGTCAAAACTAATATGCGTATAGGTCTACATATGCTCATGTCAATATCTTGCTTAACTAGACGAGAATCAGAAAATACCACATAAATTAAGAAGGTAATTTCCCTACCTGACACCAGGTTTATGTGTAACTGCTTTCTCGTGCACGCACATCTTCAAGCAAACGTGTCATGTGCACCAAGTGGCACCTATAGTGTAAGATGCCTAGGTTTTGTATATTTTAATGGTTTCCAGGGTCATTATAGACCTTATATAAGTCTCCTAGATGGGGCTTACTCATAGGAGTTACGGCCTTAAACACATAGACCTCATGCATATCAGTACAAAGCATAAATGAGGCCCAAAAATAGGGTTGCCGCGACAAGTAATAGGGGTTGCCGCGGCAAGCTCTCCTATTGAGGACCTTGCCATGACTTGACACTAATTTGTAACCCTATAAACATTATATTTAGAACTTTTTTCCTTCATGAAAGTTGTAGGGCTTGTTGTTCCCTTTCTAACGCATCAAGAATCATGCCAATCCGAGTTCGGAATCAACAGTTATAATCAGAATACTGATCAAAGGTCTGAGCGCAGTGCTTGCCACGGCAAGCCTGAGCACCTTGCCGTGGCAAGCCTGTAAGGTTGCCGCGGCAAGCTTATCAGGCTGGGCTTGCCAGGGTGTTTTATGCTCCATTTTGGCTTCGTTTACTCAGGCAATTGGCTGGGTATTTTGTATAAATATGGATACTATATTTCATATATATGTTGCACACAAAATTGGATTTTCTTATTCACTTTTGTGTAGAAATTTCAGTGTAGTTTTATGAGCAATATGGGTTTCGAAACCCATTTCAAACTGTGATTTGTGTTGCCGATTCGGTCTTAGTGAATCGACACCACAAATTTATGTTATCTCTAAAATTAAACTAATGAAATGAACCTAGTCTAGTACTTGGTTCGTTGACGGCTTACCTTTTGGTGAATTCATCATTTTGATGACACTGAACATGTGTCGGTGCCGAGGTCGTCGAGCTCGTGAAATATGTGTCGAAGATATGGCGGTGAGGATTCTTCGAGACCAAGGGTTCGTCAGTCGAAGCTCTTGCGACCAGTTTGTAGGATCACCTTGTGATCCAAGGATTTGAACCTAAGGGTTAAATTTTCTAGAATTTAAGGGCATTAAGATCTAGAAGAAAGATGTGGTTGTAAGAGGTAGAAGAGGGTTTCTTTCTTCTGGTTTTATTTTATTTTATTTTATTGCAGGTTTGGTTAGTATGGGATTTCTTCAAGGCTTGAAACGAGAAGAAGAAAGTGGCGGGATAGCTCTTGTAGGCTTTTGCACAATTGCGTGCATGAAGTGTAAGTGTGACTCACACCAACGTGGAGTCTTAAGGCGAAAGATAGCTATTATAAGCCTTATAAGGCTGGGATCCCATGCAGTGCCCACCATTTGGTTTTCAGTGTATAGGCATATAAGCCATTTTTTTGCTTGGCTTAAGTACAAAGCTAATACACTACTTAAGTGTATAAGCCAATTTAAGTTTTGGCTTTAGTGTAAAGCCAATACACTCATTAAAGATGTATGGCTGGTGTATGGCTCAGGTATAATTTTGCTACACCTTTATTCAGTATATGAAATTAGATTTAATATATGTAATATCTAATTTACTAAATAAATAATATTGGGCCATTAAGGGCCCTACTTAAATCTTGCCTCAGTTGCCGAGGCAACTTAGTTTTGCTTGCCTCAGCTGCCGAGGCAAGGTATTGTGCTTGCCTTAGTTGCCGAGGCAAGGCCATCAGGCCTTGGTTGGCACTTGTTCACATGCACTGATGGGTTTTAGGTCAAAGAATTGACACCCCTCAGTGCCTAGCAGTCCTATGCATTATTTAAAATTGTTTTACACCAATTTTCATCCTTAGGAGGGCTCCGAATATTTTAATTCCTACCAATTCTATGATCAACCATTATTTCAATTATTAATATTGGCCCACTAAAGTTTCACTATTTAACAGTCATCATTAAAATTCTAAACCAGTTCTTTATCTCACATTTTTGTCACAAGCCTGACCCTACTCGAGTCCGTACCCGATATCGTCAGGATAAAAATGTGGTAGCTGTTACATATATTTTACAGATTTTTTTTTTTGCTACGAATGAGTCGGTAGCGCGACGGTGCCCATAAGGAACTTAGACTTAGTTGGTTGGGATGGATGTTTCCCCCACAAAAATTTGTCCTCTAGGGTTGCTCCTCGACAACGGCGGCAAAAACTTGATAACTCTTTTGCTATACTTTGTCTTATCCTTTGGCAGGTATCGATCCTCAGGGAATGTGTAGTTCTAAAAATTCCTCTATCTGCCTTGAAAGAATAAAAAATTGTTTGTTTAAAACTAGAATGCAATGATTGAAATAAAACTATTTTAATGAATAAGCTTAGGTTCTCTATCACATATTTCGTAGTCCTAATCAATTATAAGTTATTTTATGAGTTCCATTGAATTATCTTAAGGCGACCACGGCAATATAAACATTTCTAGCATGAAAATCGTTAATGAAACTAACTAGGGCAACGATGGAAACAAAGTCGGGTGATGGAAGTCTAGTAATCTCGACCCTAGGGCAACAATGGCAACAAAGAGAAAGAGATTATAGAAATCGTGAAAACCTTTCAAACTCATAGACAAGTTTTAAAACTCATATTTATTAACCAATGATAATTCTGAATTCACAAAACTAAGAAACTCTTAATTATTCATACTAATCTTTGATATCGGATTCCTAAACTTAAAAAAGAATTTAGCTATTCATTATTGTATTGAATTGAAAACAGTTACAAAAGACAGAACTTAAAAGTACTGAAATTAAATCTAAACTATTTTAAATCTCCAGTCTCCCCGATCTTAGTTGTCAGTTAAAATCGAGAATTCCTTCGATGATCTAAAGACTGAAATAAAAACTACACTACTTTGATCTTCCGGCTTCCTAATCTTAGTTGTCAGCTATAATTGAGAACTCCTTGGATGGTTTTTCCTAGACGAATGCTCTTTTATTTATAGATCTATAAGAAGTAGGTTACAAGAATTCAGGACTCTATTCTATGTAAAATACCTACTTTAGACTTTTCCTAAAACTAAACTTCCTAATACATATCCTTCTTCATTTAAAATTCTCTTCTAGAATCATGAAGATCATTCTCTCTTGTTTTCAGCAGCAGAAGACTCGCAGGACTTCCTTGAATCGTTGAGTGCATGGGCTCTTCTTATGAATTATAATTTTGCATGGTTTTGCGCTCTCACAAAAGCCTTCAGGATGGACTCGCATATCTTTAACTGTTGAAATCGTGAATACGATTTTACTTTGTGTAGTTTATTCTTTATACGATTCATTCCTCAATCGCTCATGATCTTTTCTTGTTCTTTCGCAATCTCTTCAACTACTCCTGTATTGCTTTGAACACTCTCGTAGTGGAATCTTACTCTTAGGATTTTTGATTCTCCTCAATCGCAAGGCTAGGATTTTATTCTTTCTCTGACTTTAAGCTAATGATTTCCTTTTTCTTCTCTTCGACTGAATCATGATGGGATCGTAGGACTTACGATTTCTTTTTGCTCTCTCGTAGACTGAGATTGCAGCTATGATTTCTGGTCTTTTGAATTGTGATCTCTGATTTTGTGCTTTCGTAGTTCTTTTTGACACAAATATCTATTTTCTTCCTCTTTTGTCAGCTGATCTAATTATCCACTATTAAGAAGTCATTAGTAATCAATTATGGACTAACAACACTCAAATGAGGGTACAAAAATGATAAAATATGTGACTGATCACGGTCAGATACGAGTTTCGAGGTCAAAACTTGTGATAAATTTTAAAACTTTTTTTTTCAATATAACATATTTGTAGACACCCAAATTTGGCCCAAGGTTCGATCGACACATACTTCGAGAATGGTATACTTCTGAGCTCCTGAAAGCACCTCCCATACCCATACCAAACCCATAGAACCCTTACCAAACCCTTAGAAGCCTACTCGAACCCTTAGAAGCCAACCCGAACCCTTAGAAAGTCTAAATCGGACCCGTGGAATCCGATTTGAACCAACTAGAATAGCGGATCAAAAGAGGGGTGCCAAGGTTTACATAGACATCTGCCTAAGCTAAGGCCTATTTTATTAGATAGTAGAGGTTCTCAGCTTTCCAACGAACTAAGAATTGCCTGATTCTGAGATGTACATCAAAAGTTATGGCGAATTGAAGACGCGCAGAAATGCAGGATTTAGGATTCAAAATCGTGACCTCTTTTCATCAAAATCGTGACCTCTTATTGTTGTCAAATCATGACACTTTTTCATCAAATCGTGGCCTCTTTTCATCAAATCGTGACCTATTTTCGTCAAATCATGGCTCTTTTCGTCAAATCATGACACTATTTCGTCAAATCGTGACCTATTTTCGTCGAATCGTGAAAGCAAAGTCAGCTTCATCTTCTCCAATGATCCATCCGAGATGACTTATTTTTTAGTTGAGTTTTTTATTTATGGACTTTCCCAAACTTTGGGGAGGATTTCTTTACAACCCTTATACCCCTATAAGCCTTTAGAACCACCTTTGTACCATTTAAGTGGTTACCTCATCATCTACAATTAAAACTCATTTTCACCTTATCCAAGCCCTAGAAATCCTCAAAAATCTTAGATTAAATATTACCTAATTCCTAACCTCCATTAGAGCTTAACAACCTTCCTTAATCACCCCCAACTCTATAAATAGAGGCCCTGACCCTTTACTAAAAAAAGAAAAAAAATATCTACAAAAAAGAAAAGCGAGAGAGATGTTTCCAAAAATAGATAATACTCTAGAAAAAGCCTCCCACCGCCTCAAAGCTAGAACTTTCTAGGTCTTGAAACCCAAGTTCATCCCTTACCTCCATACTTCCCTCAATATCATTTCCAAGCCAGAACAAGCAAAAAAAAATCATCTCTAACCCATTTGCTTTCAAAAGCTCACCGGACTTAGCATCAAAGCAAAGACCTACGACGGTGCTACAAGGGCTCGAGAGCTCCAGCTCTCCCCTCTATTCCTCTACCTTCTTTTTTTTTGTCTCTTTCTTTTCCTCTATCCTAGAATTTGAGCCATTACGCTGTCGAAATTTCAGTGATTGTGAGGGGCTCAAATAGGATCGGAGTGCCTTCGGGCAAGAGGAAGTACTATTTGTTTTTGTTCTTTATTTTAAATTTGGCCATAGTAGAGACCACTTACGACCGGGTCAATCGGGTGTCTAACACCTTCCCGATTGATAACCGAAGTCCCTACCTAGAGGCTTTGGTGCAAACCGGTGATTCGGGGTCAAATTTCGCACTTCGGTGCTTATAATTTTGATTTTGGGTATCCCGGGACACCAAAAGCTCCAGGTGGTGACTCCATTTTTTTTTCTTGTGAGCGCATCGTTGCAATGGGCCCGCAATGTCCATGGTTGCACAATATTTAATTGCCCTTTTCTGAATTACAAGTGTGAGTGCAACTATCTTATATATGTTTATGTAATATTGTGTATTATCTTAAAAGAGAAGTATTTCATTTAAACTTCTTCTCATCTCTCATTTCTTGTAGAAAATTAAGATAGAGAAAAAAGTGTCATAGCGAAGAAGAAGATTAAGGAGAGAAGAGAGAGACCACGAGAGACTACATTGTGAAGATCTTACTATATAGTTTACTAACCTTGTGAGTATGTAAAGAGACTTTTACAAAGCACAATTAACTTGCTTTCCCACGTTTTCGTGATCGCATGTTCCTTTGAAACAAGTACGTGCGATTGGTTAAAAAAAAGGCCCTTAGATCTTCGCGACAATATTGTTGATAAACGTTCAAAAAATGCCTCGATATCGTGCTTGTTGGTGGTCACCGCCTTTTTGCGAAGTCCATCATTATCTTGTTTCGTTCATCTTGGAGTCTATCGGAGTCAGTGGCCCACTAGATGAAGTCTGTAGTGATCTGTCCCTAAAGCAATTAAAGACGAATCATACGGCACAAATCTCTTTAAAGAGATCTTGAACAAATATGATGAGATCGTGAGGCTATAATGAGTGTTTATTGAAGGTATAAACTCTAAAAATAATAATAAAAGGTAGAATCAAAGAAGGCGGTAGCCACTTGGGCTCTGATACCATGTAGAAATTGAAGATAGATAAGAAATGAGATAATGGAGATTGGGGAGAGAAGAGAGAGACTACGAGAGACTACATTGTGAAAATCTTGATATTTATTTTACTAACCTTATGAGTCTATAAATATACTTTTACAATTAAGTGACTTTCTCAAATTTACACGAATGTTAAAGAGAAGATAAATGCCATAGTGACCAAACACGCATTTTTTCGGAAAAATGCGTTTTTTTTTTTTAAATAAAAAAACTCTGAAAAAACATTTTTCGAAAAATTCCCCTTTTTTCTGCCAAAAATCCCTTCTAGAAGGTCCTCAGAGTTTGTTAGAGTTCTGTTAGAGCACGTGGGTCGGTTAGGGTTTCCTAGGGCATCTTCTAAAACCGTCGTGTCGGTCACCAAGTGCCTTGGGTTGCGTGCAGCAAGTCACCAAATCACAACGTATGCACAGCTAAATTTTTGAGAAGTTCTGCACACGAGTTTGATTGGTTCAGGAAGCTTTTGATAAGTTCAAATAGAGCTTTTTGGTCCTTTCACTAGGTTCTCATAACTGTTTGATAGGTTCCGATAGGATGAGCCTTCGCTTAGAGTTTCGGCCTTCTCAGTCCTTGGTTTGGAGTATTCGACAGGCTGGAGGGACTCTTCGACAGGTTGGAGAACCATTTCGATAGGTTCCGTTCCAACGTCTTCATCTTGATAGGTTCAGGAAACCATTCGACAGGTTCCCTTGATGCCTCAGGTAGGCTTTCGATAGGATGGTTTCTTCCTTCCTTTCTGCTGCTTGATAGGTTCTTGGATCCTATCAAACTTCTCTATCCACACGAATCCATCCTTCTTCTTCCTTCAGATCCTGTCGAAACCTCTTCAACTGCATGAATTCTCCCTTTCTTTGCTTTCAGCTCCTATCGAAGTCTTTAGGTGACCAATCGATAGGATGTTTTCAGCCTGTTCTTACTTCCTTCGCCTTGCCCTGCTGCAGCCACGCGCTCCAAGGGTCCAGTGATGTGCTACCCTCTCGTGTGTTGTTGCTGGGTTTGTCCTGTGGTGAGAGATATCCCCTTTTTGGGCATTCTTGAGTGGTATTCTGCATTAATGCCCTCTTTTATTGCTATCTACAAAATACACTTGACAGAGACTTATTAGTGTACTCACAGGTCTATCAATGGTCAGGTTAAAGGGGGAAAAGTGGCATTTTTCACCACTTAACACCACTTCCACACCAATTTATGTTACAGTTACTTCACTTAAATGAAGGAAAATTCTATTGACTGCTTTACATTAAGTGATAGAGATCATTTTTGACCCAATCTTCCACACAAATAATCTTAACATTATTGGCTTACAATCAGACGACCAGATGTTTAGTCCACGTGACACACATCACAAAAAGTGAATGTGATCATACCATAACATCAAATTGGTGAGGTAGAAAGTGGATCACTTTAAATTATTCAAGGGAGATGATTTTTGTTTGAGTACCTTTATTTCCACCCACAGATTCTTTCCATCCACCCACATAAGTGGGTGCACGATGATCAGTCACATAATTTATCATTTTATTACCATTAACTTAGTGATGCTAGGACTTAGTTTGCTATTAACGAGTTACTGATGTGCATATATTAAAGATAAGCAGTAAATTAGAGCCTAAGTGTTAATCCTTGACAAAGTGAACTCAAAAGGCAGTAAAAAGACGACTAAACGTTAAAGACGATTCGCCAACAACAGGAAGGCTGAAAAATCATAATTCTTCAAAAGACAATTCTTCAGAAAGCGACAAAAGAAGAAAGCAATCAATCTAAAATAAGAAATTGTTAGCTGAAAGCCTACTAAAAATAGAAAATTGTGAATTACGATTTTTCATAAAGAATAAGAAAGAAATTGTTATTTACGATTTCCTAAAAATAGAAGCTTTCTACTATTGCTGCTACTGCTGATCACATGAGAGTTTAACACTCCCATATCCAGAATTAGAAAACTCCTGCAATTAGAAGTCTGGTGAACCACGGATCTGAGAAGATTGATAAAGATCTAATCTGAAGGACTCTGTTGCTGTTCAATAAAGAACAATCCAAAAGTGCATCAACTATAGAAAGCAAGGAAAGATAAAATTAGGAATTAGAGTTATATTAAGAATCCTTTATTTTTAGTAGTTTCTTTTATTAGAACTAGATCTTTGTAAACCGACCCCTTATTATCTATAAATAAGAGGGCTCGACATAGGAATAAGCATCGAAGAATTTCAGCATCAATTGACGCCTAAGGTTAGATTTTCTTCCGATCAAAGTAGTGTATACTAGTTAGAGTAGATTATATATCAGAGGTTTCTCAAGAGCAATTGGCAACTGCAATTGAGTGTTGAAGATTAGTGTAGATATCTATAATTTTTTAGGAGCAATTGACGACTGCAACTGAGGGGTGAAGGATATATTTTACTTTTCTTTCTAGTTTAGATTTTATTTGCTTTATAAACATCTCTAAGTTTTAATTTGAATTGACGACTTAGGTTAGAATTTGCAGATTAGTGTACGATTTTTACTTTTCCATCTTCAGTTTTCTAGAGTTTGATTGACGCCTAAATTTCTGGTTGATTGTTGATTAGATTAAATCTGTATTGATAGGATCTTAGACTTGATTGACGACCAATGCTAGGAGACTAGAAATATGGTATAACGGTACTATTTATTTTCATAAATATCTGAAAGCTAAAGATTAAGATTGACGACCTTAATCTGAAGAAAGAGGATTAGGGTTTATTTTTATGCACTTTAATTTAATAACCATTCTTTTATTCATATTTCTCTAGTAGATTAGATCTTAAAGATAAATAAAAGTTTTTAAAATAGGGATTTAGATAAAAGATATAAACTAGGAATTAATTAGATAATAAACTTCCTCGTGGGATCGATCCTATACTAGCTCTACAATTTCTATTGTGTTCTTGCAATAGGTTAAAACTTGAATTTAATATAATTATAAAACATAATAAGCAAATGAGTCAAGTTTTTAGAGCCACTGCCGAGGAAGCGGAATTTATCTAATTCTTTCAAGTTTTTATTTAGTATTTGTATCCTTTTAGAAACCAATATTTATCTTTCTCTTTTTATATTTCTGTATATTTTAATTTTTCTTTTATCACTTCTTAAACTTTTGTGGGTTTATTTAGAGTAGCAAATCAAAAGTTTTCAACTTCTGCCGGCCACGGAATTTAGAAGCTCAAATTTGCTTCTCTCCCTGCTCTCTAAAATAAAAATCATATTAAGCTAAAAACATAAAAATAAGTAGTTATGCTCAAATACATTTCAAAGTCATTCATGTATACATACGCTACTAAACAAGCACTCTACTACCGCATTATTATCCATCATATGTACTCTTCGATATCATCACACATAATAAATCGTACAACGTTTTATATTTATTTTAGCCGACGTCCAATATATTGCCAACTAACCTTTGGTAAAATCATTATGGCAATTAAGCTCGGAAGGATGAGAAAATTTAAAACGACGATTCGTATTCCACCATCCGAGCACTTCAAATATAGGATTAATCCATCCTTAGCGAAATCATTCTCTGTCGTCCCTACCATCCCATTCTTATCCATGACAGACGATAAAACCAACTACAACCCAATAAAGTTCTTTCCAGTATGGGAGGACCCACCACCACTACCAGAGCCGGACCCTATGCAGTTTCTATGGGATGAGTACGAGGAAGTTCAGAAGATTTTGGTAAAGAAAGAAAAGAAAAAGAATAAAAAGAAGAAAAAGAAAAATAGGAAGATGGAACCACCTGCCTCTTCTGACACACCTCCCATCTTCACCTCCTATGCCCTTCATCCACCCCCTACTCAGTTACCACCCCGTGATCCTCCCTAATCCCTGCTATTCCCCTTCTTGTCTTGTAGTTCTCTACCAAGAGCAGCAAGTTGAGGACATCCCGGAGCCAGGAAGGCAAACCATTTTTGACAGGATAAATTTTGAAAAAGCCGAGGACCGATCTTTATCGAAGATTTCTCTCAGATGTTTATAGACACCCCCATTTTATCCTCTCAGAATATACTTTTTATTCGATCAACCTTTGACCTCATAACCCTGATATGGGAACCATGCACTGAAACAATAGTACATGGCTTAACACAGGCTAAAATAATAGCTCTGTGACTCAGAATCCCAATGTAGAGACACTATATACTAAAACAATAGTATATAGTTGGAATACAAACTGAAACAATAGTCTTACATTTCAGTCTAGAGCCCAGACCTAACAACCCTAAATTAAGCGCCTGAAACCCGCGCGTAATTCGATTACACACCAAATCAAAAATGCGCAATCAGTCCCCCTCTCGGACTAAACTTCCTTTCTCAGACCATCTCGAGACTCGATCATGCACCTGAAATCAGACGTGCGATCGGATTCCACGCCATATCACCAGCGCGCAATTGGCCTACGCCTGACCTAGCCTCACAGTCCTTGACCCCTAAGTTTCCTTGATTGAGCATTTCTGAAGAATTGCTTAATCAGATTACGCATGTCCTACCAAGCGCGCAATTAGTTCTAACTTTATTAGGATTGGGAAACCCACTGAGCAAGTCAGCCGATCGCTCACTGAGTCGGTGACCGACTCAAAGTGATTAAGTGCCGAGAAACTGGCGCGTAATTCAATTAAGCGCCTAAAATAGGACGCATAATTGTAGAAAAATCTATAAAAGATTTTTTTTCCTAATTCGCTCGGGAGGGCTGGCAAATTTTTGAGAGAGAACGGATTTTTTTTGGGATTTCGAAACCAGAGAACTCCGAGGACAAACCCATATAGCACCCCAATCATGGTTTCGAGATTCAAGCTTCTAATCTTCGAGATTTCTCTCCACAGCCCCAGCCCTTAGGAAATAATTTAATTTTTAGTTTCCTACCATAGCTTATAATCTCTAGGGTTAGGAATTTATCTTCAGTCTTAGACTGTAGCACCCTTTTCGGACCGTAATTCTCTATATTTGGTTCTAGTTCTCTGTTTCTAGAACCGGTCCTTAATTTGACGGTCCGATACACCGACCCTAGGCTCTGATTCTGTTCAAAAATCTCGATTTACAGTCCTATCATTAATTTCTGGTTCTAATCCTTCGATTCAGAACTAGTCCTTAATCATACGGCCTGATTTTCTAATTTCAAATCCGAATTCAGTCCTAAAAATTTAGTTTTTAATTTTAATTTCTTGGTTTAATAAATCCAAAAATCCAAAATATTAATTTCAGTTTTTATAATCCTAGTTTATAATTTAATTCATAATTATTACTCTGAAATCAACTCTGAAAAGCCTAAAATATTATTTCACGGTCCAAAATCCAATTTACCTTTAATTTTAGCCACCCGATTTGCCCAAGGGAGCTTACGGAGGGTACTCGAGAACGAGGCCAATCCTCCTTAGCATAGCGGGCCCAAAACCTTTTTTTTAAAGAATTTTAGAATTAATTAATTGCTTTTTATTTTATCCTTTTAGTATAATTAATTAGTAGGTTCATTTTATTTCAGCATATTTAATTAATTAAGTGCCTTAAAACTTAGTATCACTGATTCATCTTTTTAAATCAAAATTTAATTGATCAATTCCTTACTTCAACCAGCATTTAGTATAATTAATTTCAGTACTTTAATTAGACATTTAGCATAGCCAATTCGTTGCTTTAATTAGAATTTTTATAAAATTAGCTTATCTATTTTAATTAGATTTTGATAAAGATCAGTTTATTCGTTTTAATTATGTAGACACCCAAATTTGGCCCAAGGCCCGATCGAAACACATTTCGAGAGAGGCGCACCTCTGAGCTTTTAATGGCATATGGAATCCTTAAGAACCCTTCCAAATCACCCTAGATCCCTTAGGAACCTTCCTAAACCCCTAGAAATCAATCCCAACCCTTAAAACTCATTTCGGACCTGAACCTAGTTTTCCCGAGCCATGGATGAAGGATGGTGCACTGGGACTAGCTACGACCTTTTACTAAGATTGAATCTTATACCATTGAAAAGTAGAAGTCGTCAGCTTTCCAACAATCTTAGAATCACCCCAATCGGAGCTGTGTGCGTAAAGATATGGCGGTCTGAACCCGAAGGGCAAAGAGGTAATTACAAACGGCCCCGTTAGGGATTTGGCGCAACTAATAGTTATGCCAGTTATAAGTAAGCTTGGTGCAACTAATAGTTGCGCCAAGCCATCTCTCCCCAGATTAAGCCTGGCGCAACTATTTCGCCAGCATTAAGGTGGGCCTCACCTCAGGGAGCTAACTTCCAAGCATTGTATATGCAGTGTTTTACTGTGCATATGCCTGGCGCAACTAATAGTGGTGCCAGGCATATGAACAGTAAGTTCTGAGTTTTGCCCCGAATTTTATGATTGGGGTTTGACTTGTTGACCACCTCGACCTTTGGGGTATGTTTTGCTAATTCTGTGACACCCATTTACCATCTATATGTAACCCCTTAAGTGGTTTAAAGCCTCACTGTATCATCCACCATTGGAGCATCTCTTCACATGTTTCAAGGCTCCAAAAACTCTAGGAATCCTTAGATGTTAGATTACCTAATTGCTAAATCCAATTAGCATCTAAACACTCTTTTAACCACCCTTTGCCTATAAATAGAGCCCCCCTCCCCTTAAGTTAAAGGTTGAGAATTTTTGCCTAAGAGAGAAAGAGCTTAAGTGAAAAGATCTTTCTCTCTTTGGTGCACCATCCCCATACAAATTTTATAATTCAAAAAAACCCTTTAGACCTTAGTATTTCACTAAAAACCCCTCGGTTAGGTGTGTGTGATCCCCTAGTCTTCCTTCTCTACCTCTTAGCTTCAAGCCTAAGGAGTTAGAACCCCATTCCATAGCATGTAAGCCTTCAAAAAGCTCATCCAAGCAAGCCAACGCAAGGCTCCTCAATGGTGCAACAAGGGCCCGATGGCTCCGGCTCTTTCCTTTCTTCTCCTATCTCTTTTAGTTCTTCTTGCATCCTCACATTTGTAACGTTACTCCGCCGACTTTTCGGTAGGGACAGAGGGGCACAAATAGGAATTTAGGGCCTTTTGGGCAAGAAGAAGACCTTGGTGTTATTTTCATTTTATTTTTGTTTTGGCCATGATATAGGTTTCCCGGGACACCAAAAGCTCTGGGTGGCGACTCTATATTTTTATTAGCGAGCGCATCGCCATGACAAGATCATAAAAAATCTCACAGTTGTACAGATGGCGACTCTGCTGGGGATAGCTTGTAAAACTTCTCCTTGAAATTTGGCCATTTATTTTTTATTTTACTAACCTTTTTGCTATTTTTTGTATTATTTTTTATTTTTTTATTTTTTGCTCACCCCTACTTTTCTGTCATTTACGTGCCTTAGCCGATTGGCGGGCCTACATGCGCATTACATGCGCATTGTCTTTTAATTTTCTTTACTTTTTCATCATTTTAGTGCCTTAGCCGATTGGCGGGCCTACTTGCGCATTGTCTTTTAATTTTTTTTAAATTCCTGTCATTTAAAGTGCTTTAGCCGATTGGCAAGCCTACTTGTGCAAACATATTTTTATAGTGGACGTCGGCCCATAGTGGCGGCTCAGGATCATCACCCCCGGTCTTTGAACTAAAGAAAACTCCCATAAAAAAAAAGGCTTTGAAAAAAAATTAAAATTGAACCAAAATAGGAGACTTAATCAATTTGTTTTTGCGGGGTAGATTTTTAAATGGTTGGATTTAGGCACACATACAACCACCCAGGTCTTAGTATGGCGGCAGCCCCTAGTGGTGATGATCCAAAAAAGTCTCAGCCCACCTAGTATCTGAGAAGGCACTTGCGCCGGAGGTATATCGGGTGGGTTCCTATTCCTACAAGCTTAAAACCTGTTGGGGAGCGCATTAGCGAGTTATACCAGACTCAAACCCCTAGGTTCGGCAAGGAGCGAACGGTTCACTAAAAATCAGTCAGTTCCCGGAAGCCTAGCTTCCACAAAAACCAAAAAAATTGACTCATTTAGGGCTGCTGTTCCCTGCTGTCAAAAATTCTGGAGCCCCATTTTAGCCTGGCACAAGTATTAGTTGCACCAGTGCAAAAATCTCAGAATTATAACTGGCACAACTATTAGTTGCGCTAGCTTTAAATCCGACCATTTTCACCTTGGCGCAACTAATAGTTGCGCCAGTGTAAAAAAGGAGGCTTTTTTGACTTGGCGCATATATTAGTGGCGCCAAGCCTGTTTGGACAACAGCAACCCAAGATCTGAGGCCTTTTCACCTCCTGAGTCCCCCGATTAGTGTGTTTAGTACCTCTTAGTAGGTCCCGCCATCTCTGACACCCAATACGCCCCTGCCGATCAAAAGAAGGCAACTTCTTTTTAGCTCATTCCGGGGGATCGAGTTATTCGCCTCGATTTTTGTGCCTTCAATAGATCAAAGGTCTTCCTTTGATTCTTTAGAAGAGCGTCGGAATCGTCGCTGCAGGTCTTAAGTTAGGGTACGAAAGCCGAGAAGGGAATTCCAAGGCCTCGGAACCTTTATTTTACAAAAAAAAATCAATCAAAAAACCTAAAAAATAGAGTTCTTGTGGTGCCGGTACAACGGCATCATCTTGCCCTCCATCATCCCGCAAGGGAAGGAGGAAATTCTTTGGGCCTTATCCAAGGCACCCATACCCGACCCGATACCAAGACATGTCGTGGGTAGTGGACCCGGCTTACGCCGATCCCGATTCATCCCCACCATAATCTCCAACCCACTCCCATTCGGGAGAAGTTTTTTCCACCATCCCCCTCACCCAATCACCCTTTACAATTACCGGGTCCTTCGCTACCCCCATTTTCCCAACCACCACTTCCTAGAATATCCAAAATCAACCCCCCCACTCTCCATCTTTTGTCCAAACCATGCCCATTTTCCATCCCATATCCATGCCAAATCCATCCCACATTCCATCCACTTCCATGCCAAACCCATCCCACATTCCATCCACTTCCATGACAAATCCTACACATTCCCCATCCACATCCATGCCCCATTTCCCATCTTCCCCATATAGGCTCGATCCACCCTCATTCACCTATGTCACCTCCACCTTATCTACCCCCCCACAAATCCTGTCATCTACCCAGGGCATGCTCAATTTTACTATCGTCATGCCCAATTTACCCACCACATCTACATCTCATCACCCCTTAAATCCACCATCTCCATCCAACCCTCCTTCCATGACCATAATGGAGGAGATGTTCCAAGCCTACTCCATCTGGAAGGCTTCCCAAAATATCTCGTCTCCTCCACACCCCATTTCCATGAATCCATCCCATACCCTAGTCAATCTCCATGCCTCACTCCCCCATGACCCCCATCAACCCCTCATCATCCACACCATCCAAACCCCCACCTCCCACATGCTCCAAGGCCCATTGGTCCAAACCCCCTTTGCCCATATATCCCAGGGCCCAATGGCCCAATACCACACTACCCAAACCTACCCATGGCCCAAACGCACCAAGGCCCAATGGGCCAGACCCACCAAGGGCCCATGGCCCCGACCCACCAAGACCCAATGGGCCATACCCATAAATGGCCCGTGGCCCATACCCTCTAAAGGTCCATGACCCATACCCTTCAAAACTCAATGGGCCAAATCCACATACATCAAGGGCCCATGGCCCAAACCCATCTGACCCAAACCCTCCAAAGTCTAATGGGCCAAGACCCCCCCAAATCCCTTGCCCTTTACCCAAACCCAACCTGACCAAGGCCTTATGGCCCAAACCTCCCAGAACTTCAGGGCCCAAACCCCACACTCCTATCTTCCACAATACCCCCAACCTTCACACCCAAGTCAAACCCATGCCATACCCCAAACCCAATTCTCTCATGGCCCCATACCCCAAGACCATCTCCAAACCTTTCCCCATGCCCAATGGCCTCATCAGGCCCCACCCCTAAACCAAACTACCACTCACCCCATCACCCCACAACATTTCCCTTACATTCAAGGGGCTCACCCAACCCATATCCAGTCCATATACCAACATGAAAATCTCATCCTTGTTGCCCCTTATGCAGACCAGCAGTATGAGGAGGACGAGATTAGAAATAGTGGGGCCTATGTCGGGGTAGTGACCAATGCCAATCTTCTACCTGTAATTACCCCACCCCTGGTAGCCCAAAGTGAGTCCAGGCTAATAGTTGAAAAGACGGCCCCCATGTCCAAGGAGTCGGAACAACTGAAAGAAAAGTTGGATAAAATTTAGAAGCAATTATAAAATATGGGTGATGCTAAAATCCACGCTACAGACTTCACGAATTTATGCCTATTTGTTAAGGTCCCCCTACCCTTAAAATTTAAAATGTCGGCGTTCAACAAGTACAATGTCACAGGCAACCCAATCGCGCACCTCAAGTCCTATTGTGGGGACATGTGCCAATACAGGGGGGACAAGAGATTACTAATAAAAGTCTTTCAAAAGATCCTGACAGGTCCGGCCCTAAGGTGGTTCACGTCCTTGGAACCATCCATGATGAAGACATGGAAAGATCTGACTCAACTGTTCTAAGAGCAATATGTCTACAACATAGACATTGAACCCCACATATCAGATCTAGCCCGATTGAAGCAGAACTCCAATGAAACCTTCAGCAATTACTTAGGGCATTGGAGAGCACTGGAAGCTCAAGTCAGAAATCAGATACCTGACGACGAGCAGATAGAAATGATCTCAGAGAATATCCTGCCAATGATCTCAGATTTTCTTGTATACCAGCAGCAGTCCTGTTTTACTGACTTGGTAAGGAACGCCAACCATTGTGAGGACGCCATCAGAGAAGGGCAATTGAAGAAGAATGCCTTTGGGGGGCCCAGTGGGGTTAGGAGATTTATCGAGCAGAAGAATGATAGGAGGACAGGGGAAGAGGTGCAAAATGTTGCAAACACCCGACCCAATAATAATAATGTGACCCGTTCCAATTCCAAGCGGCCCAGCCAGCACCAGTCAGAACTGAGCAGATACAAAGGGCAAGGAACGATCAAGGAATGCAGATGACTCCAGAGCAAAGGAGAGCTCGCTATGACCAAGTGTTCACGCCCTTGGGGCAATCTCTAAGTATACTTTTGCCTTTACTAATAGAAAAGGGATTAGTTATCCCCTTGGGACAATCTCTAAGTGTACTTTTGCCTTTACTTATAGAATAGGGATTAGTTACCATTCGTCAACCGCAACCTCCTCCCCACCCGATCCTAAAAAAATATGACCGAATACCCACTGTAATTTTCATCAGGGCCCGAGTCACCCGACTGATCGCTGCTTCCCATTGAAGCACGCAATCAAAGACTTGATCGACGTCAGGAAAATAATTCCCCTTGTGGTGAACCATCACAAAACTGTGTTAACATTTGAGGATATCATCTCAGACGAAATGGTGATCAACATGATGGAGGTTGACTCCAAAGAGCCATATCAGTCAGCACCATCCATCCAAACAAGTAAAGGAGCAGCCTCTCAGGTACGCAACTGGACATCTTTGCCCCAAACCCTAGAAGCGGGGAGTGGCCTAATATTTGGCACCCATTTTCCAAAAAAAACAACTTATAAAAAGTGAGATAAGCCCTTTGCAGGCAATACCTTGTATATACACAGACTCGTGCTGCCAAGGGTCCGTCTCTAAAGAAATACAAAACCTCAAAAATATTGAAAAATACAAAACCCACAAAAACATTGAAAAAATACAAAGTCCAAAACTATTGTCATTTAAAATTTCAAATAAAATCTCACAAAAAGATGCCTTAATCGAAATACCAGTCCCACGTAAAATCCCTTTCTTGTAGAAATACAAGAAGAAGTAGGAGTTATGAGTCTGGATGGGGGTATCCCCTTGGAGGAGCTCCCCAATGAGCTCCTTGACCAGTTTGCCAAATTTGAGCATGGCCCTACCCCCATTGTGGAAGAAACTAAAGACATTAACCTAGGGACTAAGGAGATTCCCCGCATTACCAAAATCGGAACATTGCTATCTCCCGAAGAAAGAAAAAGCATGATCGATTTCCTTCGGTCATACCAAGACATTTTTGCCTGGTCGTACGAGGACATGCCTGGTCTGGACACCGATTTGGTCAAGCATGAGTTGTCTCTCTACCCTCATATGAAGCCAATTAAGCAGAGGCTGAGATGTCTCCAACCCGAGTGGATGTTGAAAGTCAAAGATGAGGTCATCAAGCAGTATGACGCAGGGTTTCTCATGGTATCTAAGTACCTGTAGTGGCTAGCCAATATCGTGCCTATGCTGAAGAAGGATGGAAAGGTTCGCATGTGTATCGACTTCCGCAATTTGAACAGGGCGAGCCTAAAGGACGATTTCCCATTGCCGCACATCGACATTTTGGTCGATAATACTGCTAAGCATGGGATGCTTTCTTTTATGGACGGATTCTCAGGATATAATCAGATTAAGATGGCAGAGGTGGATCAAGAGAAGATTACGTTCATCACTCCTTGGGAAACCTTTTGCTACAGAGTCTTGCCGTTTGGTTTGAAATTTGAAAACGCCGATTACAGCGTGCAGAGCTATGAGCTGCTTTTTCCGCATGATGCACCGAGAGATTGAAGTGTATGTCGATGATATGATAACCAAGTCACCGGAGTGAAGCGATCATCTGGTAAACCTCTAAAAACTGTTTGAAAGACTGAGAAAGTATAGGTTACGTCTGAATCCATAGAAGTGCGCATTTGGTGTGATGTCTGGGAAACTATTGGGATTTATCGTCAGCAGGAGAGGGATCGAGGTTGACCCAGTCAAAGTTAAAGCTATCACTAAAATGCCACCACCATCTATTGAGAAGGAAGTTATAGGGTTCTTAGGCAGAATACAGTATATCAGTCGGTTCATTGCATAGCTAACTCTAATCTACATGCCGATCTTCAAGCTACTAAGGAAGAACTCGCCCGTTGAATGGAACGATGATTGTCAGACAGTGTTTGATAAAATCAAAAGCTACCCCCTTAACCCACCTGTTTTGGTACCACCCGAGCCAGGGAGACCACTCTTGATGTATCTCTCCACGACGGAAGTCTCGATGGGATGTGTCTTAGGGCAGCATGACGAGATGGGAAGAAGAGAGCAAGCAATCTACTATCTGAATAAGAAGATTACTGATTATGAAACGCACTATTCTCATCTAGAGAAAGCATGCCTGGCTCTTGTATGGGCTACTTAGAGGCTCCGCCATTATTTGCTATCCCAAGCCGTTCTACTTTTGGCCCGAATGGACCCATTTAAATACTTATTCGAAAAGCTGGCTCTCACTAGGCGAACTGCGCGATGGTAGCTCTTGTTATCTAAGTTTGACATCACGTATGTCACTTAGAAGTCAATTAAAGGGTAGGCACTCGTCGATCATCTTGCCAACAATCTTTTTTCAGATTATGAGCCTTTGAGAACTGAGTTCCCCGATGAGGACATCCTGTTCATGACAGAAGATGATACTAAAGAAGCAGAAGAATCATGGGTAATGAACTTTGACGGGGCAACAAATGTAGAAGGTCAGGGAGTTGGCGCCATTCTGATTTCACCAAAAGGATCCCACATACCCGTCTCTATCAAGCTCAACTTCCCTTGCACTAACAACATGGCCGAGTATGAAGCTTGTGCCGCTGGTCTGTAGGCGGCTCTCGATCTGAACGTAACTCACTTCTGAGTATTTGGCGATTCACAGTTGATCATATGCCAGACGAATAGAGATTGGAAGACGAAAGATGAGAAACTGATCCCTTACCATGAGCACCTCGAGGATCTGATAGCTTGCTTCCAAGGCGTGACATTCTCATATGTCCCCCGGATAAGGCATCGCTTTGTCGATGCACTAGCAATGCTGGTATCAATGATAAAAATCCCGTTTGGTGCTGAGATGAAGCCAATCATGATCGAACAAAGAAATGAGCCGGCCTTCTGCCTCTAGATTGAGGAACCTACAAAGCCTGATGATGAGCCACCTTGGTTCTCAGATATCAAGAATTTCCTCAAGACACTAACTTTCCCTAAGGGTACATCCAAGACGGACCAACGAACCATTCAATGTCTAGCAGCAAGCTACGTCATTTGCGGTGAGTGCCTTTATAAGTGATCCTACAATAACATCTTACTCAGGTGCCTTACTGAAAGTGAAGTGACCAATATTATGAAGGAGATCCACCTGGGAGTATGCGGAGCCCACATCAGCGGTCACATGCTCGCTAAGAAAATTCTGTGGCAGGGATACTTTTCGACCACTATAGAATCGGATTGCTGCAAACATGTTCATAAATGCTACAAGTGTCAGGAACACTCCAGTCCTATACACGCTCCTGCCATCGATCTTCACTGCATGACCACTCCTTGGACATTTGCTACCTGGGGCCTTGACGTCGTCGGAATGATTAATCCAAAAGCATCAAACGGACATCAGTTTATCCTCGTCGCCATTGAATACTTCACAAAGTGGGTAGAAGCGGAGTCATATGCCAACATCACGGCCAGTCACATCGAGAAATTTTTCAAAAATAATATTGTGTGCCGATTTGGAGTACCCAAGGATATTATCACAGACAATGACACAAACTTTGGGAATAAGCGCATCCGAGCCTTCTGCGAGTCATACAAAATCAAGCACCATCGCTCATCCCCCTATCAGCAACAAACTAATGGAGCTGTAGAAGCTGTGAACAAGACGGTCGTCCGCATCCTTGAGAAGATGGTCGTCACTTATCGAGATTCGAGCGAAATGTTGTTGCTTGCTTTGTGGGCCTATAGAACGTCGATCCGTACTGCTACAGGGGCAACATCATTCTTTCTTGTGTATGGAACCAAGGCCGTCCTACCAGTTGAGGTTGAAGTACCCTCACTCTGAATCTTTATGGAATCAGGCTTACCCGAAGCTGAGAGAGTAAGATCCCGCTTTAAACAATTGAATCTACTGGATGAGAAAAGACTCCTAACCTTGTGTCACACTCAAGGTTACCAAGGGCGAATCGCACACGCTTATAATAAATGTGTCCGCGGTCGATATCTAAAGATAAGAGACACTGTGTTGAAGAAGATCTTCCCATCCATGGATCAAAAAATCGTCTGATACCGATACGTATCGCCTGATACGTATGGGTTTTGGACATGGGTGGTACGATACATTGCCTCTGTATCGTACCCCCTAGAAAATAGGGTAATTATTGTCCGATACGGGCAATGTATCGCCCGTATCGGACGATATGGACGATAATTTGAATTATCATACGATAATTTCAAATTATCGTCCGATAATCTTTTTTTTTTTTAATTTCAAAAAATGAAATTATCGGATGATACGGGCAAATTATCGCCTGTATCGTCTAATAATTTGAAATTATCAGGTGTATCCCACCTCTTTGTCTTTTTTTCTTTGATTTTTGTCCTTTTGTGTTTGTTTTTTTATTTTATTTTTTCCTAAACATTACAATAGCCGTTGCATCTTTTTTTTATTATTATTTTATTTATTAAAACGTTGCAAAAGCAACAGATATAATTTTATATCCGTTGCTTTTTGCAACGGATATTAGTGGCAAGCCGGCTATAAATAGCCAAATCCTCGGGTGATTTGCAACCCGTTATAAAACCCACCCTAGAGGGATTCTTTACTTGCAAACCATCCTCTTCTTCTTCACTTGCAAACCACCCCAAAATATCTTCTTTTTCGTCACTTGCAAATCACCCGAGGATCTCTTCTTCTTCTTTACTTGCAAACCACCTTAGGATCTCTTCTTCTACACCACTATACTTTTTCTTTCTCCACTTACAATTCACTATACTTCTTATTTCTTAGCCACCGGAGACCGAAATCGTAGACACCGGATTATCACACTTATATTTTTGTCAGATATTTAACAGAAGGTATGATTTTTCATCATCTAACTTGTATTTTAAATTATTTTTCATTAGATCTATCATATGTATTATTATTTTATTTTTTAATTAATATTTATTTATTACCAATTTTATCATTAGATCTACCATACTGCCTGGATGAATAGATTATGCTTATACTGATACTGCCTGGATGATGCTTATTCATCCTACGAAGTATTTTCAAGCTCAGCCACATAAAATTGAGTGGACTTTGGTGGGGGGCATGGGTCAAAAAATCTCTTTTTTTTTAAAGTAAACTTTTTTTTTACCAATTTTATTTTAAAACTAAACTTTTTTATTTTATATTACTTATTTTGTGTTACTAATTTTGTGCTCCTAATTTTTTAACCCATGCATGTGACACATATCACGTGTGATGTGTCATGACACATCTGACAAGTGTCACGTGTGATGTGTCACGACACATGTGATACAGGTGTCGCGGCACATGTAATTGATGTGTCACACATGTGACACATACCCCATAACACATCAATTACACTAATTTTTTGTTACTAATTTTGTAATACAAAATTTAGCTTTTAAAAAAAATTAGTAACACAAAAATTACTAATTAGTAACAAAAAATTAGTAACAGAAAATAAAAAAAAAGTTTAATTTAAAGAAAAAAAGTTTAGTTTTAAAAATAAATTTAAAACTAGTTTAGTTTTAAAAATTAGTAACACAAAATAAAAAAAATTAGTTTTAAAACAAAATTCATAAAAAAAAAAGAGTTTAGTTTTTAAAAAAGATTATTAACACAAAATTAAAAATAATTTTAAAACTAAAATTACTAATAAAAAAAGTTTAGTTTAAAAAGGTAACACTAAAATTAGTAACACTAAAAATTTTAAAAAATTTAGTGTAAAGAAAAATTAGTAATAAAAAAAATTAGTAACACAAAAATTACTAATTAGTAACAAAAAATTAGTAATAGAAAACAAAAAAAAGGTTTAATTTTTTTTAAAAAAAGTTTAGCTTTAAAAAAAAAATTAAAACAAGTTTAGTTTTAAAAATTAGTAATACAAAACAAAAAAATTTAGTTTTAAAACAAAATTAGTAAAAGAAAAGAGTTTAGTTTTTAAAAAAAAATAGTACCATAAAATTAAAAACATTTTTAAAACTAAAATTACTAATAAAAAAAGTTTAGTTTAAAAAAATAACACTAAAATTAGTAACACTAAAAATTAAAAAAAAATTAGTTTAAAGAAATATTAGTAATAAAAAAAATTAGTAACACAAAAATTACTAATTAGTAACAAAAAATTAGTAATAGAAAACAAAAAAAAGGTTTAATTTAAAAAAAAAAAAAAAAAAGTTTAGTTTTAAAAATTAGTAACACAAAACAAAAAAATTTAGTTTTAAAACAAAATTAATAAAAGAAAACAGTTTAGTTTAAAAAAAAATTAGTAACATAAAATTAAAAACAATTTTAAATCTAAAATTACTAATAAAAAAAGTTTAGTTTAAAAAAGTAACACTAAAATTAGTAACACTAAAAATTAAAAAAAATTAGTTTAAAGAAAAATTAGTAATAAAAAAAATTAGTAAACTTTTTTAGGGGGTACAATACAATCATACAATGCATATGTATCATACCGCTGAGGTCTAAAACCGATACATATCGAACGATACATATCAAATAAATTTTATTTTCAAGTGTTATCTAAATCTTTTAATTTAGTCCAATCATTTGGTCATTAATGCAGGTGAAAGAAATAAACATGGTACGATCATCAGATTCAGCCTGGCAATACGACACAGCAATAGATGGTGATAGACTCCGAATAGAATATAAACTTTGTGGGAAAAAATTATTGGGAGGAGGTATCACACGGTTGAAGAAGCAATTGGCTCACGTAAAAGGAGAGACAAAAGGGTGCCCCAATGTACCCAAAGAGGTAAGAGAAGAAGTCAAAGCCAGTTTACAAGCGCCTAAGGGAAAGAAAAAGGTAGAAGCCGATCGGGATAGAGAAATGTATGACAGAATAAGGAGGGGAGATCCAAAGTTTTCTGTACCTAAACGTGAGGATGATGAAGATGAGGATGAGGATGAGGATGAGGATGTTGTGACAGCGAGAGCCATAAGGGAGAGTGCTAGAGAAGCACGACAGGGATGAGATCAAGACGAAGCTGATTATCGGTTTCGATCCAAATTTCTTCACTCAACCCGTGCCATCAAGACTATAATAAGCCATTATAAAGAAATAAACAATTAACTGCATAAAGCAGAAAAGTTAATGTGCCCAACTGGCACTAACAAAAGACAGTTCTACT
Source organism: Chloranthus sessilifolius (assembly GCA_021018995.1). Taxonomy (NCBI): domain Eukaryota; kingdom Viridiplantae; phylum Streptophyta; class Magnoliopsida; order Chloranthales; family Chloranthaceae; genus Chloranthus; species Chloranthus sessilifolius. The sequence goes on along the minus strand of CM037597.1, from coordinate 37,993,529 downwards.
TTCATGCCACAGCATGAACAGAGAACCAATCCGAACCATCAGTGATACACAGATCACCCCCGATGGTTCGCCCAAAAGAATAATGTCTATCTAATTATAATATTTATCAAAATAAAGGCTTGACATACCAAGCCGTACAAATCTGCTCTCAAAACTACTCTCTGTCAAAGTACACAGCAGAGTCTCCTAGAAGAAGTCCTCAGGAGGAGGCTCCAACTCGTCTCCAGGCATGTAATCCGAATCACCTAGATCTACGTCTCCCGAAGTCTCAGCTGCCGCAATCAATGGACCTGCGACGTATAGTCTGAAGGGGTGACCTACATCCTAGCTCAATAGGGAACAAACACAATGAACATATAAGTTAAAACTCACATATATTCCATGATATTCTAAGCATGATGTGTCTATGCATTTGCTAGAAAATAGTTTTAAAAGCTGATAATTTGCATTCAAGTTTACTGGTAATTAGCATGTCTTACTTTACTGTTGATTTATCATGAATTATACTAAACAGGCCTAAAGCAAAACTTAAATCTTCAACTTAAGTAATCCCCGAGAAATATAGCATCGAGCCTCAATGGAATACCCACCATTGTCGCCTAAATAGACAATTGTAGATAATGTATTCCCTAGGAATACTACCCAAGCCCCTTTCTCACTAGGCGGCGGGGTTAAATATCACTCAACATCCCTGGGATATGCTTACGGTTACGGATAAACCTTCGTACTGGTGTACGGATTGGCCACCGTATCGATCACGGATATCCTGCCGTGTCAGTCGTGGGTATCCCGCTACGTCAGTGGGATATTCTAAACAAACCTCAAATAACAAAAATAACATGTGCTTTAATATAGTTATTCACCGTATAAAGTGCTATCTTATATCAGTTAGGCCTCAACAGTAATTATTCAATCACATATACATCCCTGGGATGTATATCCTACTCGCATCACACTTGATGCCTTTATTACTTTCTCATCCCCTGGGGATGTCTCATTCTTATTAGATTACTTGATTTTAATCACTTGCATTACACAGATGCCTTTTTCACATTCTTGGTGTTACACACACACCCATTTTCATAAATCTTTTCATGGTTAAAACAACTTCAAATCTTATAATTATATCACTACATACATGCTCTTGAAATTAAAGTACATGTTCAAGGTGTTCCCTACCTCAATTCTTTGAAGGTCTAAGCATCAAAGTCCCACGCGGCTCCTTGTGCTCGCATTCACACGTACCACTTATGGTACATCACAACACGTGTAACACATCATTAAAGCTGCAATAGAGAAGGTCCTAGACCTTCCATGAACCTCCAAGTCCAATTCAAAAGTCAACTAAATCTGCCAAAATCAATTAATCAATTCCCAAAATTGATTAATCGAAACCCAAATCGATTAATCGATTCCCAAAATTGATTAATCGAAATCCAAATTTGATTAATCGATCCCAAATTGATTAATCAAAATCCCTGGCATAGCAAAGTCGATTCTCAAATCGAGTAGTCGAAGTTTGAAATCGATTACTCGATTCCAAATCGATTAATCGAAATCCAAAGTCGATTAGTCGATTTCCCCAGGTCATGTTTCTCCAGTCACTGGAGGTACCCAGTCGATTAGTCAATTTCCAAATTGATTAATCGAGCATCCAAATCGATTAATCAAAATCCAATTCGATTAATCGAAATCAGGCTCACCTGACTTTTCAACTTTCAGACCAAAATCGATTAATCGAATCCCAATTTCGATTAATCGATTTGGTCCGATTCAGCCTCCTTTCTGGCTGATCTTCCAAAATTCTTTCCCTTTCTTTTCCCTTCTTTTTCTAAGTCTTTAATCTATGATTTTATACATGCTAGACATAATTTCATTCATCCATTCTCTATGTATTGAAATCAAATCACACTTACCTTAATAAATCCTTCAAAGGGTTGATTTGTTAGGTTTGATGACTAGGGTTCCATCATTCCGCTTCAACGATCCCAAATCGCTTTGAATCCGTCAATGAATGCTCTAATTAACCCTTTGATTTGCATTCACTCGTTCCTCAATAACTATTCTTGCTTTCTCCCTCTCTCTCTCTTCTTAACTCTTCAACAACCAAAAGAAAAGGATTCTAGGGTTATTAAACCCTTATATCCTCTCTCCTGCTTGTGTGTTAAACACATACACTAGAGATAGGTGTATGTGGCCCTTAACTCACACTATACCCTACTCTTAAGTCGTATTGACCTCACATTAGTTCATCACTTTATGAGTGCATTATTTGACCATCACTTGGTCAACCCTATGACTAATCAGGCACAGATCCCGAGGTCAAAGTTAAACGTTAAATTTTTCGAGATATTACATTCTCCCCATCTTGGGAATTTTCGTCCTCGAAAATAACCCAAGGGCGCTCTGATGTGGTACCCCACACACACAGAGGCATCACGCACCCACTTACGAAAGTAATTTAAGCATCATACAGTACAAGAAGTAGAACTAAGGTAAAGAGATCCAAAACTGATCTGTATTCCATTAAATTTTTCAAAATTTACAAGTTTCTTTAACTTTTCTCCATAATTACACTTGGGAATGTAAATACAACTGTACTAAAATATCCAAAAAGATGATAAACTGTCACCATCGTCAAACGCTCACACCGTCCCCTCTCCTGGCTGATCTGATGCTGGGGCGGGCTGCTCTGACAGAATTGGTGGCTCTGGCGATGCCTGGGCCGTCTCTGTGGGCTGTGGGTGAGCCGTCTCAGCTGGCATCTCGGGCTGCTGGGGTGCCGAGCCGGATGCATCAGCAGTAGAAGTACCCGCATTGAAGACGGTACCCGTGTGAAAAGCTGTCCGACCCGCAGTCCACTCCGCCTCCTGCGCGAGGCGCTACTGGTAATCAAACGGATAGATGTACCGTAGTGTGTGGAACATTAAGAAGTCCATCCGTCGGTTCATCCTCTCATTGTTGGCCTCCATCCTGGCCAACACGTCCTCGACGGTAGGCGCCAAGCGAGCCGCTCGCCGACGGTAAGAAGATGTCGGTGTGGCCACCGCAAAGTGCGCCGGCGGCATAGGTGAAGCGGTGCCATGCGAGGGTGCCCCTTAGCTGGTGGCTCTACTGGGTGTGCATCCCCCACAGGTGGGTCCTAATGTGGTGGGGGGGGTGGTGGTGGTGCTACTGCTGCTACTGGTGTTAGACTCGGAGCCGGTAGGGTCCGCTTAAGTAAATTGTAGCTACAGCTCCAGGAAGCAATGGAGAATTACCTCACGCGATCCGTAGCCCTCTCCTCGTGGCGCGATACGGCATACTCTGGAGCGTCTGAGTAACACTCCAGCATGCTCGAGATGAGCCAAGCATAGGGCATTTTTTCTTTGGGCCTTAGATTGCCCTTCATCAGCTTCCCTTTTATGTAGACCATCCCCTCAAGGATGATCTTTGTAGCATCAAACCAACGGCCATAGAAGGCCGCGTAGAGTGCCTATTGCACTAACTCCACCCGCTTGGAGTCATGGTGCATGGGGTAGAGGTTACACTTGTTTATGGAATCAAGCATCCACATGTAATGTGGGAGATCGACCCTTCTAATGGACGATCCTGACCCCTTTTTCCCGTTGGTCATACGAGTCATGATTTCTTCAAATTTCACCTCTTTCGCAAAGGGTGGGAAGAGGGTGGTCTCGGGCACGAAGTTCAAATAGCACTCTAGGACCTCATGGATGTGGCGGCATGTGAAAGTGTAGTCGTGACCCTCAATAGTGGTCGTGACTATGTCATTAGTGGGCCCCTCCTTGAGCCCTTGGTAGAATAGGCGAACCAATCTAGGGTAGTAGGACCCACGGATTGGTTTCAAGAGGTTGTCGAGGCCGGCCTTTACAAGGTAATTTCAAGCCCATTGGGTCTCGCCCGGTACATCAGGATTTGTAAACAATTCCACATCGATGATGTACTCATCGTCGATGGTCTTAGCCGCCCACCACTCGTTTGGTTGGAGTACATTGGTGGGTGGTGGTGGCATGGGCGAAGACGCGCTCGTCGACCCGGATGTGGTATCCGATGCCGACGGTGACGGAGTCCTCACCGGTGATGGGGTAGGTGGTGGCGGTACGGCGTTCTTACACCGGACCGAAAGCTTGGAGGTTGCCTTCTTCGAAGACAATCGGGTTTTAGGTGGCATCTTAGTGAAAATTTAATAAAACTAGGGTTTACCTTAGATTTTTGATCCAATGCTATGTGATTTCGATCTGAAATCGCAAACCCTAGGTTAATCGGTCAGTTGGAGAAGAAGAAGAAGGCGTGCAAAAGCAAGAACTCCAAATGATTTCGAATGGGGAGAAAATTCCTTCGATTTATATATATAGGCCTCGATTCGATTAATCGATTTCCAAAATTGATTAATCGAGTTTCAAAACTAGGTTCAGCCGCGTGAAATCGATTAATCGATTTCCAAAATTGATTAATCGAAATCGTAATTATTTAAAATTTCAAGTTTTGGAGCTCACTGGTGTGAGCCAGTCGATTAATCGAAATTCACTTCGATTAATCGAGATTCTAAAATCGATTAATCGAATTTTACTTTGATTAGTCAAAATCGTAAGGTCCTTCAAATTTTTCCCAATTTCATTTAGTGACTCGGTTAGTCGAACCTCCAATTCGATTAATCGAAATTCCAAATCGATTAATCGAATTTCACTTCGATTAATTGAAATTGTATATCATTCTTCAAAATTCTCTAAAATCCTTAAGTTACTCGATTAATTTTATCCCCAGATCGATTAATCAAAATCATAAATCGATTAATTAAAACCCAAATAGATTAATCAAAACTTCACTTTGTCATTTTTCTAAATCCCTATCAAATTTCCACTCACTGGCGCATGTCAGTCGACTAATCGACCAAAATCGATTAATCGAATTCCCAAATTGATTAATCGATTTGAAAATCAATTAATCGGTTTTGATCAGATTCTTCAGATTTAAAACTTTTCATGTCTCCTTGATTTCTCTTGGTAAACTATGACCGGTTGGTCATTGGTTCTACAAAATACATCATCACGGCCATGTCGTGACCATGATGAATCCCAATTTCGCATTCAACACCGCATTTGAGACTCTATGTGGATAAAATTGTTATCTTAAATAAATTGATCATAAGATCGACATTGGATTACAACATATAGTTTAAATCCACAAACATGCTTGCGGGGATACAATTTTGACTCTCAAGCTGTCACAAACAAGCTTGGATACTGTTCTTTCACGTCGGCCTCTCATTCCCATGTAGCTTCTTCGGTCGGATGGTGCTTCCATCGAACAAGTACTAATGGAATCACTTTTGTTCGCAACACTTGTTCCTTTTGATCAAAAATCTCCACTGGCTCTTCGATCATAGTCATGTCCTCATGCATCTCAAATGATTGTCCGCTCAACACATGATCAGGGTCGTTAAGGTACTTCCTGAGCATAGATACGTGGAACACATTGTGTACCTGATCGAATAATGGTGGCAATCCAATGCGGTAAGCAACTTCCCCTACTCGGCCCAAAACTTCGAACGGTCCAAGATAGCGGGGACTTAGCTTCCCTCTCTTTCCAAACCTCATCATGCCCTTCATAGGCGATACTTTTACGAATACGTGTTCACCCACCTTGAAGTCTACACTCGTCCGCTTGATATCGGCGTAGCTTTTCTGTCTGCTCTAAGCCGCTTTGAGTTTGGTTCTTATCATGCGAACATAGGTGGCATTATCTTCAAGTACCTCAGGTCCGAAAATAAATTTTTCCCCCATTTCTTCCCAATTGATGGGCGATCTACATCACCGTCCATAAAGTGCTTCATATGGTGCCATCCCAATGCTTATCTGAAAGCTGTTGTTATATGCAAACTCAATCAAGGGTAGGTGTTGATCCCATGATTCTTGTAATTCTAACATACATGCCCTAAGCATGTCCTCAATGATCTGATTAACCCTCTCAGTTTGTTCGTCAGTTTGTGGATGGAATGTCGTACTGAAATCCAGTCGCGTTCCTATTCCTTCTTGAAATTTCTTCTAAAACTTTGATGTGTACAATGGGTCACGGTCTGAAACAATGCTACTCAGAATCCCATGCAAACGGACAATCTCCTTCATATATAGCTCTACCAGTCTTCCCGCCATGTACATCGTGTTGTAAGGCAAGAAGTGCGCTGAGTTGGTCAATCGATCGACCACTACCCAAATGGCATTATACTTCTTTGCAGTATGCGGTAGCCCAACGATAAAGTCCATTGACATCGATTCTCACTTCCATTCCGGTATAGGTAGAGGCTGTAATAGGCCTGCGGGGTGTCTATGATCGATCTTCACTTGTTGGCACGTCAAACACCGCGACACGTACTCTGCCACATCTTATTTCAAGCCTCTCCACCAGTAGTTCTTTTTCAAATCTTGATACATCTTTGTGCTTCCCGGGTGGATAGCATAGCTTGATTTGTGTGATTCATCCAGAATTGTTCGCCGCAGATCGACATTGTCCGGAATGCAAAGACGGCCCTTGAACAATAAGGAACCATCCTCCTTGATCGAAAACTCAGATCCAATGCCTTCAGTTACATCTTGGCAAACCTTAGTTAGCGTCGGGTCTTTCATCTGTAGCTCATGGATATGCTCAAATATCATCGATCTCACTGAGATATTAGCCAAGAAGGCTCCTGTAGCTTGTGACTCAATGTTTGCATCATATAATGCCAAGTCTTCAAATAACTTCCATCGGTGCATACCAAAAATTAAACTAGCCAACTGAGCTGAACTCTTCCGACTCAAGGCATCGGCCACTACATTAGCCTTGCCTGGATGGTACCGTATAGAACAGTCATAGTCCTTGAGAAACTCCATCCATCTGCGCTGCCTCATATTTAGTTCCTTCTGTGTAAACAGATATCTGAGGCTCTTATGATCGGTGAAAATTTCAAATGTTTCGCCGTACAAGTAATGTCTCCATATCTTAAGTGCGAAAATGACCGCTGCTAATTCCAGGTCATGTGTCAGGTAATTCTTCTCATGCTCTTTCAACTGTCTCGACCCATACGCTATCATCTTTTTGTGTTGATTAAGCACACAGCCCAAACCAGTATACGAAGCATCTCTATACACTGCAAACCCTCCACTACCTGAAGGAATAGCTAAGACTGGAGCTGAAGTGAGTCTCTTCTTGAGTTCTTGAAAACTCTTCTTGCATGCCTCACTCCATTCGAATCTTACATCTTTCCGTGTAAGTCTAGTGAGTGGTCCTGATATCTTTGAAAAACCCTCAACGAAACACCGATAGTAACCCGCTAATCCAAGGAAACTACGAACGTCGGTCACGGTCTTTGGTTGCTCCCAATTTACCACTGCTTCAATTTTTGCTGGATCTACAGTGACACCAAGCTTTGAGACAACATGTCCCAAAAAGCTAACTTCTTCTAACCAAAACTCACACTTGCTGAGCTTGGCGTATAATTGGTGTTCACATAGAGTCTGTAGGGCTATTCTCAAATGCTTCTCGTTCTCTTCCTCTGATTTCGAATAGATCAGGATGTCGTCAACAACCACTACGACACAAGAGCCTAGGTGTGGTTTAAACACCCTATTCATCAGATCCATGAATGACGTCGGGGCATTTTTCAACCCAAATGGCATCACTAGGAACTCATAGTGTCTGTATTGAGTCATGAATGCAGTTTTTTGAATATCCTTTGCCTTGACTCTCAGCTGATGATATCCCGATCTCATATCGATCTTAGAGAAATACTTCGCTCCTTGCAGTTGATCAAACAAGTCATCTATCCTAGGTAAAGGGTATCGATTCTTGATGGTAAGTTTGTTCAAGTGCCGATAGTCAATGCACAGACACATTGACCCATCTTTCTGCTTTACAAACAAGACTGGTGCTCCCCATGGAAACACGCTCGGTCTAACAAACCCCTTCTCCATTAGCTCTTGTAGCTGCTCTTTCAACTCCTTCAACTCAACAGGAGCTATTCTGTATGGTGCTTTAGAAACAGGCTCCGTTCCTGGTGCTAAGTTGATGGAGAATTCTACTTCTCTCTGGAGGTAATCTGAGTAACTCCTCTGGAAACACATCGATGAAGTCTTGCACAACTGCTATCTCAGAGATAATATTCTTCTCCTCTTTATGCTCCTTTAAAAATGCCAAGTATCCACTACACCCTTTTTTTATCAATCGCTCGACTCCGACTGCCGAGATAAGTGGTAGGTGTGTCGATCTCTCTCCTCAAAATCTAAATGATCTCCTCGTGTTTGGTCTGAAGATGACGACCTTGTTCTTGCAATCTACCATAGTACAGTGAGTCGATAACCAGTCCATGCTAAGGATCACGTCAAATCCTTGCATGTCTAACAGAATTAGGTTCGCCGGTAGCTCAAAGACGTCTCCATCCATGACCCTCACGATCAAGGAGTTGCAACCCTTCTCGGTATCCACCGATTTCCCAGTAGGAACAGTCACGGTTAAAATGAAGTCTAACTCCTCTGGGTCGACTTTCATTCTCTTTGTGAAGCGAGGGGTAACAAATGAGTGGGTAGACCCCGGGTCTATCAACACTCGAGCTTCGTATGTCACATCGCTTCCCTTCTTATATATTTGTAATGTACTTAACCATACATATATATATATAGTATTTATTATCATACTAGAATTTATCACACGCACGTTTTTCTTATATCTTCTAAATATGGATGCACCTTCTCTATCTAAAAATTTCAAGAATTAAAAATTCCTTATTTAAAAGAAAGCTCACCTTGGATAACATCGTTTGTATTTTGAGCCTCTTGAGCTGTGACTGCGTAGACTCTCCCTTGGACGATCGGCTTCCTCACTTATATAAGTCATGGAATAGGTGCTGAAGCCGTCTTCCCTTTGTTCATTTCAGGGCACTCCTTGATCAAGTGGCCCACCTTGCCACATCAGAAGCAACCCCGAGTTCCTTGCCTACAGTCAGCTGTTCTATGAGACTTGCCACAGTTGGCACAAGTCTCACGTGGCGTGGAAGAAGCTGCTCGCGAGAACCCCTGAGTAACCGTCGCTCCGGTAGTAATAGCAGGGCTCTCGTATCTTATCGGCCTCCCCGACGCAAGCCTTGGGAATTTTTGTTGGTTGGTTTGCTGCGTCGGTCTCCCATAACCTCCTTGGAATGGTGGTTTCTGGTTGTTTGGTATGAACCTCGGCTTTTTATTCACCGATTCATAATTCCCCGTTCTGCTCTGGTCCATATTCCACCTTCCTTGTTGCTCTCTCTGACGGTATTTATTATTATTCTCTTCCTCCACTACGAGCGCTTTGCTCATGACCTCACCATAGGTCCTCAGTTGGAATGGTGCTACTCCTCCCCTCACGTCTGGCTTCAATCCTTGCTGAAACCTCTTTGCTCTCATCATCTCTGTGATGACGTAGTCGGGCGTAAAGCGAGCGAGTCGCATGAACTCAACTCCATATTCTCTCACACTCATCCTCCCTTGTACTAACTGTTAAAATTGAATTTCCATTTGGTTCCTCACCACTTCTGGGAAATACTGCTTGTTGAATTCCTCAACGAACTCATCCCATGTCTAGGGCATATCTGGAGTCTCCTGAGCTCTAGTCCTAGAAACAGACTTCCACCAAGGCCCAGCCTCTCCATCCAACATATAAGCTGCCCAACGGACGCTCTCGTCCTTTGTACACGTGAGCACACTAAACACTTTCTCCATTTCACTTAACCAATTCTCGGCTGCCATAGAATCGGCCTGTCCCGAAAAGCTAGGAGGCCTCATCCTCATAAACTCCGTAAAAGCATAAGACACTGGCGGTGTCGGAGCCACTGGAGGTGTGGGTGGCTGATGCTGCTCATGAGCTGTATGAGCTGCCAAAGATGCTACCTGTTGAGCCATAGCAGCTGCCATGGTCTCCATGGTGTGCATCATCCTCTGACGCTCTTCTCTATTCTCATTTCTTTCTCTAACTCTTTCCTGTTCTCTCTGATCTCGATCCTCACGATCTCGATCCTGGTTCTCTCCCTTATCTTAGCTCCCTTGGCCACCACTGCCAGAAGCCCCTCCATATCCTATAGGCTCTCTATTCACGTCCAAGATAAAATCATCTCGACTACGCAAGCTTCTACTATGGCCGCCCCTGGGTCGGCCCCTTCCTCTCGAAGACATAACGGTCTGCACGTGAAAACAAAGTTTTCATTAGCAGAAGCCCCTATGCTCTAACAAAAGAGTGATTATCAGAGTTTCTAAAAGAAAATGCTCAGATACCAACTGTGACAGCCCAGTTTTTGACACCCCAAAACTCGTGCCATCAGCACAATCCTCCAAATCGTGCCCCAAAACTATGCACGAAACATTGGAATAACAAGCCATTATAAAGAAATAAACAATTAACTGCATAAAGCGGAAAAGTTAATGTGCCCAACTGGCACTAACAAAAGACAGTTCTACTTTCATGCCACAGCATGAACAGAGAACCGATCCGAACTATCAGTGATACACAGATCACCCCCGATGGTTCACCCAAAAGAATAATGTCTCTCTAATTACAATATTTATCAAAATAAAGGCTTGACATATCAAGCCGTACAAATCTGCTCTCAAAACTACTCTCTGTCAAAGTACACAGCAGAGTCTCCTAGAAGAAGTCCTCGGGAGGAGGCTCCAACTCGTCTCCAGGCACGTAATCCGAATCACCCGGATCTACGTCTCCCGAAGCCTCTGCTGCCGCAATCAATGAACCTACGACGTATAGTCTGAAGGGGTGAGCTACATCCTAGCTCAATAGGGAACAAACACAATGAACATATAAGTTAAAACTCACATATATTCCATGATATTCTAAGCATGATGTGTTTATGCAGTTGCTAGAAAATAGTTTTAAAAGCTGATAATTTGCATTCAAGTTTACTGGTAATTAGCATGTCTTACTTTACTGTTGGTTTATCATGAATGACACTGAACAGGCCTAAAGCAAAACTTAAATCTTCAACTTAAGTAATCTCCAAGCAATATAGCATCGAGCCCCGATGGAATACCCACCATTGTCGCATAAATAGACAGTTGTAAATAATGTATTCCCTGGGAATACTACCCAAGCCCCTTTCTCACTAGGCGGCGGGGTTAAATATCACTCAACATCCCTAGGATGTGCTTACGGTTACAGATAAGCCTTCGTACTGGTGTAGAGATTGGCCGCCGTATCGGTCACGGATATCCTACTGCGTCAGTCGTGGGTATCCCACCATGTCTATGGGGTATTCTAAACAAACCTCAAATAATAAAAATAACATGTGCTTTACATATAGTTATTCACCGTGTAAAGTGCTATCTTATATCAGTTAGGCGTCAACAGTAATTATTCAATCATATATACATCCCTGGGATGTATATCCTACTCGCATCACATTTGATGCCTTTATTACTTTCTCATCCCCTGGGGATGTCTCATTCTTATTAAATTACTTGATTTTAATCACTTGCATCACACAGATGCCTTTTTCACATTCTTGGTGTTACACACACACCCATTTTCACAAAGCTTTTCATGGTTAAAACAACTTCAAATATGATAATTATATCACTACATACATGCTCTTGAAATTAAAGTACATGTTCAAGGTGTTCCCTACCTCAATTCTCTAAAGGTCCAAGCATCAAGGTCCCACGCGGCTCCTTGTGCTCGCTTTCACACGTACCACCTATGGTACATCACAACACGTGTAACATATCATTAAAGCTACAATAGAGAAGGTCCTAGACCTTCTAGATCGCCATCACTACCCCGTTAGTATAAGTGTTGAGGTTGGTAGATGGTGATGAGAAACCAATGATGGGATACGTTTATGAGTCGATGACTAAAGCCAAATTGGCTATTAAAACTAAATGCCCGAAAAAATATAAACGATATTGGGCAATCATCGACAAGAGATGGCATGCACAATTCTACCAGTACTTACATGCCACAGGTATAATATGCTAAACTACTTATGTAGTGATTTTTATTTATTTTTTATTTTTTATATTATTCATTATTTCTATATATTGATGAGATTGTTCATATTTGATGTATAGCACACTACTTAAATTCGACCTTCTAGTATACGCGACGCATTGAGTTGACTGAGGCCGATGACGTGTACAACGATTTGCTCAATGTGATCCAGCGAATGCTCCCTAAGTTGGCAGAGCAAGGTCAAACCATAAGAGATGTGAGTAATAATGCCTTATAAGTAATAATGCAAGTATCATATGATCTGTTTATTGATATGTGGGTTATTAATATATAGATTGATATATTTCGCAAGAGACATGGGTCATTTGGGACCCCATTGGCATAATCCCAAATCGAGTATGATATACCCGCTGATTGGTGGATGCATTGTGGAAGTGATGGCCCGATATTAAGGCGGGTTGCCATGAGGGTTTTATCGCAAACTTGTTCCTCGTCCAACTGTGAGTGAAATTGGAGCACCTTCTCTCCCATTCACACGAAGACAAGAAATAGGCTAACTATGGAACGATTGGAAAAGTTAGTCTATTGCTACTACAACATGAGATTAAGGGTCAGAAATATGCAGAGGGCCAATCGCAGTAAGATATTATATGAAGTCTTAGTTCATACAACTTTTATTTGATCTAATTGATGAGGCATCAGACATGTACTAATTCATCTATCATATTTTACCTTACAGATAGTGAATATTTTGATCCTATCCAGTTGGATTATATATTCATGGAGGATGACCCTTTAAATCAGTGGATCGAAGAGAGAGAAGAGCCAGTGTTGGATACTAACGACACCGCATGGCTGAATAATACTGAAAGAGCAGCAGATGAGCAGGCTTCCCAACCACCGAGGCAGAAACGAAGATTGAATCATCATTCAGTGATTTGATCTAATGACGAAACGCAGCCCAATAGTGATAATGATGATGGTGGGGGTGATGACGGAGGCGATGAAACCCACACTGACACTAGTGGTGGAGCGGATGATATTGATCCCTATACTTCTGGAGGTATTACTGCATGAGATGAGGGCCCGCTAATAATGTATGACACTCCTATATTTAGAGGTGGAGGGCTTGAAGGAAGAGGAGCGTCAGAATCTTTCCAAACACCACCTCCACCACCACCACAAGGTCCACAAGATGATGTGGGTTATATGACTTCTAGCTTCGGGGGATTTAGCTTGTAAAATACTGAAGATTCAATAGCAAGTAACCCATACTATCGGCCTCAACCAACCTATCCCGGGCCATATGACTTTGTTGGTTAAATTTTTGGAGGACCAACCTTCACCTATTACACTGCGCCATATTCGTCGTTAATGCCTCAGTTTCAAGGAGGCACACATGATCATGTGTATCAATATGGCCAACATTATAGGGAAAGCTCATGCACCGATGATGATGATAATGAGGGCTAAGAACCACCACGGAATTCAATGTGGCTTTAAAGTAATTAATTTTTTTTTTTATAATATACCTTTTAATTTTGATAATTAGTCATGTATAATAAAAATTTGATCATTAGTCATGTACAATGAAAATTAGTCATGTACAATGAATCAATTATGTTAAGAGTAATCTGTCCTTTATTGTGGACTTATATCCTAATATATTTTTGTTATCTGTTAATAAAATTTTCATTTATTAAACAATAAAAAAGAAAGGAAAAAATTGAAAGCTTTTAGTCGTAATTATGCAATACTTTAATTAGGGATCCGTCCTATTATGAAATATGCATCAAATAAGCTTTAAATAAATTTTTTAAAAAGTAAAAAAAAAAATAGAAAATCATTAAATTTATTTTTCTTAATTTTTTGGGATTTTTTGGGATTTAAAAAAAAATAAAATAAATTCAATGTATCGGCCGATACCCGATACGTATCGTCCTGGAGGTCAGGACGATACGTATTGGTTTTTCAATATTTTGACCCTTATTCCCATCCCTCTACGTTGATCCGAGAGGGAAGTTCAAGCCGAACTGGGAAGGACCTTACGTCGTTCGAGAGGTGCTATCAGGATACACCATCCGCCTCGCCACCATGGATAGAAATCATCTTCCTGAGCCCATCAACGCTAGATACGTCCGACGGTTCTATGCTTAGTCTATCGCGACAAGGTAAGTATTGGTGAACAGATACATGACTGCTTAAGAATCACCCAAAAGAGGCCATCGTTTCAAGCATAGTAGCCAAAAAGCATCCCTAAAAATGATGATATCCTTTGCTACCCCATTTGAGCCTGAGCCTTTCTTTCAATAAACCCCTTCCCAAAAAAAAGTGTATACATATACAAAAAAAGGGAGAAGTAAAGTTACTAGCAAAATCTAAAAAATTGAAAAAGCAAAACCTCAAAAAGAGATTGCCTGAAATAAGATAAAGAAAAAATAAAAAATAAAATCATGGGGCGTGTACAGTAAAATCCCCCAAGGAAGAAGAATGTTGAGAAAAACTAAAGCCATATAAAGAAAACCCTATTTAGCCCAGCATACCTCAAATCCTAACCTAACCCATGGCCAAGCTACACCTTGAAGGGAGCCCTCTTTTTAGGTTCACAAGCAGTCATAGTATCTGTTAAGTTCACACGAGCCGAGTTGTGAGACGACACCAGACCCCGTCCAACCAGCTATGATGGAATCGACGTCTATGACGTGGCTTTCAAAAAAGAATAAAAAAAAAAGTAAAAAATAAAAAATAAAAATAAAAATACAAGCTCAAAGCAAGATGGACGTAGTGAAAATCCGAAAGGGTGCTACGGGTAAAAACAGCAAGTTTGTGCGGACCAGGTGAAAACTCAAAAGGGCACTTGGGATAAGAGAGCTAAACCCATGGATGTGGTGAAAATCCGAAAGGGCGCCATGGGTAAAAAGAGGGTAAAAACGGGCACGACAAACCTACTTTGGGCATTGTGAGTAAAAAAGGGTTAAAAAGAAAAAATTGAACAATAAAGGTTCGAAGTGGGTCGATAATTAATGTTTGAGGAGCCCTCTTGGTTACTCTCCCTGATCCCCTTTTCTGGGCCGCTCATGTTAGATCAAATCGGGTCCCGACCAAGTGTGTCTTCAGAATTACTTTGTCAAACATATGACTCAAGGTAAGGAGAAAGGTTTAACTCAGTCCAAGGGGATTGACGTTCCAGTGTTGGTAAAATTGTTGAAACTCTCTCAGACCCAACCATTTAAAAAAAAAGGGGGGGTTCGACCTTACTCAAAAGAGGACCCGAGATCTCACCCAGTGATTAAGGCACCACACCCAAAAAATACACAAAACAAAAAGAACAAAAGCGTCTGTGTAAATATATAATAACTTTCCTTCTTTTACAAATGCACCGCTCACACCACATCCCAAAAAATAGCCGGTGTGATGTCTAGCTTTCTTTCTTTCCTTTTTTACAAAAAAAAAAAAAAAAAAAAAACATAAAGAAAATATGTATACCAAAAAGATGTGTGTATCTGTAAAGGGGTTTCTTAGGCCCCTTTTCTGTGCATCTGATATGTGCAAAAAGTTATGTGTGCAGGAAGGAATCAACATCCCAGCTCACGCTTCAAGGCACTAATCTCAACACGAAAATCATCTTGCTGGACATTCCGCTCGGTCAACCAACGACCATGCAAACTCTTGTACCTCTTCCGAGAAGTATCAGCGGCTCCAAGGTCAACACTCAAGGATCCTTTCAGACGAAGGACCTCCCTCTCTGCTATCTCTGCTCTAACTTTTTCTTGCACTAAAAGCTCGTGCAGGACCCTCTTCTCATCTACCAATAGCTCGATGCAGGCTCGGAGTACCATCTCTTTCTTTGGCCAAGGGCCTCCTGTGTCAATATTCTCTGCCTAATCCAAACAATCAGCAACAGGTTGCTCAATCAATAGACAAACCTCATACTCAGGAGAAGAGTGAACCAAATATCCCTGCTCCATATCACACATCAGTGTCGACTGACGTGTCTCCCAAAGAGTGGCAATCCGATCTATGTCCCCAAAATCCCCCTTAGAAAAGATCAAGTCACATAGAGGGGGGCTTTGCCTTGTAAGGCACCTGCTGAGAGCAGCCGAACTGATGCAACACCGGGAATGGAAAGTAGAAGGTGCTGCCAGTCAATCCTAGGAGGGTGATGCCCTCATGGTCTCTAGAGCGAACTATGGAGAGGGTCCTATCCTACCAGGGAAGCCTCCATATCAGCTTGGCGCCAGTCAACCAAAGCTTCAAAGCTGACAAATCGCCCTGCGAAAGTAAGTGACTCCTACCCGAAAAGCATCGAGCCGCCTCACCTCGGGCAATATAAAAGCATGGCACGAGCCCCAAGATAGCGAGATGCTCGCCTAACCAGACCTGAAGTAGCAAGGGACACCCCCGAAGGCCCTCCACCTTGCCAGAGCAAATGCATCAAGGCTTCGATATAATTCAGCAAGGACCAAGTGCATCACTGATTGGCCCTCCACCAACTCAGTCAAAACATCGCAAAGAGCCAGGGAGAAGCTCTCTCTCCCAATGAAGAAAAGGGCTTCTGAAATGAGACCGAGAGCAAAGGCTTTTGCATTGAAAATGTTCCTAACTGGCAATTTTCAAAGACTTTCATCACCGAAAAGTTCTATGAGGAATTTTAGCGAACACCTTGTGGGCCTCCCAACGAGACTTTTCTCATACTCAAATTTCTTCAAGCCAAGGGTAAGATGAACGGATTTGGAGTAACCCGACCTCGGCATGACTCTTGCAAGGCTACTAAGGAGCTTCAGGCCGGACAAATTGGATAGCTTCTCAAGGGTTGGAGTTAGCTCTCGCTTCCCAAAATGAAATACATGGGCATTTGCATCCCAAAACGAAGTTGTGGCATGAAGGAGGTCCCACCCTGGAAGAACATCAAGGAAGAGGGGAAGGTGTGATAAACCGAGCCGCTCAAGCTCAACAAGCTCGCTCTCATTTAAACTCTCAAGCCAACTTTTAAGAAAATTGGGCCCCTAGCCTAAAGAAATGCGTAAATTTGTCCCGGGCCCCCTGTGTAAGGGAGGGTTGGAAAGCGAGTCCATAGACGTACAAAGATCTTTCGAGAATGTGAAAATCGATGTATGGTGATGGACCCGCCCTTGGAAAACAAGAACAAAAAGAATCAGCCAAAAAGACCAAGTCAAACAGAAAAGAGAGGGGTTTTGGACTTACCCGGGTATATAAGGACCCACAGCTCCCCAGGTCAAAACTGATGCAACTATTAGTTGCGCCAGTGCATTTTGTCCCAATCTTTGCCTGGCGCAACTATTAGTTGTGCCAGTACATTTGTCCCTATTTGTCCCTCCAGGCCACCTTTTTCTGAGCTTCTTTTTGGAATTTTTGAGAACCATTGCTGGCCCCCAAGCCTACTGACCTATTTCCCCTGCTTTGTGAAAATAGTTGCACCTAAGAAAAGAAAGAGAAGAGAGCATCTAACAGTTGAAATTAATTTTACTCTTGTGCAGGAGGAGACCACACCATGACATGTGGCATCAAGGGCCACGATTACAAACGATCATCAAAGATCTTCCCGCAAGTAATCAAATACATGCAAGAAAGGGATAACATTGCAATCAACAAAGAGCACTTGGCATGTCCAAATATAAAATCATCTAGCCAATGCCACCAATATCTCTTACAAAACTTTTCAAAAAAAAAAATCCCAATAAAATTTGTCTCAAAAGTGCTAAAATATCTGAATTGTTCAAATGCAAAAACTAAGGCCTAATCCTTGTCCGCGCCCTTTGACTTCTTCTGCCGACGAGAGGAGCCTTGGTAAGTCCGCATATCCCCCAGGGACCAGGCCTGAGAAATCCTGCTAAGCAAAGATTGCGACTCCTTAGCGCGTGCACGCTACAAGACATTACCAAAATCAGAGGTCAGGAACCATTGGGGGACAAGACCAAAAAAAAAAATGGTGGAACCAATAGGGAAAGCAGAGCAGCAAGATACTCACTGTCTCCACATCCCGAAGCTTCGCAAGGTTACGATGATACGCTGCATACTCCAAGGTCGAATCAAAGAGGGACACAACGTTAGCTATCAAGGCAATCATAAAACATGTGCAAAAAAAGCCGAAACAAAAGAGGGATAGGTCGTCAGAGGACTTACCCCTGGGATCACCTCAGGAGGAGGGACCCAGGTCGCTTCCACAGAGATACACACCTGCTTGTCCACATCAGCACACAGGCCCAAGAGAAAGCTGTCATCAAGGCGTCGGAAAGTCCCATAGACCACAGCTGAATCACCACCAGGAGCACCCGCCTGAGAGATACCCGACAGGCCCACTCCAGAGGAGCCCTCACCGGAAGGACCCGCACCAAAGGGGCCAGCACCTGAAGGACCTACCCTTGAGGAATCGGTGGTGCCTGCCGCTGCCCCATCTTCATTATTCGAGACATCCCCTTGAGCAAACTCTGAATAAAACAAAAAAATTTGCTCAAAATGAACAAAGGCCAAATTAAAAAGAGACTAATCTGGAAAAGAAAAAGGGAGTTACCTGCCCGCGTGGTCTACCAAATGAAAGGAAATTGGCACTAGGGATGAAGCGAGGCAGGATGAACCGATACGGCAGGCACTCTTACCATATGTGATAATCGTCGGGCACAAAAAGGGCATGGATAGGGAGCCCATTATTGAGATAAGCTGCTGTGAGCTCCTTAGCGCTACCAGCATGGTCCAAAACATCGGCAGGATGGGTATGACATGGTAACCTTGATGCTGGTGTACCACCTACTCCCCGAAATAGTAAACCCTCACCCACGCCCAATAAAAGAAAACAACGCGATAGTTATTGAGAAGGCGCGATGGGCCTACGACTGCCCAGTCCCAGAAGGCAGAGTTGAGGTACGAATCTTGGAGGATCTATCCAAGTCAGGAGGTGGCCAATCAATCAGACAGACAGCATAACAAACCAGGGAGAGTCTCGGAGTTGAAATATGCAAATTGAAAGAGGCTTTACCTACTCAGGGACCATTAGCTCTAGTTGGCTCAAGCCCATCTCTAAGTGCTTTAGGCCCACATCACGACGTCGGGCATGGTTCCAGTTGCTAAGGAGAGGGTAAGTGAATGCTTCCAAGTGAAGGAGTAGACTCCTAGGATGAAAATGACGGTACCCCCATACCTAAGAAGAGTAGTGCACAAAAGAGAAAGTCAGTAACATACAAAGATCATCCAAGTGAAACTGATAAAAGCAAAAGGTCAGGGATTACCTCCAATGCCGCCCAAAAGCCAACGACAGATTTGACAACGGCCCAGGCTACACCGTACATCAACCATGCGTATCTAGCCCAGCCCCAATCATACCTATGGACGTCGCCCCAGTTGTCCAAAACGCTCAACAATGCTAGGCTGACTCGGCCACCGCTCGCATTGGTAAAAAAGGTCTTACTCAACAGGAGCAGGAGGGTGATGTGGGCCACGATAATCACCCGCTCGGGCGCAATATAAAGCACCCTATCCGGCTGCCCCAGATCCACCAACTCATCAGCCACGAAGAGGCTAGATAACCAGGACATCTTAACCTCGGTGCCGTGAATCTGCCCACCAGGGGGATAGGCCCCTATCAATCGGATGATGTCCTCTCTGCTCGGTACTGCGAGGCCTGCTATCGGTATGCCCCCATCCTAATGCCTGTAATCATTTCCCAATCAACGGGCGTCAAAGCCATTTCAACATACGGCATATGGAAGGTCATAGTCTCGAGGCGGAATCGCTCAATCAGTGCCTTCAGGTACGCCGCATCGGCTCTCATAGGCGGGCAGGATAGAAATTCTCCAAAGCCCACCTGTTCCAGTAAGAACTTCACCACGGGGGGGACATAGAGATAGAAATCCAAGGGAAAGCATAATACGATAGAGGGAAGGTCCTACATCCAAGGGAGAGTGCACCAGATCATGGGAATAAAGAGAAACTGCACAAGAGAAAGAAATTGAACTTGTCTCTTACCCTGCCGGCTATGCCAAAATTTCAAATGTGAATATATTGTTGATGCAGGAGGTCGGCTCGTGCAGCCTCGTCCTGCATTTCAAGCCAAGGGCTCGCTTTCCGCTCCATCCAAAGGAACTGCTCTCCCCGCGAACCGTAGACTATCTCGGGCCCCTCCTCATGGCCCTCCTCGGGAACATGCTCATCACCACCTAACATTCTCGGGCAAAAGAAAATATTCACATCAGAGCAGATCAGTGATAAGGAACCGTTTTATGCTATGCTACAAAGGAAGGTAAGTAGTGCTCACCTCGTTTTTATCAATTTCAGAAACCAAGATACACAAACAAAAAAAGAAAAAGAAATCACTTTACTTTATTTTTATAAAATTACAAAAAAAACAAAAGCAAAAAAAATCCCTTTACAAAAATAAAAAAAAATAAAAACAAAGCAAAAAAAGAAATCCCTTTACTTTATTTTTTACAAAATTAAGAAAAAAAAAGAAGCAAAAATCCCTTTACAAAAATAAAATAAAAACAAAAATTACTTTATAAAAATAAAACAAAGTAAAAGAAAGGGATCCCTTTACTTTATTAAAAAAAAAAAAAAAAAACAAAGCAAGAAAATCCCTTTACAAAATTAAAAACAAAAAATCCCTTTACTTTATTTTAACAAAACAAATAAATACAAAAAAAAATCCCTTTACTCTATTTTGCAAAAACAAAAAAAAACAACAACAAAAAAAAGAGATATATAAATCCATAAAACCCCAAAAAAATTAGGGCATCATTCATGCATTCAAACTCATCATCAATAAGCATGCGCACAAGAGAATCAAGTCATCTATCATCAAAAATGCAAGATCACGATGGCATTTACAAGAAAAAAGCAAGGAAAAAAAAGAAAGATGGGTTTTTAATGGTTACCTTGTGAAGAGGATGGGGTCTTCAATCTAACGTAAGACGGTGAACAGAAATAAGGCACACGTGGATACAATGTGAAGGAACCCTAGGGAGGCCGATTTTCGGTTTTGAGGAGAGGAGGGAAGAAAATTTTCAAAAAATTGCCCTAATTGCCCGAACTCAGGTTGTTTAAATTAAAACCCCAGCCAGGCTTGGCACAACTATTAGTTGCGCCAGGAAATTTTGGGGTCCCTTTTGGCTTGGCGCAACTAATAGTTGCGCCAACCACTTGCGGTCAGGTCTTGGGTTGCGGTCGGGTCTTGGGCCTAGTACGGGCCGCTTGCATGGCTCGATACCCCCTTCTCGTCGCTTGTTACTCCCGGCGGATGCCCACTCTCCCAAAAAGGCATGTCGATCCTCACTCGACTTGTCCGGGAAGTTGTGCTAGAATAAAATGGATTGAGAGCAATAGGCATCCCGATCTTACGTAGAAAAACGTGAAGAAGTCTAAAAAAAACCAACAGAAAAAACCAAAAAATTCACATAAAATAATAACTTTGAAAAAACCAAAAATTTCACATAAAATAATAACTTTGAAAAACCAAAAAATTCACATAAAATAATAACTTTGAAAAACCAAAAAATTCAAATAAAATAATAACATTAAAAAACCAAAAAATTCACACAAAATAATAACGTTAAAAAACCAAAAAATTCACATAAAATAATAATTTTGAAAATCCAAAAAAATCACATGAAATGATAGAAAAATCACAAAAATAAAACATATAAAATAAAAACCTATTCTTGTTTCCCCACAGAGCTACGCACATGCGTAAGGCGGTAAAAGGTCAGTATTTTATCAACAATGCAGTTGTGCCATATTAAAGTCCAGAGTCTAAGGTTTGCCTCGGATCTTTGGATCCTACTTTAAAGTAGGAGCAACGGTGTCAATCATGATCAAACCGTCAATGTTTCGATCGGGATGACTCCACTGCTAAATCTTCGAGCTGAGCGCTCTGTTTTTGGATTCATATGAACTTAAGTGTCTTAAGCTTCAGACTCCGTTGAAAAACATCAATCGTTGGTTGAGACCAACCTGTTAATAATGGAATTACGCATCAATCAAACACTGTGCAACCATGCACCTAGAAGGGTTCATTTCCCCTTTATTTTCTGTAGGCTTAAAACCTGTATTAGCGGTAGTATCCCTGTAAAATGTACGCCATACGTCTGGGTATCCGTATGATGATCGTTTATTCCCGTAAATTATACCCGGGCAGGTCCGGGTCGGGGCTTCTATCGCCTTTGTTGCTTATCGCCCCTAATGGGTGCATGATTATGCATAGTTGAATGATGTTTATGATCATTATTAGTAGAGACCAGGATTGAATGTCCCTTTTGAGAGATACCCAATGTTTGGTTGGACCTGATCAAGGTAGTTGAAGCTAGATGCTCTAGGTCATGTTGATCTGGGGCATATTTTTAAAAATGGCACGTACTCCCCAAAAAGCGTTGCGACCTCTATTCGCTCCGCTCGGGTAGTCATGCTAAATAAACTTCAAGATTGATGGGTTTGCCCAAAGATTTCGAACCCCTGCCTCAGGCAGGGGCACCCGTGAACAGTCAGATGGGGCAATCAAATGCCTCGTAGGATTGGACACAAACTATGAAGCCTTGCGTATGTTTACTTCGCGCCTATCTTTGAATGTGGATCGATCACCACTCTTACTTGCAAAGCTGTTGTATTTAGAATGAATCTTAAATATCAAATACCTTTAATTCATCTCGAGAAGCAAATGTTTGGCTTGGCATACAGGGATTTCGCAACTCGTTCCACCTCGATTATGCCCAATAATGTCGTTAAGCGCTTGGGGACCGATTACCTTGAGAAACGAATGCTTGGCCTGACATACAGGGCTTTCATTTTCTCACCATGTTACCCATCTGATATTTGAAGCTCATTCTGAATGCAGTAGACCTGTCAGTAATGCCTTGGGCCTCTTCAGATGTCTCTTTTCTTTGGCATTCGAGCATTAGTGATCGAATACCAAAGAGGGGCATCTATAGACACCCTAATTTGGCGCAAGGCCCAATTAAAACATATTTTGAGAGAGGCACGCTTCTAAGATTTTAATGGCATATATGAAAACCTTAGGAACCCTTCCAAATCACCCTAGATCCCTTAGGAACCTTCTCAGACCCCTAGAAATCAATCCCAACCCTTAGAACCCTTTCTGAACCTGAACCTAGATTTCTCGAGCCATGGATGATGGTGCACCGAGACCAGCTATGACCTACTAAGATTGAATGTTATACCATTGAAATGTAGAAGTTGTCAGCTTTCCAATAGTCTAAGAATCACCCCAATCAGAGTTGTGTGCACAAAGATATGGCGGTTCGAACCCGAGGGGCAAAGAGGTAATTACAAGTGGCCCTCGTTAGGGATTTAGCACAACTAATACTTGTGCCAGGCTATTTCTTCCCAAAAATGAATTGGCACAACTAATAGTTATGCCAGTTATAAGTAAGCTTGGCGCAACTAATAGTTGCGCCAAGCCATCTCTCCCCAGATTAAGCCTGAAGCAACTAATAGTTGCAGCAGCATTAAGGTGGGCCCCACCTCGAGGAGCTAACTTCCAGCATCAGATATACCTTTGTTTATCAGGCATATGCCCAAAGCAACTAATAGTGGCGCTGCATATGAACAAGAATCTCTTTTGCCCTAAATTTCATGACTGGGGTTTGACTTGTTGACTATCTTGACCTTTGGGGTGTGTTTTGCTAGTTCTGTGGCACCCATTTACCATCTATATGTAACCCCTTAAGTGGTTTAAAGCCTCACCCTATTATCCACCATTGGAGCATCTCTTCACATATTTCAAGGCTCCAAAAACCCTAGGAATCCTTAGATGTTAGATTACCTAATTGCTAAACCCAATTAGCATCTAAATACTCTCCTAACCCACCCTTTGCCTATAAATAGAGCCCCCCTCCCCTTGGGTTAAAGGTTGAGAATTTTTTCCTAAGAGAAAAAGAGCTTAAGTGAGAAGATCTTTCTCTCTTTGGTGCACCATCCCCATATAAATTCTAGAATTCAAAAAAACCCTTTAGACCTTAGTATTTCACTAAAAACCCCTAGGTTAGGTGTGTGTGATCCCCTAGTCTTCCTTCTCTACCTCTTAGCTTCAAGCCTTAGGAGTTAGAACCCCATTCCATACCATACAAGCCTTCAAAAAGCTCATCAAAGCAAGCCAATGCAAGGCTCCTCAATGGTGCAACAAGGGCTCCGGCTCTCCCCTTTCTTCTCCTATCTCTTTTAGTTCTTCTTCCATCCTCACATTTGTGTCGTTATGCCGCCAAATTTTTGGTAGGGACGGAGGGGCACCAATAGGATTTTAGGGCCTTTTGAGAAAAAAGAAGACCTTGGTGTTATTTTCATTTTATTTTTATTTTGGTCATAAGTAGAGACCATGTTAAGCGGGTTGATCGGGTGCCTAACACCTTCCTGATTGATAACCGAAGCCCCTACCCAAGAACCTTTGGTGTGGACCAGATTCAGAGTCATATTTGAGGCACTTTGGTACTTATAAAAATGGTATAGGTTTCCCGGGACACCAAAAGCTCCGGGTGGTGACTCTATATTTTTGTTAACGAGCGTATCGCCGCAACGGGATAGTCAAAAATCTCACGGTTGCATAAATTAGATTTCAGTAGCATTAATTCTTTTGCTTAAATTAGAGCTTCCATAAAATTAGTTTTCCCCTTCAATTAGAATTCTAACAGGACTGTTATAATTGCTTTGATTAGATTTCAATAGAATTGTTATACCTGATTTAATTAGAATCCTAATACAATTGGTATGCCCGAACTAATTAGAATTTTGCCAGAACTATTACGTATGCACTCCTAGTCTAATTAGGGAACCTGATCATAGTCAGACTTCTAAGGGGATTAGGTGACCACAATTAATCGAACTCCTAGTAGCACTAGGACACTAAATTAATTAGAATTCTAATAAGACTAGGAAGCTAAATTAATCAAACCCCTGATAGAATTATAGTATTATAATATATCTACTTACTCTGACAAATTCATAAATAAACTTACCATAGAACTAGGGAAGTCTAAACTGACCAGAATTATAACTATAAAGGGAAATAAAAGGAAATTAAACTATCTAAATTAAGGAAAAGATTGTTGCTGATGTTAACAAGTGGATGATTTAGTATAAAAATAACCCATACCTACTCTTAAGCATGATCATTGATGTGTTGCAGCGTCGATAAATATCTGCAGTTGGTGATCGCAACAAACTAAGAATCTTCCTAGAAACCCCTTTATTTTTAACACTCCAAACGCCACATCGCTAAAGTCGACTAGGATAGAATTGGAAGCCACTGATTCAACGGGAACCGAGAGAAACCCAGAAAAAGTACACACCAACAGACTGGCGATCACAATGTGACTCTTTTGCGAACTCTGTTTCTAGATAGTTAGTTTCCATCCTATCTCCCTATTTTCCTCTTCCCATTGTGTCGTTTTTAGACTCTCTTCTATATATATATGAGTCTTCGTCAAAAGACTCGAGATGTCTGGTATACGAAGAGTGAGTTTAAGAGACTCACCATTGTGGGGATATCATAACAACCACATATACCGAGAAGAACTACTTCACGGTTCTAGCCCACGACAACCTGAGATTAATATGGTTGGTGAGCAAGAGAACCCTTCTCTACCCCACACATTGAGAACAATCATGATGGGAGAGATGGTGGCATCAAACAAAACCTTACTGCCCAACAAATCATAGAACTCAGTATTCAAAGGATACAGAGAGGAGACGACGACTCCGAAGAATTTCTTCGAGGGTTGGCCACCACATACGAAACCATTAATTCACGACATTTTTTAGAAGAACAAGAGCAACAAGAGAGGCCATCACCTACCCCAAGCATGGTGTCAGCCCGTGCCACCTCATTGTGACAACATGCCCACACATTCTTCAACGATGACCCTCTGAATAAGGTTTGCTCACGGGCCATTCCAAAAGATAGCACCATTAAAATCGAAGACTTCCCTAAAATGCTCGATGAGTACATGGCCAAGAGAGAGCGTCCCGGTCACTTATTCGGATTCAAAAAATTTTGTCGAGACGTCGAGTCTAATTTTCCAATAGGGTTTAAGCCACCAAAGTTT
Source organism: Chloranthus sessilifolius (assembly GCA_021018995.1). Classification (NCBI taxonomy): domain Eukaryota; kingdom Viridiplantae; phylum Streptophyta; class Magnoliopsida; order Chloranthales; family Chloranthaceae; genus Chloranthus; species Chloranthus sessilifolius. The sequence continues at coordinate 37,967,508 of CM037597.1, read as the reverse complement.
ACCAAATATAATGGCACCAGAAATCTGAATCATCACTTGGCTCTCTTCTATAATGATTATCGATCCATACATAATAATCAAGGACTTCTCATTCACTATTTCCAATGCTCATTAGAAGGAGAAGCTTTAGATTGGTTTGCGAGAACCCTGCTTTATAAGATCGAAACCTTCGATGAATTAGTCGGTCAATTCCTAGACCAATACCAACATTTGATTCAAGAGACAGTTAGTCTCAGCCACCAAATGGCAGCCAAGCAAGGACTTGATGAAGAATTTATCGACTTTATCACCAGATGGAGAAAACTCGCTGCCAAGACTGGCACTTCAATCAAAGAGAAGGATTCGGTAGAAATTATCATCGACAATACTAGGGAATCGTTAAAGAGCACACTCATCATACGTGATTGCCCCGACTTCACCACACTCCACTCTCGGGCATCCCGACTAGCGCGGCACATTAAAGGCGGAGATCTCATGTTATCCATAATCACGTCAAAAATAGGCTCTTCCAGCGAATCAAAATAAAAAAATAATAAGAAAGCCTCAAGAACTGAGCAAGTTAACACCATTGTCAACCAAGGAAAAAATTTTGGTAGCAGAAACTTCCAACTGTGAAATTTCGGAAAGAGTCAAAACTAATAATGGTATACCAACCAAAATCAAGGTGCTAGTCAGCAGAGATACACGAACCAAAACCAAAGCCAGAATCAAAGTCAAGGCCAATACCAGAATAGAAACCAGTACCCTAACACCTCCAGAATCAAAACACGACACAGAGTTAACCGGCCCATGTGCCGAATTATAATAACGTACCCCCATCGTATAACTTCAACCCAGCGAGGTCCTTACCAACCCAGGTGGGAACACTATCCCCCTTTACCGGATACGATTCCTAATACTTTTCGTCTTCTTAACACTCAGAATCTCCTTTGATTCTTGCAGGAAAAATCTCACCCATGGCCCGCGAATCTAGACTGTAGTAAATATTATGCCTTCCATCGATATGTGGGGCACGACTTAGAAGACTGTTGGGTCCTTAGGGACATAATCTACGATATGAACGACCAAAATCAAATTTATTGGGAAGTGTTTAGAAATCCCAACCCTAATAATAACCAACCCCAACAACATTTAGGGATCATAAACAACCCCATGCCCAACCACAACCAAGGGACGCCAGCCCAGGTCACTACTGTGGATCTCCCCAGTCAACTTTCCTTCCAGCCCTCTACTTTAATCACTCGCATCCACCCCTCTACCGCTTCTGTCACACCAGCAAGAACTTCCTCACCCCTACATCCCTCGGCCCTGATCACTCGCATCGCCCCGCCGAGCCTGCCTCTATATCCAAAGTTCACTCAGATAAGAGTCCATTCCTTTAGGGCCAAGAGACCATTCCTCCATCGTCACCCACCAGAACTTTCAACCCCTCCAAATCTTAAACCAACACTCTTACCACACCCTTTGTCCAATTCTGAACCCGAGTACGAAGAGCACGTTCTCCAGACTACGACACAAATTGATGCATGCGTAGAAAGTGTCACCCGTAAGACTCGAGACTAAGAGAGTGAAACAAAAACTGGGTGTCTATTGAATGCAGAAGAAAGTGAGCTAGAAAAATATCCTGACCCATGAGAGACACTGGTCTCTACTTTCATAGAAGAAGAGGATTACACACAATATCTCCCACCTTAGAACAGTGTCGTGCAAGCACACGCTCTGATCTCCAATTTCACTCGCTTCACAAATACATCAACGTCGAGTCATCTCAGATTCGGTCAACAATCGATTTGCCCGATCCTTAAATCAGGAACCAATTACCCACCTCCACCTTCCCTCGGAGTAAGGATTTCATGAGCGCACAACCACCAGAGGGGAATGTGAGAGAAAGCGAAGTTAACTTGCCTCTCCCGCCTCATCTCATCCCTCCACCAATCCCTGCACCTCAACCACTCCAACCACCTGCACCCAAGGCTCACCGGCTAGGCAAAGAAGTGACACTCGAGTCAGGACAAGAATATGACCTTCTACGATACCTCCAGAAGATCCCGACAAAGATATCCATACTAGAACTCATCAAGAAATTGCCTGATCATCACCGATTGTTGATAAGGATACTCAAAGACACGCAAGTGGACGAGGACACGACCTTAGATGAGCTTCATCAAATCACTTCGGTTATGGCGCAACCACCAGCGCTCACTTTTACATATGCAGGCATGCCTAAAGAGTCACTCCGTGGAAGTGCGGCCCCCATATATCTCATGGTCATAATCAGAGGATTCTTTGTACCCCATGCATTAGTTGATTCGAGAGCGGGACTTAATATTTTCCCTCTCACAACATTAAAGACTCTCAAATATACAGAGCAAGACGTTAGGCCCTCTGCACTATCACTTATAGCCTACGATAGCTCGCGTCATTTCATGAAAGGAACTATTAAACTCCAAGTCCGCCTCGGACCTATGATGACAGACCTTACTTTCCATGTTTTCGATTCTGCTAGTACGTATAATCTTATCTTAGGAAGGAAATGACTAGAGTCGATGAAGGCTGTCGCGTCCACATATCATCAATGCATCAAATTCTCATACGAGGACTCTATCGTCCATATATACGCCGATGCACCCCTCCAGGAAATGGATACTGATTACGCGACAAGCATACCAACCGCTCATGATTCTGTGTTAAACACAGGCCACATTCAGAAGACCCAAATCCCTAACGAGACAATAGTTGCAAAAATTTGTCCCCCTAACCATCCTAGTTCTCCCCCAACGCATTTAGTGAGGAGAGAGGTCGGTGCAGACCTCGCCAAACTTTATGACATTAACCCCACTGCGACGAAAGGGTGGGATCTTATATACCAACTTGGATACGTCCCCCATACCGGACTCAGTAAGAATAAGCAAGGTCGTGTAGGACCTATCATCCCAATGAAAATATGCAAACACATAGGGTTAGGTTATCAATCGGACGGCCCACAAGCTGACTTATGCCCTACCTCACCGAAATAGTCTCTATATGACCACTTCGTCTATGGGACCACTGAGAAAGTAAATGTACCGAGGCAAAAGGAAGTGTCTTTCGCCAAATCCCAAAAAATGGAAATTGAATGAATGGCCAAAGCATTCAACGATGATATAAATGAACCGCTCAAAGGAGTTAAGCCCATATTTAACACCAAGGAGTTTGCATAAGAGGGGAGAGAGGAACCTCCAAAAACCGAGCCACAATTAGAAGATTGGGAATCCACTAACAATGAAGGTTTTCACATAGCAGCCTTGCAAGATGACGGAGAGCACCTGCGCTCAACATGGGGAGACGATGGCACCCTGCAAGAGAATCTTAACCCGTATAGCATCCGCCTCGGCCTCGGCCTTGAAGGGTGGGAATGCCCGTGGGATTCCCCTTGTATCGTTCACCCTTACCAGCCCCGCTGTAGGGCATTCCCTAGTATATTAGAACGTTTCGCCAATTGGACCCAACATTCTATGATGGAGGAATCAAACCATTCCAACCCCTCAATGACAGAGATCGGTAATGACCTACCAGCTCAGCTACCCGCACAAGAAGTAGAAAATATCGATAGTTATTCAGTTGATTCAAAAGGCAACACTCAACACGCTCTTATGGAGTTTGAAGAGGAACTCGAACTAGACACTTCTACATCTCCCGATTCGCCACAGCTCCAAATATTTTAGAAGTCTCTCTCGAAGAATGGCAACCTTCCCCGAGTGATGTCGAAGACTACTAGATAGACCTCCCTGCGCTTGAGTTAGCGGAGCAAGCTAATTTAGGACTTCAGGCATTATCAGATCAAGAAAGTGAGTTCGATACCGTCTTTGACTCAAACTTAGAAGGATGGGAATCCCCCTGCATTCTTCACCATTATCAACCTCGTTGCCGAGCATGCGCCCTCATCCTAATATATCATTAAGATCAAGGGAAAGAACTTACTACCCCTGAGGATCCTTTGGGAGATCCCCCTCAGTGGGAAGAACAACTATATTACGACTCAGAAGCGGATAGTTCGATCGACTATGATCTCCAAAGTTTCTTCGATGAAGAGGCCATTAACGTGATAGAGGAAATTCGAACATCAGTCCCACTATCGCCTGCATCACTTATTCAAAAGGTCTCATTAGCTGAGGACTCTAAAAAAAAATACCAAATTCATAACAAGTTTGTGTTTCCCAAAGAATCACTCGAACGACTCCAGCAGCCATCTCGCTCCCTCAAATAGAGGAAGCAATTCTCCCGACGCCCCTTGAGGCGACCGACCCTGTACCATATTTATTATTGAAAATCAAAAAAATAGAAAATCCTAAAAATTCATAAATACAAAATCCAAAAAAATCAGAAGACCTATAAAAGAAAGGGAACTCTTCGTTCAAAACCAAATTTGTGTCTAACAAGGAGACTTTTCTCCAAAAGTTTATATCCCATTCCCCGCACAAGAACATAAAGCATCTCGACTAGACCATAAGCCAGTGATCATACCAAATGAGATACTTCGTGACTTTAAGAGAAGAATCAGTAGTCTTGACCTTCACCTTACCAAAGATCTCTCAGTCATAGACTGTGCCGATGAAGGGTTACCTTTCACAAACTCAGATCTCCAGTGTAGTAATTTCACAGTATACGAGCATACCGAGGATGAAGAAAAAGAACCAGCTGTCGAGGAGGCACTGGACTTCCAACCGGTTATCAAGCGTTTGGATGAGCAAACACAAGCTGCCGCGAAACCCACGGAAGAACTTAACTTTGGCACTGAATAGAAACCCAAGAAGCTGTTGATTAGCGCAACACTTAACTCCAAGGAACGTCAACAAATTACACAAGTCCTATAAGAACAAACCTCAATTCCTTCGCATGGTCCTATGAGGACATGCCTGGTTTAGACCCAAGTTTAGTAGAACATCACCTCGTCTTAGAACCTGACGCAAAGCCTATTAAGCAGAAACTCCATAGGATGCACCCACAAACCGCCCTTCAAGTTAAAGAGGAACTTGGTAAGTTATACAAAGCTAAATTTATCCGAGTAGTTCTTTACCCTAAGTGGGTTGCCAACATAGTACCTGTCGCCAAGAAAGATGGCAGAGTACGAGTTTCCATCAACTTCCGAAACCTCAACCAGACATGCCCAAAAGATGACTTCCCACTCCCACACATTGACACTCTAGTTGACAATACCGCTGGACATGAGATGTTATCCTTTATGGATGATTTCTCTGGATATAATCAGACCAATTGGCAGAGTCCGACCAAGAGAAGACCTCCTTCACCACACCGTGGGAGACCTACTGTTACGTCGTCATGCCTTTTAGGCTCAAGAGTGCAGGAGCCATGTATCAATGCGCCATGATGGCTATCTTTCATGACATGATACATAAGAGTGTAGAGGTCTACATCGATGACATATTGGTGAAGTGAATGAATCTCTTTTACGCACATCCCTAGATTAAAAAATGAGCTCGTAGATTCCTTAGCCACGCTAGCCTCGGTCATCCAAATGCCCGTCGGATAAAATACCAAAACCTTCTTCATTGAAAAGCTATCAGTGCCGCTCACGAGGTAGTATGGACCATTAAGAGAGAATTAGCCGTCCTCCCCACAAGTACAGGACCAAAAGAACCGATCACCTCGGGAAAGCACATCAAGACAGAAATTGAAGTCGCTATGTTCAGATTTAAAAAATCACCAACTAACGATGGACAACCATAGTATTTCGATATCTGGAACTTCTTGAAACATCAACATGTTCCTCTATATGCCACGAAGATCGAACAGAAGACTATAAGGAACCAATGCACCCAATTTTGCATACTGGGTGAAATATTATATAAAGAAGCCTTCACCAAAGGAGTACTAATACGATGCATCACGACTGTCGAAGGACAATACATCATCTAAGAAGCACACGCCAGTGTCTGCAGTGCCCATTCCGGTAGACAGAGATTCACCGATCAAGTTACACGACAAGGATACTTCTGGCCGATGATGATCAGAGATTACCACCTCTATGTCCAATCCTGTAAGCAATGCCAAGAACACACCGTACTCATCAAAACTCCATCAGTTATATTGAATACTATGACCTCGCCATGGCCGTTTTTGATGTGGGCCTTCGATGTCATTGGACCTTTCACCGACACGGTTGGGAACACTCACAAGCACACATTTATCCTTACAGTAACCGATTACTACACCAAATGGGTAGAAGCTGAATCCTCCGTCAGAATCACCGCTTCAACACTCGTAAGGTTTATTGTTTGGAATATCATCACCAGGTTTGGAGTACCCAAGATGTTTGCCACTGACAATAAACCATAGTTTATCGCTGAGAAGACGAAGAAGTTATGCAAGATGTACGACATTGATCTATGCCACTCATCACCGTTCTACCCTCAAGGCAATGGACAGGCAGAAGCTACAAATAAAATGTTGATTCGAATCCTAAAATATACAGTAGAAATAAGCAATGGAGCCGACTGGCCTGAACGACTACTAGAAGCACTATGGGTTATAAGACCTCTATTCGTACTACCACTGACCAAACTCCCTACCTCCTTACCTACGGAATAGAGGCAGTCCTACCATATGAGATATAAGTACCATCCTTACGGATTCAACTCGATGATGAGCTATCCTTAGACGAGAGGAGAATTGCCCTACTCATGCAATTAGAGTAGCTCGATGAAACACGCCTAAGGGCATCAGATCACGCTCAGGGAGAGTGGCCAGAGCTTATGATAAGAAAGTCCTTGAACGAACCTTTAATATTGGTGAATTAGTCCTGAAGAAAATCATGCCTTCCAAGCACACCCACCCGAAAGGAAAACTAAAATTGAATTGGGAAGGCCCATACATCATAACAGTCGCATACCCTGAAAATGCCTACAAACTGGCAAACCAAGATGGGGAAGAACTTTCTAGCCCTTGGAATGTCATGTACCTTAGAAAATATTACCCTTAACCCTGTGATCGTCACATCTCGTGGTTAAATATTTATACTCATCACCCCCGTAGTCGTCATGACCCACTCATTGGTCGTACGCCTTCAATTCTTGGAATACCCTTAAGACCTCCGATTTATCGCCCACCCTTTTTTTTCTCTCGCTTGGGCAATTTGATTAAAGGACTAGTGAACCCCTTTCAAAAGCATAAGTAACACCCGATCCTCACTTCCCTTCTCCCACCATTGGAGGAGATGATAGAGCAAAAAAAAGAATGAAGATGTTAGGTTTAATAAAAACTCATTATTCTTACGCTAGCAGGATGCTTTCAAAAATATGCATATACATATCAAAAATTGAGTGAGAGCATTGCGACGAGTGAACAAGTCAATGAGCTCAGGGAAGCATAAGCAGGTCGTGAGGACATCTCTGATAATTTCACTAGAAGTGTATAAGCAAGCTGCGAGGGCACCTCTGATGTCCCCATACTACTAGATGTCGTCGTAAGGTGGGGGGAGGAGGATAAATCCTGCTAACCATAGAATATGAGATTTTGATGTGCCCAAACATGACGAAGAGCTCAATCATGGCATCCCGTATCCCCTCTGAGAAAAACATTGTTACCTACCCCTTTTGGAAAGCATTAGATACAAACTATCCCCCACATCACTGAGCCTTACCCCCCTCTTCTATTTTTATTCCGGACGATAAATCAGAAGCTTTATAAGATACTCAGAAATGAAACTGAAAACCAATGAATGATGACTGATGCAATCACCTACTATACCTGCCAAACTTTTCCCTAATAACCACAAGATAGGATGACCACCACCCTAGAATAGACCCCGGTATACAACTGACCTAACCAAAGAGACCTCCCCAGTTTGGTGACAGTACCGATCAACCTTTTTCTTCAAAACTAACTCACCAAATACTCATGACTGCTTATAGACCCAAAGTGCTCATCTCGAAACTCAGAAAGCTCCATTGCATCTTGACGCTAGGGCATTTTTTTTTGGACTAGAAGAAGAATTATATCAGAAGTGTCAGCTTGTCTACAAAGAAGATAAGAAACGACAAAGTTACCATCTGGAAAGTGTTACCAAAGATACCATACTGCCAATCCTATCACGCCCTTTCACTGAGGCATTTTTATTTTTATTATTTTGTTATTATTTCTATCTTAGCTATTTGCTTTTCCTGTTGTATTATTTTCATTTCAAAAAAAAAAAAAAAAAAAAAAAAATAGTGCATAATCATCTTTTACTACCAGACTCCGGTCTGAGACACTTACCCCCTTGACAACTAGCAAGGGGGAGAACAAAAACTACTGACAGCATGACTCTCACATGTGCAGATATGAAGTAGCCTTCAACCAGCAGCTCAGGAAGCATCCAAGTCCCAATGACGGTTGATGGCGCTAAAGCAACTAAAAAGAAGCAAAGGTAGACGTAAGAGGTAACTAAAAGAAAGGAGCCAATCAGGTACATCTAAACTAAAAATCTCTTTATATATATATATATATATATATATATATATATATATGTTAAATTTTTTTCAATGCTCTTTTTACACTTGTCATCGGGGTCATCCCCCCATATATACAATTCACACACGCTATGGATACAAACACACACACACCCTCTAGATACATAAACACACACACACACACACACACACACACACACACACACACACACCTACTCCCTACACTGCCGCTGGGACGGTCGAGTACTACTGTCCCCAGTATCATTAGCTCGGAGGTCTGTAGACTGGTCCTTTGAAAATATAATCTCAGCACCAGGAGTAAGTGGAACCTCTAAACGACGGGGCCCCGCCATAGACCCTCCCTCACTCCTCTGGCTAACATACCGCCTCAATCGAGAACGAGGAGGATACCCCTCAAGAACCTCACAAACAACGGGATCCTCACGAGCATCACCCCTGGCACGATCATGTGACGTGTGATGAGACTACCCGACTGAGGAACCCACAGCCCTCGAATCCGATCCACCAAGCTGATGAGCTAGCCTACAAATAATGATAAACACATCAGTTGACAAGCTCATGATGCTAACATTGCTAAATTATAAGGACAGTTACCAATTGATCAATCTCAGATCGTAAGCTGGCCTCCACCTCTCAGCCGGCATGCTGCTGACCGCGTAACAACTCGATCATCGCCGTCTGACGAGCAACCTCATCCTCCCTTGTAGACTGTCCAAAATAAACTAAAACGAGACACGACAACTATATTAAAATGACCAAGAGACTGAATCCACAAAGAAAAAAAAAACATAAATTAACTCACCAAGAGCCGTCGAGTCTCTGCTACCTGAACCCCCAACTCATCCTTCGCTGCCTTAGCCTGGGCAACCAAAGAGGCTAAAGACTACAGCATCTCCTCATCCGGACGAGGAGCACACCCCATCAACTCCATCACGGTATGGAGAGCGTCTAATTCCCCTGCACACTCGCGGTGAGATGGCCCTACTCCAATGTAGCCAACCTCTCCCTCAAAGCTGACGCCAACTCTGGCCCACCAATCACAAAAGAGCCACTCCCATGGAAGGGATGTGTGAAGAGGCGCCCGCCACCCAATGCACTAAACCACCGCACATACTCCCAAGCATCCGCCTCGTCACGTGCTACCTAACCCTGGTCCCCCCGGCTCTAAAATCTGCTACCTGAAGCACCATCTGCTCCATAAAATTTCAACTAGGAATCTTCGCCATTCTGTGGTGAATCTCTGGAGGGACTCCCTGAGCGAGCCCCAGCTGCCGTACCACATGAGAAGTGTGGATCTTCTCCACCCTCTCAAAACAATGGACCCATATGTCCACATCATAGAAGGATCGGCCAGACTTAATCATTGGCACCTCCGCATCCTCCTCGTTCACATAAGGCCTCCAAATCACCTACAACCAGACAAATGAGCCGACCCCTCAATGAAGACCCAAATCTTAAAAGACCAAAATAAAAAAAATAAAAAAGAACGCACCCATGACAATCTATACCTGCCCTGCATGCATATCCTCAAAGAGACCATGCGCGGTCTGGAAGATCCGAAGACCAACGATGGCCCCTCAATGCCTCCCTCCACACATGCACCCACAAAAAGGTAGATGTCACCTCTAACGAAACTCCTGGATGAAGGAAAGCAAAATGATCATACGCCCAAACTGAAAGGAAAACTAATAATAACAACAGCGATACACAAGGAGAAACATTTACCATTAAACGACTAACCAAACTAAGGACATCATGACATTAATTAATTAAAACTCACCTGGATGAACAGAAGGAAACCTCTGATCGATGCGACACCCTGGCCTCGACGGTAAAGCTGCTCATAGAGATGCGCCAATGCAGTCGCACCCCACGCATAGGAGGGGACTCGATCCAAATCCCCAAAAATCATCAAAAATAACCCTGTGACGCATTTCCAAGTCGAAGAAGAGAAAAGTACAACACCAAGGAAGTGCATCAAGAACGTTCGGAGCACCCTATCTGCAACTAACCTTGGCTCAACCAAGGGCTCCTGACCCGCTACTACTGCACAACGCGCCTCACAGGTCACCTTCACCTCTGAATGGCACCTCGGGGGGACGAAGCCACTCGCAAACATATCAAAAAACCAAGTGACCAGAACTACACCTAGCCCCGAGCCGCTCCACCTATACGGTACACCCAAGATATCCTCACACACCTCCAAGTAATGTCCTGCCATCCACCCTGTGATCGGCTTGCCCTCGAAACGAAGACCGGTGATGTGAACCCAGTCCTCTGGAGTCGGTAACATCATGCCTACTAGAAAGAGAAGCGCCTGATGCTCCTCCCTCCACCTCTCATAGATCACCGCGATCAGGCCACGATCAACCTAAAAGGGCTCCAGAATCAGTCTAAAATCAAACGACACCAGTCGTGCCTGTTGAAACTCCGGCAAGGCACGGTACCAAGTATGAGACTCAACACATGCTGAGCTGATAGCCAACTGCGAGGACTCCTATCAAGCGAAACATAAATAATGACAATAAAGCTAGCACATACCTATGACAAAAGAAAAACAAATTTAAAACTAAAAGTAAGTCAAATATACCCCAAACACAATAATAATTTACAACAAACACACAAAATGTGATGAGAACAACTGAATAGTAACATGACCTACCTCTAGATGCCATTATGATGCATGGGTGAGCACACTATCAATCATTAATGCAGGTTCGACATAAATTAGAAGGGTTTCTAGATCCTAATAAGTCTATGTCATAACCTAAGTGGCTAAGAAAATGGAAGAACTCTTGCTCATGAGTGCTTACCCGGCCTCGAGCGAAGAAATCCTCCAGCGGGAAGTGTTTACGATCTTGATGCTCCTCAGTCGCGCTCTCAACCGCACCCTCAGCTCTCTCACCCTCAGGAATCACACCCTCAACCTTCTCACCCTCATCCTTAGTGCCCCCCTACTCGATCTCGAGTACCTCCTCCCTGACCCCCAACTGGTTAACCTCCAATACCTCCTCTCCAACTACCTCCCCGACATCCGCCTCCCTGACAACATCGGTCCGAACCTCGGAAGTCTCACCTATCTCCGCCCCTAACATCCTCTCTAAGTCTGAAAGGGTAATATCGCACCCACCAATACCCTCAAGCTCCATCCTAGGACGAAGAGCTCAAAAAATTAAAGAGAACGAAAGAAATGGTATCTGAAATGGACAATCGGATCACAAGATATCATGAAAACTAGAGCACCAAGAAACAAGCAAACTAGAGAATCGAAGACTAACACGGATCGCATGACGAAAATGAAAAATTTTAAACTATTTATAAGACATGCCAAAATTGCGCATTTAAATTCCCGCGTTCAAACAAATCACGCGTCACTCCATCCGCGCTTAATTCGGATTACGAGACTGACCTTGGGCGCGTAATCTAATTGTCGCCCACCCAGACTAACCTTACTATCTGGTTGCACGCATCCTATTGGGCACGTAATCATTTCAAGTGCCCATACAATTGCACGTGAATGTCAATGGTCGCCCGTACAGTAACCAGCCACCGCCTTAATCGCGCACTCAGTGCACTGCGTTTAATTCGATTAAACGACTTGAAAGTGGTGCATGATTATCTTCTGACATGCTGAATGCGCGTGATCCCTTCGGCGCGCACTTAATTTATGCACCCGGAGTGAAGCACGCAATACCCTAGAAACCCAAAAAAAAGATAAACACAAAAAAGAAAAATGCCCAGGGCAGCACGTTCACAACCCTGAATAAGTAATCTCCGACAATTATCAGCCTAAACTTCACCCTTGGTAAGCTCGATCCAAAATATTCCAAGACTAAAGAAATATCCACCCCGATAACTAAAAGAAAACGCACTAGACCAAACAAAAAAAATGCCCCAACAATACCTGTACACTCCAACTAATACCCAAAAAAAAATGCCAAAAAAAATGCCCCCCATCATCCATTCATTCGAAGCGAAACTAAACAAACCAAAAAAGAACTTGCCCCAACAAAGGCGATACTAAAATACCCCCCATCATTCATACATTCAAGCTAAGCCCAAACTAAGTCAAACGAACGCTCCTGACATGTCCCGATCCAAAACAAATAGGTGAATAAGTAAACCTCTCACTTAAAATAAATCAAATGAGCTACAAAACAAACTAAACTTGAATTTATGAATGAAATGAAAAAAAGTATAACCTCTTCATAAATAAATAAAATAATTACAAAATACACCGAGGGCATACCCTCTGAATATACAACTTGAAACAAGAAATGTAAAATCTACACGTTCAGGCAATCCCTGAATCTGAATTTATTCGGGAAACTAGAAATCTCAGAGAAACCTGGAGAAAGGGGGCTCCCTGAACGAACTCTAGCTGTAATAACCTCTTCCCCTTGCCCCAAGCCGGCAGAAAAGAAAGAGTGGCTCACGGAAATCCACCCAGGACCTGCGGAATCTGCCCTTAGAAGATCGCCTTGGAAACACTAAAAAGAAAGAGCAACTAATACGGGATCCGCAGAGCCTACCGAGGAAAAATAGGCATCGGTCATGAGAACTCTGACCCTGCCTTGTCCTTGGGTTTCCTTTCTATCACCTTTTTCTCCTTCATCTCTTCCCTTAGCATGACAACAATTCGACCGCTACCTTGCATTCCCAATCCCGTCCATTCTCAAGGACCCACACCGTAAACCCAATTCTTCGGGTCCAACACCCGGGATACAAAAGAGAAAAGAAGAAAGGACATTAATAATAAAAAATACCCTAAGTCAAAAGCCAAAAATTCCCCAAAACTTTTAATTCTAAACTTGGAATAAAATCCAAAATAATAAGAACCCAAAACTTTTAACTCACACATTTATAAACTATACTCCCTAAACCATAGAATGACAAGTGTCACACCGTTAAATCATTTTAATCTAAACTGAATCTAAACCAAACACATACCCCTTTAAAAAAGACCATGATCCATGACAAACCCAGATGAACCAATAATCACACAACACTTATCCCTTCAAAGAGACACAGATCCACAGCAAAATAGATAAACCAATAGGATTTAAACACCCAACACTCATCTAGAACCTTTGAAAACTCACACCTTTTAGGTCTCATGTTGAATCAAACAAAAGACCAAAACTCAAGTTAAAATCAAACCTAAAACCAGTCAAAACTTTAAATAAAGAAAAATAACAACTCTCTAGAAGGAGACCCTGACTGGTTTAGAATCTAGAAAAATGCTCCCAACTAACCAAACAGAACTAAATAAACCCTCTAAACCAAGCTCAATAAAATGAATTAACCTCGAGATAAGCCCTGAATAAATTCAGAATGAACTCTAAACTAAATCCTAAAATAAGTCAAACAAATCAGATAAATTCAGCTAATCCGCTAATAAGCTTATACAAGTAAACAAGCACGACAAAACAAAACAAAAGAAATGCCCCTTCATTTATAATTTAAAATTTTACAGCTATCACCGGAGGCATACCTCCTGAACTTACAACCCAAAACGAAAACGTAAAACTTTAACCTACAATCCAAAACGAAGACTGGGTCCAAAACTGAGACGAAGCGAGGAGCAAATTCCGGTTGGAGGGTCCAATCAGAGACTTCAGGGAGAATTGGTTAGGAAACACATCCCACCACTTTTTACTCCTGCTCTTCCGCTATCTTCGCCTCCTCCACCGCCACCGCTTCAACGTTGCCTTCACTGCTCCCTAAAAAGGATCGATGTAAAGAGAAGCACACTCATTCCCAATACCACCCATTCTCATATCAACACTGTCTACGAGCATCACCTCGAGACGAAGATCATGTGAAATAACGAACATAGGAAGAAATGAGATCCCAATCGGACAGTTAAATCACTCGATATCACTAAAACACAAATTTCAAAACACAAGATATACAAAAAAAGGTCAAAACTTGAGACTAAACCAGAGAATAAAAAAAAATTAAAGCTCTCTCACTTATACAGAGTACGGACTTAATCACGCGCTCTAACACGTGTGCTTAATTAGATCACGCACAACGCACATGGCACACAATCCGAACTACGCACATAGATCCGATCACGTAATGAAACCATCGCTCGCACCCAACGGCGCGACTCTCTGATCGCGCACAGTTCATGAATCGCGCAAATTGATCAAATGACCCACTTTAAATGTGCAATATGAAAGGTCACCTGAACACTAATTGTATACTGCCCAGGTGATGCCTCGATCACGTGCTATGAATAGGGCGCATAATCCAATTGCACGCATACATACACGCACGTAAACAACCCATAATGCCTGAGATCGCACCCCTGAATGCTAACACGCAATCACATCGAGCGCCCAAAAATAGGCGCGTAATACCTAATTTTAGATGAAATCTACACCCTCATACCCTTCTGTCCCACCGCGGTCAGGATTCTATTGTCCCACTGCGGTCAACACTGTCTTGTCCCATTGCGTAGCCTCACGAGCTGTCTCGACAGAAAAGAAAGACCTATTCACCCATCCTATAGGGTCGATCATCCCCTAGTCCCATCACAACAAGACATATACCCTTACCATAATCCCCCTGGCGATCCCACCAGAGGAGGAGGACCCCACCGTGATATCATCTCAATACCCAGTCCTATCACAATAAATTAATCGTACCCTCGTAACCCATCACGAAGAGCTGAAAGCAAACTGCCCAAAGACGAAGTCAATCGCAATGCAACCACAACAGTATTTCTTTTATAACCCAAGATCGGCCAAAGAAAGACACCAATGTCCCATCGCTAACTATGTTCAGTCGACATCCCATCGTGAACCTCGTTACCTAGAAAAGAAAGCTCAAACAGCACATGCCACGTCGTATGATGAAAAGAGGGAAAGCTCGATCATGTCCCATCACTAAGGCAAAGAGCTCTCTTTCTCTTGAATTGATCCCACGTCCCACCAAGACTCACCCAACACGCAACCAAAGAAGGGGAGAACCCCCAGGTCCCATCGTGACATCATTTCTCTCAAGACATCGTATCACAACCGCCAAGCCATACCACAACAGACCTGAAGAGAATAAAGCTCCAAAGTACCATCGTGACACTATGGCACCACCACGAACCGTACAAGCTACGCACAATCCAGTTAAGTATCACCCCTAGGTAAGTACTACCCACTTTTTCAATTACTCGATATTGCATAAATATAGTTAGCTATGATTAAGTCAAATTTTTACAAAACTCGTCTCTCTTGACTCACGAGTCACTGGAGTCCTCCCGTAAGAGACAATCATCAGTACTCGTCGAGAAGGTTAGACGAAGTATTCGACATGCCAAGTGTCGTCTTGACAACCACAATAACGGTCGGGTCCACAAATCCCGTACTGGTGGATTTGCCCAGCGACGTCTCGGAAGCCACATTTTCTGTCATTTTATCACCGAATTGATCTTAAGTTAAAACCCCTAAATTTTCAAATTTTCAAAACCCCCTTTATTTCACAAAGCAAAAAAACTTTTACTTCACAAAAACAAACAAACAAAAAAAATAAACAAAAGCAAAAGAAAAAAAAGGAAAGAAGCAAAAAAAAAAATAAAGCAACAAGATAAATAAACCTAACTCACCTTTCTTTAAATACCAAAAAAAAAACTGATTAAGCGCCCCATCACCCACGCACAATAAATTACACTTGAACCTGACCTTTGACCCCTAAGACAGCCTGAACTTGCAATCAAGCGCATATCCCATTGCGCAGAATTGGATCAAGCACATACTCCACTACGCTGAATCGTTTGTTCAAATCCATTAGGATTAGAATTCCCAACTTACAGACCAACTCCTGATGAATCGAGCGCATATCCCACTGCGCAAAATTCAATTAAGCACACCTCATATGACCCCACTTCCATTACCAGCCCCAAACTGACCATTCCCCTGGGAAGCTAAATATTGAGTATATTTAATCTAAGAACTTACAAACGCCTATCAGAAAAGGAAAGCCTGACGTGTATTGGTGTGAGCAATGACGCGCCCGGTCTGACATGACTTGCAAAAGCCTTCGATATTACATGATACTTCATCTTTTTATTATCGGTCCTTAGACCTTATTTTGGATATTTGATTGATGCCCCGATACCTCGATTGCATAAAATCCCTCTGTTAGCTTGCGCCATGCCACGGGATGCGCCATGCACCCACAGACCCGGAATGTGCCCTTCGACAGCTATCATTTTCCCTTCAAATGCTCCATTTTACTTGCACTGATAGATAAGAAAGTCAAGCATGTAATGTCAGCATCACCAATTCACATTTGTGAATTCCCAAGAGAAACGAGAAGACACTCAAATGAGGGGTGTCTACTTCTTCGACGCATTCTTACTTCGGAATCAAAAACTTATTGTCATGCCTGCCTCACAATTATTATATGATTAAAACGGCATATTAACTATACAAATTACAGCAATGTTGAATCCAGGCAAGCAGGTAACCCTGCAAGAATCAGGGCTGTTGCAGCAAGTTTTGATAGGTAAGTAAGAGTATGTCCACAGGAAAATGTGTTCTAAAGGATGGTAAATCTCCATATCTATGGTAGATCTGGCACTCTATCCTAATTTAAACTGAACTAAAGCAGGAAAGAGAGGAGGTTTTATGGTTTTGTCACTTTAACTACAGACTATAAAAGATAAATGCTATTGATCCAGATCTAATCAAACACAGAGATAACGGGAGATATAGAAGAGATGAAAATTCAAAAGGGTGAGAACAACAGCTAGGGATATTGGTCTCTCACTGAAAATTTAAGGAATCAAAGGCAATACAAAGAACTGATTTGCAACAATCCTCTTTTCTGAGTCCAAGCTTCCCAGGTTTCCCCGAATCCACCAATGGATTAAAGCAATCTTGAGGTTAGGATATGTCCTTCTACTAGATACAGTCCTAAGTTTATGATCTGCCCTTCTACTGGATATAGTTCATCCCCAAGATTTCTCCAACCTATTGATCTACCCAAGTTCTCCCGACAGAGGTGAGGCATAAGAATCCAATCTCCACCAACGGATCAAGGTAATCCTGAGATTAGGCTCTGCCCTTTTACAGGGCACAGTCCTAAGTTTATGATCTTCCCTTCTACTGGATATAGTTCATCCCTGGGATTACTCTAATCTATTAAACTTGATTGGAATAGAAAAACTATTACAAATATTATAGATGTCAGGCTACCAGCTCCCTATTTTTGGCTAGCATCCGCAGGAGTATCCAATCCAGGGAAATAAAATATGAAAAAATAAAATATAGATCAGAATCACCTTTAAAATTCATAATTATATTGTAAACTTACAATACTATTATGCCCAGATCTGTAATTTGTGCAATATATAATCTATTACAAGCCTCTGAATCTCTCCATTTATAGCTCAAGACCTCACCATAACTACTGAAAAGAGTTTAGCCACTCATGATTGGCTAAAGAGAATGGGAGAAGGAGGGAAAATTTGGAGAGAAAAATGGATCTCGCACTAAGCTCTGGTTCTCTCAAACTCTAGATGGTTGTTCTATATCTTCTTCAAGCTTTTATACTCTCCTCCTCTATCCTCAGATCTGTTTCAGCCAATCAGAGCGCAAGGGAATAATTCGGTTATGCTGATGTGGCTGATTTCTCTTCTAGAAGCTCTCCCCCATTGGCTCTCAACTAGCAAATACATGTGAAGTAGTTAGGATTTCCATGCGTGCCCAACTATGTGCCAAAAATATTCCCAGGGGTCGCCGACGTGCTTTGGAACTCGTGCTCAGAATTATGGAAGTGACAGTTGCTGAAGAAACATGCTGGGAAGTTACCAAAACAAGTGTCGAGAGGTTCAGGGGATCCTCTCGATAAGTTATGGATCTGCTTTATGTTCACGTCGATAGGTTGCATTAGCTTTCGACAGCTTCACAGACTTCTCGACAGGATTGAAGTAGCTCTCGATAGGTTTGGACACATCTCGACAGGTTAATGAAGATCTTATCGACAGCTTGGGAGAACATCTCGAGAGGTTGATTTTGAACTTGTCGATAGGATTGAAGGCTTATTTCTTTGTTCTGCCTAGTTTCACGTTCATCCTCTCGACATGTTATGCTCGACCTGTCGACGGGTTATAAAATCTTCAGTGAAGTGCTCAACAGGTTGGCTCAATCCTCGCAAGAATGAGCATTGCTTCAGGTAAGTTATCGACAGGTTTCTTATACTGCTCGATAGGTTCAGTTGAACCTCACGATAAGTGACTAGATCCTCTCGACTTCCCTTGCATTTCCAGGTATCGTCTCGACAGGATCCACGACTGTACTTCCAACCTCTCGATAGGTGCTAAAACCTCTCGAGATCTTCATCTTTTCAACTCAGTACCTTTCGACAACTTCTTATACACATGTTCAACCTCTCGACTACTTCATTCCTTGCTCTCAGAACTTCTTGACAGGTGCTGGGGCGCTCTCGACAGCTTCATGGAACCTCTCGACTGCATATTTTCAGTGCTTCCACCGCTGGCACACATCTTCGGTATGTTATTCTTCCTTTGTTTAACACTCAGCTATCCCTTAGTAGGTTTAATCTTTCTTCCTTGCAGCTGGACTTGGTCTCAGGCCTTTCCAATTGGGTAGCACTGTGCTTCTTGGGCTCTTTTAATTGAATATCTGTATTAAGCTACAATTTATTGCTTATCTATAAAACACACTTAAAATACCTTATTAGTCAGCTCAAGGGTCCACCAAAGGTCAGGCTAGTAGGTGAAAAATGATATTTTTTACTGCTTAACACACCCCCAAACCTAAGCTTTGCTAGTCCCTGAGTAAAGGAGAAAATAAAAATAACTAACCTATAAAAGTAAATGCCACTTTCGTAGGGAACACGAGTGCATTTAGCAAATGCATCAAGCCTTTTAAACCCCTAGGTGATCCCTAGTGGAGGAGTGAAGTCTCCTGAGGGTTTATAGTGAAGTTACCCACAAACTAACATTGAAGATCATTCCAGGACTGAATACTGTTGGGTGGGAGCATTGACAACCAAGTTCTGGCTCTATCCTTTAGTGAAAAAGGAAAGAGTCTCAACCTGATTACTTCCTCCCCCAAACCTATAATATTGAAGGTACTACATAGTCCCAAAAATTTATCAATATGCTTATATGGGTGTTCTTTGCTCAGGCCATGGTATGAGGGTAACAGTTGTATGATAGAAGACTTGATCTCATAGTTTCCTTGAACAGCAAGGAATTAAATGCAGAAGGGGAAACTGTATACCCCTGGTGCATTGAATTCCTCTAGTGTTCTAGGTTCACCCATTGCAGGATTATCGGACACAGAAATGTGTACAGGATGCTTAGGTATGAGAAGTCTTTCGACTTCAAGATTCATAGGAGCAATCTCTAGATTAAGAGATCTCTTTCCAAGCATACACACCACAGAAATCAAGTACAACACCGAAAATCACAGTACAAAGATCAGCAAAATAATCACAAGACAGACAACTACAAAACTGCAGATCTACTCAATTGTAGATCTAGAAATGTAAATAGAGTTAAGAGATGCAAACTTAAGCAATGCTTGTTTTTTCAAGTGATACAGAGTTCCTCTTAGCTCCATAAATCCAGATCTAAAACAGAGTGAAACTACAACAAAAACTAAAGCAACAATTAATCAAACACTTAACAGTCAATGAAAATTCTAAATCTAAAAATGAGAAAACTTAGATCTTCCACTTTTAAGAAAACACAGATCCCCGGCAGCGGTGCCAAAAACTTGTTGTCCTGCCTGCCTCACAATTATTATATGATAAAAACAATAGATTAACTGTATAAATTACAGCAATGTTAAATCCAGGCAAGCAGGTAGTCCTGCAAGAATCAAGGCTGTTGCAGTAAGTTTTGATAGGTAAGTAAGGGTATGTCCACAGGGAAATGTTTTCTAAATGATGGTAAATCTCCAAATCTATGGTAGATCTAGCACTCTATTCTAATTTAAACTAAACTAAAGCAGGAAAGAGGAGAGGTTTCATGGTTTTATTACTTTAACTACATACTACAAAAGATAAATACTATTGATCCAGATCTAATCAAACACAGAGATATGGGGAGATATAGAAGAGATGAAAATTCAAAAGGGTGAGAACAACAGCTAGGGATATTGGTCTCTCACTAAAAATCAAAGGAATCAAAGGCAATGCAGAGAACTGATTTACAGCAATCCTCTTTACTGGCTTCAAGCTTCCCAGGTTCCCTCGAATCCATCAATGGATCAAAGCAATCTTGAGGTTAGGATCTGCCCTTCTATTGGATACAGTCCTAAGTTTATGATCTGCCCTTCTACTGGATACAATTCATCCCCGAGATTACTCTAACCTATAGATCTACCCAGGTTCTCCCAACAGAGGTAAGGTATAAGAATCCAATCTCCACCAACGGATCAAGGCAATCCAGAGGTTAGGCTCTGCCCTTCTACTGGATACAGTCCTAAGTTTATGATATGCCCTTCTACTAGATACAGTTCATCCCTGGGATTACTCCAATCTATTGATCTTGATTGGAATAGGAAAACTATTGCATATATTACAGATGCCAGGCTATCAGCTCCCCATTTTTGGCTGGCATCCACAGGAGTATCCAATCCAGGGAAATTAAATACAAAAAAGTAAAATATAGATCAGAATCACCTTTAAAATTCACAATTATATTATAAACTTATCATACTATTATGCCCAGATCTGCAATCTGTGCAATATATAATCTCTTACAAGCCTCTGAATCTCTCAATTTACAGCTCAAGACCTCACCCTAACTACTGAAAAGAGTTTAGCCACTCATGATTGGCTAAAGAGAGAATACGAGAAGGAGGAAGAAGGAGGGAAAATTTGGAGGAAAAAATGGATCTCACACTAAGCTCCGGTTCTCTCAAACTCTAGATGGTTGTTCTGTATTTTCTTTAAGCTTTTATACTCTCCTCCTCTGTCCTCAGATCTGTTTCAGCCAATTATAGTGTAAGAGAATAACTTTGTTATGCTGATGTGGCTAATTTCTCTTCTAGAAGCTCTCTCCCATTAGCTCTCAACTGGCAAATACACGTGAAGTAGTTAGGATTTCCATGTGTGTCCAACTATGTGCCAAAAATAACCTCAGGGGTCGCTGATATGCTTTGGAACTCGTGCACAGAATTCTGAAAGTGGCAGTTGCTGAAAAAATGTGCTGAGAAGCTACCAAAATGAGTGTCAAGAGGTTCAGGGGATCCTCTTGACAGGTTTTGGATCTGCTTTATGTTCATGTCGACAGGTTGCATTGGCTTTCGACAGCCTCACAGACTTCTCGACGGGATTGAAGTAGCTCTCGATAGTTTGGATACATCTCGACAGATTAATGAAGATCCTGTCAACAGCTTGGGAGAACATCTCGAGAGATTGATTTTGAACTTGTCGATAGGATTGAAGGCTTTCTTCATTCTGCCCAGTTCCACGTTCATCCTCTCAACAGGTTATGCTCAACCTATCGACGGGTTATAAAATCTTCAGTGAAGCGCTCGATAGGTTGGCTCAATCCTCGCGAGAATGAATGTTGCTTCAGGTAAGTTATCGACAGGTTATCTTGTACTGCTCGACAGGTTCAGTTGAACCTCGCGATAAGTGACTGGAACCTCTCGACTTCCCCTGCATTTCCAGGTATCCTCTCGACAGGATCCACGGCTGTACTTCCAACCTCTCGGTAGGTGTTGGAACCTCTCGAGATCTTCATCTTTTCAACTTAGTACCTCTCGACAGCTTCTTATACACATGTTTAACCTCTCGACTGCTTCATTCCTTGCTCTCAAAACTTCTTGACAGGTGCTGGGGAGCTCTCGACAGCTTCATGGAACCTCTCGACTGCATATTTTCAGTGCTTCCACCGCTGGCGCACATCTCAGGTATGTTGTTCTTCCTTTGTTTAACACTCAGCTACCCCTTAGTAGGTTCAATCTTTCTTCCTTGCAGCTAGACTTGGTCTCAGGCCTTTCCAATTGGGTAGCATAGTACTTCTTGGGCTCTTTTAATTGAATATCTATATTAAGCTGCAATTTATTAATTATCTACAAAACACACTTAAAACACCTTATTAGTCAGCTCAAGGGTCCACCAAAGGTCAGGTTAGGAGGTGAAAAATAGCATTTTTTACTGATTAACACACCCCCAAACCTAAGCTTTGCTAGTCCCTGAGCAAAGGAAAGATAAAGAAAACTAAAATGCCACTTTTGTAGGGAGCACAGATGCACTTAGCATATGCATCAAGCCTTTTAAACCCCTAGGTGATCCCTAGTGGAGGAGTGAAGTCTCCTGAGGGTTTGCAGTGAAGTTACCCACAAACTTCTCTAATGATTCAGCTACTATTACTGTAGCATGTTAAAACAAAATTCAAGCAATATAAAATTTCATTCCACACCTTGCCCATTCAGTTTTAAGAGGATTCTCGATAAAAACATGACAATTTAAAACTAAAATCTTGTTGTAATTCCTTCATAATCAATCAGCTCATGCAAGGTATTTTTTTATGAAAACTAATGCAAATCTTACCCTCAAATTGAGAATCTTGTTCTAATAATGCCCCCATCAATCCTAATTTCTGACCTAAAACTCACCAGGGCTGTCTCTCTTACTAAAAATAGAAGGGTGCATCAATTCATACAGCTCAAGAGCAGTTACAGCCCTCGAATAGGACTACAAGCATGAGGATAGGCATTGCTCCATTTCTTGAAATTTTCTAACTCTTTTTCACCATAGATTAAACAAATTCTCATCTCCATATGACAGCTCAATCAATTTTAGATCAGTAAGGACTTCTTATTGGGTTGTAGTGTGGCTTATGGGTGAAGTTTTCAAAGAATAAAATGGTGGAATAGGATTCAAAATTGAGAAATTAGTAAAGTAAGGAGGTGACATGCACACCTTCTTCAATTCAGCATAAGTCCATCTACTTCTTGAATTTTCATATTTGAAGTGGCCAGTTTCTAATCTTCTCTTCAATTTTTCAATGAAATGACTTCTCATTCTCACTCTTTTGTTTTGCTTTCCTATTTTTATTTTATTTTTTTTTCTTTTTTTTTGTAGGCTTTTTGTATTTTTCTACATTTTTCTTTTTATGGGCTGGAATGCCACAACTGTACTTCTGATACACAACTGCCTGTTCATGTGTTTTCTTCTCTTTTCCTCCAAATGTTGAACCAGCTCCACCTTCTTTAACTTCTTCTCCTTTACCTTCTGAAATCTCAGAGTGAGGGTCAGGCTGAATCAGGTCACTGAGGTTTGGGTACAAGTACTCTGGTTTTTATCAAAGAAAGCTTGGATTTTTAAGGCTCAAATGGTGTGTATCAAGGGAAGTTCAAAGGTGAGAAATTTTAAGCTCAAATTGTCCAAAGGATGGCCATAATTCATATCCTAAATGTCATGAATGTTGTCAAGCTGTTTCAACTTGAATTTGCCTAACTTCTAGTGAGCAGAGGTAGATCCAATCAGTCCTTAGAGCGGAAGAAATTGTCAAACACTCTTCAAGAAAAAAATTTCAAGCCCAAATCTCACTGGATATGGTCTTTCATTAGACTTTTGGGGTATATCCTTACAATTTCCTCTCATTTCAAGCTCACTAAGTATTGATTTTTGAAAATTTCCTAATATTTGCTTCATTGGAATGTTAGAACTACAACATGTTTCAGTTTTAAAAAGTTTTAATTTCCTCTTTTTTCAAAAAAAAAAATGTGGGAAATCATTTCATTTCCTCAATTTCTGTTAAGACCTTGCTGCACTACCATTAACTATCCATTGGAAAGCTGCCACACCCCCAAACCTATGAGGAGCAGTGTCCTCACTGCTTGGAAGATAGGGAAATGTGCAGCATGAGCAAAATAGAAGAATACAAAGTAAAGAAAACATTAAACAAAAATGTGAACAATTGCAACACACCAACACTCAACCAAACAGCTATAAAGACATAAAGTAAACGATATAAAACATCACAAAGAAAGATTGCATTTAATCACATAAAGTTGTACAATAGACCAATGACATACAAGGGTTGACAAAAGGAAAAATCCTAACTAAATATAGGGAAGAGTATAAACCTAAGGGAAATCGAGACACACAGTAACAAAATATCCTGCCAAAAATAAAATGGTTTGTCCTCCTAGCTATGGGATATCCTCAACCTGCTACTTCTGGAAGAGGAACTACAAGCCAAGGGGAGAACAGGGATTTAAGGAGAAGGCTGCTGAGCAGGTGGTGGATGGAGTGAGGAGGATGGGGGAGAAGATGCAGGTGGGTCTATCTTCTGTTTCTTTTTCTTTCTCTTATTCTTTTTCTTTTCCTCCTTGGCCAAATTTTTTTGCACTTCCTCATACTCGTCCCACAAGAATTGTAATGCGTCAGGCTCTTTTGGTGGTGGCGGGTCTTCCCAAACTGGGTCAAATTTGATTGGAAAATCAATGGGTTTGTCATCCGCCATAGTTTTTGGAGGGGTGAATTGATGAACAAATGCAATGGAGGGGAAAGGGCCTGATATTTAAAATGTATGGGTGGTGGAATATGAATCGTCATAATAAATTTCTCATCCTTCCAAGTTTAACTGCTAAAATGATATGTTGGTTTCGATGAGTATAGAATGTCGTGCGATTTAATATTGGGAATGATACCTCGAAGTGCAGGTTGGTCTATTTTTAGCAATCAGAGTTAAGGCAAGGAGATATGAGCTATTAAGGTTTAGACAAATGATTGGGGGCAAGGAGGAAAAACGAGCTTTGACAGGAATGGGGACAAGGCATCGACAGGTTGAGACAACATATTGAGGAGTTAAAAATTGTTGAACCTCTCGAGAGGTCCATGCAATCCTATCGACGGGTTGAGGATTTTAAACGAATACATTTTGAGAGGTTCACAGAACCTCTCGACAGGTACTTTTGGGTTCATCGGTCAATCCTCTCGATAGGTTCCTTCTTCCAGAAAATCACTTCGGGAGGTTCATAGAACCTCTCGATAGGTACTCTGAACCGGTCGAGAAATCAACCAAAGCCTGCAGAACCTGTCGAAATCTGTATGGATCCTATCGACAACCAATTTTACACCTTCAACACCTGTCGAGAATTATTTCACACTACTCAACAGCCTCCAAATCCTGTCGAAAAGTAAATTGGGAACTCTCAGAACTTGTCGAGATGTTCATAGAACCTGTCGACAGGCTATTTTTCAATTTAAATAGACTTGCACTCAGTCCCCAGTTCCTTTCTCAACAGCCTTGACAATCCAACTCAGTTTTTTTTACACTTTTGACAAATTATCCGACATGAGGCACTAACCAAACATGGCAAAAAAAATCATGTACAATGCCAAACAGAAATGAATCAAAGACAGAAATAGTAGCAAAAATAACCAAAATTAGTAACTAGTATACATAGTGTACATTGTTGAAACTAAGCTATGCTATGGAGGTTCATGATAGTGGGTGATCATCACAGGAACCACCACATTTTCAATAGCAAGTTTGAGCCTTTGGCCATTTACTTTCATGGTCCTTCCATCTGTTGGGTCCTTGATTTCAACAGCTCCAGATGGGGATACATACTCAACTATGTAAGGCCCCTCCCATCTAGATCTCAATTTTCCTAGAAAAAATTTCAACTTAGAGTTGAATAGTCATACCTTGTTGCCAACTGTGAACTCCTTCCTCAGCAAATGCTTGTCATAGAAAGCCTTGGTCTTCTCCTAGCATTTGAATATGCCTCCAATCTTAGTTCTTCCAGCTCTGACAACTAGAGTTTCCTATGTATGCCAGCAGAAGTTAAGTTAGTATTCAATGCTTTAACAGCCCAATATGCCTTGTGCTCAAGCACTACTGGTAAATGGCATGCCTTGCCATATACCAGCCTGAAGGGGGACATCCCTATGGGGGTCTTATAGGCAGTTCTATAAGCCCACAGAGCATCAGGTAATTTCAAAAACCAGTCCTTCCTATCCACCCTCACTGTTTTCTCCAAAATGTATTTGATTTCTCTATTAGAAATCTCCACCTACCCACTAGTTTGTTGGTGATATGGGGTGGCAACTCTGTGTGTCACAGAGTTCTCTCTAAGTAGATTTTCAAACTGTCTATTACAAAAGTGGCTCCCCCCATCACTGATGATGGCTCTGGGGGTGTCAAACCTGGAGAAAATATTGTCCTTCAAGAAGTTGAGGACAACCTTGTGAACATTAGTTCTTGTAGCTATGGCCTCAACCCATTTGGACACATAGTCCACAGCCACAAGAATATAATTGTATTCATAGGAAGGAGGGAAAGGGCCCATGAAATCAATTTCTCATATGTCAAAAAGCTCAATCACAAGTATGGACTGTAAAGGCATGGAGTTTCTTTTAAAGGTACTTCCCATCTTTTAGCATCTTTCACAAGTTTTATAATGAAGCCAGGCATCCTTGAAGAGAGTGGGGCAATAAAATCCACATTTGATCACCTTGGCAGCAGTCTCGTTCCCGCTGAAGTGGCCTCCACAAGCATGTTCATGACACATAGTATATTATGGAATTCCTCATCAGGGACACATCTCCTCACCACCTGGTCTGCACAATATTTGAATAGGTATGGATCCTCCCACATATAATGTCTTATCTGTGAAAAGAACAGATCCGTATCCATTTTGTTCCAATGTGGGGGGATTTTACCTACTGCCAAGTAGTTCACAATATTTGCAAACCAAGCTGTAGAGGTGCTGATAATAAACAGATGTTCATCCGGAAACGAATCATTAACGAGCAGCCTATCAAATTTCTCTGCTAGGATCCTAGACAAATGGTCTGCCACCATATTTTCAACCCCTTTCTTGCCCTTGATCTCAAGATCAAACTCCTGTAATAGGAGGATCCATCTGATCAGTCTGGATTTTGCATCCTTTTTTTATTAAAGGTATTTTAGGGCTGAGTGGTCTGTGAAGACCACTATCTTGGATCCAAGCACATAAGACCTGAACTTACCTAGAGCAAAGACAATTTCTAACAGTTCCTTCTCAGTTGTAGTGTAATTTAACTGAGCATCAATCATGATTTTACTGACATATGCAATCACACAAAGGGCCTTATCCTTCCTTTGTCCTAAGACTGCACCAATTGCAAAGTCTGATGCATCACACATCAGCTCAAAGGGTATGGAAAAATTAGGTGCCTGGAGGATAGGTGCAGAGGTTAGGCACTTTTTCAATAGCTCAAAGGCCTTAAGGCATTCATCATTGAAATCAAAGGGAACCTCTTGGCACAACAGGTGGCAGAGAGGTTTCAAGATCTTGCTGATATCTTTGATGAATCTCCTGTAGAAGCCAGCATGCCCCAAGAATGATCTAACTTGTTTCACAGTTTTTAGTGGGGGTAGATGTGCAATTAGATCTATTTTAGCCTTGTCTACCTCGATGCCTCAGTGGGAAACCACATGACCAAGGACAATGCCTTGAGTGACCATGAAATGGCTCTTTTCCCAACTCAACACCAAGTTGGTTTCCTCACATCTCTACAATATAAGGCCGAGATGATGTAGACATTGGCTAAAACTATTCCCACAATAGAGAAATCATCTATGAAAATCTCTAGAAACTGCTCAATCATGTCCGAAAATATAGCATACATACACCTTTGGAAAGTTGCAGGTGCATTACACAATCCAAATGGCATCCTTCTATAAGCAAAGGTGCCAAATGGGCATGTAAAAGTAGTTTTTTCTTGATCTTGTGGGTAAACAGGGATTTGGTTATTCCCTGAATAACCATCGAGAAAATAATCAAAATTCTTTCCTGCTAACTTATCCAAGATTTGGTCAATGAAGGGCAAAGGGAAGTGGTCTTTCCTGGTTTTCAGATTGAGCTTCCGATAGTCTATACACACCCTCCAACCTATGGTTTCCCTGATTGGAACAAGCTCACTAGAATTATTTTTTTTCACAGTAATTTCATATTTCTTGGGTACCACCTGAGTAGGTGCCACCCATTCAGAATCTAAAATTGGATAGATGACTCCAGTATCTAACAATTTGACCACTTCTTTCATCACCACTTCTTGCATGTGGGGATTCAATTTTCTCTGCATTTCTCTAGATGGTTTGGAACCCTCTTCCAGGTAAATTTTATGCATCCACACAATAGGGCTGATGCCCTCAAGGTCAGCAATGGTCCAGCCAATTGCTCTCTTATGCTTCTTTAAAACACAATAATTCTTCCTCTTGCTCATCAGTGAGAGAGGAAGAAATAATAACTGGAAATTTCTGATTTGCTCTCAAAAAAGCATACTTCAAGGTCTTAGGCAACTGTTTCAACTCTACCTCTGGTGGGCATACAAGTGAAGACAACAAAGGTTCCTTTGATGGTGGTGGGAGAGGCATCTCAGCAGATTTCTAGGGAAGATACCTTATTGCTGGCCCCTCATCAGAAATTAAGGCTTTCACCTCATGAACCATGGGTGTGGGCGACCTTCTCTTCCACAGTCTCACTCCACTCATTCTCAAAAACATCATCAAAATTATCACAAAAATTATCACCATGCAGCAGCTTGGAAAAGGTCTCTTCCACAAGCTTATCAAAAACATCAATTGAAAAACAATCCTCACCATCCAAGTGAGGCTGATTGGCTGCATTGTAAACATTCAATTTCACCTTCATATTGTTAAAAGACACCTCCATTACTCCTTATCTACACTAAATACAAGCATTGGCAGTGGCCATGAAAGGTCTGCCCAAAATCACAGGAATAGAAGTGGTGCACTTGCTTGGCTCTATGTCAAGAACTAGAAAATCTGCTAGATAGAAAAATTTGTCAACTCCAACTAACACATCCTCTATCATTCTCACAGGCCTCCTTTCAGATCTATCTGCTAGTTATAGCACCACATGTGTGGGCTTCAATTCTCTCACAAGCCTAACTTCTCATAAACAGAATATGGAAGTAGTTTTACCATAGCTCCCAGATCTAATGAGGCCTTCTCAATAGTATAATCCCCAATGATCCAGGGGATTGTGGGAATTTTAGGGTCTTGAAGCTTGGTTGGATTTACAATAGACAGCACTTGGTTCACTTTCTCAGCACAAAAGACCTTCTTGGATAAGTGTATCCTAGACTGTCTTTTGTGGGTTCACAATTCTTTCAAAAAATTTGCGTAGGCTGGAACTTGCTTAATGGCATCAAGTAAAGGCAAGTTGATCTTTATTCATTTGAAAGTTTCCATCATCTCCTCAACCTTAGCATTCTCCTTGTTAAAAGGCGAAGCCGCTTTCAATGCATTAGGAAATGGCAAATGGAGAACTGTCCTCCCATTTGCAGCCTTAGCAAGTTCATCAGAATTTTCTTTATTTTTGTTTTCAATTTTCTGTAGGGGCACATCACCCCCCTTATTTTTTATTTCCTGCTCCTGCTACAAATTTTCATGGGTTGTTTGTTCATTTTTTACACTTGTCTCATCAGGCTCATTACCAACTTGGTTATCCCCCAGCCTCCCACTCCTCAAGGTGGTGACAGATTTTGCTTTTTCATGAGAAGAAGTCTCACCAACCATGTAATGCCCCTTTGGATTATTCATGGGTTGACTGGACAGTCTCCCCTCTTCTCTCCTAGCCAAAGAATTAGATAGCTGACCAAGGTGGTCTTCTATCTTCTTGATGCTTTGACCGTGGGAGTTAACAGTTTGAGATAAAGATCCTAAATTCTGCAATGAAGCCAGAACTTGCTCTTCAAATGTGAGGGACCTAGAGGGTGCTGGGGCTGGTGCACTTTGATGCACAGGTTGAATCATTGGCTGGGCCATCGGTTGTTGGTATTGGGGCCTTGGAAAATAATTTTGTTGGTATGGCTGGGCATGAACTATAGTGGCTGCTGTTGTTGGTTTTGAAAATTATCTTGCCTTCACCTCAAGTTGGGGTGGTTCCTCCAATGATAACTAGCAGTAGGCTATTGTCCATAGGACTGGGCAGCATTCACATGTTCCATCACAAAATCTAGAAATTGGGCAGCTGAGGGACATTCCTCAAGGGAGTGAGTGGGGGACTAGCATATGATACATGCCTCCTCCACTTTGGCAACCATTGGAGACTGCATTGCTTCCATGAGCTTATCAAAATTTTGGGTCAGGCTGTCCACTTTCCTCTCCAAATTATTATGTCTACTCACCTCATATATTTTCCCTCTGCTAGTATTTTCTCTCACCAATCTAGGGGTCTCAACACCTCTTGCCTAGGTCTCCCTTTGCATGGAGTTTTCACTAATAATATAAAATAACTCTCAAGCCTCATCTACTGTCTTTTGGAGGTATGTACCACCACAAGAAGCATCAACCATATCCCTGTCTTTAGGATTAATTCCCTGATAGAAACTTTGGATAAGTTGTCATTCAGAAATTTGATGATGGGGACATTGCTTTATGAGTTCTTTAAATCTCTCCTAGGCTTGGTGAAAGTCTTCAGTTGGGGCTTGAGCAAATGAGATAATGCTCTTCCTCAACTGACTTGTTTTAGACATGGAAAAAAACTTGGCCAAAAATTGATATTGAAGATCATTCCAGGACTGAATACTATTGGGTGGGAGCATTGACAATCATATTCTGACTCTATCCTTTAGTGAAAAAGGAAAGAGTCTCAACCTGGTTGCTTCCTCCCCCAAACCTATAATATTGAAGGTAGTACATAGTCTCAAAAATTCATCAATATGCTTATATGGGTCTTCTTTACTCAGGACATGGTATAAGGGTAACATTTATATGATAGAAGGCTTGATCTCATAGTTTCCTTGAACAACAGGGAATTGAATGCATAAGGGGGAATTGTACACCCCGAGTGCATTGAATTCCTTTAGTGTTCTAGGTTTTTCACTCATTGCAGGATTTCAGCCACAGAAGTGTGTACAGGATGCTTAGGTCTGAGAAGTCTTTTGACTTCAAGATTCACAGGAGCAATCTCTAGATTAAGAGATCTCCTCCCAAGCATACACACCACATAAATCAAATACAACACCGAAAATCATAGTACAAAGATCAGTAAAATAATCACAAGACAGACAACTACAAAACTACATATCTCCTAAATTACAGATCTAGGAATGTAAACAGAGTTAAGAGATGCAAACTTAAGCAATGCTTGTTTTTCCAAGTGATACAGAGCTCCTCTTAGCTCAACAGATCCAAATCCAAAACAGAGTGAAACTACAATAAAAACTAAAGCAGCAATTAATCAAAGACTTAACAGTCAATAAAAAATCTAAATCTATAAATGAAAAAACTTATATCTACCACTTTTTAAAAAATACAGATCCCCGGCAGCAGCGCCAAAAACTCTTTGTCCTGCCTGCCTCACAATTATTATATAATTAAAATAGCAGATTAACTACACAAATTACAGCAATGTTGAATCCAAGCAAGCAGGTAGTCCTGTAAGAATCAGGGCTATTGCAGCAAGTTTGGATAGGTAAGTAAGGGTATGTCCACAAGGAAATGTGTTCTAAAGGATGGTAAATCTCCAGATCTATGATAGATCTGACACTATCCTAATTTAAACTAAACTAAAGCTGAAAATAGGAGAGGTTTCATGTGACAGCCCGGGTTTCTATACCTCGAAGCCCGCGCCATCAGTGGGTTGGCGCCAAGGCCGAGCCCCCGAACGAAGCACGTAGCATATAGTTGCACAGCGAAAAACAAAGCATAACCATGTCCAATGAATCATCAAAGCAAAAAGAGAATTAGTACTATTCTTCAAAAGCTCAAAATGACAGTTCTAATTTCATATGATTCCTTATGGAAAAAGAACCGACAAGAACCACAAGTAAGGGCCGTACCTTACCGAAACATCGTTCACCAAAAGAAGTACAATCATTTACAAAATTTACATCCTTTACAACCAAAGTTAAACCAACACATCCTAAATCCTAGGGCCAGACCTACTCTGGCCTAGTACCAAGAAAGTAGCTCTCAGGGTTAATCTCCTCTAAGTCCACCCCCGAAGCTAGCTTAGAAACCTCCCTCTCAAAAATCCTGGTATCAACGTCTTCACCTGAACCTGTGACATATAGTCGAGGAATGAGCTTCATCCAAGGTCAGTAAGGAAAAACTCATAGCATGTTTATTGTAACGGCAACATAGATCTTATGGCATAATGAAACAGAATAATCACGACATATGCACAGTATATGGTCATGGCATGAAACATAGGTACAAAGCTTGTTCGAAATTTCAAAAGAGATAGGTCCACATCTTCTTCCAACACAAGAAAAGAAAAACTTAAAGTGGTATGCTTAAAGTAATAGAATGAGGAGCTATAGCCTCAAGCCCCCAATGGAATACCCACCATCGTCGCTCAAATGAACCATTTTCACATATATCCAAGGTCCCATAAAGTTGGACGCTTGGCCGAACATATTTACCGTCATGCGGTAGGAGTCACAAAACACATAGCACAAAGGTGTACAGATTAGCCGCCGTACAGGTCGGTTATTCACATAAAACCTTAAATCGAAGTGCATACATATAGCTCATCGCCATGTAAAGTGATAATTATAAATTAGATCAAAGGTCAGAAAAAAGTGTGAAGATACTTGCACAATACATTAGATTGAATCTCGAAAGATTCCACAACTCATGCATGAATTGAAAACGTACGGATGCACATGTTCTTCCAAATTGAATTCGTAACCACACATATAATCAATTCAAAGAAACATCATGTCATAACACACACATGTTAACATAACAATGCATATGGTGTCAAGTATTCCTTACCTCGATATCTTAACCCGCACTAGCTCACACTGCCGTTTGGGTTAGCCCTCCCTTATCATACAATACTAAGTCACCTAAAATATAAAATCCAATGTTCACTCACTAGAACAGTGCAAAACAAGCTAGGATAACTCCCCTCAAAATCTCGCAGTCAAAACTTACTAAAATTTCGAATCTAGGAATTTCGATCGATCGAATCCCAATTTTGATCGATCAAAATCAAGTTTTGATTGATCGAACTAAATTCGATCGGTCGAGCTCTCACATAAGTCAAAAAATCAAACATAGTTCGATCGAACGAATCCCCTTTCTGTCGATCAAAAACTTATAATTCGATCGATCAAAAATATTTTGATCGGTCG
The DNA here is from genome assembly GCA_021018995.1 of Chloranthus sessilifolius. Classification (NCBI taxonomy): domain Eukaryota; kingdom Viridiplantae; phylum Streptophyta; class Magnoliopsida; order Chloranthales; family Chloranthaceae; genus Chloranthus; species Chloranthus sessilifolius. The sequence goes on along the minus strand of CM037597.1, from coordinate 37,933,936 downwards.
AATCTTCCAAAGGCAATTTAGCTATCACACAGTTCGATCGAACGAATCCTACTTCGATCGGTCGAAAACTCTAATTCGATCAATCGAATATATTTCGATCGATCGAGTTCTCACAGAGGGTTTTTCCACGTTCCTGTTTATATACATTTCGATCGATCAAGTGTGAGATTCGATCGATCGAACCCATTTCGTTCGATCGAATTTGACTTCGATCGAATGAATTTCCTCATACTTCGAAGTTTTCACATTTTAAGTCCATTTCGATAGATCGAACTCAATTTTGATTGATTAAAATGAACATATTTCACCTATTTATGGGTTTTCCCCCTCTACATCAAGTTAAACTCGATTTCTTACGCTCCCGTGATCTAAATTTACGTAAAAATAGTTAATGACATAATTTTAAGATCTCGACCAAATTTTCATACCTCGATTTCCTCCGAATCTCTAATCCTAGCCTCTAGATCTGACTCGGGTTCACCAGAAGAACAGCGGCTCGTTCTTCACTCTAATTACGTAACCACAAGCATCGAGAATGGATTGTTCTCGCATGCAATTAGCGTTTAAATCTCGAATCTCTCCCTCTTTCCACTTAACTCCCTATGATCAGCAATTACTAAGGTGTTGAATGCAAAACCTAAATGAGGCATTTAATTCCTCTTATACTTGAGTCCTAGGCTTAGGCGTAAAACAACTGCACTAACTTAGGTGTACGAGAGTGCATTAACCCTCAACCTAGCCTACATATGTCAAATCCCATCCGTTGGATTTGATCTATAGACATAACATCAACTATCGATACTATCCCCGATGTGCAGACCATCAGGCACACTTACCGAGGCATGCAGATCAAGGTTTTTAAATGTTTGAGACGTTACATCCTCCCCACCTTATGAATTTTCGTCCTCAAAAATTGTCCTAGTGCGCGGCATGACACATGGCTACACAATCCATGTCGCTGTAAAATCGCATCACACACACACAGATGCACAATCTCCACACAATTAAATTCAGGCACATCATCAATGAAAGGTAAGCATGATTTTGTAAAAAGATTATCGTGGCAGCCATGCCACCATAGTTCTAACAAGTAAAAACAAAAGTGGCAACCATGCCACAATAGTTAAAAAAATTTATACACATTGCCCAAAAATTGAAATTTTCAAAAAGAAACACTCTCAAGCTCATGATCCCTCAACAGTAGCTCCTCCAGCCGGTCCAGCAGGATCCGTCGGACTAGTAGGATCCGCCACACCCTCCGTCTCCTCGTCGGCGTGATCCCCACTGGCCGCCTCATCAGGCCATGGATCCTCAGCAGTAGCGTCTACCGTAGAAGTGCCGAATACCCGTGCACGCATGGCCACCATCCTCTGAGCATAGTCGGTAGGGTACATGGCGTGCAACACGTCCTCCATGAGCAGCTCGTAGTAATCAAGGCACTGATTAAGCTGGCAATTGCTCTCTTGGATGAGAGCAGCCAACGTCCCATTGCTTATCAGAGCTGCCTGATGGATTGACGGCATCGGTATGTCGGCAGGTTGGTGAGGCTGATTGGGGACAGGAGCCTCAGGAGCAGGTTGGTCAGGTAGTGGTGCGTCCTGAGCAGGTGCATCTTGTGGTTGAGGAGGGACAGGAGGCGCTTGAGGGGCTGGCTGTAGATGTGGTTTCAGCCCGTTATAAGTCTTCCTCCAATGCTTAAAGGTGTAGAACACCACATTGTCGGAGGACTTAGGCTCCCTAGAGGAGATCTTCTGCACGGAGGTCGCGGCGTACTCATCAAACATAGCTAAGACCAAACTGGCATACGGTATATACTCCTTGGGCTTTTCCGCCCCTACCAATAGCTTCTTCCTCCCATGCTTGATTCCCTCAAAAACCACTATGGCGGCATCAAACCATTTACCCTGAAAAGCCGTGAATAGGGCTTCCATCAACACCCCTAATCTCTCAGTCTTGTGGCAGATCGGGTAGAGATTGCACTTGAAGATTGTGTCGAGCATCCACATATAGCTCGGCAAATGGGCTCGCCTAATGGCTCGACTCGGTGCAACTCGTCCCCCAGTCATCCGCTCGGCGACAAAAGTATGGGTCAAATTTGGGGGATTTGGGGGTAACAAGTCAATCCCCTCGCCATACCCGTCAAAGCATTCCAACGCTCTACAACCCATTGCGTGGGTAAAAACATACGTCTTCCCATCGACTTTGATGTAAATGGTATTAGGGTCAGGGCCAACAAACATCTTTTGATAAAATAAGCGCATGAGGCGCGGGTAATAGTACTGATGAATGGGTTTTAGAAGATTATCCAATCCCGCCTTGCTTAAATAGTCAAGTGCCCAAGCGTCAACGCCGGGCACATTGGGTGTTTCGAATAAGGCTGGATCGATGGTGTACTCATGGGTAAAACCCTTGTCGGCCCACCATTCGCTTGGTTGGTCACGCTGCGGAGTTTGTGGAGCAACGAATTGCTCGGCAGGTGGTTGCGGTGGTGGAATAGGTGGCTGTGGCGGTGGTTTTAGTGGTTACGAAGGACCCAGAGTGATCTTGGGTTGCTTCGATGTAGGGGTTTTAGAAGTGGTAGCTTTCTTCTTAGGTGCCATAGTCCCTAAAAACCAAAACTAGGGTTTTAATCAAATAAGAAAATTTTCAACCCAAGGCAAGAAATCAAGAATTGAAGTTTAAAGGTTTACCGATTTGAGGCGATTTAGATTTGATTCCTTAAAGGATCTAGTGCAATGGATCGTTCTGTTGATCCTCCAATGCAAAAACCCTCGAAAACCCGAACGAAAACCCCAAAATTTTGAAAAAAAATGAACTTCAAAACACAGTTTATATATATATATGCAAAATTTGATCAATCAAATTTATTTCGATCGGTCGAAATCCGATTTATACAGAATTCGCTTCGATTTCGATCGATCGAAATTAGCGTTAGGGAAACTAGGCCCCACATTTCGATCGAACGAATTTTAATTCGATCAGTCGAAACATCAAAATTCGATCGAGCGAATATTTTTCGATCAATTGAGCTTGTCAAGCCTACAGAAATTTCTGATCGAACGAAATTCTTTTCGTCTGGTCGAGAAGAAATTCGATCAAATGAATTCAATAAACTTTAAAATACAGGAAAAAATTTAACTTTCTGCCAAAGTATTTCGATCGGTCGATTTACACCTCGATCGATTGAAATCGTATTCGATCGAACGAAAATGAACTTCGATCGATCAAATCAGCAGAACAACAGAATTTTTTGTGTTTTTTAATGTTCTTTCTCGTTCTCATGCTTCAACATCCAATTCATCCCTGTCATTGATCATTCAAAGTATTTACATATAATTTAATCACAAAGGACCATTACAAAAAATTTCTCCTTCTCATGATTACTCAAACAATGAAGGATGTTGGGCACGAATCTCGGCTTCACAGTCCCACGTTGCTTCCTCTCTAAAGTGATTTTTCCATTAGACTAACACCAAAGGAATCCATTTTGTGTGCAACACTTGCTCGGTTCGGTCTAAAATTTGCATTAGCTCTTCAATGACCGTCAGATCCTTATAGACTTCCACAGGTGGTGCATTGAGGATATGAGTTGGGTCTCGCACGTATTTCTTCAACATAAAAATGTGAAATATGTCGTGCACTCTATCCAGTTGCAGGGGTAATGCGACCCTATATGCAACTGCACCCAATCTCCCCAATACCTCGAATGGTCCAATAAAGCAAGGACTCAACTTTCTGCACTTTCCAAAGCGCATCACACCCTTCATTGGGGATGTCTTTACAAACACGTGATCTCCCACTTGAAAGTCCATGCTTGAGCGGTTAATATCTGCCTAGCTCTTCTGGCGACTCTGCGCCATCCTAATTCTTTCTCGTATAATACGGACGGTCTCAGTATTTTTCATGATGACTTCTGATCCTAACACAATTTTGTCACCCGTTTCCTCCTAATTGATCGGAGACCTGCATTTTCGTCCATATAGAACCTCATATGGAGCCATCCCAATGCTCTGCTGAAAGCTATTGTTATACGCGAATTCTATTATCGGAAGGTGCTGATCTCATGATCCCTAAAAATCAATCATGCATGCTCACAACATATCTTCAATAATCTGATTGACTCTCTCTATTTGACCATCAGTCTGTGGATGAAATGTGGAACTAAAGTCCAATCTCGTGCCCATACCTTCTTGGAATCTTTGCCAGAATACTGATGTGTACAATGGATCACGATCGGACACAATGCTCGTAGGAATACCATGGAGTCACACAATTTCGTTCATATATAACTCCCCCAACTTGCTTGCAGTGTATGTCATATGGTAGGGTAAGAAGTGGGCCGGCTTCATCAATCGATCCACTATCACCCATATTGCATTGTGGTGTCTCATCGTCCTTGCTAATCCCACAATGAAGTCCATAGAAATGGACTCCCACTTCCACTCTGGTATTGGTAGAGGTTGTAATAGACCTGCTGGGTGTCTATGATCCACCTTTACTTATTGACACACCAAAAACTTTGACACACACTCCGCGATATCTTTCTTCAATCCTCTCCACCAATAACACTTCCGCAAATCCTGGTACATCTTAGTACCTCCCGAATGAATGGCATACTTGGACTTATGAGCTTCGTCCAATATGGTTTTCCTCAGCTCGGCATCCACCGGTATGCATAAGCGGCCACAGAATAGTAATGATCCATCTTCTTTGACAGAAAATCCCCCCTTTCATCTGCAGTCACCTTTTGATGTATCCTCACCAGCTCTGGGTCTTTCATCTGGAGTTCATAAATGCCATCAAAAATAGTTGGTCTGATCGTGAGATTTGCCAACAGTACCCCGGAATCCTTGACTTCAATGTTCTTATCATACAACGAAATGTCTTCCAATAATTTCCATTGTCAAAGTCCCGCAATGAGACTAGCCAACTGAGCTGTATTGTTCCTACTCAACGCGTCAGCCACGATGTTAGCTTTACCTGGGTGATATTGTTTAGTGCAGTCGTAGTCCTTGAGAAACTTAATACACCACCGTTGCCTCATATTCAATTCTTTCTATGTAAACAATTACTTGAGGCTTTTGTGGTCCGTGAAGATCTCAAAGGTCTCACCATACAGGTAATGCCTCCAAATTTTGAGTGTAAATACTACTGCGGCTAACTCTAGATCGTGCGTCGAGTAGTTCTTCTCGTGCTCTTTCAACTGTCATGACCCATAGGCTATGACCTTACTGCTTTCATTCAGTACACAGCCCAAACCACCATATGACGCATCACTATAAACAGCAAATCCCCCATTGCCTGACGGAATAGCCATAACTAGAGCAGAGGTAAGCAGTTTCTCGAGTTCTTAGAAGCTCTCTTAACATTCCTTGGTCTACTCAAATTTTGTGTTCTTCCTTGTAAGTCGGGTGAGTGGTCCTGAAATCTTGGAGAAACCTTCAGCAAAGTGTCAGTAATATCTAGCTAGACCGAGGAAACTACGAATCTCCGTCACGGTCTTGGGTTGTTCCCAATCTAACACTGCCTCAATCTTTGTCGGATCAACAGTCACGCCTGCTTCTGATACTACGTGACCGAGAAAACTCACTTGTTCTAGCCAGAATTCACATTTATTGAGTTTGGCATACAGCTGGTGTTCACGTAGGGTCTGTAAGACAATGCGCAAATGATATTCGTGTTCTTCTCTGGTCTTTGAATAAATCAGAATGTCGTCCACAAACACCACTATGCATGTATCAAGGTGTTGTTTAAAGACCCGTTTCATGAGGTCCATAAATGAGGCTGGTGCATTCGTCAAGCCGAAAGGCATCACTAAGAATTCGTAATGCTCATATCTAGTCCTGAATGTTGTCTTCTGCACATCTTTGGCCTTCACCTTTAGTTGATGATGCTCGGATCTCAAGTTGATCTTTGTAAAGAACTTTGCCCCTTGCAATTGGTCGAATAGATCGTTGATCCTGGGCAAAGGGTACTTGTTCTTGATCGTGAGCTTGTTCAACTGACGATAGTCAATGCAAAGTCTTAGCGACCCATCTTTCTTCTTAACGAACAAGATCGGTGCTCCCTAAGGGGACACACTTGACCTTATAAATCCCTTATCTAACAGTTCCTGTAATTGCTCCTTCAACTCTTTCAAATTAGCTGGAGCCATTTGGTATGGAGCTTTGGAAACTGGTTCAGTGCCTGGAGCTAAGTCAATAGCAAATTCGATCTCCCGATCAGGTGGCAAGCCTGGTAACTCATCGAGAAATACATCCTCAAACTCATCGAGAAATACATCCTCAAATGTTCTTTGCTTCATTTTTCCCTTGCAGGAATGCTAGATATCCCTCGCATCCATTCTTCATCATCCGCTCAACTCGTACTGCGCAGATGATCGGCACTACCTTCCCTTTCTCGCCAATGAACCGGAAAGATTTCTGTCTGGGTGGACAGAAAGTGACTACTTTATGTAGACAATCTATGCTGGCATGATATGCACATAGCCTTTCATGTTCAACAAGATAAGATCTGCGATAGTCTCTTGATCCTCCACTTACACGATGACTGATCAACAACACGTGTTTGCAGTCACTGTACTTCCTGTAGGAACGGAAACATCCAAAATAAAATCCAACTCCTCAGGACAATCTTTAATTTCCCCATGAATTCTAGAGTTATATACGAGTGGGTAGACCCTGGGTCTATCCGAACTCGTACAACACAACTATCACCATCATTTTCTCGATAAAGCTGTAGCGTACCTATATATCATTTAATAGATAGACACTACATTCAGATATGCATGTCATGACCACACAAAAATGCACCTAGAAGTTTTCCTATCAATGCACTTTCTTCATCTAGAAGACAAATAAATAAGTTCAAACATAACAAGAAGGTTATACCTTGGATTACATCATTGCTTATCCAGGTGTCTTGTACTGTCATGACAAAGGCACGGACCTTGAACAAAAGGTCTCATGGATTGTGTAGGTCTCGATGCGGTAGTAGTTGAGACGGTGCCCTCTTTTCTCATCTCGGGGCAGTCTCGTATCATATGGCCTACTTTCCCAAATTTAAAACATCCGCCCATGTCCTGTCTATAGTCCAAAGTTTTATGCGGTCTGCGCAACAGGCACATTTTAGTTGTGGACTCGTAGATGCCGCTCTAGAAGGTCCTCGTGTGACAGATGCCCCAGACGTCTGAGTCTGAGTAGGGCCCTCTCTGTGGAACGTCTCGTAGAAGTGAAAGTATTTGACCTCGGATAATTTGCATAGGCTGGTTTTGAAACTGGAGCAGGTGCTGACAACCTTGGCTTTTTATTCCCCGAGTCATAGTCACTCACCCCCCCCCCGGACTCGGCTTGTTCTTCCACTCAATCTTTTGTTGATGTCTCTTTCTGCAACGATGGCCTTTCCCATCACATCGTCATATGCTTCCAATTCAAATATGGACACTCTCTCCTGTATATTCGGTCTCAGGCCTTCTTGGAATCTGCTGGCCTTCATTTCTTCAGTAGCTACCAATTCTGGTGCAAATCTTGACAACCTCACAAACTCATTGTCGTACTCTCATACAGTCATGCTCCCCTATACAAGATTCATAAATTCTTTCAACTGATTCCGAACTTGCTTAGGAAAGTACTCCTTGTTAAATGCCATTACAAAGTCTGCCCATGTCCATGGGTTGTACGGACCCTCAACTTCCCTTTTCCTCAACACCAACTTCCACCAAGCGTCAGCGTCGCCCTCTAGTTGGAAAGAAGCCCAACCAACTTTCTCATGCTCAAAGCTTTACAGTCTCTCCAATAATTTCTCCATCTGTTTCAACCACTTCTCCGCTTCAAGTAGATCAGTCTACCCATGGAACACAGGAGATCTCAATCTCCTGAAATCCACAAATGAGGATGGCAACAAAGCAGGAGGTGGTGGTAGTGGCAGTTGCTACTGATGGCTAACGTTGTTTACGGCTAACAACGTCGTCTTCTTAGTAAGAAGTGTAGTCTGATGGGTCTGCTGAACCATAGCAGCGGCTATAGCCTCCATAGCCCTAGCCATCCTATCAGAAGACTCATCTCTGTGACCTCTCTCCGCCTCAGGAGGTGGTCTTTGCTCTCCTCCGAAACCTGAAGGAATATCCTCCATACACCTTTCACCTCTTTGGCGACTTCCCCTAGGTCTACCTCTTCCTCACTATTCCATTGGAATCTGTTACAATGAAACAAAAGTCTCATTAACAGACAGTCCCTAGTATCCAACAAAATATCAATCTCGAAATAGTTTCAGACTTGTCAGACGCCTCTAAGACCATGCTCTAATACCAACTGTGACGGGCAGAAGTTTTGGCAGCTCGCTCGTGGATGGCGCCAAGGCCGAGCCCAGGCAAGCACATAACGTGCGTTACTGTGAGAAAATAAAGCAGAACCATGTCCAATGAATCATCAAAGCAAAAAGAGAACTAGTACTATTCTTCAAAAGCTCAAAATGACGGTTATAATTCCATATGATTCCTTATGGAAAAAGAACCGACAAGAACCACCGGTAAGGGTCGTACCTTACCGAAACATGGTTCACCAAAAGAAGTATAATCATTTACAAAATTTACATCCTTTACAACCAAAGTTCAACCAACACATCCTAAATCCTAGGGCCAGACCTACTCTGGCCTAGTACCAAGAAAGTAGCTCTCAGGGTTAATCTCCTCTAAGTCCACCCCCGAAGCTAGCTTAGAAACCTCCCTCTCAAAAATCCTGGTATCAACGTCTTCACCTGAACCTGTGACATATAGTCGAGGAATGAGCTTCATCCAAGCTCAGTAAGGAAAAACTCATAGCATGCTTATTGTAATGGCAACATAGATCTTATGGCATAATGAAACAGAATAATCGGGACATATGCACAGTGTATGGTCATGGCATGAAACATAGGTACAAAGCTTGTTCAAAATTTCAAAAGAGATAGGTCCACATCTTCTTCCAACACAAGAAAAGAAAAACTTAAAGTGGTATGCTTAAAGTAATAGAATGAGGAGCTGTAGCCTCAAGCCCCCGATGGAATACCCACCATCGTCGCTCATATGAATCATTTTCACATATATCCAAGGTCCCATAAAGTTGGATGCCTGGCCGAATATATTTACCGTCATGCGATAGGAGTCACAAAACACATAGCACAAAGGTGTACGGATTAGTTGCCGTACTGGTCGAGTATTCACATAAAATCTTAAATCGAAGTGCGTACATATGGCTCATCGCCGTGTAAAGTGATAATTATAAATTAGATCAAAGGTCGGAAAGAATTGTGAATATACTTGCACAGCATGTTAGATTGAATCTCGAAAGATTCCACAACTCATGCATGAATCGAAAACGTACGGATGCACATGTTCTTCTAAATTGAATTCGTAACCACACATATAATCAATTCAAAGAAACATCACGTTATAACACACACATGTTAACGTAACAATGCACATGGTGTCAAGTGCTCCTTACCTCGAGATCTTAACCCGCACTACCTCACACCGTCGTTTGGGTTAGCCCTCCCTTATCATACAATACTAAGTCACCTAAAATATAAAATCCAATGTTCACTCATTAGAACAGTGCAAAACATGCTAGGATAACTCCCCTCAAAATCTCACTGTCAAAACTTACCAAAATTCTGAATCTAAGAATTTCGATCGATCGAATCCCAATTTCGATCGATCGAAATCACGTTTCGATGAATTGAACTAAATTCTATCGGTCAATCTCTCACAGAAGCCAAAAAATAAACATAGTTTGATCGAACGAATCCCCTTTCAGTCGATCGAAAACTTATAATTCGATCGATTGAAAATATTTCGATCAGTCGAATCTTTCAAAGGCAATTTAGCTATCACACAGTTCGATCGAACGAATCCTACTTCAATCGGGCAAAAACTTTAATTCGATCTATCAAATATATTTTGATCGATCGAGTTCTCACAGAGGGTTTTTCCACGTTCCTGTTTATATATGTTTTGATCGATCGAGTGTGAGATTTGATTGATCGAACCCATTTCGTTCGATCGAATTTGACTTTGATCGAATGAATTTCCTCATACTTCTAAGTTTTCACATTTTAAGTCCATTTCGATAGATCGAACTCAATTTTGATCGGTCGAAATGAATAGATTTCACCCGTTTAAGGGTTTTCCCCCTCTACATCAAGTTAAACTCGATTTCTTACACTCCCGTGATCTAAATTTACATAAAAACAGTTAACGACATAATTTTAAGATCTTGACCAAATTTTCATCCCTCAATTTCCTCTGAATCTCTAATCCTAGCCTCTAAATCTGACTCGGGTTCACCAGAAGAACAGCGGCTCGTTCGTCACTCTAATTACATAACCACAAGCTTCGAGAACGGACTGTTCTCACATGCAATCAGCATTTAAATCTCGAATATCTCCCTCTTTCCTCTTAACTCCCTATGGTCAGCAATTACTAAGGTGTTGAATGCAAAGCCTAAATGCGACATTTAATTCCTGTTATACTTGAGTCCTAGGCTTAGGCGTAAAACAGTTGTACTAACGTTGAGTATACGAGAGTGCACTAACCCTCAACCTAGCCAACATATGTCAAATCCCATCCGTTGGATTTGATCTATAGACATTACATTGACTATCAATACCATCCCCGACGTGCGGACCGTCAGGGCACATGTACCGAGGCATGCAGATCAAGGTTTTTAAATGTTTGGGACATTATATTTTATGATTTTGTCACTTTAACTACAGACTATAAAAGATAAATGCTATTGATCCAGATATAATCAAACATAGAGATAAGGAGAGATATAGAAGTGATGAAAATTCAAAAGGGTGAGAACAGTAGCTAGGAATATTGGTCTCTCACTGAAAATCAAAAGAATCAAAGGCAATGCAGAGAACTGATTTGCAGCAATCATCTTTTCTGGCACCAAGCTTCCCAGGTTCCCCGGAATCCATCAATGGATCAAAGCAATCCTGAGGTTAGGATCTGCCCTTCTACTGGATATAGTCCTAAGTTTATGATCTGCTTTTCTACTGGATACAGTTCATCCCCGAGATTACTCCAACCTATTGATCTACCCAGGTTCTCCCGACATAGGTGAGGTATAAGAATCCAATCTCCACCAACGAATCAAGGCAATCCTGAGGTTAGGCTCTGCCCTTCTACTAGATACAGTCCTAAGTTTATGATTTGCCCTTCTACTAGATACAGTTCATCCCTGGGATTACTCCAATCTATTGATCTTGATTAGAATAGGAAAATTATTGTAGATGCTGCAAATGCCTGGCTACCAGCTCCCCATTCGTGAATGGCATCCGCAGGAGTATCCAATCCAGGAAAATCAAATATGAAAAGTGAAATATAAATCAGAATCACCTTTAAAATCCATAATTATATTACAAACTTATAATACTATTATGCCCTGATCTGCAATCTGTGCAATATACAATCTCTTGCAAGCCTCTGAATCTCTCAATTTACAGCTCAAGACCTCACCCTAACTACTGAAAAGAGTTTAGCCACCCATGATTGGCTAAAGATAGAATGGGGGAAGGAGGAAGAAGGAGGAAAAAATATATCTCACACTAAGCTCTTATTCTCTCAAACTCTGGATGGTTGTTATGTATTTTCTTCAAGCTTTTATACTCTCCTCCTCTGTCCTTAAATCCATTTCAGCCAATCAGAGTGCAAGGGAATAATTCTGTTATGCTGATGTGGCTGATTTCTCCTCTAGCAGCTCTCTCCCATTGGCTCTCAACTGGCAAATACATGTGAAGTAGTTAGGGTTTCCATGCGTGCCCAACTATGTGCTACAAATAACCCCAGGGATCGCTGACGTGCTTTGAAACTCATGCACAGAATTCTATAAGTGGCAGTTGCTGAAGAAACGCACTAGGAAGTTACCAAAACCAGTGTCGAGAGGTTCAGGGGATCCTCTCAACAGGTTCTTGATTTGCTTTATGTTCACGTCGACAAGTGGCATTGGCTTTCGACAGCTTCACAGACTTCTTGACAGGATTGAAGTAGCTCTCGATAGGTTTGGACATATCTCAACAGATTAATGAAGATCCTGTCAACAGCTTGGGAGAACAGCTCGAGAGGTTGATTTTGAACTTGTCAATAGGATTGAAGGCTTATTTCTTCGTTCTGCCCAGTTTCACGTTCATCCTCTCGACAGGTTATGCTCAACCTGTCGACGGGTTATAAAATCTTCAGTGAAGTGCTCGACAGGTTGGCTCAATCCTTGCGAGAATGAACGTTACTTCAGGTAAGTTATCGATAGGTTATCTTGTACTGCTCGATAGGTTCAGTTGAACCTCACGATAAGTGACTAGATCCTCTCGACTTCCCCTTCATTTTTAGGTATCCTCTCGACAGGATCCACGACTGTACTTCCAACCTCTCTGTAGGTGCTGGAATCTCTCGAGATCTTCATCTTTTCAACTCAGTACCTCTCAACAGCTTCTTATACACATGTTCAACCTCTCAACTGCTTCATTCCTTGCTCTCAGAACTTCTCGACGGGTGTTGGGGAGTTCTCGACAGCTTCATGGAACCTCTCGACTGCATATTTTTAATGCTTCCACTGCTGGCACACATCTTGGGTATGTTGTTCTTCCTTTGTTTAACACTCAGCTATCCCTTAGTAGGTTTAATCTTTCTTCCTTGCAGCTGGACTTGGTCTCAGGCCTTTCCAATTAGGTAGCACAGTGCTTCTTTGGCTCTTTTAATTGAATATTTGTATTAAGTTGTAATTTATTTCTTATCAACAAAACACACTTAAAACACCTTATTAGTCAGCTCAATGGTCCACCAAAGTTCAGGTTAGGAGGTTAAAAATGATATTTTTCACTGCTTAATAGCGTGCTGAAGAAGGGCATCTGTAGACACCCCCATTTTGCCTTCTTGGAATATACTTTTTATTCGATCAACCTTTGACATCATAACCCCGATATGAGAACCATGCACTGAAATAATAGTACATGACTGAACACAAGCTGAAACAATAGCTCTGTGGCTTAGATCCCAACGTGGGGAGACTATATATTTAAACAATAGTATATAGTCAAAATGCAGACTGAAACAATAGTCTTGCATTTCAGTCTAGAGACCAGACCTAGACAACCCCGAATTAAGCACCTGAAACTCCGCACGTAATTCGATTGCATGCCAAACCAAAAACACACAATCAGTCCCCCTCTCAGACCAAACTTCCTTTCTCAGACCATCTCGAGATTCGATCACGCACCTGAAATCAGATGCGTGATCGGATTGCACGCCATATCACCAGCGCGCAATTGGCCTACGCCCGACCTAGCCTCACAATCCTTGACCCCTAAGTTTCCTTGATTGAGTGCTTCTAAAGAATCACTTAATTAGATTACACACGTCCTACCAAATGCGTAATTAGTTCTAACTTTATTAAGACTAGGAAACTCGCTGAGCAAGTCAGTCGGTCGCTCACTGAATCGACGACCGACTCAAAGCAATTAAGCGCAGGAAAACTGGCGCGTAATTCAATTAAATGCCTGAAACAGGGCACATAATTGAAGAAAAACCTATAAAAGATTTTTTTTCCTAATTCGCCCAGGAGGGCTAGCAAATTTTCTAGAGAGAACGAATTTTTTTTGGGATTCTGAAACCAGAGAACTCCGAGGACAAACCCATAGAGCACCCCAATCATGGTTTCAAGATTCAAGCTTCTAATCTTTAAGATTTCTCTCCACAGCCCCGGCGCTTAGGCAATAATTTAATTTTTAGTTTCCTACCATAGCTTATAATCTCTAGGTTTAGGAATTTATCTTCAGTCTTAGACCGTAGCACCCTTTTCGGACCGTAATTCTCTATATCTGGTTCTAGTTCTCTATTTCTAGAACCAGTCCTTAATTGGACGGTCCGATACACCGACCCTAGGCTCTGATTCTTGTTCTAAAATCTCGATTTACAGTCCTATCATTAATTTCTGGTTCTAATCCTTCGATTCAGAACCAGTCCTTAATCATACGGCCTGATTTTCTGATTTTAGACCCGAATTCAGTCCTAAAAGTTTAGTTTTTAATTTTAATTTCTTAGTTTAATAAATCCAAAATTCCTAAATATTAATTCTAGTTTTTATAATCCTAGTTTACAATTTAATTCATAATTATTACTCTGAAATCAACTCTGAAAAGCCTAAAAATATTATTTCACGGTCCAAAATCTAATTTACCTTCAATTTTAGCACCCGATTTGCCCAAGGGAGCTTACGGAGGGTACTCGGGAATAAGGCCAATCCTCTTTAGCATAGCGGACCCAAAACCTTTTTTTTATAAGAATTTTAGAATTAATTAATTGCTTTTTATTTTATCCTTTTAGTATAATTAATTAGTAGGTTTATTTTATTTCAGATATTTATTTAATTAAGTGCCTTAAAACTTAGTATGACTGATTCATCTCTTTAAATAAGAATTTAATTGATCAATTCCTTGCTTCAACCAGAATTTAGTATGATTAATTTTATTGCTTTAATTAGACTTTTAGCATAGCTAATTCATTGTTTTAATTAGAATTTTTATAAAATTAGCTTATCTATTTTAATTAGATTTTGATAAAGATCAGTTTATTCATTTTAATTAGATTTCAGTAGCATTAATTCTTTTGCTTAAATTAGAGCTTCCGTAAAATTAGTTTTCCCCTTCAATTAGAATTCTAACAGGACTGTTATAATTGCTTTAAGTAGAATTTCAATAGAATTGTTATACCTTATTTAATTAGAATCCTAATACAATTGGTATACCCGAACTAATTAGAATTTCGCCAGAACTATTACCTGTGCACTCCTAGTCTAATTAGGGAACCTGATCATAGTCAGACTTCTAAGGGGATTAGGAGACCACAATTAATCAGACTCCTAGTAGCACTAGGACACTAAATTAATTAGAATTCTAATAAGACTAGGAAGCTAAATTAATCAAACCCCTGATAGAATTATAGTAGTAAAATAGATCTGCTCACTCTGACAAATTCATAAATAAACTTACCATAGAACTAGGGAAGTCTAAACTGACCAAAATTATAACTATAAAGAGAAATAAAAGGAAATTAAACTATCTAAATTAAGGAAAAGACTGTTGCTGACGTGTTGCAGCGTCGATAAATATCTGCAGCTGGCGATCGCAACAAACTAGGAATCTTCCTAGAAACCCCTTTATTTTTAACATTCCAAATGCCGCATCGCTAGAGTCCACTAGAATAGAATTGGAAGCCACTGATTCAACGAGAACCGAGAGGAACCCAGAAATAGCACGCACCAACAACGTTGCTGCCAGTGTCTTAGTTTAGTGTGTGTCTAGATTTTCCTAGGTTTATACTCTTTTATGTAATTAGTTCTTATATTAAATTTTAGTTTTTTTCTCTTATGTTCATTGTAAATATTCTGATATATATAAAAATAAAAAGAAAATTCTACTCCAACAGTGTGTGTTACTAACATTACTAACAATTTTTTTTATTATACTAACTTTCCCTATTCAAATCGAAAGTATTTTTCCCCCATGTTTGGGGGGGAGAAATTTTTTATTTTTTTGCAGACTATACACTCGGTTACTAACATAGCAGTAAAGTAATAGGTAACTTTTCCTGTATGTCCCCTGTATAGCACAATGAGGACATTGTCCTATTTAAGTTTGGGGGGGATACACCACCTATGCATAGATTAGTTTAGTTTTCTTTTTAGTTTTCTTTGTAGTTTTCTTTTTCATAGAAATTTTTAATTTTTAATTTTTTTTTTTAAATTTTTAGATAAGTTAATCATTATATACAAATTATGAAAAAATATAAAAATTTGAATTTCTTAGCAAACCATCATAGTAGTAGTTCAAAAATCAAAATAAAGATAGTTATAATTCAAAGTGAAGCATCTCTAAAACACTGTATCAGAAAAATATTTGAAACTATATGATTGATCTGAACTGTAAAATATTTTAGATTATAGTTTCAAAATCATATAACCAATGAGCTATAGAGCTTATTCCTCTTTATTCTGAGAGGAGAGATTGTTTTTATTCATGCTTAATTTTCTTTGAACTGCTCTACTATTGATGTCAAAATAAAATCTCATAATGCTGAACTCAGAATCAATATATTATATGATTATGATAATTTATTTGTTTAAAATTGTTTATTAAATATTTCAAAGTAATAAGACATCCATTTTAGTAAATCATGAAAATGATCGAAGGCTATCTTTTGTTTTACCACAGCCAAAAAGCTAAAATCCCATAATATTTTACAATTTGAACCCATATTAGAAGCCTAAAAACTAAATTTCTTTGTACTAGAATTTTATAAACCCTTAACCATATGTACCGCCCAAAACTTTCTATCATTAACCCTTACAATTTTTGAGAGTTTAGAATATAAAAGAAGGGAAGAAAATGGAGAGAAAGGAGTATGAGTTAATAGATAAGAGATCTGTTGAAAAGGGTACAACTGAAAAAGAAATACAAATATATCAAAATATGGGAAAAGAAAAGAAAAAGAATGAAAAATTGTAAAAGACGATTTTGTGAAAAGATAAGCAAAAAGCTTCCAAACTAAAAAAGAAGAGAAAAATAGGATTTACAAAAAGAAAAAGAAATTGAAAGAAGTTATCCAAAATAAGGATACTTACTGAAGCTAAAAAATAGAAGAAGAAGAGAAAAAAGAGCTAAACTCTTGGAAATAATTTTGAATCCTCTTTATCTTTTTTTTTTTTGAAACCTTCTGAAAACTCAATACCCCATTACAAGCCGAAGGAAAGACCATTGTGATTTATGATTTGCAAAAATATGAGTCTAGTAGAGATATATGTAATAGATACTATGAATAAATAAAAATTTATATGAAAAGAATTGATTATTCTTTCCATGAGATTTATCTTTTTAGCTGATTGTCCTTTGAATTTATCACGAACATATCATATTATGAAAACCTAAATTTTTGATTATTTTTTAGAGTATGCCAATAAGTGAGAGTTTGGATGAAAATATTTTCTAAAAACTGTAGTTTAGAAAATTTTATGATGAATAAACTTTTCACTGATATGCACACTCCACGCTATACAACAATTAAAATTATTGAGTTCCGATCAAGGATAATTGCGATGATCGGAAGCTAAGGATAAAAGATTTGAAATATTTTGAAATAATGAACATATAATGACTAACTGAATAATTAGTAGTATATAAAAATTAGTTTATATTTTAAATTTTTAGTTTTGAAAAATCCAAAAATATTTGAAGTTTAGAGGTAACTTCATTGAAAACCTTCAAGAGGCTACAACTCCTCCACTAGGGATCACCTAAGGGTTTAAAGGCTTGTTGCATCTGCTAAATGCAATCGTGCTCCCTATAAAAGTGGCATTTAAATTTAAAAGTTTTAAATATTCTATATTTCCTTGTTTGCTAGAGACTAGTAAAACTTAAGTTTGGGGGAGTGATCAGTCACATAATTTACTATTTTATCACCCTTAACTTAGTGATGTTAGGACTTAGTTTACTACTAACAAGTTACTGATGTACAAATATTAAAGATAAGCAATAAATTAAGCCTAAGTGTTAATTTTTGTCAAAATGAACTCAAAAAGCAGTAAAAAGATGACTAAGTGTTAAAGACGATTCGCCAACAATAGGAAGATTGAAAAATTGTAATTCTTCATAAAGCAACAAAAGAAGAAAGCGAACGATCTAAAATAAGAAATTGTTAGCTGAAAGCCTACTGACAATAGAAAATCATGAATTACGATTTTTCAGAAAGAATAAGAAAGAAATTGTTATTTATGATTTTTTCAAAATAGAAGCTTTCTACTATAGCCGCTACTGCTAATCACGTGAGAGTTTAACACCGCCATATTCAGAATTAGAAGACTCCTGCAATTAGAAGTCTAGTGAACCACGAATATGGGAAGATTGATAAAGATCTAATCCGAAGGATTCTGCTGCTGCTCAATAAAGGACAATCCAGAAGCGCATTAACTAAAGAAAGCAAGGAAAGAAAAAATTAGGAATTAGAGTTATATTAGGAATCTTTTATTTTTAGTAGTTTCTTTTATTAGAACTAAATCTTTATAAACCAACCCTTTATGATCTATAAATAAGAGGGCTCGGCATAGGAATAAGCATCGAAGAATTTCAATATCAATTGACGCCTAAGGTTGGATTTTCTTTCGATCAAAGTAGTATATACTAGTTAGAATAGATTAGATATCATAGGTTTGTCAAGAGCAATTGACTACTGTAATTGAGTACTGAAGATTAGTATAGATATCTGTAATTTCTCAGGAGTAATTGACGACTATAGCTGAGGGGTGAAGGATATATTTTACTTTGTTTTCTAGTTTAGATTTTATTTGCTTTGTAAATATCTCTAAGTTTTAATTTGAATTGATGACTCAGGTTAGAATTTGCAGATTAGTGTATGGTTTTTACGTTTCCATCTTCAGTTTTCAAGAGTTTGATTGACGCCCAAATTTTTGGTTGATTGTTGATTAGATTAAATCTGTATTGATAGTGTAACGTCCCAACCTTTTGGGCCTTGATCCGTAAGACTCAGTGCGCGTATCGACGAATCATGCATCGAGGACCTCTTTTACATTGATGTAATGTCTATAGATCAAATCCAGAGGGGCCGGATCGATCTTATGTAGACTGAATGTGGGAGCTTGAGGCTCTCACACACGTCCCTGCGGTGTAGCTTTTTTACACCCAAGTATAGGAGCTAGTGTATAAAAGAGAGCCTAGGGCATTTAATTGTGTATTAAATGTTGTAGTGGGAGTAAAGGAGAGAGGGAGAGAGAAAAAAACTTTAGGGCATTGAATGCTTGTGAACAACGTGGGAACGAACTGATAGTGCGGAGAGAAGCGATTGATCTAATGGGAATGAGAACGAACAGCTATCATTAGAAGAACCCTAGTTCCGATTTTGAATCACGGAAGAGGATTCGTTCGAGCAAGGTATGGAATATGAATGCGTGTTTTAGTTTGTGTTATGGAAAGTTAAATTGGTGTGTGTTGATATGAGAATCACAAGAAAGTGAGATCGATTCAAAGTGAGAAGAAATCGGAGGGTGAAAAAACCCAAAAATGAGCGAAATCTGCTCATTTCGATCGATCGAAATGACAGTAAAAATGGGAAAAAATGATGTCCTAAGAAATTAGTTCGATCGAAAGTGATTTCGATCAAACGAAAAGTTTTCGATCGATCGACACCTGTAGTTCGATCGATCGATTTGTATAGAAATAGAATGTTAGAAATTTTGTTGTGAGAATTCGACCGATTGAATTAATTTCGATCGATCGAATTATGTAATTTCGATCGAACGAATTGGGATTCATCCTATCGAACTATAATTGAAGTTAAAGGCTTTCTACGGAACTCGACCGATCGAATTTAAATTCGATCGATCGAGTTATTTTCGTTCGATCGAATTGGGAATTCGTCCGATCGAGTGGGTATGTGACTGGTGTGTTTTCTGTAGAGTTCCACCGATCGAAATGGATTCAATCGATCGAAATTGAGTTTCGATCGATCGAAACAGGGACAAGATCGATCGAATTTCCCATATTTCTTCGTTTGTTGAGTTTTGACCTTGAGTTTTCACGGGGACCTTAAGCAGTGTGTTTTGCCTCATTCTAATGAATGAAAATGTTCATGTTTAGGTAAGCCTTGTGAGTAAGAAGAACCCGACCTTTGTGAAGGCTTGAGCACGCAAGGGTCGAATCTGTGAGGTAGGGAAGGCTTGATATCATGTGCATTGATTTCGTTAATACGTGTGTTATGATATGATGTATTTTTCGCTTTGACCATGTGATTTCCGCATATGACTTCGAACGAATAAGGCATGTGATACGTTTGATTTGAAAATATGTGAAGCTTATAAAATCTTTGAGGTCCTTTGTGACATGTGTATGTGAGATCTTCATATTTCATCCCGGTTTTGACATAAATTATAATTATCACCTTACACGGCGATAAGCTATATGTATGCACTTCCGATTTAAGGTTAGACGTGAATAACCGTGATCGACGCGCAGGGATATCCGTGACCGGTACGACGGCCAATCCGTACACCCCCTGTGATATGTGCTTTGTGTGATTCTACCGTATAACTGTAAATATGTGTTCGGCCAAGTGTCCAACTCTATGGGACCTTGGATTTATGTGCAAATGACTCATGTGAGTGACGATGGTGGGTATTCCATCGGGGGCTTGAGGCTATAGTTCCTCATTCTAGTATCTTAAGTAAAGCATCTTTAAGTTTCTTCTTTCTTATGTCGGAATGGAGATGTGAGCATGTTCATGAAACCATCAACATTGCATATGGGTGTTAAAGCTAGGAGAATCACCTCTACGCATGTGTTTAGAATTACTTCGTTTTCATCATGCCATAAGATATGTGTTTGACGTTATGATAAGCATGCTATGAGATTTTTCCTACTGAGGTTGGATGAAGCTCATCCCATTACAAATGTCACAGGTTCAGGTGAAGGTATTGAGGCGAAGATTCCAAAGAAGGAAGATCCGGACTACTTCCCCGACGAGGACCTTGAGGAGCCCCATCCTGAGGATTGTTTCCTTTGTGCTAGACCTGGGTAGGCCCGGCCCTAAGTCATATATTAAATTTTGCTTTGTTTTGGATATGGAGAGAGGGATGACTTTTAAATGGTATAAACGATTCATTTTGTTGAATCATGTTTCGGTAAGGAAAGGTCCTTACCGGTGATTCTCACCGGTTCTTTTTCCACAGGCTTCCTTATGGAATTAGAACCGTCTTTTGGGTTTTGGGGTTGAATGTTAATGTTCATTATTTTGTTTACACTATGAGTTTGAAATGGTTCTGCTTAGATTCCACTGTGCATGTTGTGACGCGATATGATCTGTTTGGGGCTCGGCCTTAGCACCAGCCCACTAACGGCGCGGGTTTCGGGGCGCCGAAATCTGGGCTGTCACAGTTGGTATCAAAGCATGGTTTTAGAGGAATTCGACGGGTCTTAACCTTTCGAGATTGAGATTTTGTCAAATACAAGGGACCTTCTGTTAATGAGACTTTTGTTTCATTGTGACAGATCCTAATGGAGCATCGTGGAAGGGGTCGACCGAGAGGTAGTCGTCAAAGAAGTGAGAGGCGTACTGAAGATATTCCTTCAGGATCCGGTGGAGGATTAAGACCGCCTCCCGAGGCCGAGCGAAGCCATAGAGATGAACCTTCTGACAAGTTGACCAGGGCCATGGAGACGATTGTTAATGCAATGGCCCAGCAGACGGCGTTGCTTGCTGCCAACAACAACCAGCAGCATCAGCCACCACCACCACCTCCTCCTGCCCTCTTGCCATCCTCATTTGTAGATTTCAGGAGATTGAGGCCTTCTGTATTCCATGGACAGACGGATCCGCTTGAAGTGGAGAAATGGCTAAAACAAACAGAGAAGTTGCTAGAGAGATGCAGAGCCCAGAGCATGAGAAAGTAGGATGGGCATCCTTTCAGTTGGAGGGTGATCCTGACGCATGGTGGAAGTCTGTATTGCGGAAAAGAGAAGTTGAAGGTCCATACACACAATGGACATGGACTGAATTCGTAACGGCGTTTAACAAGGAGTATTTTCCTAAGCAAGTCCGTAATCAGTTAAAGAAGGACTTTGCAAATCTGGTGCAAGGCAATATGACCATGCGAGAGTACGGTAATGAGTTCGTCCGACTATCACGTTTTGCTCCAGAGTTAGTTGCTACGGAAGAAATGAAGGCCAGAAGATTTGAAGAAGGCCTGAGACCGAATATCCAAGAAAGAGTATCCATCTTTGAGCTAGAAACATATGCCGAAGTCATGGGAAAGGCGATTGTCGCGGAAAGGGACATAAACAAGAGGAGAGACTGGAAAAGTAAACCAAGTTCCAAAGGGGCAAGTGAATATGACTACTCGGGGAACAAAAAGCCGAGGTTGTCTGCACCTGCTCCAATGCCAAGACCAGCCTACTCCAACACTCAAAGGTCAAATACATCTATCCCGACGAGACCATTCAGAAGAGAGGGCCCTACTCAGACTCAGACGTCTGGGGTATCAGTCACTCAAGGACCTTCTCGAGTTGCATCTACCAGTCCACAATTAAAGTGCGCTCATTGCAGTAAACCTCACAAGACGTCTGACTGTAGAAGAGATACGGGCGGGTGTTTTAAATGCGGGAAGATTGGCCACATGATTTGGGAGTGCCCATAAATGAGGAAAGAGGGCTCCGTTTCGGCCACTACAGCATCGAAGCCTGCACAGTCCACGAAAACAATTGTGAAGGGACGTGCATTCGCTATAACCGCTGAAGACGCCCACACGAGCAACGACGTGATCCAAGGTACGCTCCAACTCTATCGTGAAAACAACGGTGATCGTTGTGTAGCACGAGTTCTGATAGACCCGGGGTCTACCCACTTGTATATAACCCCAGAATTCGCAAAAAAGTTAAAGATTTTTCTCGATGAGTTAGAGTTCACACTGGATGTGACAGTTCCTACGGGGAGTGTTGTGACCGCAGACACGTGTTGTCGATCAGTCATTGTGCAAGTGAAAGATCAGAAGATAGTCACAGACCTCATTTTGTTGAATATGAGAGGGCTTGATGTACTTGTTGGCATGAACTGGCTATCTGCATATTATGCAAGCGTGGATTGCCTACGGAAGGTAGTTACTTTCTGTCCTCCGAGACAGAAGTCGTTTCGATTCGTCGGTGAGAAAGGAAAGGTAGCACCGATCATCTCCGTAGTACGAGCTGAACGGATGATGAGAAACGGATGTGATGGATATCTAGCATTCTTACAGGAGAAAAAGGAGATGAAGAATGTTATCAATGATATTCCAATTGCCTGTGAGTTTGAGGACGTATTTCTCGACGAATTACCAGGATTACCACCTGATCGGGAGATCGACTTTGCTATCGATTTAGCTCCAGGTACCGAACCTGTATCCAAAGCTCCATATTGAATGGCTCCTGCCGAATTGAAAGAGTTGAAGGAGCAACTACAAGAACTATTAGATAAGGGTTTTATAAGACCGAGTGTGTCTCCTTGGGGAGCACCGGTCCTATTTGTTAAGAAGAAAGACGGGTCGATGAGACTTTGCATCGACTATCGTCAACTAAACAAGCTCACGATCAAGAACAAGTATCCGTTGCCTAGGATCAACGATCTATTCGACCAGTTGTAAGGAGCAAAATACTTTTCAAAGATCAATTTGAGATCCGGGTACCATCAATTAAGGGTGAAGGCCGAAGATGTGCAGAAGACCGCATTCAAAACTAGGTATGGGCATTACGAATTCTTAGTGATGCCTTTCGGCTTGACGAATGCTCCAGCTTCATTCATGGACCTCATGAATCGGGTCTTTAAATGATACCTTGATACGTGTATGGTGGTGTTTGTGGACCACATTCTCATTTATTCCAAGACCAGGGAGGAACACGAACATCACTTACGCATTGCTTTGCAGACCCTTCGAGAGCATCAGCTGCATGCTAAACTCAGTAAGTGCGAGTTTTGGTTGAAACAAGTGAGTTTTCTTAGTCACGTAGTATCTGAAGCAGGCGTGACCGTTGACTCAGCAAAGATTGAGGCAGTGCTAGATTGGGAGCAACCCAAGACCATGACGGAGATTCGCAGTTTTCTCGGTCTAGCAGGATACTACCAACGCTTTGTGGAAGGTTTCTCCAAGATTTCGGGACCACTTACCTGACTTACAAGAAAGAATATAAAATTTGAATGGACCAAAGAATGTGAAGAAAGCTTCCAAGAACTCAAGAAACGGCTTACTTCTGCTCCAGTGTTGACCATTCCATCAGGTAGTGGAGGTTTTGCTGTTTACAGTGATGCGTCATATGGTGGTCTAGGGTGTGTATTGAATCAGCACAGTAAAGTTGTCGCCTACGGCTCAAGACAGTTGAAAGAGCACGAAAAGAATTATCCGACTCACGATTTAGAGTTAGCTGCGGTGGTGTTTGTGCTCAAAATTTGGAGACATTACCTGTATGGTGAAACCTTTGAGATCTTTACGGACCACAAAAGCCTCAAGTATTTGTTTACGCAAAAAGAGTTGAATATGAGGCAACGACGGTGGATTGAGTTCCTCAAAGACTATGACTGCGCAATTCAATATCACCCAGGTAAAGCCAACGTCGTGGCTGACACACTGAGCCGGAAACACACATTCCAAATAGCTAGTCTCATCACAGGACTTCACAGGTGGAAGTTATTAGAAGACCTTTTGCTGTATGATAAGGCCATTACAGCCAAGGAGACTGGAGTATTGTTGGCAAACCTTACAATCAGACCAGCTGTCTTTGACCGCATTTATGAACTTCAGATGAAAGATGAAGAACTTGTGAAACTCTGACAAAAGGAAACTGAAAATGGGGACTTCACTATCAAGGAAGATGGGTCACTACTCTTTCGTGGACGATTATGTATACCGGTTGATGCCGAGCTGAGACAAACCATTCTGGACGAGGCTCATAAGTCCAAATATGCCATTCATCCGAGTGGTACTAAGATGTACCAGGACTTACGGAAATGCTATTGGTGGAGAGGACTGAAGAAAGACATCGCCGAATATGTATCAAAATGCTTGGTGTGTCAACAGATAAAAGTGGATCATCGACACCCAGCAGGCCTCTTGCAGCCTCCACCGATACCGGAATGGAAGTGGGAGTCCATTTCTATGGATTTCATTGTGGGATTGCCGAGGACATTGAGACGCCACAATGCTATATGGGTGATAGTGGATCGACTGACCAAGTCGACACACTTTTTACCCTATAACACAGCATACACTGCAAGCAAGTTGGCGGAATTATACATGAAAGAAATTGTCCGACTGCACGATATTCCTACGAGCATTGTGTCCGATCGTGATCCATTGTATACGTCAATATTTTGGCAAAGATGTCAAGAAGGCATGGGCACGAGATTGAACTTTAGTTCTGTATTCCATCCTCAGACTGATGGTCAGATAGAGAGAGTTAATCAAATCATTGAGGACATGTTGCGAGCATGTATGATAGATTTTCAGGGATCATGGGATCAGCATCTTCCGTTGATAGAGTTCGCGTATAATAATAGCTTTTAGCAGAGCATTGGAATGGCCCCATATGAAGCCTTATATGAACGGAGATGTAGATCTCCGATCAACTGGGAGGAAACCGGTGATAAGTTTGTGTTGGGACCGGAAGCTATCAGGAAGAATGCCGAAACTGTGCGTATTATCAGAGAAAGAATCAGAATAACACATAGTCGTCAGAAGAGCTACGCAGACATTAAGCGTACAAGCATGGATTTCCATGTGGGAGATCATGTGTTTATCAAGATATCCCTAATGAAGGGTGTGATGCACTTTGGAAAGCGCAAAAAGTTAGCTCCTCACTACATTTGACCGTTTGAGGTATTGGGGAGAGTTGGTGAAGTTGCATATAGGGTAGCATTACCCCCGCAACTTGATCGAGTGCACGACGCATTCCATGTCTCTATGTTGCGGAAATACGTGCACGATCAGGCTCATATCCTCGATGCACCACCAGTTGAAGTCTACCAAGATTTGATGATCGTCGAAGAACTAATGCACATTTTAGACCGAACTGAGCAAGTATTGCACACAAGATGAATTCCTTTGGTATTGGTCCAATGGAAGAACCACTCTAGAGAGGAAGCGACGTGGGAACATGAGACCGAGATTCGTGCTCAGTATCCCTTATTGTTTACTGATTGAGATATCAGAGGCGATTGTAGGAAGCAAATTGTACCTCGAATTATGTAAACGTGCCGAAGCATGAATATAAAACATGATTTTGAGGTTGATTATGTCAAAATGTTAATGAGCATGTGAAAATGCAAAGATCAAGTGTTTTTCGGAAATTTGACCGATCGAAATTCAATTTCGATCGATCGAATATGAAATCGATCGATCGAAGTGTGCATTCAACCGATCGAATTATACTGTCAGAGACAACAAATTTTTCCTAAGGCTAGGTGAATTCATTCGATCGAAATTATTTCGATCGATCGAATTCTGAATTCAACCGGACGAAAATTCATTTCGTTCGATCAAACCTTCTTTTAGCCTGAGAAATTCGACCGATCGAAAACAATTTCGTTCGATCGAATTATGGAATTCGGTCAATCGAATTTAGATTTGTTCGATCGAAATCGTGAAAACTAGTAATTAATGAATGAATTTCGACCGATCGAAATGAATTCGATCGATCGAAATCGATTCAGTTCCTGTTAAAGTTAATTTTCGACCGATCGAAACAAATTCGATCAATCGAATTTCTTCTTTATATGCATAAACTGTGAAAATTTTTCTTTTGTCCATTCGAATTTTCTGAAACTTTGAGTGTTCCGTTTGGGTTTTCGAGAGTTTTTTCCTTTCGAGAATCCCAAGAACATCCATTTGCGCCTATTTCGCTCGAGAATCAAACCAAAGTGTCTTCAAACGGTAAGCATTTGGATTTTTGGATTATCAATCTCTCATTTTCACCTAAAATTTTGAAATTCCCTAAACTCTAGTTCTTGTTTCCAAAACCCTAACTTTCTCAGCATGGCACCTAAAAGGAAAGCCGCCACGTCCAAGACCCCAACGTCGAAGCGACCCAAATCCGCTACGGGTCCTTCGCAACCATCCGTTCCCCCACCTCAACCACCCATTCGACCACCTGTTCCGCCACCCACATTGCCTGCCAAGCAACCCGATGCTCCGCAAGCACCTCAACGTAATCTACCCAACCAGTGGTGGGCGGACAAGGGCTTCGCATACGAATATACCATCGACCCAGCCCTTTTTGAACCACCCGATGTGCCCGGCATTGATGCTTGGGCACTCGACTATTTGGGTAAGGTAGGGCTTGATAACCTTTTGAAGCCCATTCATCCTTACTCCTATCCGCGCCTTGTGGGCTTATTTTACCAAAATATGTTTGATGGACCAAACCCCGATACCACAATATGTACCAAGGTCGATGGCAAGACCTATACTTTTACCCATGCGATGGCCTGTGCGGCCTTAGAGTGTTTTGACTCCTTCGGCGAAGGGATTGAATTATTACCACCCAACCCCCCTAATCTAACCCATACCTTTATAGCCCAACGGATGACGCAAGGGCATGTTGCAAAATGGCGAGCCATTAACCGAGCTCACCTACCAAACTACATGTGGATCCTTGACACCATTTTTAAATGTAATTTATATCCGATCCGCCATAAGACCCAACGATTAGGTGTTTTGATGAATGCCCTGTTTGCCGCCTTTGAGGGCAAATGGTTTGACGCCGCAGCCGTGATCTTTGAGGGAATTAAACATGGTAGGAAGAAGCTCCTACCGGGAGCAGAAAAGCCCGAGGAATACATTCCCTATGCCAGTTTTATTTCTGCCCTTTTTTATGAGTTTTCCACCACCACCGTGCACAAGGTCTCCCCAAAGGAACCTAAGTCGTCTGACAACGTGGTCCTCTACACGTTTAAGCATTGGAGGAAGACCTATAATATCCTGAAGCCGCACTTACCACCAGCCCCTCAAGTGCCACCTGTTCCACCACAACCTCAGGTTGCACCTATTCAGGATGCTCCTATTCCTGACGTACCACCTCCTAACCATCCTATGCCTGAGGCTCCTGTTCCCGAGCAGCCTGAGATCATTCCATCGCCCAAGATGTGCCTTCGACATTCCTCGCTGAGGTACGCGTCACCGGCCCAAAGAAGCGCTCCTTTACTGAAGACTTGGCAGCTCTCATCCAGGAGAGCAACCGTCAGGTCAATCAGCGTCTGGATTTCTTCGAGCTGCTCATCGGCGATGTGTTGTAGGCCGTGTATCCCACCGATTATATGCAAAGGATCACAACTAGGTGAGCACAGGTGTATGGCGTGGCTCCGTCCGGCTTGGATGCGGAGGACGTACAGCCTAGTGAGGACCAGGCCGACGCTGATGACGACCACGCCGACGTTGAAGGGGAGCAAGCTGATATTGTATCGGAGGAGGCAGACGAACCAAAGATACCAGGGTGCGGAGCTGATGCGGGGGATCCTCCACAGATTTTATGAGCTGAGGGACCTTTCTTCGTTTACAAATTATTTTGGGACTTAAATGTATAAAGTTTTAACTGCTGTGGCATGGTTGCCACTTTTGTCATCTTTTGATTATTTGAACTATAGTGGCATGGCTGCCACAGTATCTTTTATGCAAAATTTTATTAACTTTTGATGATGATTGTGGCCGAATTAGCATAGTTAAAAATTTTATTGTGTACAGACTATGTGTGTGTGTGGGCCAAAGTCCTATAACGATATGGATTGTTTAGCCATGCCTGGTGCCTTACAGGGTCACCTATGGCACCTTGCTGCACGTTGGGACAATTTTCGAGGACGAAAATTCCTAAGGAGGGGAGGATGTAGCGTCCCAACCTTTTGGGCCTTGATCCGTAAGACTCGGTGCGCGTATCGACGGATCATACACCGAGGACCTCTTTTACATTGATGTAATGTCTATAGATCAAATCCAATGGACCGGATCGATCTTATGTAGACTGAATGTGGGAGCTTGAGGCTCTCACACACGTCCCTGCGGTGTAGCTGTTTTACACACAAGTATAAGAGCTAGTGTATAAAAGAGAGCCTAGGGCATTTAATTGTGTATTAAATGATGTACTGGGAGTAAAGAAGAGAGAGAGAGAGAGAGAGAAAAAAAAAAAAAACTTTAGGGCATTGAATGCTTGTCTATGTGGGAACGAACTGATAGTGTGAAGAGAAGCGATTGATCCAATGGGAATGAGGGCTAACAGCTGTCATTAGAAGAACCCTAGTTCTGATTTTGAATCACGGAAGAGGATTCGTTGGAGCAAGGTATGGAATATGAATGCGTGTTTTAGTTTGTGTTATGGAAAGTTAAATTGGTGTGTGTTCATATGAAAATCACAAGAAAGTGAGATCGATTCAAAGTGAGAAGAAATCGGGGGATGAAAAAACCCAAAAATGAGCGAAATCTGCTCATTTCGATCGATCGAATTTAAATTCGATCGATCAAAATGACAGTAAAAATGGGAAAAAACGATGTCCTGAGAAATTCATTCGATCGAAAGTGATTTCGATCGAACGAAAAGTTTTCGATCGATCGACACCTGTAGTTCGATCGATCGATTTGTATAGAAACAGAACGTTAGAAATTTTGTTGTGAGAATTCGACCGATCGAATTATGTAATTTCGATCGAACGAATTGGGATTCGTCCTATCGAACTATAATTGAAGTTAAAGGCTTTCTGCGGAACTCGACCGATCGAATTTAAATTCGATCGATCGAGTTATTTTCGTTCGATCGAATTGGGAATTCGTCCGATCGAGTGGGTATGTGACTGGTGTGTTTTCTGTAGAGTTCGACCGATCGAAATGGATTCGATCGATCGAAATTGAGTTTCGATCGATCGAAATAGGGACTCGATCGATCGAATTTCCCAGATTTCTTCATTTGTTGAGTTTTGACCTTGAGTTTTCACGGGGACCTTTAGCAGTGTGTTTTGCCTCATTCTAATGAATGAAAATGTTCATGTTTAGGTAAGCCTTGTGAGTAAGAAGAACCCGACCTTTGTGAAGGCTTGAGCACGCATTGAATCGTCAATGGGAGAAGGCTTGATATCATGTGCATTAATTTCGTTAATACGTGTGTTATGATATTATGCATTTTTTGCTTTGACCATGTGATTTCCGCATATGACTTCAAGCGAATAAGGCATGTGATACGTTTGATTTGAAAATATGTGAAGCTTATGAAATCTTTGAGGTCCTTTGTGACATGTGTATGTGAGATCTTCATATTTCATCCCGGTTTTGACATAAATTATAATTATCACCTTACACGGCGATAAGCTATATGTATGCACTTCCAATTTAAGGTTATGTGAATACCCGACCGACGCGACGGAATAACCGTGACTGACGCGGCAGGATATCCGTGACCGGTACGACGGCCAATCCGTACACCCCCTGTGATATGTGCTTTGTGTGATTCTACCGTATAACTGTAAATATGTGTTCGGCCAAGTGTCCAACTCTATGGGACCTTGGATTTATGTGCAAATGACTCATGTGAGTGACGATGGTGGGTATTCCATCGGGGGCTTGAGGCTATAGTTCCTCATTCTAGTATCTTAAGTAAATCATCTTTAAGTTTCTTCTTTCTTATGTCGGAATGGAGATGTGAGCATGTTCATGAAACCATCAACATTGCATATGGGTGTTAAAGCTAGAAGAATCACCTCTACGCATGTGTTTAGAATTACTTCATTTTCATCATGCCATAAGATATGTGTTTGATGTTATGATAAGCATGCTATAAGATTTTTCCTACTGAGTTTGGATGAAGCTCATCCCATTACAAATGTCACAGGTTCAAGTGAAGGTATTAAGGCGGAGATTCCAGAGAAGGAAGATCCGGACTACTTCCCCGACGAGGACCTTGAGGAGCCCCATCCTGAGGATTGTTTCCTTTGTGCTAGACCTGGGTAGGCCCAGCCCTGAGTCATGTATTAAATTTTGCTTTGTTTGGGATATGGAGAGAGGGATGACTTCTAAATGGTATAAACGATTCATTTTGTTGAACCATGTTTCGGTAAGGAAAGGTCCTTACCGGTGGTTCTCACCGGTTCTTTTTCCACGGGCTTCCTTATGGAATTAGAACCATCTTTTGGGTTTTGGGGTTGAATGTTAATGTTCATTATTTTGTTTATGCTACGAGTTTGAAATGGTTCTGCTTAGATTTCGCTGTGCATGTTGTGATGCGATAGGATCTGTTCGAGGCTCGGCCTTAGCGCCAGCCCACTGACGGCGCAGGTTTCGGGGCACTGAAATCCAGGCTGTCACAGATAGGATCTTAGACTTGATTAACGACCAATGCTAGGAGACTAGAAATATGGTATAACAGTACTGTTTATTTTCTTAAATATCCAAAACCTAAAGATTAAGATTGACGACCTTAATCTAAAGGAGGATTAGGATTTATTTTTATGCACTTTAGTTTAATGATCATTCTTTTATTCATATTTCTCTAGTAGATTAGATCTTAAAGATAAATAAAAGTTTTTAAAATAGAAATTTAGATAAAAGATATAAACTAGGAATTAATTAGATAATAAACTTCCTCATGGGGTCGATCCTATACTAGCTCTACAATTTTCATTGTGCGCTTGCAATAGGTTAAGACTTGAATTTAATATAATTATAATACATAATAAGCAAACGAGTCACACAACTGAGGCAAAACGATTATTTCCTCCCACCCACATATTCAACTCCATTTTCTCACGTTCGAATCCACCCACCAAAATCTTTAGCTTACACCCACATCGTCTTCTTCCCTCTTCCTCTTCCCACTTGCGCCATATTTGAATTTCATAAACCTACATTGTCTTCCCCAATTGTCTCTCCACATTGTGCAACATTAGGAAGGTTTTCCATGGCTGTAAGAATGTGAGGAACGGATGAACTTTGTATGCTCACACCTGCGAAGAAACCCTATGAGTTCTTGTTAGGGTTTGTGGGGCAACGACAGTCAACTGTTTGAGGTATTTTTAATTTTATAGTTTATTATTCAACATATTTAGTTTATTGTATTGTACACCCATATAGGGTTTTTTTATTGTTCAACATATTTAGTTATTTTTATATTTTGAGTACCTTTAAATCCACCAAACAAATCTTTGAGTTCACCCATAGTAAAAGATAATGATTTGGTTGAACTCAAATTTGGTGGGTGGATTTGAATGTACTCATTTTTTATTGTGGTTCCAAACCAACCGTTGATGATGTGATTAGATTGATAGGAGGTGTGTGAAATGGATAATTTCTGTAAATGGGCTGTGGCTTCTTATAGAAGAAGGCTTACAAAAGCTCGAATCGAAGGAGCATCCGAAGAGATGTCTTCTGAAATTTTTATTGATAATTCAAGGATTTTAGGGATAGCTGTTTAAGTTGCATCTGCAGTGACAATAATATCTGAATCTACGAGTGAAGTCCGGTCTTTATTAGATCTAGAGATGCAAGAAGGGAGGATATTAGAAGAGAGACTGTAAGAAGAGAGTGGAGGAGGGGAGTGTGGTAGAAGAGAGGGTGGAAGAGGTTATTGGAGAGGATAGTGTGGATGATGTGGCAATAGAGGGTGAAGGTGAGAGAGTGGAAGTGCGTGAAGGTGAGGGAGATGAGAGGGAGGAGAGAGTGGAAGTGGGTGAAGGTGAGGGAGCTCAAAGGGTGGAGGAGAGAGTGGATGAAGGTGAGGGAGCACAGAGGGTTGAGGAGAGAGTCGGTGAAGTGAGGGGGCTCAGAGGGTGGAAGTAGGTGAAGGTGAGGGAGCTCAAAGGGTGGAAGTGGGTGAAGGTGAGGGAGCTCAAAGGGTGTAAGTGGAAGTGGGTGAAGGTAAGGGAGCTGAGAAGGTGGAGAAGAGAGTGGAAGTGGAAGTGGAAGTGGGTGAAGGTGAGGGAGCTGAGAGGGTGGAGGAGAGAGTGGAAGGCAAAGAAGAAGCAGTTGACGCTCTGAAAAAGAAGAGAAAAATGAAAGAGGTCAATGTTGAGCCAGCCCAAACTAGACTCGAGGCTAATGTGGCATCATTTTCCGAAGGCCCTACGGACATTTCACTTCTACGATGGTATAGAAATTATATTGCCCACGATCTATGAGTTAACAAAGTAAGCAACTACATTTAATTCATGTAATGCATTATATCATTTTCATTTAAAATGTGTACATACTTACAAATTATTTACTAATTTTGTTGTTGGTTGATGTAGGATCGAGGAATGCTTTGTTGCATCCAACATTCAGCCAAACTCAATGTCTGGTCCATCATTCAAATGTCTCACAAAATTAAAAGTAGGATCAAGATAGCAGGGTTTTGATTGCTGGCTAGGGTTGCATTTAGGACCATCAATCATGACTTAGTATCTACCTTGGTTGAGAGATGGCACCCTGAGACAAATATATTTCACTTCGTTACCGGTGAGGTGACTATCACTCTCGACGACATGAAGCATTTCATTGGCTTATTTATAGTCGGCAAGGCAGTTATTGTAAACCCTTACAGTACTGCTGAATTGGTGGCAACAGGTGTTGAAGCATTTAGTATTAATGCCGACGACGTGATGGAAGAATTAAATCACAAAGGATGCAAAGGGAAAGCTTTTCACTTGGAATGGTTACATGCTCATTTGAGCCAGATACCTTATGATGCATCTGATGATCAGATTGATTGTGTTGCAAGAAGATACATTCTTTATCTGCTAGGCTGCACAATCCTTGCTAATAAATCAGACAGTATGGTGTCGGTTCCGTACGTAAAGGTGTTGGTCGATCTAAAGACCATTGGGGACTATGTGTGGGGAGCAGCTGCACTCGCTTATCTTTATAGGTAGCTAGGCAACGCATCAGGAGAGAAGGTCGCACAAATTTCTGGGCTGCTTATGCTGGTTGAGGTATACTATATTCGCATAGCAATGTCTCACTAAATTGTATTTCTAATATTTAATAAATAGTTTATGTGTGTTGTTGTTAAACTATATGTTTTATATATCTAGGCGTGGAGCTACAAGCACCTAGCTCTTGAGCATCCAGCTCTTATCCAAAAGTCTTGATAAACTGCCCTTAGCCTTTAGATGGAAGCAACCTTCAAGTCAACCCGCGCATCCCGAATCAAAGTTAGTTCTTTTCCGGGAAGCATTGGATGACTTACAAATGGATCAGGTATTATCATAATTAGTTATTTTATGTGAACATATATAATTGTAATAACTCTCTCTCGTATAGGTTATTTGGGATTCATATTATAAGAATAGATCGAAATATTCGTTTACTCCTATGATGTTTTACACTGGATGTCTATTCTGTTTCGACATCATTGAGCCGTATTACCCAGAGCGAGTGTTGAGACAATTAAGACACGTGCAATCAATCCCCCCGACACCAATAGCACCTGCAGAAGGGAGCATTAAAGGGAGAACTGCGAAGACATATACTATATATTACAGAGCTCCTCCGAAAAACTTTGAACGTCATTGTAATCACCAATTATCCGTAGAGGATCGTGGTGCTCTAACTTATAGTGGGGCTACTGTGAAGGGTTATATGGAGTGGTATAAGAAGTCCTCACATTTGTACCTCATGGAACCCAACCACAACCGGAGCTTGAGGTCATCCCAAAGTAGACATGATGTCCAAAGTAGAGATGATGTCGATAATGTCTCGGAGGAATGGGTACGTATTTGTGTTATTATGATGACTCTCATTTATAACTGCTACCATATATGTACATTTATATAATATCTCACGGTCATTTTGAATACAACGACATCATAAAGATAAGGCATTGATGCTATTAGAGAATTAGATAGCTGCCAACGCAAATCAAGACCTTGGATATGTGATGGAGGTCATGAAGAGAGTACGCGATGAGCTCCGATTCGACTTGCCCTCCTCACGGGCTGGTAACTTAAGTCCGAGAGTCAATGCCTCCCCCTTCGCTAAAATGACTTCAACACTACACCGAAATCCTCCACTAAAAAGGAGAAAGTTTTAGTGAAGTGAAAGTTAGAGTGATATGGCATGTACAATTTTTTTTGTATATGTATATTTCTTGATGAGAAAGTTGTGTATTGCTTGAAGATATCAATTTTTGTTGTAAATATAAACATTAATGTCAGTTTACTTGTTAGTAAGGCTTATAATTGGATGGGCTTTTTTATCTTTCTCAATTTGTTGTGTATTATTGCTTGAAGATATCAAATTTTTTTGTGTAAATAAATATATTGTTGTCGAGTTGACTTGTAGTACAACTTACAAATATCTGAGTACTTTTAAAGTTACTTTGTAACTGTATAATTGAAACATCTTTGTCTGAGCACGTTCCCAATCCCACCATACCCAAATGAATCTTTGAAAAGCCCATCAACCACACATTACAAACAGAATGAGAAAAAAGGAAAATGAATCTAAAAAGGCCATAAAATCAGCTTCATGTGCTTCTTTTAAGAACTTGACATTTTCAGCTTTACAAGTCATCTGCACCAGAAAGAGAACTTCCTATCTAAACCATCAAATTAGACAATCAAGCACACAGAAAGAGAACTTTCTGACGATGGGCACCCACTGTTGGAGTATCAAACCTGACAGTGGGCACCCACTGTCAGAGATCCATCAAAAATAAAATATGGCTCTGAAGGTGGGAACCCCCTGTCAAAGCAACACAAGTGACAGCAGGCACCCCCCGCCACATGTAAACTTTTTTCCTGACGGTGGGTGCCCACTGTCAGGCGTATATTGGTGCCAACAGGCACCCACTGTGAGGCTATCAGAGGTTGAACTCTAGTGAGGATTTTCACTGGAATTCAAACTCTGATGGCATGATGGTGGGTGCCTACTGTCACATTCATAGTCCTGACGGTGGGCACCCACTGTTAGACAAAATTTTAAAAAAAAATAGTCATGTGACGGTGGGCACCCACTATCATTGTAGCATGGATGATAGTGGGAACCCACCGTCAGTTTTAAAAAAATTTCTGGCGGTGGGTGCCCACTATCAGGAATGCTAACTTTGGCAGCAGACCCCCACCGCCAGGCCATCAGAGTTTGAATTCCAGTGAAAATCCTCACTAGAGTTCAACCTCTGATGGCCTCACGGTAGCTGCCTGCTGTCAACAATTTAAACCTAACAGTGGGCACCCACCGTCAGGAAAAAAATTTACATCTGGCGGTGAATGTCTGCTATCACTTGTGTTGCTCTAACAGTGGGTTCCCACCGTCATAGCCGATTTTTTTTTAATGGATCTTTGATAGTGGGTGCCC
This sequence comes from Chloranthus sessilifolius, assembly GCA_021018995.1. Taxonomy (NCBI): domain Eukaryota; kingdom Viridiplantae; phylum Streptophyta; class Magnoliopsida; order Chloranthales; family Chloranthaceae; genus Chloranthus; species Chloranthus sessilifolius. The sequence continues at coordinate 37,898,075 of CM037597.1, read as the reverse complement.
ACCGTCAAAAACACAGTACAGTTTATTTTATTTTTTGTTAAACTGACACTCCCTTTTTTTTAGGGCTCAATGTGTGCTTGATTGTCTTTTTGCTTTATTTTTGTATGGTTCAATGTGTGCCCACCGTCAGAAGCACAACACAGTGTAGCAATGTGTGCTTGATTGTCCGATTAGAGGGTTCAGATAGGAAGTTCTCTTTCTGGTGCAGATGACTTGCGAAGTTGAAAATGTGGAGTTTCTTAAAGGAAGAATATGAAGCTTATTTTATGGCCTTTTAGATTCATTTTCTTCTTTTTCCTATTCTGCTTGTAATGTGTGGTTGATGGGCTTTTCAAAGATTCATTTGGGTATGGTGGGATTGGGAGCATGCTTGATTGTCTGATTTGAGGGGCTTGGTCTAAAGATCATGATAAAAAAGTTTGTAAGAAATACTATCTCTTTCATATGATTTAGCACAGTCAATTGTCGAAACAGATAATACCCTTTAACTCCATTGAATTATATCAACTGTTGAATTGTGCTATTTTTTAGCACAAGTCCCCCATTGTAAAGTCCCAAAAAATTGACCTTTGAACAGTTCCTCTCGATGTGCATGCCCGACTGGTCACACACTTGATAATAAAAAAATATTAAAGTAAGTTCAAGTTAGAATAGGTTTTGAGTGAGAAAGAATGATGTTAGAAAGTATATGAATCCTTAGATAGAGTAACGTACACCGAGGTACGGTGTAGCAGCTTAACACCTAAAACTTAGCTTTTAAGTATAAAAGCTAACCTTTAAGGAAGAATTCATTTCCTTTGGTTTTGGGTTGTTGAGGAAGTTATTGAGAAGAGAGAGAGAAGGTGAGCTTTAAATTTGTGTGTGTGGTGTGCAAGATCTGAGACTATGTGTGAAGTTGTGGATTTAGGATCGAAGAGAATCCCCAAATTCCAAGTATGAAAACCTAGTTGGACCATGAGCACGTGGATTGAGGAATTGATCAATTAAAGGTGAGAAAATTATGCTAAATTGTGATTTATAGTTGTGTTAGCCTTTGGTTAGGATGTGGGTAAAAAATTAGAAGAAAAGAAGTTAAAATATAAGAAAAATGAGTTTGACCCAATATGTGATAAATCTGACAAAATCGATGGATCGAAATAAGTATCCGATCGATCAATTCTGTCAGAGAAAAAATATGAAGGTTTTTGGAAAAACCGATCGATCAAAATAAAACTCGATCGATCAATTTGTGAAACCGACCGATTAGTTTGAACACTGATCGATCGATTTGTGAAAACAGTGTGTGTTTGAGGTTTTCTAAAGGAACCGATCGATCGAAATGAAATTCGATCGATCGATTTAGAAATCGATTCGAGAACCGATCGATCGAATTGTGGCACCAAAATTAGTTGATTTTTTGATAAAATTGACTGATCGAAATGTATTTCAATCGATTGGTTTTGGAATTGATCGATTGGGACAGATTCAGGAATTTGATTTGTTTTGTTAAGGGAACTTGGGGGAAACCTTATACCTTTCCATTTTATGTCATTTTTGGTGCATGAATCATGATTGGATGTGTTCTAAGTATGAGCATGTGTATGTGTGAGAGGGGCTAGCTTGGAATAAGAAGTCTTCATTTTGGCTTCGCTCGAGGTAGGGAAAATTCATTAGCATGTGTATTTAATTACAACTAGCATGAATTTTGTGATATGATAAGGATGCGTGTGATTTGTGAATCTTGACAGTTATTTAGTATTAACTTCATTCATAGTTTTAAATATGAAAAGTGTCTATGTATGTGCACTTAAAAGAAATTGTGTGTGTGTGACATCAGATTTGTGTGTGTGTGAAATTAGCAATGTGTGTGTGTGACATCAGAAAGATATGAATAAGTGTGTGTGTAAGCTTGAAACTTCAAACTTATTATAATTTACCATAATTCACACTGATAAATTATAAGTTAAAGTTAGCACTTTGATTTGAGGTTCACGTGCATGAATACCCTACCGACGTGGCGGTATGTCCGTGACCTGTACGATGGGATATCCATACAATTGTACTTCGATACGGTGGGATATCTATTCTTTGATTATCATTCTACGATAATACTTTGTTCAGCCCAAGTCACCTCGTTCAAAGGGGCTTAGGCACTGTATAAATTATTCATTGAACGACGATGGTTGGAGTTTTCTGATCGGTGCCAAAATGTGACTATATTCACACCTTAATTCCTACATTTAGCTAGCCGATGAAAGCATCTCATGGTGGTTATATAGTTTCAATGTTTACAGGTGTTTCTGACCGTTGGATCGTTAAAGAGCATAAAAGAGGATAATTAAAGATTATGCAGGAGCAATGAACTAAAAGATTAAAAGAAGCATCGAAATTCGTGAAGTAGCTCAACATCCACCAGGAGAATGAAAGCTCTACCCCTATGTGTCAATCGATTGAGAAATATATGTCAATCGATTGATAAGAGAGATAGTTTTGCCCTCTTTATTTTAAATTTGAGGTCAATCGATTGAGAAAGAATTCTCAATCGATTGACGTTATTAGGAAAATGTTTTGCTCGCCCCTATATAAAGAAAGCTACGGCTTTATTTTAGGGGAGGCCCTCTCTCAGCCTTGGCATTTAGAATTATTCTCTCTTTTTCTTTTAGGATTTTCTCTGGGTAGATTGTACTTAGGCTTTTATATTTTTTTCTTTTATAGTTTGTGGGATCATAGATTGTATTTAGGAAAAGTATTGTAAAGAGATCTTTAGTGATAAATAGAAAGTACATATTTAAGAGAATGGCTTTGAGTTTACAACAAGATCGTACACCAAGGATGAGTGGCTAAATCATTTGTTCAAGGAGGATGCGATCCCCAGATAAATAAAATTTTTATGATTAACTCCACAATTTCTTAATTTCATTATAGAATCATTCTGCTAAAAATTGTGTTTAATTGGATATCTTTTGAATGCTTTATTATGACCGTTGATCGAGGTTATCAATGATCGTAATCGCTAGATCTGTACCTGCAGGCCGATCTAGGCTACAGAGTGATTATATGTTCATGGTCGTGATTTAAGAATCTTGAGATACGCTATACTTTTTACATAATTTATACCGCAATGATAGGCTAAGTCATCATTTTTAGATAGGGTATGCCGGATCGATGATCACATTTTCTTACGATTCATTTTTCTAGATAAATGATGGTGTGATTGATGTGTTATGGAATTGTGGGTTTAATGATAGAAAGGTTACAAATCTGGGGTAGCAAATCTCTTAATCATTCCTAAAATTATCCCTTTATTTATTAGAAATTATTCTTGCTCAGATTAGTTTAGTTTTCTTGCATCTAGAATAGTGTGGTAATTATTTGGAAAATCGAACTTTCTCCCTTAGTACTTCCTTGGGTGTTTTAAATCTCTTTAAGGATTAATAAATTTTATATTTTCCTGTGGGTTCGACACCCTTGATTTTACCGTACTACAACCGATCTTGTACACTTGCAAGGGTACATTTTAAAACTGACTAAGTTTTTGGTGCCGCTGTCGAGGAAACGGCGAAATTTTGATAATTCGTAAGAAGATTTGTGTGTTTGTGTGACAGTCAATCGATTGAGACCTCTCCCTCAATCGATCGACTGTGTTCTGTGTTTCTGGTGTGCTGATTAGTCAATCGATTGAGTCGATTGCGTCAATCGATCGACTATTTTGAGTTTTTATTTTTAAAATTCCAACAAGTAAAAATCTGAATTTTTAATTTTGAATTTTGAATATTGAAATTTTGGATTTTTAAAATTTGAATGATAAGAATTTTGAGATTGTTGAAATTTGAAATTTGGAGCTTGAAAGTTGAATTTTGATTTTTGAAATTTGAATTTGGCATTTTGAATTTTGAAATTTAATTTTAAATTGAATTTTGATTTTCTTGTGTGAATTTTGATTTTTGAAATTTAAATTTGGCATTTTGATTTTTGATTTGCAAAATCTTTTTTTTCCTCATTTTCTTCTCTTTGATAAGATTTTGTAGAGTTCCTTTACGGAGTAGAGGATTTTTAGGATCTCTCGTTTAGGATTTATAGGAGTCTTTTATTCTTCTTCTTCTTTTCCTCTTTTAGGTAAGATTTTATAAGATTTTGTGGGATTATTTTTAGATTTTAAAACTTTGAATTTTGAAATTTAAATTATTATTTTTAAAATTTAAATTTTAGATCTTAATTTTTATATTTAATTTTGATTTTTGAAATTCAAAAAAAAATCAAAAAAATTTTAATTTTAATTTAATTAATTTTTTTTTTTTAAAATCAAAATTTAATTTTCTTTGCTTTTGATACTGACTACTGTTCATCATAGAAATCAATCGATTGAAAATTCTCTATCAATCGATTGAGACCAAAATATTATTGCTGTGAAATTGTTAAAATTCTTTCAATCGATTGATATTTCTCTATCAATCGATTGACTAGGCCTCTGATTGCTTGCCATCTCAGCAGAAATTTTTGTGCTGACTAGCTAGACTTTGGAGCCTCGATCGGTTGATTTTAATGCATCAATCGATTGACTGATAAGTCTCTGTTGGAATATTGTTGTGTTTTATTTCAATCGATTGAGACCATTGCTTCAATCGATTGAATCTGAAATCTGTGAGTTTATTATGAATTCATTAATCTTTGTTTTGGGTGTTGGTGCATGAGCTTTACTCGATCTCATCACCCACATCTATGACCGTTGAATCATGAAATTGAAAGGTCTTGCAGAGAGAATCGTAGAACCCGAAGGATTCAGTATCATCATACCAAAACCATGGCAGATCAAAGGCAAGAGAGGAATGGAAACAATCAAAATATTAATAATGGAAATAATAATCATGATGAGGGGCCAAGAACAATGGAGTATTACAATGATCCTGGTATTTACGAAGATCAGGATAGTATCATGCATGCCCCCATTCCAAGAAACCATTATGAATTCAAATCCGCAATGATTCAAATATTACCGATTTTCCATGGTCTATCCAATGAAAATTCACATATTCATTTAAATGAGTTTACTGGGGTGTGTAAAATGTTTAGAGTTCATAATGTCACCGACAAGATAGCTAAGTAACTTGATAATCTCAGTGTATGAGAAATTAAGACTAGGCAAATTGAAACCCACGACAGTTACACTCTAACTGGCTGATAGGTCAGAAAGACGACCCAGGGATATCATTGAAGATGTTTTGTTTGGAATAGATAAATTTGTCTTTCCAGTGGACTTTACTGTTTTGGATATGGAAGCACCTGTTAAATCAACAAATCAAGTCTCAATCATTCTTGGACGTCCGTTTCTCGCAACCGCTAATGCTTGTATTAACTGTCGCACTGGAGTCATGGATGTTTCTTTTGGAAACATGAAAGTCAGACTCAATATATTTCATGCGATGAACCACTTTCCAAATGAGGATGAGGTTGACCGTTTCTACATCGATCAGGTGGACGAAGTAGTGGACGAAGTAGTGGACGAAGCTTTGTCGTCAATGCTGACCAAAGAAGAATTTGAAACTGCCTTATTGGCCATCTATCAGTAGAAAGAAACTGAAAAGAAACAACCAGAAGAGAAGAGGTTGAATTCATCAAGTCAAGATGATAAGTCATGCGTGACTGAGACTAAGGTGGAACCATTACCCATTGAGGCAAAGGTTGAGTTGACACCATCAATCAAGCAACTACCAACTGTTGCATTGAAGCAGCTGCTTGAGTCACTCAAATATGCTTTCTTGGGACCTCAAGAAACATTTCCGATAATAATTTCATCAACATTATTGGAAACACAAGAGCATGAATTGTTGAAGTACTTAAGGACCACAAAGAAGCTATCGGATGGACCTTAGCTGATCTTAAAGGAATTGTTCCATTAATATGTATGCACAAAATACATCTGGAAGATGATATTACACCATCGAGGGAACCACAAAGGCGACTTAATCCTAACATGAAAGAAGTTATTTTAAAAGAGATTATCAAGTTACTCGATGCTGAAATCATCTATGCGATCTCTGATAGTGAATGGATAAGCCCAGTTCAAATAGTTCCCAAAAAGTTAGGAATTACAGTAAAAGAGACTACTGAAGAAGAATTGGTGCCTACACGTGAGACCACTGGATGGCGTATATGTACCAATTATCAAAAATTGAACACCGCCGCGAGAAAGGACCATTTTCCCTTACCATTTATTGATCAGATTCTAGAAAAGTTGGCAGGACAAAAATATTATTATTTTCCTGATGGATACTCGGGATACAATCAAGTGCCTGTATTTCCATCAGATCAAGATAAGATAGCATTTACTTGCCCTTATGGTACCTTTTCTTATCGAAGGATGCCTTTCGGACTTTGCAATGCGCCGGTCACTTTTCAGCGTTGTATGTTAGCAATATTCTCGGATATGGTTGACAAATTTATCGAAGTATTCATGGATGACTTCTCAGTTTTTGGGAGGACCTTCGAAATGTGTCTTAATTATTTGACATAGGTATTACAACGTTGCGTAGAATCTAGTCTTGTCTTAAACTGAGAAAAGAGTCATTTTATGATTCAACAAGGAATTGTGTTAGGACATATCGTTTCCAAGAAAGGAATTGAAGTCAACAAGGCAAAAGTCGACTTAATTGCTAATTTGCCACCACCAAAGAGTGTTCGACAAATTCAATCATTTCTGGGGCATGCGAGATTTTATAAAAGATTTATCAAGGATTTTAGCAAGGTTGCCAAGCCATTGTGCAACTTGCTTGGACAAAATGTTCTATTTGAATTTGATGAGGAATGCATGAAAACCTTCCTAAAACGGTGCGAGTTGTTATCAAATGCACCGATAATCCAACCACCAGATTATTCGCTTCCTTTTGAACTCATGTGCGATACATTGGACTATGCTATTAGAGCAGTCTTAGGGTAAAGGATAAACAAATTACCTCATGTGATTTACTACGCCAGTAAAACACTGATTGATGCACAACTAAATTACACCACCACCGAGAAGGAATTGCTAGCTATGGTGTATGCATTGGATAAATTCCGTTCCTATTTGCTCGGATCGAAAATAGTGGTCTTTTCAGACCACTCTGCATTAAAATATCTGTTAGCAAAAAAGGACACAAAACCAAGATTGATCCGATGGATCTTGCTTCTCCAAGAGTTCAACTTTGAGATCAAAGATAAAAAGGGGTTCGAAAATATTATAGTTGATCATTTGTCACGAATTTTACATGAAGAATCATCTATATTTGAGACCATCCATGACACCTCTCCGGATGAGCAGTTAATGGCAATCGATGCTACAGCTATAAAAGTTTCTTGGTTTGTTAGTATCGTGAATTATTTGGTCACTGGCAGAATCCCTACGCAATGGGATAAAAATGATAAGAGTCTCTTCTTCTCCCACATAAAATACTACTTTTGGGATGAACCATAGTTGTTCAAAGTCTGTTCAGATCAAGTCATCCAAAAATGTGTACCTAAAGAAGAGCAACTGAGCATCATAAATTTTTGTCATGCTGGGGCCTGTGAAGGCCATTTCAGAGGATAAAAGACCGCACAAAAAAATTTTCAAAGCGAATTTTACTGGCCCTCCATCTTTCAGGACACTTAAAATTTTACAAAGAGTGCCAACGATGTCAATAGCTTGGAAATATTTCAAGATGAAATATGATGCCACTGAACCCGATTTTGATTGTTGAAATTTTTTATCTATGGGGGATCGACTTCATGGGTCCTTTTCCCCCATCATTCAGTTATTTATACATTCTGGTGGCCATTGACTACGTTTCAAAATGGATAGAAGCTGTGGCAACCCGATCAAATGACCATAAAGTGGTAGTCAAATTCTTGAAAGAAAATATGTTCAACAGATTTGGGATTCCAAGAGCAATCCTTAGTGATGGCGGTTCGCACTTTTGCAATAGTTACTTTACCACTTTAATGAGAAAATACGGCGTCACCCACAAGGTGGCAACACCGTACCACTCGCAGACTAGTGGTCAAGTAGAAGTGTCCAATCAAGAGATCAAACGAATTTTAGAAAAGACGGTACGACCGGACAGGAGAGATTGGTCGAACCAGTAATCTGATGCTCTTTGGGCATATCGTACTGCATTCAATACACCGATTGGAATGTCGCCATTCAGAATTATATATGGGAAAGTATGCTATCTCCCAGTTGACTTGGAGCATAAGACATGTTGGGCTATAAAAAGATTTAATTTCGATATGCAAGAGGCAGGGTCCAATCGAAGGCTACAGCTGAACGAACTAGAAGAGCTACGCTATGATGTGTATGAAAATTCGAAGATGTATAAGGAACGGTATAAAAAATTACACGATCAATCAATTTCTCGGAAGGAGTTTCACATCGGACAAAAGGTTTGGTTGTTCAACTCTAAAGTTAAGCTCCATCCAGGAAAGTTGAAATCAAGGTGGGAAGGACCATTTCAGGTTGTATCCACTACCGTGCACGGTGCGATTGAAGTTAGAAGTCTGAAGGACAATCGAATTTTCAAAGTAAATGGGCAACGACTTAAACCAATGTTTGAGCCAATGACCCAGTTCAGGATTGAAACGATGTACCTCAGAGACCCAAAAAAGTGAACAATGAAGTGGTCGAGCTGTCGACACATAAACTCAGCGCTTCCTGGGAGGCAACCCAGTGTGCTTTAATATTTTGGGATAGGACTCGTTAGGATTTAGATTTTTAATTCTTTTCAATTTATTTCTTTTTAGTGTTTTTAGATTAGGTTATTTTCATTAGTTCTTTATTTTCTTTCAATAAATGTAGTCAATTGCAATTTCAATAAAAGTTTAATTTAGTTAAATGTCTTTATTTTTATATTTTGATGTTCACCCTTTCACTTGATCCATCATTTGGTTCTCATTCTCGATTGCATTTAACAGGTTTGGGGGTGTCATTCACTTTCCAAAAATTCAACCAATGAGAACATTGGACGATTCAGGTTTGGGGGGGTATTCCTTTCGATTCATATGTGTAGATTTAATTTTTATTTTTAAAAAAAAAAAAAAAAAAAAGGTTGTTCTCGGACTATTAAAAGTGTATCAGTCAATCGATTAAGACAATTGTCTTAATCGATCGACAGATAACCATCAGGCCTATTGGAAGTTGGCAGTAGTCAATCGATTGAGGAAATTGAGTCAATCGATTGACTGATGACCATTAGACTTATGAATTTCAAATTTTACTCTCATATCCTTGAATTGTTAATGATCGGAAAATTGTAAAGAATTTGCCATTGCACCATGATTGTTTTACAAATGCTCATAAATTTTAAAAGTTGAATAATGATGTTCATGATCTATGACCAGAAAGTTTGTACCATCACTTTGCTTTAATTCCAAATTCTGAATTAAGTGTAGAACTTGAAATCCTAAGATTCCAAAGAAAGACTAAAAAACTAGCGAGCTTTGAAACTTTGTCCTCGTTTTTTATGAGTGCTGAAAATTTTCAGAGTATCTTTGAACTTCATTCTTAATTATTGAAATCTCATATATTTTATTTCGATTTGTTGATTTTGCATGTGTTATATTATTGTGCTAGAAATCATTGTGTAAAAACTCAAGGCAAATAGGCATCATTACCATCATGAGGGGAGATGATCAAAGGCTATCTTTGGCTCGTTTGTGCCTAAAATGTCCCACCATACACTGATTTGTCTTGTTGCACCTCCTTTGAACCTTGATTAAAAAACTTTATCCTAAATATTCCTTGTTAAGCCATATTAACCATACCCCACACCAGTTTGAAAAGCCTTACCCTTTTATCTCTGAGAAATTAGGGAGGAGAGCAAGAAAGGAAATAGAAAGTTATGACGATAGTATTTGCAAGGAGTATATGGCAGAAAAATAAAAACGAGAGTAAAGAAGAAAATATATCTTTGTGCAAGAGGTAGAAAAATATGTAAAAGTGGTGTTAAAAAGAAAAAGAAAAGGAGAAAAGTGATAAAAAGGAAAAAGCTTCTGAAAGGTTCGAAAAAGAAAGTGTGAAAAATAAAATAAAAAATCAATTGTGTTTCTTTTTCCAATTTCTTAGAGATATTTGAATCCAATTTCCCCTTTCTTCCTTAACCTTTACCCGAGCCCCATTACAACCTTAGGAAAGGCCTTCTTGATCTAATCATGAGTGGTAAATGCCTTGTGGAGAATGGTCATATAATGTCTATGATGCTTGGTATATGCATGCTTAGGATACAAATATTGTAACATCCCAGAAATTTCGTACTTAAATAGATCACCTCGGGAAGCGGACCAACTGTTCAGGTGTTTGACCGGGTCAACATTGACTCAGTTGACTTAGTTGAACATGGAGAGATGATAGAGTTAAGTAGAACAAGAGTGATTAGTAGGATGTGTGAGTATATACACTGAGTTAGTTGTATATGCTTTAAACCAAGTTGTAGAGGTATGGGTTATAAGGAGTAAAGGAGGAGTTATTTCCTTTTGAGTGTAAAGAAGAGTTAAGAGAGAAGGAGATAGTAAATGAGGGGAGAATTGTTGAGAAATAAATGAAGAAGAGTAATGAATGCAAACGAGTAACTTTGGCTCGTGAAATCTAGCGAATCGAGCTTGGGATCGAGGAGAGACTTTTGGTTTGGGGTTTGAGAAGCCCTAATAAACTGAGGCTAGGGATCAAAGGAATAATTGATAAAAGGTGAGCTGAATTTTCTTAAGAAATTCTTTAGATTAGTTTGATTAATTAGCTTTATGGTTATATATATACATAGATATAAATATATGAGATTGGTGAAGATTTAGAAGGGGTTGGATGAGTTCAAGAAGTGATGAACTCGATCCAAAGTTGAGAATAGGCAAATTCGATCAAACGATTTTCCAAACCGTTTGAACGAATTTGGCCTGAAGAGATGAATTGAAAAAGAAAAAGGTTTCTAATTAAATAATTCGAACGAAATATAATTCGTTCCTTCGATTTTGGAAACCGTTCGATCGAAATAAAAATCAATCGAACGGTTTTGCTCAGATGAGAAAAAGGTATATGGAGAATTCGTTCGAACGAAATAAAAATCATTCGAACGATATTGAATTTCGTTCGAACGATTTAGAAACCGTTCGAACGATTTTGAGAATCGTCCGAACGATTTTAAATCATTCGATCGATTTGAATGAAATTAAGTTTTAAACCTATTTTGATTTGTAAATTGTGTGTGGTTGAACATTAGGCCTTATGAACCAATGTTTAAACACAATAGTGATGTTCTTTGTGTATTGACTGTACGTAGGTTGAATCGGACCATTGGGTTACTAATAGTTTGATCGGATTAGAGAATCCAAGGATTCGAGATGCTTTGAGGTAGGGGAATATCTAAACTAGTACATTGTATTATGAGAACATATGTAGTGATAGTTTATGATGCATGTTTCTTTAAAGATTGTTTTGAGTTGTAGTTAATGCAACGAGTAGTGTTTAATGGAAATGGTGTGTGTTTACACAAATATAAGAGTAAACTGTTAAGTAAGAGTTAAATCATCCCAGGGATGTAAGAGCACATAGGCATCGCAGAGATGCATAAGACAACTTGACATCCCAGGGATGTATGGTGGACGTAAAGATCCACATTAAGAGACAAATAGTAAATATGATTGCATAGGCTGAGGGTTATTATCTTTTAGCACAAATTCACGGTGAACAACTATATTTATTGCACAATTGGATTTAAGGTTCAGAGAATACCCAATCGACGCGGCGGGATAACCATGACTAACTCGGCAGGATATCCGTGACCGGTACGGCGGCTAATCCGTACACTAGCAGACATCCCGGGGATGTATAGTAATAGTGTGCCCGTCGCCTAAGAGAAAAGGGATGGGACAATTTCATGAAAAATAGTCTGATTAGATGACGATGGAGGGTATTCCATCGGGGCTAGATGCTATATTGCTCGGAGGTTCTTTAAGTTAAGATTTAAGTCATCATCTCAGCCTGATAGTAACTAAGGGAACTAGTAGTCATTGAAAGAAATACATCAGTAGAGTAATAAATGTAGTCAAATTATTTTATCACATCTTAAAGTTATTTTTCAAGAAATGCCATATCTGTGAGTGCATGTTTTATTCTTGTCATGAAATATATGTTTGTAAGATGGATATACTTGCTGTGATATTGCCCTATTGAGCTAGGATGTAGCTCACCCTTTGACTATATGTTACAGGTGACGATTTAGGAATTGATGATAGCTTAGGAGTTGCTACTTGTGAGGGTGATCCCAGAGATTCAGAGTACTTTCCAAGGGAGGAGTATGAGCCTCCTCCGGAGAGATTCTTCTAGAAGACTTGCTGCGTATTTTGATAGTATTTTGTAAGGAGAGAGAGAATTACAGCTTGGTATGTCCAGCCTTGTTTTGTAAGAGTAAATGCATCTGTAATATTCTTTTGTCAAACCATTGAGAGTGACCGTAGCTACGACACTGATGGTTCGGGTTGGTTCTTTTGTTCATGCGGAGTCATGAAATCATAACTATCTTTTGGATAAGTATTTTTGGATTAACATATAGTAGAAATGGAGATATATTTTTCATTAGTTTCTTATGCTTTAATATGATGAATGGGATGTACCAAGTGTTCCGCACGTACATTATGGGGCACGGCCTCAAGGGCTGTGCCGATGGCACATGTTTCGGGGTGCCAAAATCCGGGCTATCACAGTTGGTATCAAAGCACCTTTTTTTAGATTTTCTGACAAGTCTTAGACTTTTGTTGGAGTGAAGGGATCTTCTGCTAACGAAACCTTGGTTTCATGTGCAGAGCGCGATGTCTTCTGGAATGAGGGGTCGACCGAGAGGTACCCAGAATAGAAACCAAAGAGGTGAAGAAGGGTTTTAAGCAGGGTCTAGTAGTAGAAACCAAGAGAATTCTCGAGAAGGAGATCGGAGGGGTGAAACGACTGATCGGATCGCATTGGCTATGGAGACTATGGCCACTGCGATGGCCCAGCAGATACAGCAGACTGCGATACTGGCTGAGCAGACGTCACTATTGGCGGCGAATAATGTCAATAATGCCAATAGTCATCAGCCACCACCACCACCTCCTCCAGCGTTGTTGCCCTCGTCTCTTATGGATTTTAGGAAACTCAGACCTCCTAGCTTCTATGGGCAGACGGACCCGTTAGAAGCAGAGAAATGGCTGAAGCAAATAGAGAAACTTCTGGACAGACTACGGAGTACAGAAAGTGAGAAGGTAGGATGGGCTTCCTTCCAGTTGGAGGGAGATGCCGATCCATGGTGGAAGTCTGTGCTGAGGAGAAGAGAAGTTGAGGACCCTCACCGTCTATGGACTTGGGCGGAGTTTGTAAGGGAGTTCAATAGGGAGTATTTCCCTAAGCAAGTGCGAGTCCAGATGAGGAGAGAGTTCACAAACCTACAGCAAAGAGGCATGTCGGTCCAAGAGTACGATGTAGAGTTCACACGGTTATCTCGATTTGCACCGGAGCTAGCATCTACAGAAATCATGAAGGTGGCCAAATTTGAAGAGGGTTTAAGACCAAACATATGTGAAAGAGTGTCAATCTTCGAACTAGAACGCTATGCGAATGTGATGGGAAAGGCCATAGTAGCCGAAAGGGATATATATGGGGTGTACAAGAGAAGAGATCAACACGACGGGATAGGAACAGCTCAAGGGGGAGCGAGTGAGTATAGCTCAGGAAACAAAAAGCCGAGATTTACCACGCCGACTCCACTCTCTAGATAGGGCACGTATACAAATTTCTCTAGGCCACCTACGTCCGCGTTGGCAAGACCGATCCGATATGAGAACCCTACAGCCACCACAGGAGTATCTGCTACCCAAGGCATCTCTCGGGCAGCCTCTTCTACTCTAAGGGAGACATTTGTCAAATGCGGCAAGCCTCATAGAACGATGGATTGTAGAAGGGGAATGCAAGGGTGCTACTGATGTGGGAAGCTAGGCCACATAATTAAGGATTGCCCGGAGATGAGCAAGGGAAGAACGGCTTCTGTTTTTGCACCACAAACCATACAAGCTAAGAGGCCAATTGTATAAGGGAAAACTTATGCAGTTACGGCAGAGGACGCTCAAAACTCCAATGATATCATTCAAGGTGAGTTCTACTTGAGTTTAATTACCATGCTATCAAATATAACATTTACAATGAATTAGTAGAAAAACATTGTCTTTTTCTTGTGTAGATTAAGTGCCATTTAAGAGTTTTGTTGGTCACTTGCGTATCATGTTTAAATAAGTGACACGAGTGAAATGCTGAGATGTGTGTGCACTATAGGTACCCTATATGTGTATGGGAAGGAGTCGTGGAGCGTACGAGGCTAGAGCATTGATAGACCCAGGGTCTACTCATTCATTTGTTACTCCTCGATTTGTAAGAAGGATGAGGATCAAGCCAGAGACATTAGATTTCGTCTTGGCTGTGACTGTTCCAACTGGACCGGTAGTTGATGCAAACTTAGTCTGCAAGTCAGTAACCGTAGCTATTAAAGATGGAGAGGTCTTTGAGTTGTCAGCAAATCTGATTCTGTTAGACATGCAGGGATTTGATGTAATCCTTGGCATGGACTGGTTGTCAAAACACTGTGCAACGGTCGATTGCAAAAATAAGATTGTCATCTTTAGGTCGAATACAAGGAGATCATTTCAATTTGTTGGAGTAAGAACGTAATTCCTACCACTTGTGTCCGCCATCAAGGCCGAACGCCTAATCAGAAATGGATGCAGTGGTTACTTGGCCTTCTTGATGGATGACAAGGAAAGAAAGAATGTTATTATGGAAATCGCAGTAGTGTGCGAGTTTGAAGATGTCTTCCCAGAGGAATTACCAGGCTTACCTCCAGATTGAGAGGTGGAGTTTGCTATAGAATGGCTCCGGCCGAGTTGAAGGAGTTGAAGGAATAACTATAAGAACTTTTAAATAAGGTGTTTGTCAGACCAAGTGTATCCCCTTGGGGTGTGCCGGTCTTGTTTGTTAAGAAGAAGGACGGGTCAATGAGGTTATGCATTGACTACCGTCAGTTGAACAAACTCACTATAAAGAACAAGTATCCGTTGCCAATAATAGATGATTTGTTTGACCAGCTACAGGGAGTAAAGTATTTTTCAAAATTTGACTTGAGGTCGAGATATCATCAGCTCAAGGTCAAGGCAAAAGACATTCAAAAGACTTCTTTTAGGACGAGATACGGACACTAAGAGTTCTTAGTGATGCCGTTTGGGTTGACGAATGCGCCGGCGTCCTTCATGGATTTAATGAATCGGGTGTTTAAACCACACCTGGACTCTTGCGTCGTTGTATTTGTCGATGATATCCTCATCTACTCCAAGTCAAGGAAAGAACATGAGGAGCATTTGAGATCCGCTCTACAAACGCTGCGTAAACACCAATTATACGCCAAACTCAGTAAGTACGAGTTTTGGTTAGAGGAAGTTACCTTTTTGGGGCACGTCGTCTCAAAAGATGGTGTCACGGTGGATCCTACTAAGATTGAGGCAGTAGTGTAGTGGGAGCAACCAAAGACGGTCACCGAGGTACACAGTTTCCTTGGTTTAGCCGGGTATTATAGACGCTTTGTGGAAGGTTTTTCCAAGCTATCGGGCCCACTGACCAAACTCACAAGGAAAGATGTACGATTTGAATGGACCGATGCGTGTGAAGCGAGCTTTCAAGAACTGAAGAAGTGACTTATCTCAGCCCCGGTACTTGCAATCCCTTCAGGCAGTGGAGGTTTTGCAATTTATAGTGATGCTTCTCATAATGGCTTGGGTTGTGTGCTAAACCAGTATAAAAAGGTGATTGCTTATGGGTCGAGACAGTTGAAGGACCATGAGAAGAATTACCCGACTCATGGCCTCGAGCTCGCAGCAGTCATTTTCGCATTGAAGATATGGCGACACTATTTGTATGGGGAGACCTTTGAGATTTTCACTAACCATAAAAGCCTCCAATATTTATTTACACAGAAAGAGCTAAACATGAGGCAGAGAAGGTGGATGGAATTTCTCAAATATTATGACTGCTCTATCCAATATCACCCAGGCAAGGCTAACGTGGTCGCGGATGCTTTGAGTCGGAAGGGTTCAGCTCAGTTGGCTAACCTGATACTGGGAATGCACAGGTGGAAATTGTTTGAAGATCTGTCGATGTATGATGCAATGATAGAAGTACAAGCTTCAGGTACTCTGTTGGCCAATATTTCAGTTCGGCCGATGATCTTCCAACACGTGCACGAGTTGCAGATGAAAGATACCAAGTTAGTTAGGATTCGAAAGGAAGTGATGGAGGGTACTCGACCGGATTTGTCACGACCTCAGATTTTTGAGATAAGTGCACGGTATGCATTACACATAGGTATATGTGTTTCACAAGGAGACCAAAACGAATCAAAGACACTAAGTGTGTACGTGGGAAACACACTAGTATACCCCTAACTTATAGATATAAAAGTGAAAGAGAGAGAGAGAGAGAGAGAGAGAAACCTTTACGTAACTCTATTCTAACCTAAATAGAGAGAAGGAGAATATAGAGAGAAAGAAGAAAAGAGCCTAGTAGAGAACTAGGGTTTGTTGGGACTTAAGACGGCAAAGGAGATTAGAGGAAATGACGGGAGGAAGAACCAGGGAGGCCAGATAGCCTAGTAGATATTCGAATCATAAATCGGACCGGTGCGTGACTCATCGTCAGAGGTACGTTAAGGACATGATAGATGCCTAGGAATGTTTTAAATAGTAGGAAAGATGTTGGCTAAATGTTTCCTTGTATGAGATTAAGGTTAAATGATGGATGGAAACATGTTCGCGATCTGATCGAGGGAAAAAAAATCATTGTTCCTCGCTCGAGCGGTCTAAAAAGGCTCGCTCGAGCGAGGATGAACAGAGAAAAGTATAACTCTGGGCTCGCTCGAGCGGTCCCCAAAACTAAAGGGAAGCTCGCTCGAGTGAGGGTCCACAATAATAATTCGAAAGCTCGATTTAACCGCTCGAGCGACCTCGATTTAACCGCTCGAGCGAGGTCAAGAGACCGCTCGAGCGAGGATAAGTGGCCGCGCGAGCGAGGTCTGGTGACCACTCAGATCTTGGTTTTTCGAATATAAGAAACTTGGGGGTCATACACCCCAATGACTTTAGATTGTTCTAAACCTATTTTTGAAATGTAGGTTTGATGCATTATAACCCTCTCTGCAGCGTGCCTTGAGATTCGTCGAGGTAGGGAATATTCTTGAAACATGTGCATTATTCCGTGAACTCATATGCGTAGTATAATCTATTTAAATAGTCACATATTTCATGAACCCTCATGATAAGGGTGTGTGTGTGTGTTACAACGTGAAAATCTTGAAGTCCCCAGGGGACGAAAAATCATGTAGTTCAATCAAAGAAGGGTGCAACAGCAGTATGGGGCATCCCAGGGATGCAGATGAAAACTAACAGAGAAACGAAGGTAATGTGATAAGGCCTAATGTAATATAATTAGCACAATCACGGTGAATAACTATATGTAAAGCACATTGATATTTTTATTATTTAAGGTTGATTAGAATACCCCACCGACGTGGCGGGATACTCACGACTGACTCGGCAGGATATCTGTGACCGGTACGGCGGCCAATCCGTACATTTATAACACATCCCAGGGATGTAGATTGAGAATAGACCTAGCCGCCTATGAGAAAGGGGCCCGAGCAGTATTCCCAGGGAATACATATAACAACTGTCTAGTTAGACGACTATGGCGGGTATTCCATCGGGGCTCGATGCTATATTGCTCGAGGACTACTTAAGTTAAGATTTAATTAATTAGGCCAAATTCACAACTAAACTAATAAGGAGATTAAACAAAACCATGCTAAGTAACGACCAAAAATCATTGGGTTATTCCCTGTTATTCAATTTGTTGTCCATAAGTGATTACTTTATAATTCTATGCTTGTCAAATTACTGACATATGTGGGAAGGTTGATCTATATGTTCTTTTTGTTTTCCCTACTGAGCTAGGATGTAGCTCACCCCCTTAGACTATATGTCGCAGGTCCAGGACTAGCGGCAGCAAAGACTTCGGAAGAAGCTGATCCAAGGGCTTCGGTTTTTGTGCCCACAGAAGAGTCAGAACCTCCTCCTGAGGAATTCTTCTAGGAAACCCGCTGCATACTTTGAGAGTGAGTTGAGAGAGTACTATGTATGGCTTGGTATATCAAGCCTCTTTATTTCGAATGTTTTAATTACCATTCCTTGACAGAATGCCTAGGATGAACTGTTATTACTAAACATTTGGGTAAGTTCTTATGTCCATGAGTTGGCATGGGACAAGGACTGCCTTGCGACACCTTGATTATTTTGTTGAGTTTTTTTTTGTAGCTACGAGTGCTTCAATTTCATTTTTAGTTTTTATATACCAATGTTTCATAAGGAACCCGGGGCACGGCCTTGAAGGTCGTGCTGATGGCACGGATTTCAGGGTTTCGAAGTTCGGGCTGTCACAGGATTTCTCTATAAGGGAGGATGGTTCCTTATTATTCAGGGGACGCCTCTGTATTCCTGCTGATGCCGGTCTACGACAGACTATTTTGGATGAGGCACACAAGTCGAAGTACGCAATCCATCCGGGTAGTACCAAAATGTATCAAGATCTACGTAAGAACTACTGGTGGAGAGGTATCAAACACGACGTAGCAGAGTAAGTGTCAAAGTGTTTGACGTGTCAGCAAGTAAAAGTCGATCATCAACACCCTGCTGGTTTGTTACAACCTCTACCTATACCGGAATGGAAGTGGGAATCTATCTCCATGGATTTCATTGTGGGATTGCCACGGACTGTGAAAAGGTATAACGCCATCTGGGTTGTTGTAGATAGATTAACAAAAATGGCTCATTTCTTACCCTACAACACCATGTATACGGCGGGCAAACTTGTAGAACTCTATATGAAAGAGATAGTATGCCTACATGGTATTACAAGCAGTATTGTATCTGATCGTGACCCGATGTACACTTTAAAGTTTTGGCAGAAATTTCAAGAAGGTATGGGTACTCGGTTAGATTTCAGTTCAGCGTTCCATCCACAAACTGATGGGCAGACGGAACAAGTAAACCAAGTGATCAAAGATATGCTCAAGGCGTGCATGCTTGAATTACAAGGATCATGGGACCAACATCTTCCCTTGATCGAGTTTGTGTATAATAATAGTTTTCAAGCAAGCATCGGCATGGCGTCGTACGAAGCTCTCTATGGTCGGCAATGTCGATCGCCCATCAACTGGGAAGAGACCGGAGAAAAATTTGTGCTTGGTCCGGATGTTCTAGAAGATAATGCCATGGTTGTCCGGATGATAAGGGAACAACTGCGATCAGCACAGAGCCGACAAAAGAGTTATGCTGATGTCAAGAGAACGAGCCTAGACTTCACAGTGGGCGATCATGTATTTGTGAAGGTATCCCCTATGAGGGGTGTGATGCGGTTCGGAAGGAAAAGGAAGCTCAGTCCTCGTTATGTCGGACCCTTTGAAGTTTTGGGTCAAGTCGGAGAAGTAGCCTATCGCATCGGATTACCCCCATTGTTTGATAGGGTGCACAATATCTTTCATATCTTTATGCTTCAAAAGTACGTAAAGGACCCCACGCACATTCTAAGCGGTTAGCCAATTGAGTTACATGAGGATATGACAATCGTTGAAGACGCTACACAAATCTTGGACCGAAAGGAGCGAACTCTACGCACTAAGGTCATTCCATTAGTACTCGTCAAGTGGGGCAACCATCCTATTGAGGAAGCAACTTGGGAGAGAGGCTGAGATTCGGGATTTGTATCCCCATTTGTTTGAGTAACAGAAATTGTGAATGATAGGTGCTGAGTGTGGGGAATATGTTTAAAATGTTTGTAAATGTGGGAACAATCTCAATTTATGCTATATTAGCATTATGTGTTAATCTCTACGAGTTGAATATTGTGTGTGAAACTAGCCGAAACTTTGTGAAAATCTACATGTACCTAATTAGTGAATTAGCGAAGACTATGACTGATCTGTGAGTCACGTGTAAGGTAATCATTCACGTTTGAAAGGGAATGCACGTTGCTTGAAAATGACGATTGATCCATGGTGGTGCATGAAGAAGTTGCCTCATTTTGATGAATAGTCTCAAAGGCATGAGGGCACACCCTCACTTTCAAACATTTGGTTTTTCGTTTGATCAAATTTGAAATTCGATCAAACAAATTTCTGAAGGTCAAAGCAACAAGTATAGCCAGAAATCGTTCGAACGATTTTCCAAATCGTTCGAACGAAATGTAACTACCAGTAGGCACAAATGAGTTCTCAGAGAATCGTTCGAATGATTTTCCAAATCGTTCGAACGAAATACTTTGGCCAGTGAGATGGATAATGGCCTAAAATTTGCATCTGTGAAACTGTTCGATCGATTTACAAAAATCGATCGAACGAAAATTTTTGGGGCATTTTAACTAGGGTAATTCGTTCGATCGAAATCCAATTCATTTGAACGAATTTTTGTGCTAGCATTAAAGAGTTAGAAACCGATCGAACGAATTTCAATTCGTTCGATCGATTTTGCAATCTATATATTGTTGCTTTCAATTTTTTTCATTCGTTCGAAAGCCAACAACTCTCTCTTGCTTCCTTTCTTCTTGAGAGAGCTCTAGGGTTTACAAGGGTCAACGATTTTCATTGTTTCCGGCCACGTTCAAGGTTGGAGTTGCACGGGCACACCTTCTTCTCACGTAGGAGGTAATCACTAACCTCTTTTGATTTCTTCATTCCCCTAGAAATTGAAACAATTAGCGCTAAACCCTTCATTTTAGACCTTAGGCAGTGAGTAAACTGCAATGCCACCAAAGACTCGACAAGCCACGGCGAGTGCGGCTCCGAAGAAACCCACTTTGGTTTCCTCTTCTCAACAGCCACCGAGGAAGCCCCCTACGGGTCTTTCATTGGAACCACCCTCACAGCCACCTCCACCACCTACACGTGAACGACCAAATGAATAGTGGTCAGACAAGGGTTTTGAACCCGAGTGGATAATCGGTCCTAAAACTTTTGCCAAGCATGATGAAACGCATTGGGCGTTCGATTACATTTCCACTGCTGGTTTAACGAGTATCCTTAGACCATGCAACGATAGTTATTACCCTAGAATCGTTCGGCTCTTTTACCAGAACATGGAAATCATTAAGGACCCAACCATTTTAAAGACAAAAATAGATAATCAACCATATACGTTTACTTTTGATGACATGGCCGATGCGTTGGAATGCTTCCACACGTATAACCATGAGGATATAGCCTTAGCTGAGCCTTTTTCAAAGGCATTGGACTATGAGTATGTCGCCGCTCATATGACCCATGGCCGAACAGGTTCGGGTCATTCTATCAAACGAGTTGATTTACCCTGTGACCTCTGGATGCTTGATTCCATCATCCACTATAATTTGTACCCGTTACACCATCGGACCGAAAGGGTAGGTGAGGTTCAAATGGCACTTTTTGCCGCATTTAATGGACGATGGTTCAATGCCCCCAAAATGGTTTTGGAGGTATGCCCGGAAGAAGATGTTGCCCAATGTTAAGAAATCAATTGACAACATGCCATATGCGAGACTTATTTCACTTATGGTAGAAGACTACGCGGGGGACGATACCTACACCCTCTCCCCAAATGAGTTTAAACTGACCGGAAATGTTCAACAATTCACCATGGTTGATTGGAAATGGACGTACGTTAAGCTCGTTAAGAAGCCATTAGCCGAAGTGCCACCCCAACCGGAACCCCAACCTCAAGACCAACCACCGCATGCCACCCCAGTTTATGATGAAACTACTGCTCATTTTCCTCCGCAGCAGCCTGTTGGTCAACATGCTCAGGAGCACGCACCACCGCCCCATGAGGATCTTCCTACCCCAACGATTGCATATCTCTATATCTTGTTAGAGGCCAACACGCGTCAAATGGCGGAGAATATTCGGCTCCTCAACCGCCGGTTGGATTATTATGACGCCCTGCATGCCGAGACGATGTGTTTCATGTACCCCGATGACTATCTTCAGCGCATGGCGGCAGCGTAGGCATGGGTCTCAGGAGCGTCGACTTCTGGTGCGAGCGGGCATGATGGTGATGGCAGCGATCCGCCTGGTGATGAGGGGTCATGAGTGCTCCTTGTTTGGTGAAAATTTTTGGGTTAATTTTATTTTGGGCTGTAAATTTTTTGATAAACTGTAAATTTAAAACAGGTACCCGAGGACAGGTTTCCTCTTGGACAATCGTGGCATGGTTGCCACTCAGCACCATATGCAAATTTTATGATAAATATGTCTTTGGTGTTTTGTAATGTGCCATGATTAGTTGATTGCGTGATTGGCGATGCACTATAAATTCTATGTGTGGTTGTTTGTTCCTAGATTGTGTTTCTAACCTACTGGGGTTTTGTTGTGAAAAATTTTATAACTATGGATAACCTGTGCTGTGTGAGTGCGTCCATACCGAGGTGTGGGGGAGGGCGAGGCCCTTCAGTATAATTTTCGGGGACGAAAATTCTTAAGGAGGAGAGAATGTAACATCCCAGAATTTTCGTACTTAAATAGATCACCTCGGGAAGCGGACCAACTGGTCAGGTGTTTGACCGGGTCAACATTTACTTGATTGACTTAGTTGAACATGGGGAGATGATAGAGTTAAGTGGAACAAGTGTGATTAGTAGGATGTGTGAGTATATACACTGAGTTAGTTGTATATGCTTTACACCAAGTTGTAGAGATATGGGTTATAAGGAGTAAAGGAGGAGTTATTTCCTTTTGAGTGTAAAGAAGAGTTAAGAGAGAAGGAGAGAGTAAATGAGGGGAGAATTGTTGAGAAATAAATGAAGAAGAGTAATGAATGCAAACGAGTAATTTTGGCTCGTGAAATCTAGCGGATCGAGCTCGAGATCGAGGAGAGACTTTTGGTTTGGGGTTTGAGAAGCCCTAATAAACTGAGGCTAGGGATCAAAGGAATAATTGATAAAAGGTGAGCTGAATTTTCATAAGAAATTCTTTAGATTAGTTTGATTAATTAGTTGTATGGTTATATATATACATAGATATAAATATATGAGATTGGTGAAGATTTAGAAGGGGTTGGATGAGTTCAAGAAGTGATGAACTCGATCCAAAGCTGAGAATAGGCAAATTCGATCAAACGATTTTCCAAATCGTTTGAAAGAATTTGGCCTGAAGAGATGAATTGAAAAAGAAAAAGGTTTCTGAGTAAATCGTTCGAACGAAATATAATTCGTTCCTTCGATTTTGGAAACTGTTCGATCGAAATAAAAATCAATCGAACGGTTTTGCTCAGATGAGAAAAAGGTATATGGAGAATTCGTTCGAACGAAATAAAAATCGTTCGAACGATATTGAATTTCGTTCGAACGATTTAGAAACCGTTCAAACGATTTTGAGAATCGTCCGAACGATTTTAAATCATTCGATCAATTTGAATGAAATTAAGTTTTAAACCTGTTTTGATTTGTAAATTGTGTGTGGTTGAACATTAGGCCTTATGAACCAATGTTTAAATACAATAGTGATGTTCTTTGTGTATTGACTGTACGTAGGTTGAATCGGACCATTGGGTTACTAATAGTTTGATCGGATTAGAGAATCCAAGGATTCGAGATGCTTTGAGGTAGGGGAATATCTAAACTAGTACACTGTATTATGAGCACATATGTAGTGATAGTTTATGATGCATGTTTCTTTAAAGATTGTTTTGAGTTGTAGTTAATGCAACGAGTAGTGTTTAATGGAAATGGTGTGTGTTTACACAAATATAAGAGTAAACTGTTAAGTAAGAGTTAAATCATCCCAGGGATATAAGAGCACATAGGCATCGCAGAGATGCATAAGACAACTTGACATCCCAAGGATGTATGGTGGACATAAAGATCCACATGAAGAGACAAATAGTAAATATGATTGCACGGGCTAAGGGTTATTATCTTTTAGTACAAATTCACGGTGAACAACTATATTTATTGCACAATTGGATTTAAGGTTCAGAGAATACCCAACCGACGCGGCGGGATAACCGTGACTGACTCGACAGGATATCCGTGACCGGTACGGCGGCTAATCTGTACACTAGCAGACATCCCAGGGATGTATAGTAATAGTGTGCCCGTCGCCTAAGAGAAAAGAGAGGAGGACAATTCCATGAAAAATAGTTTGATTAGATGACGATGGAGGGTATTCCAACGGGGCTTGATGCTATATTGCTTGGGGATTATTTAAGTTAAGATTTAAGTCATCATCTCAGCCTGGTTGCAACTAAGGGAACTAGTAGTCATTGAAAGAAATACATGAGTAGAGTAATAAATGTAGTCAAATTATTTTATCACATCTTAAAGTTATTTAAATATAGTCAAATTGTTTTATCACATCTTAAAGTTATTTTTCAAGAAATGACATATCTGTGAGTGCATGTTTTATTCTTGTCATGAAATATATGTTTGTAAGATGGATATACTTTATGTGATATCGCCCTATTGAGCTAGGATGTAGCTCACCCTTTGACTATATGTCACAGGTGTCGGTCTAGGAATTGATGATAGCTTAGGAGTTGCTACTGGTGAGGGTGATCCTGGAGATTCAGAGTACTTTCCAAGGGAGGAGTCTAAGCCTCCTCCGGAGAGATTCTTCTAGAAGACTTGCTGCGTATTTTGATAGTATTTTGTAAGGAGAGAGAGAGAGAGAGAGAGAATTACGGTTTGGTACGTCCAGCCTTGTTTTGTAAGAGTAAATGCATCTGTAATATTCTTTTGCCGAACTATTGAGAGTGATCGTAGCTACGGCACTGATGGTTCGGGTTGGTTCTTTTATTCATGCAGAGTCATGAAATCAGAACTATCTTTTGGATAAGTATTTTTGGATTAACATATAGTAGAAATGGAGATATATTTTTCATTAGTTTCTTGTGCTTTAATATGATGAATGGGATGTACCAAGTGTTTCGCACATACATTATGGGGCACGGCCTCGAGGGCTGTGCCGATGGCAAGAGTTTCGGGGTGTCAAAATCTGGGCTATCACAAATATCTTCCTAATAAGATTTCTTTTAAATATTTTTTGATGCACCGTCTTTCTTATAACATGTGAGTTTTTCTAATTTGTGTTGTAATTTCATCTCACATATGGGTGAAAAGTAAAACTATTCATCAGAGTAATTTCATTTTGAGTGCATACTTACGGTAAGGATTGAGTCTAGACATGGAATCTAAAGACTTCTAGTTTAAACTTATTCTCAGATTAAAGAATTTTAGCAGTGATAATAGCACATGACACTTTGGGCATGAATCATGAGTAATGGAAAAATAGTGAATTGAATTGAATGAGTATTAATAAAATGAGCATGGCCAAAAGCATCTTAAAGGTTTTCACAGGCATTTAACTACTTAAGGGCATGACTATAATTCTGGAATTTATTAGTTTATGAAGTTTGTAGGTATCTTCACTGGAAACCTTCCGGAGACACTACTCCTCCACTAGGGATCACGTAGGGGTTTAAATGCTTATTGCATAGGCTAAATGCAATCGTGTTCCCTACGAAAGTGGCAGTCATTTTATTTGCTAAATTGTTAGTTATTTTTCATTCTCTTTGATCGAGGACTAGCAAAGTGTAGGTTTGGGAGTGTGGTCAGTGCCGAAATGTGACTATATTTTACACCTTAATTCTTACATTTAGCTAGCCGATAAAATCATCTGATGGTGGTTATGTAGTTTCAATGTTTATAGGTGTTTCTGACCGTTGGATCGTTAAAGAGCATAAAAGAGGATAATTAAAGGTTACGCAGGAGCAGTGAACCAAAAGGTCAAAAGAAGCATCAAAATTCGTGAAGTAGCTCAACATCCACCAGGAGAATGAAAGCTCTACCCCTATGCGTCAATCGATTGAGAACTATATATCAATCGATTGAAAAGAGCGATAGTTTTGCCCTCTTTATTTCGAATTTGAGGTCAATCAATTGAGAAAGAAGTTTCAATCAATTGAGGTTATTAGGGAAATGTTTTGCTCACCCCTATATGAAGAAAGCTACAACTTTATTTTAGGGGAGGCCATCTCTCAGCCTTGGCATTTAGAATTATTCTCTCTTTCTTTTAGGATTTTCTCTGGGTAGATTGTACTTAGGCTTTTACATTTCTTTTCTTTTACAGTTTGTGAGATCATAGATTGTATTTAAGAAAATTATTATAAAGAGATCTTTGGTGATAAATAGAAAGTACATATTTAAGAGAATAACTTCGAGTTTACAACGAGATCGCACACCAAGGATGAGTGACTAAATCATTAGTTCAAGGAGGATGCGATCCCCAGATAAGTAATATTTTTATGATTAACTCCACAATTTCTTAATTTCATCATGGAATCATTCTGCTAAAAAGTGTGTTTAATTAAATATCTTTTGAATGCTTTATTATGACCATTGATCGAGGTTATCAATTATCATAATTGCTAGATCTATACCTGCAGGCAGATCTAGGCTGCAGAGTGATTATATGTTCATGGTCGTGATTTAAGAATCTTGAGATACGTTATGCTTTTTATATGATTCATATCGCAATGATAGGCTGAGTCATCATTTTTAGATAGGGTATGTCGGATCGATAATCACATTTTCTTATGATTCATTTTTATAGATAAATGATGGTGTGATTGATGTGTTATGGAATTGTGAGTTTAATGGTAGAAAGGTTACAAATTTGGGATAGAAAATTCCTTGATCATTCCTAAAATTGTCCCTTTATTTATCAAAAATTATTCTTACTCAGATTAGTTTAGTTTTCTTGCATCTAGAATAGTGTGGTAATTATTTGGCAAATCGAACTTTCTCTCTTGGTACTTCCTTGGGTGTTTTAAATCCCTTTAAGGATTAATTAAATTTCATGTTTCCCTGTGGGTTCGACACCCTTAATTTTACCGTGCTACAACAGATTTTGTGCACTTGCAAAGGTACATTTTAAAGTCGACCATTTTCCCATCAGTATATGTGTGGCTCTCGATGCTATATATGCTCGAGAGAGTAGTTAAGTAATTGCTTTAAGTGTGTGTGTTGTAAGAGCAAGTTTTAGAAACCATGAGTAGTGTGTTTTGAAATATGCATCAGATATTCTTTTTGTGTCAATTTAAATACTTTTAAATTATGAATCTTAGTAAGAAAAATATGTTTTGAATTATGTCATGAGATATATGTGCGATGTGAAAATATGCATGTTAGTTATATTTCCCTATTAAGCTTAGATGTTAGCTCACCCCTCGACTGTATGTCACAGGTACAGGTGTGGATGCAGGTACTTAGGACATAGATCATGAGGTCCCTGAGTAAGTGCCAGATGAGGAGACTGACGAGAGAGTGAAAGCTTGGAGTTAATGCAAATCAAGAGAAGATCGAGTAATAAATGTCGGATTCAACGTGATTGGAATCGTTGGAGCCGAAGCTAGGAACCCTAACCATTCAAGCTTTTAAGAGATTGATTTGAGGTGAGTCTTATTAGAAATAAATGCATAGATGTTTGATGATTAAATTCAGTCAAGTGTAGTTAAAAACATATAATTAAATGATAGAAAAGAAAGAAAAATAGAGAGAAAAAGATTTGAAAGAACAGCTCGAAAAGGGGTTGAGTTCTGGCCAAATCGATTAATCGATTTTGGTCTAGAAGTTAAAAAAGCAAGAATGCCCGAGTTCGATTAATCGATCTGAAAATTGATTAATCGATTTTGAAAGTCGATCAATCGATTTAGAAATCGACTAATCGACTGAGTACCTCCAGTGGCTGGAGAGATAAGGCTTGGGGAAATCAACTAATCGAATTGGGAAATCAATTAATCGATTTTAGATTTTGATTAATCGATTTGGGATCAATTAATCGATTTTGGATTTTCGACTACTCGATTTAGGGATCAATTAACTATCTGTGGGATTTTTGATTAATCGATTTGGGATCGATTAATCGATTTTGGATTTTCGATTAATCGATTTGAGAATCGATTAATCAATTTAGGGTTTCGATTAATCGATTTTGGAGATCGATTAATCAATTTTGGCAGTTTGACTTGACTTCTTAATTGGACCTTGGGGTTCATGGAGGGTCTTGGACCTTCTCTATTACGTCTTTATTAATGTGTTGCATATGTTATGGTGTATCATAGGTGGTACGTGTGAATGCTAGCATAAGGAGCCGTGTGGGACCTTGATGCTTGGACCTTCAGAGACTTAACGTAGGGAACACCTTGAACATGTACATTAATTGCAAGAGCATGTATGTAGTGATATAGAAATAAATTGATAATACTTTAAATCATGAGAATCTTTGTAAAAAGGGTGTGTGTGCATGTGACACCAAGAAAGTAAATGAGAATGAAACATCCCCAGGGGATGAGAAAGTGATAAAGGCATCAGTGTGATGCGAGTAAATTAGACATCCTAGGGATGTAAGTGAAATTGTAAAGTCTGATTGAATAATAACTGATAAGGCCTAATTAATATAAAGTAGCATATTTACACAGTGAATAGTTCAACTATATGTAAAGCACATGATATTTTTATTATTTCAGGTTTAAACAAAATACCCCACCGACGTGACAGGATACCCACAACTGACTCGACAGGATATTCGTGACCGGTACGGCGGCCAATCTGTACACCGATACGGCGTTCTATCCATACGCAGTAGCACATCCAGGGATGTTGAGATGAGATTTAACCCCGTCGCCTATGAGAAAGGGACCTGGATAGTATTCACAGTGGATACATATAGCAACTGTCTATTTAGACGACAATGGGGGGTATTCCATCGGGGCTCGATGTTATATTGCTCGGGGACTACTTAAGTTAAAGATTTAAATTTTCTTTAGGCCTATTCAGTGAGGTTCATGAACGATTGATAATAAATGTAACATGTAAACCACCAGTAAACTTTAATGCATATTGTAATCATTTAAACTGTTTTTTCCAGAAAGTTCATAAGTACATCATGCTAAGAATATCATGGGATATGTGAGGATTTGACTTATATGTTCATTGTGTTGTTCCCTATTGAGCTAGGATGTAGCTCACCCTTTAGACTATACGTCGCAGGTTCAATTCTAGCAGTGGCCGAGGCTTTGGGAGACGTGGATTCGGGTGATTCGGATTACATGCTTGGGAAAGAGTTGGAGCCTCCTCCCGAGGACTTCTTCTAGGAAACTCTGCTGAGTTCTTTGGTAGAAAGATTTTGAGAGTACATTTGTACGGCTTGGTATGTCAAACCTTATTTTGAGAAATGTAATTAAATTAATATAATTCTTTTGGCGAACCATCTGAGATGATCTGTTCATCACCGATGGTTCGGATCGGTTCTCTGTTCATGCGTTGGCATGAAAGCAGAACTATCTTTTGAGGTTTATACCTAGAGTAGTATGTTGTTTTCCGTATTGTTTAGTCGTTTGTTTATCTTATTTTATTATTATTTACCGTACCAATGGTCCGTACAGATCTATGGGGAACGGTCTTAAGGATCGTGCCGATGGCACGGGTTTCGGGGTGCCGAAATTTGAGCTGTCACAGGAGGTTTGATCATTTCAAGTCGGTGAATAAAAAATTGAGATTTACTGCACCAGTCCCAAGGCAACCTGCTCAGATAAATTATCCTAGGCCACTTATGCCTACATCAGTGAGACCTTTCCGTTATGAGGACCCTGCGACTACTAAGGGAGTATCAGTTACCCAGGGTTTCTCTAGGGTAGTATCATCCATCCGACTGAGACGTATGCCAAATGTGGCAAGTCTCACAAGACCTAAGATTGTAGACGAGGTACAGGCGGATGTTTTAAGTGGAGAAAGATGGGACATATGATCAAAGATTTTTCAGAGCTGAGAAAGGAGAGGACCGCATCAACTACTACGCCAAGACCTATAAGGACAACGAGGTCTACTGTGCAAGGGCATGCATATGCCGTTACAGCTCAGGATGCCCAGAATAGTAATGATATCATCTAAGGTGAAATTTCTATTTAAATTCAATATAAATATCATTGATTGGAATTTTAGATAGAGAAGATGCATCAATTTTAGAAGTAGTCCTTTAAATCCTACAATAGATGAAGTTAGGCCCTTTATCAATTTCAAGAACTCAAGAAGAGACTAACTTCAGCACCAGTGTTGGCTATTCTATCAGGTAGTGGAGGGCTTACTATATATAGTAATGCTTCCCACAGTGGGTTAGGTTGTGTGCTCAACCAAAATAAGAAGGTTATTGCTTATGGGTCAAGACAGCTTAAGGACCATGAGAGAAATTATCTAACATATGACTTAGACCTAGCGACAGTGATATTCGCTTTGAAGATTTGGAGACATTACTTGTGTGGAGAGACTTTTGAGATCTTTACGGACTATAAGAGCCTCGGATACCTGTATACAGAGAAGGAACTAAATATGAGGCATGAAGATAGATGAAATTTCTCAAGGACTACGATTGCTCCATTCAGTATCACCCAGGCAAGGTGAATATTGTAGCGGATGTTTTAAGTCAGAAGAGTTCGGCTCTACTATCTAGCCTTGTTATGGGTATCCGTAGATAAAAACTGTTAGAAGATGTTTCTTTATATGATACAAAGATCGAGGTATAAGCTTCAGAAGCCTTGTTGGCTAACATTACGATATGACCGGCGATCTTCAATTATATTTATGAGTTACAAATGAAAGATGCGGAGTTAGTGAAGATCAGATAGGGTGTGATTGATAGCAGTTAACCAAATTTCTCCGTTAAGGAGGATGGCTCACTATTATTAAGGGGGCGTCTATGTATACCGATTGATACCGACCTTAGGCAAACTATCTTAGACGAAGCCCATAAGTTTAAATATTCTATTCATCCTGCTGGTACCAAGATGTACCATGATCTGAAAAAGAACTATTGGTGGAGAGGTTTGAAACAGGATGTTGATGAACATATTTCAAAGTGTTTAGTATGTCAGCAAGTGAAGGTGGGTCACACACATCCGTTAAGTTTATTGCAACCTTTGCCAATACCATAGTGGAAATGAGAGTCAATTTATATGGACTTCATATTGGGATTACCACGGACAGCGAGGCTACACAATGCCATTTGGGTGGTCGTTGATCGACTAACTAAATCAGCTCATTTCTTGCCATACAATATAATATATACAGCAGGAAGGCTAGCACAGATGTATATAAAGGAGATAGTCTGATTGCATGGTATTCCAGCCAACATTGTTTCAGATCGTGACCTGTTATATACTTCAAAGTTTTAACAGAAATTTCAAGAAGGAATGGGTATGTGATTAGATTTCAGTTTGACTTTTCACCCACAGACGAATGGACAAACAAAGCGGGTGAATCAAATCATAGAAGATATGCTCAGAGCGTGCATGCTTGATTTTGGAAGATCATGGGATCAACACTTACCATTGATCGAGTTTGCATACAATAACAGTTTTCAAACGAGTATTGATATGGCACCCTAAGAAGCACTATATGGATAGCGATGTAGATCACCAATTAATTGGAAAGAGACTAGAGAAAAGTTTATATTAAGTTTGGAAGTTATTGAGAGCAATGTCGAGGCCGTTCGTCTGATTTGTGAAAGAATTAAGACAGCTCAGAGTAGATAGAAGAGTTATGCCGATATAAAAAGGACAAGCGTCAATTTTCAGGTTAGCGATCATGTGTTCGTCAAGATCTCACCAATGAAAGGTGTGATGCATTTTGGAAAGCGGGGAAAGCTAAGCCTACGCTACATAGGAACTTTTAAAATTTTGGGTCAGGTTGGTGAAGTGGCATGTAGAGTTGCTTTGCCCCCACAACTTGATCGGGTACATAATGTGTTCCACGTATCGATGTTAAGGAAGTACGTGAAGGACCCTACACATATATTTGATGATCAACCGATCGAGATTTATGAGGATTTGATCGTGATAGAAGAGCCAATTCAGATACTTGATCGAAAAGAACAGGTATTGCGCATGAAACACATTCCGTTAGTGATTGTTAAGTGGCGGAATCATCCAGCAGAGGAGGCCACTTGGGAGCATGAGGCGGAGATCTGCGATTAATACCCTCAATTGTTCAATGAGAGTTAAGAAAAGTTATGGACATTGTAAATTTCAATGAGTTATAAAATTTGTGTTCTGATGTGTAAAATGTAACTTGAGGGAGCTATAAAGAACGAAGTATTTCAAAGTTTAGAAGTTGCAATCAATTAGGAGTGAAAAACATAAAATTTGAGGTTTTCTGTCAAAATTGATAGATCAAAACCTAAACTGATCGATCGATTTGACAAAACAGAGACACAGGCTTTGTCTGTGAAAATTGATCAATCGAAATTCATACCAATCGATCAATTTTGAAACCGATCGATCGAAATGTACATTGATCAATCGAAATCACAAAAACAAAGAGCAAATTTTGAACTGATAAAAAATTATGAAAACCGATAGATCAAAATGGAAATCGATTGATCGATTTTGTAAACCGATCGATTGAGATTGAAACCGATCGATCGATATTATCGACCGGCTTAATTTAAGTGAAAACCAATCAATCAATGCGATATATAAGGAAATTGGGTTTTCCTTGTTTGAAAAATTAGAAATTTTGGGTCTTTTCTTTGGGGGTTTTTCTTTTACTCTGGCTTGGAGGTTTCCAACGGTTGGTTTACCATTATTGGAGCTTGATTCTTAGTGAGATCAACATTGAATCACTTTCAAAGGTAAATCCTAAGTTTTTTAGAGATTAAAATTTTTATTTCAAGTTTCAAACCTAGTAGCATTTGAATTCTACGTCAAACCAACCCACGTCACAAGCAGGTTCTTCTCAACAATCACCACCACAACAACAACCACCACCTTCTTCGCGGCTACCGCCACCACCACCACGAGAACGACCTAATGCGTGGTGGGAGGCTAAGGGTTTTGAGATCGAGTATATAATTGATGAAGCACTTTTCCAAGAGCGGGGAGTACAAGGTATAACGACTTGGGCTCTTCACTACCTTACCAAAGCCGGATTGGAGAGCCTACTCAAACCATTAACAAGTACTACTACCTCCATTTGGTAAGGCTGTTTTACCAAAATATGTACCTAGGTGATAAACCAAACACAGTTTGTACCAAAATAGATGACAGAGTGTATGAGTTCACTCAAGACCATGCTGCTGATGCACTTGAGTGCTATGACAAGTATGTCACTGTGATTGATTTGAGGGAACCAAATTGTACACCGGTTGATTTTGAAACTATTATAGAGCAAATGACCCAAGGCAGGCAAGGTTCAGGCATGGCAATAAAAAGGTCGATTTTCCTGGTCATTTGTGGATGTTAGATACAATTTTCATATACAATCTATACCCTATGAGACATAAGACCGAGAGGGTCGGGGAAGTGCAGCAGGCCTTATATTCGACATTTAAGGGCCAGTGGTTTAGTGCCCCAAAGGTTGTATTTGAGGGGATGAAATACTCTAGAGGAAAGATGATGGAGGGGGGAATGAAACCGGTAGATGAAATTCCATACGCTCGCCTCATATCCAGTATGATTGAGGATCATCAGGGAGGTGAAGAGTATAAAATTTCTGATGATGAACCACGATTGATCGATAACGTGAAGCTTTATATTATCAAGGATTGGAACAAGATTATAATCAACCGAAGAAGAGTCTACGAGAGGAAGAGCAAGTACCACCTGCACCCAATGTTGCACCCGATGCTCCTCAAGACCAAGAGCAGCCTGCACATGATGCCCCAGTTCAGGATCAGTCGACAGCTGGAGCTCCACCTCGGAGGCATGCTCAGATTTGTGTGCCCCCACCACCTCAGCGTGCCTCTACTGCTACTATTGATGACGTTCTCACTCTCATGGCTGAGTCAGTTGAGCCAACATTTAGACTATCACGAGGCATTGATGGCTGAAACTATGCGCTTCATGTACCTATTAGACTATCAGCAGCACATAGCAGCGGCACGGGCCTATATTCCTGAGGCTTTGAGTTCTAGCATGGGAGGACCTGTCTAGGACAATGAGCAACCGAGTGATGCGGCGGATTGAGTAAAGATTGCAGGGGTATATATATATATATATATATATATATATATATATATATATATATATATATATATATATATTTGGGATATTCAAATGATGTTTTTTGTTTGAAATTATATATAATTAATTCAGGGGAAAATTGTATGTAAAGGGTTAAACTATGATGGCATGGTTGCCACTTTGGGATGGAATATATTTTGGATATAGATCGTTGATAGATTTCACTTTGTTTATAAAAGATTTTCTTTTTGCAATGTGTAAATGATCATAAACTCTTGTGTATGTTGATGTGTAATAGTTGCGTGACTAAGCAGCTAACCGAGAGATTGTCTGGAATGCGTGCGATTCACTTTGTGTGGAAATTGTCTTCAATATGTGTGCTTAGATTTGTGTGGACATGTTTTGAATGATTGTGACTAGATGTGAATGGATAAGTTTTGAATGTGTGTGTGATTAGGTGCATGGATATTGTCTTTACTATGTGTTTTTTGCTAACATAAACTTTGGGGTCGTGTTTTACGGCGGAGTTCCTTAAGTTTATTTTCGATGACGAAAATTCCTAAGGAGGGGAGAATGTAAAGTCCCGAAAAATTTTAACCTTTGAACAGTTCGTCTCGGTGTGCGTGCCCGACTAGTCACGCACCTGACAATATAAAAATATTAAAGTAAGTTCAATTTAGAATAAGTTTTGAGTGAGAAAGAATGATGTTAGAAAGTGTATGAATCCTTAGATAGAGTAACATACACTGAGGTACGGCGTAGCAGCTTAACACCTAAAACTTAGCTTTTAAGTATAAAAGCTAATCTTTAAGGAAAAATTCATTTCCTTTGGTTTTGGGTTGTTGAGGAAGTTATTGAGAAGAGAGAGAAAGAAGGTGAACTTTAAATTCGTGTGTATGGTGTGCAAGATCTCAGACTATGTGTGAAGTTGTGGATTTAGGATCGAAGAGAATCCTCAAATTCCAACTATGAAACCCTAGCTGGAGCGTGAGCACGTGGATCAAGGAATCGATCAATTAAAGGTGAGAAAATTATTCTAAATTGTGATTTATAGTTGTGTTAGCCTTTGGTTAGGATATGAGTAAAAAATTAGAAGAAAAGAAGTTAAAATGCAAGAAAATTGAGTTTGGGAAGTTGAAACCCGATATGTGAGAAATCTGACAAAATCGATTGATCGAAATAAGTATTCGATCTATTGATTTTGTCAGAGCAAAAATATGAAGGTTTTTGGAGAAACCGATCGATCGAAATAAAATTTGATCGATCGATTTGTGAAACCGACCAACCGGTTTGAACACTAATCGATCAATTTGTGAAAACAGTGTGTGTTAGAGGTTTTCTGAAGGAACCGATCGATCGAAATAAAATCCGATCGATCGATTTAGAAACTGATTGATCGATTCAAGAACCGATCAATCGGATTGTGGCACCATAATTAGTTGGTTTTATGATGAAACCGATCGATCTAAATGTATTTCGATCAATCAATTTTTGAAAACCGATCGATTGGTTTGGGAATTAATCGATCAATTTGGACAGATTCAGGAATTTGATTTGTTTTGTTAAGGGGACTTGGGGGAAACCTTATACCTTTCCATTTTACGTCATTTCTGGCGTATGAATCATGATTGGGTGTGTTCTAGGTATGAGCATATGTATGTGTGAGAGGGGCTAGCTTGGAATAAGAAGTCTTCGTTTTGGCTTCGCTTGAGGTAGGGAAAACTCAGTAACATATGCATTTAATTACAACTAGCATGAATTTTGTGATATGATAAGGATGTGTATGATTTGTGAATCTTGACAGTTATTTAGCATTAACGTCATTTATAATTTTAAATATGAAAAGTGTGTGTGTATGTGCACTTTGAAGAAACTATGTGTGTGTGTGACATCAGATTTGTGTGTGTATGTGAAATCAGCAATGTGTGTGTGTGACATCAGAAAGATGTGAATAAGTGTGTGTGTAAACTTGAAATTTCAAACTTATTATGATTTACCATAATTCACGATGATAAACTATAAGTTAAATTTAGCACTTTGATTTAAGATTCACGTGCATAAATACCCTACCGACGTGGCAGTATATCCATGATCGGTACGGTGGGATATCTGTACAATTGTGCTCCAGTACGGCGGGATATCCATTCTTTGATTACCATTCTGCGGTAATACTTCGTTCGACACAAGTCACCTCGTTCGAAGAGGCTTGGGCATTGTGTAAATTATTCATTGAACGACAATGGTTGAGATTTTTCCATCGGTATATGTGTGGCACTCGATGCTATATATGCTCGAGAGAGTATTTAAGTAATTTGTTTAAGTGTATGTGTAAGAGCAAGTTTTAGAAACCATGAGTAGTGTGTTTTAAAATATGCATCAGATATTCTTTTTGTGTCAGTTTAAATACTTTTAAATTATGAATCTTAGTAAGAAAAACATATTTTGAATTATGTCATAAGACATATGTGTGATGTGAAAATATGCATGTTAGTTATGTTTCCCTATTAAGCTTAGATGTTTGCTCACCCCTCGATTATACTTCACAGGTACAGATGTAGATGCGGGTACTGAGGACATAGACCTGAGGACCCTGAGTACATGCTAGAGGAGGAGACTGAGCCCCCTCCTGATGAGTTTTTCTAGTGGGCAGAGTTGCGCTAGTTATTTTGAGATTTATTTGTGAGGCTTGGTACGTCTAGCCAATTTTTGTTAGGATTTATGTATATGTGTCATTAAATATTATTTTGTTAACCATGTTTCGGTGACAATTGGATGTCACCGGTGGTTCGGTTCAGTTCTTTTGTTCATAGGTTTTTGGGCATGGAATTAGAACTGTCATTTGTCATATTTTGGACATGGTCATTATATAGAATTAGAGATTTAGTTCCTTATAATGACTTTATCTGCTTAGTTAGAATATATGCTTGTTTTCGCTTTGTGTGTGGATGTATCAGGTGTTCAGTGTGTTCTGGGATCGCCCCATCGGCGGTCTGACGGCACGAGTTTTCGGGTGTGGAAATCTGGGCTATCACACCCATTCTCATGTGTCAAGGCCAACTTCTCATGTGTGGTTATTAAAATTGGGGGATAAAGAATCTTAGAAAATAAATACTTTAACAAAAAAAATCTTTTCTATTCATTTCTATATTATTTCATAGTATCTGTAATCATACCAGTACACAAAAAGATGCTGGTTTGATCAAAATATTTTCACCATTCACATGAATATACCCCACCCCCAAACAAAAAAACTATCAATCTAGGTCAACCACCGGATAATCTTCGGTCATAACTTTCTCATCATCATTATCAGAGTTGAAGTTCTTCGATCATTCCGCGAATTAA
Source organism: Chloranthus sessilifolius (assembly GCA_021018995.1). Taxonomy (NCBI): domain Eukaryota; kingdom Viridiplantae; phylum Streptophyta; class Magnoliopsida; order Chloranthales; family Chloranthaceae; genus Chloranthus; species Chloranthus sessilifolius. Next base: position 37,860,650 of record CM037597.1, on the reverse strand, counting down.
GACGGTCATCCCACAGTACAATCATCTCGATATGCCTCCATTCAGCCATCGATGATGAACTGGGACTATCTTTAATTAAGGTCACTGGGATGAAGTGATAGTCGTTCACATGAGCGATGCAAATCACCTTATTCGTTGTGTCTGTTGCTATCCACAATGGAAAAAATGTAATACAAAGTCGGGTACTAAGATGGACTAAAGGGGTACGATAGCACGGTGCTATTAGGTACCCCATGTCCGACACAGTCATCCAGTAGGCACTCCAAGTATTGTTAGTGAAGCAGTTGAGGATCGTATGTATCTGAATCATTCGTTCTTGGCTGTCAAAAATCGGTAAATACTTTCCCGCGCTGGAGGTCAACTCAGCCAACAAATCTGCTCGCACTACCTTCCATCCATCGTAGCCCATCCCTGACCAATATGCAACAACTCTAAATCCGCAGTGTCCATCCGTTGTTACTTCGGTGATATCAGCTACAATAGGATGCACAAACTCAGGGAGTGTCTTCAGATATAATTTCATTCTAAGGCTCTCTTAAAGTTTCATTTCTTGAACGACTGCAGCCTTCTTCCCTTTCTCCTTTACCTTTTCCTTCATATTAACTTCTTTTATTATGCGTTCAAACTCAAATTTTTCTCCTCTCGATGATGCATCACGTTTTCTTTTGTTCCCCTTTGGCTTGTCGCTTTTACTCTGCGCCAATTTCAGCTCGACCATATAAGTCGTAGTAGGGTCTGTCATCTCATGCAACTGTTTATAAATTTGGTCCTAGACAGCAAGGTCAGACTTCCCATGTCTTTTGTATATGCGATGAAAGCATTCTAGCATTTTAGCACCTCTTGATGATGCACAAACTTTAAGGTGGTAGAGTTTCTTCCACCAAGGATGAATGAATTCAAGGGAAATTTTGTCACCAGCCAATAGTCATGAAGAGAGTTCATGCAAGCATGGAAGCCCATGTGTCTTGCGCAATACATGCGTGCACTGAGAATCAATAACAAGGTACGTCTCAACTGCAACTCTGTTTGCTTCAATTATTTTCAGCACGGCTCTAAACACGTGACCCACTACTAGCTCATAGAAATAGGAGGAATAATGATGTCCCCTCTTAAGTTTACTTTCCTTAAATGACGCTCATTTGTATATATGTTGCAGGTCAACGACACCATCAATCTTCTCCCACGATTGCAGAAGGTCAACGATCGAAGATCTCAACTCATGCTTGATCTGAGCATACGCACCCTCCGCTCGGTTTGAAGTTGTGTTACCGAAATGCATATATTCATTCATTCATGTTGACATGAATCTTTCTTTGTACGGTTCGATCCAAGTGGAATGTAAATAGTTAATGATACTTTGATGATCCGCATACCGATGGACCAAGGTACTTATTGCGGCTTTGTATTCTTCTATCGATGAACTATACATCACATAATTTCATGCCTGGTAGAAGGCATCCCATTCTTCTGTAGTATAAAACACTTTTCTACAGTTCTTTAGCACACCCATATTTATGTGTCATACATATAAAATGTGTTTGGCTTCTAAAAAAATCACTTGATCGCATTCATGAGTGCTTACTCCGATCGATGACGAATAGAGACGGAAGTTCGCCTTCCTTGAAAAGTGATTTGAATGATTGCAATGCCCACACATAAGCATTGTTTTTTTCGGCTGACATGAACACGAAGCTAACGTAAAAGTTTTTTTGTGTGGAGGTCACTCTGATGAAGTTCAATACCGAAAGTTCGTATTTGTTCATCTTGTATGTGCAATCCAAAACAAACACCTGAGGAAAGATGTTCGCTAGCTCTAGCAAATCCGGATGAACGAAGAAGGCGTCGGTCAATTCATCTGTTTTAGGATCTTTAAAATGAAAACAGACGTATTTGGTTTCTTGAAACCTAAACATCAACTGTTGGAGGTGAGTCCTCCCTTGTCTCTCAGTCAACCGCATCGCATGGCTAGCATTATAGATAGCTTGAATGGTCGTATAATTTTTTGAATCCTTCTTTCGAATGTTATGCAATACGTGACTAGGCTTTACCCCAAAAGCTAACATCTCTTTCAAAACCTCTCTATTATTTTCTTTCAACCGTCCCGCATACGAATAACCTTCCCCAAATTGCCTCGGGGGGTGGTTGTGAACTCCGTAAATTACGTCTAACTTCTATACAGAGCAACCTTCTTGTTTAATCTTCATTTCTCGTAATGAGAACGGACAACTTGACTTTTTCATAAAAGTTTTTCTCGTTGCTTAGGACTTGGATTGTCCCTTCTTACGTGGACGAAAGTTGTCTGCTCTCTCACAAGCCAACTTTACCCTGGCACTGCGGCCTTGAAATCCCTTATCGAACCTCTGTATCATTAGCATAGTTCTCGCTTTATTTGTGACATCGCAAGCCCACTCTATCATTTCCTTGCGAGTGCGAAAGAGCTGATTTGTGGTCATAAGGAGGGTAAGGTCCATATTCTGTGATTACGGATCGTCTACCTGAACATAATAGCATAACGTTCAAATTAAAATATAATCACTGTTGAAATAAACGAACTTATGTACATAATCAAAACTTAGAGACAATGTTATTTTAAAAACATATATACCCTCTCGTAACTTATTTCGAAATGTTCAAAGATTTAATAAAAATTCTTTTTTAACCAAAACCAATCCATTTTGAACCAAAGTCAATCCATCAAGAATAAAAAATATATATTACTCTTTCATAAATAAATTTGATATAGAAATGGAATGAGACCTACCAATCCATTTTTCATTAATGCATGAGACCCTAAGTTTACTTAGATTTAAAAAATTATATAATAAAAACTAATACAAATAGAATAAAAAATAATGCAAATAGATTGAAAAATAATCTCTTTACAAAACCCTAAATTTACTTAGAATGAAAAATTATATAAAGAAAACTAATACAAATAGAATGAAAAATAATGAAATTAGAATAAATACAAATAAAATGAAAAATAATATAATGAAAAGTAATGCAAATAGAATCCAAAATAAGTCCACTACCAAACCCTAAGTTTACTTAGAATGAAAAATAATATAATGAAAGTTATATTATTCTAGAATGAAAATGAATATAAATTGAATGAAAAATTATATAATGAAAAATAAATATAAAAAAAATAAATAAATAACTTATTTACCTGTACAGGAGGTTATGATTCTGTCCGAGGGAGTTGGGTGAACTCCAAATCATCATCATATGATAGTAGCTCTTCGGAGCTATCATCCGCGTCCTTCAACCCATATAGCACGAAATCGAAACCAAAACGAGAGGAAGAAGAAAGTATATGAGTGTACCGAAAAAAAGAATAAAACAATCGTGAGTGTTGAACTAAGAGAAGAAGAACGAATGTGGGAGCATGGAAAATGCTCGGTGTTCAAAGAGGTCCTAGCGCGGGAACAAGAGGAAGAAGAAGAAGAGCTTGTGAGCGTGGGGTTTGCATGCATCTATAGGTGGGTGGAAATAAAGGAAAGAGTGGGGGTATTTGGCTCACGAATTTTAGGGGTATTTTTTGATTTTTTTTTTACTTACACGTGGGAGCATGGGAGCATGGGTGGATGGAAAGAATCTATGGGTGGAAATAAAGATATTCTTTTTTATATTTAATACAATCTTTGATGACACGAATCTTATTTTAGTTTATAATCTTAAACATCACATAATGAATAAGCAAAGAATTACTAGGAGTACCCCTATTTAGAGGAACTAAGGTTGCGTGTGGCATAGTCATAGCAGAGTTCACCTGCTTTAGTAGGTTCTTATCCCTTTGCTAACATCTTGCTATCTGCTTTAGCAGACACCCATTTTCTTTGATAACTCCTTGCATAGCAAGATTTATACAAGATTTACTTATTCAACAGTTCTATCCTCCTCTCTACTCACTCCTTGTCAGATTAAATTTTATTTGCTCTAGTAGAAAGTTAGCAGAGAACAGAAAGATTGATATTGGAGCATGTAAATCCTCCTTTGTAGGGAGCTAAAAAAGAGAGTGGAAACTAGCTAAAGCAGGTAAACTCTATTATGACAGGAGCTATCCCATACGTTGCCTAGCATAAATGATTTTAATAGTTCCCTACGTGCTAATCGAGGTACTTTCTGTAAATTTGGATGGGCTTACTCTAGGGCTCGTTCGAGAGCTAAGATCTGAGTAGAATCTAAGTTTCAACTCAGAAAGGTTACAAATTCTAAGATTTTCCGAGTGAATTTGTTGTTCGAGAGATGTGGTGGGTCCCACTATTTTCTGCGATTTTCTGAGTGATAGCGATCCCCCTTCGTCCGAGTAAATTGCTCAGACTCTTCTCAGAATCTGAGTTGAGCGTTATAACCTTGCTTGGGGATATACACAATATATATCTCTATATATATCTCTATATATATCTGAGTTGAGCGTTATCTCTATATATATATATAATATAACATATAACTGTTGTACAACAGCTTTTGAAAAGGCAACCGGTCTTACAAAAGCTTTATGCTTTGGGAGCCATTACTTGTACACGGCGGATATTTTTGCCTTTGAATTTTAAAGAAAGACTTCCAAGATTTGTAACCTTTGGTAAGCGTAAATATCATCTCAACCGTCTGATTTGAAGGTCATGATTTAAAGATAATGATTGAACAAGATTAGCATGAAATATAATCTTTATCATGTGATTAAATAGAGTCAAAGGCTATTCCCTGACTCAATAGTTGACTATAATAGATCATATGATAAATATCATTTTTTTTCTCCAAACTTATACACGGGAGATCTATAGATTATGAACTTCAAATCAAGCAGATCAGATTAAGTTTTAACATATCACATGTCCCTAAAATAGCAAGTCTTTGTTTAAATTTAGTGCAATGGCCAACACCTCCAAGTGCAAGAAATGGCTCCCTTATGTTTATTTATTTATATATATATTAGAGTACCTTTAAATTCACCCACCACACCATATCTTTGAGTTCACCGCGAAACACATCATTTGCATTGAATCGGATGATGGAGATTGCTTATCGTCCCAATATTTCACGTGATCGATCTTTAGATCATGGGTGTACCATCGAGATTGGGTTTTATTTCATATGGTATACGCTCATAAAAGTGACCGAAAAAAGACTCCGTCAAATATGTTCCCCCCCATCTCAATTGGTTGCCTATAAATTTTGAGAGAAATCTGAGTGCAGCAGATAAACCGATGATTAGATCACGTTTTTACGGTCATAGAATAATCTCTGATTGAATCGATTCTGAGAATTTTCTGATAGGAACTTAAAAACAAAGGATTCTGAGTTTTATAAGAATCTGTCAGGAATCTGAGTAACTTAAGAACGCATATGGGAAAAATTAGGAATCTGAGGCCTCGTTCAGGTGTTTCTTGGTTTTTCTCAGAAAAGCTCAGATTCTTCCCACTCAGATTCCTGACAGATTCTTAGTAGATTCAGATTCTTGATTTTTCCCATATGCGTTCTTAAGTTACTCAGATTCCTGACAGATTCTTATAAAATTTAGAATCATTTGTTTTTAAGTTCCTATTAGAAAATTCTCAGAATCGATTCAATCAGTGATTATTCTATGACCGTAGAAACGTGATCTAATCATCGGTTTATCTGCTGTACTCAGATTTCTCTCAAAATTTACGAGTAACCAATCGAGATGGGGGGGAACATATTTGACGGAGTCTTTTTTCGGTCACATAAAATAAATATATATATATATATATATATATATATATATATATATATATATATATAAAGGCTATTGTAAGTCGGTTTCCCAAAATAAATAAATAAAAATAAATAAATAAAGCATAAGGGAGCCATTTCTTGCACTCGGAGGTGTTGGCCGTTGCACTAAATTTAAACAAAGACTTGCTATTTTAGGGACATGTGATATGTTAAAACTTAATCTGATCCGTTTGATTTGAAGTTCATAATCTATAGATCTCCCGTGCATAAGTTTGGAGAAAAAATGATATTTATCATATGATCTATTATAGTCAACTATTGAGTCAGAGAATAGCCTTTGACTCTATTTAATCACATGATAAAGATTATATTTCATGCTAATCTTGTTCAATCATTATCTTGAAATCATGATCTTCAAATCAGACGGTTTAGATGATAATTATGCTTACCAAAGGTTACAAATTTTGGAAGTCTTTCTTTAAAATTCGGTGCAAAGGATAACTGGCCGTGTACAAGTAATGGCTCCCAAAGCATAAAGCTTTTGTAAGACTGGTTGCCTTTTCAAAAGCTGTTGTACAACAGCTATATATATATATATATATATATATATATATATATATATATATATATATATATATATATATATATATATAAAGGAAAGCAAGTGATGCGGCAATGTTTTTACATTTATAAAAGGATTTTACAACGTTTTAAAAAGGGTTTCTCTTGTCGCCTTCCGTTGGTGAGATCCAATCTTAGCGAAGCGATCACAAACGTGATGGCAAGAACCCGTGAATGGCCCTCGACGTCAACATCGTCAAATGCATGCAGTTCTGGTCAGATGAGTAAAAAGCGAGTACCGGCGACCGGCGACGGTGAACAACTCACCGTCATCTTCTCCATTCTTTCTGTCGTTTTTCTTTTTATTTTATTTTTTATTTTTAAACAAGAGTTGGGATCTGATGTATATAGTTCTCTTGTGTATACAATGCCGCCACAATCCGAGCTCAGATTCTGAGCTTTTTCCGAGCAATTTAGTCGGACGACTACATGTCGTTTTCAATCGGAAACCATTCAGATTCCCAGTTCCCCAAAAAAACTAGCGAACGCGAGAATCAATCGGAAAACAACCCATTCTGATAACTTTCTGAGTTTAAACTCAGATTCTCGATTAAATCCGGCTCCCGAACGAGCCCTGAGTCTGCTAAGAATCTGTCAGGAATCTGAGTGGGAAGAATCTGAGCTTTTTCTGAGAAAAACCAAGAAACACCTGAACGAGGCCTAAGATATTGCGCTGGCCTGACCAGATATAGTTTCAACTAGTTTTACAGCCATTTGATAGAAGAGAATATTGATCTCCACAATTTTCTTTTTATAGGATGACAGATTATCTTCTCTTCCAATGGCTGCGAAATTGGTTGAACAGTGATTGTTTCATTTTTATAGGATAGCGTGAAGTCAAAATTATCTTCTAATCGAATGGCAGTTGAACATGAAGTTGAACGTTACAAATTGCCCTTCTTAACCATTGGATGGAGAGCTAAAGATTGGATGGATGGTCTTAGATTAATTCCCATACGAACCAAATAGCCGGTCAAACAGCCGTCTGAAAAGAAAAAGCCAAAAAAACAAAAAAAAGAGAAGGTGCCCATCTTTGTGGTTCGATACACACGTGCAGTACACACTCCTGAGTCCTGAGTCGATGGTCAGACACTCTTCAGCTAGCACGTGTGGAAGTCAACACGGTCTTCTAGACTGACACCTCAAGGCACGCGTTATATATTATATTATAATTGAAAGCTGATTGGGACATTGACCGTGGATTTCAAGGAAAGCCCATCCCGAGGCCCAATCAACCATCCGAGATGCCGTTTGAAACTCATAAAATGGACCGTCGGTTTATACACGTGTCAAGAATCTCGAGATCCTGGAACCTGACAAGGCCGACACGGAGAGCTGACTTGTCGGGTCGTCCTTTAATGCTATTTTCATTCCCGACCGCACCAGCTCACGACACGTGTCCAATCCTCTATGCGTGTTGGGACCGTAGTACATGTGGTGGTTAATGAAAGTGCGTGGATGACGTGGACGCCACGTCACTATAGCCTAGTGACACGTGAGCAGTTGGGAGGGAGTCGGGCCCACCTCTGTCGCCCTTTTCGAGATATAGGTGGTACTTTTTATCATATCCCACGAAATCTGTTGCATTTTCGCCGTGCATTGTGAACTTCGTCGTTTTCTGGAGAGGTGTTTTTTTCATAGGCCCAAGGGTTTTAAGAAAACTACGAAATTACCCCTAATTCTCAAAGGCTGAAAAGCAAGTCCAGTTCGTTTTTCAAAATGACAAAATTGTACTCGTTGAATTATATACGTTTGAGTTTTTTTTTTTTGGAGATGATTTTGGGTTTCCTTAATAGAAAAAATTTCAGATATTTTTTGAGGATTATAAAATAATAAATTATTAATATATAGTTAAAATTAAAATTGATATTTTTAAATAATAAAATAAATATATTAATAATTTATTATTATAAAATAACTTAATTAAAACATGTATCACAATGATAAAAGTTTGAAATAAATCATCAAATTTGAAAAAAATTATGAGATTGGACGAATCAAGCGAATATTCGGAGAAGGATCCATAGACCAACAATTTGGGGAATTTTTCTAATATTTTAATTAAGTCTGAAGAATTTTGTGATAGAGTTTGGCATTTGCACTGCTTTCTACAGGATCACCTGCATTAATAGATGGGATGTTCACTATAGTCACAAATTTGCCAAAATTTCATAAAATTTCAGTGAATTTACGCGAAAGAGGGGTGAATCATAATTTTTATGGAAATTGTGATCATTTTACAAAAGTTTAATTTTATCCAGATTAATGAAATAAATAAATTTCACTCAAATTAATGAGATTTTGTTAATTTTGATGTTTTTAATATTTTTTAAGTATTCTGTACTTCTTATATATTTTTTGTAATCTCTACATTTTTCTAAAAAAAGTTCAAATTTTATCCTGGGTAAATTAAAGTGACTACCAAAATATTCTCAACAACAAAATTTGCAAATTATCACATTCCTGTCATTTAAAAAAATTAATTTTTTTCGTCTCATCATCTCACTCGACACAACTTTTCCATCTCAAATTATAATAGTTGAGATATGATTAACCACTGAAGTGATCAATTATTTATGACTGATCAAATCATGCATAAAACATACTTCAATCTAAGAGGTTTAGGTGGTAAACCGTCAATAGCAATCAAGGATCAAAATGACAGGTTAGATTTGGGTTTTGGGCATGACCGAAGCCGAAATTTCAACATAAATTTCGTCTGAAATCTTTCCCTCATACTAATTTGGACCGAAACTGATAATCAGGGATTTTATTTCGGACATGTCCGAAACTAATGCATTTTGGCCGAAATCTTCAGATTTCAGCCGAAATTTTGATCCATAATAGCAATGCTCATACAATCTGATTAGAGAATTGTTTTCTCATTTAATGTTAGGTTGATGGCAATATCTTCTCATGTAAAATGTACATCACAGTTAAAAAAATATTTCTTTAATTGTAAAAAGATATAACTTTTGTGTAAAATAGTTGTGTCTAAAGGTGAATTTTTCAGGTGAAGCGGGTGAATTTGAGATTTACTTTAGTAATTTTATTGTAAAAAGTATAATATATATCTTATATAATTATATTAATATATTTAATTAACGGAGTTACAGGCCAGGTCGGGCTTACAGGGTTTAGCTTGTTAAGCTCTTACCTGCCCGATACACAACAAGCTTTTACTTATGAAACCCTAAGCCGGACCGCTTACATCACTTTTGAGCTTTAGTTCCAAGTTTTTAGGGCCCGACGAAGCAGGCCGATGGGGCAGTCGGGCCCTATTGTCAGCATTACCCACAGACACTTATTTAAGACAGGGTTCTTATCAAAAGTTATACATTCACATCGGTCAAATTGTTTATAGATTCTCTGATAAGGCTTTTCTATCTCCTGATATCCGTAAAGCCCCAATGCAGTGCTCCTTACGAAAATAGAAGCAACAAAATTGATGACCTATTTGTGGACCAGTGTAAACATATGGTAACACCACTACCACTTAGTTAAAGAAATGCGTCATACACTACCTAGCATACATATAAATATTATATTGCACGTGGCATGCACCTGGTTCATTGACTGTAATGTCCAAGTGGCTGGCCAACATGTAAATTGTTTTGGACCCTAAACACTAAGCCCGATCCCGGCCGTATTATAAGTTGGGATCGGCTTGGCTTGATTATAATTCGGGTTCGACCAGGCTACTCAAACTCAAACCCAATTCCAACAGGTTTACGCCAGCCCAATTTTTTTCTTAACATAATCGGACTTGGCCTAGCAGGTCCGAGCTTGAGCTAGACTTTTTTTTTTTAAAGTTTATTGTTATTAATAAAGAAAACTAGCCTAAAGCCTGGGAGGGACCAAGAACTCTAGCTAGCCCCACAAGCATTGTTTCTTTGAAAATCGAACTTCTCAGAGAAAACCAAAGAAGGTACTTGGGTTGATGTAGGAAACCCTGAGAACGGAAAAAATCTACATCCGGAGGAAATCGAAATGTCCGAGAAATAACCTCTGAAGAGAGAATCCCCCCCCCCCCCAACACACACAATAATAGGGTTGAGTCCTAATATAACACAAATACAAAATCTATCATAAAGAAGTAAAAAGAGAGAGCAGTTGCTCGGTCCCAAAATTTCTTATGTTGAAAAGAAATGAATCACTTCGACCGGGAGTGATGGCCTAGTTGCAGACGGTAAAAAACAGTTCCGAATCAACTTGTCTTCATTGAAAGCGACGTCTTTACATCAAATGATATTTCTGGTAGTCTATATATTCCAAATGATTGATATATGTAAATAACTCCAAATCTAGTTTTTCAGACTAGACTCACATCCCTTTCCCCAATACTTACCTCGGCTAATTAAAACAGATGAAATATCTTTGTGGAAAGACGTGAGCATACCTACAGCTTTGAGGCATCGGTTCCATATAGGGATTACTTTTGGGCAGCTGAGAAACAAATGATTGGGGTCTTCAAAGTTATCAAGGTACATAAAACACTTCTAAGAAATAGACATCCCCCCTACGATTTAGATTCTTGATCGACCTCAAAAGTGGTATAATTTATCCTCAAATCTTGGCCTTGTTAGCTCTTATTTGACTACTAATATGTGCTTTTAGTCCATGTTGTGTTGCAACAGGTATAAAAGCTGGATAAATACAAAATGTGTTAAAAGATCAAAGTTAAGAGGAAACCCGAAGCAATGGCAAGAATCCAAGGAAGAAGAGTTGAAGGAATGAACTGAAAGGTCTTTCTGACCAGTCACAATTGAAGACTCGACCAATCAGCAGAGCGCAGCAAAGAGTAGTTCAAGAGAAAAATAGAGGAAAAGAAGAAAGTCCAAGTGGACCGGTCGAAGTACCAGTTTCGACCGGTCACAACTCTCAACAACTTCAGAAATTTTAAGATAGACCGGTCAAAACTCATTCGACCTGTCAGAAATCAAATAACCAGAACATTTAAAATGAATACATATATTTTCGACCGGTCACAACTTGCTCGACCGGTCAGAGATTAAAGTAAATCTGAAGCCACGTGAAGCGTCTTCAACCTAGTGATCTAATCCGAAGCCTGACTAGTCAATAATGCAATTTCGACTGGTCACAACAGTATTCTCAAGCGAAAATTCAGGTTCTACAGTTGTGCCAATCTTCACTCCAAGATCTTCTCCTGATTTCTCTTCTATAGGTTGGATTACTTAAGCAATACAGACTCCCTTCCGAATTCATCTTCCTTGGAGGATTTTTAAGGATCCTTTAGAGTTCTTACCATATATACTTATGTTAGGCCCATATACTCTATAAATAAGGACCCTAGGTTAGGTTTTAGGGGACTCGCACGGCAGGCTTTTCTAGAGGATTTCTGACGTGAGTTTTCGTAGTTTAAATTAGGTTTAGTTTTGAAATAGAGAGAGATTGAATGTAATCATCAATCCAAGACTGATTCGGCAATGATGAAGGTCTCTAAATCGATGCGCGCTTAAAGCTTCACGCTGGTATCTCTTGTAAATTTCGAATAAGTATTCTAATAAAATTTTGTTTCTTTTTCTATTTTAAAATTTCGTTTATGGTACGATTACATGTTCGAGGTTTCGACTAGATTGAGAACGGGATGGTAACACTGTAATCTTATTTAGAATAATCTCAGTGGCCTTGTAGGGATTGGGGTTAGCCTAGATAGGATATTCATCGACGAACTAAGCCTTGTAGGGTAATTTTTATTGGTTCGTGCAATGATGCCTTGGAGATTAGATTTCTCTAATGACGATTAAATTTTTCTAATTCATATACGAAGCAATTGAGCTTGTAGCCTGGAGCGGGGGTACCTGGGATTCATTAATAGAAAGGAAATAGGGTTTATTCCATACGAGTCTGAAATCCAAGAGAGATTTCAAACGACCTTGTCCTCTCTTATTTCAAAACTATTTTAGATTTTCTTTTATTTGTTTAGAATAATTTAGAAAATTTAATTTTATAAAGTATTTTATAAAACAGAGATTAAATTAAGGCAAACGACAAATCCTTGTAGTTCGACACCCATGTACTTGCCCTAGTACATCTGACCTTGTGCATTTGTAAGGTCATATTTTAAGACGATCAAGTTTTTGATGCCATTGCCAGGGATTTTGGCTTTATCTTATTTGATTTTTGTTTTATTATATTTTTGTATCTTATACTAACCCTAGTTTGCTTTGATTTTTTATTTCTAGGCTTGGAAGATCGAAAGCTTTAATGCGTCGAAGGCTTATCACGGGACGCAGCGAGAAGATCAGGTACATGCTTCCGATTTTCATTAATTAGGATATGTATTTTATTTTTGTATTTAGTTTCTATTTTTGCCAAGGTGAGGTTGCAATTCTTCTCTCCCTTTTCGCAACCAAACCTTGTGCCTGAGAGATGGGCCGGCTTAGTTACGTTAGCTCTTGTTCTTCTCAAAAAGTCGTAGTTTTGAACGTTCTAACTGTCCCGCCCTACTTTCTATCAAAACCATTATGGTGGGAGAGGACCATATCGCTAAAATGTTGAGGGAGTATTACACACCGACTACTCTAGCACCTCCCTCGTGTATCCGTATACCTGCAGCCACCGGTAATGGGGTCTTCGAGATCAAGCCCAACGTGATTCAATGACTTCCTATTTTTCATGGGCATGGTAACGAGGATCCTCATATTCATCTAACGTGCTTTCTAGAAATCTGTGTCACATTTAAAATTAAAAACTTATCATAAGAGGCCACTTGTTTGAGGCGTTTTCGTTTTCATTAAGAGACAGGGCAAAGCAATGACTAAACTCTTTGCCCATCGACTCGATACCAGTTGGGAAGAGTTACAAATCGTATTTTTCAATAGTACTTCCCAACCTGTAAGACGAGTCAATTCCGGAAGTAATCACCGCATTCTATCAAACTCCGGAAGAGTCTCTTTATGAAAGATGGAGTCCTTTCAACGAGCTTTTGCTTAAGTTCCCTCATCATAAGGTCTCGTGCTAGGAATTAGTGCTCAGTTCTATGAAGCTTAAATGAACAAACCCGACAATGGATTGGTGATACTTGTGGGGCATGTTTCTCTCATTTACTGCAATAGATGTGTGGGAACTTTTCGGGACCCTTCGTGTGGAATCGGTGCAACACCCTGCATCGAGACTGACTAATCCAGAGAATTTAAGAAGTACACCTCCTAAGCGAGGAGAGTTGTACAACTTGAAATCAAAGATGGCCTTTCTTTCGAAGTTGAAACTTTGGAAGATAAAAATTCAGTCCATGTTGGGTATAAAATCGCACCCAACATCCCCAAGAAGTGAGGTTCATGGTATCAACCATAACCTTGCTCAAGAGGTTCTTACGCATCATGCTGCCCTTATGCCCCCCACATTGACTCAAGGTCATCCTGCTGCAGTAAGTTCCTTCCAGCGCTCTGATAATAATTATGGTTGTGTGAACATTTACAATCCAAGATGGAGGAACCATCCAAATATGTCCCAGTATCACAACTCGATGCGGAGAAACAATCAGCCTCCAAGGCTGATGAATGCTTCGCAGTTTATTTCGCCATCTGCGAGACAACAGTACTTTCAACCTCGTGGGAGTAACTCTGTGGAAGAAGCCATGTTGGAGGCAGTCTAGACCTAGTAACAACACGGTCGACACCAAGAGCATTTACTCCACACTATCATGCATTCCACGACAGCCCTAGGGGATCAAATAGGGCATCTAGCGGTTGCTTTAAATAAAAGAGAGGACCGGTTGCCTGTGCAACTGGTTAATAACCCGAAAGGCAAAGCAATCACTGGGGAGACTTCGTCTTCCTCTAACTCAACAGTGCCCTCATGACCACTTTGATCTTGTCGAGCTACCGACACATCCATAGCGCTTCTTAGGAGGCAATTCGAGCACATGTAAATTATTAATTTAGGTCTGTATGTGTGTTGGTAGAATCTAGAATGAGAATTGGATTCTCTAATAGATTTTGACCGATTGAAGTAGATTTCAACCTGTTGATTTGCTTAAGAAAGAAGAACTACAACAGAGGTAAGAGATTTTGCTGTGTTCTGATCGGTTGAAATAAATTTTGACCGGTCGAAACTGGGGATGTTTGTTTCAGAACCGAAGCACTGCCAGGGGATTCAATACCCTCTTATTTTGTGACCGGTCGAAATGATTTTGACCAGTCGAATTCGTAGGCGCGAGGCTATTTAAAGCCCTTTTGACCGATTGAAATCTAATTTTGACCGGTCTTGCCCTAGTTTTCCTCAACAGTTTTCTTCTTCCTGGAACCCAGTGCATCGTTTGTGTTTTTATTTTGGCACCCTTTCACCTTCCAACCTTCCACCTCCCCCATTAAACACGACCCTTCGCCTTCTCCACCATCCTTCATTATAAAACCACGCCCCATCTCACTCATTTCATCCAATCTCTTCATCTTCCACCATTTTTCTTGAACCCCTTTTCCACCATGGCAGACGAATCAAACTAGTCCGAGATCAAGCAGGCTATTGAAAATTGTATCCGATGAGACGGTGCTGAGATGCCCCCGGTTGAGAAGCGAATTTTGGAGCAACTACTCCTGCTTGCATTGGAGGTTGAATCATCTAACCCTATGCCACAGCTTCCCCCTAAACACCATAAGACTCAACCACCCTCGCCCCCTCCGCCTCCGTCTCCGTCTTCTCCATAATTCCTCGGCCTGGCCTAGTTTATTTTTCCTCTTCTATTGGAAACAAGTTGAGGGTAACCCGGGCTGGGAAGAGGAATATCTTTTTGGAGGGATCTGATCTTTTGGACGGCCACGAGACTGTTTCAACGAAGATCTTGCTATGTCTCACGGGTCACTATCAGTGGTTGGGTGTGTCTAGATTTTTCCTAGGTTTCCCCTTTTTATATAAAGGTGTTTGTCAATTGTAAATATATATTAATATTTCTTTTTTTTTTTGTTCTATTGTGGTTGCTTAATTTTTGTGGTGGTGTTGGTTATAGTTCTTGGCAGGTTTGGGGGAGGCTCATTGCGCCTCTTTGACCCTCATATTGCGTAAACATAGTCTTGGTAATAACTCTTACGAGTTCAGATAGATTATATACTACATCCATGGGTTTTTTGGCCTCGGTTCAGCCGAGCTATAGCGTCTCTTCGATGACTATTTCACACCCCTACTTATTCTATCCCTCTTGTTGTTTATATTCATTACTGTTGTGTGCAATGAGGACAGAACACCACTTAGGTTTGGGAGTGTTGTGCTTAATGCATGGTTCATATTCTTCAATTTTTGTAACTTGCTTTGGACCATTATTTTAATACACCTTCAATACCATATTGAAAATAGTTTTTCAAACCATCACATGTGTATTTTTCGCGTAGTTTTCAAACTAGTCACTGATGCATGTAAATTTTAAATTTGTCATATATTCTTGCCTTGATAAAACTAATGTTGGTTAGGATAACTAATTCCTTTGTGAACATTTAAGGATCGGTCTGAATTCCATGTTTAGAAAAAATTTGCACTTTTACCATGTTTAGGTTCGAAAATCAAAGGATTAGTTTGAATATGGAATTCTAGGATCCTAAAATTAATTAAACCCGGAAAGCTTTAGAACCTTTACCTCGTTCTTGATGAGTGGTAAAATAAATTCAGGGTATCTTTAAAATTTGTACTTAATTATTTTAATCTCATGCATTTTATTTCGGTTTGTTGGTTTTGCAATGTTTATATTATTGTGCTAAAACCCATTGCATTGAATTCAAAACAAATAGGCATCGTTACCACCGGGAAAGAAAATGATCAAAGGTCATCTTTGGCTCATTTGTGCCTAAAACGCTCTACCTTATACTGATTTACCTTTTCACACCCCCTTTGAGCCTTATTGAAAAATATGTTATATATGTTTCTTGATAAGCTATTATCCATGCCCCATACTAGTACTATAAATGTAAGACATTACCTTTCAATCTCTGAGAAATTGGGATAGAGGGATGAGTTCAAGAGAGGAAATGGAGAGTCATGCTTTGCGACGACCCGATTTCCCTCCTAGATGAAAACATGAATTTCGGGGAAGACCAGACCATCGGATGTTCAAAAATCAGACCAACTTTCTCTTTTTTACACAGATGTACGAAAATCAGAGTAAACATCATATGCACAACGGGAAAATCAGAAGAAACATTTATCGTATGGTACATAACTAACCATGAAAGTAACTGGGATTCCAATAAATAGGTACAAAACATGAACTAAACTATATGACCATCGGTGACGGCCAACCGTCACCTAAACAGTGGTTTAAAATACAACTAGCTATGCAAAGACTAACTATACAAATCTCATAACCCACCAGATAGGTATGAAGACTCTGGGCGGAAGTTTTCCTACTACTTCCAGCACGAATCAGGCCCAAAAAACTGTCTACTGTTAGTACCTGTGACATAAAGTCAGGATGAGCTAACAGTCTAAGCTCAATAGAGAAAAGATCAATACTAAATATATTTCATATTTTCAAAACATAGATCCAATGATCATAATTCCAGGCATTTTCAAATCGGAACGAAAACTTTTTCGTATCGGAAACAAAATTGATTTAAAAAAATATACTCATATCAAAACAGAGTTTTACAAAATCTTAGCTAAAAATCAAAGTTCTCAATTCACGTTTGGATACGTATTCAGATTCATAGTGCAAATTTAGATTCAGATTTAGCATTTTGGGTTCAGGGTTCCCCAATCTGAGTTCCCTTTTAGAGGTCAATTCATAATTTCAAGTTCATTACTTGTTTACTCATTTGTTCCCACTTATTTCTAACTTCCAAATTCATATACAGTGTTCTTATTCAAAGTCAAGATTCGGATTCGGATACATAATTCTTATTCAAAGTTCAAAGATCGTATTTGGAATTCTTATTCAGAGTGTCAGAGCTCACAAAGAGACTGAGTCGGAGACATCGCTATGCCGGTCCAATTCACGGATTCACCGCCTTGCCGGCCCAATTCATGGATTCACCGTCATGTCAGTCCAAATCATGGATTCACCGCCATACCGGTCTAAATCACGGATCCGCTCATCTCATCATATAGTTCCAAATTTCATAATTCAAGTTCACATATTTTAACTCATATTGGAGTTCACATACAAAGTTCAGAGTCGATAATTCAGATCCCAAGTTCATATCATATCCATATTCCTCTTTATAATTCGTATTCAGGATATTCTTATTCAGAAGTCATACTAGACAATCATGATCATATTCAGTTTTCAGAGTTCAATTCGATGTTCATAGTCTTCTTCAGATTCAGATGCGGAAGTCATGTTCAGAGATCAAAGTTTCTAAGTTCAAGTCGAATTCAATGCTCATATCAGATTTCATTCTTCACATCACTTCATATCAATTCTTACCAATTTGTATTCGTTCTTATCAATGAAATTTGAGCATGAAGATCGATGAATCGAAATAGAATGATACTGAGCATCAATTTCCTTTACTATTCAAATTCAGATTTGAGAGTTTCATATTCAAAATTTAAATTTGAAAATTCATATTTAATGTGCAAAATTTCCAAACTAGGTCAAAGGATTCAAATTCCATCGTCAAACCACCACATTTTTCATAGTCAAAACATATCAAATTACTTCACATGAATCTATAATTCAAAAATCGAAACGTAGTTATGTATTGAGTTTTCCCTACCTCGGATGTGAAATCCCGTAAAGTCATGCAAAATAGTATAAAATCCTCATGAACGTTCCCAAATCTTAACCAATATTACAAAGAATTCGTATGCTTATATGTTAATGACTAAATATCACACATGTTGAAGTTCCTAAAGTTTTCTCAGAATTAGGGTGATAAGGGCAAATTCGCGTTAGCTTTGGATCATGTAAAACTTATCCCTACTTGCTACTAAATTTTGATCTTTAAAAAATTAAATTCATAAATTTATTAATTTATGAAAGTTATAGGACTCGTTATCTTTTTTCAATGCCTTAAGAATCGTGTCAATCAGAATTTAGGGTCAAAATTTATGACCAAAATACCGAACAGGTGTTGGTGCACTGTGAACAATAGCTCGCTGCGACGAGAATGTAGCTCGTCATGGTGAGGTCTTCAGGCATCAATGGCTCACCACAGCGAGCTTGCACAGAGCTAAAAATGGCTTGCAAACTCAAGGGGCACTCGTTGCAGCGAGGTCTTCAGCACATGCCTCACCGTAGCGAGGTTCTGGATCGTCGCATCGAGATTGCTATGACCCGCTTCAAGTTGGTTTCTTCTTCCTTTGTTCCAAAACACCCAAAATCATTCCACAATCACTTCTAAACTAATTTCACCATATTAAAGCATAAATCTCACCTTTTAAAGAGCGAATCCGAGATCTACAATGGTGGAATCGATGAAAATCGATGCCGAAGCTCTCGCTCGCCTCTTCGATGGCTCGATCTCTCTAATCCCAACCAGAATTTCTCGAATCCTTGCACAAAATCCCAAGACGCATACTAATCACATTAAATCTCACAAATCATTCTAAAATCTATGCATGCATGCGGTATATTTTGAAGGTTACCTTCGTTAAGTCCGCATGTGACGATTGTGATGGCCAATGTCGAGCGAAATCGATGCCTAAATCTCACCTTTGTCAGATGGTCGATCTCTTCTTACTTTGTTCTCTGCAATTTCAAGGATTGGAGCTTCTCAACATGTGAAACAACCGCGAATCAAGGGAAGAATTTGAGGGAAAGAGTAGCGGTTTGGGTTTTTGAAAGGGGAAGGAGATGGAGGATTTCCCCTTCTTTCTCTCGGCTTTCACTCTCTATTTCGAACCCCATGTATCCTATGCGTGGGAAAGATGGGTTTTATAAGTTGGGTGCTGACTTGGTGTGTGATTGGCACACCCGATATAGTGTACGGGCTTATCTCGAGGCCTTTAGCTAACGGGTTTAGATTCTTGGGCCATCTCAAGGCCTCCAACTAAAGGGGATTCTCTTCCTCACGGTTCCTCTCTTGCAGAATCACCAGTGATCTCTGGTAAGTGACTGTTTTGGGTTTATAATAGCACGGCCGATTTGGTGTATAGTTAGCACACCGAAGATGTGGGAATCACAAAGTGATTTCTGTGTGAGTTTCCTCCTGATTTATAACCATGGGAGTGGATTGGGTGTCAAAAGGGGTACAACAAAGATCAGCGTATTAGTTTTGATCACAAGTTTCACAAGGGAAAGTTTAAATCCACTCAACAGGGCTTGATCTTTAGATCTTTTAAATGCAAACCTTCTAACCGGTGGTGCTCTCACAGAGCTTGTGTATCTATTCACACCATTAAATATAAGAACTCTTGACACTAAGGCATATATTTTCAAAATAAAATGTTCCGAACCTATGGTGTGTAGTGTGTACCTTGCCAGGCACACACACTCAATCGGGCATATCAGTGTTTGAAAATCTTGGATGGATATCTATATACGTATAAACATATATTTGTTTGAGCTATGGGGCTCAGCTTAGGGTCGCGCCTGATCGCACTTGATCACGCGTATACCAATCTTCTGGTTTAAATTATTTATTAATCATAACTAAATAAACCCATGTGTTTTAATCCTAGTGTTTTGAGGAGATGGGCTCGAGCTTGGTCCGATCTCGGGGTTCGCATTGTGTGCAACATATGCACTTCACATACGGGTTTGAGTTTCAAAGATTAGTTCGCGTCGGGGATTGGTCCTAGACTTGTGGTTGGGTGTACTTACCCAATAGAGATAAATGGGTTAAAAATTGCGTCACAAACATGAAAAGTTTGACTAAGGTCAAACCAATTTAAAGTAAATCGTATCATTGTCAAAAGTCAACGATTCAACGTAAAAAAAATCAGGTTTGTTACATGCTTACAAGGAGCATATGGTAGAAATTATATTTGAATAAAAAGGGGAGAGAAAAAGAAGAAGAAAAGAAAAATACATGTGCAAAAGGTACAAGAATGAGAAAAACATGAGGTGGTATCAAAAAAAAAAAAGGAATGAAAAGAAGGAAAGTAGAGAAAAGGGAAAATGGCAATTTAGAAAAATTCAGAAAAAGTAGGAGTGAAAAAAATGAGAAAATTAAATGTATCTCCTTTTCCGGTTTCTCAGAGAAATTTAAACCCAATTCCCTTTCTTTCAAAACATTCACCCGTGCCCCATTACAATCTTGGAAAAGACCTTTGTGATCTGATCTCGATTGGTAAATGCCTTGTCGAGAGTGATGACGCAATGACTATGGTACTTGATATAACATGCTTAAGATGCAAACATCGTTCTTTATGAGATTGTTTTAAAATTCTTTGATGCACTTTCTTTCTTATATCATGTGAGATCTTTCAATCCGTGTTGTAACTCTATCTCACATGTGAGTGACAAAGTAGAACACCCATCAGAGCGATATTGTTGTGAGTGTTTACCGAATGTGAGGATTGAGTTGAGGCTTGGGATCCGATGATTCCAGGTTAAGACTAATCCGGCGATAGAACGATTTAAGTATTGACACATGCACACACGACACTCTAGGCATGGATGAAAGATTAGTCTAAGGATCGAAGTATTGGGTTAGTTGGAATAAGCAACAGTGGAATTTTCATGGCATCGATATCTGAAAATGAAAATTGGCATGCTACAATGATTACAGGTTTTTGATTTCAAATGTATATATCATATGAAAACAAAATTTTGAAAACTCTTTTATTGATGGTTTTAAAATTATTTTGAAAGTTTGTGGGCGTCTTCACTGAAAACCCTCAGGAGACACAACTCCTCCACTAGGGATCACCTAGGGGTTTAAAGGCTTGTTGCATACGCTAAATTTAATCATGTTCCCTACGAAAGTGCTTTTATTTTCATAGATTAGATTGTATTATTAGATTAGTTTGCTTTTAGATTATGATTTTGATGTTGCCTTTGTTGGAGGGCTAGCAAAGTTGAGGTTTGGGGGTATGATCGACCTTAAAAGTGGTATAATTTATCCTCAAATCTCAGCCTTATTAGCTCTCATTTGACTACTAATATGTGCTTTTAGTCCATGTTGTGTTGCAATAGGTATAAAAGCTGGATAAATGCAAAATGTGTTAAAAGAGCAAAGTTAAGAGGAAACCCGAAGCAATGGCAAGAATCCAAGGAAGAACAGCTGAAGGAATGAACTGAAAGGTCTTTCTGACAACTGAAGACTCGACCGGACAGGATTAGCGTAGCAGAGAGTAGTTCAAGAGAAAAACAGAGGAAAAGAAGAAAGTCCAAGTGGACTGGTCGAAGTACCAATTCTGATCGGTCACAACTCTTAACAGCTTTAGAAATTTTAAAATAGACCAGTCAAAACTCATTTGATCGGTCAGAAATCAAATAAGCAGAACACTTAAAATGAATACATATATTGTCGATCGGTCAAGACTTGCTCAACCGGTCAGAGATTCAAGTAAATCTGAAGCCCCGCAAAGCGTCTTCAACCTGGAGATCTAATCCGAAGTCTGACTGGTCGAGAAAGCAATTTCGACTGATCACAACAGTATTTTCAAGTGAAAATTCAGGTTCTACAACCGTGCCAATCTTGACTCCGAGATCCTCTCCGAATTTCTCTTCTACAGGCTGGATTACTCAAATGGTGTAGATTCCCTTCCGGATTCATCTTCCTTGGAGGATTTTTAGGGATCCTTTAGAGTTCTTGTCGTGTATACTTGTGCTAGGGCCTTATACTCTATAAATAAGGACCCGAGGTTTGGTTTTAAGGGACTCGCATGGTAGGCTTTTCTAGAGGGTTTTTGGTGTGAGTTTCCGTAATTTAGGTTAGGTTTAGTTCTTAAATAGAGGGAGATTGAATGTAATTATCGATCCATGATTGATTCAGCAATGATGAAAGTCTCTGAATCGATGCGCATTTAAGGCTTCAGGCTGGGATCTCTTGTAAATTTTGGATAAGTGTTTTAATAAATTTCTGTTTCTTTTTCTATTTTTAAATTTCGTTTATGGTATAATTGCATGTTCGAGGTTCTGACTAGATCGAGAATGGGATGATAACGTTGTAATCTTATTTAGAATAATCTCAGTGGCCTTGTAGGGATTGCGGATAGCCTAGATAGGATATTCACCGATGGACTAGGCCTTGTAGGGTAGTTTTTGTTGATTCCTGCAATGATGC
Source organism: Chloranthus sessilifolius (assembly GCA_021018995.1). Taxonomy (NCBI): domain Eukaryota; kingdom Viridiplantae; phylum Streptophyta; class Magnoliopsida; order Chloranthales; family Chloranthaceae; genus Chloranthus; species Chloranthus sessilifolius. The sequence continues at coordinate 37,838,205 of CM037597.1, read as the reverse complement.
CTTGACAATTAGATTCTTTAATGACGATTAGATTTTTCTATTTCATATACAATGCAACTGAGCTTGTAGCCTGGAGCGGGAGTACCTGGGATTCATTAATAGAAAGGAAATAGGGTTTATTCTACAAGGGTCTGAAATCCAAGAGAGATTCCAAACTGCCTTCTCCTCTCTTATTTTAAAACTATTTTAGATTTTCTTTTATTTGTTTAGAATAAATTAGGAAATTTAATGTTACAAAGTATTTTATAAAACAGAGATTAAATCAAGGTAATCGACAAATCCATGTGGTTCGACGCCCTTGTACTTGCCCTAGTACATCTGAACTTGTGCACTTGCAAGATCATATTTTAAGACGATCAATTCTCTATATTATTGATCCGATTCCAACAAACTACCCATAGGAAGAAAGATGGGAATTTCAAAATTCTAAATAGAATTTCATTCCACTTTGGGGACGTCAGCAACTTGGGAAGAGAATGCAGATTTAACAGAGAAGGAATTTTTCACACCAACTTTCCAAACTCTCAAGTCATCTTTAGCGGGGTATAATTGAACTGTATCAAGAAGGGTCGAAAACTCGGTAAATTCATGTATTTATGTATCTGAGAACCTGCGTTTGAAACTCACCTTCCAACTAATGGGATTTTTTGGATTATAAATATTACAGATTTGTACCTTTGGATCAGCCGCGATGCAATATAAATTGGGAAATTTTGAAAAAAAGGTAGCCTGTTACTATGCGACTAATCAAACCACAAGAAGATATTGTCACCCTTACCAATTTCAAACCGAATGTTTTTAAAATAATTTGCACGAATAGAAAGAATACCTTTCCACAAACTGGACGAGTTCAAATATTTGGAGTCTCTGGTGTGCCATCCAGTGTTGCTAGTGCAATATTTATTGAAAATAATTTCTTTCCACCATTGATCACATCCGTCCTCGAGTCGCCACAATCATTTCATTAATAGAGCTTTATTCATGCTATCGATGGGTCTGATTCTCAAACTCCCCGCCCATTTTGGCTTACACACCTTGTTGCAGCTTAAGAGATGATTTTTTCTATCATCACCGAGGTCATCCCAATGGAAATTCCTTTGAGGCCTTTCGATTTCTTCCCAAACTTTAGAGGAGCATTTATATAAGGACAAATAGTAGGTCATAATGACATTCAAAATAAACTGAATGAGGATTAGTCTGCCGCCCTTGGATAACTTTTTACTTTTCCACCCATTGAGCTATAGCCTATTTTAGTGATAACCAGATCCCTTTTGGAACTTCTCAATTTGCCAATTCTGATTGGGACATCCAAATATTTAAATGGAAGAGAAGCCTTGACCAAATTGGCATGGGAAGCCAAGAGGATAGGGTGACATCATTGATGTTAATGTCGTAGATATTAGATTTATCAAAATTAACCTTTTGACCAGAATCTTGTTCAGACCTTTAGAAGATTACAAACATGAAGAATTTGGTGTTGATCTCCCTCGCATATAATAAGAGAGTCGTCCAGATACTAAAGAAGGTTGATTTTCAAGCTGCTTCTAGGGATAGAAAAACCGTCCACTGAACTGTCGATGTTAGCCTTCTCGAATAAGAGAGACATCCCTTCACTAACAACATAAAAAATATACGGGGATAGAGGGCAACCTTGTCATAAACCTCTAGAGGCTTCAAAGAAACCACATGCTTTTCCATTGATAATAATAGAAAAATGAGGATTGGAGAGACAACCGTAGATCCAGGAACGCCATCTGACACCAAATACCATCTTCTTCATCATCCAAAGGAGATAGTCCCAACTAACTTTGGTATTTTCCATATCGATTTTGATGAGGACACCTATTTGTTTGGAGGAATTCTTGGAGTGAATGAATTCTTGAGCAATAATTGCCAGATCTAATATTTGTTTGCCTTTGATGAAAGCCCCTGAGATTTGGATATCACAGATCCAATAACCTTCTTGAGTCTGTTATCTAGGATTTGGATATGAGTTTGTAGGTGCTAAAAAAAAGAGAAACTAGGTAAAATTGTTTCATCTCAGTGGCTCCTCAAACTTTGGGAATGAGAGTTATAAAGGTAGCATTAATGGACTTATGAATGTACCCATCCTCCCAAACTTTATTGATGAGCGTTGAAATATGATCATATTTTACACCACACCCAAAAACGTACATTTAGCTATTCAATTATAGCAATTTGACAGTTTTGTGGAGTTTTGATGGTTTCAGAAAATTTTGACCGTTGGATGCATTTGATGCCATAAAAGAGCATAAAAACAACCAACACTGAAACATTGAACCAAGGAACCGTCAGGCCCTGAAATTCGTAAAGGATCGATTGATCGATCGAACCCTTGGTCGATCAATCGAAGCTGAGAAGAATTATCTTGCAGAAGCACTGTCCAGAATCGATCAATCGACCTTGTCAGTCGATCAATCAAATTTATATAAATAAATTATGTTCCAAACTTTGTCCAAATTTGATCGATCGATTTATTGGTCAAATCGGTCAATTTCAAATTTATTGAATCGCAAAAAGTTTAAAATTAAAAATCGATCGATCGATTTTTGCAGCCGATTGATCGATTTTGAAGTTTAGGTTTACGAGCAAGGACCCTATTTAAGTAAAAGTGAGAATTAGGTTTAGATAAGTTTCATTTTCCTTAGCCGTTTTAGATTGTTTTTAGATTTCTTCTTCATTTTCTTAGCCTATTTTCTTAATTTCTTAGCTTTAGAAAGTAGATTAGTTTTATCTTGTGCTTTGGAGAAGGATTGTAGTTATTATATTCAAGCATACATTAGATTTGTTTAAACTTTTGACGGTAAATTAATGCAATATTCGAGTTCTATTTCATTTATGTTGTGTATTTCTTTATAAATGTGTGGCTTATCTTCTTGAGGGTTGGGATCTAATGAATCTCATTTGAGATTTTTATTTATGATTATAGATCAGTGGTTGGAATTTCTTGCTAAATGCTTCGAGTTTTATCGCTTATTTGTTACTGTCGATCTTTGTGAATACCGATCATCATTCTAAGATATGGAAACTAATCATTCTTTTCCCATGATCTCGAATCTGTGATATGGAATTTGACTAAGTTTCTCATTGCAAATATTCGAGGCATTTATTCAACGTGATTAAAGAATTCTTTAATATGATGAATGTTTTGCCTCTTCTCTTTTACGGTTTTGGAAGAACATAATCTAGTATTATTCTGTGATTTTAATATTTTATTTTCTATAAATTATTGATTGATTTCGATGTTTATGTGATTAGCATATTTTGATTTCCGACTAGATTTGTGATTATAAATGATAAACCAAGGATGGGAGGATTTAGCATCGTAAACCTCGCCTTTTTCTCGCGCATTTAAATTTATTAAATTGTTTTATATTTCTTTCCTTCACAACACTCAAATCTGGTAAACTAGGTTAATATTGTGTTAGATATGGGGGAAATCTTATGATTGATTGTTATTTCATTGTTTAAGATCTTTATTCAATCCTCGTGAGATCGACCTCGCACTTCATATCCAATTGCTACATTTTGATTCATGGACTTGTGAGTAACACATAAAAGCACATCACTTATCAATGAGTTTAACTACATCCAGCTTGATAATATGCCAAAACTTTTTGAAGAAACCAAACGTAAATCCGTCCAGACCGGGGGCTCTCTCCTCATTGCATCCGTTTATGGGGAGAAATATTTCTTCCTCGTGAAACCAATCTTCTAGAAGGCCGGCCTCGATATGAGATAGAGATTTGGGGTGTATATTGCACAATCTCAGTCTGTTGGGGTTATCCTCTTTAAAGAAGTTGGAGAAAAAATTAGACGCTATGTGAGCAATGTCGTCACTTTTATTACAGGACACTCCATGGTGAATGGAGGATATAGTATTCAACCTTCTTCTGAAATTAGTTGAGGCATGGAAAAAAATGGTGTTTCGATCTCCTTCTTTGAGTCAACGGATGCAAGATTTATGACGTCATTCATTTTCTCTGGTTAAAGTGAGATTTTCATAATCCGATTTGGCATGCTCTCTAAGCAGCATTTCTTCATCAGAGAGGAGCCTATTTTTTCGAGAGTCGACATTTTTTATAGTGGCCGAAAGAGTGAGTTCTTGCTCTTTATTCTTCAAAAATCTGCTTTTGCTGTAAACCAGAATGTATTTCTTGAGAGGTCGAAGAAGTCTTTTGGAGAGAGGAGTGTCGGTCACTGGAGCCGGATACCTGAGACCACCAAATGGGGAGGTTATTGAGAAACTCTTTGTCTTCTAACCAATGGTTGAAAAATCGAAATGGGGAGGGCCCCCAAACAATGCCTTTTAAATTGAGACCTGTGGGAGTGTGGTCGGAGGCAACCCTTGTTATAACAGAGTAGTCGGCGGTAGGGAAGAGCTTGTCAAAATCTGCATTAATGAGAAACATGTCTAAACGGCATGTCTAAACGTCCAAGGGTATTTAGAAGTAGAAGTAGGGACGTCAAGAAGCTCGACCATATTGATGAAATCCATAAAGTTTCTCATGGAAGGGGAAAGCTTGTGGTTATTGAATCTTTCACTAGGGTGAGTCAAGGCATTGATATCATCACACATAACCCAAGGTCTGTTAAGGCATTGAATTGAGAGGAGCCGAGCTACAGCATACCCAACTCAAACTCAACTGATTAAAAAACGAGCTAGCTCTTAACTCATAACTCGGCTTGGCTTGTAAGCCGACCTCATATACTTGTTAGCCCATATTTTTGAGCGTAGTCGAGACCTCATATACTTGTTAGCCCATATTTTTGAGCTTAGTCGAGCGAACTTCTGAGCTGGTGGGGAGTCGGAGCAATGTTGTGGGGAGCTATGCCCATGATTTTAAATATCGGCTACATATCCGAAACATAGAGCCGGGTTAGACAAAATACAAAAAGAAATGTCCTTTGCAATTTATGTTAATCATTAAGAAGTGCTTACATGTTGGTTTGGCCGATAGGTGGACCCGATATGATATGATGCGCATCGTCATGGGCATGGGAAATCAGTAAAAGGAAAAGACGGTTTTAACCTTTCACTGATTCTAATTTAGCAATAAAAAATAGCTGCACATCTCCCGAGGTAGGAAGAGAGGGAGACTTTGCACCTCCCTTGCTAAGGTTGGTAACGTAATACCCACACAATGAAGTAATTCTTGAAATGACGTCAGTGTTGTAATTTGACACTAAATCACTTACCGTCGCAACCCACTTTTATTGAATGAGGTTATTAAAGTGGGTTGGGCCTTCCTCCTGCATTAGACAACCCACTAAACGAGCTTTTAGCCCCAAACTGACCAAAATGGCAAAATTTAAATTCACTAATTACTAGTAACTGAATAAACGTTTTATTTAAAAAAATAAATAAATTTATAAATATAAGTAATTATTTGAATAATATTGCAAAGAGTAGCTACTGAAAATCATGGACTAGGAGAGTATTATTCATCCCAATCCCTCATTGACGTACCATCCATCATGTGATGGAAAGTTATTAAATCCATGCTAATTACTAATATAATTAAATAAAGAGGTTTTTCAAGATTCATAAGGAATATGAGTTAGGAGGAGTCGATATTAGGTGCCACACCACCAGCCGAAACTCCCTTCAACAACCTTATGAGATGCAAATGCAAATATATTAATGAGCAGTGAATCAGCGAGAGTTAAAAAATGTTCCTTCAGTAGTTACATGCATCACGGCTTAACTAATTTGACAGAGGGAGATTGATGCTTAATTACAATGACTCTTCGCCTCTCTTTCCCCATCTAACCATCAATCTTAGCCATCAATCTGCTCTATTTTTGTGCCGCCACCTAGATTATACCTAATGGATGATATAAAAGGTACTTTTTAGAGGACATGAGGCAAAAAGTAAAACTAATGACTAAAGTTTCTTAGTCGAACGAAAAATTAAACTCTTTAGGTTAAACTAACCTTCCAACTAAGAAGGGCACGATTTTAAATATATGATACGTATCCATTTAATATGGTATATAGTCGATCTATAGTGGCCAATATTTATACCATACCAGTTCATATCAGCCATTAGGTATCGATGTGAACTAGATATAGTACCAAAATGTTGTTTAAATAAAATTTTAATTATTTTAATTATTATATATTATATATTTTTAATATTTTAGATAGAATAAAGCATATTTTAATATTAGCCGATTTGGCCCAACGCATCCAATATAAGACATGTATCTGCCTGGGACCTAGCAGATAAGTCTGATATGTATCTATCTGTTTTAAATCCTTAATAAGGGGGCTCATAAAAATCCCTCTTCTATTTAACATGAGAGAGAACTCCTTCCTTACAAAATTCACTCCACGATCTGGTTTGAAAGTCATTCGATCTCTATCATCTAATTCAATATAATCAATAATTGAATCAAGATGGACTTTGATTGCGTTGAATATGATGGAAATCGTGTTTCATGCATATCTTTGGGACCAAAAAACTTTAAATCATAGCCTTGATGGGTTAGACGGTTTTGTAATTGGCACAAGTCTAAAAATATACCAAGTCTTTCTTTTGAAATATGTGCAACGACACAAACCAAGTGTGCAAGTAGTTGCCTCCTTCATATAATAAAGTTGTTAGAGACGATTATTCACTTAGAGAGCGTTCACTTCGGCATAGGCATAATCAATTTCTTGTAAAGTCTTTTTGATAGTGAAAATTTTAGAAAAATATTACCAGTAATAAGTACCTTTACTTTCGTAAAATGTGTGTTTGTTTTATTGCAATAATTTATATAAAATAAACTTTTTCCAAACTTTTTCGGGTACAACAAAGTGAATGCTTCGCATAATATAAGATTCGTGTAGGTTATCACAAAAGTTTTTAGAAAATTATAGCTGCAACAACTTGTCTTGTTCTAATAATATTGGTTCTCCCTTTAACAATTGCGACTAAAACTAGGGTGAGTCAAATGACTAAAAACCCTTAATTCAGTGTTAAGGGCAACTTCTCTTGTACAATATTCGCTTTTATGTCGAAGTAATGATAAATTTGTGCATCCAACTCAAAACCAAGTGATATTAAGTGGAGGGCCCCGAAATATTATAAGGAGTGGGACAAGGCTATAATTTACTTAATACGGGATTAAACTTCAACACACATCCACACGTGTTAGCAGGACTGAACCAAATCACATAGGCAACTAAACTGAGTGACATAGAGTGGGAAAAGGCCTACTCTGATACCATAAAAAATCTATGCATCCAATTCAAATTCAGTTAACAATGACTGGAGGGGCCCAAAATATAATAAGAGAAGAACCAAGGCTATAATTTAACGAATGTGAAACAAAACTTTAACAAGTGAACACCCTTCTGCTGAAGGCTCGGTCCTTCAATTGTAAAAATTATGGTCCAACACATTATATAGGCTAGGTTTGGGTTAGATCCTTGGGGCCGAGAGTGGCTCTTTCGCTCATTTGGCTCCTACTTATAAGTTTGGTAAAACAACTCCTCATCATATTTGCGCTGAGGGCAGGGGTCATTTTAAGTGATAAAATTGCTATTATTTTTATATTAAAATAAAAAAAAAACAAAAGAAGGCCCATTGATACGAGAGGCCCATCGCTAACATAGTATTTGAAGGCTCTCTTTTCAACCTTCCTCCTACATACATACGGGAGGGAGCTCACATGCCCTCTCTTCTCTCTCTTGTTATCTCTCAGTAAAGGGTTCTCTCTCTCTCTCTCTTCAACCTTTTAGAGCAAAAAAAGCCATAAAAAGTTGAAACCCATCATTCCTTTTCTCGTTGAAGCAACCCCTCCTCATGATTCACTTCTCATTCCACACACCCATGCCTTTCTCTAACCAAATCACAACTACACAACCATGAAAAGAAGGCGAACAGACCAGACGATCGATAATACCCCTTTTGATTTCTCAATGAGATTTTAGAGAGAGAAAGAGTGAGAGAGTGAGAGAGAAACAAAAATGGGTGAAAATAGCTGGAGTTTGGCGCCAACTGTAACCCCTCCAAACCTCGAAAGAGAAGAGCATTGGAGGCATTTCGATAACTCCGTCAACGCCGTCTCTTTTGGCTTCGTCGCCACCGCCATTCTCATCTCTATGTTCCTCGTTATGGCCATCTTCGAGAGGTTTTTGAGGCCCAGTTCCACGGATTTAATGGCTTCTGATCGCCGGGTTCAGAGGGATCTCGAGTCCCAGCGGACGCTTTCCGGCAAGGTTGATAACCCATCTCCGAAAGTAAGCCTCTCTCCCTCTATACATTTCTGTCTTTTAATTTTTTTTTACGGGTATTTTAGTCATTTCATTTTTTATTTTCTGATGATTATATGTTTATTATAATGCTATGACTGAAATGCCCTTTTTGGTAGCCCATTTCATTTTTTCCATTTTTTATTTTCAGACTGTGTTAATTATATGCTACGACTAGAAGCCCTTTGGTTTTCCTTCTTAGTATTATAGGGTATTAGTGGAGATATAAATTGGTTATACTTAAGTTCAAGAAATAAATTAATTATGTTTCTGGAGATAAATTGATGCTCTCTATCTTTTAGCACATGGATTTTATGGGTATAATAGTCATTTCATTTTTTAATTTAAATTTTTTTATTTTCTGGTTATTTTGAGTGGATGCACTGATGTTATGATGGAAGTGCCCTTTTTTTTTCTGTTCTTTTTTATCTTCTTACATTTAGTATTATTGGATACTGGTTGGGAAATAAATTGATTTTTATTTATGCCCGAGATAAAATAATTATAAAACATGGTTATTTTATAATAATAATAATAACTAGATGAATTCTGTCTCTCTTTTTAAAACATGGTTATTTTGGTCTTTTTGCTGAGGAGATGGTACATTTGGTATTTTAGAAAAAGTTGGGGATATATTTGTACTAGGCTAAAATTTTTTCTCCTTTTTTGTGTTTTCTTTTCTTATCTTATGCTAAAAGAAAAGAATGTGGCTGAGCTGTACTACGGAATCTAATACCGTTCATTTTTGAGATTGGGCGGTGTAGATGCTGTAACTTTATGTCTAATCCCCTTTTTCTTCCTTTAAAAGATTAAATAAACCTAGAGAATCTATCACCGTCCAATATCCTGAATAGATAGTTGCGATTCGAGAATGGTGCTGTGACCACCTAGCTCTCATTGCACTATATTCTTTCTGCATTTTTATGATTTTTTTAGATGACAAAAATACCCTGCAGTAACGAGGAGGATCGCTCGGGCAAAATGTTAAGGAATTTGGCTTTCTTTTTTTGTATGTTGTGCATTTGCAAATTTATTAGGGTATTTTAGTCATTAAAAAAATATAATTTGCTTATGGTATTAGGTGGAAATAAATGTTTCCGGGTAATTTTCTGAAGAATTTGGCTACAATGAGCAATGCCATTAGATTCGACTCTGATTCGTATTCCGGTTCGACCCGCAGTTCTACCATGGTTCCTTGATAGGTCCACAAATTGTGAACTGCAACAAGGTAGCTTATGGTTCGAGCTGTCCAACAGCAGTTCATTTATGTAATGTATTTATAATATATAATTTTTATAAAGGGAGACTGTTAGGTCATCAATGGATGGCTGTGACTGGCTTAGTTCAATTTAAAAAAAATAGTTTAAAAAATATATTTTTAAAGCACAAGTCACACTTGGACTAATTTTAACGGTCCAAATTTTATTGCTAAAGAAATAATGGGAGCTGGTTAGGTCCTCCAATGGAGGACGTGAGCGTCCTCCAAGATCATACATGGAACTCCATGTGGCACTCGTAACACTATTTTGATGCCACATCGAGCACAGGTGCATTGCTTAGATTATCTTTGAAACAAAATGAATTCGAAAACTCATCTTTACCATGTATTTCTTTCGCAATAGAATTTGGACATTTGAAACTAGTCCATGTTTGAGTTATGCTTTAAAAATACTTTTTTGAAATTAATTGATCTAAACAACGCACCCATACTCCACGTGACACCCAAAATGTGTTTTCAATGCCATGTGGAGTCCCACGTTTATCTTGGAAGTCACGGTCCTCCATTGGAGGACCTAACCGGTCCCATTATAAGGAAAGGGGTTCCGTCGCACAGGTCCATTGCTTAGATCATCTTTGAAAAATAAATAAATTTGACAACACATCTTTACCATGTATTTTTTAGCATTAAAATTTGGACGGTTAAAACTAGTCCAATTTTGACTTGTGCTTTAATAATATTTTTTTAAAATTACCTTTTTTAAAAATTTATCTAAACAATGCACCTGTACTTCACATAGGACGCAAAATGTGTTTTCACTGCCGCGTGGAGCTCCATGTGTGTCCTCTATTGGAGGACCTAACCGGCTCCCATTATAAGGAAAAGGGTTCCGTCCTCCAATGGAGGACTGTGAGCATCCTCCAAATTCCTACATGGAGCTCCATGTGGCACTCGTAACACTATTTTGATGCCACATGGAGCACAGGTGTATTGCATAGATCATTTTTGAAAAAAAAATAATTTGAAAACTCATCTTTATCGTGTATTTCTTTAGCAATAAAATTTGGACAATTAAAACTAGTCCAAGTTTGACTTGTGCTATAAATTTTTTTTTTTTTGAAATTAACTTTTGAGAAAAAAATTGATCTAAACAATGCAATCGTACTTCACATGTCACCCAAAATGTGTTTTCAATGCCACGTGGAGCTCCACATGTATCTTGGAGGACGGTCATCGTCCTCCATTGGAAGACCTAGCCGGCTCTTTTATTATAACATTTATCAAATTTTATATATATTTGAGGGAAATGGGAAAATACACTCAAGTGTTGCGTTTCATGCTACACCCACTTGCTACATGTCATGTGGTCCTAAGTGGGTGGGTTCCTTTTAGGGTTCACTAGTTCCCTTCGGTTTTAAGTTTATTTTATTTTTAAAAATCCATGTGTATGGCTCTAATGTAATGGCTCAAAATATGAGTTCTCTTTGACAAATTTGTACTATAAATTTTAAATACATGGATTGCGAATCTGATGGAGTAGATATATGTTTTTCTAATGAATGATGGTTCATCGACCTTGTGCATGTGCACGTACCCCGATTCTTGGATTGGATGCCACGTGGAACCTAATTGTCTCGAGTGCAACGCTTGGCGCGACACTCAAACGTATATTTCTTGGCCTCTATATTTTAATATAAGGAAAGGCTTTAATATTTTTAACCAAACCTCTAAAAATTGGGTAACTTTTAGATGCACAACACTTAATGCCATATTCTTTTTATTTTCGTGGATAATGGAGGTTGGAGCCTTGGAGGGTCCCCACTTTTTCATTTTAAATTAGAGAAGATTATATACAATTGTAAGTAAATATAAAATCGGTTGGAAAATGTGAAAGAATAAAAGCCAAAAAAAGAAAAGAGATTGATTTAAGAGCAGACACGTTATGATGAAGGCTTTCTCTAAACGTTATTTGCCTCCTTCCGGTTAGAATCATGACAACAAAAGAGGAGAATGCCAAAAACGCTCCCTAGATACAACCAAGCCTAGACTTCTGTAGTTTACCTTTGTGTTTGCACTCAAGAAGAACTCTGAACACTAAGTTATATGCGTAATATCAGAGAGAAATAAAAAATTTAAAAGTAATAGAAAATATACAAATGAATGTCCTTCAATAGACTTGAATGGGAGTAAAAGCACCATTTGTTAATATAGCATAGCAGATCTACAACCGTTTGCACAACGGTAGTATATTTGTATACCCAAAAGAAAAGTTGTCATCTAAGCAATTCTTCGGAAGAGATCTGTTTTGGTTTAACTTGTCAAAATTCAAACGTTCATAAAGGGCAAAAATAAATTTTCGACACATGCTTGTGATTGTATCGTCGGGGTCTAGCCCGGTTCGCCGCGCGTATGTTTGTCAAAGAACATGAGGGTGGAACTCAGGCTGGAGAAGGACTTATACTGCTCACCTTTGTTTGATATGGTCATTCAATACCAATAAACTAGAACTACACCAAAGAGGAGGTACCCCCTAGGTGAAGGCTACAAATCTTGTAGCAACATCATCCACTATATATCAAAGGCCAATTTTTAATCTACACGATGTGAGATTAAATAAAGATATAAAAAGTTGTTTCAAACTCTTCTAAATTATACAACAATGCATTTTGATTGGTTATGCACAACATAGTAAGTCTAGGTTTTTGGATTTAGAAGATAATGTCATTATTTTTGAGCATCTCCAAATACCAAAAGTAGTTGTTCCAAGGGCCACGTTGGATTTGAAGAGTTGGGTTGGAGATGCTCTCGCTATTCATTCTTCAAATGTAAATAAAATCTTATTTTAATAAAAAGTTTAACCGTTGGAGATAGAGGAAAGGGGTATTTCTTTTTCTCTTTTTTGGGTAGGTTTGTTCACGCCCGAAAAATCCTTCTTCACAACCGTGTTAAAACACGAGGAAATGGTTGACCGCTTTGAATCAGACAATGGAGATCGTGTTTCGTTCTAACCTTCTACACAATGGTTTAGGAGATCATAGGCATGCTATCAAACAGCTAGTTTGTTATTTTTTTACGCACATCCCTAAAAATTAGGGAAAAAAATGTGATGTGCGTCGCACGACTTTTGGATCATTTTTTGGGATGCGTGTGATGTGAACTAAAAAAACCTACCGTATGATGACACTCCCATGATCTCAAGATCCGTTGTGTGGAAGATCGAGATGAAATATGATCTCCATTGTACGATTCAACGCGGTCAATGGGATTCAGGTGTTTTAAGGGGGATGCGAATAGAGATTTGCTAGTGTCAATAACCCACCCTGTCTTTTTTTTCTTCCAACTAGATATTTATTTGATTAGAGAAAGAAATAATAAAAAAACATAAAATATTAAAATGTGAAGAGCATGGTTGGAGATACCTGCCATCCTCATGTCTTCAAAATCCAACCCACTCTTCAAATGTGTGCCATATCACTAGTCCAACGACTAGTTTTGAAGAGGTGGGTTTGAGATGCTCCTATACACTACAATGTGTGTAGTAGATCAAGTTTGTTGGATAAAGCCTATAATTCAATCTCTTTCTCTATGCCACTAAGCAACTTGATAAACTTTGGTATATTTACACCGATTGATGGTTCAAATTCTAGATACTTTCATCTATGCATTATAATTTTATCATATGCCCAAAATATATTATGTTTAAACTCTAAAATAATGAGGGATTGTTGTAGATTTTAAAAGAGTTCTAAAAAACTCTTTCTTGTTTTGTTTAATGCCACATCTTGTGGGTTAAAAATTGGTCTTTGGTATCTTTTAGATGGTGTTGATTACAAGGCTTGTAGCCTAACCTTTATGATCGTTGAACTTTTGGCCGTTAAAATCAAATTGGGTCTATTGTTTTGAAGAGTTGTTTAAGCATCTATTTCTTCTTCCAAAGTGTTGCTCATGCAACCTTTCTTTTGGGCACACAAATCTACTACCGTTGTGCGAATGGTTGTAGACCTGTTACGTTATATTAACAAAATGTGCTTTTACACCTATTCAGTTTATTTAAGAAGATCGATTCAACATTTGTGATAACTTTGAAATTCTCTATGTCTCTCTTATATTGAGCATATTTCTTAGTGTTCATCTTTGTGAATGAAAACACAAAGGTGAACCATAAAGGGCTGGGCTTAGTTGTATCTCAGGAGCTTGTTTGCCATTCTCCACTTTTAGTGTTGTAGTTCTAACAAGAAGTAAACAAATAACGTTTAGAGAGAGCGTTCATGATACCGTGCCTATAAGATTCCAACAATTTTTCCCTAATGCGCAAGTGCAAATCGAGAGTTATGCTATCACCAATCCATCAAACCATAGTAGATTCGTCAAGCCTTTTTTGGCTAGAAGGTTTGCACAAGAAATTGTTTCCCTCCAAACATGCTTGTTGATGTGGAAGGAGTTGAACTTGCTGACCAAATAATTGATTTCCTCAATTATTTAGACGTATCTCCAAGGCTGATTAATTTCTTCTTTGATCGTGTTAATTGGGGGTGCCTAGTCTACATGATGAGTAGATTTAGGTTTGGGGAGAGACGGAGAAGGTGGATGAGAGTGTGCTACTCTTCAGCGTGGTTCACGGTGATGGTTAACGGATCGTTGGTGGGGTATTTCAAGAGCTCAAGGGGAGTTTGGCAGGGTGACCCTTTGTCCCCCTTTTTGTTTAACATGGCCTTCTTACCCGGGCTCAATAGATTAATTTGATCTCCGGTATTCAGGTGGGGTCGACGGGTTGCCACATCACCCACCTTCAATAAGCAGACGACACTATTCTTTTCGGCAAGGCGGATGTGCTTGAGTTTAGCAATCTGTCGGGGGTCCTCTCCATTTATGAAGCAGTGTTCGGTCAGTGCATCAATTTGCATAAGTTGGCGGTGGCTGGGATTGGGGTTGACGAAGGGCTTCTGAATCAGATTGCTGAGGTGGTTGAGGGGGAGAAGGTGATGCTTCCCATCACTTATTTGGGGCTCTCGCTAGAGACTGGGACCTGGTTATTCTCAGGTTCGAGAGGAAGCTGGCGGTATGGAAGGGAAAGCTCCTTAGCAGTGGGGGGGGGGGTGTAGTTAGGAGACTTGAGCAAATTCAATGAAATTTTTTGTGGGAGGGATCGGGTTTAGACAAAAGGTTTCACTTCGTGAATTAGGAGACCTGTCAGCTCCCTTTGAGATACGGCGGGTTAGGAATTTGGAGTCTGAACACTATGAATATTGCTATGCTCGGGAAATGGTTTTGGCGTGTTGGTTTGGATAGCGAAAGAAATAGCCTATGGGTGGCTGTTTTGGCGGAAAAATATGGGTGGATGGAGGGACAATGGGGTATCAATGTGAATGCTACATCTGCGTTCTCATCGTGGTGGAGGAGTATTTGTGGGACCTGGCGTCTGTTTTCGCTATGGATCCAGTTTTTGTGGGGAGACAGATCTTGGATTCGGTTTTGAGATGACCCATGGGTGGAGATCAGACCTCTCAAGGAGAGTTTCCCAAGGATGGTTCGAATTGCTGCTCTACCTCATGGCTTAGTGGCTAATTTCTTTTCGGAAGGAGAGGGGGGGGGGGGGGGGGGGGGTCTGGAACATGGCTACTCGAAGAATGCTTAGAGACGATGAGTTTGCCCCGTATCTTCGGATAATGAATATGCTCAATGGTGCGGTGCCAAATCAGGTTCGGGTCGACGAAAGGATTTGGATTCCTACGAAAAAGGGGGTTTTCACTGTAAAGTCTTATTTCAGGGTGTTGGCAAGTTGACTTTTAGTTAAGTGGAGTTGGGAGGATTTATGGAGGGCTCCAGCCCCCCAAAGTGCGTTTTTTCTCATGGATTTTGATGAAAGAGAGAATTCTCACGATTGATTAGCTGATTAGGAGGGGGAAAGACCTCCCTAATGTATGCGTCATGTGCTTGCAAGCGAAAGAATCGTCGACGATTCTTTTGCTTGCAAGCACATGGGTGACTGCCAAAATCTGGAGAGTTATTCTCAAATCTTTAGATATGGGGTGGGTTCACTCCGAAAATGTCCCTCAACAATGTATGGCTTGGTGATGCGTATTTTAGATCCGCTTGTTTGAATCGTGGTCAGATAAAAGGAGACGTCAAAAGAGAAAGTGGACTCATGAATGAGTTTTTAAAACAAGGCTCGTTAAAGACCCGTTGGATCAGAAAGAAGAAAATCCAAAATTTATTAGGGTCTTCAACTTTCAATCCCGTCACTTTTATATTTAGCATATTTTGAAGTGCCAAACGAAGTCGGATTGATGCGAAATTGGTCATATTTGAAAGCTTATTAAAGTAGCTTTCTAACGAGTGAAAAATTGAGCAATTCCGACAAGTATTGAAGAAGTTATGGTCAGTTTTTGAAAGCTGCACATAAAGTGGCGAATTTCAAGAATCCTAATTGAATTAGGATTAGTCTCTTTTATTATTTTATTTTAGAAAGTAAGAGTTTTTTCTTTTATTAGAAATATGATTAGTTTCCTTATTGTTTTAGAAGAATTAAGATATTTCTTTTATTAGGAATTAGAGTTATACTAGGATTTCTAATTTTATGCATTGGTTAGCCTATTTAAAGGCTTGTAAACACTTTTATTATGAGTTTTTGGTTAATGAAAATTGCTTATGCAAATTGAGAGTTCTAAACTTTCGTGGGAGTGATTCTCTCAAAACGGAGAGTGATTCTTTGATTCCCGTTTGCAGTTTGGTGCGATGCCAACTCTTCTTCCATCTCTATCTTCTTTAGATCTACGGTTTGCATAAGTAGTATAATCCTAATTATTTTATTGATCTCATAAAAGCCCTAAATCAATATTTTGTTCATCATTAATTTTATTAGCCTTTTATTTTCGTTTGGTATCGAGAGAACCCGCTTGCGAGTTCGTTCGACGCCTTAAAACTATCGGAGATCTAGTCGTTCATAAGAACCCTAATCTTCTAGATCTGCGATAGGGAATGTACACGAAAGTAACCCTATTTTGGGCCGAAATTAAATCACCTAATTGAATTTCTAGAATTTTTCGTGGTAATTTGTTATGAGAAATTATTATTTTTAATTGATTAAATTAATTTTAATTATAATCTCAGCCCTAGCATTGCATTTAGTAAGTTCCCGCGTCACTTGGTCTGTTGTTAGCTTGGTGGGTGATTGGGAGAGGGGGGTGGTGGGGGGTTGACGGGGAACGTCAAGATCGAGAGCATTGAAGTTGAATCGCAACAAAATTTCAACTTCAGAAAAAAAAAAAAAAAAAAGTTACTGTTCACATGAACAGTGACAGACGGACGTGATGAACAATGACGGACGTTCGTGAAACAATGACGGACGTCTGTGATTTTGTGCCCTCACTGTCCGTAGGTCACGGACGTCCATGGGGCACTATGGACGTCCGTGGGCGTCGTGACGGGACTTCTAATTTTAGTGGGACTTTATTTTTTTTTGGCAAAACTTGCCATTTTAAGTGTTTTAAATTTTTAGGAATGCTTTATTTCGTGTTAGGGTTTGATTAGCCTATTTAAAGGCTTGTGAAAACAATTTTGAATTTAATTATTGGTGAATGAAAATTGCTTTTGTGACTTTGAGAGTTTTGAACTTTCTTGAGGGTGTGATTCTCTCAAATCGAAGAGCGATTCTTCGTCTCGCGCGCGGTTTCGTATGAGGCCAACTTTTCCTCTTTTCTATCTTCTTATGATCTACGAGTTAGGTAAGTAGCGTAACCCTAGCATAACACCCTTGCCTAACTATTTCACTATTAAATGTAAGTTTAACCTATCCCTTAACCATTAAATCATTATTTGTCCGTATTTTCATCATGAAATCATTATCTGCCTTTCTTTTCGCTCAATATTGACAGAACCCACTTGCGAGTTCGTTCAACGCCCTAAAACTGTTGGAGATCTAGCCGTTCGCTAAGAACCCTAGTTTTCTAAATCCAATAGGGAATGTACGCGAAAGTAACACCATTGTGGGCCGGAATTAAATCGTTCAATTGAATCTTGTGGTATTTTCTTTGATAGTTTGTCAAGTAATATTGTTATTTTCGTTGTTTAAATTAATTTTAATTTTAATCTCAGCCTTAGTATTGCATGTGTTAGTTTTCGCATCAGATTTGATATCAAAAGCTTTGGCAGTTTAGGTTCGGTGTTCATATAGGTTCTCGGGTTCATTTTTTTTATTTTGGTTTGTCTTGCATCATTTCGTTTTGTATGCATAGTTATGGATCCCATTAAGATAGAATCCCTAATTAAAGACCTTACGTCTTAGTTGACTGCGAGTCAAGCCGCCCTCCAAGCCTAGATGGCTGAACACCACGTTCAATTGTAACAACAATTGCGCGATCAACAAGCCCGACATGAGGTTTTAGAAACTCGTGTTGAAGAGATGAATGAGTTCATCACTGAAAATCATCATAGAATCCACACTAATGGCCGTAGGAGAGAAGGTTCTCACTGACATGAAGTGTTCCAAATTGATCAGGACGACAAAATTATGAAATCTATTAAAATGGACACTCCTACTTTTGACAGGAAAAGACAACCTAAAGTCTATCTCGAGCGAGTCGCCGACATGGAAAACTACTTCGAGTGGTATGCCATGTCTGAGGAGTGTAAAGTCCGGTTTGCCAAGGGCAAGCTAGGCTTTACTGGATGGGATTAGAACATCGTAGACTGTCTTAGGGTCTTTGTCCCATTTCCACTTGGGATGAAATGAAAATCCAACTGAACGAGAAATATGTTCCTCTTTCCTATGATGAGCATATTTTTAATCAGTGGTAATTGTTGCGTTAAGGGAATTCACTAGTCATAGAGTACATCGATAAATTTGAAGACCTGATGTCCTAGGCCAATGTGGATGAGCCGAAAAGAGTTACCTATCCCAATTCGAATGGCCCTTCGCCCAGAACTACAGAGAGAACTCATTCCATACTCTATTACCAATCTAGATGAATGTTTCTCTAGAGTTGAGGAGTTAGAACGGTACCTCAAGACCCCTCGGATCAAATGTTTCGATACTAGTGGGTCCGGTTATAGGTCTAACTTTCATGAGGCAAAGCCCAACATTAATACCTCGTCTACTAGGTCCATATCTGTTGCTACACCAGTAACCAGAGTCGATAAGGGTCGATACTAGTGGGTCCGGTTATAGGTCTAACTTTCATGAGGCAAAGTCCAACATTAATACCTCGTCTACTAGGTCCATATCTGTTGCTACACCAGTAACCAGAGCCGATAAGGGTAAATGTCTTATGATTGAAGGTCCCAAGAGTAGTGGTCAAAACAAGTGTTACAAGTGTCATGGCATCGGACATTTTTCCGCACAATGTCCTTCCCAAAACTTGTTGATAGCTGAGGACAATGAGAATGAGTATGATGAGGAAGAAGTTTATGAGCCTGAGTTGTTCCCTAGTGATGAGGAAGACTTTGCAGGAGAACAAACAGTGGCTTGCCTTAGGGAAATCTCCTACCCCGTTAAGGAGGATAATAATGGATAATACCTCGCGGGCTCTTGTGGTTAGGCGTGCTCTAGCTCAGTCTAAGGAGAGTGATGATTGGCGGCAGGATAACATCTTCTATACCATAGCCATTTGTGGTGAGAAAGCTTGTCGAGTCATAGTCGATAGTGGAAGCTGTACCAACGTTGTTTCTGAGAGTATAGTTTCTCGCTTGTGGCTTGCGCCCGTAGCTCACCCACGACCCTATAAAATTGCTTGGGTCGATTCATCATCAATCCCAGTTTCACGAAGGTGTCAGGTTCTTATACAATTCGGCTGTATAAGGACACCTTGTGTGCGATGTTGCGCCTATGGATGTGATGTTGTGCCTATGGATGTGGGGCATATCATCCTTGGGAGGCCGTGGTTGTATGATATGGATGCTATACTGTTCGGGAGATCGAACGTGTGTTCTTTCACTCATAACGGAAATAAAATAAAGATCAATCTTTTACTTCCTAGAGCACCCACCGTGAAAACAACTAAGTCAAGTGAAAAGGCCTGATAGAGAGAGAGAAGACATCTAAGGCCCGTTCACATCGTTAGAGTTTGAACGAAGCACTAAGAGAGAGGACGCCGTTTATGTCCTTGTTAGTGTTGAAACACTCAAAGAGTCGGGCGTTGATATTCCGAAAGAGGTTGAATCAATAATGAGTGAGTTTTAGGATGTCTTTCCCAAAGACCTTCCGGATGAGTTACCACCTCTACGGGACATCCAACACGCCATTGATATGGTTCCCGGGTCTACTTTACCTAACTTTCCCCACTATCGCATGAATCCATCCGAACGCTCGGAGTTAACAAGGCAAGTTGATGAACTTCTCCAGAAGGGATTCATAAAGGAAAGTATGAGTCCCTATGTCGTGCTAGCGCTGCTCACACTCAAGAAAGACGGAACTTGGAGAATGTGTTTTGATAGCCACACTATCAATAAAATTACGGTCAAGTATTGGTTCCCTATACCGAGACTGGATGACATGTTGGACATGATGGTCGGTGCCACTATATTTTCGAAGTTCAATTTGAAGAGTGAGTACCATCACATCTGAGTTCGTCCCTGGGATGAATGGAAAATTGCCTTCAAAACCAAAGATGGTTTGTATGAGTGGTTTGTCATGCCTTTCGGGCTTTTAAATGCCCCAAGTACATTTATGTGTATCATGACACAGGTGTTGAGGCCTTTTATAGGCAAGTTCCTTGTGGTCGATTTCGACGACGTCCTTATTTATAGCAACAACAAGGAACAACACTTAAGCCACTTAAGATAAGTTTGCATGACTCTCAGAGGAGATAAATTGTACTCGAATCTAAAGAAGTGCACTTTCATGTCACAGAGCATTGTCTTCTTAGGATTTGTTGTGACCTCCGAAGGAATGACTGCGGACTCTGAAAAGGTCAAAACTATCGTGGAATGACCTGAACCTCGGAACATTCACGAAGTCTGTAGCTTCCATGGGTTAGCTACATTTTACAGGCTGTTCATCCGTAACTTCAGTATGGTAACATCCCTTATCACCGATTGCATAAAAAAAGGGGAGTTTAAATGGACACCTGCTGCGGCCAAAGCCTTTAAGGAGATTAAATCCTGAATGATGGAAGCTCCTGTCATGCGCCTTCCAAACTTTTCTAAGGTCTTTGAGGTGGCGTGTGACGTGTCAGGCGTAGGTATTGGGGGAGTGCTAAGCCAAGAGGGCCATCCGATAGCTTATTTCAATAAGAAGCTAAATGAGGCCAGGCAGAAATACTCTACCTACGATACAGAATTCTATGCAGTAGTACAATCTCTTAAATATTGGAAACACTATTTGCTACCACATGAATTTGTCTTGTTCTCACATGTTTTCACCTCTAGTACTGGAGCTAAATAAAGAGACAAGTCACAAGGGGCTCAAGAAGGAATGTGGATCAGGTTTATCCTTGCTGACTTGAGAATCTGTGTAAAACTCCCTATGAACCTCTTGGAGATATTGAAGAAGCCAAACATATGGCAGAAAATCTAGTTTATTATGAAAGAATCAAGGACATAGAAGTTGATTGTCAGTTCATTCGTGAAAAAGTAGAATCTAATGAATTTTGCATCCCACAAGTTATCTCTTTAGAACAAATTGCTGATGTACTCACCAAAGCACTTGGAAAAGATAGATTGATCTTATCTAAGTTGGGCATGATTGATATCTATTGATGCAGGACAAAAATGCTTAAACCTATGTGTGTGATTTGAAATCAGTTTGGGATTTAATTGAGCAGTGGAATTATCAAAATTACCCTAAACCACATAAAATATAAAATAAATTCAATTGGGCAATTTGATTAATCCGATTTAGCATTTTGTCAACATTGTTTTTTCGGATTTGGAAATAGGGTCCAATAATAAGACTCTAGTTTTCGATCTAGTTCGGGTACCAAGCGACAATCAAGATGATGTCCCTTGACTCCTCTCTAGGGTTTGAAGAATTTAAAATCCAAAGGGGTTTTGAATTTTTCAAGGAAAATCGTGGAATTTCCTATAATAAGGAATTAAAGAATAAAATTTCAGCAACATAAGAAAAAAGGATATTTTTAAAGATTTTTATAGTGACTGTAATCACAAAAATAAAAGTCAAAATTACCTATCAATAATTAAGAACATAGGAAAATCCAAGGAAGTTCACCAAGGAAATTATTGGCCTTGCACCAAACTCTAAACTTAGGGAATTGAAGAATCACGCTTCAAGTTTGAAAACTTGTCGCAATTTCTCACGAATTTGCACAAAGCAAAAACTCATAAATTTCATCAATCCTCAAGTTGTGAAATAAAAGTCTTTACATGCCTTTATATGCACTAAAAAAACCCTAACTAACCATAAAATTCGAAATTAGAAAGTCTCAAATCTAAACAAACACGAAAATCGATAAGTTTTGCCGCAAAACTCATCTAGCCGCCAAACTGCGAACGACGCTCATGGATGTCCATCTGAAGGTCCCGGATGTTTGTCTTCCATAGTGTGCACAAAAACAAAATGGGATCCAAATCACGGATGCCCTTGGTCACGAACGTCCTTGGTCACAGATGTCCTTGGTCACAGATGTTTGTCATATATGACGACTTTTCTTCATTTTGCTCCCCACGTGCGTTTCTCCCCGAGTGGGGTCTTCTCTCATGACGCATACCCACACATGGGTCTTCACGACTCTTCCAAAATGTATTGAAACGCTTCAATGCATTGACTTTCTGGCGTGGGACGGTAACCCTAAAATGCGTGAGTATGATTTTTATGCGATTTGCCAAAATTAAATAAATAAATTCAAGTTTAATCGCAAAATTATCTTAAATACCTTAGGGTTTGAAGAATTCTGATGGGTAAATCACGCGAATTCCGAATAGGGTGTCCAATCCGATACGCAAGTCCCGTTATATTTGAGGCGGGATTGGGCCTAGAGATAAGACTCTAGCTTTTCCAGGCTTATGCATTTGTCCTCAATCCGATGTAGATTACTAGAGTTGTAGGCTTGGGTAGGTTTGATGGCTCGGATGAAAACTATGGTTTTGATGGAAATAGGTTTTGGGTTTTGGATTAGGGATTTAATATGGGTAATGGATTATAAGAGAAAATAGATTGCAAAGACAATAACAGATGAAAAGATAACAGATGGAAATCACTCCCTTGGTCTCACACCAAACCCATCTCGGGAAGAAGAATATTCAAGCATAAAGCATTCAAAATATTCAATTCACTCCCTTAAAAAGTGTTTACAAGCCTCTATATATAGGCCACCAATAATTAACTCGAAAAAAAAAAAGAGTCCTAAAAGAAATAAAACTAAAAAGACAGTTTTTCCTCATAAAAATAGAAATTCCGTTGCTAGACGACATCATCCACGGCCTTCTGCTCATGATCTTGCTCACCTTTGTGACAACGTTCTTTGTGGCATGGGCGCTATGACGCTTATGCGCTTCTTATGACAGCGTTGTTGCTCTTGTTCTCCTGGCGGTTTCAGTCTCATTTTCTCTCTTGAAGCTACGGTACTTGGGCTTCCTCTACGCTTCTTCTGACGCCGAAAATTTGTTGTGGCTCCAAATCCAAGGCTCCTGAACTTGGCGTTCCCCGTCACTTTCCATTTGCGCTTCTTATACACTTTGTAATGTTTGTTCTCCCCATCATCTATGCTCCAACTTTGAAAATGAGGAAGAGCCCAGTGTAGTATGTACTATGGTAAGCAGTATATATAGTAATGAAAGGGGTGTGGAGCTCTCTCACAACCATAATTTCTCTATCTTCCTTGCTCTTCCTCCTTTCTTCTTCTTCACCAACCAAACCCTGACCCCAACTATCACATCGTAAATCCAGTCGCCTCAAGTTCCAGAAGGGGTGATGTGGGGAAAGGGCTACTCGGAGGGGCAAAAAAAGGATACCAGAAACTCAACACAGAGGGGGCTGCTGTTGTGTTACAACCCCAAAGTAATAAGGGCGCTTAACACTCCACTCTATTAGTGCCTAGGTGCTTTTGGTGTTTTGGTTAGGTTCTTAACACAAAGGTGGGAAAAACTTCCACTGAATGAAGGAATATTATGCAACTTGTAAGGAACTTTTTAGAATTTTACATTTGTTGCAGGTTTGGCAAATCAAGGGGGGACTTATTTCTGCCTTCCTTTATGGTGCATAGGTTCACCAGTTGGGAGATACACCAGGCACTTTGGAATTGATCTACTATGTGATGATCCCTTACTGGCAGCCTAACTGTAATTTATGAATCTTACCCATTTTCAGTGCATTCTCACTCTGTTCACATTTTCAGTCTGGAAGCGAAGAATCAAAACAAGCAATAAAAAAAATCTGGCAATTCTTCTCTTTCTATAAACCCTTTAATATCATTAACAACCTAAATTAGCGCCTAGACTCCTAGGTTTTTCATTTCTGAAAATTTTAGAAATTAACTCTTAACTCAAATCCAATCTACTAATTCACACTTTCTAGTAAAACCCAAAAGCCAGAACTGTACTTATTTAGGAATCCAACTAAAAACATTTTACTAAGTGGACAACCACTGCAAGCATGATTACACTTACTTCAGGCCGTCGTCTTTCCAATACCCCTCTGGCTGACTTTGTAACCATAAGCCTTTATCATCATCATCACCACCTTACCTATCCATTAGGGGCTGGCTTTGCGGGCTAAATTTTCGCCATTCTACAATTCTTCATATGACTTTTCACCATCTCTCAAGGTCTTTATTGGTCTTCTGTCTTTTGCTACTTCTTTCTACTTGTGTCGTGGCAATTCTTCATATAGGGGCTATTTCAGGTATCCAACGGACATGCCCAAACTTATACTTGGTTTGGCTTCGTCATTCACAAATTGCAATTCGTTCCTTCCATGCGAACCCGATTGTAAGATGAGTTTTTATTCATTAATTTTATTTTTTTGGTAAGTTTTTTTTTTTTTTTTTGTGCTAATCACATTTTTTTGGTAAGTTAGCCAGGTAAGATTATTTTAATTAAAGTTTCTAATTTTCACTAAAAGGGGATTGCTCGGTTAGCTGGCCGGGTAATATCTGTTCCTTACAAAGAAAATCATGAGTTCGAGTCTCATGGGCATTTAAAAAAAAAAAAAAAAGTATTTCCTTGAGCATTTTCCCTTTCGGCTAGGGCAAACTGGACCAAGCCGGATGGCGAACTGGTTCGCCCTGTAAACCAGCTAATTAACATAGGCCCAAACCATCAAAGGAAGTTTTTTATTTTCTTCTTTTTCCCCCTAAAGTTCCTCTCATTTACTCAACCCTTATTCTATAATTTTCTTTTCCTCTGTCAGCCTTTCATAGCATTTTCTAAGCAATTCAATAGGCAACGACCATCATCACAATCATCACCACCACCACCACCACCACCACCACGACCATCAGCACCACTTAGTCATATTTTTTGGCAGGTCTTTTGTAATTCATCTCATGGATACTGAAATCTCGGCCATTCATCAAATGGAGAAGATCATTCTGGAGTATCTTTGAAATCTGTGCGTCACACATTTAAACATAGTAGCAGATTAGTAGTAGCAGTGGTACCAATATGATGCAGTACAAAAACAGATAGGGCTATAAAATAATTAGGATGGTGGAATCACTCACCCTAAAACTAGGGACCCACGCACCTAGATTAGGGAATCACTCACCTAATAAAGGGGAATCACTCACTCTACAATTGAGACTTCAAACTCTCGACGTAAAAATTTAAATATTCTTCTTTTTGCATCCACTAAATGCCCAATTTATGGAAATGAACTTATAACCATTAACTATATAATTAAAAACTAACCTATTTCCTAAGTGACTTTTCAACTCCCGATATGCCCGTAAGAATTCTCATGTGACACTCTAATTTCCAATTCCCAACGCTTACTACTAATTAGCCTTCATAATCACTAATAGCCAAACACAGACAAAACATTAAATGTGTGCCCCATAGGCATTCCATGGACAGATTGAATTGTGGCATATTTTGTGCCACATGGATGGGCAACATAGACAAGGCAGACTGCATCAAAGTATTAGCAGTAGTCTCAGATTAGTAATTCTTGCAATCAGCAGTATTAACAGTAGTAGCAATAGACACAATAGACTAAAAATAGTAGTTACACTGAATGCGAATAGCAATAATTGCCTTCAGGTAATCGCTGCCGCAGCAGCAGCAGCAGCAATATCAGTTGTAGAGCCTTGATTGATTTCTAAATGATTGTGGTGCAAGATTGAAGTTCTTGTGGTGTATGATTTTGTGTTGTGCGAGTTTCTGAGGTTTATTTTTGTGTATGTACTTGTGCAATTCTTGTTCCAAAATCAGAATCTCAAAATCTCTGTTGATCAATTATTATAACACTCGTTGATGTCTTTAATGATTTCCGTCTTGCATTTGCAAACGGAAATCAGAATCTCAGAATCTCTGCTGATCAATTATTATAACACTGTTGATCAATTAATGATTTCTGTCTTGCATTTGCAGATGTCCATCTATGCAAGAGGGGTGTCGGTGTTGATGCCCGGCCAAGACATTCCCACATACATTGCACACCCGGTTCCGGTTCCGGCACCCTGCCCTCCCGAGCAGATCTCATGGCCCCTTCATCAACACAATACGATTGGTAACTCTACATCAAACTCGAGTTAGATTCAAATCCATTTATCGATGGAACCTAGTTGGGAACTTCATACTCGGGACACGAGTACGAATCACCTTTCTGTGTGCGGTTTCATTCATGTGTATGTTGTGTCACATTCTGGCCATGTTGGCTGTCAAATCCTACTCCCTTACACTGGATTTCCATGTTGTCTAGCGACCCTCCAGCTTGGACTCGATGGATTGCTCGTTCCATTATTTCAAATTGGCTGGAGGCTCTAGTGTAAAAAGTGAGGGAATATAATTGGCGTTTAGAATGAAATTTTCTCTATTGTTTGGAACTTGATTTTTAATTTTCCTGCAAAGTTATATTCTTTTGTATAGCAAATTATAACTATATTTCCATTACAGAAAGAAAAATGACAAATATAACAGATCAAGGGAAGCAAAGTGAGAAAAGGAAAAAGAAAACAAAAAGATGAACATCAAAGCCGGCCCAAAAAGGGAAAAAGAAATTAAGGCGGAGGGAGAGAAATCTAAAGAGGTCTGATTTGTTTTCAATCCAACAAAATCTTGGTAACTAACCCAGCTGGAGATCCTCTTTAATCTCAAGGGGTTTGGCAGCAGGAGACTTGAGTTTGAATCTCCCTTGAGGCCACCGTACGAATTTATATCCCATTCTGACCCAACACGTGAGGCCACCCTATGGGTTTATATCCCGTTCTGACCCAACACCAGCTAACTTGGGGTGTACATGTCCCCTCAGATTGGTCCAGTGCTTTAAGAGCCCTAGACACTTAGGTTATTCATAAAAAAGAAGATAAAAAAATCCTCTTTTCATCTCTTACTCCTTTTCTAAATCTTCGAAATGAGAGCGCTTTCTCTACACTACTCATATGCATTGTCAGTGTATCTCGTGAGTGATAATAATATGACAGTATATAAGAATAAATAAATGTCAGAACTATACGTAATATCAAAATTTTATCTTAACATACAAGCAAGACCATGATCTAGACACATTTCAATCCTAATGTATCTCATCATACCTTATAAATATAACATATTTTATTACAACGACACATGCGTCTGTACATCACATGAACGTACATTCTTACTTCTATTCTCTAATACGACTTGTGCCAGAGTCGTTGTTCGAGCCTGTCATGAGAGGGTTACCAGAATAGCTTATCACCATAATATACCGTCCTCCATAACATAACATATTCATACACCCCATCTAGTTTTAGTGGCGGTCGACAAATGTAACTCATAACATAACTCACTCTCATCTAAGAGACTCGTCTTAATTGTAAATGTTGTAGTCCGTACGGTGGCTACTTAGGGAACGACTTGTACAAATTTGTTTTCTTAATCTTATGCTGACCTATACAGTGATATTTTATTATATTTGTATCTTATCTTATCTTACATATTATTTCTTATCATAATCTTACAACCTGAATCTAGACTGAGTCATGGTGTGATAAATTTTACTAACTACTTTTTTCAAGGGACGAATTTCGTAGTAATCTGGATGTACTTCGTGTGACAGCCCATATTATCATATAGGTGTTATCCATATATGGATGCATACATTTTGAGTTTCAATTGACCGTGAAAGGAATCCCATTATAACTAAGGCCTAAAGGTCGAGTGCCATATCTTATTCATTAATTTAATGTATCATATTTAAAACTCAAGGGTGATAGGGTCACCGCATATGCCATCGTATACGAGGTTACACTAAATTTATACTAACACTACTCGTCATGATGTTTCATACCACCATGAGTTGTAAGACATGTGAATACAGTGTGTTCTCCGCTTCGATACTATCTCAGTGAATCACCATGCCTAAGCGTAGACATGATCTCATATACCCGCGTACATGATCTATCATATCTGTAAAACATACTACATAACAATGATGGAAACAGTCTTATTTTACTTAATATATAGAATTAAATCTACAAGCTACGTTTCTTAGTGTATATAATTGGACATGATCTCATATACCCGCGTACATGATCTATCATATCTGTAAAACATACTACATAACAATGATGGAAACAGTCTTATTTTACTTAATATATAGAATTAAATCTACAAGCTACGTTTCTTAGTGTATATAATTGAAAACATGGAAGGTTCAAGTTTGACTTCACAAATGACATCAAAATCTTAAAATTTTCATGTCATCATGAAGATCGTGTGGAGGTGATACAAATAGATATATAATATAATCGGATAAATATATAA
Organism: Chloranthus sessilifolius; assembly: GCA_021018995.1. Lineage (NCBI taxonomy): Eukaryota > Viridiplantae > Streptophyta > Magnoliopsida > Chloranthales > Chloranthaceae > Chloranthus > Chloranthus sessilifolius. The sequence goes on along the minus strand of CM037597.1, from coordinate 37,809,862 downwards.
AAAGATATCGCGCTTTAAATTTAGATATATTATGGCTATCAACCGAGAACCTAATTTTAAGATTAACATGCAACAGGAATTTTGGTCAAAATATATTAAGGGTAGAGTATAGTTTAGATTTTAGGAATCAATTAGTTTTATATAAAATGATGCCGGGGGTCCGCTGACGGTGGTTAAACAAAGGGAAGATAACAAAAAATAACACAAAAATATAGATTCATAGTTTTAATAAAAAATTAAATTATTAGTTATGCAGATGTGAGGCCCGGATACCTAGGTTATCAAAAAAATAAAAAAATAAAAATAAAAAAAGAATATAAATTAGATTTTAGGGTTAACTAGTTTTAAATAAAACAAGAATATAGATTAGAATTTTAGTGCTTAACTAGTTTTTTAAATAAAACAATAATATAATTTAGATTTTAGAGCCTAATTAGTTTTAAATAAAATAAAAATATAAAATTATAATTTTAATAGAAGGGTAACTTACTAGTTATACAAATATATCAAATTTATATATAAACATGTTCAATAGAATATATCAAATAATCTGTTTATATGTAAATCTGATTACAGTTTTAATAAAAGGGTAAATTACTAATTATACAGATATATCAGATTTACATATAAACAGATTCAATAAAATATACCAAATAAGCAAATCAATCAAATTTATAAGATTTTAGGACTTAATTAATTTTAAATAAAATAAGAATATAGATTAGATTTTAGGACTCAACTAGTTTTAAATAAAACGAGAATATAATTTAGATTGTATGACTTAATTAGTTTTAAATAAAGCATGAATATATATTAAAATTTTATGACTTAACTAGTTTTAAATAAAACAAGAATATAGCTTAGATTTTAGGAATCAATTACTTTTAAATAAAATAAGAATATAAAATTGCAGTTTTAATAGAATGGTAAATTACTAACTATATAGATATATCAAATTTACAGATAAACAGGTATACAGATCTATCAGATTTACAAGATATTCAGGTTTAATTAATTTTTAAACCCGTCGATGTGCGATCGAACGCACTCTACGAGATGAGATTTGAGAAGAATAGATGGGATTAATTGGTACTCACTTGTTGAAGCGTGAACAGTTTGTTCTTGCAGCGGTTTGGTTGAAGAGATTGATGTCTAAAGCGTCGTTTCGTCCAAGCTTTATTCTCCTTTTTCCTTTTTCCTTTTTCCATTTTGTGGGTGGTTGAATGAGAGATTTTAGGGAAGGCTGCAGTGTTTTGTGAGAGAGTAATTTGATTATAGAGAATAGAGAGCTTAAGGTTTTATTTATAATGGTAGTAAAGTTTTATGTTAATTCTTGTCATAATTTGACAAATTATATATTGTTGGAACCGTATCGACGAGTACTTCGCAACGCGTCCGAATTTGACTAAGAAAAATGAACATAGGAAATCGAATTTTTTTTAAAAGATGGTGGGTTCCGGTATGGAGTGCTAACACCGTATACAGTATGGTACATTATCTAACACAGTTAAAATAGTCAAATTGGGTTGGATTGTTACACATCCATTCAAATTCAATCTTGAAAATAATTGAAGATAAAAGATGATTGCATTGAAAAAAGGCCTAATTAAGGAAATTAGAAGGGATAGTTTGTCCAAAACTCCTTGTCAATGATTCCATAAGACTTTGTCCCCCGAAAGTAATAAGGGCTTAACTTTTCTCTCTATTAATGCATGGACAATTTTAGGGCCTTCATCAAATAGTAGCAGAATTAACTAGTATTGAATTCAAATACCTGAAGGGGCGACATACAAAAGGAGTACTTGGCGCCCCCAAAAGGAGGTGGTAGATTGAAAGTTGCCACATAATGGGCAATCGGAGCGCCTTGGAGGGAGTGCTAGATGCCCACCAAAAGGGTAACAAAGTAAGATCCACCACACAGTGGATCCACTTGGAGGGAGTGCTAGATGCCCCACCAAAAGGGTAACAAAGTAAGATCCATCACACAGTGGATCCACTCTGGATGTAGATGTCGATTGCAGAGAGGATGACATGTTATGATCTCAATGTAGTAAGGGCTTAACTGTGGGTAGCTCTAAACGCACCTATCGAATCTTGCTAGGGATCTTGAGAACATGGCGCCTCTATCACGCGGTAAATTTTTGTTTCCAAATGGCAGCGATCCCACATGGCACACATCACACTCAAATGTGACTTTAGGGTTACGTTTTTAGGATCTGTTTCATGTGGAATTGAAAATTGATCGTCCGATAGGGGCGCCATGATATCAAGATCCCTAGTGTGAAAGATTGGAGTGAATTTGTCATCTGATTTAAAGCAATCAATGGCTTTTAGCATAGGTGCCCAGCCAGATTCGATGCGTGGGTTTAAAGCTACCCCTTAACTTTTGGCTCTCCTAAAGTCTATGTATTTTTGATGCGTTGCCTACTTTGATACAATGACAAGTGCTTAATTTCCTCTCAAATGATGCATTGCTCTCGTTAAAATGGTGATGAGGTTGGATACCATCTACCTAGACCTTAAAATCAATGGCTAAAATCATCTAACTATAAGAGTTGGATGACTATAGAGTTAAAATCAAAATTAGAGAGTTATTGAGAAAAAAAACCTTGATACTAGTTGCAACGCGGCATAAACACCATTCAACTACTGAGGCCTTCTTTTTAACTTTTTTTTTTTTTGTTAAATAAAATAAAATTCTTATGTTCTTTTGGTTTTTTCTTTGATTTTGAATCTTTGTTGGCACACTAGCGGCATTTAAAACTAGGTGTTTCAGTAGACTGTGGAAGAAAGAGTACTTCTCTTTATAGGTAAACTGGATTCAACTTTCAAAAAAAAAAAAAAAAATGTAAAATGGGTTCGAACCTATGACCCCGAGGTTGCAATATTGTCAACCTTTCTCTCAAAGAAAGATTTACAAGGGAGATGTAAGTGATGGTCGATAGATGTTAATAGTTGTTTTCCTGTATTTCTTTTACCACTAACAATGAGAGAGAGAGAGAGAGAGAGAGAGAGAGAGAGAGTGTTACTATACCCTGAAGAGGGGTACACCGTGGACAGTAAACAATTGGCCTAGTAGCCATTTTTATTTATAAAAATTTAGGGGTGCCCACCATCCCAACATGTCGTTAGCTAGTCATGACATTGGGCCATACCGGAGAATCCTCTTATATATATATATAGGCCAGACTTGAGCCAAGCCCTATGAAAAATACTAGGTCTAAGGTCAACCAAGACCGCTATTTAACATTTGAGGCTGTGGGTCATGCCACAACCAGAGGGAAGTTAATTAGAGACCGGATATCTTATTAAGATGGGTGCATGGTTACCAAAATTGGCAGTTTTATCTTTTGAAAAGAACTCGTTTTAAAGTGTTTTTTTTTTTATAAAATGTTGGAACACTCATAAAATGTGTTTCTTTAGAGAAATTTTTTTTTGTGTTTTATTTTTTTTGAAAAATTGTGTTTGTTGTGTTTTAAGCACATTTTTTCCAAATTTTTTCTTATATTTGTCCAAAAAAATTTATTGATTATATATATATATATAAATTCAAAAAAAAAAAATCCCAAATATTTTTTGTTAGTTTACGGATTTTTTGTGTTGCTTAACCTTTTGTTTTTTTCTATTTTTTTTCGGAATTCGGCCTTGTGACTAAGGAAGGATGGGTGGAAATCGCTTCATAAGATTATTCTTGTTCATCTTGATTTTCTTGAAAAGGATTCTAAAGTATCTCAAGGAGAGGCCAAGGTTGGAAATCTCGGTACTCGGATTCTGCATTTACCCCTCTAAGTAACGCTAACTTTAGATTTAGATCCTCTTGAGACCGAGACTATTGACTCTACCAATGTATCCCCCCCCCCCCCCTTCAAGCGGTGTTTCACCTATTACACTGCGGTCTCTGCTTTTGTGTTTTCTTTGCATTTTGCTCTCTATAGGAACCAGTCGATGATTGACTTTTAGAAACTAAACTTTGACTGCTTTCAATTATGTGATGGAGATCAATTTTCACCATTATTTTCTATCCAATGAATCTTGAGATCACAAGTCTACCATCAGACGGTCAAATTTTGATTTCACATGACAGACTCCTACGATCATGTTCATGTTTTCTATTGTATGTCATGTGAAATCAAAATTTGACCGCTTGATGGTAGACTCTTGATCACAAGATTCATTGGATAGAATATTAGGGTGAAAAGTGGTTCTTCAAAGTTTAATTTTTTAATAGTTACTAGTTTATTCGTCCCATTTGTCACAGTAAGGGGCACAATGCATGCGAAAATACAAAAACATTATAAATAGGTGAAACATGCATGCGAAAATACAAAAACATTATAAATAGGTGAAACATGCATGCCAAGTATAAATATGACATATCTTAGGGGTAAATTTAAAAATCCCATTACTTTTTAAAGATTAATATCTAAAGTATTGAAATGATTTTATAAAGTAAGTTTAGAGTTATCTCAAATTTTGGGATAATAGCCACAAAAGTGGGATTGATCACTTTCCTCCAATAATTTTAGAAAATAAGCTCTAATTTCCTCTTTTATAATCTTCCAACACGAGTAGAAAAAGGTCCCAATGTAGCTACCAGGACCCGGAGCACTCTCACCATCCATCCATGGCTTTGATTCCATCATATATCTTATTTTTCAACAGATGAGTGGTGAGGAAACTATTTTGCTTGAATGAAACAATGCTAAGTAGGGCTACCTAATGGGTCGAGCAAGTTGGTCGGCTCGCTTGACTCGGAAAAACGGAGCTATGAGTTCTTATAGTAGCTTGGCTTTATTATTATTATTATATATATATATACACATTAGTGGGCCCTGCACGTGCGACGCACGTGTGGGTAACTTAATAATAATTCTAATTCTAATGACAACGAAGTCGATAGAAGATGAATAAAATGATCTTAGGGATCGGTGTAAATGGTATAAGATCATTTGATCAAAAGCCCATTTAAACACCATTAGGCCAGGCTAAATTAATAGATGACATTAATTTGTTCACAGATAGTCTACTCGTAATGGTAGAAATCAAAGTCAATAAATTTTATATAAATCAAAAGTTGAATCGTATGTAGGTCATCACCAAATAAAAAACATCAATCAATTTGTAGATCTACAAGTTTGGAAATATAAAAGAGGCCTCCCACAAACTAATCAACTCTTATACAATAATAACAAAACTAATATTTTGCATTTCTCCCCACTATCATAAATTAATAAGTTATTAACATCAACAAACTTCTAATATTCATGACTCATGGGATCTAGTCATACAACTTTGATGTAGTCAACAAGCTTTTAACATCCATGACTCAAGTTTGAAATTTAACCTGGGAATCGATACAGACACATTGAGTTAGATGACTGGATCCAGAGATGACATTGGAAAAAACCCACTTATTAAATTAGATTATGTTCTCGTTAAATGAAAATGCATACTAAAGGGAGCTATTACAGGGTGTGATTTGAGGAATTGTACATGATAGTTGATACATACAAAAGGGATAATTCCATGCCGAAATAATTAATACAACTCCAAGTGGTTCAGAGACGATCTCTGCTGGTGAGAAGAATGTTGTCAATGAAGTTTGGGCCTGTCAAAATGGGAAGGTCAAAAGGTTTTCAGTATCAACAAATGATGCTTACCCATTACTAAGAAATAGTAATACCATTTATCACACACAAATATCCATAAATTTTTTAAACAAAGAAAAAGTAAGTATTGATGAGTCGGAGCTCCAAATTCTCTTCTATACCTATTTTTTCGGCTATTTAGTGGGCAATATCACTGGAAATTTTGTGATATGACTATTGTTGGCAGTATTGTACCTGAGATTACCTATGTTATTGTTGAAGTTTGAGATCGTTTGATGTTCTATGTAGATGTCACACTATGAGATGATTGAGCATATTATGTTGTAGGGGTTTATTGGTTGATGCTGCTATTTAGTGGTTGCAGTGGCTGCTTGGTGCCTTATCGCATTTCTGCCTAATATCGACAATATTTGAAGTATATGGACAAATTTAGTATTCGACCCCTTGTTGGATATTTTGCTCTTACATTTCTCGGGATTGTTGGTTTGAAGGGTTTATGATGGTGTGGCTGATGGGATTTCTCTTCAGAAAAACAAAAACCCAATTATATGAAGAAAAAATCCTAACAAAATCAAAATCAATAAAAAATAACCCATAAAAATAAAAAAAAATAACCTATAAAAACTCTCTGAAAACTACATCAAAATTGATTTTTAAAAAAATCATAAAACACCCCTTAAAGAACTCAACAAAATCAACCAAAAACAAAAACCCATCCAAATCCGAAAAAAAGCCCATAAAAAAAAAAAAAAAAAAAGAAGAGAAAATCTCTAAAAAAACACCCTAAAAAATTTAGGAGAAAACCCATAAAAAATGATTTAAAAAAAAATCATAAAAACCAAAAAAACCCATCAAAATCGATCGAAAAAAACCCAAACCAAAAAACAAAACCCAAAGCCCATCAAAATTAAAAAAAAAAAAAAAAAATGACAAAATCTCGAAATAGAACCCTAAAAAATTCAGAAAAATTCATCAACAATGATGTAAAAAAAATCATAAAAAGCCACCAAAAACTCATCAAAATCGATCAGAAAAAAACCCAAAAAGAAGTTTTTTACTATGCTTTGATTCCTCAAAAAAAAAAATCAGGAAGAAAAAAAACCATAAAAACCACTGAAAAGAACTAATCAAAATCAAAAAAAAAAAAAACCCATCCAAATCCCACCAAATCTAAGATCATGTTTAACAAAGTTTTCTTTATAAGATGGTGAACTAAGGTAGTTGCTTTCGATGAGATTGACAAATCACTAGAGGAATTACCATCGCAACCGTTTGAATAATTTTCCCTTTAGTCTCTTGTTGTATGCATATTTGAAAGTTAGGCATTGGTCTACATCAAAATTCTATTGCTCAATATTTGTTAAAAAAATTATTTTCTGGAGCTTACTGTAGGTTTCAACACTTCATTCCAGGCCCATGTGGAATACGAGACTTTGAAACGACATTATGCACATATGGATTGTCCAAGACATGCTAATTAAGTCAAAGTAGGTTGTGGTTATATATGTACATTATATATATATATAAAGTCCTTGGACTGGATTGAATGGTTAGAATCCTTTGATGGACACTAATTTTATGAACATGTAATTTCTTTTTCCAATATATATAGATATCTTACCTTATTACAGGGCGCATTGGTTGAAACAAAAGTTGTGCTAGTATTACAATGACAAACAAGTTATAGGCTTTTTGTTTGTCCTTATAATTTGAATCTTTTTATTGTCTTGCTTTGTTGGTTTTGGCATACGCCGCATACCTACTATAAGTCCAGTAGCAAGGAAATTGTGGTTATATTAATGATATGGGTAGTCAAACTGACAAACTTATTATAGAATAGTGAGAGAAACAAAATTTTCTTCCAGCGTTAGGGTCAATGGTTGCTTTATTATGACTATGTATAAGGTGCGAAATGTTTCCTTATAAAAACCATGTTATGATAAGATAATTCCCCATGTGCAAGTGACTCTTGTATTCAGCCCGGAACTATACATTGAGATATGCATAAGTAGGCAAGTTGTTGATGGATCTTGTTAGAATAGAAAGACAATTTTTTTTTTGGATTAGCGTTATTTTTTCGTTGAGCTTTTCATTAACAAACTAACCTATTGATTAATGAAATGAAAATAAGAGATTACAGTATATAGTTTTCAACATCAATAAAAAATTGTTTTCGACATTACTGACAAGATTAGAAGCTAACATTCTTTCATCTATGAGCATATAGGTGCTGAAAAAGGGTCTACTAGCTTCTTCAATATAATTGCAGACAAACATCAAAATATTGCCATCAATATCAAAATGATATTATAAAACTTAGGTGTAAATGCGAATCAAAGAACGAACTGGTGCAAAAAAAAAGTCCATTCAATAGCTCCTACCAATACCTAGCACGAACTGGTGCCAAAAAAAGTCCATTCAATAGCTCCTACAAATACCTAGAACGCTACTCCTAGAAGATTCATTGTTCACAAAGGTATCATAAGGTTATGATTACCTTTAGCCATGGAAATCCATCAAAAGTGAATCAACTTTTAGCAGGCGTTTTAAGTGGTGAACCTCAGATATCCTATTAATCCTTTCTAACAATATGGTAGATCTATTGCTTGCAACAAAAAATGCTACTATTCAGTAAGTATATGTCCTCCACTCCTCTCATGAATGCACTCTGTACATAAGAGGGTTATGAAGCTTTTGAAAATGCCTTTTAACAAGGCCACTGAAAGCTACTTTCCACAGGTTTTAGGACCCCAAAATCTACAAATTATCTTTTGACAGGATTGAGATGGTTTTAGATGCAATCTTAAGCCTAAAAAATTTAGAAAAAAGGAAATGCAATGATAATTAGTAATTTTAATGAAAATGCTCGACTCTGGTCCCATTCTCAAGTGATCAACTTTTATGGTCCCATTCTCAAGTGATCAACTTTTATTGTTTGACAAAGAGAAGGTCCATCTTAATGCAAACCAAGATCTAATGCCTTAGGTCACGAACATCTGCTCTAACCATAAACACTGAGCAAGATACCGGAATAATATGGTAAGTGAAAAAAATTGGGACAAAAAACAAAAAACTCCGAAAAAAGGAGAGAACAAAATCAGAAAAAAGACATTAAAAAACATGATTAAAAATCATGAAAAACGATTAAAAAATAATACATTAAACATTTATTCCAAGTTTTCAAAATATTTTTAAGCAATAAGAAAATAATATTAAAAATTTATACATGATAACGTGTTTCCACACATAATTATACGTACTACTATGCTAAAAAATGTCTAACAATCAATATATCCTTTGGGTCAAAAAACACACTACTGATTGTTTATACATTATAACACGTTTCGATACATTATCATACATGTTATTATACTAAAAAAGCCTAAGAGCATCTCCAGTGGTGTATCCCATTTTTTTGCTTATGTGGCAAATTTGAGATATGATGCACTCCAACAATGTAGCCCAAATTTGGGATAAGTTTACATTTTTTTTTTTTAGACCGTTGGTTGGAGTGTTTCTCATTGACAAAAAGCAATTAAAAAAAGTCCAATAAAATATAGTATTTTCAAAATTTAGGATATCAAGTTGGTATCCTACAAGAAAAAGCAAGGCAACATCCCAACTATAGTAGTTGGAGCCTCCATGCTAGATTTGGGATATCCCATTGGAGTTGCTCTAACAATGTACAGAGAACGTTGGGGGAGGAGACCACCTGGAGGTTGGGCTCTTGTGTAACCCACACACCCAAGCATATATATATTTAAGGGTTACCCATTTACATACTAGGATTTCGGTGGTTTCTGTTGTACCAGAAGCGGAGGAGTTGAGAAGAAGCATTTGCTGAGGGATTTGGCTCCCTTATGAGCTATCATATAATATCAAGATATACATATATATATATATATATATATATATATATATATATATATATATAGAGAGAGAGAGAGAGAGAGAGAGAGAGAATATATATATATATATATATAGAGAGAGAGAGAGCAGCATATATAAAAATTATATATCTATAAGTATTTTTTTTTTCCTCCTTTTCAACTATACCGAGCTCCATTAATGGAGTTTTGAAATAAAATATGCTTTATATATTTTTCGAAAATATTAGGATAACCTATGGTGGATTGAAGGGCCCCCACCTTTTGGAGCGTGCTCGAAGGTTCGGGATGATTCGATCAGGTTGCTTGAGCCCACACGTTAGATTGGCGATGCGTTTACCTACATGTCGATTCGGCAATGCGTTTTCGGTAGAGAGTCGATTGCGGTGCAAGGTTGGATGAGAGAAGAAGAGGACCCGTGGGAGAGGTGCAAGTCGAGAGGAGCGAGATGGGAGAGGGAGAGGGCTTGGGAGGAGAGGCTTATGCCAAGAAAGGTGTCCCGAGAGAGGGATATAGGGGTAGTCTAAAATTTGGGAAAAAGGAAATAAGAGTCCTTTTTAGATTCTACTTGCCTGCTAAGGCACATTCTAAAGATAGAGGGATTTTATTGCCTTAAAGAGTAAGCCGATTATTTTAGAAATTTCTAATTTTGGGAGTGTGTGGGCCATGCTATGGTGTGCACGCAAGTACCTGGTCTTTGTACTTCGCCCATCTTACACCAATAAACAAAGCCAACAAAATTCGAGACATAACATTCTTCCCCCCTAAAAAATAAAATTTCGTCTTCGAAAATTACTTACCAGTTACTCGAAAAGCTTAGGATGTGTTATTTTGATGACGTCTGCATTTTCCCAGGTTGCCTCCTTTGGCGTGAGGTGTTGCCATTGGACCAACACCAAGGTCATCATTTTGTTCTTGAAGATTTAAACTTTTTGATTGAGAATCTTGATCGGTCTCGCTATGGTGGTGAGATCCTCCTTTATATCGACCTTCACTATGTGCGAAGGGTAATAGATATATCTCCTCAATATTGATACGCAAAAAATATCGTGGATTCCCGTGTATTGAGGTGGCAGAGTGACTTTATACCCAACCTCACCTACATGTTTGGTGACTTCGAAAGGCCCTACGTATCTGGGGCTTAGCTTCCCGCGCTTTCTAAAGCGCATGACTCCCTTGGTCAGAGAGACACGAATGAATACTCGTTCGCCAACCTGTTAAACAAATTTTAGTGTTTAAACATGAACACAATTGCAATGAAATTTAAAGTTTGAAATTTTAAAAGTGTTACATCGAATTCTAATTTACGACGGTGAGGGTCGGCATACTTTCTTTGATGATCCTGAGCTATCTTAAGCCGTTCGCGTATCAGTTTGACTTTTTCAGTCGTAGTTTGGACTAGTTCGGGTCCAAGCATCTTCCTGACTCTAACTTCGTCCCAACACAACGGCGTTCTGCAACTTCTGCCATATAAAGCTTCGAAAGGGGACATTCCTATACTTGCCTGGTAGCTATTATTGTAAGAGAACTCGATCAGTGGGAGATGATCGTCCCAGTTCCCTCGAAAGTTGAGCATACACGCTCGTAACATATCTTCAACTACTTGATTCACTCTTTCTGTCTGGCCGTCTGTCTGTGGGTGGAAGGCAGTACTAAGATCTAATCGAGTGCCCAGAGCTTCTTGAAAAGCTGTCCAATATTTGGAAGCAAATTTTGAGTCTCGGTTAGAGACAATGCTGACTGGGACCCCATGTAGTTTGACGATTTCTTTCAGATATGTTTCGACAAGCTTGTTCCCATCTGTGGTAGTCTTGAATGGTAAGAAATGAGCTGACTTGGTCAACCTGCCAACTATCACCCAGATTGCATCGTTCTTCTTCATCGTCTTTGGTAGACCTACGATGAAATCCATAGATATATTTTCCCACTTCCATTCTGGAATGGGTAAGGGTTGTATAAGTCCGACCAATTTCTGATGTTCTGCCTTGACTTGTTGACACACTAAGCATTTCGACACGTATTCGGCTATTTCCTGTTTCATATTCGGCCACCAATACTAATTTCTTAGGTTTCGATACATCTTAGTACTTCTTGGATGTACTAAGTATCCTGATTTGTGACCTTCATTAAGTATCTCCTTTTTCACTTGAGGGTCATTGGGTACGCACAGTCTTTGTCTGAAGAGTAACATCCCATCCGTCTTTAGGCTGAAATCTGGTTTTGATCCTATGCTTTTGATAATCTTGAGGATCTCTGGGTTCGTATACTGTATTTCCCTGATTTTGTCCAAAATGAAAGGACTCATCACAATTCATGTCAAATATATACCATCGTCAATCTCTTGGAGGTAAATGTCTTCTTCGGTTAATTCATTGAAGGGCTTCCAAATTTTTAATCTGGCTAATAGTGCCAAAGATTTTCTACTAAGTGCATCAACGACGACATTAGCTTTTCTGAAGTGGTAATTTATGGAGTAGTCAGAATCTTTCATGTATTCCATCCATCTACGTTGTCTCAAATTCAGGTCCTTTTGTGAGAATAGGTACTTGAGACTTTTGTGATTCGTATATATTTTGAATGTCTCACCGTAGAGATAGTGTCGCCATAGTTTGAGGGCGAAGATAACTGCAGCCAGTTCCAAGTCATTCACCGGATAGTTCTTTTCATGAGGTTTGAGCTGTCTTAACCCATAAGCGACAACTTTCTTACTTTGTTCAAGCACACAACCAAGTCCCTGGCGATATGCATCCGTGAATATTTCAAATTCACTAGTGCTTGAAGTGGAAGGTAGGGTGAGGATTGGTACAGTAATAAGCCTCTTCTTCAGTTCTAGAAAACTCGCTTCACATTCATCGGTCCACACAAATTTGACATTCTTCCGTGTGAGGCAGGTGAGCGGTAGAGCAATGCATGAAAATCCTTCTACAAAGCGACGATAGTAGCCCACCAATCTGAGGAAACTCCTAACTTCGGTAACACTCATCGGTGCTTTCCATTCTGTAACTGCTTCGATCTTAGAAGGATCGACGGTCACTCCCTCTGCTGATACCACGTGGCCAAGGAAGGTCACTTGTTTAAGCCAAAACTCACACTTACTGAGTTTAGCATACAAATGGTGATCTCGGAGTGTCTGAAGTGCTAGACGCAAGTGTTCCTCATGATCTTCCTCTGATCGAGTGTAAATGAGGATGTCATCTACGAATACGATGATGCATTCATCAAGATACTGCCTGAACAGCCGATTCATCAGGTTCATGAATACAACAGGGGTGTTTGTTAGTCCAAATGGCATGACTAAGAATTCATACAACCCATTCTTGCAAGTGAAAGCCGTTTTTGAAATATCTTCTTCTCTCACTTTCAGCTGGTGATAACTCGATCTAAGATCGATCTTAGAAAAATACTTGGCACCTTGGAGATGATCGAACAAATCATCGATACGTGGGAGAGGGTATCGATTTCTGATAGTTACACTATTCAACTGACGCTAATTGATGTATAGCCTCATCGAACCATCTTTCTTCTTTACGAAGAGCACTGGAGCTCTCCATGGTGACTGACTTCATCTGATAAATTTCTTAACTGACAGTTCCTTGAGTTGTATTTCAAGTTTCTTTAATTCTGCAGGGGCCATCCGGTATGGTGCCTTAGCAATTGGTGTGGTCCTTGGGATCAAATCGATTTTGAACTCGATTTCTCGGTCGGGTGGTACACCAGGTAAGTCTTTAGGAAATACGTCGATAAAATCTCTGACAACTGGAATCTTTGTAGGATCGACTGTCTTGTCTTGCTCCTTGTCCAATGCTGCCAATAAAGGTGCTCCCTTTCTTTTAATTCCCTGAAATCTGAAGGGAGGCTCTCCGAGTGGTTGGAAGGTGACCACTTTAGAGAAGCAATCAACTGTGGCATGATATGTGGCTAGCCAGTCCATGCCTAAGATGATGTCGAAATCCTGAAATTCCAAAACTATGAGATCTATCGGTAGATCATGGCCTTTAATATTAATTATCGTGTCTCGATAGATTAAGGTGGCCATCATAGTGTTCCCAGACAGCGTCGAGATAGTCAGTCTCCTTTTTAAAAGTATGGGATCAGCTTGAATTTCTGACATAAACTTTGGACTGATGAAAGAATGTATGGACCCTGAGTCTATAAGAACAAGAGCTAAGTGTTTAATGCCGCACTTATGCTGATAAACGGAGAGGTTACCTGTTAGTATAAGGTGTGTTAAAATATTTTCGAGTGTAACAACAAGGTTTAGAGTTTTATCGAATTCATACGAGAAATTTCACAAAATGAAAGTTTATGATAACAAACCTTGAAATACATAAAAAAGATAACTTGATTCGAAGTAGTAAAAGTACCTTGAATAACCTCGTCGCTAGCTATAGTGTCCTGCTGCGACATTGCAAATACGCGGCCCTGATTTGTAGGCTTTTCTTGAGTAGTATATTGAGAGCCTGACACTGGAGATGTCTCGGGGCAGTCCTTAACCATATGTCCCTCTTTTCCGCATCGAAAACATTTACCGGTACCTTCCCAGGCCTGTGTCTCCTGCCACATCTTGCGCAAGGTTCGTAGGGTGCGAACTCTCGTTGTGGCTGATGTGGCTGTGGAATGACATTTCCTCCTGGGAAAGTGGAACCCACTTGTGTCTGCAGTGTGAGACGTGGCCTTTTATTTTCGTACTGAGCCTGAGGAAATGGTGTTCTCTGGGCGAAAGTTAGGATTGGTCTCCGTGGGACAAAAGAGCCCCTTTGAATAGCTTTGCCCTTCTGAACCTCAAATCGGGCATTCCTTCTGTTAAGCATTTCACCTGATTCTCTTTCTTGGATCTGTGCACGATCCACAAGTTCTCCGTATGATTCTATCTTCATCGCAGCCAATTTCTCGTGAAAGAATGGTCGCTAGCCGTTCTGAAATGCGAAGAGTTTATCACAGTCATCTGCGATCAGATTCCTAGCAAATCTGGATAGCTGGTCAAACTTGGCCTCGTACTCGGCCATCGTCATGTGCCCTTGCCGTAGGTCCATGAATTCTTTCTTCTTTTGAGTACTGGTGGCCGCAGAGAAATACTTTTTGAAGTAGAATTCTCTGAACTGCTGCCAAGTCCACTCCTTTGTTGTTTCAATCTGCAACTCTCTTGGCTGCTTTCCACCAATTCTTTGCTTCCTGATCCAGATAAAACGCTGCCCACTTCACTTTTTCATGTTCTGCAAGCGAGGTGATCCCGAAGAATTTCTCGATCGTACTTATCCAATCTTCAGCAGTGACTAGGTCAAGCTGACCATGAAAATAGGAAGGTCGAGCTCTGTTGAATACTTGAAATCCTACCGGGGTGTATGGTGGGTTCTCGTGTTGAGGTGTAGGCTGGTGCTAATTAGCCAACTCTTGGACCGCTTCTCTTTGTTGTTCTCTTTGTACCTCCATTTTGTGTAGTAGCTGAGTCCTTTCTTGTTGGTGCGACTACATCAGCTGAGTCATTTGCTGATTGAATGTAGTCGCCATCTCACGTAATAGGCGCATTACTTCAGATTCTTAAGGACCTTCATGTGATGAGGCCTCATTCACTTGAGAGCTATTTATTTCCTTACGTCGTGGAGCCATCAATTCTTGATTTCACAAAACGTTGTATGTTAGTGCTATCGTATGACTTAGTCCCTAAAGGAAGTAAAGCCTAAGCTCTGATACCATTTCTGTCATGACCCAGAATCCTTACCCGATATCGAGGGCCTAGAATTCCGTGTTATGATACCGCACGCTGGTTAAGGCGATAAGCGGACATACATATAAACTATAAATTGACTTGCCATATGAATTGAGGCATTTAAGATAGCATTAAACGATAAATGACTCATAAATTAATAACGAAAACGTAAACAATAATAATGAAGTACTTAATCCTAACCATGCATCTAGGATATCAAATCAAAATTAGTTCAAATAGGATAAAACGGTCTCAAACGTAAACTCACACAATGTATCAAGGCCAAAACAAGTCTCTCAAGAAATAAAGAAAAACTAGAGTAAAAGGGTTCTCAATGCTGGTAAAAATCTGTCGGGTCTACGTTCTCATCAAGGTGGTAGCCGACATCCTCGTTTATATGAGCCGTCTCCGGATCAGCAGCTTCCGTATCATCAAGGACGGGATAAGCAGAATCTTTACCTGAAACTGTTAGATTTTGAGAGCGGGGTGAGTTTACTCAGTCGCATAAACTCAGTGGGTCGCACAATCGATCCACCATAACTTACTCAGGTGATCGTGTGTGCAATCGCTTGAGTTGCAATATATTTTGAAACTAAAATTAGCATTTAAATAAAATGACTAAATTATCCATAACTTATAACATATCATAATCATACTGAAAAGTATATTATAATATGAAGGGTACATGATGCTTCTAATTTTGTTATCTTTTTTCCTATTTGTCTCATTAACTTAGAATGCGTGACATATCGTAAGTCTTATTAATTACTCCATACGCCTACACAACGTACATCGCATTTTATCTTATTTAAACGATTTATGCCAGTATCACTGCTCGAGCCTACCATGCGAGGTCCATGTGTAGATAACCACCTAACCTCCATATTAGAACATAAACCACCATCCAGCCAGATAAGGTTGTCGGCATAGTAACCATGATGCCTCCTTAGTTCGAGACAAAGCTAAAATGTCTTTAAGACCCGTCTCGGCTGCAGACGTTAGGCTCTTACGGCGGCTCGTAAGGTATGGCATGTGTAGAACTTAATTCGTATTTAGCTAGCCTTCATAGCGTATCTTAACATATCATAATATTATTCGATTCTGGGCTTAAGTCTCCGCCTCGATTTCATATTTGCGTGGGCTTAAGTCCCCACTTTCTTAACATACATGTGTCTTAATATATTTTTTTCTCATTTTTTTTCTTAAAACTTAGTTAGAATGGGCCACAGTGCGATAGGCTTCACTAAACTACGCTTTTCAAGGGATGGGTTCCGTAGTAATTTGGATGTACTTCGTGTGGTATCTCATACTACTATAGAGGGGTTGCATCCGTACATTGATGCCTACATTCCAAGTTCCACGTCACCGCGAAAGAAATCCCACCATGGCGAAGGCTTATATCATGTGTCATTGTTTATTCTTAACTTATATCATATGTCCTATCATGATTTTCTACATGCTGAAGGTCATATGATGATGGTGAACATATATAAAAAAGAAACTATCATACACCCTAAGTATTGTGTACTCATGAAGAAAATTGACATTTGGTATACACATTATAAAGCATTGAGTAAAATAATAAACAATAGATATTTGGTTCTATATCTGTTCTAAGATTTAAATCTGGATCTCTATAGTACTATATTTTACCTTTTCTCAGTGGTTAACTAATTAGCTCATTTTTATAATTTAATACGTTAAGCCCTTTTTCTAACATATTTTATCTCAAACAAAAAAATAAAATTTGATCTAATTGACTAATTAACTTCAAAGTTGTCCTAGCATGTATGGCATACCCCTTTGAAATTTAGGAAGCACAAAAGAATGCCTTAAGTATATTATATATTATGGTTTTGGGGGTCTTAGTAACCAACAACATTCCCAAGTTATCCAAAGAAATTGCTCCAATAGTATCGTGATTATTGAGAAACTTGTTATCAGATGGCAGAGTACGGTTTTAGATGATTCAAGAAATAATTGAAAGAAAAAATAATATTATTTAATGGGCATCCCATAAAATGAGTTTTTGGTCACTTTTACAAGATGTGAGCAACTTGAAATCACCATCTGATCATCCAATAGGTGGGCCATACTCTCAGGATCTATATTGTGTGAAAGAAGGGACTGAAAACCGATCTCCATCATCAAATTCGAGGCAGCCCACGACTCTAAGGTGGAAAACCATGATTGACCTTCCCATGTATCTATTGCAAATTTCTGTATTTAATATTTTCAAGGGTCTCTCTTTCTAAATTTTTCCATTATTGGTTGGGTCTCCCTTTCTTTCTCTCTCTACATTTTCACCATCATTGGATGGGTTTTCACTTCTCTCTCCAAATTTTTAAGTTAAAGGTCGAGTCTTTACTTTCTCTCTCTAAATTTCTCTATTTTAGGTTGGGTCTCTCTTTCTTTCTCTTTCTAACTTCTTATTTATTTATTTTTTCTTTCTCTTCAAATCTCCAAATCGTCATTGGTATCACCATTTATTTATTTATTTATTTATTTTTGCTTGTAGTTACCTACACTTACAAAAAAAAAAGGAGGAATGAAGGAGACGGTCTTGAAGACTGATGAAGCCTCTAGACTTGGAAACTTTTATTGAAAGCTTTGGGACTTTAGTAAAACGTTAAACACATAACACTTACTTTTGGTATTTATGCACAAAGCCCCAATCCAAATCGTGTGTAAAACTCAACCAAGCTCAGCCTAGCCAAGTTGAAGTGGCTCATCCATGCGCCGATTATTGGTGTGCAGAGCAAATCAGCTATCAGATTGAAAATGCATTAAATTTTTTTTTTTTAATTAAAAACACATTAGTTAAATATATATACATAAATATATACATGTAAACACAAATAATTTTGTGTATGAGAGTTATGCTGGAGCCAACCTACCCAGACACTCTATTCCCTCTTGCCTTCCCACAGTCCTACGTCTCTGTAACAGAGACTATTATATTTATTGATATAATATATTCTTATATATTGTCATATATATAAATATATAAATTAGATCACTCAAAACCAACTCCAATCATAAACCACAATAAATTGTGATATTTTAATGCACCAGGTTAAGGTTGAACATTGTAAGATGTATTATATATTTATGATAATGAGGAAAAACCCATGGGTAGAAGATAATAAATTGTGCTCACTCTATTGCTTCCAGATGCCGATTCGATCAAGTTGTCTGCTCCTCGTGATTTATATTTATATTCTGAAATTCTATTGAAAGAATGTGGTTTACATAACAAAATTTTAATGATAAGGTTTGTCTCTATTTCAGAAAATCAGATGACGCTGCTCGTTTAAATTAATTGTAATGCTAGCGGTTGATTTTAAATTAATCCGGATCTCGAGATAATGATCTTACTGGGCGGGCATGTTTAGAGAGAGAAAAAGACCCATAATTTGGAGAGAGAATGAGTGAGAGACCCAACCTGTAAAATAGGAAGTTAAAAAGAGAAAGAAAGAGACCCAACCTAAAATAGAGAAATTTAGAGAGAGAAAGTGAAGACTCGACCTTTAACTTAAAAATTTAGAGAGAGAAGTGAAAACCCATCCAATGATGGTGAAAATGTAGAGAGAGAAAGAAAGGGAGACCCAACCAATAATGGAATAATTTAGAAAGAGAAAGAAAGAGAGACCCTTAAAAATGTTAAATACAGAAATTAGCAACAGATACATGGGAAGGTCAATCATGGTTTTCCACCTTAGAGTCATGGGCTGCCTCGAATTTGATGATGGAGATCAGTTTTCAGTCCCATCTTTCACACAATATAGATCCTGAGATATGGCCCACATATTGGATGGTCAGATGGTGATTTCAAGTTGCTCACATATTGTAAAAGTGACCAAAAACTCGTTTCATGGGATGCCCATTAAATAATATTATTTTTGCTTTCAATTATTTTTTGAATCATCTAAAGCCGTACTCTGCCATCTGATAAACAAGTTTCTCAATAATCACGATACTATTGGAGCAGTTTCTTTGGATAACTTGGGAATGTTGTTGGTTACTAAGACCCCCAAAACCATATTATATAATATACCTAAGGCATTCTTTTGTGCTTCCCAAATTTCAAAGGGGTATGCCATACAGGCTAGGACAACTTTGAAGTTAATTAGTCAATTAGATCAAAATTTATTTTTTTGCTTGAGATAAATTATGTTAGAAAAAGGGCTTAATGTATTAAATTATAAAAATGAGCTAATTAGTTAACCACTGAGAAAAGGTAAAATATGGTACTATAGAGATCTAGATTTAAATCTTAGAACAGATATAGAACCAAATATCTATTGTTTATTATTTTACTCAATGCTTCATAATGTGTATACCAAATGCCAATTTTCTTCATAAGTACGCAATATTTAGGGTGTATGATAGTTTCTTTCTTATATATGTTCACCATCATCATATGACTTTCAACATGTAGAAAATCACGATAGGGCATATGCATATAAGTTAAGAATAAAATATGACACATGATATAAGCCTTCGCCATGATGAGATTTATTTTGCGGTCACGTGAAACTTGAAATGTAGCCATCCATATACGGATGCAACCCCTATATGGTAGTATGGGATACCACACGAAGTACATCCAGGTTACTACGGAACCCGTCTCTTGGAAAGCATGGTTTAGTGAAGCCTACCGCACAGTGGCCCATTCTAACTAAGTTTTAAGAAAAAAAATGAGAAAAGAATATATTAAGACACATGTATGTTAAGAAAGTGGGGACTTAAGCCCACACAAATATGAAATTAGGGTGGAGACCTAAGCCCAGAACCGAATAATGTTATGATAAGTTAAGATACGCTGTGAAGGCCAGCTAAATATGAATTAAGTTCTACACGTGTCATACCTTATGAGCCGCCGTAAGGGTCTAACGTCTGCAGCCGAGACGGGTCTTAAAGACATTTTAGCTTTGTCTCCAACTAAGGAGACATCGTGGTTACTATGCTGACAACCTCATCTGGTTGGATGGTGGTTTATATTATGATATGAAGGTTATGTGGTTATCTACACGTGGACCTCACGTGGTAAGCTCGAGCAGCGATCCTGACACAGATAGTTTAAATAAGATAATATGCGAAGTACGTTGTGTAGGCGTATGAAGTAATTAATAAGGCTTACGATATGTCACGCATGCTAAGTTGATGAGACAAATAGGAAAAGATAAGAAAATTAGAAGTATCATGTACCCTTCATGTTATAATATGCTTTTCAGTTGGATTATGATATGTTATAAGTTATGGATAATTTAGTCATTTTATTTAAATGCTAATTTTAATTTCAAAATACACTGCAACTCAAGAGATTGCACACACAATCACCTGGGTAAGTTATGGTGGATCGATTCTGCAACCCACTGAGTTTATGCGATTGAGTAAACTCACCCCGCTCTCAAAATCTAACAGTTTCAGGTGAAGATTCTGCTTATCCCGTCCTTGATGACATGGAAGCTGTTGATCCGGAGACGGGTCATATAAACGAGGATCTCGGCTACCACCTTGATGAGAACGTAGACCCGACAGATTTTTACCAGCATTGAAAACCCTTTTACTCTAGTTTTTTCTTATTTCTTGAGAGATTTGTTTTGGCCTTGATACATTGTGTGAGTGTACGTTTGAGACCGTTTTACCCTACCCGAACTGATTTTGATTTGATATCCTAGATGCATGGTTATGATTAAGTACTTTATTATTATTGTCTATGTTTCCGTTATTAATTTATGAGTCATTTATGGTTTAATGCTATCTTAAATGCCTCAATCCATATGGCAAGTCAATTTATAGTTTATGTGTATGTCTGCTTATCGCCTTAACTAGCGTGCGGTGTTTGTTAGGTTATTTTAGATGCTTGCTGCTACTTTATTAGAAACAGTGATAAGAATGTGTTAATGAAAATGAATCAAAGGTGGATTGAAAACTACAGAGCAGCATGTCTAAAATTACACAGACCTGTAAGATACAGGGCCTGTTGTAGCAAGTTTTAATAAGTAAGAGTTTGTCCCACAGGAAAAATTGGTCTAAAGCTCCAAGGGAGCTTTCTTTAATAGGCTCTTTAGATCTGACTACAGATCTGACAATCCTAAATGGAAGGGGATTTAAGGTTACTATTGTCTAAATCTGTAACATCCTAAAAATTTTAACCTTTGAACAGTATGTCTAGATGTGCGTGCCCGACGGGTCGCACGCCGAATAGGATAAAATAATAAAATATTAGTGTGAGTTCAGTTAACTTGTGGTGGATAAGAAAAAAGAGATCTAAAGTATGATAAGTAACCAGTTGATGTGATGGCATACACCGAGGTATGACGTATTGGCTTAACACCAAACCTAAGTCCTTGGATAAAAAGTAGAACATACAAGTGAAATGTGTTTGTGTTTCGCATGGGAATCGGAGCCAAACACCTTATGTGATTAAGAAATAACACCCAAGAGGTGTGTTTGTGTTTCGCATGGGAATCGTAGCCAAACACCTTATGTGTTTAAGAAATAACACCCAAGGGCTGTGTTTGTGTTTCGCATGGGAACCGACCCCCCTTTTTATAAGACAAAGCAAGCTTCATTTAGAAGCCATACCTGGTTGCAAACAATTGTAGGGTTTTATGAGTTAGAGAGAGAAAGGAAAGAGAAGGGTTTGGGAGAAGAGAAAGAGTTTTTCTTGAATCCATAGGGTTAATTCACTTGATCATGGTGGCGTTTATGTGAAGTGAATAATTTCGTGAAGGATTGTCTACGATTGTGTTGGCTTGATCATGTGCGTGGAGCTCATAGGAGATCGATGTGGGTTTTGAAAACCCATTTTCCTTGCAAAGAGAATGGTGTGTTTTGATCGGCGAAATCATAGTGAGGTTTTTACGAAGCATGTGTGGATGGTCACCTAACGATCGTGTCGAAATTGTGGAAATCGTGGGGCTTGGAAAGATCAAAAGGGGTTTGAAAACCCATTTGCTTGCTAGGAAGAAGACGATCCGATCGGGGAGAAAATCATTGGATTAAAGGTAAATTTTTTGATTTAAGTTGTGATTTGTATGTAGATTAATCCTTAGTTAGATTATGAGTGGGAGATTTGAAGAAAATGGGTTAAGATTTAAAGAAAAATGAGTTAGAGATGCTTGAATCCGATTTTGGGTGAAATCTGACGAAACCGTTTGATCGAAATTAGAAATCGATCGAACGATTTCGTTAAGAGTGAAATTTGAAGGTTTCTGGTCGGTTTGAAAACCGTTCGATCGATTTTAAATCGTTCGAACGATTTTGACTGGGCTAGCCGATATTGCTTCAGTATTTCGGCCGTAACTTTTTACCCCGAACTTCGATTGATGCAATTCTTACGACGTTAGAAAGAGGACGACGAGCTCTATAACTTTTATGTTTTGACTAGCTCATGAATCTAAAGTTTTAAAGGTCAACATTTAGGGGAAAAATTGCGTCAAACTCTAGGTTAGCACAAACTTGTCTGTTTCTGCTTCATTTTGAGAAAACACTTATATATGTCTAGGTTATTAGTGATTGAAGTTGATTCTTGATATATCATCATATATTTGTGATGTAGATTGAGGGCGGGAATCCATCGATAGAGCTTAGCTTGGCTTAGCGTGACTTCAAGGTTAAGGTGGGGAAATTCCAATACACGATTGCATTTTTATTTGATTTCATAGATGCTTGATATGATCAAATGAAATGCGATTTGAATCATGATTTAAAATTTTAAATTCCAAATTCTGTTAGTTTTGAATATGATTTTTGAGCTTTGACTTTTGAACTCCGAATGTCTTGAAGAACTTTGAATCTATGCTTTTAGAAATGGAAATTTGATGTTTGTTGAATCTGTTTACATTTACATTTTCGAAATGCTTTCGATTATGAAGAATTTGTTTTCGTCAGATTTTTGAATGCATTGGACAGTTGAATATGTATATGATGGATAGTTGAATATGTATATGAACCTGAAAGTCATGTAAGAAAAAACTGAATATGTAAGTTATGTAAGTAAATCGAACATGTAAGCCTTGTCATAATGTGGACCGCTATGGGCGGATTATAAGTGTGTTGTGGACGCTACGGGTGGATTATATGACATCGTGGACCGCTATGGGCAGATTATATGTGCATGTGTGGACCGCTTTGGGCGGATTATATGATACCTTGGGGCCGCTAGGGCGAAATCAAACCATCATGGCGGCTAACCGTGAATGGAACCGGCATGGCGGTTAAACCCATGATTCGAACCGGCACGGCAGGATATCCGTGAATCGAACCGGCACGGCGGCTAATCATGAATTGAACTGGTACGACAGTCTCCGTGAATCAAACTGGCATGGCAGTCTCCGTGAATTGAACCGACACTGTGGGATATCCGTGAATCGAACTGTGTAAACTATGTGACAATGCTTAAGTAAGATAAGTAAGTGTGTGTGAATCAAACTGGCACGACAGTCTCTGTGAATCGAACCGACACCTTGGAATATCCGTGAATCGAATTGTGTAAGCTAAGTAAGAATATGTGAGACTTGTAAGTAAGCTCAGTAAGGATTGTGTAAGACAAGTATATAAGTAAAGTAATAATGTGTAAGACATGTAAGTAAATGTGTAAATGCGTAAGCTATGAAAAAAAATATATGAGGTGTGAGAGAATGTGATTCCAACTCAGTAAATCAAAGATAAGAAATATGCCTTTGATAAGAGATTAATTTTGATTTTTATGAGAAAATGTCTTTGAAATCAGTTTTGATGTTTATAAGGAAATGTCCTTGAATCAGTTGGCCTTTGAAATTAGTTTTGAATTTTGATAAGAAAATGCCTTTGAACCCAGTTTCAGTTTTGATAAGAGAATACCTTTGAACTCAATTTTAGTTTTGATAAGAAATGCCTTTGAAATCAGTATTAGTTTTGATAAAAAAATGTTTTGATCTTGTCATTGAATCTATGCATGTGATGAGATACATATTAGTATTAGTTTTTTCCACTGAGCTTAGATGTTAGCTCACCCAGACTATACGTCACAGGTGTAGGTTTGAGGAAGGCCAGACTACATACTTGAGAAAAAGGAGCTTCTGCATAAGGATTTGTACTCTGTTTCGGGATCGTACATTTAGTGTATCGTGGACTTTGGTAGGTTTGGGCCAGGTATGTTCGTACCATATACATGCATGGTACACTACTATTGGTGATGGTTGGTCACCACTGGTGTTTGTTTTATTTTGTACATATTAGGTAGTAGAATTGGAGATTTTTATTTATGACATATATAACTTTGCTTTGATTTTCGTATACATATGGATGTGCTAAGTATTCTGTATCAGATTGTGATCTACGATCTGGCGGTCTGGGTTTTCCCTTTTGGTATTTGTTATAAGTTGAGAAAAAAAATATATGTCTCTAATTTTTAGGTTGAAAAAAATCTGGGCTATCATAAAATCCTAAGGTAACCTAATGCCTAAACTACAGAAATGGTTGAGAAAAATGATGGAGTGTGAGAGAATAAATATAAAAAGGGTGAGAAGTAAACTATTAGGTACAGATCTAATGGGTTTTATAACTCAGACTTAGATCTGCTGCTATAGAAATCCTGTCCAATGGCTACATTATCACCAAAGAGGAGAAAGGATCCAACTCACTCCTGTGCCATGATCCAATCCCTTATGGCTATAACCTGTCCACTTTAATGGTCACAGACTATCCAATAGGGGAATCACAGTCCAGAGATGGGTGAGAACAAGTTTATCATTGTAGGTACTACTTCTTCCAGGCTATCAGCTCAAGAATCCATAGGAACCTCAACCTCTAAAGTTCTGTGTGTGGGGCTAGGCCTGCAATGTGTACTAGCCTGGACACACAGGACCAGTAAGAGTTTGAGTACTAGCTTTAGGCCTAGCTGTTCACTGCTTTAGAAAGACAACAGTGATCCAGTCACAAGCCTACAATCCCTATAGTCAGATCAGATCTGCCATCTGATGGTGGGTATATACAAATACAGGGGAGTCTGTCTCTGCATAATCTCTCACAGGGCTACAAGCACAAGTGCAGAGAAGAAGAATCTGTCTTAGATTTGTGGATTGGTCTCATCCTAGGGCTATAACCTGTCCACTTGAATGGCCACATACTATCCACAGAGGCTATCCTCCTCACATAGGTATGAGACAGAACAAGAAAATTACTGCCACCACCGTATTGACAAGGCTACCAGCTTAGGCTCCCATGGGAATTCAGATTTAGTGGATCCTATGGTGGGGCATAGGCCTGCATATGTGCCTAGCCTGGACATACAAGTCACTTGAATCTGAATAAAACCTTAAAAACAATCCTCCATTTCTTACAATACAGCTTAGCAATGGAGGATCTCAAGGCAGCAGCCTTGTACAGAACAACTCTCAAACTTCAATCTCATACATGCATAAGATCCTATTATAAAACTCCATTAAAACTATTCCAAATAGACATACAAAGGCATAGCTAGCAAGTGCTAAACTATGGAGATAAGAAATGGGAAAAAGAAGCTGCCTAAACCCTAACCATAGCCTACTGGAATTCTACAGTTGATTCAAGAAGAACAGCCCCCTAAATCTAAACTAGGCTTAGGCTTATATAGCAGTCAGCTGTGAGAGCATTAGGATTAGGAAAACCCTAAATTTAACGATGCAAACGTGGCCCATTGCTGTTCCTAGGATGCCTCGGGGCGTGTGCACGGAGATTGGAGCATTAGGATGCGTGCCCTAGTTATGAAAGTTCTTAGATTGCCCCTGCAGAAGTGGGGGGAAGTTAAGATCCCGAGCCTCGCTAGGTAGCAAGGATTTCCAGGTCTTGTCGCGTGATAGAGTTGGCGTCGCGGGATTGAATTGACTTGAAGCTCTCGCAGTCGCGAGGTAGATGGTTTGGTCATCGCGAAATTGCTCTGATTGTCACGGGATTGTGCTTTCCATTTGAATGGCGCGGGAATCACACACGCAGTTGATTTCTTGGTGAATCTCGCGGGGATCCTCGCAAAGAAGCAATGTGCATAGGCCTCTGGATTGGCGGTTCCACGAGATGCATCCCATGACCCTTCTTCATTGCGTCGAGAATGCGAGCTCTCTCTCCTCGATGAATCGTGCGAAGATTAAATGCTCCTCTCTTGAAATGCGAGGCTAGAGCTTCAAAGAGCCTTCTACGAGAAGCTGACGTCTGCTTTTTAATCCCTTATGTCATCAATCTGCGCGAGAACATCGCGAGCAGTTGGTGTGCTGCCTTCAGAAACCCGAAGCATTCTTTCTAGTTCAATTGAACCCTGCGACATCTGCGCGAGGCTAACTTCTTGTCTTGTTGCTGCTATGCTGTGCCTATGCTACAGTCAATTCTCTGTCTTGGTCCAACTTCCTTTCTTCTGAGGAACTTCTGGGGCAAAAGTAGGCTTCTTGGCATGGTTAGGGCCTTATCTGAAGCTGCTGCTTATTACCTACAAGATGGACTTAACACACATTTATTAAATGACTAAGGGTCTAACAGAGATTAAGTTAAGGGGTGAAAAGTGGTACTTTTCAGGTCTTAACAGTGTCATAACACAGAATTCTAGGTCCTCTATGTCGGATAAGGATTCTGGGTCATGACAGAGAGAGATAGAGAGAGAGAGAGAGAGAGAGAGAACCACAAACGAAAGGTCTCGTTTCCTAGTATTTTATCCTTTTTTATTTGCTCTCCAAAAATAAATCTCAACCAAAATGGAAGGTGCAAAAATGAAAGGTCTCCAAAAATGAAAGGTCTCCTAGTATTTGGTCTCCAAAACTGAAAGGTCTCTTTTTTTAGTATTTTATCCTTTTTAATTTACTCTCCCAAAACAAATCCCAAAAACCCAAAACGGAAGTTGGAATAACGAAAGGTCTCCAAAAACGAAAGGTCTCCTTTCCTAGTATTTTATCCCCTTTTTTTTTTATCACTTTTGTCTTGTAGTGATTATCCATTTTGTCTTCTAGTGATAGAACTCAAAGACAGAAGGGATAATTTATCCGTTAGTTATGCATTTTTTATAGGTTATATATATATATATATATGAAATTACCACTATATATTACAAGTTGAGATTTCGACGTGAACTGAGCTGACAGGTAAGAGTTTTCTAAACCAAATCCGACTTCTAGCAAGTCGGGCCTAAAAAACACCTGGGAGGTCGGCCTGTTTGGACCCCTTACATGAAATGACCTCTCAACAATCCATGCCCTATAAAAACTAGGCTATCTCTGTTCCCACCCAAGCATTTATTGAAAGTGCCCATGTTGATTGGTTGGGTCCGATCAGATGATGGAGATTGTGTTTCACTTAGATCTTTCACACAAAGGATCTTGAGATCATGTCGCACCTATTGGACGGTCAATTTTTTTATTCCATGTGTCACAGATCCCAAAAAAATGCCCTTGAATCATATGGTACACATTACACTCAAACGTGATTTTAGGGCCATATTTTGGAGACCTGTGACGTGGAATAAAAAAATGACCATTTGATAAGTGTAACATGATTTCAAGATTTTTTTTTTGTAGAATATCAGGGTGAACACAATCTCCATCATCTGATCCGACCCAATTAATGGGTTTTAAAGGATTTCCGATGTTGATGCTTTTAGTAACCATGTCGGCGTAAACAGAAGTACCCTAAAGAATATTCTAACATATCCTAGTTAAGGCATTCTTTACTCTATCAATTTCTTAGTCAAGAGTGTTCCTAGACTTTGGAACAAGCGCCAAGAGCACAAGAGGCCCTATTATGAAAAGATGATTTCGTCCCATACTACACCCACTTTAAAAAAAGGGTTAAAACTGTGAAGGGTACCTCTAGTAGGGCCCACACAATCTTTGAAAGCGCCCACATGTGCAACTCGTTCAAAATCATTGATTGTTTCGGATGAGATGATGGAGACCGTGTTTCACTCTGATCTTCCACACAATCGATCTTTAGATCATGTCGCACCTATTAGACGATTAGTTTTTTATTTCACCCGAAATATGCCCCTTGATTCCTATGTCACACATCACGCTCAAATGTAATTTTAGGGCTATTTTTTGAGGATCTATGACATGTGGAATAAAAAATTGACCATCTGATAGGTGATAAATGATCTCAAGATCCATTGTGTGGAAGATTGGAGTGAAACATAATCTCCATCATCTGATCCGAAGCAATCAATGGTTTTGAAGGGATTTCCGACATGTGCGCTTTCAGAGATTGCATGGACGCTAATACAGGCACCCAACTTTGAATTGCAATGTGTTTTAACAAATGATTTTCCGCTTTCTCCCGTCTCCTCTTTCTTCTCTCACTAGATGGTGCTACTTAGAGTTGTACAGAAAACTGATCGAACCGTTGGTGGAGACAATTGAAAGAGACGACTCGTGTCGAAGAGCCTGGATATGTTTGAGATTGGGATGAATTCATGAAAGTATTTTACGATAAATACTACCCTCAAAGCGTCAAAGAAGCGAAGATTGATGAAGTCTTGGACCTTCAGCAGGGAGTCGCCTCTTTCAATTGATCCAATTCCGACCTAAGGATAAGGATGATAATTTGGAGCTTTGGTTGCATTGATGACATTCACAATCGCCTCGGTCAACGCATCAATGTGTTTGTTCGTCATATGCAACTGATCAAACTCACATTAAATTGTAATTCCATATATTCCCGACGTAAGAATCAACTTTAGACTCTGATACCAACTATAGCGACCCGAAACCTCACAATGTCTGATTGTAAGATTTTAGGTCGTACCTTCGTATATCATGAACTACAAAAACATAATATCGCATTAGGGCACTTTAAACAGTGGAAGGAAAATTCAAAAACATTAATGAATCGTAATAAAACTCACGACAATTTTCTTATTCCAAATATAAAGTCTAGGGCTGTCAACAGGCTGGGCTGGTCTGGGTTCGGGCCGGGTTTTTCACCCGGCCCATTTTTTTAAAGGTATATTTTGGGTCCGAGCCCGGCCCGATAACTAATCGGGCCGAGCCGGGCTCAACCCGATTTTGAAATATTGTAGCCTGAACCCGACCTGATTAGCTATCTAGGCTGGGTCGGGTTTGTAATATTTTTAAGAGTTTTTTTTTATTTTTTATAAGGACCTCATAATAAACGGGCCGAGCCAGACACTTTGCAGCCCGAACCCGAACCCGAACCCGTTTCTTATCCGGGCTTAGCCCGGCCCGACCCATTTATTAAATGACAAAAAATATTGGGCTTGAACTCGGCTTCCGACCCGTTGACAGCCCTAATAAAGTACGACAATTTTCTTATTCCAAATATAGAGTCCAACATGATTAAAAACTTATAACATTCTTAATAAACCCACTAGCCAATCATTGTCTTGTCCGTTTGAAACCGATAATATTAAAGGAAAATAAATAGTTAGGCTACGAAGCCTTTATCGTCATCCATTTCAGGATCCGGAACACCACGTATAGTCTCATCACCATAAGCTTATATGTTATCCTCAGATACACCTGTCTCATCTAGCCACCCACATCAACAAGGGGTGTAAGTTTACACTTGTATGAACTAGACATGTCATCCATTAAAATATAAGATATCAATCAATGTTATGCAAATATTTCTATAATTTATGAGTGTGTGCTTGTGACATGTATGATTTCAATAAGCTGAAATGAACTGCACATAACATAGATATCAGTATTGCATGAGTTTATCTTTTCTTTTAAGTTCATCTTTTACCTGTCCCTCTCAGAATGTTGACTTTTAGACTCTATCGCTCTCAAGACGTTGGGTTTAATCATGCATATTATTTATTGCATGTTAGACTCCGCCCTGGTCAAGATGTTGGGTCTAATCATGCTTGCTATCTGTTTAATTAGACTTTGTCCTGCTCAAGACATTGCGTTTAATGTTATTTATTTATTATTTAGTTAGAGTCTGTCCCGCTCAAGACGTGGGGTCTAATGCTTATTAATTATTGTTCGTTAGATTTCGTCTCTCTCAAGACGTTGGGTCTAATCAAACACTATCATGACTTAACATTTCATCTTATTCAGGTGTCTTATGCATTTTATGGCTCATCATAAAACATTTAAAGTGCATATGAATATAATCATTGTGCATAAACATTAACATCTAATCAAACTTTCAAAAGAAACTGAAAAGAAACTTGACTGTTTAGAATCGATCGATCGATTCCAATCTATGAGTTTTCAAACCATCTATTTGTCAGGCTCGATCGATCGATTTCCTAGAATTGATCGATTGATTCCAACGCGAGAGTCTACAATAAATTTTCGTTCAAAACTCGATCGATCAATTTTGACCTGTGAGTTTATTGTGAATTATTGTCCAAAATCGATCAGTCGAGCTACTAGTTCGACCGATCGATCGATTTTGACCAGTGGGCATTTCGTTAACTCTCTCAAATAACATGGTGAGATTTGAACCCGATCTCTTTTTAGCCAAAACAACAACATTAACAAACATCATTCACCAATGCATCACATCTAATCAAACCATTCATTATTTACGCAATAAAAAGCCCTATTTACTATGAAGATCACATTTAATTAAATATTTAAGTTTTAAGGAAAAACATGATTTCTCTATACTTAGATTGACCGTATCTCTGCAATTTGATTGAAATCCTCACTACAGCAATGACTTTCGAAGGAGACGAAGGTCGCTTAAGAATAGATGCAAACGTCTCGCCAATCTTTCAAAAAGAAAAGTTTTTAGAAAAAGGGGATCTAGAATCTCTTCCCAAGGGTCTATTGGGTTTCTTATGGCTCTATTATTAAAAAATCTAAATGAGATTATGATTTAGAGTTCTCTCCATAACGTACCTTTTTATAACTTATTGGAAATTATCCGATGTTAGGCCAACACACCAAAGAAGGATGTATAAGCTTTTACTTCATAAAAGAGAGAGTGACAAAGTCATAAATCTACATCATAAAATTTATATCATAGCATAAATACAAAACCATGATCTAGACACACTCATATCCTAACATACCTTACCATACCTCATAATTATAACATGCCTTATTATTATAACGACACATATATTTATACATCGCATGAGCATACCTACATACTCATAAATCCTATACGACCTGTATCAGAGTCGCTGCTTGAACTTATCATATGAGGGTCACCATAGTAGCTTACCACCATAACATAACACCCTTCATAAAATACACATACACCTCATTCAGTCTAATGGGGGACATGGTCAATCATAACTTATAACATACTCATACTGTCTCTCAGAGACCTGTCTTGGTTGTAAGACGTTGTTGCCCTTACGGTGGCTACATAAGGAATATTACGTACAAATTTAAAATTTTAATTTTATGCTGGCTTATACAGCGGTGTCTTATTATCATACTCATAACTTATCTTGTCTTACATACTCATATCTTAACATACCCTTACAACTTAATTCTAAGATGACCTATAATGGGATAAATTTATTAAATTACGCTTTCAAGGAAAATATTTCGTAGTAACTTGAATGTATTTCATGTAGTAGCCTATAATACCATAGAAGTGTTGCATCTGTATATGGACGCTTATATTTTGAGTTTCATGTGATTATAAAAGAGACCTCACTATAACTAAGGCCTAAAGGTCAAATCTTATATCTTAACTCTTATCCTGTTATATTAAAAGTCGGGGGTGATAGGGTTATCGCATGTGCCATCGTATACGAGATTATACTGAATTTACACTCACCACACTCGTCATGATGTCCCATGCCATCATGAGTTGTGAGATATAAAAATGCGATGTATTACTCGCTTTGATACCATCTCAACGAATCACCACGCCCAATTATAGACATGATCTTACTCTCTTACATATATGACCTAATGTGACAGCCCGATTTTCGGCATCCCGAAATTCGTGCCATCAGCACGACCTTCAAGGCCATGCCCTGGGTTCTTTACAAAACATTTACATATACAAGCCATAATTGTGATTTAAACACATGTAGTTACTCTAAATCAACCTCTCAAAAACAATATATTTGGCCTTGCAAAGCTGTTCTTGTCCCATGCCAATTCATGGACATAAGGACAACCCGAAAGTTTAATGATACTTATTCCTCCTAGATGGTTTACCAAGAGACAGTATTTAAAACATTCAAAATAAAGAGGCTTGATATACCAAGCCATACACAGTACTCTCTCAACTCACTATCAAGGTATGCAGCGGGTTTCCTAGAAAAATTCCTCAGGAGGGGGTTCTGCCTCTTCTGTGGGTACGAACACCGATGCCCTTGGATTAACTTCACCCAAAGTCCTCGCTGCCGCTAGTCCTTGACCTGCGACGTATAGTCTAAGGGGGGTGAGCTACATCCTAGCTCCGTAGGGAAAACAAAAGAACATATAGATTATTTCCACACATATGTTAGTAAAGCAACATCATAGATTCCCAAGATAACATTCTATATATAACAATTTGAAGGATAAAAATAATTCAATGAGTTCCAATCACCTCTTAGCATAGTTCCTGTTTAACCTCTTTATGAATTTGTTGTGAACTTGGCCTAATCACTTAAAATCTTAACTTAAGTAATCCTCGAGCGATATAGCATCGAGCCCCGATGGAATACCCACCATCGTCTAACTAGAGCAGTTATTATGTGTATTCCCCAAATCTTAGCCCCTTTCTCATAGGCGGCGGGGTCTATTCTCAATCTACATCCCTGGGATGTGTTTCAACTATACGGATTGGCCGCCGTACCGGTCACGGATATCCTGCCGAGTCAGTCGTGGGTATCCCGCCACGTCGGTGGGGTATTCTGATCAACCTTAAATAATAAAAATATCAATGTGCTTTACATATAGTTATTCACCGTGATTGTGCTAGATATATTAAATTAGGCCTTATCACATTATTTTTGTTTCTCTAATTGTTTTCTTACGCATCCCTGGGATGCCCCATACTTCTATTTCACCTTTCTTTGATTGAACCACATTATCTTGCGTCCCCTGGGGACCTCAGGATTTTTCTCATTGTAACACACACACTTATCATGAGAGTTTATGGTATATACAATTATTTAAAAAGACTATACTACGCATATGAATTCACAGAATAATGCACATGTTTCGAGAATCTTCCCTACCTCGACGAATCTCAATCACGCTTGTCCTCAGAGGGTTATAATGCATCGACCTACATTTAAAGAATTTTACTTTAGAATGCTCTAAGGTCTTTGGGGTGTAGGACACCCGAGTTCCTCACATTAGAAAACCAATATCTGAATGGTCACCAGACCTCGCTCGCGCGGTCATTAGCCCTCGCTCGAGCGGTCACTTGACCTCGCTCGAGCGGTCTCTTGACCTCGCTCGAGCGGTCTCTTGACCTCGCTCGAGCGGTCAAATCGAGATCGCTCGAGCGGTTAAATCGAGCTTTCAAATTTTTGATGTGGACCCTCGCTCGAGCGAGCCTTCCTTTAGTTTAAGGGACCGCTCGCGCGAGCCCAGAGTCTTTCTTTTCCTTGTTCATCCTCGCTCGAGCGAGCCTCTTTAGACCGCTCGAGCGAGAAACAATTCTTTTTGTCCCTGGTCCGATCGAGGTCATGCTTCCATCCCTCATTTTACCTTAATCTTCTATAAGGCAACATACAGCCAACATCCTTCCTACTATTTAAAACATTCCTAGGCATCTATCATGTTTTTAACGTACCTCTGACGATGAATCACGCACAGGTTCGATTTAAGATTTGTAAACCAACTAGGCTATCCGGCCTCCCTGGTTCGTCCTCCCGTCATTACCTCTGATCCTCCTTGCCGATCTAAGTCTATGCAAACCCTAGTTCTCCCAGGCTCCTCTCTTCTTTTTCTCTATAATCTCCTCCTCTCTATTTAGGTTAGAATAGTTTTACGTAAGGACTCCTCTCTCTCTTCTTCAGTTTTATATTTATCAGAATTGGAATATACTAGTGTGTTTCCCATATACGCACTTAAAGTATTAGGGTGTTTTGGTCTCCTTGTGAAACACATATACCTATGTGCAAGAAAGAAAAGAGTGTTCCGTGCACGGATCTCAAAAATCTGGGTTGTGACACTTAACTTATCCGTAACTTATACAACATAATCAAGATTAACGCATAGCATTATGTAAATAATAGAAATATTTAAATTCAATATTACAGTATATTGGTACGTATATATTTATATAGCATCCCAATAAAATATAGAGTAAGGTAATTATTAGTGCGTGTGATATCAAGAATGTGAAGGTTAGAGTTTGATTTCACGAGGGCATTAAATTTTTAAATCTTCATGTTATCGTGGAGATCGCATTGAAGCGAAAAAATTGATATATATATATATATATTATAATTGGATAATTAAATTGAAGGATATTATAATTTATAAGTTAATATTTATCATGACCATCGATCGAAATATCTTATTTAAGATATAATATACACATAAATATGTTGTCATGAAAATAAGAAAATAACATTAAATTTATATAACCTTGGATCATTCAAAACTGATTCTGAATTGTCGCTCTATTTTGACGTCTAAAATATTGGATTCGTGAAATGACTATTTCACACAAAGTTGTAAAGCTCATTGTCTTCTTTCCAATGCCATAAGAATCGGGTCAATCCAAGGTTTGAATAAAATGTTATAACCAAAATACTAAGATCAGTACATTGATGGTCATGAGCTTGAGTTCTGGCCTCGAGTTTGAGTTCGTGTCCGCGTGTTTAGACCCAAAACTTCATGGTGGTGCATTTCCAATACTTTTTAGCATCGATTTCTATCTACTAACCCTTTTAAAATGTGTCATCGATTTCTATTTTATGACAATACTCAGTGTCTTTCATGCAACGTCTTATGAGTTTATTATCGCATCAATTGGATTTGAAATAAGACCTAAAAATAATAAGACAATTAATAGAATAAAATTATAGTTAGGATTAGCCATGTTATTCTGTTATAATAATATTTATGTATATAAAAAAAGAAAAAAATATAAGGAAAAATAATTAACATAAGATCTTAATTAAGATAAAATAAGATTTTAATTAGGGAGAAAGAAATATATGAGAAAATAATTAACATAAGATCCTAATTAGGGAGAAAGAAATATACGGAAAAATAATTACCATAAGATCCTAATTAAGATAAAATGAACTAATTAAAATAAGATTCTAATTAGGGAGATAGAAATATATGAGATGACCAAAAGGGACAGATTTTCATAGCAAAATCAAATTATGAAAATTAATAAATTGAAAGGTAAGTATACAATGTTTAGATCTACAAAATATACAACTTTCAAAGGAAGACATAATATTAAACATGCAGATCTATTAATTTATGAGATATTAAGGTTTAAATATGATTTGTAAACTTGTCGATGCCGTCGATGCCCGATCAAAAGCATCTTGCGTGATAGGATCTGAGAAGAATAAGATGGATTGATAGGTACTCACCTCTTGAAGTGTGAATGATATATCTATGATGATTAGGTTGAAAAGATCGATGCCCTAATGTGCGTTTCGTCCAAGCTTTCATCTTCTCCTTCCTCGTTCCTCGATCTTGTCGCAAGAAACAAGTTGTGATTGTTATTATGGAAAATTATAGGGAGTTTTGGGGAAATATTGATTGAGAAGAAGAAGAGGTTGTGATGGCTAAGATTTCTTGAAAGAAGAGATGAATAAGAGATGACTAGGGTTTCTCAAAAGATTAGGATAAGAAAAGAAGAGAGTAAATAAAGTTTTCTAAAATAGGGTAGGTTCTGGTGTGGAGCGCTAACACTATACATAGTGTAAAACACATCTAACACTATTAAAAAGATTTAAGAAAATCTGAATTCTTATAGATATGAATCGGCAATACGTATTGATTTTTTGGCAAACCGATACGCATCAATTTTTAACTCGATTTTTGGTATTGGTATTGACCGCTACGACCCGTATTGGGAATCGGACAATACCTCCCTATTTATATATATATATTTTAATCCATCAAGTCAACTCAGTATCGGCCGAATCATATCCCTAGACCGATACTTGGGTTGAGACCTTGTAAGGGACACATAGGACTCATGGATGAAAATCTCGGTTTTGGTTTCGTTCATGACCTGAACTGTAAATTGGTCAAATTTCAGTCAATTATCGGTAAATTTCAGATTTTTTTTAAAAAATATGCTCTGAACTTAGTCGAACTTTATTTTTTTTAGTTTTTTAAAATTCTTTAACATTATTAGAACACATATTTACACTAGTGAGGATAATAGATGAGTATTAGGAGTTTGGCTGAGCACCAACGAATATACTAGTGATATTTTAAAATGGTTATTCTGCCCATCTGATGGCTGTATTTTTTTTTCCAATAAATGCACTAATGGTGGGCTGCTAAGTGTTTCAGCTCGATGAAACATGCTGATAAATGGATGTGAAACATCCGATTGAGGAACTTTAATATCAGCCATTAAAATTAAAAAAATAATGATTGATATAATAGTCGGCAAGCAGATGGTTTAAATATCCCTAAAACACTATTTTTGGGCTTGTTACACTTAAATCTAGGATCCCTTTGCCTGTTCTGATCACTCACATCTTAAACCATTGATGGTGTAACAACATTTAAACACCATTGAAATGACGGTTAGGAGAGTCTGTCCCTTTCTATTTCCGTGTATACACGGTAATTAGGGCAGACATGGTTCATGTGACCATCCGATTGACGAACTTTAATATCAGCCATTAAAATTAAAAAATAATATGGATCCAATTCCGAAACGGGGATCCGGGGTTCCCTATTAATCGTAGAGGGGTTTAGGCGCTTCTTGCTACTAGGCGTTGGCTGCATTATATCAGATGATGTAAATCATTTATTGTCCAAGTTTTCTCGATAAGAAATCTAGAGATCCTGGCCCACAAATCAAACGATCAGATATTGATTCGACTTAAAACCCATCTCCAAATGACCTGAGAACCTTTCTCATGACACTCCATGATCATAGTTATTTATTGGGGGATATTGGTACATGGAACCAATATTTGACCGTACGATAAGTGGAAGATTCAAAGGTAACGTGATCTCCATTTATGATTCAAGGTCAATGAATCTGATGGTAGAAAAGTTTGAGTTTCGTTAAATAATCTTGGGTGCACTTAAAGGAGGGTATAATTTTAGGGTAGTTTGGAAAATCGGGATCCATTTTGGAAACTTTCAACGCCATATACTAGCTAGAAAACTTTGTGGTTATAGGGATTCTCACGATAATCAGAGCCATTGTTTTAGGGAAGTAAAAGTAATTTTACTTCCCTATCCTTCTACATAGTTACTTCTTTGCCCCTAGAACAATAGATGCCTTATGCCAGTAATTTTACTTCCCTTCCTTCTACATAGTCACTCTTTTGCCCCTAGACCCAATACATATCCTAAGGCAGTAAGCAACTTTATCTCCGTTCCAAAATTGCCCAACGTTAGAGACATCCACCTCCCAAAATTTCCCAAGGTTGGAGACGCCAAGCTTTGAAAATCGCCCTAGACCCAATACATACCCTAAGCCAGTAAGAAACCTAATCTCCCTTTGAAAATCGCTCAAGGTTTGAGACGCCTAGCTTCCAAAATGGCCCATGGTTGGTGACGCGAAGGTTTGAAAATCGCTGAAGGTTGGAGACGCGAAGCTTCGAAAATTGCCCAAGGTTGGGAAGGCTACCTTTCATCCGCTCATGTGGGGATTGTAATTATTGAAGCTATCAATCATTGAAGGTGGGCGTTGGGGGGTTTCTGGAGACGGGTAGGTTCCATTTGATATTTTGAAGCCATTGACAAGCGAAGGATGATCGAATTTGTCCCATAGTTGGAGGCACCCATGAAAAGAAGGATGTGTGGTTCGTCCATTATGGAGAATGCGTGGAAATCTAAAACGAGGAGATGAACCCAAAACCCATAATCGTGTTCTGCGATGGACGAGGGAGATGAAGAGATACAGTGAAATGCAATATGATTAGTGATTTTAGTATACAATGTTGAGTTTTAGGTTGGAATATTAGCTTCTTCAACTGGAGTCTTCGATTATCTCGTGCAGCCGGTTGGAGAAAGAGGTAAGTTTTCTTGGACTGGAGATTAATAATGAGAAATTTGTTATATTTTGTCCGAGAATTTAAACGAGAAGTGCCCCAAATTTTTGTAGGTTTTGATCAATTGTTATATGATAATTTTTTCAATTTCCCAATTGTGTGGTGTTAGAAAATTTCTAATGGTAATTAGGACCATGTTCTCGGTGCCATTTGGAAATATTTATGGGAAATGTGAACTGCGTAATTGGAATGTTAGTAACATTCTAATGAAAATAGAGTAAAAAAGAACCATTTTCTATGTTAATCGTCGATACTTGGGAAAAATAATTGTCATTTATTTGATGAACTTTATTAATTGGGTAGCATACTGGGAATCAATAAATTTCTTGTTGGGTAGGGTGTGTTTTTGAATAGGTATTTAGATTTAAGAGAAGTGTATAAAATTTAGTCATTTCCAATCTAGGATTT
This sequence comes from Chloranthus sessilifolius, assembly GCA_021018995.1. Taxonomy (NCBI): domain Eukaryota; kingdom Viridiplantae; phylum Streptophyta; class Magnoliopsida; order Chloranthales; family Chloranthaceae; genus Chloranthus; species Chloranthus sessilifolius. The sequence goes on along the minus strand of CM037597.1, from coordinate 37,771,144 downwards.
TAAATATTTTGTTCTAAAAAGCTACTGTATGAATGTAAGCGTTGTATTTGAATTTGGGAAAAACGTATGTAATGCTTTAGTAGACTAGTTACATAAATATAGATTCTATTTTATAAATATATTCGAGGCCTTTCATCAAGTAGCTCCGATGCCTCCAACAATAACCTACTTACTCACAATATCCTGAACGCAACATTTATAACAATTACTGATATTGATATTTTATATCCAATTTCATTGTGTGTAACATCCCCTTGTAGTGATTCCTTTGCTTTGATAGTGAATTCGATTCTCTATTATTTAGGAGTGAAGTAGAATGGGAACGCCTACCTCGTAACCTGTTTCAAAAATTTGAACCTGATTTGAATTCATTAGTATTCTTGGGTTGAAAATCACTAAACTTGAAATTGAACCTGAAATCTGGTTGTGCTCTTTAGGTACGGTCCAGGCAACTTAGTAGCAAACTTCAACCTAAAGTTAAAACTGAAATCCAGTTGTTTGTTTTAGTTAATATTTTGTAGCCACTCGCGCCTAAAACTGAAATAGGACCTCAAACCTCATAGCACCCTTTAAAAATTTGCAGCCACTTGCACCTAAAACTGTAACGGAACCTGAAACCTCATAGCACCATTTTGATATTTTGCAGCCACTTGCGCCTAAAACTTAAACGGAACCTGAAATCTCATAGCAGCAACCTTATAGGTCAATGCAGCCCACCTGAGCTTGAAAGTAAAGCACTTTAGTTCTATGCAGCCTTTTGAGGGAGTTTTCTTTAGGTAATATAGAGCCACCTAAAAACTAAAATCTAAACCGAATCCCAGTAGTCTTCTTTAAGTAATATACAACCACCAAAAAACTGGAATGTAAACCGAATGCTAGCAGCCTTCTTGAAGTAATATACAACCACAAAAAACTGAAATCTAAATATGAATTCTAGCAAATTTCTTTAAGTTTTATGCAACCCCATTTGTTTGATGCAACCACTTAATGATGCAGCCATTGTTTAAGCATTATGCAGCCCCATTATGTCTGATACACCCACTTAATAATGCAGCCATTCTTTAAGCATTATGCAGCCACCAAATAAACCTGAATTTGAACCTGAAGACCTAGCAGTTCCTTATGTACTATGCAACCCAAATAACCTAAATTTATTATAGAATACAAATGCGAATTTTGTACTGCCATTGTGAGTGATGCACATGATAGATAGGAATGTGTGAAAGTAATAGGGATACAAATGCGAATTTTGTACTGCCATTGTGAGTGATGCACATAGGTAATTGGAGTGAGACCCATGATTTCTCCTCTCATAACTGCAAGCAATCGGTAGTGACTAAAAATGAAGAAGAAGAATGTGACAGCTCGGGGTTGCAGAGATCCTGCGGAAGAAGCAGAGGGCTAGGGTTAGTTGAGAGAGAGAGAGAGAGAGAGAGAGAGAGAGATGAGGAGGTAAAACAATTCCATTGACTTTCATTTCCTTCTATTTTATGAAGAGACAAATCACATCGAAAAGAAGTTATTTTGATTTAAAATAACATCTGAGAGTTGTTTTTTGAATTCCCTTTGTTTTAGTGTAATTTTTGTATTTACAAATTAGTTGGTTTTGAGAAATTCAATCGATGTTAAAAATAAGGTATAAAAATGGAGTAGTTAAAATTGAACCACAAAATCTAAATTATATTATTAATTCTTATTTTTTGGGTATGAAAGTAATAATTTGAATTGGGTTGAAAGGTTTGACCTTACGAGACTTAAGTAAATAATAGATGAATTGAGCGACTTTTTGATGACATGGATGGAGGCAAGTGAAATTCTGATGGCAATAATGAAATTTAGATGTTTATGATTCTCGCGTATCTATGGATGGCTCTCGTTTGTATTAATTGGTCTCGTATTCATGAATGTTATGTTTTCTCCTCCCAATTTTTGAATTAGCACTACTAGATTACTTGGTTTGGGTTGAAACGAAGTGATAAGTGTTGTTTGTGTTGATGTGGCAGACAAACTCTTAAAACCAAATTTAATGTTAAGCCCGTGGAATGAAGTGTTGCCTTATTTTGAGAAGATCTTGGGGGTTAGGGATGATTAAGGGAAATACTTGTACCTCATTCAGTTGGTAGTCGACTACGAAGTGGGGTAATATTTTTGTGGGTAGCAGTTATTATAAAGTTTTGCTCTTTATTGGACTAGGTGGAATGCAACTGCTGATCTTAAGGGGTATTAGGAAATAGTAAGGGGCAGTATGGGGCAGATGTCCTGTGGTCCTATAATGCGTACAATATCTTAGGAGGAATAGGTGGGCGATTGGATGGATGATTCGACATTTTGGATTGAAAGGTTGATGCAATTAGCTATGGTTCTAATAACATATTTTGCGAGACCAGATGTGAGATGGGCTTGTGTTGAAACAAATATAAAACATTTTTGAAGAACAACCAGCTGGATGGACATCTTATATCTCATAACTCTCTTACGAAAGTTATGAACTTACGAAAGTTACGAAATTAACCTATTGAAAAAGACGTATGCAACCCATTTATGAGTGCGAACATGGTTGAATTTTATGACGAATATGAAGATACTAGTATCCAAAGAAGACGAGTTGTGCTTCAATCATTAAGCAAAGAGTGATGTGTGAACTCATCGAAGAAAGGGAGAAAATTATATAGTAAATGGTAGCGAGGAACGGAAAAAAATCTTAAGAATAGCAACAAAGAAAGAATAAGCAGTTACTTGCAATTCACTCCCACCCATTCGTACTAGTTTGATGCATCAAACAAAAAGTAAGATAATCTCCAACTCCCCTAATTACCACCCCTACGAACATAAGTATAAGAAAATGTTTGTATTTACAATTGAAAACACGAGCACATAGATAATAAAATTCGAATCTTAATTTTGAAAAGAAGGAAATAGAATGAGTAAAGAGTAATAAAATATCGAAGTAAGAATGAAAGTAATCCTTATAAAAGGGGAGAAATAGTTAAAATGACCTTATCACCGAAATGAGAGAACATTCACAGAATAGTGGTTGTGAAATAGGAATACCAGTACGCTTAACATATGATGAAGCGTCGAGGACGGTGCATCGATGGTGAGTTCTTCAATTTATATGGAGTGTTATCGTAGGGTGTTCTTTATTGAAACTAATTTTAAACATTTCTCATGCAAACAGATGTATGAAGTTCTGAATGTTGTGGTCAATCTCTTCGATTTAAACCCATTTATTTATAACCCTAACATATTACCGTTTATGTGCAGATTGGTAAAAGTTCCTATCTAGGTGGAGGAAATGGTATGATATCTCACAATATCATATAATTTATCGTAATGCATTATTCAATTTTCTATTAATTATATTAATTTGTATGTATCAGGATGTTATTAAATGTAGTGTACACTAGACGAGTCACTTTATTGGTTCAATATCTATCCCAGAGAGAAAAAATATTATGGCAACATCCTTTGCTCCTCTTCTCGGTTTGATGAAAGTGCCTATATGCAAAAATTTAATTTTTTGGATTATCGACCATTTTGATATATCGTTTGGACAATGAGTTGTGGGGGAGAAGAAAATAAAATTCGAGAACTACGAAATAAATTTAGTCCTTGGCCTCAAGGTTGCTCGTCACGGTATTGAGGTATATAATAATATTGTAGATCTTGAGGTTGAAGCCTTTATTGTAAAATACTTTGGAGCAAAAACTGTCATAAGCCGGTATGATATTGGAATGGTAGTTGCTCTTATAGATTCAAATGAGAATGTTAATGATTTCTTAAGGCTCTCACTTTTGGTCTTCATTATTTTCTTCTTATTTTCAAATAGCAAGAAATAATTGAGAAGAAATACTTCCATATGGTTTATCATATAGAAGAGTTTAACAAGATGGTTTGGGGAGACTTAGTTTATAATCATTTAATGGAGTCAATTCGTACTTGTGCAATGAATGGTACGCCGACCAAAAGTGACCGTGTTTTAGAAGGATGTGCGTTTTCCCTTCAGATCATTCCCACTCTAATAAATATTTGAAATTAGGATATAGATATAATTATTTTTGATTGGTGTTACTTACAATAGCAGATCTGGGTGTATGAGCACTTTCCTAGCCTAGCTCAACCTCGGGCAGGCATGCTTCATCCAAGGGACCTTTAGTATTCGAAGATAAGAAAACATGAGCGGGCATTTTACGATATTGGTATTAAAAACTCGAAGGTATGTAAATATTTAACCATTATTATACTTCATTATTTTACATTTAGTTGTCCTTATTTTCGATGGTTTAATTACAATCATTTTATAGGTGTTTGTGAAAATATCTATCAAAGGTGATAAAGATGGTGAATATATAGGTCGTGGAGCCTATAAGAAAGGAAACACGGTTGAAGGAGTGACCCTACAATGTAAGAGTTGCAAGGGTTACAAAAATCGGCACCTTCAATTAGAGAAGTCTAGAGAAAGAGATAAAGATATGCACATGGTGCTTAGCAATCGAATCAAAGTTTTAGAGGGCCATGTCGCTAGACTAATTGTAAGATTAGTTGCTTCTTGAATAAAATCTATCGATTCATAAATTTATACTTTTCTAATAATGAAACTCCTTATTCATTATATTTATGTAGAATGTTTATTCCAAGAATCGCGATGGTGAATGGTATTCGTCTCCACCTAAGCAACCCATTCCACCAAAAATCTTCTCTAGGCCATTCTCACTTAGATCCTATTGTAGAGGAGAATGAATTATTATTTATTTCGAAGAAGGGGAATTTTAGCTTTGTAGAATCCTCTTCAATGAATGAGTTGTCAACACCCCCAACCATAATAATAGAGGATGAAAATGTATGTACCTAGAGACATTTGAAGAGAGCACCAGATAGACAGGTGTGCCAAGTGAATAGAAGGGCGTTTGGGCATGTACCTTCATGTGACGGCCTGGATTTCGGCCCAGATTTCGGCACCCCGAAACCCGTGCCATCAGCACGATCATCTTGACCGTGCCCCTTAGCTAAGCACGGAACATTGGCATATCAAGCATAAAATGAAACAATAAAGGAGCTGCGGAATTTAAATCTATATTAAGTAATTCTCCAAAAGACAGTTCTACCCTCATGCCTCTGCATGAATGGAGAACCGATCCGAACCATCGATGATAGCAATCATCACGGATGGTTCGTCCCAAAAGAATAATCCTAACTCAATATATACATGATTTAAACAAAACAAGGCTTGACATACCAAGCCGTACTAATCTCTCTCAAAAGCCCTCAAAGTGGCACAACGGAGTCCTCTAGAAGAAGTCCTCAGGAGGTGGCTCCAACTCTTCGGCGGCCGCAAGGTCCGACTCACTGGGGTCAGCGTCTCCTGAAGCCTCGGCAGCTGCTAGTAGTGGACCTGCGACGTATAGTCTATAGGGTGAGCTACATCCTAGCTTAATAGGGAATAAAACACAGTTGAACATATAAATTATTACTCACATATATTCCATGATATGCCATGCATGATGTGTCTATGCAGTTATTGATGAAAACAGTTAAAAAGCATTTCATTTTACTGTTAATTACTTATGTTTTCATTTATTCATGAATGATGCTGAAAAGGTCTAAAGCAAAACTTAAACTTTCAACTTAAGTAGTCCCTGAGCAATATAGCATCGAGCCCCGATGAGATACCCTTCATCGTCATCTATATAGACACTTTTAACGTATTCCCTGGGAATACCATATAGTACCCAAGCCCCTTTCCCAGGGATTGGTGCGGTTCCACTTGTCTCAAATCAACACCCACGGGTGTACTTACATCGGATAAGCCTCATAAGCCCTACGGGTTTTGGCCACGTATGGTCACGGATATCCTGTGGATATCCCGCCACGTCAGTGGGGTACCCTATCAAACCTCAAATAACAAAAATATCGGTGCCTTACATATAGTTATTCACCGTGTAAGTGTGCTATCTTATATCAGTTAGGCCCTATCAAACATGATTCAATCTTGGATACATCCCTGGGATGTATCCACTTACTTGCATCACACCTGATGCTCTTATCTCTTCACTTTATCATCCCCTGGGGATGGCTCATTATAATTACTCTTATGGATGTCACACACACACACTTTTCACAATCCTTAAGCAATAAAATATCTGAATTGAATTCTATATCATTACATACATGCTCTTGTAAAATAAAGTACATGTTCAAGGTGTTCCCTACCTCAAGTCTTCGTTCGTTCAATGCATCAAGGTCCCACGTGGCTCCTTGTGCACTAGTTCACATGTACCACCTATGGTACCACATAACAAGTGAAACACATCACTAAAAATACAATAAAGGAGGTCCAAGACCCTCCATGAAGCTTAAAGTCAAACTCAAAAGTTAACATAATTTATCTCAGTCGATTAATCGAACTCCAGAATCGATTAATCGAATCTGATTCGATTTCCAAAATCGATTAATCGAAAGTCAATATCGATTAATCGATTCTCAAATCGATTAATCGAGATTTTCATTCGATTAATCGAATCCTAATTCGATTAATCGAAATTCTCTGTTCAGCCAAGTCGATTCTCAATTCGAGTAATCGAGTTCCTAAAATTGATTAATTGATCCCAAATCGATTAATCGAAAATTAAAATCGATTAATCGAAATCTCATTTCGATTAGTCGATTTTCCACAAGTCATTTCCTCCAGCCCTTGGGGTCCACTGGAGGTTCCCAGTCGATTAATCGATACCCAAATCGATTAATCGAAATCCAAAGTCGATTAATCGAACTCCAATTCGATTAATCAAAATTGGGGTCCACTGACTTTTCAACTTCTTGGCCAATTTCGATTAATCGAAATTGTCAGATTCAGCCCCCTCTTGGCTGTTCTTCTCAATCTTTTTCCACACTTTTTCCTCTATTTTTCTAAACCATTTTCCTATGATTTAAACCATTTTCAACTACAATCTAACCTCTACAATCTATGCATTTTATTCACAAAAATTTACCTTGAATCAATCTCAAATTGATTTCAAATCAAGTGGTTGGAAGGCTAGGGTTCCAGCTTTGCTTCTAGCGGATCCCTCGCGTCGAATCAGACGTTTATTGCTCGAATCCCCCTTCCTCAACTAGCATTTACTCCTTGCATCAACTATGCTTGCTTAACCTCTCACTTCTCTCTCTCTCTCTCTCTTCTTTACTCCTTCAACAACCAATTTCCAGGATTTTAGGGTTATTAAACCCTTTTATCCTTCCCCCAGCTTGTGTGTGAGCACATGCACCTCGATAGGTGTATGTGACTTCAGATTTACAACACACCCCACATAGCTACGCAAACTATCACATCACATCCGCTCATTACACTCTATGCTAACTATTGAACTTCTATTTGGTCAAACCTATGACCGATCGGGCACGGATCCTGAGGTCATAGTTTAGCGTGATTTTTCGGGCTATTACATCCTCCCCACCTTGGGAATTTTCGTCCTCGAAAATAACCCAAGGCTCATCGGTCTGGGTCTCTCCCCCCCCACACTCTCAGGTGAGGCTGTCCAATAGACTCAGACGTATTTAGGTATTCACAGATACAAGGATGGAGATAAATTTAACAAAATTGAACAATTGAGACAAAAATTTGATTTATATTAAAAATTTAAATTTACAAGGCCACATGAGTTGGCGTACAAAAAGACTTTACAGATATACAATGATAAGTCAAAACACATAGCAGAGTCAGGGAATCCCCCCGTCAGGCTGGTCAGGTACTGGAGCAGGCTGCTCCATCTGAGGTGACGGTGCTATAGTGGCTGGCGGGTCTGCTGGAGCTGGCTGCGGCTGCGGTGGTGGAGACTGTGGTGGAAGCATCTCAGTCGGCGGAGCGGAGGCAGATGTGGAAGGAGCCGCGTCTGTAGTGGCAGTGGTGGGATGGAAGACGGGTCCTCTGTGGAAGGCTGTGCATCTGGCTGTCCACTCCTCCTCCTGGGCGAGGTAGCGGCAGTATTCGGTCGGGTAGATGTGGCGGAGGGTGTGAAAGAGGAGGAAGTCCATCCTCCGGTTCATCCGTTCATTGTTGGCCTCCATACGGGCCAACACCTCCTCTATGGTCGGCCCTGATGAAGCGGCGCGCCGGCGGTAGGATGAGGTGGGTGTCGCGGCGCGGAGTGGGCAGGTGGCGTCGGTGAGGCTGCTGTGTGAGAGGGAGCCCTCTCCAGAGCTCAGGCTGCGAGTGTGCCCCACCCAGGTGGGTCTGTGTGGTGGTGGGGGTGGCGGTGGTGCTCTTTGCTTCTTGCATTTCTTTGGAGCGGGACCCGGAGCCGGCAGGGTCTGCTTTAGTAGGTTATAGCTACGGGCCCATGAAGACCTAGAGAATGTCTTCATGCAGTCCGTAGCCCTCATCTCGTGAGGAGAGACGGTGTAGGATGGGTCGTCGGAGTAGCACTCCAACATGCTTGATATAAGGCGAGCGTAAGGCATCTTTTCCTTGGGCCGTAGGTTTCCCTTCATCAGTTTCCCCTTTATGTACCTCATCCCCTCGAGGATGAGCATGGTGGCGTCAAACCACCGGCCACAGAAGGCCGAGTAAAGTGCCTGCTGCACTTTCTCCATGCGCTCGGTGTCGTGGCGCATAGGGTACAAATTACACTTGACCACCGAGTCAAGCATCCACATGTAGTGGGGAAGGTCAACCCTCTTGATGGAGGATCCCGACCCCTTCTTGCCATTGGTCATGCGAGTCATGACCTCTTTAAATCTCACTTCCTCTTCAAAGGGTGGGAAGAGGGTAGTCTCGGGGGTGAAATCGAGGTAGCATTCAAGCACCTCGTGTATGTGATGACGAGTGATCGTGTAGTCGCGACCCTCAATAGTGGTCTTGATCACGTTGTCGGTCGGGCCGTCCACAAGCCCTTGGTAAAATAGTCTCACCAATCTAGGGTAATAAGAACCCCGGATTGGTTTGAGAAGGTTGCCGAGACCGGCATTATTGAGGTAGTTTCGAGCCCATTGGGTCTCGCCCGGTACATTGGGATTGGTGAATAGGGTAGGGTCAATAATGTATTCGACCTCGAAGGTCTTGGCTGCCCACCATTCATTTGGTTGCACCACATTGGTGGGTGGTGGTGGCATGGGTGTGGACTCGCGGGAAGACTCGCGCATAGATGCGCTCGTCGAACCGGAGGTGGTCTCCGATGTCGACGGTGACGAAGTCCTCACCGGCGATGGGGTAGGTGGTGGTGGTGCGGCGTTCTTACGCCTAACCGGCAACTTAGAGGTTGCCTTCTTCGAAGACAATCGGGTTTTGGGCGGCATTTTTAGAAAAACTAGGGTTTAGCTAGTTCAAATCGAAGGAAAATGCAAAGTTAGGGTTTTACCGCAGGTTTTGGATGCGAATGCGGAAGCGAATCGACGGAAAATCCAAACCCTAGAGCGCCGGATGGTCGGAGAAGAAGAAGAAGATGAAGCGCCAAAAAAATCCCAAGCAAAATGATTTCGAATGGGGAATGAAATCCCCAAATTTATATATATAGGCCTCGGCTCGATTAATCGAAATTCAGAATCGATTAATCGAGATTCAAAACTAGGTTAAGCCGCGCAAAATTGATTAATCGATTTCCCAAATCGATCAATCGAAAGTTAAATTCGATTAATCGAAAACATTTCGATTAATCGAAATCGTATCTATTTAAAAATTTAAGTTTTTGAGCTCACTGGCGCGAGCCAGTCGATTAATCGAAATCCATTTCGATTAATCGAAATTCCAAAATCGATTAATCGAATTTCACTTCGATTAATCGAAATCGTGCAGTAACTTCCAAAATTCCAGAATTCCTTAAGTTATTCGATTCATCGAAATCCATTTCGATTAATCGAAATTTGAAAATCGATTAATCAAAATTCACTTCGATTAATCAAAATCGTCTATCTGACTTCAACTTCTTCCAAGTCCCTTTAGTAAATCGATTAATCGAGGATCCAGTTCGATTAATCGAGATCTCAAATCGATTAATCGAAACTGCTTCGATTAATCGAAATGTCATTTATTTATTCCCAATTTCTTCTAACATTTCCAGTTTGTTCGATTAATCGAACATGCAGTTCGATTAATCGAATCCCCAATTCGATTAATCGAATTCCCAAAATCGATTAATCGATCCCAAATCGATTAATCGAAATTATAACTCGATCAATCGAAATTGCATTCTATATATATTCTAACTCTTATTCAAATTTCCAGTCACTGGCACCTGCCAGTCGACTAATCGAACAAAATCGATTAATCAAAATTCCAAATCGATTAATCGATTTGAAATTCGATTAATCGGTTTTGCCCAATTTCTGTAGATCTTCAAGTTCTTTGGTTCTTTGATTATTTTATTTTATTTTTTATTTTTATTTTTATTTTTATTTTTTATTTTTTGACAATTTATGACGTCAAGTGGTTCGTAGATCCATAAAGACACATTCACTTGGTCATGTACATACAAAACTGTTCCTTTAGTCATACATTTGAGCAAAATTTCCATCGAATTACAAGTCTCGTGGAGATTCCACAAACATGCTTGTTGTTGACATTTGATTCTCACGTCGTTGGAAACAAGGTTGGATATTGTTCTTTCACATCGGCCTTTTGTTCCCAAGTAGCCTCTTCTTTTGGATGATTGTTCCACCGAACAAGCACTAAGGGAATCACTTTAGTGCGCAGTACTTGTTCCTTTCGATCCAAGATTTCCACAGGTTCCTCTATCGTGCTCATGTCCTCACACATCTCCATAGGTTGCTTTCCTAATACATGAGACGGATCATTCACGTACTTCCTGAGCATCGATATGTGGAAGACGTTATGTACTCGATCAAATAGCGGTGGTAAACCAATGCGATATGCAACTTCACCCACGCGTCCCAAAATTTCAAATGGTCCAACATAACGTGGGCTTAACTTCCCTCTCTTGCCAAATCTCATTACACCTTTCATAGGTGACACTTTCACAAACACGTGCTCGCCCACCTTATAGTCAACACTAGTCCGCTTCATGTCGGCATAACTTTTCTGTCTACTATGTGCTGTCTTCAGCCTTTCTCTGATAATTTGAACAACGGTGGCATTATCTTCAAGTAGTTTTGGTCCTAACACAAATTTCTCACCTGTTTCCTCCCAATTGAGGGGTGATTTACATCGTCGTCCATACAGAGCTTCATACGGTGCCATGCCAATGCTCGTTTGGAAACTGTTGTTGTATGAGAATTCGAGCATCGGTAGATACTCATCCCAATATCCTTGCATATCAAGCATGCATGCTCTGAGCATGTTTTCTATTACTTGGTTCACTCGCTCTGTCTGCCCATCAGTTTGAGGATGGAAAGCTGAACTAAAGTCTAGTCGTGTTCCCATTCCTTCTTGAAATTTCTTCCAAAACTTGGACGTATATAGTGGGTCACGATCTGAAACTATGCTGCTTGGAAACCCATGTAATCTTACAATCTCCTTCATGTATAAGTCTGCGATCTTCTACTTGTATCGTAGTATTGTATGCGGTAAAAGTCGATTTGGTCAATCGGTCTACGACGACCCAAATGGCATTGTGTCTCTTGGCAGTACGGGGTAATCCAACAATGAAGTCCATTGAGATTGATTCCCACTTCCATTCTGGGATTGGTAAAGGTTGCAATAGTCCAGCAGGATGTCTATGATCAACCTTCACTTGCTGACAAGTTAAACACCGTGACACGTACTCGGCCACGTCTTGCTTCAGTCCTCTCCACCAGTAGTTCTTTTTCAAATCTTGGTACATTTTGGTGCTACCAGGGTGGATAGCATAATTTGACTTATGGGCTTCATCAAGAATCGTTCGTCTTAGATCGGCATTGTCCGGAATGCATAGACGGCCTTTAAACAATAAGGAACCATCTTCTTTAACCGAGAAGTCCGACCTGATGCCTTCACTCACGTCTTGATGAATCTTTGTTAATGCCGGATCTTTCATCTGTAGATCATGGATATGTTCAAATATCACTGGCTTTACTGATATGTTAGCCAAAAAGGATCCGGTGGCTTTTGACTCAATGTTCGCATCGTAGAATGCCAGGTCTTCCAATAATTTCCATCGGTGTATACCCAAAATCAAACAAGCTAACTGAGCTGAACCTTTCCGACTCAATGCGCTTGGCTACTCGCCTTGCGGTATTGTATGGAGCAATCGTAATCCTTGAGGAATTCCATCCACCTGCGCTGTCTCATGTTGAGCTCTTTCTGTGTAAACAGGTATCGGAGGCTCTTATGATCGGTGAAAATTTCAAAGGTCTCACCATACAAATAATGTCTCCAAATCTTCAGCGCAAAAATGACTGCTGCTAGTTCTAAGTCATGAGTCGGATAATTTTTCTCGTGTTCTTTTTCTATCACCTTCTTGTGTTGGTTGAGTACACAACCAAGGCCATTGTATGACGCGTCATTTGTACACGGCGTATCCTCCATCGCTGAAGGAATCGCTATCTGGAGCCAAAGTGAGTCTCGTTTGAGTTCTTGAAAACTCTTCATGCCTCACTCCACTCAAACCTTGAATCTTTTCGTATCGACTTTGTGAGAGGTCCCGATATCTTTGAAAACCCCTCCAAACGTTGATAATAGCGCTAAGCCCAGAAAACTTGACATCGATCACGTCTTTGGTCGCTCCCATTTAACCACCGCTTCTATCTTTCTTTGGATCTACTGGTGACACCATGCTTTGAGACAACATGTCCCAAAAAGCTAACCTCCTCCAACCAAAACTCACACTTGCTGAGTTTGGCGTACAATTGGTGTTCACGTAGCGTCTGTAGAGCAATCCTCAAATGTTCTTCGTGTTCCGTCTTGGATTTGGAGTATATCAGTATATCATCAACAAACATTACGACGCAGGAGTCCAAGTGTGGTTTAAACACTCGGTTCATCAGATCCATAAACGACGCCGGGGCATTTGTCAATCCAAACGGCATCACAAGGAATTCATAGTGTCCATACCGTGTCCGGAAAGCTGTCTTCTGAATGTCCTCAGCCTTGACTTGCAACTGATGATACCCAGATCTCAAGTCGATCTTGGAAAAATACCTTGCTCCTTGCAGCTGGTCGAATAGATCGTCAATTCTAGGCAAAGGGTAGCGGTTCTTCACAGTGAGTTTGTTCAATTGTCGATAGTCAATGCATAGCCGCATTGACCCATCCTTCTTCTTGACAAACAAGACCGGTGCTCCCCATGGAGACACGCTCGGTCTAACAAACCCCTTGTCCATAAGTTCTTGTAGTTGTTCCTTCAACTCCTTTAACTCAGCGGGAGCCATTCTATAAGGTGCTTTCGAAATAGGCTCCGTTCCTGGTGCTAAGTCAATGGCGAATTCTACTTCTCTTTCTGGAGGTAATCCAGGCAATTCCTCTGGAAACACGTCGGCGAAGTCTCGCACAACTGCTATCTCAGAAATGACGTTCTTTTCTTCCTTGTCCTCCTTTAAGAAAGCTAAGTATCCACTGCAACCCTTTCTGATCATTTTCTCGGCCCTTACTGCTGAGATCAGTGGCACAGATGACGACCTCACTCCTTGAAATCGAAATGATCTTCTTGTGTTGGGTCTGAAAATGACTACCTTATTCTTGCAATCGACGGTTGCACAATGCTGCGCCAACCAGTCCATGCCAAGGATCACATCAAACCCTTGCATGTCTAACAGTATCAACTTTGCTTCCAATTCATGCACCTCTAAGTCTCGAACTGCTACAATGATGGATTTGCAAGCTAACTCCGTGTCTACTAACTCTCCAGTCGGAATAGACACAGATAGGACGAAATCCAACGCCTCTGGAACAATCTTCATCTTCTTGGCGAAACGTGGAGTGACGAATGAGTGGGTAGACCCTGGGTCTATCAACACTCGAGCGTCATATCCACCAAAGCATCCTTTTTCATATATATTTAAAGTACCTATAGCATACATACATACATACAATAATTTACACGTCAATTTACACCCCTAATTCACATACAGCTTTTTGTATTGAGAAAAGAATCTATACCATTTCTAATGGATGCTCCTTCTCTATCTAAAATTCTAATGAAATGAAAAATTTTCTTTAATTTTAACGAGTTTCACCTTGGATGACATCATGCACGTTCCCTGCTTCCTGAGCAGTGACTGCATAGGCCCTCCCCTGAACGATCGGCTTCCTTGCTTGAATGGGTCGTGGCGCTGCAACTGAAACCGTCTTTCTTTTATCCGCCTCGGGGCAATCCTTGATCAAGTGGCCCACCTTGCCACATCGAAAACAACCCCTAGTTCCCAATCTACAATCCACCGTCCTATGAGGCTTGCCACACTTTGCGCAAGTCTCCCGAGGTGCGGAAGAAACAGTACGAGAACCCTGTGTGATAGTGGCGCCAGTAGACATGGCAGGGCTCTCATAGCGAAAAGGTCTCCCCGACGCAAGTAATGGAAACCTCTATTGGTGTTGTTGTTGCGCCGGCCTTCCAAAACCTCCCTGAAACTGTGGTCTCTGATTTTGGGCTACGAACCTCGGCTTTTTGTTCATCGGTTCGTAGGCCCCCGTCCTTCCTTGTTCATTTCCTCCTCTCTGCTGCTCTCTCTGTCTATATCTATTTGTATTTTCTTCTTCCACAACCAATGCCTTACTCATGACCTCTTCATAGGTCCTCAGCTGAAATGGAGCTACGCCTCCCCTAACTTCAGGCTTCAAACCTTGCTGAAACCTCTTGGACTTCATCACTTCAGTAGCGACGTAATCCGGAGCAAAACGGGCAAGTCGTAGAAACTCTACCCCATATTCTCTCACTGTCATTCTCCCTTACATTAACTGCAAAAATTGTATCTCAAGCTGGTTCCTCACCACTTCCGGAAAATATTGTTTGTTGAACTCCTCAACAAACTCCTCCCAAGTCCAAGGCAACTCTGGGGTCTCCTGAGCCCGAGTCCGTATCACGGACTTCCACCAAGGCCCAGCCTCCCCATCCAACATATAAGCTGCCCATCTCACACTCTCATCTTTCGTGCATGTTAGCACGCTAAGGAATTTCTCCATCTCCATCAACCAGTTCTCAGCGGCCATGGTGTCTGCCTTCCCAGAAAATGAAGGAGGTCTGATCCTCCTAAACTCTGTAAAAGATGAGGGCACACAGGCGTAGTCCCATGGTGGTGTAGGTGGCTGCTGTTCTCTTGACGCATGAGCTGCAAAGGATGCGGCTTGTTGTGCCATGGCAGCTGCCATAGTCTCCATTGTGTGCATCATCCTTTGTCGCTCCTCTCTATCTTCCTGTCTCTCTTGCTCTCTTAGATCTTGATCCTGACGATCTCGATCCTCTTCATCATGTTGTCTACTACCACTGCCCCCTGGGGCCTCAGTACCTCCTAAAGGCACTCTATTTGTAGGAGAGATGTAATCATCTCCACTACGTAGACTCCTCTGCTGGCCTCCCCTTGGTCGGCCTCTTCCTCTAGATGACATTTGCGGCTGCATTTGAAACTAAAGTTTCGTTAGCAGAAGTCCCTATGTTCTGACCCAAAGAACAATTGCCAGAATTGCTAAAAGAAAATGCTTTGATACCAACTGTGACGGCCCGGATTTTGGCACCCCGAAACCCGTGCCATCAGCACGATCATCTTGACCGTAGCTAAGCACGGAACATTGGCATATCAAGCATAAAATGAAACAATAAAGGAGCTGCGAAATTTAAATCTATATTAAGTAATTCTCCAAAAGACAGTTCTACCCTCATGCCTCTGCATGAATGGAGAACCGATCCGAACCATCGATGATAGCAATCATCACGGATGGTTCGTCCCAAAAGAATAATCCTAACTCAATATATACATGATTTAAACAAAACAAGGCTTGACATACCAAGCCGTACTAATCTCTCTTAAAAGCCCTCAAAGTGACACAACGGAGTCCTCTAGAAGAAGTCCTCAGGAGGTGGCTCCAACTCTTCTACGGTCAAAGGTCCCACTCATCGGTCGCCTCCCGCCTAACCTGCTAGTAGTGGACCTGCGATGTATAGTCTATAGGGTGAGCTACATCCTAGCTCAATAGGGAATAAAACACAGTTGAACATATAAATTATTACTCACATATATTCCATGATATGCCATGCATGATGTGTCTATGCAGTTATTGATGAAAACAGTTAAAAAGCATTTCATTTTACTGTTAATTACTTATGTTTTCATTTATTCATGAATGATGCTGAAAAGGCCTAAAGCAAAACTTAAACTTTCAACTTAAGTAGTCCCCGAACAATATAGCATCAAGCCCCGATGAGATTCCCTTCATCGTCATCTATATAGACACTTTTAAAGTATTCCCTAGGAATACCATATAGTACCCAAGCCCCTTTCCCCTGGGGATTGGTGGCGGGGTTCCACTTGTCTCAAATCAACACCCCTGGGGTGTGCTTACTGTGTACGGATAAGCCTCCGCACTGGCCTACGGTTTCGCCGCCGTATCGGTCACGGATATCCTGCCGTGTCAGTCGTGGATATCCCGCCACATCGGTGGGGTACCCTATCAAACCTCAAATAACAAAAATATCGGTGCCTTACATATAGTTATTTACCTTGTAAGTGTGCTATCTTATATCAGTTAGGCCCTATCAAACATGATTCAATCTTGGATACATCCCTGGGATGTATCCACTTACTTGCATCACACCTGATGCTCTTATCTCTTTACTTTATCATCCCCTGGGGATGGCTCATTATAATTACTCTTATGGATGTCACACACACACACTTTTCACAATCCTTAAGCAATAAAACATCTGAATTGAATTCTATATCATTACATACATGCTCTTGTAAAATAAAGTACATGTTCAAGGTGTTCCCTACCTCAAGTCTTCGTTCGTTCAATGCATCAAGGTCCCACGTGGCTCCTTGTGCACTAGTTCACATGTACCACCTATGGTACCACATAACAAGTGAAACACATCACTAAAGATGCAATAAAGGAGGTCCAAGACCCTCCATGAAGCTTAAAGTCAAACTCAAAAGTTAACATAATTTATCTCAGTCGATTAATCGAACTCCAGAATCGATTAATCGAATCTGATTCGATTAATCAATTTCCAAAATCGATTAATCGAAAGTCAATATCGATTAATGATTCTCAAATCGATTAATCGAGATTTTCATTCTCTGTTCAGCCAAGTCGATTCTCAATTCGAGTAATCGAGTTCCTAAAATCGATTAATCGATCCCAAATCGATTAATCGAAAATTGAAATCGATTAATCGAAATCCCATTTCGATTAGTCGATTTTCCACAAGTCATTTCCTCCATTACAGGGTCCTTTGGAGGTTCGATCGATTAATCGATACCCAAATCGATTAATCGAAATCCAAAGTCGATTAATCGAACTCCAATTCGATTAATCAAAATCGGGGTCCACTGACTTTTCAACTTCTTGGCCAATTTCGATTAATCGAAACCCAATTTTGATTAATCGAAATTGTCAGATTCAGCCCCCTCTTGGCTGTTCTTCTCAATCTTTTTCCACACTTTTTCCTCTATTTTTCTAAACCATTTTCCTATGATTTAAACCATTTTCAACTACAATCTAACCTCTACAATCTATGCATTTTATTCATAAAAATTTACCTTGAATCAATCTCAAATTGATTTCAAATCAAGTGGTTGGAAGGCTAGGGTTCCAGCTTTGCTTCTAGCGGATCCCTCGCGTCGAATCCGACGTTTATTGCTCGAATCCCCCTTCCTCAACTAGCATTTACTCCTTGCATCAACTATGCTTGCTTAACCTCTCACTTCTCTCTCTCTCTTCTTTACTCCTTCAACAACCAATTTCCAGGATTTTAGGGTTATTAAACCCTTTTATCCTTCCCCCAGCTTGTGTGTTGAGCACATGCACCTCGATAGGTGTATGTGACTTCAGATTTACAACACACCCCACATAGCTACGCAAACTATCACATCACATCCGCTCATTACACTCTATGCTAACTATTGAACTTCTATTTGGTTAAACCTATGACCGATCGGGCACGGATCCCGAGGTCATAGTTTAGCGTGATTTTTCGGGCTATTACACTTCATCTGTGGAAGAGGTAATTTATCATATGTTATAGTTGTCAAAGTAATTAATTTTTGAATCTGTGTCCATAGTAATGTTCATTTGTTATGTTTAGGAATCCAAATCAGTTACTAGAGTGAAGCGTACTACAAGTTTACCGACTGTTAAAAAAGAAGGTGGACCATCATCTGCAAAGAAGTCGAGAATGGATAATAGAAGACACGATGGGGTTTAAGTAACTTTTACGGTGTCGAACTTTATACTTTGAAGTTGTTTCAGTAGTTTTATGAGTATCATAATTCGCATCTGGCATTGGCATTTGTTGCATTAATTTTCGCAGGGTGCGCTTGATGATTTTCACAAGCCCAAAGAACCACTTTCTTCTGAGGATGTAGCAAATGTTCTATCTTATTGGAATGACCCGGATGATGAGTAAGAGAAGTCTATCAAACAATAGTCATTTTATGTCGTAGCTTTATACGGATATGAATGTTAATATTTATATGTATCAGGAAAGTCATTGATGCAAAAGGAATTAGGTTCTTCAATGTTAAGTTTCTGAAGTCACTAAAGCCTTCCGCGCATGTTGTAGGCGCGGTAATTGACCATGTTAAGCTTCTTCTTTACTATATATTTCAATGCATTGATATTGAGCAACATTGACTTTTCTTCTCCAAATTATCTCATTTAGGTGATAAATGCGCAATTTCAATAATTTAAGAGCCGGGAAGACTGCCATCCCGAAAAGTATTCGATATGTCATTTTCTCCCAACATACTACCTTGTGAGGACACCAAAATCACCTATTTGCTGTTATCATTTGACGGAATGTTTTATTTTATTTGTCCCAACTCATGTACATGTCTTGAGATAACGTATAGGATTTGTTGGTACACTTATCGGAAAACTACATAACGTGGAGAAACTCACAAAAAATTGGATGTCCTAGATGGCGCCCTACCATTGCAATTTCCTATTCGCTCAAACAGTGATCTTGTCAATCACTGTGACCGAGGAAGAATAGGATACAAGATCGACAATTATGATAGGGTAAATTTTTAATCATATATAATATATGCGCTGGAATTTACTAATTATTTTTTGTTCTAGGTATGTTTCCCAATTATGCGAGAGGAGCACTGGGCGTTTTTCATAATATATATGAAAGAGTGTAAGGTTGAAGTTTTGGACCCATACTACAACGATTGTATGGACATGTATCGCAATGAAATGGATATTGTGGTGAGTAGACATCTCTATAACTTTATTTTTGGCCGGTTTGACGACTATTTCCTGCATCTAGAGAATTTACATGTGAAAATTGAATACCTTTGTAGAATGCCAAGAGTGCTTGCCCATTTTGGAAATGGTTTGTTTGACATATCAGCTTGGCCCTTCATACCCCATGAAAATATTTCGAAACAAGTAAATGGACATGATTGTGGAATTTTTGTCATACAATATGTAGACTATTTGGCCCGAAACTTAAATTTCGACTTCTACCAGGTACGAATATTCCGCTACTTATTTCATATTTTCTTATTTCCCTTAAGCTACAACAATATCGTTGACTCCCCTTTTTATTCATTAATTTTGCACTTCCCTAACATTATACTATAATGACATGTCTTGCTTTGATGAACAATAATTTTGCGGGTATGTTAATAGGGGGACATTAATTACTTTCGGATGAGGATTGCTTCAGAGATCTTACGGAAGTGTGCGAACCACTAAATTAGGTTGCTTCTTCTCTGCACTGTAATGAAAGAGGTACGCATATTTAGATGTGAGTTACTGTTATTGATGCGATAGGGTATGGGAATTAAACTACAATAAGAGTGGTCATACATATCGGGTTACTTGAAGAGTGGGTGGCGTTGTTACTAAAGGATTCGTTAGTAGTTATTTGTACATATATGGGAAACCGGCCCTATCATTGTTTCGTCCATATTAGTTATTCATTTGAAACCATGATACGGCTACGTTTGAGGTTAGTTTTGATATTTTTTAGGCCCAACCATTGTTGAATGAGGTATAACCTGTAGTGCATCTTAAAGCCACACTTTACATTTGGGATTGTATTCCATGAATTGACACAAAAATGATTCATATGTAGGTGGTGAAATGGTAATGATAGTTTCCCTAATAAATACTCGAATTTACATACCCAAACTGATGGTGATATATATATTCAACAGGTAAAATAGGTTCAAAAGGAGTCTCTTATACCTTCTTTTTTGCACTACTTTAGTTTATTTGTCTCGGATTTTGAAGCGGGAGATATGGTTATCAGATGATTTTGGTAATCCGAGGTTGGGAAATGGATGATGTGCTAGCGCGAGGGGTTGGCACGCCGATCAAGATGATGAACAATGGTTGGTTGATAGATTTAGGAGCTCGAGATTGCAATTTCAACAAACAACTTGTAATTTCACTGATTAATGAGAAATAAGTTCACAGATTGTAAAGTGTGGGAGTTCTAATCCGTGCCATCCTAAATAGGTATAACTTATTGTCTGAGTATAAACCCCAAAAAAGGTTTCATCCCAATACCATCTAAGCTAATTATCCCTTTTTATTTTTGATTCCTAATCTTCGACTATGGCACTACATATGCCTACACAACCCGTGAAAAATACATCACCCTATTTTTAATGGTTAGCAACGATTCAAAATATAGCTCTCGTTGGTTTTTCCATGATCATATCGGTGATTGGTTCGATTCATAGGATGGAGACCATGTTTCACCCTCTTATTCTGCTCCATAATTGCCTAATTACAGAAAATCATAAATCATATGGAATTACAACAAAATTTATATTCAGGTGATATAAGCATGCATTATAGACACAAGGCATGAACTAAGCAGAAATAACATTCGTCTTTTATTTCTTCATACTAGTGTAAATAGATAGTACAGTGATCAGTCACATAATTTACTATTTTATCACCCTTAACTTAGTGATGTTAGGACATAGTTTGCTATTAACGAGTTACTGATGTATAGATATTAGAGATAAGCAGTAAATTATAGCTTTAGTATTAATCTTTGTCAAAATGAACTTAAAAAGTACTAAGAAAAATGATTGAGCGAAAAAGACGATTTGTCGCTACTGAAAGTCAGAAAATCGTAATTTACGATTCTTCAAAAGAGACAAAAAAGAGAAAAGTGAAAAAACGTAATTTAGAAAATCGTCAACTATGAGGAAGCCTACTGAAAATAGAAAATCATGTTTTACGATTTTCCAGAAAAGAAGCTATGAAAGAAAGAAATTGCTATTTACGATTTTCCAAAAATAGAAGCTTTCCTACTATTGTTCCTATTGTTGAACACGTGAGAACTATCACCACCATATTTGTGACAGCTCAGATTTCGACACCCCGAAACCCGTGCCATCGGCACAGCCCTCGAGGCTGTGCCCCATAATGTACGTGTGGAACACTTGGTACATCCCATTCACACATGAAAACACAAAATTAATGTAAAATAAATCACAAATTCTACTATACTCTAATCCAAAATACCAATCCAAAAGATAGTTCAAATTTCATGACTTTGCATGAACGAAAGAACCAACCCGAACCATCAGTGCCTTAGCTACGGTCACTCTCAATGGTTCGATAAAAAAATATTACAGATGTATTTACTCTTTCAAAATAAGGTTGGACGTACCAAGCCATAAATCTCTCTCTCCTTACAAAACACTATCAAAGTATGCAGCAAATCTTCTAGAAGAATCTCTCCGAAGGAGGCTCAGACTCCTCCCTTGGAAAGTACTTTGAATCTCCGGGATCGCCCTCGCCGGTAGCAACTCCTAAATCATCATCAATTCCTAAATTGTCACCTGTGACATATAGTCAAGGGTGAGCTACATCCTAGCTCAATAGGGGCAATATCACAACAAGTATATCCCTCTTACAAACATATATCTCATGACAGGAATAAAACATGAACTCATAGATATGTCATTTCTTGAAAAGTAAATTTAAGATGCGATAAAATAGTTTGACTGCATTTATTTCTCTACTCATGTATTTTACAATGACTACTAGCTTCCCTTAGTTTCAACCAGGCTGAGACCATGACTTAAATCTTAACTTAAATAATCCTCGAACAATATAGCATCGAGCCCCGATGGAATACCCTCCATCGTCGTCTAATTAGACTATTTTTCATAGAATTGTCCTCGCCCCTATCTCGTAGGCAATGGGCATACTACTATTACACATCCCTGGGATGTCTGCTGGTGTACGGATTGGCCGCCGTACCGGTCATGGATATCTTGCCGAGTCAGTCACGGTTATCCCGCTGCGTCGGTTGGGTATTCTCTAAACCTTAAATCAAATTGTGCAATACATATAGTTATTCACCGTGTGATTGTGCTAATACATAGTAACTCACAGCCTGTGTAGACACATTCCTATTTTATTTCATATTGTGGACCTTTACATCCACCACACATCCCTGGGATGTCATGTGATCTGATGCACCTCTGCGATGCTCACGTACTTATCCATCCCTGGGATGGCTTAACTCTTTTATTTGTTATCTTTCCTCATTCTTTTGTACACACATGCATACCGTTATCATCAGAACTATTCTTTACATTTATAACAGTTTGAAAAGGAACATGCATCACTACTCTATCACTATGTACATGATTTGTAATTAAGTGTACTAGTTTAGATATTCCCCTACCTCAATGCATCTCGAATCTTCGGACTCTCTACTACTAGCAATCCAATGGTCTAATTTAACCTAGGCATGATCATCACATATAGAACATCACAATAGTGCTTAAGCATTGGTTCGTGAAGCCCATGTTCATCTATTCATAATTTACAATTTAAAAATAGATTCAAAACCCAAATTCACTCAAATCGATTGAACGATTTAAAATCGTTCGAACGATTCTCAAAATCGTTCGAACGAAATTCTATATCGTTCGAACGATTTTTATTTCGTTCGAACGAATTCTCCATATACCTTGTTTTCTCCCAAGCAAAATCGTTCGAACGATTTTTTATTTCGTTCGAACGGTTTCCAAAATCGATCGAAAGAATTTATATTTCGTTCGAACGATTCGCTCAGAAACCTCTTTCTTTTTTCAATTCATCTCCTCAGGCCAAATTCGTTCGAACGATTTCTCATTTCGTTTGAACGAATTTGCCTATTCTCAGCTTTGGATCGAGTTCATCACTTCTTCAACTCATCCACCCCTTCCAAGTCTTCATCAATTTCTCATATATATATATATACAGTTAATTAATCTACACTAATCTAAGTGATTAAATAAGAAAGATTCAGCTCACCTTTAACCAATTGCTCCTTTGATCCCTAGCCTTAGCTCACTAGGGTTTCCCAAACCCTCCAACCTAAATCTCTCATCGATCCTGAGCGCGATCCGTTAGACTTTGCGAGCCAAGGTCACCTGTTTGCATTCATTGCACTCCATTTATTTTAGCACAATCATCCCCTCATTCACTATCTCTCTTTCTCTCTTAACTCTTCTCTACATTCAAAAAGAAATAACTCCTCCTTTACTCCTTATAACCTATACCTTTACAATTTGTTGTAAAGCATATACAACTAACTAAGTGTATGTACTCACACATCCTACTAATCACCCTTGTTCCACTTAACTCTATCATCTCCCTATGTACAACTAAGTCAACCGAGTCAATGTTGACCCGGTCAAACACCTGATCAGTTGGTCCGCATCCCGAGGTGCACTATTTAAGTATGAAATTTTTGGGACATTACATTCTCCCCTCCTTGGGAATTTTTGTCCCCAAAAATTATACTGAGGGCCTTCCCCCCTCACACCTCGGCATGGGTGCCCTCACACTGCATAGGTCATCCATAGTCACAGCATAATAAAAACCGGTGCAAGCACCCCATCGAAAAGAAGTGCAAGCAGTTAATAAACAGCTGCACAGGTAACTGATAGAGTATCACTTACAACTAAACATGGCATAGAATTAAACACCAAAAACATATATATAAAACAAAAATGCACAAGGTGCGAAGTGGCAACCATGCCACGATTGTTCTAGAGGAAATACGTCCTCGGGTACTTGTTTTAAATTTACAATGTGTTCAAAACTTACAGCCCAAAAAGGTACTTTCAAAGAAAAATAGAACATCCACAATCAGCCCTCAACTATGACAGCCCTCAAGATTCCTCGTAGCTAGGCGGAACGCCGTCATCATCATGTTATCCCGCACCCGAAGTCGACGGTCCTGGAAACCAAGCCTGTGCGGCTGCCATGCGCTGAAGATAGTCGTTGGGATACATGAAACGCATCATCTCGGCATGCAGGGCGTCATAGTAATCCAACCGGCGGTTGAGGAGGCGATTATTCTCCGCCATTTGATGCGTGTTGGCTTCCAACAAAGCGTAAACGTCTGCAATAGTTGGGGTAGGAACATCCTGATGGGGCGGTGGTACGTGCTCTTGAGCATGGTGACCAATAGGCTGCTGTGGTGGAATATGAGCAGCAGCGTCATCATAAACTGGGGTGGCATGTGGTGGCTGGTCTTGAGGCTGGGGTTCCGGTTGTGGTGGTACTTCAGCTTGCGGCTTCTTAACTAGCTTGACGTACGTCCGGTTTCAGTCAACCATAGTGAATTGTTGTATATTTCCCGTTAGTTTAAATTCATTTGGGGAGAGGGTGTAGGTATCGTCACCCGCGTAATCCTCTACCATAAGGGAAATGAGTCTCGCATATGGCATGTCGTCAATGGATTTCTTAACATTAGGCAACATTTTCTTTCGGGCATACTTCATTCCCTCCAAAACCATTTGGACCTCACCTACTCTTTCGGTTGAACCATCGTCCATTAAAATCCGCAAAGAGTGCCATTTGGACCTCACCTACTCTTTCGGTTTTATAGCGTAACGGGTACAAATTACAGTGGATGATGGAGTCAAGCATCTAGAGCTCACGGGGTAAATCAACCCGTTTAATAGAGTGGCCCGAACCCGTTCGGCCATGGGTCATCTTAGCTGCGATATATTCATAGTCTAATGCCTTTGGAAAAGGCTCAGCTAAAGCTATATCTTCATGGTTATACGTGTGGAAGCATTCCAACGCATCGGCCACATCATCAAAAGTGAAGGTATAGGGCCGATTATCGATTTTAGTCTTTAAGATGGTTGGGTCCTTAATGATTTCCATGTTCTGGTAGAATAGCCGGACGATTCGAGGGTAATAATTGTCGTTACATGGGTGAAGGATACCAGTTAAGCCGGCGGTGGAAATGTAATTGAAAACCCAATGCGTCTCATCACGCTTGGCAAAAGTTTTAGGATCAATTATCTACTCGGGTTCGAAATCCTTATCCAACCACCATTCATTTGGTCGTTCACGTGTGGGTGGTGGAGGTGGCTGCGTAGATGGTGCCGATGAAGGACCCGTAGGGGGTTTCTTTGGTGGCTGTTGCGAAGAGGAACCCGAAGTGGGTTTCTTCAGAGCCGCACTCACCGTGGCTTGGCGAGTCTTGGGTGGCATTGTAGCTTACTCACTACTTAGGGTCTAAAGTGAAGGGTTTAGCCCTAATTGTTTCAAAATCCTAGGGTATGAAGAAATCAAAAGAGGTTAGTGATTACCTCTTACGCTAGAAGAAGGTGTACCTGTGCAAATCCAACCTAGAATGTGGCCGAAAACGACGAAAATCGATGGCCCTTGTACCCTAGAGCTCTCTCAAGAAGAAAGGAAGCAAGAGAGAGTTGTCGGCTTTCGAACGAATGACAAAATCGAAAGCAACAATATATAGTTTGCAAAATCGATCGAACGAATTTCAATTCGTTCGATCGGTTTCCAACTATTTAATGCTAGCTCAAAAATTCGTTCAAACGAATATGATTTCGATCGAACGAATTACTCTAGTTGAAGTGTCCTACAAATTTTCGTTCGATCAGTTTCTAAATCGATCGGACGGTTTCATGGATTTAAATTTTAGGCCATTTCCCATCTCACTGGCGAAAGTATTTCATTCGAACGATTTGGAAAATCGTTCGAACGATCCCATGGCAACACTTTGAAGCTGACTGGCCTTGTCATTTCGTTCGAACGATTTTGAATTTCGTTCGAACAGTTTTCCTGACAACCTGGCGCCTTGACTTACAGAAATTCGTTCGATCGAATTTCAATTTCGATCAAACGAAATGCAAAAATTTCTGAAGGTGAGGCTGTTCCTTCATGCCCTTCAAATTCGACACCAAGACGAAGCAACTTCATTATGCCTCACCATGGACAACGTCCATTTACACCAATATGCCATCCGTTATAGTGTGAATGACCATGTTATACGTTACGCATAGATCAGGCATACCATTTGGCAGTCCACCAATTAGGTAGATGTCAAACTCTTACAACTAGGTCGCGTTTTACACATAAACCTTCACAAAGCTTAGTTTAATTGCACACACAATATTTAAAAATCACAAAGATTAACACAGAAGTTTAACATAGCTCATGATAGTTGTACTACTTTTTCATTCAAAAAATTTGACATTTAGAGCTCCAAATTTACAATTTACTCCAACTTGGTCTCCACAACCAGCATCCACCATTCAAACTACTTGTTGTTCAAACAAATGGGGATACAGATCTCGAATTTCAGCCTCTCTTCCAAGTTGCTTCTTCAATAGGGTGGTTGCCCCACTTGACGAACACTAATGGAATGACCTTAGTGCGTAGAGTTTGTTCCTTTCGGTCAAAGATTTGGGTAGCGTCTTCAACCATCGTCATATCCTCATGTAACTCAATTGGCTTACCGCATAAAATGTGCGTGGGATCCTTTATGTACTTTTGGAGCATAGAGATATGAAAGACATTGTGCACCCTATCAAACAACGGGGGCAATCCGATGCGATAGGCTACTTCTCCGACTTGACCCAAAACTTCAGAGGGTCCTATATAACGAGGATTGAGCTTTCCCTTCCTCCCGAACTGCATCACACCCCTCATGGGTGATACCTTCACAAATACATGTATGTAACGGAAATCTAAACTCGTTAAGCGACATCGGCATAGCTCTTTTGTCAGCTCTGTGCTGATCGAAGTCGTTCCCTTATCATACATACAACCATAGCATTATCTTCGAGATCGCCTACCATAAAGAGCTTCGTACGGCGCCATTCCAATGCTTTCTTGAAAACTATTGTTATATGCGAATTTGATCAACGGAAGAAGTTGATCCCATGATCCTTGTAGTTCAAGCATGCAAGCCATGAGCATATCTTCGATCACTTGGTTTACTCGTTCCGTTTGCCCATCAGTTTGTGGATGGAACGCCGAACTGAAATCTAACTGAGTACCCATACCTTCTTGAAATTTATGCCAAAATTTTGAAGTGTACAACGAGTCACGATCAGATACAATACTACTTGGAATACCGTGTAGGCGTACTATCTCCTTCATATAGAGTTCCGCAAGTTTGCCCGCCGTATACATGGTGTTGTAGGGCAAGAAATGAGTCGACTTCGTTAGTCTATCTACAACAACCCAGATGGCGTTATATCTCTTTACTGTTCGTGGCAACCCCACGATGAAATCCATGGAGATAGATTCCCATTTCCATTCTGGTATAGGTAGAGGCTGTAGTAAGCCAGCAGGGTGTCTATGATCGACTTTTACTTGCTGACACATCAAACACTTTGACACGTACTCTACTACATTGTGTTTGAGACCTCTCCACCAGTAGCTCTTACGCAGGTCTTGGTACATTTTGGTACTACTCGGATGGATTGCGTATTTTGACTTGTGTGCCTCATCCAAAATAGTTTGTTGTAGACCGACATCAACAGGAATACAGAGGCGTCCCTTGAACAATAAGGAACCATCCTCCCTTATAGAGAAATCCGGCCTAGTACCTTCCATTACATCCTTTCGAATCTTAACTAACTCGACGTCTTTCATCTGCAACTCGTGTATGTGTTCGAAAATTATCGGCCGAACTGAAATATTGGTCAACAGAATACCTGAAGCTTGTACTTCAATCATCGCGTCATACAAAGACAGATCTTCAAACAATTTCCACCTGTGCATTCCCAATATCAGGTTA
This sequence comes from Chloranthus sessilifolius, assembly GCA_021018995.1. NCBI lineage: Eukaryota > Viridiplantae > Streptophyta > Magnoliopsida > Chloranthales > Chloranthaceae > Chloranthus > Chloranthus sessilifolius. Next base: position 37,743,029 of record CM037597.1, on the reverse strand, counting down.
GCCAATTGAGTCGAACCTTTCCGACTCAAAGCATCCGCGACCACATTAGCCTTGCCTGGGTGATATTAGATGGAGCAGTCATAGTCTTTGAGAAATTCCATCCACCTTCTCTATCTCATGTTTAGTTCTTTCTGTGTAAATAAATATCAGAGGCTTTTATGGTCGTGAAAATCTCAAAGGTCTCCCCATACAAATAATGTCGCCAGATCTTCAATGCGAAAATGACTGCTACGAGCTTGAGGTCATGAGTCGGGTAATTCTTCTCATGGTCCTTCAGCTGTCTCGACCCATAAGCAATCACCTTTTTATACTGGTTGAGCACACAGCCTAAACCGTTATGAGAAGCATCGCTATAAACTGCAAAACCTCCACTGCCTGAAGGGATTGCAATTACCGGGGCTGAGGTAAGTCGCTTCTTTAGTTCTTGAAAGCTCGCTTCGCACGCATCAGTCCACTCAAATCATACATCTTTCCGTGTGAGTCTGGTCAGTGGCCCCGATAGTTTAGAAAATCCTTCCACAAAGCGTCTATAATACCCGGCTAAATCAAGGAAATTGTGTACCTTGGTGACCGTCTTTGGTTGCTCCCACTGCACTACGGCCTCGATCTTTGCGGGATCCATAGTGACACCATCCTTTGAGACGACGTGTCCCAAAAAGGTAACTTCTTCTAACCAAAACTCTCACTTACTGAGTTTGGCGTATAATTGGTGTTCACGCAACGTCTGTAGGGCGGTTCTCTGGTGCTCCTCATATTCTTTCCTTGACTTGGAGTAAATGAGGATATCATCGACAAACACGACGATGCAAGAGTCCAGGTGTGGTTTAAACACCCGATTCATCAAATCCATGAAGGACGTCGAGGCATTCGTCAACCCAAATGACATCACTAAGAACTCGTAGTGTCCGTATCTCGTCCTAAAAGCAGTCTTTTGAATGCCTTCTGCCTTGACCCTGAGTTGGTGATATCTCGACCTCAAGTTGATTTTTGAAAAATACCTTGCCCCTTGTAGCTGGTCAAATAAGTCATCTATTCTTGGCAATGGATACTTGTTCTTTATAGTGAGTTTGTTCAACTTACGGTAGTCAATGCACAACCTCATTGACCCGTCCTTCTTCTTAACAAACAAGACTGACGCACCCCAAGGAGATACACTTGGTCTGAAAAACCCCTTATCTAAAAGCTCCTGCAGTTGTTCCTTTAACTCCTTCAACTCGGTCGGAGCCATTCTGTACGGTGCTTTAGAAATCGGCTCCGTTCCAGGTGCCAAGTCGATAGCAAACTCCACTTCTTGATCTGGAGGTAAGCCTGGTAATTCCTCTGGGAAGACATCTTCAAACTCGCACACCACTACGATCTCCGTAATAACATTCTTTCTTTCCTTGTCATCTATCAGAAAGGCCAAGTAACCACTGCATCCATCTCTGATTAAGCGTTCCGCCTTGATGGCGGACACAAGTGGTAGGAACCTCGTTCTCACTCCAACAAATTGAAACGATCTCCTTGTATTCGGCCTAAAGATGACAGTCTTACTCTTGCAATTGACCGTTGTATAGTGCTTTGACAACCAGTCCATGCCAAGGATCACATCAAATCCCTGCATGTCTAACAGAATCAAATTTGCTGACAATTCAAAGACCTCCCCATCTTTAACAGCTACGATTACTGACTTGCAGACTAAGTCTGCATCAACTGCCTGCCTAGTTAGAATAGTCACAGCCAAGATGAAATCTAATGTCTCTGGCTTGATTCTCATCCTTCTTACAAATCGAGGAGTAACCAACGAATGAGTAGACCCTGGGTCTATCAATCCTCTAGCCTCGTACGCTCCACGACTCTCCTTCCCATACACATATAAGGTACCTATAGTGCACACATGTCTCAGCATTTCACTTGTGTCACTTATTTAAACATGATATCCTAGTGAGCAACAAAACTCTTAAATGACAATTAATCTACACAAGGGAAAAAAAAAGATTGCAATGTTTTTTTTCTACTAATGCATTGTAAATGTTATATTTGATAGCATGGTAATTAAACTCAAGTAGAACTCCCCTTGAATGATATCATTGGAGTTCTAAGCGTCCTCTGCCATAACTGCATAAGTCCTCCCTTGTACAATCGGCCTCTTGGCTTGTATGGTTCGTGGTGCAGAAGCAGAAGCCGTTCTTCCCTTGTTCATCTCCGAGCAATCTTTTATTATGTGGCCCAGCTTCCCACATTGGTAACACCCTTGCATTCCCCTCCTACAATCAACTGTTCTGTGAGGCTTGCCGCATTTGGCACAAGTCTCTCTTGGAGTAGAAGAGGCTGCCCGAGAGACGCCTTGGCTAGCAGACACTCCTGTGGTGGCGGTAGGGTTCTCATACCGGATCGGTCTCCCCAATGCGGACATAGGTGGCCTAGAGAAATTTGTATACGTGCCCTGTCTAGGGAGTGGAGTTGGCGTGGTAAATCTTGGCCTTTTGTTTCTCGAGCTATACTCACTCCCTCCCCCTTGAGTTGTCCCTATCCCATCATGTTGATCTCTTCTCTTGTACACTCCATATATATCCCTCTCAGCCACTATTGCCTTTCCCATCACATCCGCATAGCGTTCAAGTTTGAAAATTAATACTCTTTCACTAATGTTTGGTCTTAAACCCTCTTCAAATTTGGCTGCCTTCATGATTTCTATGGATGCTAACTCTGGTGTAAATCGGGATAACCGTGTGAACTCTACACCGTACTCTCGCACCGACATGCCTCTTTGTTGTAGATTCGCGAACTCTCTTCTCATTTGGACTCGCACTTGCTTAGGGAAATACTCCCAATTGAACTCCCTTACAAACTCCGCCCAAGTCCATAGATGGTGAGGGTCCTCAATTTCTCTTCTCCTCAGCACAGATTTCCACCATGGATCGGCATCTCCCTCCAACTGAAAAGAAGCCCATCCAACCTTCTCACTCTTCGTACTCTGCAATCTGTCTAGAAGCTTCTCTATCTGATTCAGCCATTTTTCTGCTTCTAATGGATCTGTCTGCCCATAGAAACTAGGAGGTCTCAGTCTCCTAAAATTAACAAATGACGAGGGCAACAATGCTGGAGGAGGAGGTGGTGGTGGCTGATGACTATTGGCATTATTGACATTATTCGCCAATAGTGCGTCGCTCCCAAGATGTCGCATCTGCGTCTGCTGAGCCATCGCAGGGGCCATAGTCTCCATAGCCAATGCGATACGATCGGTCGTTTCACTCCTCCGTTCTCCTTCTCGAGAATTTTCTTGGTCTCTACTACTAGACCCTGCTTGAAATCCTTCTTCAACTCTTTGGTTCCTATTCTGGCTACCTCTCGATCGACCCCTTCTTCCAGAAGACATCGCGCTCTGCACATGAAACAAAAGTTTCGTTAGCAGAAGATCCCTTCACTCTAACAAAAGTCCAAGACTTGTCAGAAATTCTAAAGAAAATGCTTTGATACTAACTGTGACAGCCGGGATTTCGACACCCTGAAACCCGTACCATCGGCATAGCCCTCGAGGCTGTGACCCATAATGTACGTGCGAAACACTTGGTACATCCCATTCACACATGAAAGCACAAAATTAATGCAAAATAAATCTCCAATTCTACTATACTCTAATCCAAAACACCAATCCAAAAGATAGTTCTAATTTCATGACTCTGCATGAACGAAAGAACCAACCCGAACCATCAGTGCCGTAGCTACGATCACTCTCAATGGTTCGACAAAAGAATATTACAGATGTATTTACTCTTACAAAATAAGGCTGGACGTACCAAGCCGTAAATCTCTCTTTCCTTATAAAACACTATCAAAGTATGCAGCAAATCTTCTAGAAGAATCTCTCCGAAGGAGGCTCAGACTCCTCCCTTGGAAAGTACTCTGAATCTCCGGGATCGCCCTCGCCGATAGCAACTCCTAAGTCATCATCAATTCCTAAATCGTCTCCTGTGACATATAGTCAAGGGTGAGCTACATCCTAGCTCAATAGGGGCAATATCACAATAAGTATATCCCTCTTACAAACATATATTTCATGACAGGAATAAAACATGAACTCATAGATATGTCATTTCTTGAAAAGTAAATTTAAGATGCGATAAAATAGTTTGACTGCATTTATTTCTCTACTCATGTATTTTACAATGACTACTAGTTTCCCTTAGTTTCAACCTGGCTGAGACCATGACTTAAATATTAACTTAAATAATCCCCGAGCAATATAGCATCGAGCCCCGATGGAATACCCTCCATCGTCGTCTAATCAGACTATTTTTCATGGAATCGTCCTCATCCCTATCTCGTAGGCGACGGGCATACTACTATTACACATCCCTAGGATGTCTGCTGGTGTACGGATTGGTGTACGGATTGGCCGCCGTACTGGTCACGGATATCCTGCCGTACTCTTTTATTTGTTATCTTTCCTCATTCTTTTGTACACACATGCGTACCGTTATCATCAGAACTATTATTTACATTTATAACAGTTTGAAAAGGAACATGCATCACTACTCTATCACTATGTACATGATTTGTAATTAAGTGTACTAGTTTAGATATTCCCCTACCTCAATGCATCTCGAATCTTCGAACTCTCTACTACTAGCAATCCAATGGTCCGATTTAACCTAGGCATGATCATCACATATAGAACATCACAATAGTGCTTAAACATTGGCTCGTGAAGCCCATGTTCATCTATTCATAATTTACAAGTTAAAAATAGATCCAAAACCCAAATTCACTCAAATCGTTCGAACGATTCTCAAAATCGTTCGAACGGTTTCGAAATTGTTCGAACGAAATTCTATATCGTTCGAACGATTTTTATTTCGTTCGAACGAATTCTCCATATACCTTGTTTTCTCCCAAGCAAAATCGTTCGAACGATTTTTTATTTCGTTCGAACGGTTTCCAAAATCGATCGAACAAATTTATATTTCGTTCGAACGATTCACTCAGAATCCTCTTTCTTTTTTCAATTCATCTCCTCAGGCCAAATTCGTTCGAACGGTTTCTCATTTCATTTGAACGAATTTGCCTATTCTCAGCTTTGGATCGAGTTCATCACTTCTTCAACTCATCCACCCCTTCCAAGTCTTCATCAATTTCTCATATATATATATATACAGTTAATTAATCTACACTAATCTAAGGGATTACATAAGAAAGATTCAGCTCACCTTTAACCAATTGCTCCTTTGATCCCTAGCCTTAGCTCACTAGGGTTTCCCAAACCCTCCATCTCTCCTCGATCCCGAGTGTGATCCGTTAGACTTTGTGAGCCAAGGTCACTTGTTTGCATTCATTGCACTCTTTCATTTATTTTAGCACAATCATCCCCTCATTCACTATCTCTCTTTCTCTCTTAACTCTTCTCTACATTCAAAAAGAAATAACTCCTCCTTTACTCCTTATAACCTACACCTTTACAATTTGTTGTAAAGCATATACAACTAACTAAGTGTATGTACTCACACATCCTACTAATCACCCTTGTTCCACTTAACTCTATCATCTCCCTATGTTCAACTAAGTCAATCGAGTCAATGTTGACCCGATCAAACACCTGATCAGTTGGTCCGCTTCTCGAGGTGTACTATTTAAGTATGAAATTTCCGGGACATTATAATATCTAGAATTAGAAGGCTCCTGAAATTAGTAGTCTGATGAACTATAAATATGAGAAGATTGATAAAGATCTAAATCCGAAGGACTTTGTTGCTGTTAAATAAAGAACACTCTAGAAGGGCATCAACTAAAGAAAGCAAGGAAAGATAAAATTAAGAATTAAAGTTATATTAGGATACTTTTTTTTAGTAGTTTATTTTATTAGACTAGATCTTTGTAAACCGATTCCTTATGATCTATAAATAAGAGGGCTCGGTATAGGAATAAGCATCGAAGAATTTTAGCATCAATTGACGCCTAAGGTTGGATTCTCTTCCGATCAAAGTAGTGTATACTAGTTAGAGTAGATTAGATATCAGAGGTTTCTCGAGAGCAATTGACGTCTGTAATTGAGTGCTGAAGATTAGTGTAGATATCTGTAATTTCTTAGGAGCAATTGATGACTCCGGCTGAGGGATGAAGGATATATTTTATTTTATTTTCTAGTTTAAATTTTATTTGCTTTGCAAACATCTCTAAGTTTTAATTTGAATTGACGACTCAGGTTAGGATTTGCAGATTAGTATAACGATTTTTACTTTTCCATCTTCAATTTTCTAGAGTTTGATTGACACCCAAATTTTTGATTGATTGTTGATTAGATTAAATCAGTGTTGATAGAATTCTAGACTTGATTGACGACCAATGCTAGAAGACTAAAAATATCGTGTAACGATACTGTTTATTTTCATAAATATTTGAAAGCTAAAGATTAAGATTGACGACCTTAATCTGAAGGAGGATTAGGATTTATTTTTATACATTTTAGTTTAGAAAACTATTCTTTTATTCATATTTCTCCAGTAAATTAAGAAATCTTAAAAATAAATAGAAGTTTTTAAGATAGGGATTTAGATAGAAGATAGAAATAGGAATTAATAAGATAATAAACTTCCTCGTGGGAATGATCCAATGCTAGTACTATAATTTTCATTGTGTGCTTACAATAGGTTAAGACTTGAAATTAATATAATTATAATACACAATAACAACGAAGTCAAGTTTTTGGTGCCGCTGCCACGAAAGTGGATTTATCTAATTCTTTCAAGTTTTTATCTAATATTTTTATTCTTTAGAAACCAATATTTATCTTTCTCTTTTTATTATTTATTTATATTTTTAGTTTCTTTGATCACTTCTTCAATCTTTTACAGGTTTATTCGGAGCAGCAAATTAAAAGTTTCCAACTTCTCCTGATCACGGAATTTAGAAACTCAAATTTGTTTCTTTCCATGCTTTCTAGAATAAAAATCATATAAACTTAAACTAAAAATAGACATACTGTATTCTAGCCAACTTGCCTTAATTCTAAATCAATATGGATCTGGCAGGAGTTAACCAAAGTAAGGCTAGAACAATGGGAGAATACTATGCATTGACACCTCTTACACTACCCCCATGTATTCGCACCCACCCACATTGCTGGTAATGAGTCTTTAGAAATCATGCCCAATATACTCTAAATATTAACTATCTTTCACGGGCTAATGGATGAAGATCCCTCGTTGCACCTAAATAAATTCGTAGAAATATGCACTATTATCAGGATCACTAATTTGCCTAATACAAGCATCCATTTGAGGTTATTTTCATTTTCTCTCTGAGACGAAGCAAACCAGTGGATAAACTATTTTTGCCTTAGAATTTGATAGCTAATTGGGAGGAGTTGAAACAGAAATTCCTTATAGAATACTATCCCATATACAGAGCAACTCGGATCCAATATCTGATTTTAACGTTTCAACAACTTCTGGAGGAACCTCTTTGGGAGAGTTGGAATCACCTCAATGATCTTATGCATAGGTGTCCTCACCACAAGGTCACGAAAGGGCAAATAGTTCTTAACCTCTACGAAGGACTTGACACTGCAACCCGACATATGATTGATGTTGCCTGTGGTGGTATGTTTCGTGAATTTTCAATAGAAGAAGCTTGGAAACTCTTTGAGACCCTTAGTGAAGAACCGGTGCAAAACCATGCATCGGGTGAGATTGACTCGGAGACTTCAACACGTATGCTTCTTAAGAAAGAAAAACTTTACAAATTAAATTTAATGATGAATTACTTTCCAAAATTACAAATTTGGAAGACAAACATTCAATCTCTGGTGGGTATAAAATCGTACCCAACATCCCAACAAGGAGAAGCCTATGGCCCTAACCATGGCCCAACTCAATCAATCTCCTGACTTCCTTCTATTCCTTCTTACCACACAGAAGCCCATTACCACACTGCTACAGAGGATACTCTAGTGCAAAAACCCTACAGCTGGAGGTAACAGAGTCGTATCCAGACACAGTTACTTAATCATCTTATATTGGAAACTCAATTTGAGCAGCTATTACCTTCTGATAGAGAGAGTAACATATCACCTTCACATGCAGTTGGAATGTCTAAAGGACGCACATTTTTGGGTGGCACATCAACTCCCTCTGTTCTTACTTAATTCCCTCTAGAACCCATCGACCTACCGACTCACCCGTAGCAAAATTTTGTAACATATGTATATCAGCATTATTATTCTTTCTTTTAGGAGAATTTCATACGTTTCACAGAGCGTAAGATACACCCAATCGTATGAATCTTTTTTTTTTATAACTGTTTGAATGTATGGATCTATGAGCAACAGTGCTGCATCGTAGCAAATGCGATTCAACTAAAGAGTCTTCTCAGTGGTTCACTTTTAGCTAGAATTGTAAACGACAATTCTAGGGAACAGGCAATTCCAGTGATCTATCTTATCAGTTACATTGGAATACAGACTCATTCAATTCGTATGGGAATCAAACAACTTCTGCATTCAAGACAACCACTTCCCAACCACCCTAGCCTAGGAACCTACACATCGACATTTACTCGAAGTGATGGTTCAATATTTCCTCTATAAATCTATACCCATCCATAAACCATCTCATCTCTTTCATCTTCATTCTTTCATACCTAAAAACCCCATGACAGAAGAGATAACAAGAACGCTTTTAGTAAGCAACTTGATCAAATACATAGAGCTGAGCTCCTGGCTGTAAAAAAGAAAGTCAAAGATCTGAAGCACCAACAACCTACTCGAGATGCTGAAACGTCCGTAGAAACTACCCTTGACCCTAAACCTAACCCAAATCTAAAACCATATACCAGGAACCTATTTTTCCCCACTTCATAACCCTTATACCATTACAACCCACCCTGAATGCAAACTCCCATATGTTGATGGTGGGTTGAGCCGTCCCTCACCATTCTTTTCTGTCATTTATCTTCTGCCTTCGCTTGCGCTACATTCCCTTTACATAGTTTTCACAAGCGAGCAGTATAGGCAAAACATGAATCGGAGAGGTGTTCACTTCCCACTCTTCGAAGGACTTCCACAGTGGCTTCCATTTACTCCCAAAAAGAGAAATGTGATGTGCATTGCTCTGTGGGACTTGGAAGATAGGGGAGGCATTCCTACAAAGGCATGTATATGTCTTTGGTTGGAAGGGATGCGAGACTTTAATTGAAGGTAGTTAAAAGCCGGAGGACCGATCTTTATCGAAGAGTTCCTTTCGGACATTGCGGCCAGAGTCTTAGTTTAGTGTGTGTCTAGATTTTTTCTAGGTTTATACTCTTTTATGTAATTAGTTCTTATATTAGATTTTAGTTTTTATTTTCCCTTCTTTCCATTAAAAATATTCCGATATATATAAAATTTTCTTTACTAACTTTGCAATTTTTTTTACAGTGTGTGTTACTAACATCTAACATTCTCTATTCCAACCGGAAGTATTTTTCTCCTAAGTTTGGGGGAAATATTTTTGATTGTTTTTACAGATGATATACTCAATTACTAATATAGCAATAAAATAGGTAATTTTTTTTCTGTATGTTTCCTGTTTTGCATAATGAGGACATTGTCCCATTTAAGTTTGGGGGGGATACAAACTTTTGTTAGTTTAGTTTATTTTTTGTTAATTTTTAGTTTAGCTTTTATTGAAAATTTCTTACTTTACAAAAGACAAAAAAAATATATATATATATTTTTTAGTGAATCATTATATGCAATTTATGAAAAAAAATATAAAAGTTCGAATTTCTTAGCAAATCATCATAGTAGTAGTTCAAAAATTAAAATAAAAATAGTTACAATTCAAAGTAAATGTAACATCTTGAAATTTTAACCTATGAACAGTGTACCTCGATGTGCGTGCCCGACTGGTCACGTGCTTGATTTTATGAAATTACTTACGTAAGTTAATTGGGTTTGGTCTTAAGTGGAAAAAAGATCGATTTAGATTGTGTGATGAGCATTAGACGATTTCGTATACATCAAGCTTTGGTGTATCGACTCAATACCGAATCTGATGGATAGATGGGTTGAGTGTGTACGCCCTACACCAAGTCAAAGATCATTTTATTATGAAGTAACACCCGAGTTAAGTATATCAATTCTGCATGGGAATTAGTCCTTGGGAAGAGAACTAATATACCCAAAGTGGTGTATATGTGTTTTGTATGGGAACTAGTCTCATTGACTTAAGAGAAGGCAAAGCTTCTCTTAGAAGCTACCCGGTTAGCAAGAGAAAGGGGTTTTGGATTTTAGGGAGAGAAAAGGGAAGAGAGAGAGGAAGGAGGAAAGCTTGTGGATTTGTGTACTCCGACCCTTTTATTTACATGAAGAAGGTTTGTGAGATCGTGTAAGGGGAAGATCGTCGTTGGTTTCGACGTTTGGTTATGGTTTTGTGAGATTTGGAGCCGTTGGAGACTTTGAAACCTCTTCTTGTGAAGAGATCGTGGGTTTTGATCTTCAAATCGTAGTGTGATTTTGTGTGAACTGTGTGTGGAAGGATTGCCGTCGATTTCGTGGGCCTGGTTTTGATCGTGGAGCACGAAAATGATCAAGGTGGGTTTGGAAATCCTTTTTGTTTAACGAAGAAAACGATCCGATCTATCGGTAGATCACCGATTTAAAGAGGTAAATAATACAATTCTTCCATGTATTTAACTAAATATAGATTGCTTAGATGTGTGCAAAAGATTATGATAAAAAAGATTGAGTTTTGATGTAAAAAATGGGTTTCAAGGTTCAAACCCAAGAAGTGCTCAGAAACTACCAAAATCGATTGATCGATTTTAAAGATCGATTAATCGATTTTTGATAAAAGAGGAATTCAAGAGGAACTTTACGAAACTGATTAATCGAAGAAAATTTTGATTGATCAATTTTGCCTGGGCTTGTTGATACTACTATAGTATTTTGGCCATAACTTTTTGTGCCAAACTCCGATTGATGTAATTTTTATTGCGTTGGAAAAAGGACAGCAAGCCCTACAACTTTTCTGAATTGACCAACTTATGAATCAATCATTTTAAAGGTCAAAATTTAGTAATAATTTGAGTCAAATGCTAATTTTTCTAGAAATGAAACCGATTAATCGAATTTTAATTCGATTGATCGATTTTTGAATTTTGATTGATCGATTTAGAATTGATTAATCAAATGGGTACTTCCAGTGACTGAAAAAAAAGTGGAGTTGGTAAAATCGATTGATCGATTTTGAAATTTCGATTAATCGATATAGGGATCGATTAATCGATTTTGACTGTGCTCGCCAATATAGCTTTAGTATTTTGACTATAACGTTTTGGTCTGAACTCCAATTGATGTAATTCCTAAGGCGTTGGAAAGATAACAAAAATATCTACAACGTTTGGGTTTTTACCAACTCATGAATCTAAAGTTTTAAAGGCCAAAGTTTAGGGAGAAGGTTGCATCAAATTCTATATTGGCATGAAATTGCCCGTTCCGACTCGGTTTTGAGAAAACACTTAAATAGGTCTAAGTTATTAGTGATTAGAATTGATCTTTGATGTGTCATTTTATATTTGTGATGTAGATTAAGGGCGGAAGGCCATCGATAGGATGTTGCTTTCTTCGAGGTTAAGGTAGGGGAACTTCAACATAAACTTGCATGTTTAACTTGATTCATAATTCTTTGATGTATTTAGATGTAAGTTTGATAGTGATTTAAACGAGAATTTTGAACTCTTTGCAAAATAAAAATTTAAGTCTTTGAGTCGAAAAGGTAACTTTCGAACCGTGAAGTCGAATCTTAAAATTTTACTATGTGTTCTTTGAACTGTGAGTTTTAAATTGTGTTTTGAAGGGTTGAACGAGAATGAGAACTCAGGACATTAGAGTTTAGTAGATGTGTATGCTTGTACGCCTTCAGACCACTTTCGCGGAATTTTACGTACTCCTTTGGACACTGTTGTGAGTCATGTACACCTTTGGACCGCTTTCGTGAGATTTTACGTACTCCTTTGGACACTGTTGTGAGTCATGTACGCCTTTAGACAGCTTTCACAGGATTTTACGTAACCCTTTGGACACTGTTGTAAGTCATGTACGCCTTTGGACCATTTTTACGAGATTTTATGTACTCCCTTTGACATTGTTGTGAGTTATTTACGCCTTTGGACCGCTTTCGCAAGATTTTATGTACTCCTTTGGATAATGTTGGGATTCATGTATGCCTTTGGACCATTTTTACGGGATTTACATATACTCTTGAACTATGATATAACCATGTACGCCTTTGGACCGCTTTTGCGGGATTTTACGTACTCCTTTGAACCTTGTTATGATTCGGTACACCCTTGGACCGCTTTCACGGGATTTTATGTACTCTTCGAGTTTTATTTCATAAATCAAATGATAAGTGATGAGATTAAGGTGGACCGCTATGGGCGGATTTTGTGTATGTGAACCGCTATGGGCGGATTTTGTGTATGTGGACCGCTGTGGGCGGATTATGCTTATTATAGATCACTATGGGCGGAGTATAAATATCATGTGGGCCACTGGGACAGATTTGAAATCAGTTTTTATATGATAAGCAAATGTTTTGAAATCAGTTTTTATGTGAGAAGCAAATGTTTTGAAATCAATTTTGGATGATAAAGAAATCAGTTTTGAAACCAGTTTTGTGTGATAAGGAAATCAATTTTAAAATCAGTTTTGGTGTGTTAAAGAAATGTCTTTAAAATCTGTTTTGTACAATGAAGTAACATTTTGGAAATCATCTTGGTGCAACAAGAAAAGAGTATTTAAAAATCAGTTTTGTTTGATAAGAAAAGTGCTTGAAATTAGTTTCAGTTTTAAATATGAAAGTGTTTGATTTTGACATTAAATCTATGCTTCATTATGATAAGATGTGGATTTGTATTGAGTTTCCTCTACTGTGCTAGGATGTAGCTCTCCCCTCGACAACACGTCACAGGTATAGCTTCTATTTTGACACCGGATTTGCATATTGAGGAATTGAGGAGTGCTATGATGTTCGGGGTCATAGATTGAGTGCTTTGTAGAGTTTGGTGAGTGTGGCTTGGTACAATGTGTTATTACATACTCGTTGTACACCACTGTTTGGTGATGTTGGTACATCACCGATGGTCGTTATTAGTTATTGTAATATTAGATATTAGAATTGGAGATTTATTTATGCCATATGTATTATCTGCTTTGATTTCTGCATGCTATGTTTTGTATCAAGTATTCTTTGTATTCGGATCGTGTTCTACGACCCGACGGTCTAGGTTTTCCCATTAGCGTTTGGAAGAAAAAAAAAATATGTCTCAAAATTCAGGTTGGGAAAATCAGGGCTGTGAGAGTAAAACATTTCTAGAACACTGTATCAAAGAATGTTTGAAACTAAATGATTGATCTAAACTGTAAAATATTTTAGATTATAGTTTCAAAATTATATAATCAGTGAGCTATAGAGCAATTTCCTCTTTATTCTGAGTAAGAGAGACTGTTTTTATTCATGCTAAATTTTCTTGAACATCTCTACTATCTGAAATCTCATAATGCTGAATGCTGAATCAATATATTCTATGATTATGATAATTTATTTGTTTAGAACTGCCTAATGAATATATCAAAGCAATAAGACATCCATATTAGTTAATCGTGAAAATGACCAAAGGCCATCTTTTATTAAATCAGAGCCAAAAAGCTAAAACCCCAGAATATTTTATCATTTGGACCCATATTAAAAGCCTAAAGACTAAATTTCTTTGTACCAGATTTTATAAACCCTTAACCATATTTACTACCTAAAACTTTCTATCCTTAACCCTTACAATTTTTAAGAGTTTAGAATGTAAAAAAAGGGAAGAAAAGGGAGTAAAAGGAGTATGAGTTAACAGATAAGAGATCTGTTGAAAAGAGCATAACTGAGAAAGAAATACAAATGTATAAAAATATGGGAGAAGAAAAGAAAAAGAATGAAAAATTGTAAAAGATGATTTTATGAAAAGAGAAGCAAAAAGCTTCCAAATTGAAAAAAAAAGAAAAAAATGGGATTTACAAAAGAAAAAGAAATGGAAAAAAGTTATCCAAAATAAGGATACTTACTGAAGCTGAAAAATAGAAGAAGAAAAAAAAGAGCTAAACTCTTGAAAATAATTTTGAATCGTCTTTACCTTTTCTTTGAAACCTTCTGAAAACCCAAAGCCCTATTACAGGCCGAAGGAAAAACCTTTATGATTTATGATTTGCAAAAATATGAGTCTAGTAGAGATATATGAAATATTCTATGAATAAATAAAGAAATTATATGAAAAGAGTTGATTATCCTTTCCTTGAGATTGATCTTTTTAGCTGATTGTTTTTTAAATTTTACGAACATATCATATTATGAGAACCCAAAATTTTGATTATTTTTGAGAGTATACCAATAAGTGAGGGTTTGGATGAAAATATTTTCTAAAAACTGTAGTTTAAAAAAATCTATGATGAATAAACTTTTCACTGATATACACACACTCCACGCTATACAAGAATTGAAATTATTGAGTTCTGATGAAGGATGATTGCGATGATGGGAAGCTAAGGATAAAAGATTTGAAATATTTTAAAATAATGAACATATAATGACTAACTGACTAATTAGTAATATATAAAAAATTAGTCTATATTTTGAATTTTTAGTTTTGAAATTTTTTAAAAAATTCAAAAATATTTGAAGTTTGTAGGTGACTTCACTGAAAACCTTCAGGAGACTACAACTCCTCCACTAGGGATCACCTAGGGGTTTAAAGGCTTGTTGCATCTGCTAAATGCAATCGTGCTCCCTACGAAAGTTACATTTAAATTTAAGTTTTAAATATTTTATGTTTCCTTGTTTGCTAGGGACTAGCAAAACTTAAGTTTGGGGGTGTGATCAGTCACAGAATTTACCATTTTATCACTCTTAACTTAGTGATATTAAGACATAGTTTGCAACTAACGAGTTACTGATGTGCAGATAGTAGAGATAAGCAGCAAATTAGAGCCTACGTGTTAATCTTTGTCAAAATGAACTTAAAAGATAATAAGAAAAATGATTGAACGAAAAAGACAATTTTCCGCTACTGAAAGTCAGAAAATCATAATTTACGATTCTTCAAAAGAGAAAAAAAGAGAAAAGCGATAAAGCGTAATTTTAGAAAATCATCAACTATGAGAAAGCCTACTGAAAATAGAAAATCATGATTTACAATTTTTCAGAAAAGAAGCTATGAAAGAAAGTAATCGCTATTCATGATTTTCCAAAAATAGAAGCTTTCCTACTATTGTTGTTGTTGCTAATCACGTGAGAACTATCATCGCCATATCCAAAATTAGAAGACTCCTGTAATTAGAAGTCTGATGAACTATGGATCTGAGAAGTTTGATAAAGATCTAATTCTGAAGGACTGTGTTGCTGCTAAATAAAGAACAGTCTAGAAGCGCATCAACTAAAGAAAGCAAGGAAGGATAAAATTAGGAATTAGAGTTATATTAGAATACTTTTGTTTTTAGTAGTTTTTTTTATTAGAACTAGATCATTGTAAATCGACTCTATATGATCTATAAATAAGAGGGCTTGGCATAGGAATAAGCATCGAAGAATTTCAGCATCAATTGACACCTGAGGTTGGATTTTCTTTCGATCAAAGTAGTATATACTAGTTAGAGTAGATTAGATATCAGAGGTTTCTCGAGAGCAATTGACGACTGTATTTGAGTGCTGAAGATTAGTGTAGATATCTGTAATTTTTCAGGAGCAATTAACAACTGCGACTGAGGGATGAAGGGTATATTTTAATTTATTTTCTAGTTTAGATTTTATTTGCTTTATAAACATCTCTAAGTTTTAATTTGAATTGACGATTCAGGTTAGGATTTGCAGATTAGTGTAACAGTTTTTACTTTTCCATCTTCAGTTTGCTAGAGTTTGATTGACGCCCACATTTCTAGTTGATTGTTGATTAGATTAAATCTGTGTTGATAGGATCTTAGACTTGATTGGCGACCAATACTAGGAGACTAGAAATATGGTGTAACAGTACTGTTTATTTTCATAAATATCCGAAAGCTAAAGATTAAGTTTGACAACCTTAATCTGAAGGAGGATTAGGATTTATTTTTATGCACTTTAGTTTAGAAAACCATTCTGTTATTCATATTTCTCCAGCAGATTAGGAAATCTTAAAGATAAATGAAAGTTTTTAAGATAGGGATTTAGATAGAAGATATAAATAGGAATTAATAAGATAATGAACTTCCTCGTGGGAATGATCCTATGCTAGTACTATAATTTCCATTGTGCACTTGCAATAGGTTAAGGCTTGAATTTAATATAATTATAATATACAATAACAACCAAGTCATACAGTTGATCCCAATCTGGCCTACCCATGACTCACCACCTACTTCGAAGAGAATTCTGCTTATGATATTCGCCTGTGTTAGTAGACAATAGTGAAATGACTACACACAATAGAACCACGACAGTAATAAGAACCAACCCTAGTAGCAAAATAATAATTGTGTTTGAGATAGTTTCGGATCTTCCCATCTCCCTAATGGGAACCATGTTTCAAACTACTGTGGGACTCCTTGACGTTGAATTTCAAGTCTTGGTTGAGGGTGCTCTTTCATTTATTTATGATACTCCTCTACAGCCTCCTCCAGCGATGAATATCCCTTATAAGCATTTTCGGGGAAACCGTCCACTTCCTCCTTGCAATCGTGCCATTGTTCATAAATTCTCGGGCGCCGACCCACAAAAACCACATAATACCTTCTTCGTCTCCTCATTCTAACAAGTAGAGCATCCAATGCAGAAGCCGCCCACCTTAACAAAATAAAAGAATATAATGTATGTGTTATAATACAAGAAATTCATTTCAATAAGTATTTAGTAGCCATTTTGGTTGTTTGAGCCATGCCGACTACATATAAAAAGGTCATCATATATATATATATATGTGTGTGTGTGTGTGTGAGAGCCCGGATTTCGGCCACCCGAAACTTGTGCCATCAGCACGACCCTTAAGGCCGTGCCCCATAATCCTACACGGAACATTGGCATAAACAAACAACACGAAGCAAAATAAAGCATAAGAACTGAATCGAACTAAATCTCTATACATTAATGATATATTATAATAAAAACTCAAAAGATAGTTCAACTCTCATGCCACTGCATGAGCAGAAGAACCGACCCGAACCATCAGAGATAAAACAAGGTCACCTCAGATGGTTCACCAAAAGAATATATCAGTGTATAATTATATTTTCTCAAAAAGGGCTTGACATACCAAGCCGTACAGTATTCTCTCAAAACTATATCAAATTACGCATGGATCTCTTAGAAGAAGTCCTCAGGAGGGGGCTCCAAATCCTCCCCAGGTACGTAATCTGAATCCTCCGGATCTACGCCTCTAGAAGTAGTAGTAGCCGCAAGCATTGGACCTGCGATGTATAGTCTAAAGGGGTGAGCTACATCATAGCTCAATAGGGAAATAAACTGAATGAACATATAAGTTACTCTCATATGTATTCAATGATATTTAACAACATGATTTATCAATGAATTTACTAGAAAAGCAGTTTAAATGATTGAAAAGATGCATTGGTTTTCACTGTTGCTTTACATGTTTCATTTGTTCTCAACTTGCTCATAACGATAATGATTTGGCCTAAAGATTTAAATCATAACTTAAATATTCCCCGACTTATTATAGAATTAGGCGCCCGATGGAATACCCTCTATCGTCGTCTAATCAGATCAGTTTCTATTATTTCCAATTCATTTAATACTACCCAGGTCCCTTTCTCATAGGCGACGAGGTTTAAGTCTCATAAGTACATACATACATCCCTGGGATGTGCAACTGGTGTATGGATTGGCCGCCGTACCGGTCACGGATATCATGCCGAGTCAGTCGTGAGTATCCCGCCACGTCGGTGGGGTATTCTCCAAACCTTAAATATCAAAGTGCACTACATATAGTTATTCACCGTGTGATTGTGCTAAATATAGTAGATTAGGCCTTATCAATCTCATTCACTTTACTTACATGTTCACATACATCCCTGGGATATAACTGGCTCAACACATCACACAGATGCTCATTTTCACGTTCACATCCCCTGGGGACGTCGCTTACTCATTTGTATCTCAATTTTCTTACTTAGTGTTCACACACGCACACTTAAGTTTCACATTTATTCAATTCTATATCATTACATATATGCTCTTGCAATTAAAGTACACGTTCAAGGTGTTCCCTACCTCACGCGTATAATTCCTCAAGCGTTAAGATCCATGGTGTTTTTCATGCTTGCACTCACTCGTACAACCTATGGTACCCCATAGCATAAGCAAAGCATCAAGAAAGATGCATAAAAGAAGGTACAAGACCCTCCTAGAACCTCAAAGTCTAAAATAAAAGCCAACAAAAATTGTCCAAATCGATTGATCGATCTCAAAATCAATCGATCAAAATTTCCCAAATCGATTAATCAATCCCAATCGATTAATCGAATTTTCAAAATCGATTGATCGATTTCTCAAATCGATCAATCGGTTTTTCCAAGCTCTGATTTTCCAGTCACTGGGAATGCTCAGAAGATTAATCGATTTTCAATCGATTAATCAAAATTTCAAAAATCGATTGAACTATTTTCAATCGATCAATCGCTTTCAAACACTTTTGCCCAGCTAACTTCCAGACCAAAATCGATCAATCGATTTTCCAAATCGATCAATCGATTTGGTCAGACATGCAGCCCTTTGCGAGCATTTCTTTCAGCTTCCTTCCCTTTTTATTTCCCTTTCCTTTCTATATTTTTAATTCAACATTTGACCAATCTATCTTAGAGTTAATGTACAACAATATATTCATTAAAATCCCACAAAAACTCACCTCAAATCAACCATTGGTTGATTCAATGGTCTGGCTCAAAGGCTAGGGCTCCTAGCTCCGACTCCAATGAACTTTTATGCGTCAAATCCGGAGTAATTGCACAAACCCTTTATCAATTCGCAATCCACTCAACTCCTCTAGCATTTACTCCACTTCTCTCTCTCACTCTTCTTAAATCTCTACCAACCAACCATCCAAAGAGAATAACTTCTCTTTTAGTTATTTAACCTCTTAAACTCTTCTTCAGCTTTGGTGTTAAGCACATACACCCAGGATAGGTGTATGTGATCTCGAAACTAGCTCTAACACTACGCATACGTGTTCATTCACATCAAGATTACTTTAACCCTAGTCATCGTGTTGACTATCACTTGGTCAAACCTACGACCAATCAGGCACACATCCTGAGGACACTGTTCAACGCTCAAATTTTGGGGATGTTACATTCTCCCCACCTTAGAAATTTTCATCCTTGAAAATGGACCCAAATGTTTCCCTGTGGAAGACCCACATACAAAGATATACGTAGTTCTATGCAATTGCAGAGACCACACATCCTGCGTGAAGATTTAGTATAATGGCAACAATTTGGGTAAAGAACTACAAGCCAAAATTACTGCATTCATTGCAATTTGAATTTACATTCCCACAGCGGCATTGGTACCCAAAATGGTTACAACCTGAAAGAAATGGCAACCATGCCAAATAGTTCCAGACGTAATATGTTCCAAAATAATTACAAGCCTTAAAAGATAAGTACAATCCAAAAAGAGATGCCAACAAGCTAGAATCAAGCAGTCCCATCCCCGGGCTGGTCCGCGTCGTCCTGCTCGTGAGTACCGGAACCCGATGCACCAGGAGTCCATGTCTGCAGTGCTGCGATGCACTGCTGGTAATCAGTGGGATACATGAACTGCATCATCTGATAGAGCAACATCCCGTGGAAGTCCAGCCTGTGGTCCATGCGAGTCTTGGTCTCCTCCATACGCTGCTGGTGCTCCAGCATCTGCCGATTGTTCTCCGCCATGAGGGTGAGAACGTCATCAATGGTACTCGTCACAGGGGCCTGAGATGCCCTCCTCCGGTGAGCTCGTGCATAAGCAGTAGGAGTAGACTGTGCAGGAGTAGTAGGTGGCGCGATAGGATGCTCCCCAGGTGGTACTGGGTCATGAGGCTGCTCTCCCTCGGGGTGGTCCTATGGAGGCCCAACAGGCCGACTCCCCCTCTACTGGTGGGTCCTGCTGTAGTGGTGCCTCGCCAACCTGTGCAGGTGCTGGCCCCTTAACTGGTAGAGCCTTCTTCAACATCCGATAGCTATGGCCCCACGAAGCGATGGAGTAATGCTTCACGTGGTTGGTGGCTTTTCGCTCGACAGGAGAAATGGCATATGCTGGGGCATCAGAGTAGCATTCTAACATGCTTGAAATCAGCCGAGCGTAAGGCATACGCTCCTTAGGTCTCAAAGGGCCCTTCATCATCTTCCCCTTTATGTATATCATTCCCTTAATGACCAATTTGGTAGCGTCGAACCAACGGCCGCGGTATGCCGTGTATAAGGCATGTTGGACCAACTCTACCTGCTTCGTGTCGTGACGCATGGGGTATAGATTGCACTTGATTATCGAATCAAGCATCCACATGTAAGGAGGTAAGTCTACCCTCGATATGGATTTGCCGGATCCCTTGTTTCCCCTCGTCATTTCAGTCATAATTTCTTCAAAAGAAATGTCCATGTCGAATGGTGGGAAAAGGGTGGTCTCGGGTACGTGGTTGAGATAACACCCCAAGGATTCATGGACATGGCGTCGGGTGAACAGGTAGTGATGACCATCAATCTCGGTCGTGACAGTGTCGTCCACTCGACCTGCCTTTAGGTTTTGATAAAATAACCTCACGAGTCGAGGATAAAAATACTCGTGCAACGGTTTCAAAAGGTTACCGAGACCCACTTTAAGAAGGTATTGCCGGGCCCATTGGGTTTCACCCTCGACGTCGGCATCAGTAAATAAGGCCTCGTCGATAATGTACTCATTTTCAAATTCTTTTGCTGCCCACCATTCATTTGGTTAGAGCAAATTTTCGGATGGTGGGGGTGGTGGAGACGCTTCGTGTGATGATGCGTTCATCGAGGAAGAGGAATTTGATCCAGATGGTGATGATGATGATGAAGGTGTAGGAGGTGGTGGCGCGGCGTTCTTACACCGTACCGAAAGTTTAGAGGTAGCTTTCTTAGAAGCTAACCTAATTTTGGGTTGCATTTTAGGTTTTAAATCAAAAGAATCCAAAACCTAGGGCTGTCATGATTTAAATCGAAAAGAAATTGAAAAGCTAGGGTTTACCTTACACATTCGATCCAAATAGTTAGGGTTTTGATCCGAAATTGATCCGCAAAAGTCCCAAATGTGAACCGGTATTGTAACATCTCCGAAATTTGAACAATGAATAGTGACCTCGGGATGCATGCCCTACTGGTCGTGGGTTTGACCAAGTGATGGTCAAACAATGGACTTAAAAAGAAATTATTAAATGTAATGTGGATGTGTCCTAAGTATGGGATTAGATGTTAGTTAAGGGTCACATACACCTATCTCTGGTATATGTGCTTTACACCAGAGCATGAGGAGCTAAAAAGGGTTTAATGCTAGGAGGAGTTATTACTCCTTGGTTTTAGGTTCGTGAGAAGTTAAGAAGAGAGAGAGAGAGAGAGAGTAAAGGAAGAGTAGATGCTAAGGTGAGTGATTGGGTTTCAAATTTAAGACGGGCTTGAACATTTAATGTCGGATTGGACGCGTGGAAGCCGGAGTTGGAGCCCTAGTTCTTAAACCAACCATTCCATCAATCAAGAGATTGATTTAAGGTGAGCTCTTATTTGATTCCAAATGTACATGTGTTGTGCATTGATTTCTTGTTTAAATGATAAATTGATGAATGGGAAATGAAAGAAAAAATGGAAAGGATGGAAGAAATGCCCGAAAAAGGGCTGAGTTTCTAACCAAATCGATTAATCGATTTTGGTTCAGAAATTGACTTTCGAAGTAAGGTCGCGTAATTGCGGCATTGATCAATTTGAAATCGATCAATCGACTCTGGAAATTCAATTAATCGATTAATCGTCTGAGCACTTCCAGTGGCTGAAAAATGGAGACCTGGGAAAATCGATTGATCGATTTTAAAATCGATCAATCGAGTTTGGATTTTCGATTAATCTATTTGGGATCGATTAATCAAAGTTTGGATTTTGATTAATTGATTTGGGATTTCGATTAATCGATTTTGGGAGATCGATTAATCGATTTTGACAGTTTTAGTTGACTTTTGAATGGGACTTTGAGGGTCAGGGAGGGTCTTATACCTTCTTTATTGCATCTTACTTGATGCTTTGCATATGCCATGGTGTACCATAGGTGGTATGAGGGAACGCACTCATAAGGAGCCGTGTTAGACCTTGATGCTTGAACGTTCAGAGACGTGAGGTAGGGAACACCTTGAACATGTATTTTAATTTTCAAAAACATGTATATAGAGTGATTTAAATGAATATTTATGCATCAAAATGTGAATCTTTAAATGTGTGTGTGTGTGACACAAAGTAAATAAATGAAAATGAGACATCCCCAAGGGATGAAAATGTGATAAAGGCATCTGTATGATGCGATTGGCTTAGACATTTCAGGAATGTATGTGACATTGTAAATCAATAGTGAACAAAGATTGATAAGGCCTAATCGATATGAATTAGCACAATTACACGGTGAACAACTATATGTAGCACACATTTGATACATTTGTTATTTAAGGTTTGAACAGAATACCCCATCGACGTGGCGGGATACCCACGACTGACTCGACAGAATATCCGTGACCGGTATGGCGGCCAATCCGTACACCAGTTTGACATCCCAGGCATGTGTGTATGAGACTAGAAACCCCGTCGCCTATGAGAAAGGGATCTGGGTGGTTTTCAAGAAAGAAACAGATATGAAAACTGTTTATTTAGACGACGATGGAGGGTATTCCATCGGGCGCCCGACTCTATAGTAAGTTGGGGAATATTTAAGTTAAGATTTAAGTAATTAGGCCGAATCAATAACTAATATCAGCAAGTTGAGAAAGAACAAACCCATGTAAAGCAACAGTTGCATCTAGTACATCTTTCAGTTATTTAAAATATCTTCTCAATAATTCCATCAGATAAATCATGCTTTTAAATTGTTTTAGAATATATGTGAGAATTTGACTTATATGTTCACATGCTGTTTCCCTATTGAGCTAGGATGTAGCTCACCCCTTTAGACTATACGTCGCAGGTCTACTACTCGCGGCTGCTGAGGCTTCGGGAGATGTAGAATTGAGAGATTCAGATTACATGCCTGGGGAAGAGTTGGAGCCTCCTCTTGAGGACTTCTTCTAGAGGACCCGTGCATACTTTGAGAGTGAGTTTTGAGAGCATTCTGTACGGCTTGGTATGTCAAGCCTTATTTTGAGAAAAATATAATTAAATGATATATTCTTTTGGTGAACCATCTGGGGTGATCCTACTTATCATTGATGGTTCGGGTTGGTTCCTCTGTTCATGCGTTGGCATGGAAGTAGAACTGTCCTTTGAGCTTTTAGTTTTAGAATAGCAGATCTTTATTGTATACTTGCTGCAGTCCATATGTTTTACTCGATTTGTTGTCGCTTGGTTATACCAATGTTCCGTACGGACTTTAGAGGCATGGCCTAGAGGGTCGTACTGATGGCATGGGTTTCGGGGTGCCTAAATCCAGGCTGTCATAGTTGGTATCAAAGTTTTTTCGTTTAGAAATTCTAACAATCATTATTTTTATCAGAGCATAGGGACTTCTGCTAATGAAACTTTGGTTTCACGTGCAGACCGTTATGTCTTCTAGGGGAAGAGGCCGACCCAGGGGTGGTCATGAGAGGAATTTACGTGGTAGAGATGACTTCATCTCATCTACGAACAGAATACCTATGAGAAATAGAGAGGTTCCCAAGGGTAGTGGTCTAGAGAACCGAGATTAGGCAGAGAATCAGGATAGAGATCGTCAGGAAAGAGATATGAGAGAGCAGGAAAGAGTAAGGGAAAGAAATGAGGAGAGGGAGGAGTGTCAACGGATGATGCATACAATGGAAACCATGGCGACTGCCATGGCACAACAAGCAGCATCCTTGGCAGCTCACACTGCCAGTGATCAGCATCAGCCACCTATGCCTCCAATAGGTCTGTCTCAGCTAGTGCCCTCTGCATTTACTAAGTTTAGGAGGATGAGACCTCCTAGTTTTTGAGGGCAAGCGGAGCCGATGGCTGCTGAGAATTGGCTGAGCGAGATGGAAAAAGTATTCAGCGTGCTTACGTGCACGAAAGATGAAAGCGTCCGTTGGGCAGCTTACATGTTAGATGGGGAAGCTGGGCCTTGGTGGAAGTCTGTTTCTAGACTAGGGCTCAGGAGACCCTAGGATTGCCCTGAACGTGGGATGAGTTTGTGGAAGAGTTCAATAAATAGTATTTCCCCAATGTAGTGAGGAATCAGATGGAGATACAGTTTTTACAACTCTTGCAAGGACGAATGACAGTAAGGGAGTATGGAGTGGAGTTTATGAGGCTTGCTCACTTCGCTCCCAATTACATGATTTCTGATGTGATGAGAGCGACGAGGTTTCAATAAGGCTTGAGACCGGACGTTAGAGGAGTGGCACCATTTCAGTTAATGACTTATGGAGAGGTCATGAGTAAAGCTCTAGTTATTGAGGAAGAAAATAATAATCGATACCGCCAAAGGGAACAATAGGGAAGAGGGAGTGTAGATCAAAGTAGAATAGGAAACTATGAGCCAGTGAACAAAAAACTGAGATTCGTAGCACCTAATCATAGACAACCGTTCCAAGTACGGTATGGGAGACCGGTGTAGCAAACCAACCATCAGAGATTTCCATTGCTTTCGTCAGGGAGACCGATACGATATGAGAGCCCTGCTGCCACCACTGGAGTAGTAGTTACACATGATTTCTCATGAGCTTCTTCTTCCACACCTAGGGAGACTTGTGCCAAGTGTGACAAGTCCCACAAAATGGCGGATTACAGGCAAGGGACACAAGGTTGCTATAAATGTGGCAAGGTGGGCCACATGATTAAAGATTGCCCTGAGGTGAACAAGGATAAGACGGCTTCGGCTTCTATGCCACGGCTGATACAAGCGAGGAAGTCGGTTGTACAAGGGAAAGCCTATGCAGTCACTGCCCAAGAAGCAGGGAGCGTACATGAAGTCATCCAAGGTGAGATTCCTTTTGAATAAAGAATTTCATTTCATTAAAATTTTAGATAGAGAAGGTTCATCCATTAGAAAAGCGTGTAGACTTCTTTTGTACATTAAAGTTTCTAAATAAAATATATGCTATATATGTATACATACATGTGTTATAGGTACGTTATGAGTGTACGAGAAGGAATGCTATGTAGCATGTGAAGCAAGAGTGTTGATAGACCCAGGGTCTACCCACTCCTTTGTTACTCCGAGGTTTGCAAAAAGAATGAAGATTATTCTTGAGACATTGGACTTTGTTCTACCAGTGTCTATTCCGACTGAAGAATTAGTGGACACAGTATTGGTTTGTAAGTTAGTGATAATTAGCATCGATGATAGAGAAGTGCATGAACTAGATGCAAAATTAATATTATTAGACATGCAAGGATTTGATGTGATCCTTCGCATGGATTGGTTGTCACAACATTATGCAACCGTAGATTGCAAGAACAAGATTGTCATCTTCAGACCTAACACTAGGAGATCGTTTCGATTTCGAGGGGAGAGATCGACGCATATGCCACTTATCTCTGCGGTCAGGGCCGAGCACTTGATCAGAAAGGGTTGCAACGATTATTTGGCATTCTTGAAGGAGGATAAGGAAGAGAAGAATATTATCTTTGAGATAGCAGTGGTGCGAGAGTTTGAAGATGTATTTTCAAAAAAAATACCAGGATTACCTCCAGAGAGGGAAGTGGAGTTCGCCATCGACTTAGCACCAGGAACGGAGACTGTTTCAAAAGCACCATATAGGATGGCTCCTGCTGAGTTGAAGGAGTTGAAAGAGCAGTTACAAGAGCTCATGGATAAAGGGTTTGTAAGATCGAGCGTGTCTCTATGGGGAGCAACGGTCTTGTTTAAAAAGAAGAAGAATGGGTCAATGCGACCGTGCATTAACTGTCGCCAGTTGAACAAACTCACCATCAAGAATTGATACCCTTTGCCTAGGATAGATGACCTATTCAATCAGTTGCAAGAAGTGAAGTATTTTTCTAAGATCGATCTGAGATCTGGATACCATCAGTTGAGAGTCAAGGCCGAAGATATTCAGAAGACTACATTCAGGACACGGTATGGACACTATGAGTTCTTAGTGATGCCGTTTGGGTTGACGAACGCCCCGACATCGTTTATGGATTTGATGAATCGGGTGTTTAAACCACACCTGGACTCCTGCGTTGTGGTATTCGTTGACGATATCCTAATATACTCCAAATCAAAAGCGGAGCATGAAGAACACTTGAGAGTTGCTCTACAAACTTTACGTGAACACCAACTGTACGCCAAGCTCAGTAAGTGTGAGTTTTGGTTGGAGGAAGTTAGCTTTTTAGGACATGTCGTCTCAAAGGATGGTGTCACGGTAGATCTAGCTAAGATCAAAGCAGTAGTAAATTAGGAGCAGCCAAAGAACGTGACCGACTTTCGTAGTTTCCTTGGACTAGCTGGCTATTATTGACGTTTCGTTGAGGGGTTTTCAAAAATATCAGGACCTCTCACGAGACTTACACGAAAGGATGCAAGGTTCGAATGGAGTGAAGTGTGCGAGAAGAGTTTTCAAGAACTCAAGAAGAGACTCACTTCAGCATCGGTGCTAGCAATTCCTTCAGGCAGTATAGGGCTCGCGGTATACAGTGATGCTTCGTATAATGGTTTGGGCTGCGTGCTCAACCAACACCAAAAGGTGATAGCTTATGGGTCATGACAGTTGAAAGAGCATGAAAAGAACTACCCGACACATGACCTGGAACTAGCAGCGGTCATATTTATACTGAAGATCTAGCGACATTATTTGTACAGTGAGACCTTTGAGATCTTTACCGACCACAAGAGCCTCAGATATCTATTTACACAGAAAGAACTAAATATGAGGCAGCGTAGATGGATGGAGTTCCTCAAGGACTATGACTATTCCATACAGTACCATCCAGGCAAGGCTAATATAGTAGCTGATGCCTTGAGTCGGAAGGGTTCATCTTAGTTGATGCAAATATCGAGTCGCAAGCTACAGGAGCCTTTTTGGCTAACATATCAGTGAGACCAGTGATATTTGAGCATATCCACAAGCTACAAACAAAAGACCCGACCCTAACCAAGATTCGTTAAGATGTGATTGAAGGCATTAGACATGAGTTCTCAGTGAAAGAAGATGGCTCTTTATTGTTCAAGGGCCATCTTTGCCTTCCAGACAATATTGATTTGCGACAAACTATCCTTGATGAAGCTCACAAGTCAAATTATGCGATCCACCCTGGTAGCACTAAAATGTATCAAGATTTGAGAAAGAATTACTGGTGGAGAGGTTTGAAGCAAGACGTGGCTAAGTATGTGTCATAATGTTTGACTTGTCAATAGGTGAAGGTCGATCATAGACACCCTACGAGATTATTGCAGCCTCTGCCTATACCAGAGTGGAAATGGGAGTCAATCTCTATGTACTTCATCGTTGAACTACCACGTACAGTAAAGAGATACAATGCCATTTGGGTAGTCGTAGACCGATTGACAAAGTCAGCATACTTCTTGCCTTATAACACGATGTACACGACGGGAAGACTTGCAGAATTATATATGAAGGAGATTGTGCTCCTATACGGAATTTTGAGCAGTATCATTTTTTATCGTGACCCGTTATATACATCAAAGTTCTAGAAGAAATTTTAAGAAGGAATGAGAATGCGACTGGACTTCAGTTCAGCTTTTCATCATTAAACTGATGGGCAAACAGAGCGAGTGAACCAAGTGATAGAGGACATGCTCAAAGCGTGTATGCTTGAATTGTAAGGGTCATTGGATTAACACCTACCGTTGATTGAATTCGCTTATAACAACAATTTTCAAGCGAGCATCGGCATGGCACCATATGAAGTTCTATATGGAAGGCGATGTAGATCACCCATCAATTGGGATAAAATCGATGAAAAATTTGTTTTGGGACCCGAGATACTTGAAGATAATGCCACTTATGTTCGTATGATAAGAGAAAAACTTAAAGCGACTCAGAGCAGGCAGAAAAGCTACGCTGATATCAAGCGGACCAGTGTAGACTATAAGGTGGGTGACCACGTGTTTGTAAAAGTGTCACCGATGAAAGGCGTGATGAGATTCGGAAAGAGAGGGAAGTTGTGTCCCCGCTATCTTGGACCCTTCGAGGTTTTGGGTCGAGTTGGGGAAGTTGCTTACCGCATTGGATTACCACCGTTATTCGATCGGGTGCACAATGTGTTTCACGTATCTATGCTTAGGAAGTATATTAATGGCCCTACTCATGTTTTGGGCAGTCAACCTTTGGAAATGTATGAAGATATGAGCATGATAGAGGAACCGACAGAGATATTGGATCGAAAAGAATAAGTGTTGCGGACAAAAGTGATTCTATTAGTGCTTGTTAGATGGAAGAATCATCTGGTCGAAGAAGCTACGTGGGAAAGAGAGGCTGACGTAAAAGAACAATACCCGGCGTTGTTTGTGGCAAGTTGAGAGCTAAATTATATCATCGCAAGCATGTTTGTACATCTAAACCAATCAAGTAATCAAACGTTGAGCATTTGGCCAACCTATTCAATGGAAAGAGTGTGAATCAAAATTGTGCCGTGATGCAATGATGAATGCATGGCTAATGTTCATTATGTCACGCAATCGCTAATGAAGACATGCTTCACAAAGCTAATGACCAACTGGTCAAGAACTACCAAGAAAATGAAGCAAAAATAAAGTATAATTTTTTTTGAGAAATCTGTCAAAACCGATTAATCGATTAATTGATTTTGTAATTCGATCAATCGATTTTGGTCGATTGAACGACTGGCACACGCCAGTGAGACGACAAACTTGGAAATTAAATAACAGCAAAATTCGATTAATCGATTTTGAAAATCGATTAATCAATTTTTAAAATCGATCAATCGATTTTGCGCGGCTGAGTGTAAGTTATGGAAATCGATTAATCGATTTTTAAAATCGATCAATCGATTTTTGCCTATATAAGCTAGTTTTGGGTTTTTCTTTCCCATTTTAAAATTCAGTTTGATTTTATTTTGGGGCGCCATTTTTCTTTCCTCTTTGAGCAGCCATAATAACTAGGTTTTAGGGAATTTTGGATCGATTCGGATTGAAAACCTTCGCCATTTGGATCTAGTGTCTCAGGTAAACCCTAGATTCGAATTCTTTTTCAATTTTCACCATCACAGCCCTAGGTTTTAAAAGTTGAGTTAAAAATGCCTCCTTGAACGCGATTGGCCACGAAACAATCGACGTCTAAGCTCCCGGTTCGGCGTAAGAAAGCCTCACTGCCACCACCATCACCATCACCTCCATCATCACCACCTCCTTCATCAGATTCTGAATCTAATTCGACGAGCGCGTCTTCACACGAGTCGTTGCCGATACCCTAACCACCACCCGAAAACTTGCCCCAACCAAATGAGTGGTGGGCGGTAAAGGAATTCGAAGATGAGTACATCATCGACGAAGTCTTATTTACCAACCCCGATGTCGAGGGCGAGACCCAATGGGCCCGGCAATACCTTCAAAAAGCGGGTCTCGGAAACCTTTTGAACCCATTGCACGGACATTTTTATCCTCGACTCATGCGCCTATTCTACCAGAACCTTAGGGCGGATCGAGTTGATGACACGGTTATGACCGAGATTGATGGTCGTAGCTACACATTTACACACTGACATGTACATGAATCCCTAGAGTGTTACTTGGATTTTGTGCCCGAGACCACCCTCTTTCCACCATTTATCGAGGAAGCAAAATTTGAGGGCATTATGACGGAGATGACTAGAGGAAATGAGGGTTCAGGCAAATCCATAAGGAGGGTAGACCTGCCTCCTTATATGTGGATGCTTGGTTCTATAATAAAGTGTAATTTATATCTTATGTGACACGATACAGAGAGGGTCGAGTTGGTCCAGCAGGCCTTATATGTAGCATACTGTGGCCGTTAGTTCGACGCGACCAAGCTCATCATTGAGGGTATGATTTACATCAAAGGAAAGATGATAAAGGGTCCTTTGCGACCTAAGGAGAAGATGTCCTACGCTTGCCTTATATCGAGCATGTTGGAATGCTACTCTGACGCCCCAGAGTATGCCCTTTCACCTGTTGAGAGGAAGGCTACGAACCACGTGAAGCATTACTCCATCGCTTCGTGGGACCGTAGCTATAGGCTGTTAAAGAAGGCCCTACCAGTAGAGGGACCAGCACCGCCACCACCCCCACCACCACATCAGGATCCACCAGCTGAGGGAGCACCGTTTCATGGCTCAGTGCCGCCCAAGGGGCAGTCCATAGTGCCACCTCCTACTACATCACGATCGCCTCCGGCTACTTCTACACCTACATCTTCCTACCGTCGGCAAGCCACTCGCCCCGCTCCTACTATTGACGATGTGTTGGCCCGGATGGAGGCCAACAACCAGCAGATGAACCGCCGCTTAGACTTCCAGATGTACCATACTATGCGGTACATCTATCCCGCAGACTTTCAGTAGTGCCTTGTGGAGGAGCAAACTTGGACGCCTGACGCTCCTGCTGAGGGTGCAGTTGACACCGACGCATCTGGTTCGGGGCCACAATAGCTAGGCGAGGGACTGCAGCAGCCAGACGTACCAGACCAGCCTGGAGGGGGGACCGGGTGAGCTTGAGATTATGACATTTCTTTTTGTTGTGCTAACTTTTGGAGTTTGGTGTATTAACTCCCAAATTGTAATTATTTTTTATTGTAAATTTTGGAAAATGTAATTAGTGTGAAGGGGTATCTCTCCAACTATCTGGCATGGGTGCTATTTCAATTTTAAATTCTTGTTTATGGCTGCGGGTAAGCGTTTTTTAGTAAGTGCACCAAGTTTCTATATGATCAATTATTTTAGCTTGTGTTGTTCCTTTGAGTAGTTGAAATTGTAATTAGTTTTCATGCAAAATGTGTGGGTTGTTACTATTGAATGGACTTATAACTGTCTGTGTGTGTGGATTCCACCGACATACCTTTGGGTTCATTTTCGAGGATGAAAATTCTCAAGGTGGGGAGAATATAACGTCCTCGAAATTTGAATAATGAGCAGTGACCTCGGGATGTGTGCCCAACTGGTCGTGGGTTTGACCAAGTGATGGTCAAATAGTGGACTTAAAAAGAAATTATTAAATGTGATGTGAACGTGTCCTAAGTATGGGATTAGATGTTAGTTAAGAGTCACGTATACCTATCTCTAATATATGTTCTTTACACTAGAGCATGAGGAGCTAAAAAGGGTTTAATGCTAGGAGGAGTTATTACTCCTTGTTTTTAGGTTGCTGAGAAGTTAAGAAGAGAGAGAGAGAGTGTAAAGGAAGAGTAGATGCTAAGGTGAGTGATTGGGTTTCAAATTTAAGACGAGCTTGAACATTTAATGTCGACGCGTGGAAGCCAGAGTTGGAGCCCTAGTCCTTAACCCAACCATTCCATCAATCAAGAGATTGATTTAAGGTGAGCTCTTGTTTGATTCCAAATGTACATGTGTTGTGCATTAAATTCTTGTTTAAATGATAAATTAATGAATGTGAAATGAAAGAAAAAATGAAAAGGAAGAGATTTGGAAGAAATACCCAAAAAAGGGCTGAGTTTCTGACCAAATCGAATAATCGATTTTGGTTCAGATGTAAGCTGGGCAGAATTGACTTTCAGAAGTAAGCTGGGCAGAATTGCCTGAAACTAATTGATCGATTTGAAATCGATCAATCAATTTTAGAAATTCAATTAATCGATTAATCATCTGAGCACTTCCAATGGATGGAAAATAGAGAGCTGGGAAAATCGATTAATCGACTTTAAAATCGATCAATCGAGTTTAGACTTTCGATTAATCGATTTGGGATCGATTAATCGAAGTTTTGGATTTTCAATTAATCGATTTGGGATTTCGATTAATCGATTTTGGGAGATCGATTAATCGATTTTGACAGTTTTAGTTGGCTTTTGAATGAGACTTTGAGGTTCAGGGAGGGTCTTATACCTTCTTTATTACATCTTTCTTGATGCTTTGCATATGCCATGGTGTACCATAGGTGGTACGCGGGAACGCAAGCATAAGGAGCCGCGTTAGACCTTGATGCTTGGACGTTCAGAGACGTGAGGTAGGGAACACCTTGAACATGTATTTTAATTTTCAAAAGCATGTATGTAGAGTGATTCAAATGAATATTTATGCATCAAAATGTGAATCTTTAAATATGTGTGTGTGTGACACCAAGTAAATAAATGAAAATGAGACATCCCCAGGAGATGCAAATGTAATAAAGGCATCTGTATGATGCGATTGACTTAGACATCCCAGGGATGTATGTGACATTGTAAAGCAAAGTGAACAAAGATTGATAAGGCCTAATCGATATGAATTAGCACAATTACACGGTGAACAACTATATGTAGCACACATTTGATAGATTTGTTATTTAAGGTTTGAACAGAATACCCCATCGACGTGGCGGGATACCCACGATTGACTCGACAGAATATCCGTGACCGGTATAGCGGCCAATCCGTACACCAGTTTGACATCCCAGGGATGTGTGTATGAGACTAGAAACCCCGTTGCCTATGAGAAAGGGACCTGGGTGGTATTCAAGAAGGAAACAGATATGAAAACTATCTATTTAGACGACGATGGAGGGTATTCCATCGGGCGCCCGACTCTATAGTAAGTTGGAGAATATTTAAGTTAAGATTTAAGTAATTAGGCCGAATCAATAACTAATATCAGCAAGTTGAGAAAGAACAAACCCATGTAAAGCAACAATTGCATCTAGTACATCTTTCAGTTATTTAAAATGTCTTCTCAGTAATTCCATCAGATAAATCATGCTTTTAAATTGTTTTAGAATATATGTGAGAACTTGACCTATATGTTCACTTGCTGTTTCCCTATTGAGCTAGGATGTAGCTCACCCCTTTAGATTATACGTTGCAGGTCCACTGCTTGCGGCTGCTGAGGCTTCGAGAGACGTAGATCTGGGAGATTCGGATTACGTGCTCTGGGAAGAGTTGGAGCCTCCTCCTGAGGACTTCTTATAGAGGACCCGTGCATACTTTGAGAGTGAGTTTTGAGAGCATTCTGTACTGCTTGGTATGTTAAGCCTTATTTTGAGAAAAATGTAATTAAATGATATATTCTTTTGGCAAACCATCTGGGATGATCCTGCTTATCACTGATGGTTCGGGTTGGTTCCTCTGTTCATGCGTTGGCATGGAAGTAGAACTGTCCTTTGAAATTTTGGTTTTAGAATAGCAGATCTTTATTGTATACTTATTACAGTCCATATGTTTTACTTGATTTGTTATCGCTTAGTTATACCAATGTTCCGTACGGAGTTCGAGGTGCCGAAATCCGAGCTGTCACAGGTATGGTAGCTAAAGGTGGGAAAAAAAAACTAGCGCCCAAAAGAAAAACCAACTGAAATTCGAATGGAAAGAAGAATCCCAATTCTGGCCTATATAGGTAAAAATCGATTGATCGATTTTTACAACTTAATATCAGTCTCGCGAAATCGATTGATCAATTTCAAAAATCGATTAATCGATTTTCAAAATTGATTAATCGAATTGAACTCGATTAATCAAAATTTAATGCTTTTAAATTTCCAAGTTTTGAATCTCACTGGCGCGTGCCAATCGTTCGAAATCGATTGATCGATTTCAAAATTAGATTAATCGATTTTCAAAATTGATTAATCGAATTGAACTCGATTAATCAAAATTTAATGCTTTTAAATTTCCAAATTTTGCATCTTACTGGCGTGTGCCAATCGTTCGATCGGAAGAAATTGATCAATCGATTTCCAAAATCGATTAGTCGATTTGGAAATCGATTAATCGATTTTTGATAGCAAACTCCAAAAATTTTTCTGCTTGTCATTTCCCTTTACTTCCTTCTATTTCCTTGTCAGTTTGCTTTTGGCCTTGTGGAGCACATATTGATCATCCATTTCATGATGCGATCATCATTAAGCCATATATTTGAATCGCACTACGGTGCATTTAAAACCCACATTCGTTCCATTCATTTCTTAAATAAGTTGGCATAAACGCTCAACTTTTGATTACATTAACGGTTCAAATTCAAAAGCATACATGCAAAGATACAATCCAGCTCTCAATTCTCAGTAAACAAATTAGGGTATTGCTCTCTCACGTTCGTCTCTCATTCCCACGTAGCTTCTTCGGCCGGATGATTCTTCCATCGAACAAGCACTAAAGGAATCACTTTTGTGTGCAACACTTGCTCCTTTCTATCTAAGATCTCCGCCAGTTCCTCTATCATGCTTATATCTTCGTGCATTTCCAAAGGTTGACCTCTCAAGATATGGGAAGGGTCATTCACATATTTCCTGAGCATAGAAACATGGAAGACGTAATGCACCCAATCGAATCATGGTGGTAATCCAACGCGATATGCCACCTCGCCTACACGACCCAAAACCTCAAAGGGTCCAAGGTAACGGGGACTCAACTTACCTCTCTTTCCAAATCTCATAACGCCTTTCAAAAGTGATACTTTCACAAACACATGCTCGCCAACGGTGTAGTCTATACTCGTTCTCTTGATCTCGGCGTTGCTTTTCTGTCTGCTCTGGGCCTACTTAAATCTTTCTCTGATCATATAGAAAATGATTGCATTATCTTCAAGCAACTCCGGCCCCAAAATGAATATTTCGCCGGTTTCTTTCCAATTGATAGGCGATCTATATCGCCTTCTATAAAGAGCTTCGTATGGTGCCATCCCAATGCTCATTTGGAAGCTATTATTATATGAAAATTTGATCAACGGTAGGTATTGATCTCATGATCCCTGTAATTCAAGCATACATGCTCTTAGCATGTCTTCTATCACTTGGTTTACCTGCTCTATTTTCCCATCGGTCTGCGGATAAAAAGTCAAACTGAAATCCAATCGCGTACCCATGCCTTCTTGAAACTTCTTCTAAAACTTTGAAGTGTATAACGGGTCACGATCAGAGACAATGCTACTAGGAATCCCATGCAGACGTATGATCTCCTTCATATACAACTTCGCGAGTCTTCCTACTATGTACATCGTGTTATAAGGTAAGAAGTGTGCTGACTTGGTTAGTCAGTCCACGACTATCCAAATGGCATTGTATCTCTTCACTGTACGCAGTAGTCAAACAATAAAGTCTATAGAGATTGACTCCCATTTCCACTTTGGTATGGGTAGAGGCTATAATAACCTAGCAGGATGCCTATGATCAATCTTCACTTGCCGACATGTTAAACATCGTGACACGTACTTGGCCACGTCTTGCTTCAAACCTCTCCATCAGTAATTCTTTCTTAAGTCTTGATACATTTTGGTGCTACCGAGGTGGATAGCATACTTCGACTTGTCAGCTTCATCAAGGATGGTTTGCCGCAGATCGGCATTATCTGGAATACAAAGACGACCCTTGAACACTAAGGAACCATCTTCTTTCACTGAGAACTCTAGTTAGATGCTTTCAATCACATCTTGGCAAATCTTGGTTAAGTTTGGGTCTCTCATCTGTAGTTCGTGAATATGCTCAAAGATCATCGGTCTCACTGATATGTTAGCCAAGAAGGCTCTTATAGCTTGCACCTCAATATTTGAATCATATAATGACAGATCTTCAAACAATTTCCATCTGTGTATTCCCATGATCAAATTACACAATTGAGCTGAACCCTTCCAACTCAAGGCATCGGCTACCACATTAGCCTTGCTCGGATGGCATTGTTTGGAGCAATCATAGTCTTTGAGAAACTCCATCCATCTGTTTTGTCTCATATTCAATTCTTTCTGTGTAAATAGATACCTGAGGCTCTTATGGTCGGTGAAGATCTCAAAGGTCTCACCGTACATATAGTGTCTCCAAATCTTCAACGCAAATATGACCGCTGCTAGTTTCAGGTCATGTGTTGGATAGTTCTTCTCATGCTCTCTCAACTGTCTTGACCCGTAAGCTATCACCTTCTTGTATTGGTTGAGCACGCAGCTCAAACCATTATGCGAAGCATTACTGTATACCGTGAGCCCTCCACTGCTTGAAGGAATTGCTAACACTGGAGGTGAAGTGGTCTCGTCTTAAGGTCTTGAAAACTCTTTTCACACGCTTCACTCCACTCGAATCTTGCATCCTTCCTTGTAATTCTCGTAAGAGGTCCCGACATTTTTAAAAATCTATCTACAAAATATTGATAGTAGCCAGCT
Organism: Chloranthus sessilifolius; assembly: GCA_021018995.1. Classification (NCBI taxonomy): domain Eukaryota; kingdom Viridiplantae; phylum Streptophyta; class Magnoliopsida; order Chloranthales; family Chloranthaceae; genus Chloranthus; species Chloranthus sessilifolius. The sequence continues at coordinate 37,706,608 of CM037597.1, read as the reverse complement.
AGACCAAGGAAACTATGAACATCGGTTACTGTCTTTGGTTGTTCCCAGTTTACCACTGCTTCAATCTTTGTCAGGTCTACTGTGACACATTCCTTTGAGACCACATGTCCCAAAAAGCTAACTTCAAACCAAAACTCATACTTACTGAGTTTGACATATAATTGGTGTTTACATAGGGTTTGTAGAGCAACTCTCAAGTATTCTTCATGCTCCTTCTTTGATTTAGAATATATCAGGATGTCGTAAACAAATACTATGACGCAAGAGTCTAAGTGTGGTTTAAACACCCTATTCATCAAATCCATAAATGACGCTGGTGCATTTGTCAAACCAAATGGCATCACTAAAAACTCGTAGTGTCTATATCGTTTCTTGAATGCTATCTTCTGGATGTCCTTTGCCTTCACTCTCAGCTGGTGGTATCCAAATCTCTGATCGATCTTGGAAAAGTACCTTACTCCTTGTAGCTGATCGATATCGATTCTTGATGGTTAGTTTGTTTAACTGGTGATAGTCAATGCACAATTGCATTGACCCATCCTTCTTCTTTACGAACAAGACCGGTGCTCCCCATGGAGACACGCTTAGTCCCACAAACCCCTTATCCATTAGTTCTTGCAACTGCACCTTCAATTCCTTTAACTCAACAGGAGCCATCCTATATGGTGCTTTAGAAACAGGCTTTGTTCAGGTGCCAAGTCGATAGCAAATTCCACTTCTCGATCTAGAGGCAATCCTGGTAATTCCCCTGAAAATATATCTTCAAATTCTCGTACAACTGCTATTTGTGAGATAACGTTCTTCCCTTCCTTATCTTCTTTCAAGAATGCCAAGTAACCACTACATCCTTTCCTAATCAAACACTCGACCCTGACTGCAAAGATAAGTGGCATAAACGTCGATCTCTCTCCTTGAAATCGAAACGATCTCCTCGTATTAGGTCGGAAGATGACAACCTTGTTCTTACAACCAATCCATGCCAAGGATCACGTCGAATCCTTGCATGTCTAACAAAATCAAATTCGCCAGTAGTTCAAAGTTATCTCCATCCCTGATGGTAACTATCACAGATTTACAAACCCTTTTCGTATCGATCGATTTCCCAGTTGGAATCGATACCGCTAAGACGAAATCTAACATCTCTGGGTTAACCTTCATCTTTTCAAAACAGGGAGTAGTAAATGAGTGGGTAGACCTTGGGTCTACCAACACTCTAGCCTCATAAGCTGCATCACTTTCCCTTTCGTATAATTGTAAGGTACCTATATCATACATTTACATATACATAACACACTATATATATATATAATTTATGAAAGAGAATTAATCTATTCTACTTCTTACATGAATGCACCTTTTCTATCTAAAATTTTTAAGAATTGAAATTCTTTATTTAAAAGAAATCTCACCTTGGATCACGTTAGTGGTATTGTGTGCTTCCTGAGCCATAAATGCGTAGGCTCTTCCCTGTACGACCGGCTTCCTTGCTTGTATAGGTCGTGACATTGAAACAGAAGTCGTCGTCTCCTTAGCCGTCTCAGGGCAATCTCGGATGATGTGGCCTACCTTTCCACATTTATAACAACCTTCCAAGACTTTCACTATCTTATGAGACTTGCCACACTTGTCACAAGTAGTCGCCGTGAGAAACCCTGTAATCGTTGCCCGATGGTAGTAGGGCTTTCATATCTTATCGGCCTCCTTGACACAAGCACTGGTAATCTCTGATAGTTTGTCTGTTGCGTTGGTCTCACATACCCTGCTTGGAACTGTTGCCTCTGAATAGGTGCTACGAATCTCAGCTTTTTGTTCACCGGCTCATAGTTCCCAACTTTATTCTGATCCGTTCTCCCCCTCCCTTGTTGATCTCTTCTTCGATATCTATCTTTATTATCCTCCTCAATCACTAAGGATTTACTCATGACCTCTCCATAGGTCTTCAACTCAAATGTTGCTACCTTCCCTCTGATGTCCGGCCTCAAGCCGCGTTGTAGTCATTTTGCTTTCATCAGATCCGTGACTATAAAATCAGGAGTAAAGCGAGCAAGCTGCATAAACTCAACCCCATACTCCCTAACTGTCATTCTTCCCTGTTCAAGCTGTAAAAACTTCACTTCCATCTGATTTCGTACAACTTTAGGGAAGTATTGTTTATTGAATTATTCTACGAATTCCTCCCATGTCCAGGGCAATCCTGGGGTCTCCTGAGCCCTAATACTTGAAACAGAATTCCACCAAGGGCTTGCCTCCCCATCAAGCATGTAAGCTGCCCATCTGACGTTCTCATCCTTCGTGCATGTGAGCACGCTAAACACTTTTTCCATTTTACTTAGTCAATTCTCCGTAGCTATTGGCTCAGCTTGCCCTGAAAAGTTAGGAGGACGCATCCTCCTAAACTCCATAAGTGCTAAGGGCACTGGCTGCGTAGGACCTACTGGAGGGGAAGGTGGCTGATGCTGCTCAGTGGTATTGTGAGCTGCCAGGGACGTTGCTCGGTGAGCCATGGCGATTGCCATGGTTTCCATAGTGTGCATCATTCTTTGACGCTCTTCTCTCTCCTCATTTCCTTCTCTTGTTCTTTCCTGTTCCCTTTGATCTCTATCCTGACGGTCTCTTTCTCGGCTCTCTTCCTGATCTTGGCTCTCTTGGCCACTACTTCCTGAAGCCCCTCTGTTTTCCATTGGCACTCTATTCGTAGCCTAGATGTAATCATCTCTACTACATAAGTTTCTATCATGACTGCCCCTGGGTCGACCTCTTCCACTAGAAGACATAACGGTCTGCACATGAAACCAAAGTTTCATTAGCAGAAGTCCCTATGCTCTGATAAAAATAAGAACTATCAGAATTTCTAAAAGAAACTGCTTTAATACCAATTATGATAGCCCAGATTTTGGCACCTCAAAACTCGTGCCATCAGCACGACCCTCAAGGTCGTGCCCCATAATCCTGCAAGGAACATTGGTATAAATAAGCAACACAAAGCAAAATAAAGCATAAGAACTAAATCGAACTAAATCTCCATACATTAATGATATATTATAATAAAAGCTCAAAAGACAGTTCAAATCTCATGCCATTGCATGAGCAAAAGAACCGACTCGAACCATCAGTGATAAAACAAGGTCACCCCAGATGGTTCACCAAAAGAATATATCAGTATATAATTACATTTTCTCAAAAAGGGCTTGACATACCAAGCCATACAGTATTCTCTCAAAACTATATCACACGGATCTCCTAGAAGAAGTCCTCAAGAGGGGGCTCTAAATCCTTCCCAGGTACGTAATTCGAATCCTCCGAATCTACACCTCCAGAAGCAGTAGTAGCCGCAAGCATGGGACCTGCGACGTATAGTTAAAAGGGGTGAGCTACATCATAGCTCAATAGAGAAACAAACTGAATGAACATATAAGTTAGTCTCTTACATGTATTCCATGATATTTAACAGCATGATTTATCAATGAATTTACTAGAAAAGTAGTTTAAATGACTGAAAAGATGCATTGGTTTTCACTGTTGCTTTACATATTTCATTTGTTCTCAACTTGTTCATAATGACAATGATTTGGCCTAAAGATTTAAATCATAACTTAAATATTCTCCGACTTACTATAGAGTCGGGCACCCGATGGAATACCCTCCATCGTCATCTAATCAGACCATTTTCTATTATTTTTTATTCATTTAATACTACCCAGGTCCCTTTCTCATAGGTGATGGGGTTTAGGTCTCATAAGTACATACATACATCCCTGGGATGTGCAACTGGTGTACGGATTGGCCGCCGTACCGGTCACGAATATCTTGTCGAGTCAGTCGTGGGTATCCCGTTACGTCAGTGGGGTATTCTCTAAACCTTAAATATCAAAGTGCACTATATATAGTTATTCACCGTGTGATTGTGCTAAATATAGTAGATTAGGCCTTATCAATCTCATTAACTTTACTTACATGTTCACATGCATCACTGGGATGTAACTAGCTCAACACATCACATAGATGCTCATTTTCACATTCACATCCCCTGGGGACGTCACTTACTCATTTGTATCTCAATTTTCTTACTTAGTGTTCACACACGCACACTTAAATTTCACATTTATTCAATTCTATATCATTAAATATATGCTCTTGCAATTAAAGTACATGTTCAAGGTATTCCTTACCTCACGCGTATAATTCCTCAAGTGTTAAGATCCATAGTATTTTCCATGCTTGCACTCACTCGTACAACCTATGGTACACCATAGCATAAGCAAAGTATCAAGAAAGATGCATAAAAGAAGGTACAAGACCCTCCTAGAACCTCAAAGTCTAAAACAAAAGCCAACAAAAACCATCCAAATCGATTGATCGATCGATCGAAATTTCCCAAATCGATTAATCTATCCCAATTGATTAATCGAATTTCAAATTGATTGATCAATTTCTCAAATCGATCAATCGATTTTCCCAAGCATTGATTTTCTAGTCACTGGGAACGCTCAGACGATTAATTGATTTTCAATCGATTAGTTGAAATTTCAAAAATCGATTGATTGATTTTAAATCGATCAATCGCTTTTGGGCACTTTTGCCCAGCTAACTTCTAGGCCAAAATCGATTAATTGATTTTCCAAATCGATCAATCAATTTGGTCAGAAATGCAGCCCTTTGCGGGCATTTCTTCCAGCTTCCTTCCCTTTCTTTTCTACATTTTTAATTCAACATTTGACTAATCTATCCTAGAGTTAATGTACCTTGGTTGATACAATGGTTTGGCTCAAAGGCTAAGGCTCCTAGCTCTGACTTCAATGAACTTATATGTGTCGAATTTCGAGTAATTGCACAAGCCCTTCATCAATTCGCAATCCACTCAACTCCTCTAGCATTTACTCCACTTCTCTCTCTCTCTCTCTCTCTCTCTCTTCTTAAATCTCTACCAACCAACCATCCAAAGAGAATAACTTCTCTTTTAGTTATTTAACCTCTTAAACTCTTCTTCAGCTTTGGTGTTAAGCACATACACCCAGGACAGGTGCATGTGATCTCTAAACTAGCTCTAGCACTACACATACGTGTTCATTCACATCAAAATTACTTTAACCCTAGTCATCGTGTTGACTATCACTTGATCAAACCTACGACCAGTTGGGCACCCATCCCGAGGACACTGTTCAACCCTCAAATTTCGAGGATGTTACAATATATATATATATATGGGATGTAACTATAACTGATATTGATTTCGCAAAATATCTAAAGTCGCCAATTCATGGCGTTCCTTGACCGCTTATGATATAATCCTAAACCACTGAAATATTGTTAACAATATGCACCCACTTTTGACGTCATTGACAAATATTACCTAAAAATGGGTGGAAATTACAAATACAATGTAAATATGATCTTAATTTTGGTACTAATTTCGCTTAACGACCATTCTAACCAATCAATACAACGCATGACTGTTTGATGGGCTATATAATACACCGATCGAGGAAAACCCAGCGTAATGTTGCTTGAAATAGTAGCTGTCACGACTGTCATTGGCAGAAGGGTATTCGGTTCTCTACCTCTGGTAAATATGATGTACCACGCACTATTCCTACAGATGTTTTTAAATTTTCTAGTTGACAACCAATACATACCAACCCTATTAGTAAAATAATAACTATATATATATATATATATATATATATATATATATATATATATATATATATATGAGATGTAACTGTCACTGATGTTGATTTCGCGAAATCTCTATTGTCGCCAATTCATGACGTCCCTCACCCGCTTATGATATAACCTTGGACCACTTATATTTTTTTTACAGTATGTGCCCCATTTTCAACTTCATTGACAAATATTACCAAATTATAGGCGAAAATTATCAATACGATGTAAATATGATATTAATTTTGGTACAAATTTTGCTTAACAACCATTTTAACCAATGAATGCATTGCACGGCTGTCTCATGGGCTATATCATCTACCGATCGATAAAAACCCGACGTAATAAAAATTGAATTAACATCTGTGACAATTGTGGTTGGCCCAAGGGTATTCGGCTCACTACCTTTGGGATGTGTAGTATCGGGACTCCCACGAACAATATGACAAATCGACGACCTGAAAAAATTACAAAATAAACAACCAAGCGCCTAGGTGGAAATAAGGATTATGCCATTTTTACATTTTTTACCATTCATGAGAACTAACGCATTTGACGCCCAACAGACTCTTCATTACCCCCTCCCAAAATATTTACAATGAAGTTTGTTGGAAGCTATTGGGAAGCTTCCGTAAAACATTACTAATATTCATATATAGACAACAAAAAAACATAATTAATGAGGGCTACTGTATAAAATGAGACATGGAAGGGATCCTCAGACGGAACAGTAAAAAACAAAAACGTCTTCTCTTCACTACGGCTTCATGATTGCATTGTAAAAAGGGAAACGGTATACTGTGATTGTTGAATCAAAAAGTTATCGATTGGACACCTATTACTTTCTTCACGAAAGGTTGGAAGAGTCTGTGATCCAAAAAAGGGCAGCTTCTTAAAAAAAAAAGGGCACATTCTTCGCTACGCGGGCCTAGTATTCCCATCGATGCCAGCAATATCAGGAGGATCACCTTGTTCCAAGGACGTGCCCGCGAGGCACTCTGCTTGGAGAGGAACACAAGGGGCATCGATAGCGTGAACATCAGGGGGGTTGCCCTGTGCAACCGTGTCATTGACGTGAGGGGTTGCATAGTTTGGAATATCAAACGGTATGTTCACCTCGTACCGAATATGACACGACACCCTCCCCCTTTCAGCTACGATGCTCATAATGGGTCCACCAGAACGCGGGTGGGTGGCGTATATGACTTCGCCATTACTCATTAGCTCAACTCACCATTCAGAGAGAAAACGGGGGGGGGGGGGGTGAAATGGCGATGGCGTCGGCGACGATTCGACGATCGGGGCGAGGAATAAGGTGTTGTCTCTGCCGGTGAGTTTGGTTGAGTTGGGGCAGGACTGTCCCCATTACATTCAGAATAATTCACCATCGAGACCAGGGAATAAGGCGTAGTCCCCACCGGTGAGTTCGACGGAGTTGGGGCAGGACCGTCCCCATTGCCTTCAGAATAATTCACCATCGAGACCGTCTGTTGCAGGGGTTGGCAAAGAAGGATTATATAGGGTATCGGCTCTGGGATTTAGGGTTTCGGCTCTCTGATTAGACCTCTCCCTGGGTAAATCAGGTCTTACTACGACTGGAGGCTGGGGTGATTTTTGCAGCTATAGAATGGATCCCATTAATGAAGACAACGGGTGTTGGAACGTGATTAAAAGATGCATGATTTGATCAGTTGGGGCGAATGATTAAAAAAGATTTTTTATACAGGTGTTGGATTGTGATTAGAAGAGCCCTGAAGCGATGAGTTGGGGTGAATTATTAACTCATATATTCTTATTAGAATGGATTATATCTCCATTTAAGTAATGTATTCTGCATCACGAATCCCCAATTCCTTTCGATATGCTGGCGCGTAGATCAAACCATCAGCACATTGTAAACGAAACCCAATTGGGGATTTGACGTGTCAAAACACTAGTGGTGTAATGGAGAAGTACCTTGGGGGCCACTACTCTTAGCATTCTGTTTGGATATTATGTATTTATTAAGCAAAAATTAATGTTTCTGCATGCATCTCATGCCACACACAGTATTCCCTTAATTTTATGATATGTTTCATATGTATATATATATATATATATATATATATATATATATGAGGAGTATGGAGGTGATAAATATATGGGCACTGATACGATCGCCTGGGGCGGCATGATTGCAGCCCGGTACATATCGGGTGAAATGCATCCTGCAGTTAGCACGCATGCCCGACATTTGTAAATGATCATCGCCAAACCGGTTGTGGTTGCGAGCAAATATCAGCCTATAACTTGCAACGTTGTTTAAAGTCATACCTATTGTTGCGATTCTTCTCATCACACCCCGAGTGCAAGGGACGAAACAAATATACCTTCGTATACGAAGAATTACTTTCCTGAGAGCGGAGGGTTCGATTACAGTCACGCCTCTCCAGACTGAAAAGGGAAGAGACTGCCAAAATCACGCACCAACCTATTCTAATTTATAAGAGTAAACAAAAATAATGAAAAAAATGGCATTTGTTACGCACATAACTATTCTGCCACTATGTTCTTATATAGGAGAGTCTGATGCAACACCCCCAACCTTCCGGTGAGCTTTAAGGGCGGCCATAATAACGGGAATAAGTGGGAAGAGGGAGTTGGGGGTGGGGAGTGGGGGAAGGAGAGAGAGAGAGGGAGAGGGAGAGGCTAGCATTTATTTAAAGAGGTAGGTGGGGGCATAATTTTGAAATTTCAAAATTTTTAAAGTGGCGATTTTTTTAAGTGGTTGTAGTACGGGAAGGCGGGATGGGAGTTGTGAGGATGATTATTTCAGAATAGTTTCTGTAGCAGACACCTAGCATCGTAGAGCATTTATGTAGGTCTCTAAGAAACCAAACCCAATATGGAAATCGAACCGCAACTTGAAACGGCCCTAAACCAGATATAAACGAATCCAGACCCAATAGTACTTGATTTCAGCTCGGTTTCAGTGGCTTCATTCGGAAAATCGAGCGGATCGGTTGTATACGCCGAACTAATCGGAAATAAACCCGAAAATTCAAAACAATAAACTAAAGAAAAACATAGGAGAAATCGAAATATTAAAGCTTTCGAAACAGTTAGGTATGATTTTCTCCAAATATTAACGGAACGGAGCGCAACTGTGATTTGCTTTCGGTTTCAGCTGGAATGAAATTTAACTGAGCCGAACCTAACTTAACTGTTTGTTCTGTTCGGGTTTGGCCTAGAGTGTCGAGTTTTTTGTTCTCACCGATGTGGGAGTATGTTAGTTCCAAGACCACTTCAGGTTGTCAATGGGTACCGTTTACTCACCCCAAAAGGCTATTTTTTCACTCCACCTCCTCCATGTACTATGCATTGACCACCTTTGAATCAAATGGTGGAAGCCATTTTTCGTCCCCATATACTGCACACTATATCTATGGATGGTGGAAGTCATATCAAATAGTTGGTTTTTTTTACACATAACACACATCTAAAAAATTGTGACTAAAATCATGCTTGAGCATGATGGAAATCATATCATTTTAGGGTGAGTTTTTTAAATGTTTGCCATGTGTAATAAAAAATCGATCGTCGTCTGGCACGCTCACAATCCATAGTGCAGAAGATGGGGACGAAAAATGACCTCTACCATTAGATTCAAAGGCGGTCAATGCATCCTAAGTGGAGGAGGTGGGGAGAAAAAGCACCCTTTCCCAATTTACAAAAATGTAAACCCATATCCCAATTCTCTTCTAATCGATATATTTATATAATACTAGTGGACATTGCACGTGCGATGCATATGAGCGCTGTTTATTTGGAGAATGAATCGTTATCATGTGAATTTCAAAAGTATTTTTTGTGTTTCGTTTTAAATTAGGCGAACTCCTATTTAAATTTCTATGTATTTAATTTATTAAACTACACTTTTATCGTAGGTACATTAGTTTACGCACCTCATACCAACTAATAGAAAATAGAGAGTTGCAATTGGGTTGTACTGAATTGTTTTCTTGTTAGGATGACATACCTCATAGCATGGATCAAAATTTTGGCCGAAGTTCCGATATTTCGACTGAAATGCATCGGTCTTGATCCCCACCAAAATTTTTGCATTTCGGCCGAAAATCCTGGACGAAATTTCAGCCAAAATCTTTTGGGCCAGGCCGAAATTTCGGTGCCCATATTTTTTTTTTCATTTTTAAACCCGAAATTATCGGCCTTCAAAATATCAGCCAATAATTTGATGATTAGGGAGTTATCGGCCGATAACTTCAAATTATCGGCTGATAAGTTGAAGGCTGATAATTATGGTTTAAAATAAAAAAAATTGTTGGCACCGAAATTTGAGGTTGTCAAAATTAGTATTGGTATCAGGTATCGGTTAATGGAGGACTGATACGAATCGGTCGATACATATCGGCCAATACGGGCCTGTATCAGCTAATGTTGACACTAATACCGAGTTAGAGGACCAAGACATTTCAAAACCAATATTTATCGGTTAACTAAAAAACCAATACGTATCATCGTTATGTATCGCTATTGGCCAGGATGTCATACCTTAAAGCCTGGATCAAAATTTAATCCTAAATCTCAATTTTTCGGCCTAAACGATTTTGAACCTGACCGAAATTTTGGGAATTATGCAGAAAAAGCCCTAACAAAATTTCAGCAAAATTCTCGTTGGTCAGGCCGAAATTTCGGTGGCCATATTATTATTACTATTTTTTTAAATCCAAAATTATCAGACTACAAAATATCAACGGAAAAATTGATGAGCTCTTACGAAATAGGCAAAAGGCAAAAATCGTAGTTAGAAATTTCCGTTTGCTTGAGCTTTTTTTATAGGTTAGTAAAGCAAAGCTTTCCATCAAACTAGGCAAAGGCCAAAATTATAGAACCGAAAATCCAAAAATAGAATTTGTTGTTTGCATTCCTCTTTTTAAAGGTTTATATATATATATATATATATATATATATATATATATATATATATATATATATATATATATATATATATATATATATATATGGAAAAGGGATCCTTCCTCCAATGGAGGACGACCACCATCCTCCAACCTTGCACATGGAGCTTTATGTGGCACCCAAAATATTGTTTTGATGCCGCATGGACCTTGGGTGCATTGCTTAGATCATCTTTGAAAAAAGAAAAATTTTAAACTCATCTCCACCGTGTATTTTTTGAATCATGAAATGTGTATCAATGAAAATCGTCAAACTTTGACTTGTGGGTTAAAATATTTCTTTTGAATTTTTTTTAAAAATATTGATCTAAAATTCTAAACTGTCCACCTGTGCTACACGTGGCACCCAAAAAGTGTTTCAAATGCCACGTGGAGCTCCACGTGGATCTTGGAGGACAGTTACCGTCCTCCATTGGAGGACCTAACCGGCTCCCTATATATATATATATATATATATATATATATATATATATATATATATATATATATATATAAGAAAATGGTTTGTATTATTTGAAAACACCAACTACGCTGTTAGAATTGAAGGTCATAATTAAAAGATATCAATCACAAAAGATTATAAGAAAATATAATTTTTCTCATATCATACAAATTAGTCGATGGCTCTCAGATTATTCAACAATTGATTACAATAGTATCAATAGTGATGCCAGTTTTACATGACCACTGAATGGGTACAGGCTCCGGCCATATGGGGGATGCCTGCTATGTATACTAGAAAATGACCCCCTAGTGATACGAATTTCAACTATAGGTCAATTGTGCCAAATACGGGGACGAAAATCAATCTCTACCAGCTATTTAGAGTCGGCCAAGTGTCTCCGAAAAGAGAGGGGGTGGGGTGAGAAGACACATTGACTCCATTTAGTACAATCATGAAGATTGTTATACATCACCAACTTTCGGACGTTGGAACTTGAGATCTTCGGTGTACAATCATACGGTCGTTTTTTTCCTATTTCATCTGATTCTCACATAAAACTTGGCCTTGTAATGAATCCCACTCTTTCACATGATGTCAACCTGTTAAGGTTACTTTTTTGAGATGTCTGCTATGTGTAATTAATTAGTTACGGTTTGATGGAACGCCTATGTATGAAGATCCATCATGTGAAAGATTGGTTCGATAAACAATCTCCATCATTTGATCCCGAAACAAATCAATGTGTTTTAGCGTCGGTGAACTCAAAACCGAACCGAGAGACCCACTGAGTTATCTTGTTGATCCCAAACCGACCCGGAACGAACGGAACTAATCTCTGCTGCCGCATCAGGACAGCTTCAGTTTTTCTCTCAATCTACAGATCGCCCGTGCAGAGTGTTAGACGGAGTTTGCATTTATTGGAACTCGGTTTGAAAAGTGTCAGGCGGCAGACGGGATAGGATTACAGAGGAACATGGTACAGTTGCTTGAAACTGTGTGATGGCGTCTGCCGGTGATAAATGAGGAAGGGTTGAAGTGATGCTAGGGGAAGGGGAAGGGGAAGGGGGTTGGCGTATTCCTGGGGATGTTAGTAACAAGGCATTATATATTCAGTGTGGGACGGATACACCACCGTACATGTGCTGCGCTGAAGTGGGAGCAGAATGTGTAACGATTATGATTAGACGGTGGATCATGAAGGTGAGGAATTGACTTGTGGTACAGACAACCCGCGAAAAAAAACAGATTCATTCTTCGATCATATATACATTCAGAGGTTATCATATATATATATTCAGAGGTGTAAACTTGACTATGTATATTTCGCGGTGTGGAGTTGGCATCTACGCCTTGTTTGGCTGTGGTGTACGATTCATGATCCACCTATCAGACGGCCAGACCTACATTCGTAGTGGCACACATCGCCATAATTGACAGTGACCATGCTGTAACATGTCGTGACAACTATTACATGCACACGATATTTTGGCCCATTGACCATAGTTTAGAAGAGATACTTGGCCTGTGAAACTTGTGGGATGGTAGGACTCCATCTTAATCATTTGATTTGAAGGTCATAATCTAGTGATCGTAGGTGAATAGATTGATACGAAACATTATTTTCATCATATTACTCAATACGATAAAAAATCCTCGGTTAATTGTACAGTTGACTATATGAAATTATACAATAGAGCTCAAGTTTTGTGCTACTTTTTTGCGTAATAGATCTTCAGATCATGACCATCAAAGCAGACTACTTAAATGTAACAAAAGCATCTAAGCCACATATTTGGACTCCCATGATATAAAGATCATAAGTCGGAAGATTCACACCAAGTTTAGACTGTAGCATATGATTAGGTGTATGATATAAGTAACTATCCGAAGGTTGGGTTCCAAGTTCCAATTGTGAAGACCGATCTCATAAAAAGTTGTCGGAAAATGAAGAACCTCCGGTGAGTAATTTCATTGACAATTCCTTAATGAAAATCACTCCAGCGGACAGTCTATATTAGCTACTCATTTTACTATCAACACTAACTTTTAAAAATTCAAAATGACATTTAACGATCAACTGTGAAATCAACGAAATGTAATCCTGCTATTCACGATCAATTGTGATTCTAATTTCATACAATCATATTATTTACCGATCATTCTTGAAATACACTCATGCTAAAGCTGAAGATGAAATGCAATCTTGCTATTCAGGAGGTCACTTTGGGGAGATTGAAGAGCTATAATAGCTGGTGGAGGGGTTTTAGGTCTCTTGCTAGAGATGCTACAACAATAGTACGCTAACAACCGACTACATTCCATGTTGTAAGTTCGATAGCAAATTTAATTCGCATCATACACCTATCATCTGGTATGCTATAATCTATGGCGTTTTGGACAGCAAATTTAATTCGCATCATACACCTATCATCTGGTATGCTATAATCTATGGCGTTTTGGATGGGAAAAAATTACAGTGACCTATTTTTTTCTTCGATTGCAAGTGCGCGAAGCTGTAGGCTCTACAGTCATTCCTTGGTTCAAAAATGGGCAGCGATTTCAGACGTACAAGGATTGGGCAATAGGGCAATGGTCAGGTCCTACCAGGTATGTGACGGCCCGACTTTTTCTCTTATATTTTAGAGGAAAGGTCACGTCGTCGGATCACTTAACATGATTCTTTCTTACAAGTGCATCATGTACAAAGCAATATATTGCGGAAGCAAATTACTAATTCTTACATGGACACATAGATGACACACATCTGATATTCATTCTTTTATCTAAAGCAGTAAAATAGACAAAAAGATATAAAAAAAAGGAAAAAAACTAATAGGTGCTTTGTATAACTTTCCACCAATGACGGCCATCCGTCATCTAAATAATGGAAAGAAAACCTATACATGTATAGTAATGAGGGTATCCAAAAATATTGTATTATTTCTTACACAAGTTTCTCTCTCAAAACATGTTTCTCTCTCTATCAGGTCTAAGGAAAGAAGTCCTCAACAGACTCTTCTCCCTCTTTCTCCTCCTTTTCCTCAGGCTGGTATGAAGGATCACCCTCGTGCTCAGGGTCCTGATCAAGGCCTGCAATTTGACATGGAGTCACGGGATGAACTATCATTTAAGCTCAGTAAGGAACTAACAATGCTAGCCCATATGTTAGTATGTCAATTCATGTTATTGATTGATAAAATACAGATCAAAACACATCTTATCTTACTTTATATCTATTCTAGCAATTTACAATATAAATTACATTTAATCATGCTAATAATCTTTATCATGCAACGGAGTCATGTTGGAGCGAGTACAAGGAATCATACTGAAACATATTTAGCTTAAACAAACTATCAAACGTAAAACAGACATATACAAGAAACCAGATTTTCAAGCTCTCGAGTTAGCAGGATCACTTGTCAAGCTCCCCAGTTAGCGGGATCACTTATTTTTTAAAAATATGCAGTCAAGCTTCCGAGTTAGCGGGATCACTTGGCTAAAAATGAAGTAAGCGTATACAAGGAATCAAGAGAAAACAAAATGTGACAATTGCATGGTATCAGGCATGTAAGAGCATTATATATATCGATCATGAGGTTATGGAATCAATACAAGGCAAGACATAAGCATATTCATGGATCGACCTCGATCCCCCTCCTGCTAACGATGAACCCTAGAAGTTTCCCTGACATAGCACCAAATGTGTACTTCTGTGGATTCAATCGTAGTTGATACTTCCTCTGCCTTTCAAACAGCTTCTGAAGGTTTACCAGATGGTCGCTTCGCTCCAGTGATTTGGCTATCATGTCGTCGACATACACTTCAATCTCTCGATGCATCATGTCATGAAACAGTCATAGCTCTCTGGTATGTTACATCGGTATTCTTCAGCCCGAATGGCATGACTCGATAGCAAAAGGTTCCCCAGGGGGTAATGAACACTGTCTTCTCGCGATCAACCTCTGCCATTTTGATCTGATTGTATCCTGAGAATCCATCCATAAAAGAAAGCATCCCGTGCTTAGCTGTGTTATCAACCAAGATGTCGATGTGTGGTAATGGAAAATAGTCCTTTGGGCTCGCTTTGTTCAAATTGTGAAAATTGATACCCTTGCGGACATTTCCGTCCTTCTTCGGCACAGGTACGATATTGGTTAGTCATTGCGGGTATTTGGATACCATGAGAAACCCCTCATCATACTGCTTGATGACCTCGTCTTTGACTTTCAACATCCACTCGGGTCGGAGATGTCTCAGCTTCTGTTTGACTGGCTTCATATCAGGGTAGAGGGGCAACTCATGCTCG
This sequence comes from Chloranthus sessilifolius, assembly GCA_021018995.1. Lineage (NCBI taxonomy): Eukaryota > Viridiplantae > Streptophyta > Magnoliopsida > Chloranthales > Chloranthaceae > Chloranthus > Chloranthus sessilifolius. Next base: position 37,691,217 of record CM037597.1, on the reverse strand, counting down.
ACCAAATCAGTATCCAGACTAGGCATGTCCTTATACGATCAGGCAAAAACGTCTTGGTATGACCGAAGGAAGTCGATCATGCTTTTTCTTTCCTCAGGAGACAGTGACATTTTGATTTTGGTTATCCTGGGAACCTCCTCAGTTCCTAGATTGACGTCTTCGGTCTCTTCGACAATGGGAGTAGGGCCATACTCAAAGTCGACAAATCAGTCAAGGAGCTCATTGGGGAGCTCCTCGAAGGGGACATCCTTGTCCAGACTTGTGATCCCTACCTCTTCTTGTATTTCCATAGGGACGGGGTCGATTTCACGTGGGACAGGCATTTTGATTAAGGCATTCTTTTGTGGGACATTTTTTGAAATTTTAAATGACAATATTTTTGGACTTTAGATTTTTTCGATGTTTTTGGGATTTTGTGTTTTTTTCATGTTTTTGAGATTTTATATTTTTTCCATGTTTTTGAGATTTTTGTTTTCTTCGGAGACGGACCCTTGGCAAGGCGGGTTTCTATATACACAAGGTATTGTTTGCCAAGGGCTTCTCTTACTTTTTATAGGTTATTTTTTTTTTTGGAAACGGGTGTCAAATATTAGGTCACTCCCCACTTCCAGGGTTTGGGGCAAAGATGCCCAGTTGCATACCTGAGGGGCCGCTTCTTTACCTGTTGGGATGGAGGGTGCTGACTAATATGGCTCATTGGAGTCAGCCTCCATCATATTGATCCCCATTTCATTTGAGATCATGTCCTCAAACGATAACTCGGTTTTATGGTGATTCACCATAGGGGGGATTTGTTCAGGTACTGACCGTCGTTCCTCGAAAAGGGACAACGCGGCCAAATCTATCTCCAAGCTGGGAAGGGAGATCTGGGGATTGGTGGGATGGATTGGGGCTGTGGGTTTGTGTGGGGTCAAATGGGTTACCCCGTTTCGATCAATCTTTACGACCCCTACGATGATAAAGGAATCCATGATGTGCGGCCTAGGGCGAGGTTTCTCTTCTATGTTGATTCCTCGAGCTCTTGCAGCCGCGACGACCCTGACTTTCTCTTTGGCCTCTCGAACCTCTTGTTCTGTGGGCTTGTATCCTAACCCGAATCGGACTTTCTACCCCTTGGCGACAACTGACTCTTTTCTTCCTTGTAATCTGGGTCTCAGACCCCTTCCTTTATGATAACCCCACTTTTGGAGCATTGCCACTGCCGCTACCATACCGCCTCCTGTTTTAGGCATGATGCCCTTAATGGGTTCTGGGAGTATGGCTGATACCTCATATTCGAAACTGTGAAGGTCGATATCCTTAGCGGTGTGCGATATATCTAACATATTGGGTCTTTCGATGCTATTGGCAGCCTTTTCTTTCTCACTGTGACCCTCCCCGACAATTGTAACGATCTTGTGCCCAGACACAAACTTGAATTTCTGGTGCAAGGTGGAAGGTATAGCTCCGACCTCATGCAGCCATGGGCTCCCCAATAATAGATTAAATGAGGATTTGATATCCATGACTTGAAACAAGATGGAAAAGGTCATTGGCCCTATCAACAGCTCGAGATCAACTTCTCCCATTATTTCTCTCCTGCTATTGTCAAACCCTCTAGCGCTGGTTCTAGTGGGCCTTAACATGCACGGATCAACCCCGATCTTGGTGGCGATTCTTAACGGGCATATATTCAATGTAGACCCATTATCAATTAGTACTAAGGGGATTACCATATTTTCAGACTCAACTGTTATATTTAAAGACTTCGAGTGGCTACCCCCTTCTTCCGGCAAGTCAGCATCAGAAAATGAAATGGCATTTGGAGCCATCACTTGCCCAATTATCTGTCTGACTTCATTTGGGCTAACTTGGAGTGATACATGCACATTTTTTAACGTCCCCTTTAATGCTTGAAAATGGAGTGGGGGCGTCATCAACAGATCCCAAATGGTGATATGGGCGGGCATTCTTCTTTGTTGAGTCTTTAATATATATTCCCGACTCATTTTTTCAAAAGGATTTACAGCACTGCCTTTCTTCCCCTCTGGTTGGGCCTGTGGTGCTGCCGGTGCCTCTGGCTGCTTCGATATCCTCCTGACCTGGTGACAAAGTTCACTGCCCCTTCTCCGCTGCTGCTGTCGGTGTTGACATCTGTTTGTTTGTAGCTTAACGGGACCTGATGAGGATCATAGGTTGGTCCCGAGAGCTGGAAAGGTATGGTTGTCAGTTCTTGAGGTACTTGTACTATCGACTCAGGAGGTGTGGGCAATACTTGATTCACCTTGGTAGTAGCAGGTTGGGTGGAAAGACTGGACCAAATGGTGGTGGTGAAGCTTGAGGGTGGTGTCATTGGAGGGAAGGAGGTAAAAGTAGGCCATTGAAAGCTGGTGGGTGCTGGCGACAGATGGGGGGCTGATGGGCGGTTGGGTGATTGGTGGGGGTTGTGGTGTATGGTTGGTATGCATTGATATTTACATAATTGATGGGTGTGGTGGATGGAAAGTATGCCCGGAGATCCAAGGGTTCAAATTGCGGGGTTGGGTTGGGAAAATATTATGACAAATTTAGGGGTTCAATTACCCCTACGTTCCCCTCTTCTATGTTTCTTGACAAAGGTGCTACATAACTCTCCCGATCACTGATATAATTAGATGGGTCAAATTCAAACTCCTCATCATTTATCATTCCGACAGTGGGTCTGGGATCTGCTCCTCCAGTGGGATGTGGGGGTAGTGGCACTTTGTGAATATTAGCATGCTGAGAGGGTGTAGAGGGAATGATTTTCCCGGCATCGATCAAATGTTGGATGGCGTGCTTCAATGGGAAGCAGCGATCAGTAGGGTGACCCGGACCTTGATGAAAATTATAGTGGGTATTTGGGTCATAATTCCTTGGGATCGGGTGAGGAGGAGGTTGTGGTTGGCGGATAGCCACTAATCCCTTTTCTACTAACAGGGGTAAAAGTACACTCAATGATTGCCCCAAAGGTGTGAAGACTCGGTCGTAGCGGGCACTCCTTTATTTTGGGTCATTTGCATTCCTTGCCCATTCCCCATTCTGTGCGTTTGCTCAGGCCTAGCGGGTGCTAGGGGGCAGCCAGAAATTGAAACGGGGTTGTATTATTATTGGGCCGGGTATTAACTATATTCTGGACATCGCCCCTTGTTCTCTTCTCGTTCCTTTGCTCTGAACGACATATTCTTATTCAGACGCCCTTCCCTGATGGCGTCCTCGCATCGATTAACATTTCTCACCAAATCAGCAAAGCTGGTCTGCTGCTGATATACCAAAAAGTCTGAAATCACTGGCAGAGTGTTCTTTGAAATCATCCCTATTTGTTCATCATCAGGTATTCTGTTCCTGACCTGAGCTGCCAATGCTCTCCATCGCCCCAAGTAGTCGCTGAAGGTCTCGTTCTGGTTTTGCTTTAAACGGGCCAAGTTGAACTTATGCGGCTCGATGTCTTTATTGTAGACATACTGTTCTTGAAAGAGATGCGTCAAGTCCCTCCACGTTTTCATCATTGACGGTTCTAAATATGTGAACCATCTTAACGTCGGCCCGGTCAGACTCTTTTGAAAGACTTTTATTAGCAGTCTTTCGTCATCCCCGTATTGGCACATGTCCCCACAGTAGGACTTCAGGTGTGCAATAGGATTGTCAGTACCATTATATTTGTTGAAGGCTGGCATTTTAAATTTGGGGGGCAGGGGGACCTCAACGAAAAGACATAAGTCTGTGAAGTCCGTAGCATGGATTTCAGCAGCACCCATTTTCATCAGCTGCTTTTGTATTTTGTCTAACTGTTCTTTTAGCTGTTCCGACTCTTTTGATACAGGGGTCGCTTTCTCAGCCGTCAGTTGGACTTCACTCTGGGCCACCAGAGGGGTGGGCAATTATGGGAGGAGGGTTGAGGCTGGTCATAGCCCCAGCATAGGCCCCGCTATTTCTAATCTCGTCCACTTCATACTGCTGGTCGGCATAGTGTGCAGCAAGGGCGGGATTTTCTTATTGTTGTTGCATGGGTTGGATGGGAATGACATGAGTGGGGGTTGGGTGAGCCCATTAGGTGTGAGGAAAGATTTGTTGGGTGATGGGAATTTGGTTTTGAGGTGGGGCCTGATAGGACCATTGGGTATGGGGGAAGGTTTGGAGATGGCCTTGGGGTGTGGGGCCATGAGAGAATTGGGTTTGAGGTATGGCATGGGTTTGACCCGACTGTGAAGGTTGGGTTAAATGTTGGGGGTATTGTGGAAGGTATGAGTGTGGGGTTTGGGTTTGGGCCATGAACCCTTGGCCATTTTGGGCCACAGGCCATTGATAGGTTTGGGCCATGGACCCTTGGTAGGTTTGGGTCACGGGCCCTTGGTGGGTGTTGGCTAGTGGGCCTGGGTAGGTATGGGCCAAGGGCCCTTGAGGGGTTTAGCCCAATGGGCCTTGATGGGTCTGGGCCATGGGTCATTGATGGGTCAGGCCCAATGGGCCTTGATGGTTCTGGCTGAGTGGACCTTGATGGGTCTAGGCCATGGGCCCTTGGTGGGTTTGGCCCAATGGGCATTGATGGGTCTGGCCGAGTGGGCCTTGATGGGTTTGGGCCATGGGCCCTGGGTAGGTTTGGGTGGTGGGGTATTAGGTCATGGGCCCCTGGGATATGTGAGAAAAGGGGTTTGGGTCAATGGGCCTTGGGGTAAGTGGATAATGGGGGTTTGGGCGGTGTGGATTGTGGGGGGTTGATGGGGGTCATGGGGGAGTGAGGCATGGAGATTGGCTAGGGTGTGAGACGGGTTTAGGGACATGGGGTGTGAAGGAGGAGGGGGGGTGTTTTGAGAAACCTTCCACATGGAATAGGCTTGGAATATCTCCTCCATCATGGTCGTGGAGGGAGGGTTGGATAGAGATGGGAGATTTAAGGGATGATGGGGTATAGATGGGATGGAGGTGGCGGGAAAATTGGGTATGGCCCTGGTATAATCGGGCATGACCATGGTAGGTGGGGGAGTATGGGGTGGATGAGGGGATGTATTGGGTATATTTTGGGATGATGGGGGGCATGATGAGGAGGGATGAGGAAAGTTGGGCATGGCCCCGGTAAAAATGGGCATGACCCGAATGGATGAGGGATTTTGCGGGGGGGCGGATAGGGTGGAAGTGGTGTATGTGAATGTGGGTGGATCGGGTCTATAGGGGAATGATGGGAATTGGGGCATGGATGTGGATTGGAAAAATGGGTTTGGGTTTGGCATGGGCATGGTTTGGGCAAAAGATGGAGAATGGGATATTTTGGGGGGTAATAGTTGGGAATATGGGGGCGCCGAATGGGCCGGTGACGGTAAAGGGGGGTTGGGTGAGGGGGATGGTTGAAAGAACTTCTCCCGAATGGGAGTAAGTTGGAGAATGTGGCGGGGATAAGTCGGGATTCGCGTAAGCCTAGTCCATTACCCACGACATTCTACAGGAACGGATTGGGTAAGAGTGCCTTGGGTAAGGCCCAAAAGTCCTCCTCCTTCTTCCCTTGCGGGACGGCGGAGGGCAAGATGATGCCATTGTGCCAGCACCACAAACCCCCTTTTTTTTTAGTTTTTGATTTATTATATATATATATATATTAAATTTTTTGAAAGAGTTTTTTAGAAAATAAAGGTTCTGAGGCCTTGGAACTCCCTTTTGGGTGACCCTAGTACTCTAATTCAAGACCCGTCGCGACGATTCCGACGCACTTCGGAAGAATCGAAGGAGAACCTTTGATCTATTGAAGGCATGAAAATCGAGGCAAACAGCCCGATCCCCCGAGATGAGCCAAAAAGAAGTTGCCTTCTTTTAATCGGCGGGGGCGTATTGGGTGTCGGAGATGGCGGGGCCCAAACAAGGCACTAAGCACACTAATCGGGGAACTCGGGATGTGAGAAGGGCCAAGGATTCGGGATGGTGGGCTGATAAACAGGCCTAGCACAACTAATACATGCGCCCAGGTTGTAGGGGACCCCTTTTACACTGATGCAACTATTAGTTGCGCCAAGGTAAAAGTTTGGATTTTAAAGCTGGCGCAACTAATAGTTGCGCCAGTTATAAATTCCCAATTTTTGCACTGGCGCAACTAATACTTGCGTCAAGCAAAAATGGGGTTCTAGAATGTTATGACAGTAGCAACAGCAGCCCAAAATGAGTCTCTTTTTTGGGTTATGTGGAAGCTGGGCTTCCGGGAACTGAGCAATTTTTCAATGATCGATCTACTCCTCACCGCACCTAAAGGGTTTGAGTCCGGTATAACTCACTAGCGTGCTCCCCCAAGGGTTTTAAGCTTCAGAATGGGAACCCACCCAATATACCTTCGGCACAAGCGCCTTCTGAGATACTAGGTGGGCTGGGACTTTTCTGGATCATCACCACTAAGGGCTGCCGCCATACTAAGACCCGGGTGTTTGTGTGTTTGCCTAATCCCAACCCTTTTTAAAATCTTGCCCGTAAAAATAAATTAATTAAGCTCCTTAACTTGGTTCAATTTTAATTTTTTTTAAAGCTTTTCTCTTTTTTTTTTTGGAAGTTTTCTTTAGTTTAAAGACCGGGGGTGATTATCCCGTGCTGCCACTACGGGCCAACGTCCACTGATGGAATATGAGTGCACAAGTAGGCCCGCCAATCGGCTAAGGTACTTTAAATGACGGAAATTTAAAGGAATTGAAAGACAAAGCTCAAGTAAGCTCGCCAATCGGCTAAAGTACTAAAATGACGAAAAAGTAAGAAAAATAAAGGACAAATGTGCAAGTAAGCCCGCCGATCGGCTAAGGCATGTAAATAACGTAAAAGTAGGGGTAAGTAAAATGACTTAATCGAAGAGGCGAGTAAAAATAAAATAAAAACAGCAATAAAAGGTTAGTAAAAATCAAAAATAAAAAGGCCAAGTTCAAGGGGAAGCTCTACAAGCTAGTCCCCAGCAGAGTCGCTATTTGTGCAACCGTGGGAATCGAGACGATCTCGTGGCGACGATACGCTCTCTAATGAAAATATGGAGTCGCCACCCGGAGCTTTCGGTGTCCCGGGATACCTAGTTCATTTTTATGAGCACCGAAGAGTTAAAAATATGACTCTGAATCCGGTCTATACCAAAGGCTCTTGGGTAGGGGCTTCGGTTATCGATCGGGAAGGTGTTAGGCACCCGATCAACCCGCTTAACGCGGTCTCTACTTATGGCAAAAAATAAAATGAAACAAAAGAAAAGAAAATGGCTTCCTCTTGCCCAAATGGGCCTCCAATCCTATTTGCGCCCCTCCATTCCTACCGAACATTCGACAGCGTAACGACACAAATAAGAGGGTAGGGAATGCCGAAAAGAAATAGGAGAGGAAAGGGGAGAGCCGGAGCCCTCGGGCCCTTGTAGCACTGTAGAGGAGCCTTGCGTGGCTTGCTTTGATGAGCTTTTAAAAGCTTGAATGGTGAAAAAAGGGGTTTTAACCACTAAGGCTTACTAGCTAAGAGATGGAGAAGAGAGGCTAGGGGATCACACACACCTAGGCTAAAGGTTTTAGATGTAAAAGCAAGCTTGGGGAGGGTTTTTTGGGTTCTGAAATTTAGGTGAAAATAGTGCACCAAAAGGAGGAAGAACTTCTCACTTGGAGCTCTTTCTCTCTTAAGTAAAATTCTCAACCCCTAAACCAAGGGGTGGGGGGCTCTATTTATAGGAGATGGGTGGATTAGGAGGGTGTTTAGAGGCTAACAAGGTTAAGAATTAGGTAATTTAATATCTAAGGTTTCCTAGGATTTTTGGAGCCTTGAAGAGTGTGAAAAGGTCCTCCAATGGTGGATGATGGGGTGAGGCCTTAAGCCACTTAAAGGGGTGCAAATAGGTTTCAAAAGGGTGCAACAGAGCTAGCAAAACGCACCCCAAAGGTCAAGGTGGTCAACAAGTCAAACCCCAAATATAAATTTTGGGGCAAAATCCAACAGTCACTGTAATAGTTGCGCCAGGCAAATGCACAGTAAAACAGTGCAGACTAGTGCTGGAAGTTGGCTCGCGAGGGTGGAGCCCACATTTGAATCTGGCGCAACTATTAGTTGCGCCAGGCTTATAAATAGGGGGGATTGGCCTGGCACAACTATTAGTTGCGCCAGGCAAAGTTTATTACTGGCGCAACTATTAGTTGCGCCAAATCCCTAGGGGGGCCCACTTGACTTTATCTTCCTACCCTCCGGACCTGGTTTGCCATATCTTTTGATGTATACCTCCGATTGGGGCGATTCTTGGACCGTCGAAAAGCTGACGACCTCTACTTTTCAATGGTATAGGACTCGATCGCCGTAGAGAGCCATAGCCAATTTCGGTGCACCCCTTCTCATCCATTATCTGGGAAGGTTAGGTTTGGGGTTTGGAAGGGATTCTAAGGGTCGGGATTGATTTCTAAAGGTTCGAGGTAGGTTCCTAAGGGATCTAGGGTGATTCCTAAAGGTTTGAGGTGATTCCTAAGGGTTCCATACATGCCATCAAAAGCTCAGAATTGCACCTCTCTCGAAAGGTATTTCGATCGGGCCTTGGGCCAAATTTGGGTGTCTACATTAGGTAAGCTTTGAGATACTTTTAAGTTATTGCATGATGTCGCATACTTGAGGTATATATGTGCATGATGTTCTCGCATACTTGATTTTATACATGGTCTCGTCTTGATATTCGCTTGCTTTGGGTTGAGTCAAGTGACCCTGCTAACTTAGCCCAGGGGCTTGACCAGTCTCGTGTCAAGTGACCTTGCTAACATAGCTTAAGGGCTTGACTTCTTAAGTCAAGTGACCCTATTAACCTTGCTCAGGGGCTTAATATTTCGGTCCAAGTGATCCCGCTAACTCGAGAGCTTGATTTTCTCGGTCTAAGTGATCTCGCTAACTCGGAGCTTGATTTTCTCGGTCCAAGTGATCCCGCTAACTCGGGAGCTTGATTTTCTCGGTCTAAGTGATCCCGCTAACTCGAGAGCTTGACAAGTGATCCCACTACTCGGGAGCTTGATTTTCTTGTCCGAGTACATATCTTGTTTCAGCATGATTCCTTGATATTATCTCGCATGATTTCCTTGTCAGTACTCGTATTTGGTCAACATGAATCTGTCAGCATTGTTAACATGATACAATAATTTCATGAATTAGTGCTTGTCTGTGATATACTGCTAGAATATATTAATGCTAGAATAGACATAATATAAGATGACATGTGCTTCGTTTTATTTTATATCTAGACATGAATTGATAAGCTCTCATATAAATTAGCATTTTAATTGTCCCTGCTGAGCTTTGATGATAGCTCATCCTACGACTTTATGTCTTGGCTGCAGATATTGCTCAGGACCCTCATCACGAGGCTGATCCTACCTACCAGTCTGAGGAGGAGGATGAGGAGGAAGGTTCTACTGAGGACTTCTTTCCTTGAGAGGTTTGAGAGAGAGAGAGATTTGTTTTTAAATATTAAATATGTATAAACAGTAGTGTGGTTTAAGATAGTTTACTACTTCAGGTATAGGTTTCTGTTTATATTCCTGTTCAGTTTGCTGCTTTAGATAAATGAATGAATATCAGTTGTTGCTATATTTGTACGTATCAGAGTTAATTCAATTCACTTCCGCATATGTAACACTTTATATACGATGCCCTTGTATGACAGGATCAATGTAGGTGATCCAACGACGCGACCTTTCCCATTTATGAGAAGGGGAAAAGTCGAGCTGTCACTTTTGACCTTGTAGGTTAAATCGGAAATCGTTAATCTCACAGGTTCCGCAACCCCAGTTTCCGTGTCAATCCCTTTTCACTTAAACTTCTTTGTTGGGTATATTGGCTTAAAATTTTTTCCCAACAGTCCTCTTTACCTCATTTTTTTTATAATTTTAAAAAGGGAGCCATTACTTGCACTTGGAAAGTTGGCGCTTGTACTGAATTTAAAAGAAAGACTTGCAAATTTGGCGACCTATGCTATGTGAAAATATCATCTAAGCTATTTGATTTGAAAGTCATGCCTTAAAGATATTAACTGCAAAATATTAACACGAAATATACTCTTCATCATTTTATTAAATGTAGTCAAAGGTTATTTCTCATTCAACAGTTGACCACAATAGACAATATGCAAAGTATCTTGTTTTGCTCTAATCTTATGGAATAGAGATCTATAGATCCTAAAGGGAAGAGAAGATAGTGGAAGCAGACGTTATCGGCAGTTACTCAACTCGGTTGATTTGGTGTGCTTTTCCTTTTATAAGTTCTTCTTTTAGGGCTCTTTAGAAATAGAGGATTAGGGCTTAGTGTCATTTCATAGCAAGCAAGAAGAATGATGGGAGCAAGGTGAACTTTGGGTTTTATAACGGTGGGTACTTTCGTAATTTCATTACTTACCTTAAAGGGCATGTTGGAGATTTCACCTTGCAAGTTAAATCGGGAATCGTTAATCTCACAGGTTCCGCAACCCCAGTTTCCGTGTCAATCCCTTTTCACTTAAGCATCTTTGTTGGGTATATTGACCTAAAGCTTTTTCCCTGCAGTCCTCTTTACCTAATTTTTTCATAATTTTAAAAAGGGAGCCATTACTTGCACTGAGAAAGTTGGTGCTTGCACCGAATTTAAAAGAAAGACTTGCAAATTTGGTAACCTATGCTATGTGAAAACATCATCTAAGCTATTTGATTTGAAAGCCATGCCTTAAAGATATTAACTGCAAAATATTAGCACGAAATATACTCTTCATCATTTTATTAAATGTAGTCAAAGGTTATTTCTCATTCAACAGTTGGCCATAATAGATCATATGAGAAGTATCTTGTTTTGCTCTAATCTTATGGAATAGAGATCTATATATCATAAAAGGAAGAGAAGATAGTGGGAGCAGACGCTATCGGTAGTTACTCAACTTGGTTGATTTGGTGTGCTTTTCCTTTTATAAGTTATTCTTTTAGGCCTTTTTAGAAATAGAGGATTAGGGCTTAGTATCATTTCACAGCAAGCAAGAAGAACGATGGGAGCAAGGTGAACTTTGGGTTTTATAACGGTGGGTACTTTCATAATTTCATTACTTACCTTAAAGGGCATGTTGGAGATTTCACCTTACAGGTTAAATCGGGAATCGTTAATCTCACAGGTTCCGCAACCCCAGTTTCCGTGTTAATCCCTTTTCACTTAAACATCTTCGTTGGGTATATTGACCTAAAACTTTTTCCCGACAATCCTCTTTACCTAATTTTTCCATAATTTTAAAAATGGAGCCATTACTTGCACTCGGAAAGTTGGCAGTTGCACCGAATCTAAAAGAAAGACTTGCAAATTTGGCGACCTATGCTATGTGAAAGCATCATTTAAGCTATTTGATTTGAAAGTCATGCCTTAACGATATTAACTGTAAAATATTAGCACGAAATATACTCTTCATCATTTTATTAAATGCAGTCAAAGATTATTTCTCATTCAACAGTTAACCACAATAGATCATATGAGAAGTATCTTGTTTTGCTCTAATCTTATGGAATAGAGATCTATAGATCATAAACTTCAAATCAGACAGCCTAAATTGTGTTTTTGCATGATATGTGACACTAAAATACCAAGTCTTTCTTTAACTTTGGTGCAAGGGCCAATTTTTTGGGTGCAAGTAATGGCTCCCTTTTAAAAACCAAACTTTAAGGGTTTTGAAATCCAACTGGCACCTCCACGTCCCAACTTTCAAGACTAAAAATAAAAATAAAAATCAGAGAGAGAGGTTACCTCTCGTTCCAATAAAAAAATAAAAATTATCCGCCGATAATTTCAGGGTTTAGGATTTTGGCCCATAATTATGTACCATCTTATTTCAAAATTTGGGGGATAATTTTGTAATTTTGGAAGAGGTCTAGGATTTTGATCCATGCATGGGACAACCTACTAAGTGTTAATTTATAACTTCTATTTGTTATAGCCTATACTTTAAGTAAAGAAAAGATGTGAGTACGAATAAAGAAATAAAAGAGAAGACAAAGAAGTATGATTGGATCCAGAAATAAGATGGTACTAAAAGCTACCTACCCAACAAACCTGCATGCCCCATACTTTGCATCAATCACCAGACAAGAAAACAAAAGAGGAAATGGTTGAATATGGATCTGATTCTCATCTTCACAAAATTGAAGGGTAAGAGGGTACCTCGGTTTTTTAAGTTTTTATTTATTTGTTTTATGGGCTGTCCCATCTAGACTTAAAAAGATTGGCATAGGCCCTCAAAAGACCGAATCTCTCTTTAGATCATCGCATGCAAATCATATGGCTTTAAATATAACTTTTAATCACCTTTTGAAATGTGTACAGCATGAAATAAAAAATTAACCATCCCATGTGGCATGATTAGGTGCCCCCAACGACTCAAAGCGCACTGAATCTCTAAGTTCACTCACCTTGAAACTCATTAACTATTTTGAATTTGATAATGCATATCATTTTTCAACCCAATCTTCCATATGATGCTTCTTGAGGTCATGCTTTGGCCATCTACAGTCAGTATTTGATTTCATATATATCCATTCTAAAAAAATGATCCTAACATCAAACTCAAATAAGGTCATTTTTAGGGATTTTATACCACATGAAATAAAAAAACCTATCGTCTCATGACACGCCCATAATCTTAAGATTCATTATGTGAATGATTGGAAAGGAAAATAATCAGGACCATCGGATTCAAATCAGTCAATAGGTTTCTGCGTGGGTGAACTTAAAGATTAAGTGAGTGGATTTAAATGTACTCATTTTTTAAAGAGGTTCTGAACTATGCACCCGAGTGTGGAGAAATCTATTTCTATACACCCATTGTCAGCTATGCATGATGTAGCACCCATCATGAGCATCCGTTGACCAAGAAAGTTCAAGAAGTTCCACAGAAAAAATTGGGCAATATCCGATGCATATTGACCGTTAAAGATGTGGGCAAAGTACAACAAAATCAATGCACCATATTTTTGGGGTGATAGGTATATTTTTTTTTCAAACCACACGTGCTATGGCTAATTAGCCAAAACAACAATGTTTTTGGATTGATCATGCCATGTGGCATGTGAAAGTGTCACCGGGTGCACCGGTCATCCTGTGCGGCCGAGTGTATTCTCCTCAATGCCTTTTTTAAAATTGCAAGATTAATGTGTCAACCATGATGTGAAGTCACAGTCAACTGTGTAAGGAATCACGGTCTATCGTGCTTCCTTACATGGTAATGGTACTTCACATCATGGTTGGCATATTAATGTAAACAAAATAATTTAAGTTAAGAATAATTTACTCTATTAGTTTTACAATTTGCTTATTAATTATTTTTCTAATAGTGTTAAATTTATCATATAGTTTTAAGGTTTTATTAATTTTATAAAATCTATTATTCTACAATGTTAAAAAAACAATTAATGTTATAGAAATAATTTAGAGAAAAATTACAAGCAATACCATATCAATCATATCAGCAGAGTTGACCCAATCAAGGTATCAAATATTGGCCAATACCAATATGTATCGGTGATACATATCGGTTTTCTAGCCAACCGATTGGTTTCGGCTACAATATTGTATTGGTATTTGCCTTGATATTGGTTTCCGAATCTGTTGACATGGGTTTGTATCAGCCGATAATTCTCTCTCTCTCTCTCTCTCTCTCTCTCTTAATCTGGGTGGATATGTATTGATATCGGCTGATACGTATCAGTCCTGAGGACTGATACTCGATACCGATCCCCACATTGACACTGTGGACCCAAAATAGACCCTATATGGCCGATGTAACATGATATGGACTCGAGGTTTGACCACTTTAGTCCGATTTAGACCCCAACCAAATAGCCCAGCAGTCATCTCCAAATCCATGTGGTACAGCTGGAGTTAAAATATCTATGGCAAAAAATCTTGTGACGCAAACATTAGGCTCAATTCTGATTTTCAAGTCACATTTTAGGATTTTTTTTGGGGGGCAATCGTGTGAATGAGAGGCTGATGGTTGAGTTAACAGCTCGAGCAGAATCGCCAAACCTGGAAAAAATGCTATTTTAGGGTGCTAGAGTCCAAAAATGCCCTCCAGTAGATTCGCCAACTCACCTTTCAAAATGGTGAGCAGTGCTCACTATAGATAGTGAGTAGTGTAGCATTTGTTGTTTATTTTTTAATAATTTTTAAGAGTTTTGCTTTCCCTCTTTCACCAATCCTCTTTTAGGTTTTGTTTTTCCTCTCCCGCCAATCTTCTCTCCTACATCTCTTTTTCCGACTGGTGAGTAATTTTTTTTTTGCCTATATTTTTTAGGGTTTAGGATATTTTAGGGTTTAAGATATGTGTTGCTGAAGGTTTTTAATTTGTTACAGCTTTTTTTTTTTCCTTATTTTTATTTTCTATGTTTTTTATATTATTATTTTTTGTGTATTTAGCTCACAAATATATTCATTTTTGGTGTATTTTGCACAGATATATTCATTTATACAATTTATTTTAGTAGGATTTTGTGAATAAAAAGTGTAAAAAATCCATGAAATGGGTTTTGAGTATCATTTTAAGTGCTCTGTGTTAGAGTAAGAAAAACTCAATTTTCATATCAATCAAAGAGGAAACCCATTTTTAATATAAGCTTTGGTTCTATGGTTATAAAAAGAAACCCAAAAGAATGAAGAAAAGAAAGACACATTTTTACAGCAATCTATGTGGTAAAACCCATGATTTTTGTGTTATGGGAGTAAAGAGTGGCAAACCCATGAATCCTTATTTATTTTGAGACCCATTGTTGTGGTTTTGGTTCATTATCTGAGGTGGAAGTTGCTTCATTGGTGGTGGTTAATTCCCGTTTTCCAGATAGAAGAGGTGGGTTATTACTTATTTCTTTTACACTCTTCTGGGTTAGATTTTCCTTGAGCTTTGGATTCTTTATTGAGTTATTTCACTGAAGAACTATTTTGTGTATTCAATTTGTTGAGGTATTGAACCTCTGCGTTTATATATGCTTGAATGATGTCGCCAATTTTGTGGTATTATCTTATTTTCTAACCTTAGACTGCACAATGAGAACCTATGCTTCTATGTGTAGATCTAATCGTTCATTTTAGTTGATTTCGTTGTTGCAATAACTTGGGATGTTGAATTTAAAAGAAGGTTTTTTTAGGACAAAAAGCTATGTACTAGCTACAAAATTTAATAGTCGGTATTAGTAATTATGCTGAACTTTGGTTAGTACCTATGGCTGTTGCTTCTTGTCGATTCCTTATTTTTACTTTAGTTAAACCTAAAATCAATTGCAAAGCTTTTTTTGAGACCATATTTTTTTAAGAGCATTAATCTTAAAAGTAAACTCAGTGTCTTTTTTTTTTTTTTTTTGGAAGAATAAGCGGGGTTGGAGGGTTCCCTACCCTTTCATTAAAATAAAAGAAGATTTCAAATGAAAAAATTAGAGTAGAGATATCCTTTTACAAGACTGAAGAAAACAGGATACTCATTACTACTCCATTGGACGATAGTGCTAGCATTAGCCCCGTTTCAATCAAGGTAATCAGTACTTCTGAGCATGCTGAAATTGAAGGCAATGAAATTTTTTATTCAAGTACTTTCATGAGGTTTTCTCTACTCTGTAATGTGTTCCACAGAGAGCAGGTTAAATGTAGTATTCTTTTCGGGCTAAATTTCAATGGGTTTTTGGGTTGGGCGTTCTGTCCCGTCCGGCTCAGTTATTCTCCCTTTATGAGTTTTGCTAAACAGAGCCAAGATCTTTGAAGAGGTTTCCTCTACACCTGCAGGGCCGGCCCTGACATTTTAGGGGCTCAAGACGAGTTTCTAAAATGGGGCCTTTGTTTCATATTACTTTATAATATATAAAAAATTCGCCATAATTTATTTTTTATTCATATTCTATTTTACTATATATAATTTGAAAATGTAACTAAGAATTTAATACAAATACACACATACAAATAAAATAATACTCATATTCCATCACTCACATACACACACATACCAAGAAAAGCACCACAATGCGTGACCTTGAAAATTATTTTGACACATTTGTTTTAGAAAAATAAAGAGTTAAATATAAAAAAATAGTATATCTAAGAGGTAAAAAGCTAAAACTTCAGCTTAATTTTTTATTGTTGAACTGGTTCCGAATCACAAGTGAAGTCAAAGTATAGGTTATTAAAGAAGCGGTGAGTTTGATAAAACACACAACTATTTAAAAGAATTCCTATAATTACTATGCAAAGTGCTATATGAGAGAATGTATGTAAAGCAAGGAAAGGAAGAACATAATATAGGAAAATTCTATCTGCTTTAATATTACAATTGGCCTTAGGCTGAAATATTATAACTGTGACAGCCCGGATTTCGACACTCCGAAACTTGTGCCATCGGCACGATCATCTTGACCATGCCCATTGGCTAAACACGGAACACTGATATATCAAGCAATAGAAATGAACTGAAAATGATAACCATAACTGCGAAAATGATTCACTATTTAAATATTGCTCAAAAGGCGGTTCTACCTTCATGCCTCTGCATGAATGGAGAACCGATCCGAACCATCGATGATAGCTGATCATCAAGGATGGTTCGCTCAAAAGAATAATCCTAACATTTAATCACATTGTTTACAAAACTAGGCTTGACATACCAAGCCGTAACAATAAGCTCACAAAACTTTCAAAGCTGCACAACGGAGTCCTCTAGAAGAAGTCCTCAGGAGGTGTGTCACGGGGTCGCAGTTCCGCAACCTCAGTCCCGTGTGGCACCTAACGCACGCTTCGCTAGGTCAGCCTACTTCTGATACCAACAGTCACAGGGGCGTCCTTCGACGCGCTTTTAACCCGCGCGGTGCTTCGCTATCGCGTGCAATGAAGCCAACCCATCTACACATCAGCTATGATACCACCCACCTAGAGGACGGGAACTCCCCCAATGTGGTTACCTCTGTTTCACGGCCTACCACCCAGCTCATCGTGCCCTTACGACACGCCATCTGCACCACTGTGCTAAACTTGGCCTGCTCAAGCTTCACCACAATGCCTTTGCACTAGTACCTCACTCGCTACCAGAACCAAGCCTGACCTTGTGCCTCGTGTTCGCGTGCCCAACTGAGTCCCACGCAACTTGCCTTCGTGTGCGTTCCGAATTACTAGCACACGTTCATCCTTAGCCCACATGCTGTCGTGCTCAACTGAGTCCCACCCAGCGCTGCTGTTCTCCTCGCGAGGTTGTCCAGCCTTATGCACTGCGACGCGTAGTCCGGGGCCATACTTCAACCTCACCCGGGTTCCACACGGCATCGCTGCGTCGACGTCCTAGACCCACCCTTTCAGGCCTAGAAGACACTTGCGCCCCCTCTGGCAACGCAAGGCCCCGTGTGCGGGGGAATAACTCTTAAGCTCCCTTCCCCTATATAAGGGTAAAATAGTCATTTAGTCAGAATGGCAGGAGAACCTCAAACCCCTTGGGTTGACATACCGTAATGCCTCCTGCGTCGCTAGCCCACCTTGGCTATGTCGCGTCCGTGTCGCGACCGTGACGCTCCTCGTCCTACCCTCATGCGACCGTGTCGCGTCCTCGCAGCGCGACCACGTCGCCAGGCCCACTTGGCCCCATGTCCCGTGCCCTCCTGGCACCACATGTCATGCCACACGCACCATGCTACAAGCTCGAGTATTGGCCCCGTCACATCCTCCACCACTCCATAAATGTCAACGTCCTTGTTGACGCATGATCTTAGTGAACTGACCCCGCCAACTCCTCCCAGCTTGTTAGCAACACATTTCTAGTTCTTAGGTCTGCACCTTCCCACTAGCTCCCCACCGTCACCTTGGTCGGGTCAACTTGGTTCTGCTGTCACAAGGCCCTCACCTGTTAACTAGCTCAGGGATGTCGCGTGCCCTCTTGACACCACATCGCGTGCCTCCGCACAGATTCTTCAAGGATGTCGCGTGCCCTTTTAACACCACATCGCGTGCCTCCGCACCAATTTGCTCAATAGCATCATCGCTTCTGGATCGAACTTGGCTTTGATACCAAAATGTCACGGGGTCGCAGTTTCGCAACCTCAGTCCTGTGCGGCACCTAACGCACCCTTCGCTAGGTCAGCCTACCGATACCAGATCAGGCGTCCTTCGACGCGCTTTAACCCCTGCCGCTACGCGTGCAACCCATCTACACATCAGCTCTGATACCACCCGCCTAGAGGACGGGAACTCCCCCAATGTGGTTACCTATGTTTCACGGCCTACCACCCGGCTCATCGTGCCCCTTACGACACGCCATCTGCACCACTGTGCTAAACTTGGCCTGCTCAAGCTTCACCCTGTGCACTGCACTAGGACCTCGCTCGCCTGCCGAACCAAGCCCACAGCCTTGTGCCTCGCACTCGCGTGTCCAACTGAGTCCCACGCAACTTGCCTTCGTAAGCATTCTGAATTACTAGCACACGTTCATCCTTAGCCCACATGCTATCGTGCTCAACTGAGTCCCACGCAGCACTGCTGTTCTCCTCGCGAGGTTGCCCAACAGTATGCACCGCGACGCGTAGTCCGGGGCCATACTTCAACCTCACCCGGGTTCCACACAACATCGCTGCATTGACGTCCTAGGCCCACCCTTTCAGGCCTAGGAGACACTTGCGCCGCCTCTGGCAACGCAAGGCCCCGTGTACGGGGGAATAGCTCTCAAGCTCCCTTCCCCTATATAAGGGTAAAACAGTCATTCAGCCAGAATGGTAGGAGAACCTCAAACCCCTTGGTTTGACATATCGCAATGCCTCCTGCGTCGCTATCCCACCTTGGCTATGTCGCGTCCGTGTCGCGACAGTGACGCTCCGCGTCCTACCCTCATGTGACCGTGTCGCGTCCTCGCAGCGCGACCACATCGCCAGGCCCACTTGGCCCCATGTCACCTGCCCTCCTGGCACCACATGTCGTGCCACACGCACCATGCTGCAAGCTCGAGTATTGGCCCCGTCACAGGTGGCTCCAACTCGTCACCAGGCGCAAGGTCCGACTCACCAGGGTCAACGTCCCCTGAAGCCTCAGCAGCTGCTAATAGTGGACCTGCGACGTATAGTCTAAAAGAGTGAGCTACATCATAGCTCAATAGGGAACAAAACACAGTGAACATATAAATTAAAACTCACATATATTCTATGATATGCTTACGCATGATGTGTCTATGCAGTTACTGAGAAAATAGTTGAAAAAGAATCACATTTTTCTGGTAGTTTACTCGTGTCTTTTATTTACTCATGAATGATGCTGAAAAGGCCTAAAGCAAAACTTAAACTTTCAACTTAAGTAGTCCCCGAGCAATATAGCATCGAGCCCCGATGAGATACCCATCATCATCATCTATATAGACAGTTTCAAATGTATTCCCTGGGAATACCAAAAGTACCCAAGCCCTTTTCCCCTGGGGATCGGTGGCGAGGTTTCAACTTATCTCAAATCAACACCCCTGGGGTGTGCTTACTGTGTACGGATAAGCCTCCGCACTGGCTTACGATTTCGCCGCCGTATCGGTCACGGATATCCTGCCGCGTCAGTCGTGGGTATCCCGCCACGTCGGTGGGGTATCCTATCAAACCTCAAATAATAAAAATATTGGGTGCTTTACATATAGTTATTCACCGTGTAAGTGTGGTATCTTATATCAGTTAGGCCTTATTAGACATTATTCAATCTTAGATACATCCCTGGGATGTATCTATTTACTTGCATCATAATTGATGCCCTTATGACTTTACTTCCTCATCCCCTGGGGATGGCTCATTATTAGGTGCTCTTATTGATGTCACTCACACACACTTTTCACAAACACTTTAGCAATAAAACAGATCTCAATTTGATTCTATATCACTACATACATGCTCTTGCAAATTAAAGTACATGTTCAAGGTGTTCCCTACCTCAAGTCTCCGCTAAATCATGCATCAAGGTCCCACGTTGCTCCTTGTGTCCTTGATCACACGTACCACCTATGGTACAACATAACACATACAATACATCACTAAAGATGTAACAAAGAAGGTCCAAGGCCCTTCAAGAATCTTAAAGTCAAACTCAAAAGTCAATAAAAACTGGCACAGTCGATTAATCGAACTCTAAAGTCGATTAATGAAATCTGATTCGATTAATCGATTAATCGAGGTCCCCATTCGATTAATCGAATTCCACATCGATTAATCGAAAATTCTTGCTCTATTAATTCGAGTAGTCAAATCCCCAAAATCGATTAATCGATATTTAAATCGATTAATCGAAATTCGAAATCGATTAATCGAAAACCTATTTCGACTAGTCGATTTCCCCAGGTCACTTTCCTCCAGTCACTGGAGTCCACTGGAGGTTCTCAGTCGATTGATCGACACCAAACTCGATTAATCGAAATCTCAAGTCGATTAATTAAAACTCAGTTCAATTAATCGAATTCGGGCCATATTGACTTTTCAACTTCTTAGCGAAAATTGATCAATCGAACCTCAATTTCGATTAATCGAATTGGTCAGATTCAGCCCCCCTTTTGGGCTGTTCTTCCCAATTTTCTTTCAACTAATTTTTCTTTCTTTTCTAAGCCATTATCCTATGATTTTAGCTATTTCTAACTACAATCAAACCATTTAATCTATGCATTTAATTAACAAGAATTTTACCTTCAATCAATCTCAAATTGATTAAATCAAGTGGTTGGAAAGGCTATGGTTCCAGCTTTGCTTCTAGCGGATCTCTTGCGTCGAATCCGACGTTAAATGCTCAATCCCCCCCCTTCCAATCAGTTGCAATAACTCCTTGATCACTACCCTCCTTTACTCCTCTCTCTCTCTCTTCTTAACTCTCTCCAACAACTCAACATTGATTTAAGGGTTATTAGACCCTTTTATCTCCCCTCTAGCTTGTGCGTTGAGCACATACACCAGAATAGGTGTATGTGACTCCAGATTCACCTCACTCTCCACACACTTACTTAAATTCTTACATCTCATCCGTTCATCCTATCTTACGTCAACTAGTGAACTCCTACATAGTCAACCTATGACTAGTTGGGCACGGATCCCGAGGTCACTGCTTAACGTGATTTTTCGAGATATTACAATAACATACTTAACCATAAAGCCACTTCAATATGCATCCCATTATGACACTAAAAAGTGTGAATTATATAATAAACCATGACATAATTAGCTACTTGCTAACTGCTATTAATATTAATACCTAGAAACATGAAGCATGATCAAAGTGTCAAAAATTATCTTGTTCTATTGGTGACTCCTTTCATGTTTTGCATTAGAGATATTGAAGATAATTTTTTTGAAAAATTCAATTTGCTATAATATTCTACTGACCTTAGGCTGAAAGAGGAGCATGAGAGGACATCATCATAAAAGGCCACTTCAATTCGCATCCCAAAATAACACAAGTGTGAACTATACGATGAATAAGGGAATAACCAACCCATATGCAGCTTGCAATAAAAGAACGGAAGTCATAACTAGCCCACGAGAAGTTGGATCAAAAGAAAGACTTGGTATTTGGGGGATATGTTCCACGTGAAAACACCATCTAAGCTGTTTGAAGGCCATGATCTAAAGATCTCAAATACAAAAAATTGGAACAAAACATAATCTTTGATATACGATTCAACGCAGTCAAACTGTTTAATCAGATAATGGCCTTTCACTGCATTGAATCAAATGATAAGGATCATATTTCATGTCAATCTTTTGCACCTACGATCTTTAGATCATAGCCTTCAAATCAAACGAGTTATTGGTATTTTCAAATGGCACATGTCCCCAATCTTGTGTTCAAGTAATGGCTCCCTACTATTAAAATTAATAGCTGTTAATAGTACAAAGCATGACTAAAGTATAGGGAATTATTTTGGTTCTATTAGAAACACCTACAAGTAATGGCTTCCTACTAGTATCAAACATAGATTTTGTTTTGATTTTTGCATAAGGAACATGATTTAACATTTATCATAATTTTGGGTTAATTACCCTCTATATAAAACCCTTCATATAATATGAGAGACAATGTTCTATATTCTTAATTTCTTATTAATATTGATGCAAAAGGTTAACAAACCTTGCCCCTCACTCCAAAACATATATCTAGCATTCCAGCTACCAACAAATAATATATAATCCAACATTTTTGCAAACAGTTTATTAAACATAAATATTGACACTTGAGGAAAACATATATAAAGAAAGTAAGAAAACAACAAGAAAACAAATGATAAATGCTAGCCTTCAAGGCTTCAAGATGTTGCCTCTCTTCTTATCAAGTACTAACTAAACCTTTGAACGTATATAAAGAAATGCAAGAAACTACAGCTCCCTCTGGCCTTTGATTAAAATACAAAAAAAATAAAAAAATAAAAAATAAAATCAACAAACACACACAGATTTGAAGAGAAGAACAGAGAAAAATTAGTTTTAATTAAATTTCTCTCCACTTACCTTTTCAGAAAGATTTAACCAAGGCACTGAGTCTACTCTACCAAGCTAACATAGACACTTCAATATGCATCCCATAACTTTTAGGGTTTTGAGGTTGAAAGGAGTTTGGCGGGAGAAGGAAAAGGGAGAGGGTTTGGGGTTTCAAGTGATAGTGGAGTCGTGGAGGGCATTTGGGGGTTTAAGTGTTTGGGTTTTGGGTTTTGGGGGTTGTAGATTGGAATCTGATCCCTAGAAGATGATATTAATATGATAGAATCTATGAGAGAGTGTGTATAAGCTCAGGCTACATCGCATGTAAATGTAATGAGAGAGAGAGAGAGACGTCGCTGGAGCATGGAGGAGAAGAGGGTTTGGAGAGGAGAGAGGCTGGAGTAGAGATGGGGGCCCTTTGTATTTTTTAAAAATATTTTTTAAACCTAGTTTTTAAAAGGGATTTTTTTATTGGGGGCCCCTGGAAATCGGGGGCCCAAGGCAGCCTCCTGGCTCACCTTGGTCCAGGCCCGGCCCTGTACACCTGTAGTGAATTTAACAAAGAGTAGATGACCACATTTGCTTCATCTTGGGTAGATTCCACTTGGGTTATCGTTTCGTAGTTTTTTTGTCATCCGACGCAAGTTTTCTTTCCTTGTGGGTCTTTCTAATTAACGTGTCCCATATCCTTAATGAAATCTTCTATAGTAGTACTGAGTTGCTTCTTCTTAGGTAGAGTTCAATTGGGTCTTTCTAAGGTGCACCTGTGCGGAGTCCAATTTGTCTTTTGATTGTGGTGCTAGTCATTCGACATCAATCCCATTTGACCCTTATGCAAATTCTTACATTTTGTACTTTTAAAACTGATGGAGCTTCTACATCCCTTTGTACATTTAGGCCATTTTTGCATACAGCAAATTCTTGAATCGGGTGGTACTTAAATTGTCTTTTTTTTTTTGGAATTGGATTGGTGGATGTGTTTGCCCAACTATGAAAACATGTTTATCAGTCATTTGGTGTGGATATTTGGAACAATTCACAACTGAGATGGTATTATCTAGGACATCGCTTCATCTGATTCACAAATTAGGGAGCAACTGTGGGCGATTTGTGGATTACTGGGTGTCAAAAGCAGGTTCTTAACTACTATGGTATTGGAAGCTATACTAGGTCTATGCTTTTGGTCTTAGCTTATAAATCATTAATTATATAGGCCAAACTCGAAGCTAGATAAAGAGAAGTAGAAAAGGAAAGACTATAAAAAAAAATGAATTAATAAAGAATTTTTTTTTCTAGTTGAGTCTTGACTATGCTTTTCTAGTTGAGTCTTGATTGTCAATCACTTTCTCTTATAATCTGATCGCACCTATTATGCGAGAACTTATGTGAGAACCAAATTATAAAAATACCTTAAGGCCGAAAATATTAAATTACCTTGAAAGATATAAGCTAACAAACGAAAAAACTCAAACTGAACCTAGATCGCAGAGCCAAACATTGATGGATGACAAAATGATCCTGAGTGCATATGACTTCCCAAGCTACCCCAGAAGTTGGGATCCTGAGTGCATATGACTTCCTAATGCACCTCTCTATTACTTAGCATGGTTTTAAATTTTTACCCCAAATGAAGACGAGAAGAATCAGATATCAGGTGTGAATGAGAGGGTGGGGGGCGTTTTTGGATGAGTAGGCTTATTTTCACATGTCTAGCTCATCTTGGTATTAACCATGGACCAAATGCATTGGAAAACCCAGCTTTTAAACCATGGTTTCCTAGGAGCATGTATGACATGGGTACAATAACTTAGGTATCTAAAAGTTCTTAACTCTTAAAATGAGGTTACATAGTACAGTTACTTAGGCATCTAAAGTACGTAGTACATTACCCATCTCAAAGGTGGCTGTACGATTGGGCGATCATAATTACTATGCGGATAAATCCATTGGTTGCCAAGCACTCTGTCACATAAAATGATTCTTTTGAGCTGCATTGATATGATATTAGCTCTGGAATATAGGTTTTTGATTGTTCAATTGTTAGAATGGATTATGGATATCTATACTGATGGGAAAGGCTAAAAATTAGAAGGGTATTAATTTGTCCTTGTTGTTGTATAAGAAGGATATTTTTTCTGTTTTAAGGACCTTCAATCACCTCCTCTTCTCATTCTAAGTTTATATATATATATAATATGTTTTTGGGTGATTGCCCTTTTACTCATATGGACCAAAATATTGTGCCTAAATATCATTTAATAGTTATGAGAATTTTCAAATGCTAAAGAGTTGTTTATTTAATACTTGATATATCTATTCATATATTCATTCATATAATCGCATAAATTTTATTTGTTTTCTTCTCAAATGCAAGACAACACATCTTTCACAGATCTCCTGAATGAGGGATCCTACCTTGTCAATGAACCGATGGAATCTCCAAATCCATTTGATTCAACAGCTGAACCATCACAATCACTACATCAAAATGAGGGAAAAACCACTGTATCCGTATAAAGTAAACCGCTGCTTAAAACAACTGTGTAATATTCCACTGTTTAAACCAGTGGTATAACTTATAAAATAGTGGTTTTACCGGTTAAAACCCTGTCACGTGCAACTCTATGTTGTTGTCACATGCAACCCTATCGGGGACGACTAGTTCCAAAACTCCTCTCCTTCGTCTTTTCATATCTCTAACAACACCGACGTCTCCCTTATTAGAAACTCTTTTGAAACCCTAGCGTGTCTCTCCTCTCCCTCTCTCGACGAACCCTAGGTTTATACTCTTCTTCAGCAAATCAATCCATTTTCCATCGACGATTTCTTCTCCGCTCCTCCGCTCGATGCTTTCTTCTCTGAGAAGGTTTTGATCGGTGCTCAAATCTGGCAAAATTTCTTCTCTCAATCTGATTAGTACTTCGATCGAAAGGGTTTAGTTGAAGGAGATTTATGAAATTAGGGTTTTATGGTTGTCTTCTTCCTCCGGTAGATGCATCTGAAGCTCTGAGGGTTTCGGATTACTTGTTTTTGTCAATTTGTTTAGTGAAATTTTTTAAAAGAGGCTGAAGATGTGAGCTGTGTGGTGAGGTTTTTCTGATATGGCTTCTTCTGAGGCATCTGTGAAGGGAAATTGTAGTAATGGCGGTGCAGAGATGTGACAGCTCGATGTTTCCCAGTCTCCCAACTAGAAAAGGTCGCGCCATCGGATCACCTGATATGATCCTTTCATCACGGGTTCGTTCTTATTTGTACATCAAAGTGATACAAAAATGCGGAAGCAATGTATTTGAACTCTGATATTAACAAAGATGGCAAAATAACTGAGAAATAGAAACTAGAAACTAATATATGCAATAAACAGAAGTAATGTATCTGATGTATAGCTTTTCACCGATGACGGCCGTCCATCATCTAAACAGTGAAAAGAAACCTATACATCCAACCAACATCCCATCAGAAATCCAAAACCAGCATATAACATGCTATACAGACCAAAATATCTTTACTATCTTTTGTTTTCTCTCTCTCTCTCTCTACCCACTGCCCCATATCCCAATCCCAAGTAACAAACCTAACTACGGGAAGAACTCCTCTGGAAAGTCGTCTTCCCCGCCGTCGTCGTCGTCTTCATCTCCCTCCTCCTCAGGCACATAGGTCGGATCAGCCACCTGCTCAGGATCGGGCTCTGCAGCTAAGATTATTAAGTCGAGGAATGAGCTATCATCCACAGCTCAGTAGAGAATAGTGCATTGTATTCTATATTTACAGTTTATCACTTTGTATTATCGAGAAGCATAAAATAACATATAATTACATGTTGAAATGCTTATAATTATGCATGAGATGACAAGTGTGAGAAACAAATTGAAACCGAAATACATGCTGGCGAAAACAGGAAATCAACAAGGTCAAGCTCTTGAGTTAGCGGGATCACTTGTCAAGCTCCCGATTTAGCGGGATCACTTGCATCGAGAATCTCAAGCTCCCGAGTTAGCGGGATCACTTGATATACATCAGAGCAATAACGTATCAAGAACGTATCAAGATCATTGAAATGGACAAGGCATTATCAGGGATATACAATTTATTGGATGATTTTATGATGTAATGTATGCTAACTGTTATAAGTGTACTTATAGCATTAACTTTCAAAACTGAATCATGCACAGAAACTAGTAAGGGAATTTCATTCTCATTTTGGCAACGTGTATGAGATACTGCTGATACTCATATTCATGTGTTCTTTCTCATTAGCTTACTGGTTAATCCCATCTATTTGCAGCATAGTAAATCAGATGCATCAGTTCAATTATTAACACTGATCATTTTCTTCATATGTACTTATCCATGCTTCTATGAACAGCTCAATGAAAAAGGCTTACACAAGTATAAAATATCAATGTAAAATTCCCTACCCGTGTGCGTCAAGTGTTTTACACGTACTAACGTTGATGCACAATCACGTATTCGAGATCACCATGCAATGCTCAGTTCTTCAGAATTTGGTTACGTGCTCCATGTGGCATCAAACCTAAGAACATAGATTTTTTTTTTTTTTTTACAAAAGACTAATCGTTTATATATACTGCACAGTGCACCAAGACACACAGTGCACCCAGGCCTCATCAGCTATATACCTGAACCTATGTGGATCCATGGCCCATAAGCACAAGAGACACAACCCTATAGGTCGACCCCATAGCTGGGGAGGTTGCCGCGACAACACTCAGGGCTTGCCGCGGCAAGCCACTCAGCATAGTGTCTTGCCGCGGTAACCCCTTGAGGTTGCCGCGGCAAGCTTGGCTTGCCAGGCTTCAGGTAGATCTTCCTCTTGGCTTTTTATTATGATGTTTCTTTGTTCATTTTCTCCTTAGGCTTATAAATATTATTTTTTATATATTCATACTATAGATGTTATAATTTCATTGGAGATTTTTAAATCTATCTCCACAGATTTGTAAATCTATGATCTGAAGTGCAGAAATCTGCAGTTCAGTTCATGTTGATCTATACTCCCTTTGCTTATATATATATATATATGTATATCACGTCTATAGGTTTTTATGGCTTTGGACATATCGACTCCTATAGAATTTACACCTTTGAATCTCTAAATCGGAAATCTGCATTCCTATATATACTATATCTATAGACTTCCTATGCAGTTTTGAAGTGCAGCAAGCTGCACTCGGCTATGATGATCATTTATTGTAAATTAACTCGATAGCATACCTTTTGGTGGATAGTATCTATTGAGCTGAGCTTGATCGTAATGGCGATGCTTCGATAATATTTGATATGTCGGTCAGATTCGCAAGTTTTCAGGGTTGGATGGCTACAGATTTGATGACTACAAGTTCATCTCATTTGTGAAGGCAACCATGTGCAGGTTCCTTAATTAACATCTTTATACTGGTTACGTGACCTTGCGTGCATGCGCATTTCGTATGACTCAACTGAGTCATGTACATTTGAAGGCATGCAAGTAGCTTATAAGCTACCTTAGGTAAGTATCCTATGCATGCTAACATTACATTGGTAATGTATGCATAAGAAAACAAAACCTCTAAACTTCTATTGTTTGAATCGGTTTTTAGTTGCTAAGTCAAAAAATCTTGTAGATAAGTTAAAATAGCATGGTAGTATCTAATACAAAAACAGGGTAATTGTTTGTATGCATTTGCAAACACTTGTGTAAGTGTTTAGGGTGCAGTTTTCAGGTAAGACAAAATAAGAATATATAATCAGGGTCTTCTTTTGATATTGACTTCAAACCAGTTTAGCTTCTGTATTTAGCTGGTATACTTTGTCTCTCATAAAAGACAAGGTAGGGAATGGCTTATATACCAGTCATGTTTACCTTTGAATTATATAACTTTATCACTTGTATTTCATTAACTTTCCCTGATTCCTATTGATAATTTCTGCCACATTGATTTAGCCTTTATCCTAATGGCTAGGCTTGGATTAACTTAGTAGCCCTTGTTATGTTTCTATGCCAGGCTGAACCTTTAGCAATACTAGGTACACGTGTACCCGTCTGAGGATCGTTACATTCTCCCTTATTTTAGGAATTTTCATCCTCGAAAATCAATCGAGACTATCAGGGTAACATCTACACGTCACAATAATGAATTGTAAAGCTGCAGTGGTCATATATGTGGTGTTTTACTCACTAAATTTATCACAAGATAAGAAAAACAGACAAAACCACAATTCAAGTATATTTGTGAGAACTTTTGGAATTTACCACTCATGTGGCACCTGATTTCAGTTATTTCGTTTTTATTCCATGTGTCTTAATGAACAGGGTATTATGTCTATTCCATGTGGTACTTGCTAAGGGATATGTGAAAAATTTCAGCATGGGTTTTCTACTGAGAAAGAGACCATGCACAGACAATAGTATATATTACTGACACTTCTCAATTGAGAGTAGTTAATACAAAATTTAAATGATAACAAGAGAATTATACTTGAAGATTTACATACCCTATAGAGGATCACCATATTAGGTATTTTACAAAATATGTAGTATCATACATACATCAGTATAAGACATATATCAGAATTTCTACAAGCATTTGAGATATATAATAGCTTAGTTATTATAAATATAAGCATGCTTTATTTGCGATTAATGCAAGTAAATATAAAACTTAAAATATATTGCATAACTAAGATTTTGTGAAGTGATAGTTTACCAGGCTGAAAATCTGTTTCTTGTTGGCCCGCTGAGGATGTACCAGCTTCTTGTTGTTGTTGTTATTGAAAATCTTGTTGGAATTCTGGGACCAACAATGCTGCGTTGCGGGTATACTGGGAGACGTAGTTGCGCGCCCGCCCAATGTAGGGGGTTGTAGCAGTTTGAAAAGTATGCTCCATCATGATATTCGTCGCTTCTTCAACATAATCGATGTGTTGATGGAGCATGTAGTGATTTCGATAAAGATTATCAAATTGAATGAGGGTTTGCTCATGGTTTTCATGCATGAGCTGAACAAGGTCGGCGGTGGTGTAGGTTCCTTGTGCCGCAGGAACCGAGTCAGGTTGAGCTTGTGGTTGTGGTTGAGGAGGGACGGGGATCTTTGGGGTATTTCTGGTTGGTCTTGGGGAGGACGACGAATTTGTTTTGCTTGGCGGTTATTTACCGCCTGAAAAGAGCGTTGGTAGATATTTCTCCAAATTGCTGGGCTAAAGACCCGCATGTTATCGGTGCGGACCTCTTCGCCAACGGGGATCTGATAGGGAATGAGATTGACACTATCAAAGTGTCCTTCAAACATGCGGGAGATCAGTCTAGGGTAGGGGCAGAAAGGCATGGAAGGTGACACGGTGCTTTGCAGGTGCTCATTGGCATACTTGATGCCTTCCCAAACTACCCTAGGGGCATTTAACCATCGTCCTTCATGGACGGCAAAAAGAGCCTGCAAGAGAGCATCTCGGCGCTCTCTCTCATGCTGCATAGGGTATAAATTGTATCGGAAGATACAGTCCAAAAACCACATCCATTGTGGTAACTGGCTGCGACGTACGGCAAGACTATGGTCAGAAGCGGTCTGACCATTTGTCATTTTCGAGGTGATGTGGTGAAATTTTACATCCCTCTGCCGTGGTACTTGTAGTCCTAAAGTGACGGCATATTCAGCACTACAGTCCATTACTTTTGCTATGTATAGGATATTAATATAAAATTTACGACCATCTATTTCGGTCTGTAATTGACCGACAGTAGGGGTAACAACCAGATTTTGATAAAATAATCGAACTAAACGCGGATAAAACTGATTGTGAAAGGGCTGGTATAAGGCGCTTAATCGCCTTCGATATAACGGCGACCATGTCTGGTCATTCGGTCGATGAGCTTATCGTCCACTATCCATTCTGGTTCCATTGCCTTCGCAGCCCACCACGGAATGGGCTGTTCCGGCACGTTGGGTGGATCGATTGGCTCAGGTACAGAAGAAGAAGAGCCTTTGCCCTTTTCTTGAGCCGTGGCTTTCGGGGGTTTCGATACACCTACTTTTCTAGGAGGCATGGTGTAATCGAAGAGACAATAAAAGACAATAAAGAAAAGACAAGAGGAATAAGATCTGATTCGTTTTACCTCCACAGAAATCGGTCTTGAAAGGAGAGTAAATCAACAAATCGGATGCTTTGTGGAGGAGATCAGGTAAATGCAACGTCTATAGATCGGATTGGAAGGTGTACGTGCATGTATTCTTGCTTGGAGGGTCGAAGAACAATGCTCTAACCGGTTGCTGTAACTGAAAATACCAGAAAAGGGGGTTTCGGACCCACCATATACGAACAGGGTTGCCGCGGCAACTCTTTATGCTTGCCGCGACAACACTTAGCCCTTGCCGCGGCAAGGATGTTCTGTTAGTGGATGGCCCGGATTTCAGGGCTCCTGAGATGTGGTGTCCTATTTTTTTATACCTGTATATTCTTAACAGTTAGGGGGTCTGTAGAAAAATATTAGTTGGTATTTTTGATGTATTTTTCTAGGTTAAAACTTTTTATTTCTATGAAATTTGAGCCATTTTATAATATTGTGTATATAAAAATTATAAAACTTATTATATTAGCCTATTAATGGCCTTAAACAAATCAAGTGGGGTATGTGGCATAAATCTGGGATACACCCTTGCTTAGGTGTCCCCCAGATGTCACTCTTTTGAGTTATTTCATCATGATATACACTTTACTTTTCTAAGTTAATTGTAAGTTAGTGTTAATATAAACTAATACTATTTTATGACACTTAATTTCTATTTGACATTGGATAATACTACAATAAACTTGAATGGAAACAAATTAATTTCATTTGATTATATATGTCCGTATGACTATGTATCTGTATCAAATAAGGGAATTTTCCAGTATGTAACCTATGTAAATAATCGAGGGTACTGAGCACGAATATCAGCTTCGCGCTCCCAAGTAGCTTCATGTGACCCATGATTTTTTCATTGAATCAGCACGAGTGGAATCCGTTTTGTTCTCAGAATTTGATCCCTGCGGTCCAAAATTTGACCTGGTCCTTCGGTTACCGTTAGGTCTTCTTGAATGTCCAACGGTTGATAATCTAACACATGCGTCGGGTCATTGACGTATTTCCTCAGCATCGATACATGAAATACGTCGTGAATACCTGTAAGGTGTGGAGGTAACGCGAGTCGATACGCTACTTCTCCTACTCTGCCCAATATAGGAAATGGTCCAACATAACGAGGACTTAGCTTGCCTCGTTTCCCTAACTGCATCACGCCTTTTGTCGGAGATATTTTCATAAAGACGTGCTCGCCAATCTGTAAATCATTTCATCAGACTACTAATATAGTTTGAATCAATTGTGAAAAAGTTTATCAGGATAAAATATTACTTGAAAATCAACACTGGTTCTTTTGAGATCAGCGTAACTCTTCTGTCGACTTTGGGCACTCTTCAATCGTTCCCGTATCACGTGGACAACTGCATTGGTGCTTTCTATCAGGTCAGGGCCTAAAATTAACCGCTCTCCCACTTCTTCCCAATTAATTGGAGATCTACATCGGCGTCCATATAATGCCTCGAATGGTGCCATACCAATGCTTGACTGGAAACTGTTATTGTATGCGAATTCAATCAGGGGTCAGTGCTTATCCCATGATCCTTGAAAATCGAGCATACAGGCCCTTAACATGTCTTCAATTACTTGATTAACCCTTTCCGTCTGCCCGTCGGTCTGAGGATGAAATGCTGTACTGAAGTCTAACTTGGAACCCATACCTTCTTGGAAACTTTGCCAAAATCGAGAAGTGTATAAAGGATCTCGATCTGACACAATGCTTACGGGTATCCCATGTAGTCGTACAATCTCTCTCAGATAGAGTTCGACTAGTTTCGATGCTGTATATCACGTACTATAGGGTAAGAAATGCGTCGATTTGGTGAGACGATCGATAATCACCCAAATGGCATTGTAACCCTTCTGAGTACGGGGCAAACCAAGAATGAAGTCCATGGAAATATTCTCCCATTTCCACTTTGGAATAGGCAATGGCTATAGCAGACCAGCAGGATACTTGTGCTCGACCTTTACTTGTTGACAAGTCAAACACTTTGCAACGTATTCTGCTACATCACGTTTTAAACCATTCCACCAAAACGTTTTCTTTAGATCCTGATATATTTTCATACTACCAGGATGAATAACGTATGCTGATTTGTGAGCTTCTTCGAGGATATCTTGACGTAAAGTATGATCATCTTGTATACATACTCGTCCTCGAAATAATAAAGACCCATCCTCTTTGATTGAGAATTCTGGCTGTAGTCCACTTTGTATCCCTTGTAGGATAGAAATAAGCTCTGCATCTTGCATCTGAAGCTCTCTAATTCTATCGAAAAGTGGAGCTCAGATCATACTGTAGCAAGTAAACCTCCATTTGTTGTTGCTCGAATAGTAGCACTCGATGATACAATATCATTGAGTAGTTTCCATCTTTGTAGTCTTGTAACAAGATGTGATAGCTGAGCGGAGGATTTTCGGCTAAGTGCATCAGCTACCACATTCGCTTTATCGGGATGGTATTGAATCGAACAGTCGTAGTCTTTCAAAAATTCCATCCACCTTCTCTGTCTCAAATTTAACTCTTTCTGAGTGAAGAGATATTTAAGACTCTTGTGATTGGTGAAGATTTCGAAGGTTTCACCGTACAGATAGTGTCTCCAGATTTTTAACGCGAAAATGACCGCTGCTAATTCCAGGTCATGAGTGGGATAGTTCTTCTCGTGATCTTTCAACTGACGAGAACCATATGCTATCACACGTTCCCATTGGTTCAACACACATCCTAACCCACTGTATTAGGCATCACTGAAGACAACATAACCACCACTGCCAGATGGTAATGCTAGAACAGGTGCAGAAGTAAGTCTTATTTTCAATTCTTGGAAACCTTGTTCACACGCCTCAGTCCACTCGAATTTAACATTCTTTCGAGTGAGCTGCGTGAGTGGTCCAGCTAGTCGTGAAAATCCTTCCATAAAGCGTCGATAATAACCTGTAAGACCTAGAAAACTTCGAATCTCGGTTACGGTCTGTGGCTGCTTCCACTGTACTACAGTTTCAATCTTTGCAGGATCAACCATGATACCTGCTTCAGATATAATATGTCCCAGAAAATTGACTTGATTCAACCAGAAGTCGCATTTACTGAATTTTGCATATAACCGCGAGTCTCTCAGTGTTTGCAATGCTAGACGCAGATGATCTTCATACTCTGTCTTTGTCTTGGAATAGATAAGTATATCGTCGATGAATACCACGATACACAAATCAAGATAAGGTTTAAAGACTCTGTTCATCAGGTCCATAAATGCAGCAGGTGCATTGGTCAAACCAAAGGGCATGACTAGAAACTCGTAGTGACCATAACGTGTTCGAAAAGTTGTCTTTGAAATATCTTCAGCTTTTACCTTCATCTGGTGATAACCCGATCGTAGGTCAATCTTTGAAAAGAACCGTGCTCCTTGTAACTGATCAAAGAGATCGTTGATTCGAGGAAGCGGATATCTATTCTTGATCGTCAGTTTATTAAGTTGGCGATAATCAATGCAGAGGCGCATTGTACCGTCCTTCTTTTTCACGAACAACACCGGTGCGCCCCACGGAGACACACTCGGTCAGATAAAACCTTTATCAAGAAGTTCCTGTAATTGCTCCTTGAGTTCTTTCAACTCTGCCGGCGCCATTCTGTATGGTGCTTTTGATCTTGGTCAAGACTGAGCTAACTCAATTGCAATTCAACTTCTGTGTGGTAGTCCCGACTCATCGAAACACGTCAGGATAGTTACAAG
Organism: Chloranthus sessilifolius; assembly: GCA_021018995.1. Lineage (NCBI taxonomy): Eukaryota > Viridiplantae > Streptophyta > Magnoliopsida > Chloranthales > Chloranthaceae > Chloranthus > Chloranthus sessilifolius. Next base: position 37,656,976 of record CM037597.1, on the reverse strand, counting down.
TAATAGGTACATTTGAAAGTGAAATTTCCTTCTTTTTCTGCTCATCACTTTGTATAAAAGCAAGATACCCTTGAGCACCATCATCAAGTAATTGTCGTGCTTGAATTGCGGATATCAACGAAAGAGTAGTTGACGGTACGCCATAAAATTTAGCTGATACCTTCTTTTGTGGGCAAAAAGAGACAATCTTTTTGCGACAATCAACGTTCGCATGGTGATTGAACAACCAATCCATGCCAAGGATCACGTCGTATTCTTGCATCGGTAACAGGATCAAATCAGCTACTGCTTCATATCCCCAGTAATCCTTGATGGAAACGATAATCGACCGGTATACTTTATCAGTCGTGATAAATTGTTCAGTCGAAAGTGTAACCTCGAGAATAAAGTCGAGAGGTTCTGGAATACCTCCTAACTTCTTCAACTTTTCACCAAACTGGGGTGTAACAAACGAGTGTGTAGATCCGGGATCTATCAAGACTCGTGCATCGTAACACAAATAAGCATCCTTTGGATACAATTGTAAGATACCTAAAGTATACAAAACTAGTGTTAGCTAGATTACGTCTAAGTAGCAATTACTATAATACTATGTGACTTGAGGAATTGAGGATGTAATATTCCAAATTTACGATATGCACCTTCTCTATCTAAAATGTTCATTAATAATATAAAAATAATGGACAACCATACCTTGAATGATATCATGGCTAGTTCTCACATCCTTTGTAGTAACAGCATAAGCTTGGCCTTGTACCATAGGTTTGTCCGATCGTGTCTGAGTCACCTGCCTGCTTTATTCCAACCATTTTCGGGCATTCTCTGATCCGATGTCCCATCTTGCCACATCGAAAACATGCTCCAGAAGCTTTGCGACACTCATCGGTTTTGTGTGCCTTCCCACATTTCCCACAAATATCTTTGGAGGCAACTGATGAAGCCGTATAAGATCCCGTGCGAGATCCTGTCGGTCGTGCTTGAGAAAACCCAGATGTACTTCGGGCCGCTGAAAAAGATGGATTCGGAACACGTGGAATCCTTGGTGGTGCGGAGAACATCGATGAATTGTAAGGCCGTGCAGACGCTCCTGCAGCTGGTTGAAAAGCGGTCTGTCCTTGGAATTGTGGTCGTTTATTACTTTGACCCGCACTATAGGACTGTGGAGCTTTCCTGGCCTTCTGCTTTTTATCTCTCCTTTTGAACATGGTGTCTACATCGGTCTCTGCTATTAAGGCTAATTTCATCACATGAGCATGAGTCATCGCCTGAAACAACGAAATGCGCTCTTTGATCAGAGGTTTCAAACCTCTCTTGAACTTTTGGGTTTTCATCAGCTCGGTGGCTACTAGCAACGGTGTAAAGCGAGAAAGACGCGTGAATTCTGATTCATATTCTCTCACCGTCATTTGACCTTGTACCAATGTTGCAAACTGTACCTTGAGCTTATACCTCTCAGGTGCTGAGAAATATTTCTCATTGAAGGCCTCAGTGAATTCTGCCCATGTCCATGGTACTCCGTGCATTCTAGTTCTTTCGACGGACTGCCACCATGGCTCTGCCTCACTTTCCAGTTTGTACGCTGCCCAACTTACTTTTTCTTCTTCAGTACAAGTGACTCTCTGCAACACTTTTTGGATCTGTGTTAACCATTTCTCAGCTTCCATTGGGTCATGTTGACCGTAGAAACTCAGTGGTCGAAGTCGAATAAAGTCCGTAAAACCTTCGGGACGTCGAACAGCAAGCATGGCCATAGTGTTTACCATGGTCTCCATCAACTGCGGATGGTGTCCCGCATTTTGTTCCACACCATGAACACTTCCCATCGGTGGAGTATTTATAACTGGCGGAGTTTGCTCTGGCGGAGTATGCTCTACAACATTCTCCATTGTCGTTCGACTTTCGGCCAGATGGACATTCTCACCACTGCCTGAAGCAACGTCATGCTCGTATCCATCTACAGGAATAGCATTTGGCCCAGTACGATGAGGCAACGGTGGTCTACCCCTGCCTCTTCCACGATGCGGAGGCATCGTAACCTATTCAGATAAAGCGTTAATCAAACATACAACTCGATCTAATTCCTACTTCTATCCTAAAACAGATAGTTTATGTGACAGCCCGGATTTTGGCACCCCGAAACCCGTGCCATCAGCACGATCATCTTGACCGTGCCCCTTAGCCAAGCATGGAACATTGGTATATCAAGCAAAATGAAGTAGTAAATGAAACTGCGGAATATAAATCTATGTAAAAGCATTTCTCAAAAGACAGTTCTACCATCATGCCTCTGCATGAATGGAGAACCGATCTGAACCATCGATGATAGCAATCACCGCGGATGGTTCGCCCCAAAAGAATAATCCCAAAACCCAATATATACATTGTTCAACCAAAACAAGGCTTGACATACCAAGCCGTACAAATCCCTATCAAAACCCCTCAAAGCGGCACAATGGAGTCCTCTAGAAGAAGTCCTCAGGAGGTGGCTCCAACTCTTCGCCGGCCGCAAGGTCCGACTCACCGGGGTCAGCGTCTCCTGAAGCCTCGGCAGCAGCTAGTAGTGGACCTGCGACGTATAGTCTATAGGGTGAGCTACATCCTAGCTCAATAGGGAACAAAACACAGTTGAACATATAAATTATTACTCACATATATTCCATGATATGCCATGCATTATGTGTCTATGCAATTACTGATGAAACAGTTAAAAAGTATTACATTTTACTGGTAGTTTACTCGTGTCTTTTATTTACTCATGAATGATGCTGAAAAGGCCTAAAGCAAAACTTAAACTTTCAACTTAAGTAGTCCCCGAGCAATATAGCATCGAGCCCCGATGAGATACCCATCATCGTTATCTATATAGACACTTTTAACGTATTCTCTGGGAATACAATATAGTACCCAAGCCCCTTTCCCCTGGGGATTGGTAGCGGGGTTTCACTTGTCTCAAATCAACACCCCTGGGGTGTGCTTACTGTGTACGGATAAGCCTCCGCACTGGCCTACGGTTTTGCGGCCGTATCGGTCACGGATATCCTGCCGTGTCAGTCGTGGATATCCCGCCACGTCGGTGGGGTACCCTATCAAACCTCAAATAACAAAAATATCGGTGCCTTACATATAGTTATTCACCGTGTAAGTGTGCTATCTTATATCAGTTAGGCCCTATCAAACATGATTCAATCTTGGATACATCCCTGGGATGTATCCATTCACTTGCATCACACCTGATGCTCTTATCTCTTTACTTCTTCATCCCCTGGGGATGGCTCATCATAATTACTCTTATGAATGTCACACACACACACTTTTCACAATTCTTAAGCAATAAAACATTTTGAATTTGAATTCTATATCACCACATACATGCTCTTGTAAAATAAAGTACATATTCAAGGTGTTCCCTACCTCAAGTCTTTGTTTGATCAACGCATCAAGGTCCCACGTGGCTCCTTGTGCACTAGCTCACACGTACCACCTATGGTACCACATAACATGTGAAATACATCACTAAAGATGTAATCAAGAAGGTCCAAGACCCTCCAAGAATCTTAAAGTCAAACTCAAAAGTCAACATAAATTAGCTCAGTCGATTAATCGAACTCCAAAATCGATTAATCGAATCTGATTCGATTAATCGATTTCCAAAATCGATTAATCGAAGGTCAATACCGATTAATCGATTCTCAAATCGATTAATCGAGATTCTCATTCGATTAATCGAAACCCAATTCAATTAATCGAAATTTCCTACCTATCATGTCGATTCTCAATTCGAGTGATCGAATTTTCAAAATCGATTAATCGACCCCAAATCGATTAATCGAAATTCTAAATCGATTAATCGAATTCTCATTTCGATTAGTCGATTTCTCCAAACTATTTTCTTTCCTCCACTGGAGTTCACTGTAGGTTCCTAGTCGATTAATCAATATTCAAATCGATTAATCGAAATCCAAAGTCGAATAATCGAAACTCAGTTCGATTAATCGAAGTCGGGTTCCTTGACTTTTCAACTTCTTGGTGAATTTCGATTAATCGAATCTCAATTTTGATTAATCGAAATTGAGTCAACCTTTTTCCACTCTTTTTCCTCTATTTTTCTAAACCATTATCCTATAATTTAAACAATTTTTAACTACAATTTACCCTCTAAAACCTATGCATTTTATTCACAAAAATTTACCTTTAATCAATCTCAAATTGATTTCAAATCAAGTGGTTGGAAGGCTAGGGTTCCAGCTTTGGCTTGAACGGATTCTTTGCGCAGAATCGGTCTCTTTAATGCTTGAATCCCCCTTCCAATCACCCACAATAACTCCTTACTTGATCACTCTCTTTACTCCTCTCTCTCTCTTCTTTACTTCTCTCTCAACAACCAAAACTATTGATTTTAGGGTTATTAAACCCTTTTATCTCCCCCTTAGCTTGTGTGTTGAGCACATGCACCTCGATAGGTGTATGTGACTTTAGATTTACAACACACACCACATAGCCACACAACCCATCACATCTCATCCATTCATCACACTCCATGCTAACTATTGGACTTCTATTTGGTCAAACCTATGACCGATCGGGCACGGATCCCGAGGTCATAGTTTAGTGTGATTTTTCGGGCTATTACAGTTTACCATATTTATATATGTCAGAGTTCAGTCTCCAATGACTTAACGCCGGGAACTCTGATACCACCTGTGACAACCCAACGTTTCCCAGTCTCTCAACTAGAAAAGGTCCCGCCTTTGGATCACCTGATATGATCCTTTCATCACGGGTTCGTTCTTATTTGTACATCAAAGTGATACAAAAATGTGGAAGCAATGTATTTGAACTCTGATATTAACAAAGATGGCAAAATAACTGAGAAATAGAAACTAGAAAATAATATATGCAATAAACAGAAGTAATGTATCTGATGTATAGCTTTTCATCGATGACGGCCGTCCATCATCTAAACAGTGAAAAGAAACCTATACATCCAACCAACATTCCATCAGAAATCCAAAACCAACATATAACATGCTATACAGACCAAAATATCTTTACTATCTTTTATTTTCTCTCTCTCTCTCTCTACCCACTGCCCCATATCCCAATCCTAAGTAACAAACCTAACTATGAGAAGAACTCCTCTGGAAAGTCGTCTTCCCCGCCGTCGTCGTCGTCTTCGTCTTCGTCTCCCTCCTCCTTAGGCACATAGGTCGGATCAGCCGCCTGCTCAGGATCGGGCTCTGCAGCTAAGATAATTAAGTCGAGGAATGAGCTATCATCCACAACTCAGTAGAGAATAGTGCATTGTATTTTGTATTTACAGTTTATCACTTTGTATTATCGAGAAGCATAAAATAACATATAATTACATGATGAAATGCTTATAATTATGCATGATATGACAAGTGTGAGAAACAAACTGAAACCGAAATACATGCTGGCGAAAATAGGAAATCAACAAGGTCAAGCTCCCGAGTTAGCGGGATCACTTGCATCGAGAATCTCAAGCTCCCAAGTTAGCGGGATCACTTGATATACATCAGAGCAATAACGTATCAAGAACATTGAAATGGACAAGGCATTATCAGGGATATATAATTTATTGGATGATTTTATGATGTAATGTATGCTAACTGTTATAAGTGTACTTATAGCATTAACTTTCAAAACTGAATCATGCACAGAAACTAGTAAGGGAATTTCTTTCTCATTTTGGCAACGTGTATGAGATACTGCTGATACTCATATTCATGTGTTCTTTCTCATTAGCTTACTGGTTAATCCCATCTATTTATAACATAGTAAATCAGATGCATCAGTTCAATTATTAACACTGATCATTTTCTTCATATATACTTATCCATGCTTCTATGAACAGCTCAGTGAAAAAGGCTTACACAAGTATAAAATATCAATGTAAAATTCCCTACCTGTGTGCGTCAAGTGTTTTACACGTACTAACATTGATGCACAATCACGTATTCGAGATCACCATGCAATGCTCAGTTCTTCAGAATTTGGTTACGTGCTCCATGTGGCATCAAACCTAAGAACATAGATTTTTTTATTTTTTTTTACAAAAGACTAATCGTTTATATATACTGCACAGTGCACCAAGACACACAGTGCACCCAGGCCTCATCAGCTATATACCTGAACCTATGTGGACCCAAGGCCCATAAGCACAAGAGACACAACCCTATAGGTCAACCCCATAGCTGGGGAGGTTGCCGCGGCAACACTTAGGGCTTGCCGTGGCAAGCACCTTGCCGCGGCAACCCTTTGTGGTTGCCGTGGCCAGCCACTCAGCAGAGTGTCTTGCCGGGCTTCAGGTAGATCTTCCTCTTGGCTTTTTATTATGTTGTTTCTCTATTCATTTTCTCCTTAGGCTTATAAATATTGTTTTTTATATATTCATACTATAGATGTTATAATTTCATTGGAGATTTTTAAATCTATCTCCACAGATTTGTAAATCTATGATCTGAAGTGTAGAAATCTGCACTTCAGTTCATGTTGAGCTATACTCCCTTTGCTTATATATATATATATATATATAGATATAGATATATGTATATCACGTCTATAGATTTTTATGGCTTTGGACATATCGACTCCTATAGAATTTACACCTTTGAATCTCTGAATCGGAAATCTGCATTCCTATATGTATATCTATAGACTTCCTATGCAGTTTTGAAGTGCAGCAAGCTGCACTCGGCTATGATGATCATTTATTGTAAATTAACTCGATAGCATACCTTTTGGTGGATAGTGTCTATTGAGCTGAGCTTGATCTTAACGGCGATGCTTCGATAATATTTGATATGTCGGTCAGATTCGCAAGTTTTCAGGGTTGGATGGCTACAGATTTGATGACTACAAGTTCATCTCATTTGTGAAGGCAACCATGTGCAGGTTCCTTAGTTAACATCTTTATACTGGTTACGTGACCTTGCGTGCATGCGCATTTCGTATGACTCAACTGAGTCGTGTACATTTGAAGGCATGCAAGTAGCTTATAAGCTACCTTAGGTAAGTATCCTATGCATGCTAACATTACATTGGTAATGTATGCATAAGAAAACAAAACCTCTAAACTTCTATTGTTTGAACCGGTTTTTAGTTGCTAAGTCAAAAAATCTTGTAGATAAGTTAAAATAGCATGGTAGTATCTAATACAAAAACAGGGGAATTGTTTGTATGCATTTGCAAACAATTGTGTAAGTGTTTAGGGTGCAGTTTTCAGGTAAGACAAAATAAGAATATATAATCAGGGTCTTCTTTTGATATTGACATCAAACCAGTTTAGCTTCTATATTTAGCTGGTATACTTTGTCTCTCATAAAAGACAAGGTAGGCAATGACTTATATACCAGTCATGTTTACCTTTGAATTATATAACTTTATCACTTGTATTTCATTAACTTTCCCTGATTCCTATTGATAATTTCTGCCACATTGATTTAGCCTTTATCCTAATGGCAAGGCTTGGATTAACTTAGTAGCCCTTGTTATGTTTCTATGCCAGGCTGAACCTTTAGCAATACTAGGTACACGTGTACCTGTCTGAGGATCGTTACAAGAGAGCTTCTCTTCTTGTTGTAGTGTGCCTAACGATGGCAGCTCAGGGAGGAGGAGCGGTTCCAAGTGTGACGACCCGACTTTTCCAATTCCTAAGGTATATGAAAGGTCAGTTCATCAACTTATTGATTTCTCAATAAGCCGTAATAAACAGAAGCCGACAACATAAACAAAGATCTAAAGACAGAGGCAACATATAGTAATCCAAATACAAAAGCTTCATATAACAAAATTAAATATATTACTGTGAGGAACCAAAAAGAACCACCGGTGATGGCCAATCCGATCACCTAAAATAGTGGTTCACAATAATGGTTCCTCGAGTGATATTGAAAGAACCAAAATAATGGCCTAGGGCCCGATATTCAAAATAATATCCAGACAAAATTACCAAAAAATACAGGATCTAAGATCACGGAAAGAACTTCTCAGCTGGTAAGTCCAATTCCTCCTCTAGAATATAATCGGAGTCCTCCAGATCCTCTGACCCAAGGTCAGTCTCAGCACCTATGACGTATAGTCGAGGGTGAGCTAACAGCCAAGCCCAATAGAGGAAACATATCTATTTGCATTTCTTTATAAGTAAAGGTTTTCAAAAGGCAGAAATCGGAACAAATTTGGTTTTCAAATGATGCTTTCCAAAATAAATCTCCAGTTCTAATCCTGAGTCAAAACTGATAATATAATCTAATGTGTTCGAAATTGTTATGATTTAACATGCTTCTTGTCTTAAATTTATAACTTAATTTTATCTCCCAAATTTCCTATAGCATGAGAGCGGACTAAGTGATCGATGGGAAAACCCTACTGACCATTGTCATTCATGAACCCATTTCGAAAGTACAACAAGCCCCTACGCTATGAGGAAAACTTGCGCCAAAGTAATACCGTCAACACGGTTGGTAAAATCTAGGGCATCGTCCGTATGAACCCTAAATCAAATGCAAATGCTAACACATATCAAGCTTGTTATTCATAACATAATTCTGATTTTTCAAAGTTTTGATTCGAAATTCTGATTCAAAGATTAACTGAGGTTCTGAGGTTCGAATTACAAAGTTCTTAATTATAACAAAGTTTCCAAATTTTCAGATTGGTGTCATATATTCAAAGTTTTATTCATGCTGTGTGCAACAGAATTTTCAAAATTTATCCTTCTTAATTGAAATAGTCAAACAAACTATACTTATAATTTAATGCAAATTAAATACAAGGTTCCCCTACCTCAACAAAGAAGTTTCAAAATCATGCACAAACAGTCCTCACCAAGGACTCCTAACAGTCAAAACCTACATATATTAACACTCTCAGTGTTAATATAGAACAAGAATTTCAACCCAAAAGCTTGCTGAGAAAATAATCCAAAAAGATTTCGAATGCCAAAAACAGAATAGAATTCGATGGTCGAATTCAATTTCGACCCTCGAATTTCAAAACTGCATCAGTCACAAAAATCTAAAAATCAACCCTCGATTTTCAATTCGATGGTCGATTTCCAAATTCGACCATCGAATTGGAAATCGACCTTCGATTTCAAAAATTTGGTCTCAGGCACAAAAAACACATTTCGACTGTCGATTTTCAAATCGATGGTCGAATTCCAAATTCGACCATCGAATTGAAAACCGACCATCGAATTACTCTGGTTCTGTGGCTGTCAAAATTTTCAAGTCCGGACTCTTTTCTTCATTTTCAACCACAGCCTTCCTATCCAAAAATAAACACCACTCACCATTCTAAACCAAAAATTGAATTCAAAAGACAAAAGGATGTTTAAAGGCCTACCTCATGTAGTTTAAGCCGTTGCCTCCGTTGTACCAAAGCACGCACCGGTTCAAAGTTCAACGGCTTAAATCTTCAAAACAGTTCATCATTCTAATGAGGTTGTCACTGCCTCAGCCACAACAAAATTATATAGAACTGCTCACTCTCCTCATCTCTCTTCTCTTTCAATAGTTCAAACTGATCTGAATTCAAATACAAGGCTAACTATTGGTTGAGATGGGGAGAGGAATTCTCAAACTCTCTAGATCTAGGATCAACAATGAGGCAAGGCCTTAGAGGCTTAATTTTCCAACGAGAGAGAGAAATGAAACTTCTCTTTCACTCTCTCTTATAACCAAAGTTAAGCACAAATAATATCTAGATTTTTTTAATTGCAACTTATCCACTTAAGTTGAAAACATATTCGGTGCTAAACACAAACACCGACCTTATTGTGTAAGTCATTGCTTACATGACTTACACACATATTCTGACCGATTCCTTTTTCCACAAGTCTCATCATAGCCTTAGCTTACCAAAAATAAAATATTCTACAATATTTTCTGGACACGCTTATCTAGGTAAACGAAAAATAGGTCAAAAATATCAGGGATATTACATTCACCCCTCCTTAGGAATTTTTGTCCGCGAAAATTAAATGCAAGATACACCATACAACAAAACGAAAAGAAAACATGGGTCACCGTGTTCCGACCCCGCAGGGCACGCAAGTCAAAGGATGGGATCCGTAGTAACATGGATGTACTGCATGTGGCATCAAAAGGCCATAGTGGATTGCATCCGTACATGGATGCCCACCCCCCAAGTGTCACGTGCCGGGAGACCGATGCACTGTGAATCATGAAAGCAACAAAATAAGAAAAATTAAACCACAGAGATAGCAACCCCCACACCGAGAGGGAAAATCCATAGAGCAAGCCAAAGCCATAGAACAAAAGCCAATCCATATAGATAATAAGAAGTATCCAAAGCAACTATAGACAAAAAGGAACATAGATAAAATGAAACAACCATAGTATCCAAAGCAAACCGAAAACAGAAAGATAAAAGAGAACAAAAAAGGACCACCAGGTCCTAAATAATCCATGCTGTAAAAATAATACATGCCCCATCATATCCAAAATAAACCAGTACCCCCCCCAAGCACGCTAAAAATCCCCGGCAGTAGATGGACCAGCCTGATCCTGATCATCAGCTCCCACATCAGTATCGTCACCCGCATCCTCACCGGCCGTAGCAGGCATACTGGGACCAGCGCCTGACGTGGAAAGACGATATACGGAAGCACGTATGTCGGCCAGATAGGTGGTATAATCATCGGGGAACGCGTGCTGCATCAAATAAGATAGAGCGCCGCCATGCACATCCAACTCCTAACGCATAGAGCTGGTATGCTGGGTGAGCTCCTGAATCTGGTGGCTCATGGCTGTCATTTATCGTGTGAACTCCGAGAGCGTAAGGATGTCGCTCTGTGGGGGCTGAGGAGGTGCAGGGGCAGAATGAGTAGGGTCCTCATCATCATCGCTAGCTGTTGCATCAGGTACCACGACATCTTTAGGAGTCTTCACCAGTCGACCGTAGGTCTTACCCCAACTGACCAAGTTATACATTTTTCTACCGGCTGTGGATTTGGGTTCGGTAGGAGAAATGTCATACCCTGGGCCCGCTCTGTAATTCTCGATCATTACCGAAATTAAACGGGCATATAGAATGCCCTTTTTCAGTTTCTTCACATGTTTACCCATTTTCTCCCGTGCCTTTACAATCCCCTTGAAAAGGACCTCATTTAACCAAAAAAAAAATATATCTCCATAGATTGCAAGAAAAACAGAGATGCACAAGAGAAATGGAGCAAGGGTTACCTTGTGAAGAGCCCCAAATCGGGTTTCCAATGATTGAAATCCAATTCCCTTGTATAATGCAGTGGATTCTCCCTTGGATTGCGGCCAAAAATGAAGAAGAAGCCCTAAAATCACCAAATCGCCCTAAAACCCTAAGCTCAAACCCTCAAAGATGCAAACCCGAAATGACAAAACAAATAAAACCCCTCACTTAAATCGAGAAAATCGATCATCAATTTCAAAATCGATGGTCGATTTTTAAAATCGATGGTCGATTTTTAAAATCGACAGTCGATTTTCTCAGAAAAGTCTCAGGCCCTGTTTTGGCTTAAAACTGCCTGTGACCTTTTATGAAAATTTGACCATCGAAATCCATTTTCGATAGTCAAATTTTGTCACACCTGTGGCCTATAAAAATGTCCTAAAATTGACATTTTAAATTATCCTTTTGGGTCCAAAAGGATCACCATTGAGTGTATTTCACTCCAATCACCTCATCGGACCATGACAGCAGTTTAACGACCAATTTCTCATGGAATTTTGAGTAAAGGAGCTTACTATAGGCCCAATTTTATCTCACATGACCATTATTGATTAACACACCAGTGTTTGGTCGAAGGCCCAAAATTGTCCAGTTTTCCATATAGTAGGTACGTTTAACCAGGCACAATTTAATATTCAAAGGACCACCAAAATTACTCGCTAAAAACATAATGAAATACATAACCAAAAATACATAAAATTCGAAATATCATACAATCCACACTAAGTCTCAAAATTTAAACAAAAAGACTCGAAAATTGGGCTCGAAGCTCAGCTTCACGCTCCCAAGTGGCTTCCTCCGGTGTATGATTCCGCCATTGTACGAGAACCAAAGGAATCCTCTTAGTGCGTAGGATCTGCTCCTTGTGGTCTAAAATATGAACCGGGTCCTTGACCACCTTCAAACCATCCTGAAGCTCGATGGGTTGGTAATCAAGCACATGAGTCGGGTCACGAATGTATCGACGCAGCATCGACACATGGAAGACGTTGTGCATGCTAGATAATTGCGGCGGTAGCGCCACATGATATGCAACCTCTCCGACTCGACCTAATATCTCAAAAGACCCAACGTACCGAGGACTCAGTTTCCCTCATTTTTCGAACCGCATAACACCCTTCGTAGGCGAAACCCGAACAAAGACATTCTCGCCGACCTGAAAATTCGAGTATTAGTGCCAAATTTCACATGGAATTTATACCAAGTGAAGAAATACACATAGACATATCAAAAGCTACCTGAAAATCGACGTGTCTCCATTTGAGACCGACGTAGCTCTTCTAACAACTCTGAGTTACTCGTAGTCGCTCGCGTATAAACCGAACTGTCTCGGTCATGCGCTCAACTATCTCAGGTCCAATAATGAGCTTCTCACCCACTTCTTCCAAGTTCAACGGCGATCTGCACCGTCGTCCATATAAAGCCTCAAACGGAGCCATACCGATGCTAGCCTGAAAGCTACTGTTATAGGCGAATTCAATCAGAAAGTGTTGGTCCCATGACCCGTGAAAATCCAGCATGCATGCTCTCAGCATGTCCTCGATGATTTGGTTCACTCGCTCAGTCTAGCCATCTGTCTGTGGGTGAAATGCCGAACTAAAATCAAGACAAGAACCCATGCCCTCCTGAAATCTCTGCCAAAAGTGTGAAGTAAACAATGGGTCTCGATCAGACACAATACTAGCCGGTATCCCATGCAGTCTAACAATCTCCTTCAGGTATAACTCTGCAAGTCTACTAGCTGTATACGTGGTATTGTATGGCAAGAAATGAGCAGATTTGGTTAGCCGATCTACAATGACCCAGATGACATTGTTCTTCCTCAATGTTTTCGGCAACCCGAGTATGAAATCCATTGAAATAGCCTCCCATTTCCACTCAGGCACAGGTAAAGGCTGCAATAGGCCTGCAGGATTCTAATGATCAACCTTAACCTGTTGACAAACCAAGCACCGCGATACGTACTCAGCGACGTCGCGTTTCAAACCTCGCCACCAGAAACTCTTCATCAAGTCCTGATACATCTTGGTGCTACTAGGATGTATGGCATACATGGATTTGTGAGCCTCTTCCAGAATAGTGTCCCGAAGGCTCGGGATACATACGATACATACACGGTCGTGAAACAACAAGGTCCCATCTGCTCGTATGGAGAAATCCTTCTTGCTGCCATTCTTGACATCTCGTCTGATGGCCATCAGCTCATCATCGATCATCTGAAGCTTCCTAATATTCTCGAAGAGTGTAGGGCATAGTACAAGTGTAGCCATCAATGCTCTCGAGACTTTGACATCGAACCGTGAGCTGCCCAAAGCCATATCCTCCAAAAGCTTCCATCTCTGAATCCGGCTAACAAGATGTGACAATTGTGCTGAAGACCTCCTACTAAGAGCATCAGCAACGACATTTGCCTTTCCTGGATGGTACTGAATCGAGCAATCATAGTCCTTCAAGAACTCCATCCATCGTCGCTGCCTCATATTCAAGTCCTTTTGAGTGAAGAGGTACTTGAGACTCTTGTGATCAGTGAATATATCAAAGATCTCACCGTAGAGGTAATGTCTCCAGATCTTCAGGGCGAATATAACTGCTGCTAGCTCTAAGTCATGCGTCGGATAGTTTCTTTCATGGTCCTTCAGCTCCTAGAACCATAAGCAATGACCCGCTTGTGTTGATTAAGCACACAGCCTAATCTGCCATAAGAAGCATCACTGTACACTGCAAAACCTCCACTGCCAGAAGGTATAGCAAGTACTGGTGTCGTAGTCAAATGACACTTCAGCTCCTGAAAGCTCTGCTCGCACTGCTCTATCCAATCGAACTTAGCATTCTTTCTCGTAAGTTGCATAAGTGGACCCGATATCTTCGAGAAACCCTCGACAAATCGTCGATAGTACCCTGCCAAACCAAGGAAACTTCGGACCTCTGTAACTATTGTAGGTTGTTCCCATGTCACCACAGAATCTATCTTTGTAGGATCCCCTGAGATACCCGCTTCAGAGACTACGTGGCCCAAGAAATTGACCTGCTCAAGCCAAAACTCACACTTACTGAGTTTGGCATACAACTGATGGTCCCTGAGTGTTTGAAGAGCCATCCTCAGATGCTGCACATGCTCCTCTCTGGTTTTCGAATAGATGAGGATGTCATCTACGAAAACTACCACAGATTTATCAAGATGTGGTTTGAACACCCTGTTCATCAGGTCCATGAAAGATGCAGGCACATTCGTCAATCCAAACGGCATCACTAAAAACTCATAGTGGACATAACGCGTCCGAAACGCAGTCTTGGATATATCTTCCGCTTTGATCTTGAGCTGGTGATAGCCTGACCTCAGATCAGTCTTCGAAAAGAACCTTGCACCCTGCAATTGATCAAAACAGTCGTCTATCCGTGGAAGAGGATAACGATTCTTAATCGTCATCTTGTTGAGCTGCCTATAATCGATACACAGATGCATCGATCCATCCTTCTTTTTCACAAAAAGAATCGATGCACCCCAAGGAGAGACACTCGGTCGTATAAAGCCTTTGTCTAACAGCTCCTGAAGCTGTTCCTTGAGTTCCTTTAACTCAGCAGGCGCCATCCGATATGGAGCTTTAGATAGCGGTTCTGTACCCGGCGCTAGCTCAATCGCGAACTCAATCTCTTGGTCAGGTGGTAATCCAGGTAAGTCTTCTGAAAAGACATCAGGATAATCGCAGACCACCTTGATAAGAGCCAAGTCATTCCTCTTCTTTGTAGAATCTTGCAAATAGGCCAGATACCCACTGCAACCATTCTTCATCATGTGCTCGGCTTTAATGGCTGAAACTAACGGCGCAACCTTTGATTTGACTCCACAGAATCGGAAGGATTTTCGCTTTGGCGGTCGGAAGGTCACTATCTTTCGAAGACAGTCCACGCTCGCGTGATAAGCTGCCAACCAATCCATTCCGAGAATGACGTCAAACCCTTCCATGCTCAACGTAATCATATCGATCACTGTCTCGTGCTCATCAATCATCACGATGACTGACTGACATGCTGTATCAGTGCATATTGCACTTCCCGTAGGAATCTTCACATCCAGAATGAAAGCAAGGGGTTCGGGAGTAATACCCAACTTCTCTGAGAAGGAAGGAGTAATAAACGAGTGTGTAGACCCAAGGTCTATAAGTACTCGTGCTTCAATTTTATCCAAGTTGTCTCGACGACTCATCATAAGGGTACCTTTAGTTAAAAAGTTTATTAATTATATGCAATGATTCCAATATGGTTTAACATAAATGACTTGAATTTGAATTTAAATAATAAATAATAGAATCAATGCATAAATGACATCTCAACTTTAATGATACCTTGAATTACGTCATTCGACGTATGGGCATCCTGTGCAGTCACCGCATAAACCCGACCTTGAACTGTAGGTCGTGTCGACTTTTGCGTAGAGACTGTCGTAGTCCGTCCTTTTTCAACAGCAAGACAATCCTTGATCATGTGACCAACCTGTCCACACCTGAAGCATCCTCCAGTGTTCCGTCTGTAATCCTCTGTCTTATGTGGTTTCCCACATCTTGCACACACTGGGGTAGAAATAGGAGTAACTGCTGATCCTCTCGTCGAACCCTGAGCCACAGAAGCTCCACTCGCAGTAATGCTCCCGGCTCTAAAAGGTCGCCCTGGTGACGAACTCTGCGGTCTCTGATAGGAAGATGTCACTGGTCCTGAAGCAACAGCCGGTCTAGAATATGATGGCTGACTAGGGTAGGGAGGAGGTTTAGAGAACCTCAGCTTTTTTTTGTTCACCTGCTCTGAAGCACTCTGCTGTCCCTGGCCAAACCTATTTTTATTCCCCTGCTCTTGCCTCAAGTACTGCTTTTGAATGTCTTCCTCTGCAATGAGGGCCTTGGACATGACGCCCGCATATGTCTCCATTTCCCACATTGACACCCTCTCCTGAATGTTTGGCCTCAACCCTCTCTGAAATTTCTGAGCTCTCATCAGCTCAGTGGCCACGTGTAAGGGTGCAAACCGGGAAAGTCTATCAAATTCTGCGCCATACTCACGCACCGACATCTCATTCTGCTTCAACTCAATAAATTGGACTTCCCACTGATTACGCACGATCTTTGGAAAGTACTGATCGTTGAACGTCTCCATGAACTCTGCCCAAGTCCATGGAGTATTGGGGTAGTCCTGCTCTCTCATCCGGGAAACAGACTTCCGCCACGGGCTGGCCTCGCTCAAAAGTTTGAAAGATGCCCAACGTACTTTCTCGACATCGGTACACTGCAACACCTCAAATATTTTCTCAATCTCATCCAGCCATGCCTCGGCTTCCATAGGATCCATTTGCCCTGAGAATGTAGGAGGCCTCATCCTCCTAAACTCTGTGAATCCTCCTGGCTGATGTCTGGCTGCCAGCATCTCTGTCTGTCGGTCTATGGCAGCAGTCTGTTGAGCCATGTTAGTAGCCAAGGCTGCCAACACCTCGTCCACATTTCTTCTGTCAGGTCCAACAGCTCCCAACGGATCTGCATTAGGGCCAAATGCAGATCTCCCTCTACCATATGAGGTGCCTACGCCCTCATCTATCTCTTCGATGCGAGCCGTACGAGGTCCCTCTATACCTCGGCCTCTGCCTCTAAACCGTGGAGGTATGTTGATCTGTCATTGTTGAAAAACAATAACAATAGATCAGTATTGATTGTTAAAAACAATCCAACCCTTAGTCTTAAGACTCTGAACCTAGAGCCTCTCTCTGATACCAACTGTGACGACCCGACTTTTCCAATCCCTAAGGTATAGGAAAGGTCGGTTCATCAACTTATTGATTTCTCAATAAGCCGTAACAAACAGAAGCCGACAACATAAACAAAGATCTAAAGACAGAGGCAACATATAATAATCTAAAAATAAAAGCTTCATATAACAAAATTAAATATATCACTGTGAGGAACCAAAAAGAACCACCGGTGATGGCCAATCCGATCACCTAAAATAGTGGTTCACAATAATGGTTCCTCGAGTGATATTAAAAGAACCAAAATAATGGCCTAGGGCCCGATATTCAAAATAATATCCAGACAAAAATACCAAAAAATACAGGATCTAAGATCACGGAAAGAACTCCTCAGCTGGTAAGTCCAATTCCTCCTCGGGAATATAATCGGAGTCCTCCAGATCCTCTAACCCAAGGTCAGTCTCAGCACCTGTGACGTATAGTCGAGGGTGAGCTAACAGCCAAGCCCAATAGAGGAAACAGATCTATTTGTATTTCTTTATAAGTAAAGGTTTTCAAAAGACAGAAATCGGAACAAATATGGTTTTCAAATGATGCTTTCCAAAGTAAATCTCCAATTCTAATCCTGAGTCAAAACTGATAATATAATCTAATGTGTTCAAAATTGTTCTGATTTAGCATGCTTCTTGTCTTCAATTTATAACTTAATTTTATCTCCCAAATTTCTTATAGCATGAGAGCGGACTAAGTGACCGATGGGAAAACCCTACTGACCATCGTCGTTCATGAACCTATTTCGAAAGTGCAACACGCCCCTACGCTATGAGGGAAACTTGCGCCAAAGTAAGACCCTCAACACGGTTGGTAAAATCTAGGGCATCGTCCGTATGAACCCTAAATCAAATGCAAATGCTAACACATATCAAGCTTGTTATTCATAACATAATTCTGATTTTTCAAAGTTCTGATTCAAAATTCTGATTCAAAGATTAACTGAGGTTCTGAGGTTCGAATTACAAAGTTCTTAATTATAACAAAGTTTCCAAATTTTCAGATTGGTGTCATATATTCAGAGTTTTATTCATGCTGTGTGCAACAGAATTTCAAAAGTTTATCCTTCTTAATTGAAATAGTCAAACAAGCTATACTTATAATTTAATGTAAATTAAATACAAGGTTCCCCTACCTCAACAAAGAAGTTTCAAAATCATGCACAAACAGTCCTCACCAATGACTCCCAACAGTCAAAACCTACATATATTAACACTCTCAGTGTTAATATAGAACAAGAATTTCAACCCAAAAGCTTGCTGAGAAAATAATCCAAAAAAATTTCGAATGCCAAAAACAGGATAGAATTCGATGGTCGAATTCAATTTCGACCCTCGAATTTGAAAACTGCATCTGTAACATCCTGAAAAATTTTGACCTTTGAACAATATGCCTCAATGTGCGTGCCCGACTGATCACGTACCCGACATGGTGAAAATAATTAAGTTAGTTGGGCTAAGTCTTAAGTGGAAAAAAATATATATATATATAAAGATTGGTTTAGACTCGCGTGTGGACCTTTGGATGAATTGTATACACCTAGCTATGGCGTACTGGCTTAACACCTAAGTTTAGGTTGGTTATAAATGAAAATAAAGGCAGGAGAATTTATTTTTCTTATAATTTTGATTCAAGAGAGAGAATAAAAGTTTAGTAATGGTTAAATAACTTATTTGACTAATTGGGCCAATCAGACACGCTAGTTGGGCCAACTGACAATTGACTATTCGAGCCAACTATAGGTCCCGATCGGGTGCATGTCTCATAAGAAACATGTCACCGCTTAGATTTTTCAAATGAGATCATTTTAGGTCCGTTTGAGCTCAGATGAGATTTTTAGGACCAAGTTCGTGGTGGTGTATTGGCTTAACGCCGGGTCCGATTGATAAGTAGTTTGGGTGTACAGCCCCACAGAACCAAGGGATCATTTATATAATAGATAATACCTTAACTAGGTACGCCCGTTTCACGCGAAAAACTAGGTCCTTAGATAAGACTAACACCCAAAATGGGTGTATGTGTTTTGCATGAGAGCCGGCCTTTTTAGTTTAAAAAAAAAGAAAAAAAAAAAGGGGCTAGCTTCCTTTTGAAGCCTTAACCGGTTGCAAGAGTTTGATAATTTGGGTTTTGAAGAGAGAAGGAAGAAGAAAGAGGAAGAATCGCCGGATTCGTATGCTCCAAGCCTTGTGATTGCGTGGAAAAGGTTTTGTGAAATCGTGTAAGGGAAGGATCGTTGTCGATTTCGACGTTTGGTTGTGGTTTTATGGGTTTTGGAGCCGTTTGGGGGTTTTGAAACCCTCTTCTTGTGAAGAGATCATGAGTTTTGATCCACAAATCATAGCGTGAGTTATGTGAAGTGTGTGTGTAAGAATTGCCATCGATTTCGTGGACTTGGGTGTGATCGTGAAGCTCGGAGATGATCGAGGTGGGTTTGGAAACCCTTTTTATCTAACGAAGAAGACGATCCGATCTACGAGTAAATCACCGATTTAAAGAGGTAAATAATGCAATTCTTCCATGTATTTAATTAAATATATGTTGGTTAGATGTGTGCAAAAGATTAGGATCAAAAGGATTGAATTTTGATGAAAAAAAAATGGGTTTCAAGGTTCAAACCCGAGAAGTGCTCAGAAACTGCCAAAATCGATTAATTGATTTTGAAACTCGATTAATCGATTTTTGACAAGAGAGAAATTCAAGAGGAACTTCACGAAATCGATTAATCGAAGAGAATTTCGATTAATCGATTTTGAAATTCGATTGATCGATTTTGAAAATTGATTAATCGAGTTTGCCTGGGCTTACTGACACTTCCGTAGTATTTCGGCCATAACTTTTTGTGCCGAAATCGGATTGACGTGATTCCTGTTGCATTGCAAAGAAGACAGAAAGCCCTACAACTTTAATGAATTGACCAACTTGTGAATCAATCGTTTTTAAGGTCAAAATTTAGTAATAAGTTAGGTAAATTTCTAATTTTGTCTAGAAACGAAACCGATTAATCGAGTAAAATCGATTAATCGATTTTTGAATTTCGATTAATCGAAATTAGGTCGATTAATCGACTGGTCTCAAATAGTGAAAAAAAGATTTTTGGCTCTTTGAAAATCGATCAATCGAGAGAAAATCGATCAATCGACTTTGGAAAATCGATTAGTCGATTTTGTCTGAGTTGCCAGTACTGCTTTGGTATTTTGACCATAACTTTCTACTCCGACCTCCGATTGATGCGATTCTTGAGGTGTTGGAAAGATAACAAAGAGATCTACAACTTGTATGTTTTGACCAACTTATAAATCTAAATGTTTAAAGGTTAAAATGTAGGAGGAAGGTTACATCAATTTCTATGTTGGCGCGAACTTGCCCATTTCGACTCGATTTTTTTTAAAACACTTAAATAGTCTAAGTTATTAGTGATTAGTGTTGATCCTTGATACATCGTCATATATTTGTGATGTATATTGAGGGAGGAAAGCCATCGATAGGACATTGCTTGGCTTTGCGCAGTTTCGAGGTTAAAGTGGGGAAAATTTCATACGCAATTGCATTTTGATTTAATTTCATAGATGCTTGATATGATCGAATGAAAGATGATAAGTTTTGTTTTGAAATGAATTAGTATTTAAAATCCTTGCAATGGAAACTTTAGATCTTTGAACTCAAATATTTGATTGAATATTTTGATTGTTTGAAATGCTCGAAAGCTTTGAATTATCGAATCTTTGACATAGTGGCTGTTTTAAAAATTATTGACGTATCGAATCAAGAAATGATCTTTGTTTTGAACATTTTATATAGCCTTCGAAAATCATGTAAGGAATTTCAGTCTTGAACATCGTATGTGTGTTTTGCAAGTTTTGAATCGAACCCGGAAGTTAAATTTGAAGGAAGAAAATGTGAACTTTGAATTGAATCCAAATCAAATTTGTATATAAATTTAAATCCAAATCGAACCATAAGTTAAGAAAATTTTAAGTGGACCGCTATGGGCGGATTATAAGTGTATTGTGGACCGCTAAGGACGGATTATATAACATCGTAGACCGCTATGGGCGGATTATATGTGCATGTGTGGACCGCTATGGGCGGATTATATGATACCTTGTGGGCCGCTAGGGCGGAATCGAACCGGCACGGCGGCTAACCGTGAATCGAACCGGCATGGCGGGATATCCGTGAATCGCACCGGCACGCACTGGCAAGTGAATCGAACCGGCATGGCGGTTAAACCCATGAATCGAACCGGCACGGCGGGATATCTGTGAATCGAACCGGCACGGCGGCTAACCGTGAATCGAACTGGTACGGCAGTCTCCGTGAATCGAACCGGCACGGCGGGATATCCGTGAATCGAATTGTGTAAACTATGTGACAATGTGTAAGCTATGCAAGTGAGTGTTTGAATTGAACTGACACGACAGTCTTCGTGAATCGAACCGGCACGGCGGGATATCCGTGAATCGAATTGTGTAAGCGAAGTAAGAAAGTGTGAAACATATAAGTCAGCTAAGTAAGAATGTGCAAGACTTGTAAGTAAGATAAGTAAGGAATGTGTAAGATGTGTGAGTAAGCCAAGTAAGAATGTATAAAACATATATGTAAGCAAAGTAAGAATATGTAAGACATGTGAGTAAGTCAGGTAAGAATATGTAAGACATGTAAATGAATGTGATTCAAACTCAGTAAATCGAAAATAAGAAATATGCTTCTGATAAGAGATTAGTCAGTTTCAATTTTATTAAGAAAATGTCTTTGAAATCAGTTTCGATTTTGATAAGAAAACATCTTCGAAATCAGTTTGCCTTTGAAATTAGTTTTGAATTTGGATAAGAAAATGCCTTTGAACTCAGTTTCAATTTTGATAAGAAATGCCTTTGAAATCAGTTTTAGCCTTGATAAGAAAATATTTTGATCTTGTCTTTGAATCTATGCATGTGATGAGATGTATATTGGTATTAGTTTTCTCCATTGAGCTTGGATGTTAGCCCCCACTATACGTCATGTGTAGCTTTGAGGAGGGCCAGACTACATACTTGAAGAAAAAGGAGCTTCCGCATAAGGATTTGTACTCTGTTTTGGGATCGTAGATTTAGTGCATCGTGGATCTTGGTAAGTTCGAGGTTGGTACTTCCATGCTATTATACATGCATGGTACACTACTGTTGGTGATGGTTAGTCATCACTGGCGTTTGTTTAGTTCAGTACATATTAGATATTAGAATTGGAGTTTTGTTCATGATACTTACATAACCTTGCTTTGATTTCCGTATGCATATGGATGTGCCAAGTGTTCTGTATCAGATTGTGATATACGATCTGATGGTCCGGATTTTCTCATTTGGTTTTGGTGTAAAGTATAAAAAAAAAAAAAAAAAAAAAAAAAAAATCTCCAAATTTTAGGTTGGGAAAATCTGGGCTGTCACAGCATCAGTCACAAAAATCTGAAAATCGACCCTCGATTTTCAATTCGATGGTCGATTTCCAAATTCGACCATCGAATTGGAAATCGACCTTCGATTTCAAAAATTTGGTCTCAGGCACAAAAAACACATTTCGACTATCAATTTTCAAATCGATGGTCGAATTCCAAATTCGACCATCGAATTGAAAATCGACCATCGAATTACTCTGGTTCTGTGGCTGTCAAAATTTTCAAGTCCGGACTCTTTTCTTCATTTTCAACCACAGCCTTCCTATCCAAAAATAAACACCACTCACCATTCTAAACCAAAAATTGAATTCAAAAGACAAAAGGATGTTTAAAGGCCTACCTCTTGTAGTTTAAGCCGTTGCCTCCGTTGTACCAAAGCACGCACCGGAACCAATCTTCAAAGTTCAATGACTTAAATGTTCAAAATAGTTCATCATTCTAATGAGGTTGTCACTGCCTCAGCCACAACAAAATTATATAGAACTGCTCACTCTCCTCATCTCTCTTCTCTTTCAATAGTTCAAACTGATCCGAATTCAAATACAAGGCTAACTATTGGTTGAGATGGGGAGAGGAATTCTCAAACTCTCTAGATCTAGGATCAACAATGAGGTAAGGCCTTAGAGGCTTAATTTTCCAACGAGAGAGAGCAGTGAAACTTCTCTTTCACTCTCTCTTATAACCAAAGTTAAGCACAAATAATATTTTTTTTAATTGCAACTTATCCACTTAAGTTGAAAATATATTCGGTGCTAAACACAAACACCGACCTTATTGTGTAAGTCATTGCTTACATGACTTACACAAATCTTCTGACCAATTCCTTTTTCCACAAGTCTCATCATAGCCTTAGCTTACCAAAAATTAAATATTCCACAATATTTTTCGGACACGCTTACCGAGGTAAACAAAAAATAGGTCAAAAATATCAGGGATATTACACCGAGATTCCAAAAGGGTTTTCTGGTTCTCAGGCCGCCGAAAAAGGTAAATCCGGTGATTTTTGTCGGATCTTTTGGCCGAAAAACTTATTTTCAGATTTCTACGAGGTGATCTAGTACTGACTCTAGGTTTTCTTCTTCTTTGCATGTTTTAAGATTCAGGCAATGCTCTTATCGAACTATGGCACACTTGCGCAGGTCCTCTTGTCACCATTCCAGGCGAAGGAGAGAGAGTTTTCTATTTTCCTTAGGGACACATAGAACAGGTAATCAAATTTGCCTTTAGTTTTGTTTGATCTTATGGGGCTATGTGGTTTTACTTCTTCAATTCTGCTGTCGAGAGGTCTTTAATCTCATTTGGCATTTTCAGATTTCATTCTAGGTCGAGGTGTCTAAATTAGGCCGCTAACCAGAAGATGCCTGTTTACGATCTCCCATGGAAGATCCTTTGCCGTGTGATCCATGTTCAATTGATGGTACATACTATAATTTCTTCATTTTGAAGGATTCAACTTTTTAATTTTTTTTACTTGTTCTTGATAAGTAATTGTGTATTGAACTTCAATCTTCCCCTCATCTAGTGCCTATTTCCTTATGAACATTCCTTATTGTTTATAGAATTTAATTAAGTAGAAATAGCATGGAAATATAGATTTTGAAAGTTCCTTATGAACATCAGTCTGTTAATTGCATTAGGTGATCAACCTTCAACATCAGAAACCAAGCAGGTAGAGAATTCAAAATTTCCACTTCAACAGCTACCTACCTACCCCTGAGATCTAGAAACCTCACTCTAATCTTAAATCTGAATCATTAGCACTATCCAATTGATTTTTTTCACTAATTTTCTTTTACTACATTTTTAATTCAATGCTCTTTCACACTTGGACATTTTCACTTGCCTTTCCATCATCCATGTGTCTGCCATGTGACAATCAACGAGCCATAATGAGCTAGAAGACCTCCAATCTCCATCCAAATTTGATCTTTATATTTTCCTGTTATCTCAGCGACCGTGATGGTCTATCGCCTGGATGGATTTCGATTTGCCATCAACCTCTCAATGACAAACCTCTCCTTTAGACACCTTTCTCATCATCTTTTCTTACATTCTCTCTTGATCTCAGCAGATCTCCATTGACCAGTTCTCACCTCCATATCAGCACCAACAACCACCTCAGAGAACATTCTCTCACATTGCCTTTCCTGCACCAATCTTTACACAAATCTCCAGAAACAAATCAAACACTATTCCATCCACCTCCAGCTGAATGCATCTGGGTACACCTGACTAGCTGCCCACTCCCATTTTCAGTAACATCAACCAAATTATGATCCACCTCCATTAGACTGCCACATCTCTCCCCCAGAATTTTCGGAGTTTCCAGGTCCCACAGATATAAAGGTAGGCCTCTAATCCAGACACAGGCCCATTTCCTTTTTGGAAACCTTCCCTGTCTTGATATACTCTTTCCAGGGGGACAGCCAGACAATAGTTTTCCCAAGATTTCTCACCCATTCTTATCAAGCCTCTCCAGCACCTCCTCTTGCCCAATCATTTCTACCCTTCTACTGAAATCTGGTGATACCTTTTATTAAACCATTTGGAATGGATTGGGTCTTGGCTAGGATTGTGATGAAGCTTCTAGAATCTATCAAAAATAAAACAGTCAGTGGGTGAGGAGCTGGGCCATTGAGGAAGAGAGGATTGTGTGGCATATGTGCCCCTTCGTAAATATATGGACTATATGGAATGAAAGAAACGAGATGATGTTAGATGGAAAAGTGCAAATTCTTAACTTCTGATCAGACGTGTCAAAAACATTCTTGTAAGTCCTTCAGTCTTACAAATGTTGATGATGACCTTCACTGATGCTCGATGGAGGTTGCCAACAGTGATCCAACTGAAATGAAAGTGACAATTCCATGTGTGGTATCTATTAAACTTGACTTCAATAGGTACTCTTTGGGAAACCTAGGTCCAACTGGAGGACACTTTGGGGAATGTTTTGTGACAACCTACTCTGGACCTTGGATCTTGTGGCAGAGTAATGAGGTAGAGATTCATTCTACTTTAGAAAAAATTCCTGTAGTTGGTAGTTTGAATTTGCATAGGAACAGTAACGTCTTTGCTTTGGAACATAGCATCATGGGTCAATGGAGGTTACTTAATATATGAATGAGGCTATGGATGGACTCCATCATTTATCTGTGTTGATTTCCCATATTTCTAGACCCTCTAATCAAGTTGCGGAAGAGGGTGGTTTCAGATCTGAAAGGGCCATTGGTGTCACTCTTCTTCTGTGTTTTCAGATCTGACAAGCCAAATAGAACTAATATACATGTGTGAGTGTGTGCATATAGGTTGGCACGGGCATGCATGTTTGGGCGGGGGCGTACATGCAATGCCGTGTACGGTTGGTGTGTGTGTGTGGATATTGCACGTGTTTTGTGGGTGTGTGCATGCATCTGTGCACATGAACATGGCTTTAAAATGTTTGCTAAGAACTACCATAACACAAAATATTACCTTCTAATAAAATAAAATTTCAGGTAGAAGCTTGCAAGCTTTGGACTGCAATGTAAATAGTTAAATTTATTTCTACCAAATCCTCAAGGCACCCAAAGCCTCCTGGGTGAAGATGAGAGCTTGGAGGATCCCAAAAATCTCAACCTGCATGTTGTGAGCCACATTGCATGGACCATATGTAGCAAAGAAAAGTTGTCGATGGTTCCTACCAATTAGCCCAAAACAGCCGAACCATCAGTTATAGCACCATCTGAATTTGGTCTTTGAGCATATCTAATTCATTGTTCAACCATTAGTTATAGGAGTGTTAACAGGTCAGGTCGTTCTATCAAATGAGCAGGTCAAGGGAAAATTACAAAAGTATAGCCTAGGCCTGACTCAATATGATATTGAGTCCGACATGTCTTAAGTCAACAAAATGTCTTAAGCATAGCCTAGGCCCGATCTCCCAAAGCGGGCGACCCCATCATGGTGAAGCTCACAAACAAGCTCTCCCTACTGCGGGAGTTCTGATTCTGGCATGGAATTAGCTAGACCGGTAAAAATAATAATATTATACACAAATGTGTAAATATTTGTTGCAAGTAGAAAATCTAATTTGATTTTTCATTTATTTTAGTTTGGAGAACCATGGGCTGATGGATGTGTAATTATCCCAAAAGAAACCTTTGCTTCTTTTATTTATCGAAGAAGAAACATTTGTTTACAGGTTTAAGCCTTTAAAGTTGATAAGGTAATTATAACTTTATTCATTTATTCATAAGGTAATCATAAAAATTTTGTTGATTTATTATTATTATTTATATTCTTTTGTTGCAGGTTTTGGTGACCCATCACAAAAAAGATTTATTCTAATTTTGAGTATATAAATTCTAATTTTGTTCATTATGCTAGCGTCTGTTTTTTATAGTTTCCATTGAAGGTCCCTATCGTCTAATTTTCGTATTGATATCTGTGGCAGAGAGTTGACCCTAGATGATGAAACCGAGCATCAATGTTGACCCCTAATTTTTTTTTAATTCTTTTCAGGTAAGTTGACCATCTTTAGCAATGTGTACAGACCAGGTAATGTCGCAGCAAATTCTTTAGCGGAAGAGGAGGCTGCAATGGGTCTTGCAGGTTTGGTTGACTCTCTTGTGATTTTTTTTTTTCATTTCTGTTGTAGTTGTGTTTGGGGTGGTGTGTGGGCAAGTAGATCATCCTCCCCTTGTACTCTGTTTTCCTTTGGGTTTGAAACAAAAAAAGATTAGCATGCAATGTCATTTCTATCATCTGATTTAATACTTATTCAATGGTTGATTGAGACAAATCAGATAATAGAGATCATCTTTCGTGCCAAATTTTGGCTGCAATGATCTTTATATCATGGCCTTCAAATCAAAGGGCTTAGATGGTGTTCCACATGGCACTAATCTAAAAAATATAATGTCTATCTTTTTGAGCAATGTGCACTTTATTTTTGTGAGCAGGAATGAGTAATTCCAATTGATCAAACATCGTGGTAGATGGAAAAATAGAGCCTGTAGCACTAAACATCGCTCTTTTATGTTACATTACCTTTATGGTAAGGGTGATGTACAGTAACAGTGATGTAGCATAGATGTATAGTAATGCTCTTATAGCGATAATTTTTTTTTTAAATACCAAGCTGAAAAGGCCCTTACAGAGATAATTTTAAGAAAATAATATATTGTTATGCCTCGAAATCGTTGTGTTCGTAATGTTGTGTAGTATCAGTCAGTACTTGCTCTTCTTTTCCTCTGAGTATCTCCCTAAGTGTCTGTTCCAATTATCCCACCAGCTGTCCTAATTTACAAGGGCTTCTAGTTTAGGTTGAGAATGTTGTTTTTTATAACATATTACTAGGTACTAGGAGTTCAATTGGTGAAAATGTTTAAAGTACTAATAGTGGATTAGGTGGTTTCTTTTTCATGGGAGTAACTGGCGAGCTCCTCCTAGTTTGGAATTCCTGGTTCTTGCTGCTACTGCTCCTTTTCACTTTCCCAAAGAGCAACGACTAGCATAGCCTAAATTACCTAGCATAGATAGGCTGACCCAATCACCAGCTCATGCCATGGAAGTCATGTGCTACCTTGACTTGAGATTCATGGATCTCCGTGCTCTATACGTCTACATGAATCTCAAGGTCCATGCTAAAGGAATATAATAATGAATTTTTGTGCTGATTTTTTTATACATTTATATTCATAATTTATCCCTTGATGAATCTCAATATCATGGATGACATCCATCTCCCAAATCTGCAGCTATAGCTCCTCATATATATATATATATATATATATATATATATATATATATATATATATTTTAATATTTCCTGCTGCTAGATGGTCTTTGTTCAATTGTTTTTTAAACCCGGCTTTCCGGCAGGGTTCAGTTTCTTCATTACCCTGAGATGGTGGGTCGGTTGAACTCGCTTATTTCCCTTTTATCCTTAAGAAGTTGTCCCGCATAGGTAGTGCAGCAGTTGAAATGCTAAACCACCTCCTTCCACCGTTCTACTCCCACTAAATAGCACTAACTCTGCTATTTAGTCTATCTTCATTGTGTCTTTTTTTTTTTTAAATAATATTTTTTAGAACGGGGTATCCTGTCTCTTAGAGCACCTAAGTCCCTGGGCGCAAACAACACCCGCACATCACAAGTAATATATACTTGTGCTGGAAGCTCTTTTTGATTCATTGCTAGCATTATGGGATTGGAAGGTTTTTTTGTGTTTTAGATTTTTGATTCACAGTTAAAATAGCATAATGACTGCATATTGTATGTGTTGTAGATGTTTTTGTTGACTGGTAGCATTGTAATGACTGGATATTGGATTTAGATAGCATTTCAAAGAGTGACTGCATATTGTTGGCTTGTATAAATGTTTGAAGTCTTTTTGTATTGTAACATTAGCAATTTAATGACAGTAATTATATGAACACTTATCAGGTTAAATTCTATTAAGGATTATGGATGTTCGCTTTGGATGTGGGGAGCAGGGTCATTAGGTAAGGGATTGTTCGAAAATGATGGTAGTTGAATTTACTGATATACTGCACAGGTCAGAAATGTTGCACTTTCACTAGAAGCTGAGAGTGGGGGTGTTTTGGTCTCCGTAGACAAAATTTCAAAAGGTTTTGCCATTATTGTTTTCCATGGAAGAGAATATAAGCGACCTCCCACCTTGAGACCAAAGAATCACTTGACAAAGAGGAAGGCTTTGGCTCGCTCAATTGAGCTTCAGAGGCGTGAGGTAGGAATTATAGTGTTGTTTTGTTAAAATTTTTTTTTTTTTTTTTTTTGTATAGTTTGTATGCTTGTTTCTATTAGTCTAACGAGTTTTTTTCCTCTCTTTTGTTGAACAGGCACTTACTAATCACATCTCTACTCTGCAACAAAGGGCGGAGATGCTAAGATCTGAACTTGTATGAACTCCATGCGTTCATTTTGAAAACCATTTGATTAGTATTGTCAAAATCTGACTATTTCTGCAGTACTCAATTGAGCTAGTGACTACATTTTCAACTTCTCACTCTCATTTCTCATGAACAGGATCAAATGGAACTTATTAAGGACCAAGGAGATGATGAATTGTATGACAAACTGGATTCTGCTTATTCATCGGAAGATGAAGATCCAGAGGTGGATATGTATCTGATTAATGGCCTTTTTCTAATAAGTTTGGCCAGCTAGTTAATTCTAATTTTAGTTATTTACTTATTCTCCCATCTAAATAGGATGAAGGCAATGATGCTTATCTTGGGACCTATGACAGTGGTGAAGATGAAGATCCAGAGGTGGATATATATATATATATATATCTGATTAATTGCTTTTTTAAAAAAAAAAGTTTGGCCAGCTATTTAATTCTAATTTTATTTACTTATTCTCCCCTCTAAATAGGATGAAGGCGATGATGCTTATCTCGGGACCTATAGCAGTGCTGATGATGAGAGTGGTGACTCAATGCACAAGCTCCACTCGGAATCAAATTGTCCTTCTGACAACCTGAATCCAAAGTAGAATCGGAGCCTATGCTTCTGAACAGTATGCATATTCCGAAAGAAGTGAAGCCGAACAAGAAACTGGTGAATATGGTTTTAACTGATTGACCTTCATTGATAACAATCCGTAATCTCTGTAAAATTATCTTCTTCAAGAGCAAGAGGAAAAAAAAAAAAAAGAAATTTTCTTCCCCTCTAAAACTCAACAGATTATTTATTTTTTCTCTCAAGAAAAAAACCTATGAAGAAAAGTGAAGCCATATAAAATAAAATGATAATTGAGGAGTTGTATCTATCATCATCACTATATCACTTAACACTTGCACAGAAGAAGCCTGTGTCTAGATCACAACAATCTTTATGGGTCGTCGATGTTAGGACTCTTATTACAACACTACACTACACAAGACAATCCCCTCGATTGGTGTTGTAGGTGCACCGTAGTATTGTTACTTTATTATAATACCATTAAGCTGCTTAGTTACTTACTTTTGGGGATTTGATTTAGACTTGGAAGAATTAACTAAGACCCTTCATTTAAGGTTCTTGGGCAACTGTAGCCTTAGAGTTTACTTGGGGAGCTAAAAAAATATGTCAACTAAAAAGCTTTTACACTAGGCCTGCTTGTTAGACATTGTCTTTGTCAGATTTCTTTGTAGTTTAGATTAGTCACATTTGGTATTTGTTTTCGGTGCGGGTAGTCGCTTTGTTGAATTCTCTGTTTGATGCATCCCCAGATAGTTGCAATGACTCTTTCTTCTTCCAAATCTTTAATATTGGAGAAGGATTGAATTTGCATGAATCTTTCATTAAGTATTCCCCTGCTTTTATGGAAGCTGACACTTGATTTGGGATCATTAGAATAGGGACATTTGTTTTCTTGGTGAATTCCTTGAATACTTTGAGTGAAGCCCACACTCTTGCCCATCGAATAGTTTGAGTATTCGATGGGCAGAACTTCCCTGATATACTGCACATAGTTTTGTGAGGCTATTTGCTGTTTGATTTGATTCCTGCTGAATATGTCAGATCTAGACTTGCAATTAGACAGGAGATCCACTACATGATTTAGCAGGTTGCGAAGTCTTCGAAATTTGCTAGCCCAACCTCCAGAGATCTGTTAGAGTTGTCAATTCTGACCACTCTTGAAGCACCTATACTTCTGCCGAATTGACTACAACACAACATCAATAATGACCAAACTTCTTTTTTCGAAGTATATTTTTTGTGCAAAGGAACTTTAAAAGCAAACACTTAATTTAAAACCATATAGCGCCGCACTTAGTTCAGCTTCCATACTATTAAGTTGGCCAAGGTGAATAGAGTATTTTTCCAATATCTCTCAATTTTTGATCAGCCGTACCTGCTAGCCCCAGGTTCCCTATAGAACACCTGTTGTAATTGATTTTGACAGAATCGATCGGTTGAGGCCTCCAATTGCCGAGTTTTGGAAGAGTGGCACACCCACAGTTTGCCACATCCCAATTATTACTAAGAATAGTGATATGGAGTACTATACATTGCAAGCTACTGGACATTGCAGAATTAGATGGTTGGAGGAGTGCTAGCTCCTTTTATCCATCACTATGGCTTACACTTTGGTTGTTTAGATACAAGATTGATGTTTTTAAAAATAAAATAAAATTGTAGAAGGTGATTAAATGCTTGCATTTTCTTCATCCTCTGGTTTACAGTTGTTGTTCTTCATCCTCGGGATTTTGGAAGAGTGGCACCATCATTGCAAATTATGACTGAAGTGCATATATATATATAATATTGTAAAATTTATATATTATTAGTAATTAAATTTTACATTTTATTAAAATATTTTTTATTTGAATAAAAGGATTTGAGCATGTAAAGTTTAAAATATTTGGTTGATTTGAAAGGTTGGATCATAGGTTGAGATGCAATATTTTGTTTGAATAAAAGAATTGGACATCTATTTTATTTATTAATGGCATTGAATGATTTGCATTTGAGTTGAATGGATGTCTTTAAATATGAGATTAATAGCTTTTTTTCTTTATATAATTTTTTTAAAGCATTAAAAAAAAACATTACAAAAAGCATAAAAAAAATTGCATTAAAAAAAAACATAAAAAAAATATTATTTTAAAAAATTTTGCATAAGAAATTGTCGACGTAATTTTTTTTTTTTAAATATATATATTTAAAAAAAAAAAATTACATAGAAAAACCACTGCCCTAAACAATTGTAAAAAAAGGAGTAATTTTTTTTTACCACTATACAAGACAGTGGTTGTTGAAGTTCATAAACCACTGTCTTGTATAGTGGTAAAAAAAAACCACTCCTTTTTTTACAACTGTTTAGGGCAGTGGTTTTTTTTGAAAATACCACTGTCAAAGACAATGATTTTTTGAAAAAACCACTGTTTAAGGCAGTGGTTTTTTTGGCTTTTTCACGTATTGAATAGCACTAAAAAGGCACAAGGTTTAAGTTTCAACAAAGATGAAAATCTTTTCTTGGTAGATGCGTGGTTAAATACTACTATAAATATAGTACGAGGAACTGAGCAATTAAAGAATGTTTATTGGTCAAGGATTTATGATAACTACAATGACAATAAGACCTTTATAACCGTACGGAATCAAGTATATCTAACTAATCGTTGGAGTGTAATTCAAAAGGCGATAACTAAATTTTGTGGATGCTTGACATAAATCGAGTTAACCCATCAAAATGGTTTGATTGAAGCAGGCAAGGTATATAGTTTCACTTGACTTCAGTTTGAACATTGTAAATCTACATCACTTCTGAACATTATTTTCTTTCCTCACGTTGTAACTCTTACTTTTGTAGATTTTCAGGGCAAGACAGTTATATAAGGCGAAGAAGAAAGCCGATTTTCAGTTTGAACATTGGTGGATTGTGTTGAAAGAATGTCCAAAGTGGCTTAAAGAGCAAGAAATTCCAAGTAAGTCTCTGTTTGCTAGGAGACCTCTACTCTACCTTCGGTGAATCTAGGAGATGATAGTAACAACACCAGTAACTTCGTAGACTTGAAGAGACCCATGGGGAGAAAGGCTACAAAAGAACGATTGCATAAACGAAAGAGCAATGTCGATGTCGATAAAGAAGGTGAGAATACTAACCTAGATTAATGAAAGTGCGCAAAAAACCAATGAGGAAAAATTGGAATTTATGAGAAGAGTAAATGTTTCAGAGGAGGCGAAGATTCGATTTGAGGAGGATAAAATTGTTTTGATGGATACAAGTGACTTGTCTAATATCCAAAGAGAGTATGTATATATGTGACAAATGGAAATCATTGAAAGTCGCAGGGATTAATAAGTTTTATTTGATATGTTAAGTTTTATATTATATTTCAGTAAATTTGTATGAGACAATCAGTATATTCTCATATGGTGGAGATCTGAATCTAGGTATGTAATAATTCTGATTCTTTCGAAAATAGGTCCGACAATTTTCGAGGATGAAAATTCTTTGAGGTGAGAAAAATGTAACAACCCAAAATTTTCGAAAATATTGAATTGGTGACCTTTGACGAATTGCGCGCTTTTGACTAATTTGACCCGAGCCAAACATTTGACCTAACTAACATGGCCTCAAACCCACTTATGATGGTTGGAGTTTCATGCCAAACACATTAAAGCCCAACTCGTACCCTATGTAGAGTATATGTGTAATTGTGCATGTTACACACGAACCCGAACCCGAACCCGATAACGCAACCTGCCACGTGGCACCCAATTAAGTGTGCGTGTTCGGCAGATTGCACGATGTCGCTTTGAATTTTAGGATAAATAATTTATAAGAATGAAATTTCGTTTGAATAGTGAGGTTGAACCTTGTGTTTTGACCTTTGATAGGAGGCCCGTGCACCGAACCATGGTGTACCAGCTTAACACCTAAGACGGTCCCAAACGTTAAGTGGATTAGATCTCACTTAGAACCATTGAATGAAAACTTATACACATATTTATTGTGTGCATTTAACACCGAATCCGAGCCATTAGGGTAAGAACTTATACGCTCTTTTATGCATGTGCGCCCCACACCGAACCAAGGCCTAGATATTTAAGTGAAACTTCCTTTGGAAGTTTCATTCGTTGCAAAAGAGAAGAGAGAGGAGAGAAGAGAAGAGTTTGAGAGAGAAAGGAGCCAACCTCTTGCATTTTGGTGGAGCTTTCACATCATTTCTTCTTCTTCTTCTTGGAGATCATTGGCCAAAGAGAGATGTTGAGAAAGGAAGAGATTTCCCCAAACCCTCTTTTGTTCTTGGTGAGTTGAAACCCCAAACTCCGTGTATGTCACTCTAGATCACTCTATTTCACTTGGGAGAACCGTTGTGATTATTGGATACGTCGAGGAGGGTTGATTCCGCTACTACGCTCGAAGGAATCAAAGGATTTTGAGAAATCAGGCGATTTCGAAGCGTGGAAGCCAATTCTTAGATTCGATTGTCGAGAATGTTTCGTGCTCAATTTAAAGAGGTAATTGATGCAATTCTTCCATGTATTAAACTAAAAATAGGTTGCTTAGATGTGTTAAAAAAATTAGGATAAAAAAGATTGAGTTTTGATGAAAAATAGATTTTTAAAAGTCTAAACGTGCAAAATCGCGCACAGTCGCTCACCTGAGGCTGGCTCGAGCGAGCTTGGAAACTCACTCGCGCGAGTGCAGAACATGTCTCAGTATCTCAGCTATAACTTTTTACTCTGAACTCTGATTGATGCAATTCTCACTGCGTTGGAAAGAGGACAACGAACTCTACAACTTTTGTGATTTAATCATTTCATGAATCTAAATATTTAAAGGTCAAAATTTAGGGAAAAAGTTGCATCAAACTCTATATTAGCATGAACTTGCCCATTTCTATCTCGTTTTTGAGAAACGCTTAAATAAGTTTAGGTTTTTAGTGAGTAGAGTTAATCCTTGATATATCATGGTGTATTTGTGATGTAGATTGAGGGCAAAAAGCCATCGATAAGGACTGTGGTGTCGCTTTGAACGGCTCCATGCACGAGGTAGGGAAAGTTCTAGACATGTACTTTTGATTATAATAGCATGTGTGTAGTGATATGTGTATGTGAAATCAAATGTGTTGTGATACGAGTTTCCGAAATTTAGTTAAAGCATGTGAATTTAAGGTGTGTGTACACTAAGGAAGAAATCAGTAAGCATATAAATGTGTGACATCCCAGGGATGTATTTCTTTTAATGTGAGCATCTAAGTGATGCAAAATAATGTAGACAAATTTGAATAAAACTTTAAATTATTATATTTAGCACAAATTCACGGTGAATAATTATATGTATTTTGCACAGTTAATTTGAGGTTCGTTGAATATCCCATCGACACGACAGTATACCCGTGATTGACTCGACAGAATATCCGTGACCGGTACGGCGGCCAATTCATACAAACATGTAATGAAATTACCAAGAGGATAATGGGTATGTCAAGTTGCCTCAGTGAATGAGACTTGAGCTTGTATTTAGTTGAAACATAGTTCAATTGAATGACGATGGAGGGTATTCCATCGGGACTCGATGCTATATTGCTCGGGGATTATTTAAGTTTGTGACACAAGTCTTTTGTGATATGAGAACAAGTGAAGTAAAAGATAAGATGTGTAGTGTGAAAAGATAAGATGTAATATGTGCATTCAGTTCATGCTTTTGATAATTTAAATGCTTTTAAACTGTTTTCAGTTTATGAGATCATGCTTCGCTTATGTCATGAAATATGTGTGAGTAAGATAACTTTACATGTTTAGTTATTTCCCTATTGGGCTAGGATGTAGCTCATCCCTCGACTATACGTCATAGGTACATGTGTTGATCGAGATCCAGCTACGAATACAGGCTTGGGATCTCCCGTTTGGAGAATTTTACCTTAGGTGAGGTTTGGACATGGGTATGTTTTGAGTTTGTATAACGAATGTTTTGAGGTCCTTTGGATTATGGACTTGGTATGTCCAAGGATTTATTACTGTATTAAGACTCATTCTCTAGGTATGTTGTTGAAACCACTGTTTAGGTGATGGTCAGCCATCACCGATGGTTTTCTTGTGGGCCCGTTTTATTCATTCTTTATATATAGAAGAATCTTTATGGTTGTTATATTTTACTTTGACTCTACCTTTGTTGGCATACCAAGTAATTTCTGTATTTGGATTGTGATATGTACGACCCGACAGTCCGATTTCCCCTGAGTTTATGATGTAAGGAAGAAAAAAAAAATATTGTGCAGGTTTTTGTGCCTTGGGGAAAATCGGGTTGTCACAGGGTATGTCTTATCTCAAGATTTGGGATCTGGGTTTTGTATTATGGGTTCTAGATGCTTGAATTATTGATTATTTTTTATTGTTGCTTGAAGGTACTACTATTGTCATTCTATTTGTTGTTTCTACAGAGATGTGAATCTGGGTACATATGATTTTCCATTTGGGTAATTAGGTTATCCTTGTCCATTTTTTAGATGTGGGAATATGCTATTTTCTGTAGGGTTATTTATACTTCCAACTTTGCTTTCCATGGGCTCAATTTTTATGCTTAGCTGGGGATTTTGAGTGTACTTCATATCTTCATTTGGAATATGAATTCTAGTTTTCAAATCCTAAATGCCATAAATGGTAGATATCTGGTAATCTTGCATTTTATGTAGGGTTATTTATCTACAATTTTTCTGTTTTTTCTGAAAATGGTATTTGAGGTCAATGTGTTTCATTATATAGATTTTGTGTTTGGATATGTGTATGCCATATATTGAAAATGATAGGTTTTCTGTGAATTTATGTAAAGCACGTAAGGTGGCCTATTTTTTATTTTTCAACTTAGATGCATGGGGATTTGGGGTGTATTCTATTACTTAACTTGAACTTTAGTTATGATTATTAGATTTCAGATGTAAATGAGAAGAATGCTCTTCAAATTCTCATGGTAGTGCAATAAATCATTTTAATTTTATCTTTTTATTAATAATGGAAACTTGAAATTTTTTTCCTCAATTTGACAATCAGTATATTTGTCTGAGACAATCAGAAACTAAACCATCTATATAAACAAATAGCTAAATGAATATTAAAATTTTATTTGCATCTAATAGTATTCAACGTCACACATTGTAGATAAAGCTTGAGAAAGTAAAACTAAAAAAGACACAACAATTGCAACCTAGCCTGATATGAAATTAATTATGGTCATGCATTTGCCATAAGTGTTTGGTGAGATTTGATTGCAGTTGAGAATGAGTTTGACTATCTCGAATGCTCAGATGC
This sequence comes from Chloranthus sessilifolius, assembly GCA_021018995.1. Classification (NCBI taxonomy): domain Eukaryota; kingdom Viridiplantae; phylum Streptophyta; class Magnoliopsida; order Chloranthales; family Chloranthaceae; genus Chloranthus; species Chloranthus sessilifolius. The sequence goes on along the minus strand of CM037597.1, from coordinate 37,619,766 downwards.
CTTTGAATGAATTATACAAATTCAGAAGTACGCTCGCGAGATACTTGAATATTAGGAATGTCGTCGACTAGTTTGTAGTTGATGTCAAAGTCATCGTTGCTATTTTTTTCATCTTCAATGATCATGTTATGTAGTTTTATTCACGTTTTCATAATGAGTTTGAGCGTTTCACGGTTTCATCCATGAGCAGGTCCACGCACTATTGCAAAACGTGCTTGAAGCACTCCGAATGCACGTTCAATATCCTTTCTTGTTGATTCTTAAGCTGTAACAAAATTTTATCTTTCTTTCTTGTGAACGTGAAATTGTCTTCAAAAAGGTTGGCACTTTGGATATACCGTCGGCGGGGTAGTATCCTACTGTGTAGTTATTACCATTTATTGAGTAATTGGCAGGAGGAGCACGCCCTTTAGAAAGCACAGAAAATACGGAAGATCGTTCTAGAACATTGATGCAATTGTGTGAACCTGAAAGCCTAAAAAGGGCATGCCATATTCCTAGATCATATGAAGCAACTGCTTCTAAGATCATTGTTGGTTCATGACTGTGACAAAAAAATTGTCCTTTCCACTCAGCTAGACAATTCTTTCACTTTCAATGCATGCAACTGATGCTGCCCAACATCCTTAGAAAGCCACGTCGTTTGCCAACTTCTAGCAAACTAACAACATCGTTGTTGTTTGGTAACCTCAAGTACTTATCCAAAAAATTTAAAACTATTACTGTAGCAAAACATTCCAGAGACTCAACTGTGGTGGATTCTCCAATCCTCACGTACTCGTCTACATAATCAGCCACTACTCCATAAGCAAGCATTCTAAGTACAATCATCATATTTTGAAGGGAAGATAAACGGAAAGTTCTCGCACAATTTCAAGTTTGGACAAAGTATGAATCGTGGGCTTCTATCGCAGACTAAATACGAAGGATAAAAGAATGATTCATCTGAAACCTCCTTCGAAATAATTTTAGAGGATATACTGGTGAATCAGTAAAATAGTGTGACAACCCGACGTTTCCCAGTCTCTCAACTAGAAAAGGTCGCGCCATCGGATCACCTGATATGATCCTTTCATCAAGGGTTCTTTATTGTACATCAAAGTGATACAAAAATGCGGAAGCAATGTATTTAAACTCTGTTATTAACAAAGATGGCAAAATAACTGAGAAATAGAAACTAGAAACTAATATATGCAATAAACAGAAGTAATGTATCTGATGTATGGCTTTTCACCGATGACGGCCGTCTGTCATCTAAACAGTGAAAAGAGACCTATACATCCAACCAACATTCCATCAGAAATCCAAAACCAACATATAACATGCTATACAAACCAAAATATCTTTACTATCTTTTGTTTTCTCTCTCTCTCTCTACCCACTGCCCCATATCCCAATCCCAAGTAACAAACCTAACTACGGGAAGAACTCCTCTGGAAAGTCGTCTTCCCCACCGTCGTCGTCTTCGTCTCCCTCCTCCTCAGGCACATAGGTCGGATCAGCCGCCTGCTCAGGATCGGGCTCTGCAGCTAAAATATTTAAATCGAGGAATGAGCTATCATCCATAGCTCAGTAGAGAATATCATATTGCTAACATAAATTGGCAGTTTATCAATTCTTATTTAGAAACATTACTAGATTACAACATATGACAATTTTAACATGTTGATGTCATGACTTATGCATGATGCAACAGGTATAAACAAAATCAAGCTGAAACAGGATATACATGCAGGCGAAGATCAGGGAATCAACGAGATTAAGCTCGAAGAAGCGGATCACTTATCAAGCTCCCGAGAAGTGGATCACTTGGATCGAATATTACAAGCTCCCAAGTTAAGGGATCACTTGTCAAGCTCGAGTTAGCGGGATCACTTGATGTACACTAGAACATGTCTAAGATATTTCAAATGATCAGGATCTGACTACTGAACACTGTAGAATACTAGATGCAATTTCCATGTATGGTTCCTAATGCTTTTTCACTATTTACGAATAACACTACAAATTTCTTATGCAGATAACACTTGATATAAAATTGACAAAAAAATCAGAACTGTCATGTGCTATAAAGGACTGCTTCTCTTTATCAAAAATATCAGATTTTCAGTGCTTAGCTGATCATGTTTATAAAGCATACACGATTATTCCACTCTTAGCATCAAAATGTCTATAATTAAAAATTGATATTCTATTCATAATATGACGAATAATATACATTCCCTACCTGTGTGCGTCAAGTGTGTTTTACACTTACAACGTCGATGCACAGTCAATTGTACGAGATCATCATGCAACGCTTAGTTCTTCAAGTTTGGTTAAGTGCTCCATGTGGCACCCTAAGAAAATGTATTTATTTAAAAAAAAAAAACTAATTGTTTATATATGATGCACAGTGCACCAACACAAACAGTGCACCCAAGCCTCAACCGATACATATTTGAACCTATGTGGACCTAAGGTCCAAAGTACAAGCTCAAGCACAGGCACAGCTCAGTCCAACTCAAACCCATGGCTGGAGAAGGGTTGCCGCGGCAACACATGGTGCTTACCGCGGCAAGGTACTTGCCGCGGCAACCCTTTGTGGTTGCCGCAGCAAGCCACTCAGCATGGGGTCTTGCCGCGGCAACCCTTTGAGGTTGTTGCGGCAAGCACTGCTTCTTCAATGGTCTTTTGTCTTCTTTGTTTTCTTCCTTTTGTGTGCAGCTATATATATATATATATTTATATAGATATATAGATTTTCTTTATATCTAGCTATTTAATATATATATATATATAGATCTAGATATGCAATATATCCTATTTGTTGCAGGTTAGCAGGTTTGTAAACCTTGTGAAAGAGAAACAGCTTGAGCACGTAGCTCTGCCGGAGTGCAACAATCTGCACTCAGCTTCATATATTCAGAGCTGAAGTTTCAAGTCGTTTCTATGATGACCCCTTTCTTTTAGATGAAATTGATAGCCTAACTTTTTGGTGAATGATGTCTATTGGGTTCGTGCCTGTTCGCTCTACTGGTTTGACTGAATCGACAAATCAGAACCAAACATCGAGTGCATAACAGCCATGCCTCCCTATAATTTTCTGATATGTCGGGCAAATTCTTAGGTTTTTATTTTCAGAATCTGCTAGCTATACTTTCATTCAAAGTTGAAGGCAACAATTGCAGGTTCTTTGGTGCTGTCTATGTATAGCTACTTGACCTTGCGTGCATGCGCAGATCGTATGACTCATTGGAGTCGTGTATATTTGAAAGCATGCAATTAGCTTACCAGCTACTTGAGGTAACAGCAAAGCATGCAAGTAGCTTACCAGCTACTTGAGGTAACAGCAAAGCATGCAAGTAGCTTACCAGCTACTTGAGGTAACGGCTTTATGCAAAGCTTATATAATTATATAAGGTATTACATATGAAACATAAGAACAAAAAGAAACAAAACTCTTTTGTCTTGTAGTTTAACAGTGAAACGAAAATAAAGCCCTTTCCTTTGTTTCCCTTGGTTATTTAGTAAAGCCAAATGGCTTAACTTATGTATATAGCATATATACCACTGTTGGTATATATATATATGTATTTAATTATTTCTAAGATCTTTTAAATCTGTTACTTTACTACACTTGTGTGTATTTAGCTTAAGGTCCCATTTCGAAGATTTATGGACTATCCTAGTGAGATCGTCACGCATGACCTGACCCGACCTGATCAGACACTTACCATTACAGTGTCAATGCTGGGGATTGTTACAAATAGCCTTGAAATAGCCTCTGGTGGCCTTGCATAGAATCACGATCGATGAGGGCACGTCCCATAATAGAACCACGGTGTGCTTTGCATTCTCTCCGATCCTCCATTTATTTTTGTGCCACAACAATTACGATAGCAGCCAACAACTCATCCTTGCCGTTGGAGTCTTCAACCAATATTTTGTAGACAAGATCCCTAGACATTTCAGTGAAAGTGAAGAATGAATAATGTAGAGAAAAGATATAAGAAATTTTTAAAAAATAGCTAATTTTGTATGTAACAAAAATCACAATAGATTGGTCTATTTTTATAATCGAGCTATCTTATTTTTAAATGAGAGAATATGACCGTTGGAGTAATTATAGTTGTTGGAGAATTCTAGCCATTTTAGAATATGACCATTGAAAAAATATGACCATTGGAGAGTTCTAGCCGTTTGAGAATATTACCGTTGGAGAAATATAGTCGGTTTCGGTTTTGGTTTGGTTCAGTTTCGGTTTTGGTTCGGTTCGGTTCGGTTTTTGATTTTGGTTCAATTTGGTTTCTGTTTTGGTTCGGCTCGGTTTCAGGTTCGATTTTCGGTTTGGTTTCTGTGACAGCCCGAATTTTGGCATCCCGAAATCCGTGCCATCAGCACGACCTTCAAGGTCGTGCCCTGGGTCCTTTACAACACATTGATATATACAAGCCAAAACTGAAATTGAAGCACACGTAGCTACCCTAAATCGAAATCTCAAAACAATATATTTGGTCTCGCAAGGCTGTCCTTGTCCCATGCCAATTCATGGACATAAGGACATACCCAAAAGTTAAATGATAATTATTCATCCTAGATGTTTTATCAAGAGACAGAAATTAAAGCATTCGAAATAAAGAGGCTTGATATACCAAGCCATACATAGTACTCTCTCAACTCACTCTCAGAGTATGCAGCGGGTTTCCTAGAAGAATTCCTCAGGAGGAGGTTCTGACTCTTCGTGACCCACGAACAAGGGCCCTTGGATTAACTTCTCCAAAGTCTTTCTTTGCCGCTAGTCTTGGACCTGCGGCGTTTAGTCTAAGGGGTGAGCTACATCCTAGCTCCGTAGGGAAAACAAAAGAACATATAGATCAACCTTCACACATATGTCAGCAACTTAAAAAGCATAGAATTTTCAAGAAGTCACTTATGGACAATAATTTGAGTAACAGGAATAACCCAATAATTTCCGACCACTACTTAGCATAGTTTTGTTTAATCTCCTTATTAGTTTGGTTGTGAATTTGGCCTAATCACTTAAATCTTAACTTAAGTAGTCCTCGAGCTATATAGCATCGAGCCCATGGAATACCCGCCATCGTCGTCTAACTAGACAGTTGTTATATGTATTCCCTGGGAATACTGCCCGAGCCCCTTTCTCATAGGCGGCGGGGTCTATTCTCAATCTACATCCCTGGGATGTGCTATAAATGTACGGATTGGCCCGTATGCAGTCACGGGTATCCCGTCGTGTCGGGTGGTATCTATTCTAATCAACCTTAAATAATAAAAATATCAATGTGCTTTACATATAGTTATTCACCGTGATTGTGCTAAATATATTACATTAGGCCTTATCACGTTACCTTTGTTTCTCTGTTAGTTTTCTTACGCATCCCTGGGATGCCCCATGCTTCTATTTCACCCTTCTTTGATTTAACCACTTGATTTTTCGTCCCCTGGGGACCTCAGGATTTTTCGCATTGCAACACACACACACACCCTTATCATGAGGGTTCATGGAATATATAACTATTTAAATAGACTATACTACGCATATGAGTTCACGGAATAATGCACATGTTTCAAGAATATTCCCTACATCGACGAATCTCAAGGCACGCCTGCTCGTAGAGGGTTATAATGCATCAACCTACATTTTAAAAAAATAGTTTTAGAACGATCTAAAGTCATTGGGGTGTGTGACTCCCAAGTTTCTTACATTCGAAAACCAAGATCTGAGTGGTCACCAGACCTCGCTCGCGCGGCCATTTATACTCGCTCGAGCGGTCTCTTAACCTCGCTCGAGTGGTTAAATCAAGGTCGCTCGAGCGGTTAAATTGAGCTTTCGAATTATACTGCGGACCCTCGCTCGAGCGAGCTCCCCTTTAGTTTTAGGGACCGCTCGAGCGAGCCCAGAGTCATATTTTTTTCTGTTCATCCTCGCTCGAGCGAGCCTTTTTGGACCGCTCGAGCGAGGAACATTGTCCTCGATCGGATCGAGCGATTTCCATCCATCCTTTAACCTTAATCTCATACAAAGCAACATTTATCCAACATTCTTCCTACTATTCAAAACATTCCTAGGCATATATCATGTTTTTAACGTACCTCCGACGATGAGTCACGCACAGGTTCGATTTATAATTCGAAACTCCACTAGACTAACTGGCCTCCCTGGTTCTTCCTCCAGTCCTTTCCTCTAATCTCCTTTGCCGACCTAAGTCTCGACGAACCCTAGTTCTCTACTAGGCTCTTTTCTTCTTTCTCTTTATATTCTCCTTCTCTCTATTTAGGTTAGAATAGAGTTACGTAAGGGCTCCTCTCTCTCCTTCACTTTTATATCTATAATTTTAGGGATATACTAGTGTGTTTCCCACGTACACACTTAATGTATTTGGGTCGTTTTGGTCTCCTTGTGAAACACATATACCTATGTGTGTATGCGTGCCGTGCACTCATCTCAAAAATCTGCGGTTGTGACAATCACCCCAACTTATAAGATTTTCGCCCTCGAAAATCGATATTATTCTCTTAACCAGGTACCACTTCTGTCATACGACTCGCATATCCAAACAGTAATTTAAACATTTTGCCGCATTTTTGCAGCAACCAGTGTTGGTCATGCCAACAAATTTCCACACAACAAAAAAACAAAACAAACAAACAAAACATTATCGGTATCTCATTCCATACATATTTATCATCTACACAAACAAAACTTTGTGACATTCATGTCACGATAGTTTGAAGAAAATTTTGACCTCCATACAAAATGTTTCAAAATATTACATGTAAAGTGTTCAAAGTTTTTGTTACTATCTAATCCTCATCCTCTTCATAGTCGTCGTCGTCGTCGTAGTGCTCGCCATCCTCATCGTCGTCGTAGTGCTCGCCATCCTCATCGTCATCGTCCACCGTGACGGCTGTGGTACCCACTGTGGCGTTCCTCGTAGCCGGGCCGGAGCTAGATGCTCCAAAAATAGCGTCCCTCATGGCACCTACGCGCTGCATGTAAGACCGCGGGTATGCCTGGCCCATGAGGTCGATAAGTAGCGCCTCCTGGAACCTCTGATGCAACCTGATCTCCCGCCCTTGCTGAAGGATCTCTCTCATCATGCCCGCATCGGTAGTGGGTATGGGCTGTGGAACTGAGGTAGAGGGAGTAGTCGGTCCTACCGGTGCTTGATGGGTGGCTGATCGGGAGACCTGTCGGTCTCTCTTCTTGTTGACACTAGTTTGCAGGCTTTTAAGGTTTCGGCTCCAGTCTTGGGCGAGGTATGGGACGACATTATCGGTGAGGAACAACTCGTCCTCCCAGATCTTAAATCCTCCCTTCCCATTCCGTGAGTCCAAGAGTCGGGAAATCAACCGAGCATATGGTAATCGGTTGATTGGTGGAGGGACAGCACCCCTTACATTTCTTTTGTAGGCATGCGCCATGCCTTTTATGATGACCATAGGTGCGTTGATCCACCTATTGTGAAAAGCGGTGTGTAGGGCTCGCAGAAACGCATCTCGGCGTTCTTGATCATGGCCGGTTGGGTGTAGATTCTTTTTAAAGATAATGTCTAAAAGCCACATGCGCGGCGGTAGTTGTGATCGGGTAATAGATTGTCCCGAGGCGGACATACCGCCAGTGATGTCGGAAATGATCGTTGGGAAATCTACGTTCCCAGAAAAAGGTGGTAGGATGAGTGGGCTAGGGGTGTAGATGTGGGGACATTTCATGATTGAGGAAATGTCGGCACATCTGAAAATTAGCTCATTACCATCGATGGTAACGAGTATGGCGTCCTCATCGACGTTCATGTTTAGGGTTTGGTAAAACAATTTCACTAGCCTCGGGTAATACCGATCCCCGAACGGCGTAAGCAAGGTCTTGAGATGGTTGTTGGTGAGAAAGTCCGATGTCCACTGGGTGGACGTCGGATCTCCGAAACATGAGGGGTGTATTTCCCATTCGGCTTCAAAAATTTTTGCTCCCCACCAATCATCCAGTGTGATTGGAGCAGAGGGCGGGTTTGATGATGGTTGGGAGGTTTGGGGCGCTTTGTTGCGCTCCGGTGGCGACCGAATCGCCATCCGTTTCTTGGGTTGGGGGTTTGGGCTCGAGGCCATTTAGTATAAATAAGGCTCAAAAAGAAAGAAAGACTTTAGGAAAAGGTAGATTTTACCTAGAAGAGTCGTCCTAACGGATCAGATTGCTCAAATCCGGTTGAAAATGGAAGGAAAATGTCTGAAATTGTTTGCCCTAACCCTTCCCCCGCTCGTCTCTTCTTTCTTTCGCTTGAAGATGAACAGACGCTCTGGCCTCTGCCATATTTATAGTTCCGCCTCGCTCGAGCGGTCATTAGTTCTCGCTCGAGCGAGAACAGAAATCGTATTGTCATATACTGTAACCTCGCTCGAGCGGTTATAATGCATCGCTCGAGCGGTCATTAGTGGTCGCTCGAGTGAGACCAGAAACATTTCTCTGGTACCATTTTGCTCGTTTTTGGTTTCAATTCTCATCCTAGTTTCATTAAATAAGAGTTCAACGAAAAGTGGTTCAATCATTGTTTGGTGTCAATATATCTTTAAAAGAAATTTATATATATATAGCCTTCATAGTACCCGCAATCACATATTCTCAAAAGAATAAAACCATTCAGTTGGTAATTTCGAACAATTTGGGATATTGTTCTCTAACATCCGCCTCACGTTCCCATGTTGCCTCTTCGGCCAGATGGTTCTTCCATCGGACAAGCACTAAGGGAATTACTTTTGTTCGCAACACCTGTTCTTTTTGATCTAAAATTTCTACCGGCTCTTCAATCATGGTCATATCTTCATGCATTTTGAATGATTGGCCGCTCAGCACGTGATCCGGGTCATTGAGATATTTTCTAAGCATCGACACGTGGAATACATTGTGTACCTGATCAAACAATGGTGGCAAACCAATGCGATAGGCTACTTCTCCCACTCGACCCAAAACTTCGAACGGTCCAAGATAGCGGGGACTTAGTTTCCCTCTCTTCCCAAATCTCATCACTCCCTTCATCGGTGATACTTTCACGAACACATGTTCACCCACTTTAAAGTCTACACTAGTCCGCTTGATATCAGCATAACTTTTCTGTCTGCTCTGAGCCGCCTTTAGTCTTTCCCTGATCATGCGGACAATAGCAGCGTTATCTTCAAGTAGCTCGGGTCCCAAAACAAATTTCTCGTCAATTTCCTCCCAATTGATTGGCGACTTACATCGTCTTCCGTACAAGGCTTCATACGGTGCCATCCCGATGCTCGTCTGAAAACTATTATTATAAGCGAACTCAATCAATGGTAGATGTTGATCCCATGATCCTTGCAATTCTAACATGCATGCCCTAAGCATGTCTTCAATGACTCTGAGCCGCCTTTAGTCTTTCCCTGATCATGCGGACAATAGCAGCGTTATCTTCAAGTAGCTCGGGTCCCAAAACAAATTTCTCGTCAATTTCCTCCCAATTGATTGGCGACTTACATCGTCTTCCGTACAAGGCTTCATACGGTGCCATCCCGATGCTCGTCTGAAAACTATTATTATAAGCGAACTCAATCAATGGTAGATGTTGATCCCATGATCCTTGCAATTCTAACATGCATGCCCTAAGCATGTCTTCAATGACTTGGTTGACCCTCTCAGTCTGTCCGTCGGTTTATGGGTGAAACGCCGTACTAAAATCCAACCTAGTTCCCATTCCTTCTTGGAATTTCCTCCAAAACTTTGATGTATATAATGGGTCTCGGTCTGAAACAATGCTACTTGGAATCCCATGTAACCGGATGATCTCCTTCATGTAAAGTTCTGCTAATCTTCCCGCTGTGTACATTGTATTGTACGGCAAGAAATGTGCCGACTTAGTCAATCGATCAACTACTACCCAAATGGCGTTATGCCTCCTTGCAGTTCGCGGTAAACCGACTATGAAATCCATGGAGATAGACTCCCATTTCCATCGTGACACGTACTCTGCCACATCTTGTTTCAAACCTCTCCACCAGTAGTTCTTTTTCAGATCCTGATACATCTTCGTGCTTCCCGGGTGGATCGCATAGCTTGACCTGTGAGATTCATCAAGAATCGTTCGCCGTAATTCGGCATTGTCCGGAATGCAAAGTCGCCCCTTGAATATTAAGGAACCGTCTTCCTTGATTGAAAACTCAGAGGTAGTACCTTCAGTTACATTTTGATGTATCCTTGTTAGAATCGGGTCTTTCATCTGTAGTTCTCGTATGTGTTCGAATATCACTGGCTTCACTGATATGTTGGCTAAGAAGGCTCCTGTGGCTTGTGGTTGTATGTCTGCGCCACACAACGCTAGATCTTCCAACAACTTCCATCGATGTATACCCGAAATTAGTCTAGCCAGTTGGGCCGAACTTTTTCGACTCAAGGCGTCGGCCACTACGTTAGCTTTGCCTGGATGGTACTGTATAGAACAGTCGTAATCCTTGAGGAATTCCATCCACCTTCACTGCCTCATATTCAGTTCATACAGTAAAGCAGTGTCGAGGCTTTTATGGTCAGTGAAAATTTCAAATGTTTCTCCGTATAAATAATGTCGCCATATCTTTAATGCGAATATGACTGCTGCTAGTTCCAGATCGTGTGTTGGGTAGTTCCTTTCGTGCTCTTTCAAGCATGCGAGCCGTAAGCTATCACCTTTTATATTGATTTAGTACACAACCCAACCCGTTATAAGCATCACTATAAGCTGAATCCTCCACCTTTGATGGAATGGCTAACACTGGAGCTGAGGTGAGTCTCTTCTTGAGTTCTTGAAAACTCTTCTCGCCTCACTCCACTCAAATCTTGAGTCCTTTCTTGTAAGCCTCGTAAGAGGTCCTGATATTTTTGAAAACCCTCTCTGAAGCGTCGATAATAACACCGCGGTCAGGAAACTTTGGATGTCTGCCACGGTTTTTGGTTGTTCCTAGTTCACTACCGCCTCGATCTTAGCGAGATCTACAGTGACGCCATGCTTGGATACGACATGTCCCAAAAAGCTAACCTCTTCTAGCCAAAACTCACATTTGCTGAGCTTGGCGTACAGTTGGTGTTCACGCAAGGTTCGTAGAGCGACACGTAAGTGTTCTTCATGCTCCGATTTAGATTTTGAGTAGATTAGGATGTCATCAACAAACACTACGCAGAGTCTAGGTGTGGTTTAAACACTCGATTCATCAAGTCCATAAACGAAAGGGTGCATTTGTCACCCAAACGGCATCACTAAAAATTCATAGTGTCCATACCGTGTTCTGAAAGCCGTTTTCTGAATGTCCTCGGCCCTGACTCTTAACTGATGGTAACCAGATCTTAGATCGATCTTGGAAAAATGTTTTGCACCCTGCAATTGGTCGAATAAGTCATCTATTCTTGGCAACGGATATCGATTCTTCACCGTGACTTTGTTCAATTGGCGGTAGTCGATGCACAACTGCATCGACCCATCTTTCTTTTCACGAACAACACCGGTGCTCCCCACGGAGACACGCTTGGTCGTATGAATCCCTTGTCCATGAGCTCTTGCTTGTTCTTTCAACTCTTTCAACTCTGCGGGGGCCATTCATAGGTGCTTTTGAAGCAGTTCCGTTCACGGTGCTAAGTCGATCGCAAATTCTACTTCTCTTTACGAGGTAATCCCGCAATTCTTCCGAATACATCCGGGAATTCTCGCGCTATCTCAGATAATATTCTTTTCTTCTTTATCTTCTTTCAAAATGCCAAATAACCACTACACCCCTTTCGGATTAAGCGTTACGCTCATTGCAGATATGAGTGGTACACAGTCGACCTCTCCCTTGAAATCGAAAACGATCTCCTCGTGTTAGGACGGAAAACAACAACTTTATCCTTGCGGTTCATCATTGCGCAATGATGGGATGACAATCCATACCAAGGATTACATCGAATCCTTGCATGTCCAACCATATTAAATTTGCGTCTAATTCATGGACAGCGTGATCCCGAATGCTTACTACTACCGATTTGCAGACTAACTCCGTGTCCACTAATTCTCCTGTTGGGATGGACACTGATAACACAAAGTCCAGTGTCTCCGGAACAATCTTCATCTTCTTTGCAAATCTAGGGTAATGAAGGAGTGGGTAGACCCTGGGTCTATCAGCACTCGTGCGTCATGTGCGACGTAACACCCTTTCTCATAAATCAGAACGCACCTACAATGCATGCATATCATACAACATATACATAAAACAAAATTTTCACTCTTAAGTTTAATAACGGTTATATAGATATTTATCCTAATGGAATTCCATTCTTTATCCGAGTTGTATTGCAAAAATTCTTTATTTTAAAGGAGATCTCACCTTGGATAACGTGTACACTCCACGCTTCTGGCGAATCGCAGAGGCTCTCCCTCGAATAACGCTTCGAGATTGAATAGGTTGTGGCATGGAAGTTGGAGCCGTCTTTTCTTTGACTATCTCAGGGCAATCTCTAATCATGTGGCCTATCTTGCCACACTTGAAACAGCCTCGCATTCCCTGTCTACAATCTGCTGTTTTGTGGGACTTGCCACATTTAGCACAAGTTTCCCTTGGTGATGAAGTAGCAGCTCTCGAAAAACCTTGTGTAGTTGTAGCCCTGCCGGAAAAAGCAGGACCTTGATACCTCATCGGTCTCCCTGATGCCAGCAACGGATAATTTTGATGAGTAGGTTGTTGTGCAGCTCTCCCATACCCTGTCTGGAACGACTATTTCTGATTTGGTGCTACAAACCTCGGTTTCTTATATACCGATTCATAACTCCCCGTCCTACTCGGATCAATGCTTTCTCTACCTTGATGTTCCCTCTGACGGTATCGGTTATTGTTTTCTTCCTCAACTACCAATGCCTTACTCATTACTTCTCCATAAGTTTTCAGCTGGAAGGGTGCAACCCCTCCTCGGATGTCCGACCTTAAGCCCTGTTGGAACCTCTTCGCTTTCATCACGTCTGAGATTACGTGTGCAGGGGCGAGCGAGCCAGTCTCATGAATTCCACTCCATACTCCCTCTCGCTCATTCTTCCCGTATAGTTGTAAAATTGGGTCTCCATCTGATTTCTCACAACTTCAGGGAAATATTGTTTATTGAATTCTTCTACAAATTCGTCCCAAGTCCACGGCACATCTGAAGTTTCTTGTGCTCTCGTTCGCGAAACTGATTTCCACCACGGTCCAACTTCTCCATCTAACATATATGCTGCCCAACGGACGCTCTCATCCTCCGTGCATGTCAGTACGCTAAACACCTTCTCCATTTCCCCCAACCAGTTTCGTGACCGGCCATCGTGTCTTTTGTCTGAAAAAGTTGGGAGGTCTCATTCTTCTGAACTCGGTGAATGCTGAAGCCACTGAAGGTGTAAGTCCTACTGGAGGGGTAGGTGTTCGTTGTGGTTCTGGTACTGTATGCGCTGCCAAGGACGCTGCTTGTTGTGCCATGGCAGTTGCCATGGTCTCCATTGTGTGCATCATTCTCTGACGCTCTTCTCTTTCTTCATTTCTTTCTCTCACCCTATCTTGTTCCCTCTGATCTCGATCCTGTCTATCTAGATCTTGCTCCTCTGCTTGATTTTGGTTTCCTCCCTGGCCACTGCTCTCGGGAATCTCCCTGTTTCCCAATGGCACTCTGTTTGTAGGTGAGACGAACCCATCTCTACTGCGCAAATTCCTATCATGACACCCCTGGGTCGGCCTCTCCCTCTAGGAAACATAACGGTCTGCATGAGAATCCATAATCTTGTTAGCAGAAGTCCCTATATTCTGACGATATGATAGTCAGAACCCTGGAAAGAAAGGCTCTGATACCAAATCAGATGACCAATTTGGCATCCCGAAATCCGTGCCATCAAAGACGACCTTCAAGGGGTCCTTTACAACACATTGATATATACAAACCAAAACTGAAATTGAAGCACACGTAGCTACCCTAAATCGAAATCTCAAAACAATATATTTGGTCTCGCAAGGCTGTCCTTGTCCCATGCCAATTCATGGACATAAGGACATACCCAAAAGTTAAATGATAATTATTCATCCTAGATGTTTTATCAAGAGACAGAAATTAAAGCATTCGAAATAAAGAGGCTCGATATACCAAGCCATACATAGTACTCTCTCAACTCACTCTCAGAGTATGCGTGGGTTTCCTAGAAGAATTCCTCGGGAGGGGTTGACTCTTACGTGACCCACGAACACCGAGGCCCTTAGATTAACTTCTCCCGAAGTCTTTGCTGCCGCTAGTCCTGGACCTGCGACATATAGTCTAAGGGGTGAGCTACATCCTAGCTCCGTAGGGAAAACAAAAGATCATATAGATCAACCTTCACACATATGTCAGCAACTTAAAAAGCATAGAATTTTCAAGAAGTCACTTATGGACAATAATTTGAGTAACAGGAATAACTCAATAATTTCCGACCACTACTTAGCATAGTTTTGTTTAATCTCCTTATTAGTTTGGTTGTGAATTTGGCCTAATCACTTAAATCTTAACCGTAGTCCTCGAGCTATATAGCATCGAGCCCGATGGAATACCCGCCATCATCGCCTAACTAGGTTGTTATATGTATTCCACAGGAATCTTGCGAGCCCCTTTCTCATAGGCGGGGTCTATTCTCAATCTACATCCACGGGATGTGCTATAAATGTACGGATTGGCCCGTGCACGGTCACGGTATCTGCCGTGTCGGTCGTGGGTATCCACGCCACGTCGGTGGGGTATTCTAATCAACCTTAAATAATAAAAATATCAATATGCTTTACATATAGTTATTCACCGTGATTGTGCTAAATATATTACATTAGGCCTTATCACGTTACCTTTGTTTCTCTGTTAGTTTTCTTACGCATCCCTGGGATGCCCCATGCTTCTATTTCACCCTTCTTTGATTTAACCACTTGATTTTTCGTCCCCTGGGGACCTCAGGATTTTTCGCATTGCAACACACACACACACCCTTATCATGAGGTTTCATGGAATATATAACTATTTAAATAGACTATACTACGCATATGAGTTCACGGAATAATGCACATGTTTCAAGAATATTCCCTACATCGACGAATCTCAAGGCACGCCTGCTCGTAGAGGGTTATAATGCATCAACCTACATTTTTTAAAAAAAATAGTTTTAGAACGATCTAAAGTCATTGGGGTGTGTGACTCCCAAGTTTCTTACATTCGAAAACCAAGATCTGAGTGGTCACCAGACCTCGCTCGCGCGGCCATTTATACTCGCTCGAGCAGTCTCTTGACCTCGCTCGAGTGGTTAAATCAAGGTCGCTCGAGCGGTTAAATTGAGCTTTCAATTATCTGCGGACCCTCGCTCGGCGAGCTCCCTTTAGTTTTAGGGACCGCTCGGCGAGAGTCATATTTTTTCTGTTCATCCTCGCTCGGCGAGCCTTTTGGACCGCCGGCGAGGAACCACTTTGTCCCTCGATCGGATCGAGAAGCAGTTTCCATCCATCCTTTAAGCTTAATCTCATACAAAGCAACATTTATCCTACATTCTTCCTACTACGCAAACCATTCCTAGGCATATATCATGTTTTTAACGCATTACCTCAAGCGATGAGTCACGCACAGGTTCGATTTATAATTCGAAACTCCACTAGACTAACTGGCCTCCCTGGTTCTTCCTCCAGTCCTTTCCTCTAATCTCCTTTGCCGACCTAAGTCTCGACGAACCCTAGTTCTCTACTAGGCTCTTTTCTTCTTTCTCTTTATATTCTCCTTCTCTCTATTTAGGTTAGAATAGAGTTACGTAAGGGCTCCTCTCTCTCCTTCACTTTTATATCTATAATTTTAGGGATATACTAGTGTGTTTCCCACGTACACACTTAATGTATTTGGGTCGTTTTGGTCTCCTTGTGAAACACATATACCTATGTGTGTATGCGTGCCGTGCACTCATCTCAAAAATCTGCGGTTGTGACAGTTTCCATTTTTGTTCGGTTCGATTTCAGGTTTTGGTTCAGTTCGATTTTAGTTTCGGGTTTGATTTTCGATTCGATTTCGGTTTTGGTTCGGTTTAGGAAAATATGACCGTTAGAAAATGTGAATATTTGAAAATTTGAGTGTTGGTAAAGATATAATAAAATAAGAATGAATAATAATATTTTAAAAAATGGAGTAGCTAAAATAGGGAATTTGCTGGAGTGTGTATTGAAAAAGCAATAGCTAAAATAGAGATTAATAACTAAAAAGGTATTTAACTATTCAAATTTGGCTATCCTTGTTGGAGATGCTCTAACCTTAATCTTTTAATCCTAACACTTGACTCATCAAAGTCCGTTGGTATCAGTGTTAGACCAAAATGATTCTATAATGCAGAATTAAATACTTAATAAAGATCAAAACTAAAATATACAATAAATTATACCTCCAGCCATTGATGCTTACTCAGACTTTCTCACTGTTTCTCTCTCTCTCTCTCTCTCTCAGTTTTGGCACTTCCAAACTCTACTCACTCTAGTTAGATGGTATAAGATTGAAGGGGCATGAGTGTGAGTTTGGGGACCAAACCGTGGTATTTATAGCCAAAGCTTCCATCAAACCTTAGTGGCTACATGTCCCACAACATGGGTAGTTTCTATAGCTTTCAACTTTAGATATCATGGGTAGTTTCCACAACTTCGAACTTCATGGGTAGTTTTCATAACTTTCAATATCATTGGTAGCTTCCACAACTTCCAACTTCATGAGTAGTTTCCACAACTACAAAAGTGATGGAGACTAGGAGTGGACCACTTCAAGAGCTCATTAAATTAAGGGGAGTTAGAGACCTCTTTGAGAAAGGGTCAACATTCTCCCACTTGGTCCACACTTCTAATCTAATGTCTCATCTTGAACCATCGATAATCTGTATTAAGTAATAAGTACATGAATTATGACGATAAGTCCTCTAATGACGAGTATTACCATCAATGTATTACTATGTATTTATAACTTATGTGACAATAATT
Organism: Chloranthus sessilifolius; assembly: GCA_021018995.1. NCBI lineage: Eukaryota > Viridiplantae > Streptophyta > Magnoliopsida > Chloranthales > Chloranthaceae > Chloranthus > Chloranthus sessilifolius. Next base: position 37,602,783 of record CM037597.1, on the reverse strand, counting down.
TCTTAATAAATAAACCCTATGTTTATTCTTGGTCCAACACAGATGAATTTTTTAAAATTAAATTAAGGTGCACATCAATATGAGAAAAATATCAGAATAATTATGAATTTCTATATTTGCTACATGATCCTTGAATTTAAACGATGGCATGCCCTTTGTCAAAGGATCGGCGATCATTAGCTCAGTGTTGACGTACTCAATGACCACTTTTTTTTCTTTAACACATTCTCTTATGGCTAAATACTTAATGTCGATGTGTTTACTTCGACTCCCACTTTTATTATTCTTAGCCATAAAAATAGCAGCTAAATTGTCGTAATAAATTCTCAATGGCCTAAAGATAGAATCCACAATTCTAAGTCCGGAAATAAAACTCTTAAGCCATACACCATGTGAAGTAGCCTTAAAACAAGAGACGAATTCGACTTCCATAGTAGAAGTTGCAGTCAAAGTCTGTTTGGCACTCCTCCATAATACAGCTCTATTAGCCATAAAAAATATGTATCCTGATGTTGATTTATGTGAATCAACACAGCCAACAAAATCAGAATCTGAGTAGCCAATTACTTCCAGATTGTCTGTCCATCTAGACATAAGCATGTAGTCTTTGGTTCCTTGAAGGTATCTCAATACTTTCTTTGCAGCTCTCTAGTAGTCTAAACCTGAATCACTCTGATATCGTCCGAACATTCCCACAGCAAATGCAATGTCAGGTCTTGTGCAGACTTGAGCATACATTAGGCTTTCGACAGCAGAAGCATATGAAATGTTCTTCATTTGTTTTCTTTCAAGGTTGTTCTTTGGGCATTGGTTCAAATTGAATCTATCACCCTTCACAATGGGGGCTACACTTGGTGAATAATCCTTCATACGAAATCTCTCTAAAACTTTATTAATATAAGCTTCCTGAAATAGACCTAAGATACCTCGAGATCTGTCTCTATGGATCTTAATGCCAAAGATATAAGATGCCTCACCCATATCCTCCTTCATATCAAATTTTCTAGAGAAAATATTTCACATCATGGAGAAAACCCTTATCATTAGCTGCTAGCAAGCTAGCAAAATATTATCCACATATAAAACAAGAAAACAGACTCTACTCCCATTGACCTTTTGGTATATACATTGATCCATAATGTTTTCTACAAAATCGAATGAAGAAATTACATTGTGGAATTTCAAATACCATTGGAAGGATGCTTGTTTTAAACCGTATATGGATTTCTTGAGCTTGCAAACCAATTGCTCACCATCATTAGAGGGGAATCCTTTAGGGTGTTTCATGTGAACCTCCTCCTCTAGATCTCCATTGAGAAATGCCGTTTTCACATCCATTTATTACAACTCTAAGTCAAAATGGGCTACTAATGCCAAAATAACATGCAAGGAATCTTTCTTAGATACAAGAGAAAAAGTCTCCATGTAATCGATTCCTTCTTTCTGAGTGAATCCCTTAGCAACGAGTCTTGCTTTATGTCTCTCAATATTGCCCAATGAGTCTTTCTTTGTTTTAAAGACCCATTTACATCCAATAATTTTTACACCGTTAGGTAACTCAACAAGATCCCAGACTCTGTTACTCTTCATAGAATTCATCTCTTCCTTCATGGCATTGTACCATAATTCTGATTCTTTATAACTTATGGCTTGTGAAAAAGACTCGGGATCATTTTCAGCTCCAATGTTATAGTCAGATTCTTGTAGATACATAACATAATCATCAGGAATTATTGATCTCTTTAATCTAATATATCTTCTTAATAATGTATCATTATCTTCCTGAGAAGTATGCGGTTCAACTTGTTATTCAACACTAGTTTGAACTACCTGATCTATTGGCATATCGTCAGTAGCTTGTGAAATTTCAACGATTTGTTGTTCAACACCAGTTTGAACTTGAGGGGTGCTATAAACAATAACCAATCTATCACTTGAGGTGGAAGGTTGAGATTCTGAATGATCATTCTCAGAAATTATGTTCCTGGTTTGATTCCTCCCACTGATCAAGTCATTTTTAAGAAACTTTACATTTCTTGATTCCACAATCCTAGTGATGTGAGATGGACAATAAAATATGTAACCTTTAGACCATTAAGCATATCCAATGAAATACCCACTGTTGGTCCTTGTGTCCAGCTTTTTCTCTTATGGATTATAAATTCTTACTTCAGACAGACATTATGACAGCCCAAATTTCGGAACTCCGAAACTCGTGCTATCAGCACGACCCTCTAGGTCTTGCCTCTGAAGTCCGCACGGAACACTGGTATAACAAGCAATAATAAAGAGAAATAAAACACATAAGAACTGATACCGAAATAAATCTCCAGTTTTATATATATTTCAAGTCTCCAAAGTATTTAACCAAAAGATGGTTCTGAACTCATGCCTCTGCATGAGCAGAAGAACCCACCCGAGCCCTCAGTGACATCACATTAGTCACCCTAGACGGTTCACCCAAAGAATATATCATTTTAATTATATATTTCCCAAAATAAGGCTTGACATACCAAGCCGCACAGTACTCTCTCAACTATATCAAAGTACGCAACGAGTCCTCTAGAAGAAGTCCTCGGGAGGAGGCTCCAACTCTTTCCCGGGCACGTAATCCGAATCCCACGGATCGATGTCTCTCGAAGCCTCAGCAGCCGCAAGCAATGGACCTGCGATGTATAGTCTAAAGGATGAGCTACATCGTAGCTCAATAGGGAAACCACACAATGAACATATAAGTCAAGTTCTCACATATATTCCATGATATTAACAGCATGATGTAACAATGAATTTTTTTAGGAAAGCAATTTAAATGATCAAAAAGATGCATTCAATTATTACCGTTACTTTACATGTTTTACTTATTCTCAAACTGCTCATAACTACACTGATTGGGCCTAAAGACTTAATTTCGTAACTTAAATATTTCCCAACTTTCTATAGAGTCGGGCGCCCGATGGAATTCCCTCCATCGTCGTCTAACTAAACAATTTTCATATCATTTCTCATGTATTAATGTTACTCAGGTCCCTTTCTCATAGGCGACGGAGTCTATTCTCATATCAACATCCCTGGGATGTGTCACTGCTGTACGGATTGGCCGCCGTACCAATCACGGATATCCTGTCGAGTCAGTCGTGGGTATCCCGCCACGTCGATGAGGTATTCTGTTCAAACCTTAAATAATAAAAATATCAAATGTGGGCTACATATAGTTATTCACCGTGTAATTGTGCTAATTATAGTATATTAGGCCTTATCAGTTCTCATTCACTTTTGCTTTATAATATCACATACATCCCTTGGATGTCCAAGTCCATTGCATCATACAGATGCCTTTATCACATTCTCATCCCTGGGGATGTCATAATTTCACTTACTTAATTTGTGTCACATATATACACATTCAAGGATTTATAATTTCTATGCATTAGCATTCATTTTTATATCACTACATACATGCTCTTAAAATTTAAATATATGTTCAAGGCATTCGCTACCTCACGTGTTCGAATTTACAAAGCATCAAGGTCCATGCGACTCACCATGCTTGTATTTGCTCATACCACCTATGGTACATCATAGCATAAGTAAGGCATCAATAAGGATGCATTAAAGAAGGTATAAGACCTTCAAGGGACCTCAAAGTCCAAATCAAAGTCTAATAAAAACTATCTAAACACTACATGAAAAAGCCAAAAAAATCACTGCCTTAAACAGTGGTTTTTTCAAAAAACCACTGCCCTAAACAATTGTAAAAAAATGAGTGATTTTTTTTTACCACTATACAAGACAGTGGTTTATGAACTTCAACAACAACTGCTCTTAACAGTTATAGAAAAAACCACTGCTTTTTTTACAACTGTTTAGGGCAGTGATTTTTTTATGCAAATGTTTTTTTTTTTTAAATATATTTAAAAAAAAAAAATTACGTCGACAATTTTTTATGCAAATTCTTTTTAAATAATATTTTTTTAATGCAATTTTTTTTATTCTTTTTGTAATACTTTTTTTTTAATACAATTTTTTAATGCTTTTTTTTAATGCTTTAAAAAAAATTATATAAAGAAAAAAAGTCATTAATCTCAAATGTAAATAATTCAATGTCATTAATAAAAAAAATAGAAGCCCAATTATTTTATTCAAACAAAAGGTTTCATCTCAACCTTTCAAATCATTGAAACATTTTAAACTCTACATGCCCAATCCTTTTATTCAAATAAAAAGAAGAAGAAAAGAGAGTGAACAATATAAGGACCCCATGACCCATTTTTAAAATAAAATAACAAAAAAAATTAAATTTGCTCCGCCTCTCTTGCCAAGTGTCCCCGTCCCCTAGTGATCCATTTGAGGTGAGGTTTAAATTGAAAAGCTTTGCCTGAAATAAAAAAGAAAACATCATTAAACTGAGATATTGATCTTTCCAAAATCCTAGTGGAGAAACAACTTGATCTTTCCAAAATCTTAGAAGTATCTAATACAATCACGACTATTGTATCCGGTCCATACCTATAGGAGTCTATATAAATATCTGGTTATCCTAGACAACCGCAAATTTTCACATTTTTTACTAAAGATCTCCAACAAAGAACCCACAAAAGTTGGGGCATTTAGTTTGATGTAATGCCGGAACAATAGCCCGTCGACGGACACGCCAGATCTCACCATCAGCAGGAATCAGTCCTTTTCCCTATTACTGTATTCCATCTTTGTAATTATGATGGTCAGTTGATAAGAGCAAATAGTAGTCAGATTAGTCTCCAATCTGTTTACTCTGTTTGGTGGTGGCAATTGACCAGCTGAGTAATATTGTTACATAGAACTGAATAAAAGTAAAGATAAGGTTCATTTTACGTCTTGATGCCATCTAGTAAGTGGCACCAGAGAGTAAATGACACCAACTAATTTGGATAATCCATATCTCTTGGCCATGTTGGAAGGGCCATACGCAAAATGGCCTGAATTAAAGCTCCTAAAGATTGGATCAGTTTCCTACTCAGAGCAGTAAAAAACTATCAGCAATGATCCAGAAAAGAGTCCATCGACTGGACGGTTTGAATACCTATGAACAATGTGATTTTTTTTACCTACGGCCCACCTCAGAAGTAACCAAAGATTGGAAAGTCAAGATTGACTAGCATGTGTGCCAGAGGCATGCTAAAAGAGTCGGTTTCTTGACTAAAGGACTCTTCAGACAAGGCTGAATCTCTCTTGTAGAGACGATGGAAAATTTATAGTCCTATTGCTAGATGTAAATGACCACCTCATTAAGTTCAGAGAGATGGAAACTTCAAAATTTACAAAATAGGTGTTTCTCTCAAATAAATAGAGGGCTGATGTTAGTTTTGCCACTAAGGGTAGGAAGATAGGGCTTAATTTTAAGGACGAGAGCTTAACTTTAAGCTAAAAACTTTTGTGGCTGAAGAAATTGGGGGCCAAATGCCACTTTGTAATATATTTGTCTTTGTTTTTCTTATATTCTAATAGAAGTAGATGTCGTTCATGTTCACATAAAAAAAAGGAGAGAGAGAGAGAGAGTTGCCAATTTGAGATAAAAGCATAGTGTTTTTAAGAGCAAATTCAACTACGGCCAATACTGACCTCGTCTACGAGCACGTGCTAGGCTGGTGAGCGATCTTAAAGGCCTAGAAGGCATCTGAGCTTGCTTCCTAGGGATATGAAATCCATTAATCAAGATAAATTAGAACCAGGGAAATTTTAAATTCTAGAATTAACTAAGATCTCAAACAAGAATTAAAACTTCTAAGTACCTTGTAGGGTTTTTGCTGGCTTCTAACGTTGTTGCCTCAGTGCTTCCCCCGACACAACCAAAAACACGAAACATATTGCTGTAATGGAGGACAATTCCCAGTGAGTTGACAGAAAGCAGAAACAAAAAAAAAAATGCATGGAACGCAACAAGACCAGGAATGAAATACCTGTAAGACCCAGTAGCAACACGCAAACCATCTCCACTTAGACAGCACTTGAATTTGTCAAAAATTGAATCATTTTCATGTAAATCACTTAGCTGCACAGAAAGTAAATGAATAATGGGTTCACTGAAACAACTGTTTGTTTGAAAGCTAAAGCATACTCACAAAGTCGGGAGTCGGCAATAAATAGGCAAGGGTCTAAGTCGGGAAAAGCAGTAAAAATCAGTCAAAGTCAGGAAAAATCGGGGAAATAAATAAATTCAAAAAAACATAAAAAATATATCGTAATATATTTCAAGTTAAAAATAATGATTTAATCAGCAAAATAGTACAAAGTAGGCAAAACCTAAAGATTTTCTATGAATAAACTGAACAAAATAATAAAAAACCTAAAGGTTTTTTCCCCCTCAAGTATAAGTGACGAAAAAATAATAATAATCGGATCACGCCACAAACATTGCCAATTAATCGGCCAGGTAACGACTTGGCCAATTAGTGGCGATAAAGTCCGGATGACTACAAATCGCCGACTTTTTCCGATTTTTGGAAAAAAACAGAGACTTTTGTGACTATGAACTAAAAGGCAGACATAAAACACCACCTTAGGTCGTAGATACTCATGGACTTGGAATGTTGCAACAGGGCCAGCTTCCATATTAAAATCCCATAGCTGCATTTATAATGAGAATAGTATCAAACAGTCATCAAAGCATATGGTACCAACATGAAGAGCTCATACATGAAGAATAATGATCAAAATAGTATCAGATAGTCATCAAAGCATATGGTACAACATGGACACACAAAAACGATCTCTATTAGTGAGCAAGGAATGAAAAGTCAAATGAGATTGGAAGGGAAAAGATTCATGAAGATATTTATATTTCCACAGAGTGGGTATCCACCCTTGAAATTCCCCTACTCCTGAAACTTAATTCCTACCATATTTATATTTCCACAGAGTGGGTCCCACATCCCAGCACCATCTAATCAGAGATTTGCAAGATGCTAGATTCACTTATATCTACCTTAGAAATAACAGGTCCACCATGGATGCTTTCCAAATTTAAAAGAAAATGTGAAATTTATAGAATATTGAGACAGCATTACAATTTAACCTGATTATCTGAAAAAAAATGACGAAGTCAATTACCACCTAAAAAGTTAAAGAGAATTACATAAGTGAATCTGACACCATATCCATTATTGCATGCAAACATGATAAGGATCTAGCATGTCATGTTACCTAATTTAAGGCAAGTAAAGGAAAATGCCAGGTCTCACATCCAGACACCATCTACCAGAGAATTGAAATGTGCTAGATCCACTTACATAGCTAGATCGTAAGGAAGCAAGAGTTTTTTTTCCAAATTTTAAAAAAAAAATGTTGAATTTAGAAAAAGATAGAGAAGACAGCAGACCTGCATATTTGAAAAAGAATGAGGAGAGGATGCACTGTGCTACATTATTGAATATATTTGAAAAAGATAAACACGATTGAGCACAGAAACCGAACTAAATCTGACCTAAAATACGTGCTTCTCATGGAAAGCATTCATAAATGCTTCTTACAACCCCCATTATTCCTAAACAAACTAGTACCAAGTTCAGGAATTTCAATTCTTAGCTGATATAAAAATGACTGCTGATGCCAAAAATTCAATTCCCACTATCATTGCTTGAAATATGAATACAATCAAAATTAAAGAGACGTCAAATATATACCTTTTCTTAGCCATGTACTACACCATCTTTTGGCAGAATTGCTAGATAAAATCCCACCTCGGTCAGCTGCAGATAAATAAGGAGATATACCAATGAGAGAATCTACTAATAATTCTTAATCAAAGCTCGGTCAGCAAGTTCTTCAAAACCATTAATCTAGGCCCACAAAAAAATCAAAGCTCTAAATTATGATAATATCAAAATATGGTACCATACAATTACTGCTAAAAAGATGATGAGCAGGTAGTTAAATTGATCTGCTCGATTCATTTGATGACCTATCATTCAAGCAACTTGGATTTGTAAAATATGTGCACAAAGTCATAGCACATAGCCTAAAAGTTGGATGGCCAGATTGTTAATCACATGGTGAGGAGCCAAAAAACTTACAGCTCTACCGACTAAAAGGGATAAGAAACAGTCCAGACAAAGTAATATACCTTGATTTCAACTTCCAAAAGCTCCTCAATTAGCTCTTCAGTTTCTGCATCAGTCATAGGCGCCAAATTGGGTTGAGGTCAGGCCTTAAACTAGCTAATTATAATCGCGTATTTCGGAACTAGCTCATGAACAAACTGACTTACTAATTGGGCCGGAGCAGGTCTGACCTGGCTTGCAGACTTGGCTGCAAGCGGGACAATAATCACTATAAAAAGGGTCTCAATTGATCGATTCCAGCCCTACTTCAACAGTAACTAGCCCATACATGGCTCGGCTTACTAATTGGGCCGAGCTCACCAGCCCATTTATATATTGGGCCTACTGACCGTGGTCCATACCATGTCCATTGTGGGCCAGGCCCTGCACGAGACCCCTATTTTCCATATAATCACTCCAAACTTAGATTATGAATTGATTAGATCTCTCACCAATATTGTAGTTTTCAGTATACCATTTTTCATATATAATCGTTCCAAACTAAGATTACGAATTGATGAGATCTATCACCATAAACAAAGTGAACATGTCGATTGCCCTACTGCACCCCATCACATGGAGAGGCAACAGTAAAAATGTCATGGCGATCAGACGACAAAAACAGCTCTCATATAAACTGTTAGGATGATCTCCTTCGTAAGATTATAGGAAAAACCAAAATTTACTACAAAAAGTACCTTTAAATTCACCCACGCTGAAACCCATTGACTGTTTTGAAGCAAATGATGGAGATGGTTTTTCAATCCAATCTTTCAAACAATGGATCTTTAGATCATGGGTGTACCATTAAACGGTCAATTATTTATTTCACGTGGCACACATCCCAAAAAAGTGACCTTAAAATCAGATTTGAGCATGATGAGTTCCACATGATGTTAAAGTCACTTTTCTAGTATGTATGCCGAGTGAAATAAAAAAACTATCGGATGAAAAGAAGAGAATCTTGGCTGAAAGAGAACTCGCTAATAAACAGTTGTCTAATAATCTCCATGAAGTCGAATTAAGAGTAGGACTAATGAAAATTTGCTCATACTACAGAGAAAATCAGGAACTGCAAAAGATTCTAATCAGAATTAGGATGCCAACGGAAAAACTATAAAGGGTATTGATGTGGTGAGCAATCTTGTGGGGGTCCCTATTGTCCACCTCCAGTATCACTACTAAATCTGACTTGCTTGATGTAATTGCTTGTTTGATTTCCAAGGCTCAAAATGACGCCCTTATAGGACCGCTTAATTTCCCCGCTCTCTTTTCAGCATTGTTAGATAAGCAGCTAAGTGGCAGGTGACTTGGCACTCGGGTCATTTTTTGGTTGTGTACCATGATGGACAGATCTTTGGCGCAAAACATTGGAACAAAAAACAATCTCCATTACCTCAATCAATGCAGTCAAAAGCCATCTAAAATTAATTGCTATAATGTAAATCCAACATACCATTAACTTTAAATGACCTTCGACCACTTTATATTGGACAATGGAGATCGCATTTCAACCCAATCTTTTACACCGTACCTATTGAGAACACGTGCGTCAAACCAGATGGAACATACGGTGGTTCAACATGGCACACATCCCAAAAAGTGACCTAAGTACCAAAGAGCGTCAACACTAGGGTCAAGTACCTAATACCAACTCTCCTTAAAAAAATTGTCCATGCTGAAATTTTCCCAACAGGCAATATCAATAATGAGATTGTTCAGACATAAGCATACCAGTGTGTACCATGATGGACAGATGTTTGTGCTGAAGCTTTCTTGTTCAAGAGTTTTATCCGAACTTATGTCTAGCTCACTTGCAGTATAGTTGTACACAAAAGACCGAGGACAATATAAGTGAAGGGTGAGTCATAATTGTTAGGGCAGCTCACATTCACATGCCAACTTACAGAGCAGCTCGCATTCCTTCAACACCCATATACCCCTTTTCTTTTTTAAATTGGTGAAACTAAAAGGTCATATTTTCATTACGAAAAGAGGCTCAAGATGCAGAAAAAAAGCAAAAAAAAAACAAGGCAGACGCAACAAAAGAAACAGAATGAGATGCCCAAAATAGATAGCACTAGCAAATAAATGGTCCACTTGGAACAACTCACACTTATCTGGTAATGAAATCTTCATCTAAACCACATTACCCTCTTCTTCTTCTCTTGGCTTATGCATAAAATCCTCATCTCCAAATGAAACATGCTTCCTCAACAGGTTGCTCTTTGAATAAAAAACATTTCACACCAACCAAGTAAGCGGCCTTTGACAAAACGACCAATTATACCTAGCTAAAGCTGACCCAACAATGGTCACCTCATTGTTCGGAACTTACCGAGATATAAGCCTTTCTCTAGTTCTTGAAAGCAATTTTTGAACACTTTAGTCATCAGATTACAGAGCATGCGCCTATATTCAGTACGCTAGCACAACACAAAAGCCCATTACCTAATGCTCTAACCTTCATTATGAAACTGCCTGCTTTTGATCTTCTGTAGCTTTATTTGAATTAATAAAACTACTGCTATAATTTGATTAATAAAAACAAAATCTATGATTGGGTTAATAAAAACAAACTTTTTTATCAGTGAAAAAATAACTTTCTTGCCAAGTCATGCCCTTTAAACAGTTTGTCTTATCTGCTAACATCAAGCATCATCTGTGCCCATCAGTTCAAGATCATACCTTGATAGTGTTACCATTGGTGCCGGTCAGTTTTAGATCATACCTCCATCACGTTCCGATCACGGAAGAGACTGATGACCCCACTTGCCACGTGGACTAATCTGCTCCAGCCTCATTTCACAGGACACTATTAGAGCCCCTTCATACTGTAGTTTAAATATAGTTATTATCAAATATTGTCATTCCCCTCTCCTGAACCAGTTCCAACTTAAAATCTGATCAAATAAAAACACATGAATCTTAGGAAGAAGGCAACAACTCTTCACTATTCATATTTCTAGACCAATGAACCAGGATTTTGGCCCCTAATGAAGTTTTTCTATTTTCACATTTAGGCTCAACAGCCAACACCCTTCAAGAGAATGCAATGCAAGAGGTCCACGTGGACTAAGGTTCAAACTGATCGCACAATCCCAGCCCTAAGATCAATTGCATACTACCAAATGCAAAAATTGAACTCCACTTCAACACCTCCTAAAGAATTAGTATGCAATGCCTGCTGATCTGTTCTTTCTATTTAGCTAAACCACATAATACTCATCGAACTCCAATTTCTTGAAACTCACATCAAGAGAACAAATACTATGTTTCATGTTGATAGATAAGTGAGCTCCCAAAGGTTGGATTTGGTAAGCTAGACTCAAATCCATAAAAAAGTATCTTGCAACTAGTTATTCTTGAAATAACTAATCAAACCCCTTTTCTATAGCGAACCAAGGTTAGACAATTCATATCTATGTAGAGAACACCTAACATTTACCCATGATGACATCGAACATAAACATAAACCGTGAGACCAGAGGTACGGATATGCATTAGATTAACTTATTATTTTGCAACAACTACGTGCATGCATATTATAAATAAATCTTCATTGTGACTACAAAATGGTTAACATTTAACGGAAAAATGGTTAGCACTCAAAGCGAAGATTGTCATCAAATTATGGTCTTTGTCAAAAGATTTTTACGTATTAAGGAAATGGAAAATATGATTGCATAGTCAATTAAATATTGGCAAATTATTCATCAAAGGTTGTAGGAGATGGACCAAAACATCAATTTACTCGCATTGCAGAGACAAAAACTAAAGTGTTTGGCATTGCTCTTTGGGAGAGTAGAAACAGCAGCAGCTGCTCTTAGTGATTGCAAAGAAATGTGGGGAGAGAGAGAAGGATTGGAAGAAGATGATGCGGATGCTGCCCTTCGAAATGGGAAAAACAGCCCTCTTAACAAGAACATCATTTTCATGCTCTTCTAAAGAGGGAAGTTTTTCATGCTTCAAAGAGCACCTCCTTTTTCTTCCTCAATCCTTCTCTCCCATATTCATTTGCAACAACAAAGATCAGCAGCTGCTGTTTTCTACTCTTCCAAAGAGCAATGACAAACAAAGCCTAAATGCCAGGTAAATTAATTTGCAAATGCAAACCTGATAGCCAAATGCAAATGCAAACTGTTTAAAATTGAATTTACCTGACAGCCAATAGCTTCTGGGACAATGTCTACGACGCGCCTAAGACTTTCTTGAAGAGCACATCTTACCTTCTCAAATTTTGAAAGTATAGAATCCCCAGTGAGAGCCTTGCAAAACAAGAAGATTCCACTTATTAAATATTTGAGGCTAAATTTAATCCAGATTCAAAAAAAAGTTGAAAATAATCGTCCACATTACTTTATGACATTGGAAGCAAAGTAAAAGGGGAAAATTGGAACAATAAAATTTAGATAGGAATTGAAAGGAAACTAATGTGAACCATCATTCCTCAATCAAATGACCATCAACGGGAATAATTGTAGAAAAGTCTTTATTGTATATGGTTGTGTGAGTAGAATATTGTGTAGAGTGTAAGTAGATTAACTTACATCTATCATGTTATCTATGACACCATATTCCGAATCACATGTCAGTTCATATAAATACTTAATGCATTGGGAAGAGTGCTAATTCACTCAACCCTAATTTCTCCTGAGCTCTTCTCCTCTTTCTTATTCTTCCTCTACCTAACCCTAACCCTAACCTTGATTAACTATAATAATTAGAACACTATGAGGCAACTTGATGCTCTTCCTGGCTATTATCAGCATAAAAAAATAAGTCTTGGATGGCATAGAATATGGGTCATAAACTGGACCAAAACAGGGGGAAAAAGAGTTAAAAGGGGGGCCAATGGGTCTTAATAACTAGCCACATAAGGACTTAAAAGTTGAAAGCTATGGGGTCCAGGTGATTTCACATGATCACTTATATGATCTTGTGAGCTCTTGTCGCCAAGAGACACAATCTGGGTCACTTTAAAAAAAATTTGGAATTTTTTATTTTTTCCTTATTTAGTTTCAAGTCCTAGAACATAGAAGAAGTTATTAGAAGTTTCCTCGTAAACAATACCTCGAGCGAGATCAAACAATACCTCGTAAAAAAATATGAACTCCTTTTTCCTATAAAGTGCTTGGACGTCACCAAAAATGGCCACTTTACAGTAAACAATACCTCGTAGATTGAGTGGATGTGCTGCTGTTGTCCACTATATTATCTCAGCACCCCATTTGTTCTTTTATCAGAGTTTCAGGGCAGGTCTGGCCATAGCCAACACAGAAAAAAGTCAGTGTTGTGTCCTGTTTATATCTAAATGTAAGTTGATGCTAAAATACTTAGATCAGGAGTAAGATCATACCACTAGAGAAATCACTGAAGCTTAGTATATGGTTGTGGCCTGTTGGAGAAGTCAGACAAAATACCATTTAGTTGGAGTGTAGGGAATTGATTGACATCAATATCAAACAAAATCTAGCATGCATTGAATAAAAGACAGTAAAAATTAAGGCATCAACAGCAAAAATTCCACAAACATGTATAAAAAGTGCAGCAGCAACAACAAAAATTCAACAAATATGTATAAAAAAGTGCAACAGCTACTACAAAAAAAATATAGCAACTCACAAAACACTACAAATTTAGACAAAATCATTTATGGATGGAAACACTTCAACAATTTTCAGCCAGATCCCTCTTTGTCCTTTCAACAAATAGTTGATATGCAGTTCTCTAATCTTCTTCTCATTAGTTCTCCCTTCCTATAATATACTGATCATGCATTCATTTTTATGTGTATTTGCCAACCATTTTACTAACAGATCAATAACTAGAAAATAAAATCTCCAGGCTAAAGAAAAGTCCCCATCTTGTGTATTCTACTAACAGATCAATAACACGAAAACCATAACATCCCAATCCTCTCAGGAAAGCCTTGCCCTCAAAGCTAGATCTTAGAAAATTGTGTATATAGCTTCTAAATGGTGTACCCCAATCATCAGTTCCATGCAACTACAAAGAACCACGGATGCTTGGTAGTACTATTAAAGACCAGGGAAAATGGTGTCAGTTCTTCCTTTGTTCCTGTCAAAACAGACCTTGATATGGTGGTAGCTTCTTAATGTATGCAACATCCTGAATGTGTGAAATTGTTATAATAATTATGCCATATTTCTTTTCACACTCTACTAATTAACACTTGTAATATATATAGAACACGACATTATTCTCAAGCACCCCCCTTCAGTTGCTTCAAATCCTTATTTACTTTGTCAATATTTTGAGAACATATTAGAGGTTAGCCAAGGTACTAATTTGATAGAAGGTATATAACACTAGTACCAATTTGAAAACCTCAATAAACAAAGTTTCTTGCAGCATTTACAAAATACATGCTCCAAAACTAATTTGCCAGTTTGATGGGGTTATCTCCTTAGAACAAAGGAGATGAAATTTATCTAAATATGGATCTATATATATATACATAAATGAACGCCAATCAAATCAATTAATAAACCAAAAAAAAGTGATGATTTAAATACTCAATTTAATCAATTAAGAATGTTTTAACGATTTAATCAATACTCAAATCTACTTGCAATCATTTTGTGTTTATCAAATTATGTAATTATACATATATTACATAAATGAACTTCAATAACACCTAATTTAATTATTACTTAAATCTACTTGTAATGATTATAAATTCATCAAAATTATGTAATAACCATAACAGAGCTCCAGCTAAAACTATGGTTATGAATTTTCTACATTAACAAATCTAGTTTTGATATAATAACCATAACAGAGCTCCAGCTAAGGCGATAGTTAGATCTCGGATTCCTTAAGCATTTTGCTACTTCCTAGCTGAACATTTAAATCTAACAGGAAAAAAGTACAAAATGCTTTCCTAGAGAATTCTGAAATAGCTTCGCAATACCTCAAAACAAACGAAATTGATAGTAAAGTGAACAAATGTTGATTAGTAGTCACGAATCCAGATCATGCCAACAAAACCTATTTCCAATCCTACAGTTGCCGTAATCATCAACATATAAACCCCAATTTGTGTTTTTTACGCTATATACATGTAATCAAAACAACAAATCAAAAGATGAACCAAGATTGAGGAACGGATACAACAAATCAAAAGCAAAAATAAAGTAGGTCACCGATTCAGACGAAGAAGGAGAATCAGACCTGAATTTCCACATCCGACGACTAGGATCTTATGGTTGCGATGGAGATATAGATTGAACAATGGAGATATAGATTGAACAATGGTTGCAGTCTGTGATCAGAGCTGATTCACCACCTCTAAAATCTAAACCTAAACTGCAATCTAAACCCAAACTCACCGATATTTGTATGAAATGAACAAAAAAATCTAGAGATTTGATAGATCTGTGATTCAGGACCAGTTCAACAATCGTTGGTCGGCGATCTGCCGTCCGCAGTCCGTGATCAGAGCTCCGCGAAGATTAAGGTTTGTTGGCGCCCCCTCTTGAGATCAAAATGGCAGCTGGGGGTTCGTCGAGAGAGAGAGGAAAAGAAGGTAGGGTTGTGTTGTTGCCTAACATGTGCCTGATTTATGTGTGTTTTGAATGACGAATTAATGAATATTAAGTTACATAATTTTAAATTATGAAAGAGATATCAGCACATTGAGGGCTAACAATAGCCTGCAAGATCAGGGCCAATTGTAGCAAGTTTTAAAAGTAAGTATATTAAAGATCGTCCACAGAGAATTTGTCTGAAATATGAGATAGACCTCCAGATCTGTGCTACCAGATCTGGCTCTATAATTATCTAGAAAGCAGATAAAAAGAGAGTGTTGGGTTTTGTCACGTTTAACTAAAAGCAAATAAAGAAAAGAACTAACTAACTGATCCAGATCCAAGTTGGGGAAGTGATTAAAATAAATCAAATGGAGAAATAATAAGTTTACGTGATTTCGCCTTTGAATTTTAATGGAGAATCGCAACTAAACATGAGTTGATTCAATCTTCATCGGCTACCAAAGACGGATGTAAGAGAAATAAATCACGAATTAAGGAAGGGTTTAGACTTATGGTTATGATCGTCCCACTTAAATGGTCACAGATCATCCAATAGTTGTGACCTATCCTCAATTCGAACATGAACATCCTTGCAAGTCTTTGTCGAACTAGGTTACCAACGCTAATTAAATGCAGGAGTAATGAATCAAGGGAAATTGCATGCAAAGTAGTGAATCTAAAGGAGTCTAATGCACTAAGGTGATCAATAAGAACCCTTGACATGAATCCAATGGAGAAAACACAGTTCTGACAACCTTTTAAATTCAATCTACAATTACTGAGCACGGCTAGATGACCCTCGGACTTGCAGTCTTGAATCCAATCTCCTTGGAGTTACAAATAGCTCTCGAAACTCTCAAAAGCAAATACAAATACAGACAAGCTATCGACCGGAAGCGGGAAATAGAAATGAACTCAAAATCTGGATGCCACAATTGGGCAAATGTCTTCTATTTATAGCTTTCCTTGATCTCATGAATTGACCAATCGAAGTGTTAGATCTGGATTGCCCAATGGCGGATTGAGCACGGGATCGGATCTGTTCGCCAATGAAAATGCTACGATCTGGTTCACCAATCGGTATTAGAAGCATCAATTACATTATGGAATTCAAAATCTGTTTGAGCTTCTAGAAGTTCCAAGTAATTCAAACTTTGGCGCCCACATGGGGTAGAATATGCCTTGGATCGTGCACGAAATCTTACGGAATGTTCCTTGTCTTTTAATTGCATTAGGCGTCTGAGAGATTCCTAAAATACCCTTTGAGCAGTTTGTAATTCTCCAAAATGCCGTTCGCAGAGTTTAAGGGCCTTTTCATAGCATTTTGGCTCAAGTTCTTTTCGAAAGGACTTTGGCTTGAAGTTCTTTTCGCAAGGACTTTGGCTTGTTCTTTTCGCAGGACTTTGGCTTGAAGTTCTTTTCGCAAAGGTAAATCTTCTATTCGACGACCCTATTTGCGGTTTTATTCCTCCTCGCTCGAGTCGGTTCTTTGAATTGTAAATATTCTTTGCGAATTGAGCTTTAACTTGATTTCTTCTTTGAATGGATCCTCTTCTTCTTGTGTCTTTTCTTGCTCTTTTAGGACCTTTTAGCCATTCTTTGAGGCTATTTCTTTACTCCCTCTTTGAGCTTGACATGAGTTGTCACTTTTTGATCATTTTAGGATGCTTTTGGACTTGGACTGTCTAATTGGTTAGTAGAAATGCACACTAAAGCACTTATTTAGTCTTCTCAAGGGTCTTTCAAAGCTCATGTTTAGGGGTGAAAATGGTATTTTCACTACTTAACACACCCCAAACCTAAGCTTTGCTAGTCCACGAGCAAAGAAACATAAAAACAAAGTAAAGAGCCACTTTTGTAGGAAGCAGTGCATTTAGCATATGCAACAAGCCTTTTCAACCCCTAGGTGGTCCCTAGAGGAGGAGTGAACTCTCCGAGGGTTTTCGAAGGTACCCACAAACTTCTCCATGAAGCTTAACATCGGCAAAATTATCAAATGAGCAATCAAGGAGCAGGATTAGTTACTCTTGAATCAATGATGAAACAGAAAATTTGATTATTGTTTGCACAGAATTTAAACATTTTAAGAACCTCATGAATGTTTCAATATTTCCAATCCGTGAGCAGCCATAGAAAATTGTACAAATGTGCCAAAGCGGTGAGCTCATCATCACGAATAAAAATTAGGTTGTAAGTCATACTTATTATGCTCAAGTTCCAACCCAAACACTCACCGGGTATACTCTCATCGTGTTTTTGTTGAGGGTTCATTTTCACTCAAGCTCAAGAGCGCTTACATCTCTCAAATGGATCTGTAAGCATGAGCATAGGCATGATTCTTAGGCAATGGCATCATTGACATCTCCTCACCATAGATTGGGTCACTTCTTATCTCCACATGACTCACTCAACTTTGGATCACAAGGGCTTTTAATCTAGGTTTGTTTGTATGGCTTATGGAGTGAAGTTTCAAGGAAAGGCGCTTTTGAGCAGGGGTTTGAATTTGAGAACTCAGGAAGTGCAGTGAGATGGTTCATGACTCCACCTTTTGAGTTTAGCTTCTTTCTTTTGAGATTCTCACATTCCACGTGATCAGTTCTTTCTTTGATCTTGCATTTTTTCATCATAAGGTCCCTTTTTGCCTTTTGCTTGCAACTTTTTCACATTGTTTGTCTCTTCCTTTCTCACCACCATATTGCCTGTTTTGAGGTATTTTCTCTTCATTTTCTTGATGTTGCCCGAAATGGTCCATCTTCTTTCTCCTTTACCTCTGAATTCTCGAGTGAGGGAAGGCTGAATTGGTTCCATAGGTTCAAGTACTTTTGGGTATTTTTGATGAAGAATTGTAGGATTTATGACTCAAATGGGGTACAAACAAAGGCAGAATTTTCTTGGTTGGTTCTGTTAGGTTCAAGTCGTCCAAGAAGGCCTTGATCTTTTCCTCGGTTTCATGAGTCTGTTACTTGTTTTAAGTTGGAGTTGCCTAACTTCTAGTGGATCTAATGCCTCAGCCTATCCTTTGAATCAGAAAAAATTGCCACAGTCACTCTACATCAGAGATGGAAAATATATGGGCTCTATTCTCACTGGTTATGGTTTTTCCTTGAGCTTTTAAGTATGTCTTTACCTTTTCTCTTTCCCATGACTTGCTAAATGTGATACCGAGGTTTTCATGGTGCTAGCATCATGGAAATGTAGAATATTGAAAGGTTTATGATGTCTAAATTTTGCAAAGAAATTTTAAATTTCCTAATTGTCATGATTCTTAAGTAAAATAATTCATTTCCTGATTACTTAGGTGATTCTGTTGTCCTTAGGTTAACTATTCCGCAGGATCTGCCCCACACCCCCAAACCTATGAGGAGCAGTGTCCTCACTGGTTCAAAGGTGGTGGCATAGTCACAGTTATTAGGGGAAAACAGCAGAAAAAATAATAGCATGGAGAATTACAGAAAGCAAATTGTATGAACCAGAAATTTTACAGAAAATAAAAGAAAAAGAGGGGGGAAAGGGAGTAAGGGTGAGGGGTTTATTTTGTCTTTTCTTAAGTAGGGGACTAAAGTGGGTGCACTGGGGAGGGAGGTAAGAGAGGGTCACTTTGGGTAGCTATCTCAGAAGGGGAGGTAAGGCTACAGGTTGGTGTGGTTTGGGTAGCTTGGGTGGTAGTGGAGGGGAAGCACTAGGACTGGTCTTTGGGTTGCTTGTGAGGCAACATGGAGGCAAGTCCGGGGTGGGTGGTAAGGGTGCGATTAGGGCTTGGATGAGCTCCAATGTGGAAGGGGTGTGGGGTGGAAGGTGTGGGGAATAGGGTACCAGTGTGTAGTGGTGGTAGAATGGTGCAGCAGTGGTGCAGCCTAGAGAGCTGGTCACCACAGAAATGGTTCTTGTAAAATGGCAGTGGGCCGAGGTGCAATGGTGGTGGAGGCTCCATAGCGCTTTCCTGCAATAGGGTATCTCTTGGACTCTGGCTAGTTCACTCACAGTTCATGTACTGCAGGGGGTCCATAGGTGGTTGTTGGCCCACCCACACTTGCAGGGCTAGGTTCCTGTCAGCTTAGCAGGAACGGCTGCTCGCTGTGCTCGCAGAATGGGTTCAAGACAGAGAGCGGGGGCAAGAGCAGGCATGTCCGGATCTCCTGCTCTCATTCTCCTCAACATATCCCGACTTGTGGTCCGTGCTTTCTTGCCAAAGTTATGGGGGTGAGGACTTCAAAGGGCTCTTCCTATCTATGTCAAACTTGGCTCTTAGGAGGCTGTAATTAGTCTTCCAAAGGGAGGCCAGCAATTTTCTGCTTCTTCTTTATCTTGGCACTCACATCAGCCATTGCTTCGGGATGAGCATGGGGGCATTGAAAATTGCCCTTTAGAAAAGTGGCGACTAAGGATTTCTCGATCTTTCCCATATTTAAAATGGAGGAAAACAAAAGCCCACACCGGCTAACATGATTTAGATTTTTCTAAAAGATTGGCGAGAATGGATAGAAAAATACCACGATCTAAGGTTTGTGCTTGAACTGAGTCGCTTTGTTTGTAAAGATCGTAACCGACATCGTGTGATCTCTACGAAAAATGGAAACGCTCAAACAATTAGGAACAAACGGTGATATCTTTGTGGAGCTCGTGTGAGAAGAGAGTGAGCTATGGTTTTAGTGGAGCTCTGCAGAGAGTGTTTGCAAATACAAAGCTAACTTCAAAACGACTAAATATACTTGAAGCTAAAATCGCAAAGCACCTTTAAGTTTTCAAATATTCCAAAAGAGCCCTTTTTTTCTATTTGAATGGCAAAAGTGCCTTCGACAAGTAGATAACCCGGAAAGTTTATTTCAAGGACTTAGCATCGAGACCTTCTATTGAAAAGGCTATTAACATAATTAACTATTCGAAAAGAACATCTTTCTTTTCGAAAGCGGTATCATCAGCCTCTAATCTATTGAATAGAACTTTGGGCTTTTCAAAAGTAGTTTTTGCTGCGATTTGAACTTTTAAGTGTATTTAAACTATGCAACAAGAAAAGAAATAGAAACAGAGAGAAATTGATAAAAACTATGTTGTACAAACATAATATACAATTTTATACCATCGATTGTTGGAGATTCGTGATGACAGATGGGCAAGACAGGCTCTGAGTGTTGTCAATGCATGGCTTGAGCTTCGACCATTTACCTTAAGGATTCTTCCATCCTTGGGATCGAAATATCCACAGACTCACGAGGGGAGGCCTTGATGAGGTGTATGGCCCTTCCATCCGGATCTCAATTTGCCGGAAAGAATTTAAGTTTAGAGTTGAATAACCATACCTTGGACCCGGTATGAACTCTTTTCTCATTAAACTCCTATCATGAAATGATTTGACTTTCTCCTTATACAACTGGAGCTTGTATAAGCATCCATCCTGACTCTTCCAATTAGGTGAGTTGAAGTTTCTGTGATTACCAAGGTTAGATCCATATTAAATGTTTTAATAGCCCGTAAAGCTTTGTATTCTAACTCTCCGGCAAATGACATGCTTTGCCATAGACCGTCTAAAGGGACATTCAATTGGAGTTTTGTAGGCGATTCTGATGCCCACAAAGCATCATTAAGCTTAAAGGACCCGTCCTTTCGTCCTTCTTCTTTTTTTTCCAAAATGTGTTTGATTTCTCTATTGAAATCTCCACTTGTCCACCGGTTTGTGGATGATAGGGAGTGGCTACTCTATGAGTGACAGTACTTTTCAATAGAGCTTCAAATGTTGTTACAAAATGGCTTCCCCATCACCGATGATGGCTCGGGAAAACCAAACTCGGAAAAATGTGGTCCTTGAGAAATTTCAAAACCACTTTGTGATCATTTGATTTAGTAGCTATGGCTTCAATCCACTTGGAGACATAGTCCACGCTACTAAAATGAAGTTATTTCCATTAGAAGGAGGAAAGGGCCCATAAAATCTATTCCCCATACATCAAGCAGCTCAACCACGAATAATTTGTAGAGGCATTGAGTTTCTTTTGGAAATCCCAATTTTTGGCGATTCTGGCGGATTCTGATCTTTGTAAGGCATCTTTAAAGATTGTGGGCCAATAAAAACCACACTGCAGAATTTTTTGCATTTGTTTTGTTACCAGAAATGACCTCCACACATTCATGACACATTGACAATATGCCAGAGAATTCATGGTCGGGGACACATCTTCCGATCACTTGTCCGCACAATTCTTGAATAGATAAGGATCTTCCCAAATGAAATGTTTAACTCGTGAGAAGAAAAGATCTTTATCCATTCGATTCCAATGTTGAGGAATCATCCAAAGAGCCAAGAAGTTGACTATGTTTGCAAACCAAGGATCGTGGGTATTGATGGCAAAAAGTTGCTCATCAGAAATGATTCATTAATGGGTAAGCTATCATCCTCGATTGAGAATTGGATAGGTGATCACCACCACATTTTCCACTCCTTTCTTATCCTTAATCAGAGATCAAACTCTAATAGGAGGATCCACTGATTAATCTGGGCTTGGTATCCTTCTTAGAGCAGAAGGTATTTTAGGGCGAGTGGTCATAAACACCACAATTTGTGAACCTAAAACATAAGACCTGAATTTTCCAATGCAAACACAATGGCCGTGACTCTTTCTCATTGTTGTGTAGTTGAGTGGGCATCTATCATGGATCTGGCCGCATAAGCTATGACATGGGGAAGCTTATCCTTTCTACGCCCTAGGACAGCTCCTAGGGCATAGTCATGCATCACACATCGACTCAAAGACCTTGAATAGTCGGGGGCTGCAAGATGGGACTGAAATCGGACATTTCTTAAGGACCTCAAAGGTCATCATGCATTCATTAGTAAACACAAAAGGAACATCTTGACAAGAAATGATGAGTGGCTTGGAAATTTCTGAAATCTTTGATGAACCTCCTATAAAATCCTGCATGCCCTAAGAAACTTCGATTTGCTTACTTGATTACGGGAGGAGGCAAATGTGCAATTAGATCAATTTTTGCTTGGTCCACCTCTATGCCTTTATGGGAGACCACATGTCCTAGGACAATGCCTTGGGTGACCATAAAATGACTCTTTCGACTTAGAACCAAATTGGTTTCTTCACATCTTTGCAACACCAACTTGAGGTGGTGTAAGCATTGGGAAAAGCTCCATAAATTGAAAAGTCATCCATGAAGATCTCCATGAATTGATCAATCATGTCGAAAAGATGGCATACATGCATCTTTGAAAAGTGGGCATTGCAAAGACCAAAGGGCATCCTCCTATAGGCAAAAGTGCCAAAGGCGGTGAAGGTGGTCTTTTCTTGGTCTGGGTACACTGAGGATCCGGTTGTAACCAGAGTACCCATCAAGGAAGCGATAGTAAGCTTTACGCAAGCTTATCAAGGATTTGGTCAATGAAGGGAGGGGAAATGGTCTTTCCTTGTCATGGTATTTAATTTTCGTAGTCTATGCAGGACCCTCCATCCAGTTGTTTGTCCGGTGGACATAAGTTCACCAGATTCACTGCTACAGTGATGCCAGATTTCTTAGGCACCACCTGTGGGTGCTACCAAGCAAAATGGGGTAAATGACTGACATCTAGCGACTTGACAACTTCCTTCATTACCACTTCTTGCATGTGAGGATTCAACCTTCTTTGCATTTCTCTAGAAGGCTTGGCATCCTCTTCCGTGGATCTTATGCATGCATACTTGGTTTATTCCTCCTAAATCAAGACAATGGTCCGATAATTGCTTTCTTGTCTTGTTTTTAGAACTACCATGACTCCTCTTCTTGCTCCTTTGTAAGGGAGGAAGAAATAATCACAGTAGTGTTTGATGATCTCCCAAAACACATATTTCAGATTTTTGGGGAGCTGTTTGAGTTCCAATTGTGTGGTTGAGAAAGAGGGCAGCAAAGGTACCTTGGTAATTTGTGGAAGAGGGAGAGGAGCAGGTCTCCAAGAGGAGAACTTGAGGATTGTTTGTGAGTGCCTTGCACAAAGCAGACTCCTTTGAATTTGATCTCCTTTTCCTTCTTTCTCGGTGGATTCCCAATCATTTTTTAGTTACGTGGTGGAGTCTTCACCTGCGAAATTTTTGCAAAGACTCCTCCACAAGTTCATCCATGATGTCAACATGAAAGCACTCTTCATTGAGAAAATTGAGGTTGGTTATGACATTATAAACATTCAATTTGACTTTCATATTACCAAAAGAAACTTCCATGATACGCCAGGCATTGAATACAAGCATTTGTGAGCAGAATGGTCTCCCTAAAATGACAGGGATGGAAGTCTTGCTTTGGTTGGTTCCATGTCCAACACCGGAAAATCAGAGGATAGAAGAATTTATCTACTCCTACTAGCACATCTTCAATCAATCCCACGGTTTTCTCTCGGATCTGTCGATAGTTGCAACACCACTTGAGTGGGTTTTAATTCTCCCAAACCTAGCTTCTCATATACGAATAAGGAAGCAGTTGACACTAGCTCCAGATCTAGTGAGCTTTCTCGATGGTATGCTCCCCAATGATGCAGGGGATTGTGGGATTCAGTGATCTTGCATTTTAGGGGTGTTGCAATGGATAGTACTTGGTTGATTTTCTCCACAAAGAAAGGCCTTCTTAGATAAATGTATCCTAGATTGCCTTTTGTGGGTGCACATCCTTCGAAATTTAGCATATGAGGGGACTGTTGATTGCATCAAGCGTAGGTAGATTAATTTTAACTTGCTTGAATGTCTCCATCATTTCCTCAATTTTTGTGTTTCCTTTGTCAAAAGGAGAAACGACTTCATTGCATGAGGGAATGGGAGGTGGAACAAATCTCTCCTCCTCATCTTTTCAACAATTTTTTATTTTCTGTTTTCATTTTTTGGGTTTTGAGGTAAATCAACAACCTCATTGTTTTCATCATCGCTTCGCACATCTTGTTCTTCTTCTTTTCCTCTTCACTACCCATCGTGTTTTTTATTACTCTTCCACTTCTCAAAGTGGTCACACTTTAATCTCCTCATGGCCATTTGAGGATTCTCCAACCATGAACTGGCCCTTAGGATTGTTCAAAGGTCGGTTGGGTAGTCTCGCCTCCTCTCTTAGCTAATG
Source organism: Chloranthus sessilifolius (assembly GCA_021018995.1). Taxonomy (NCBI): domain Eukaryota; kingdom Viridiplantae; phylum Streptophyta; class Magnoliopsida; order Chloranthales; family Chloranthaceae; genus Chloranthus; species Chloranthus sessilifolius. The sequence continues at coordinate 37,578,080 of CM037597.1, read as the reverse complement.
AATTAGAGGCCCAAAGTTTCTTCAATTTTTTAATGCTCGACCGTGAAGGTTCACGGAGATAGAGTTCCTAAATTCAAGTGAACTTAAGACCTGCTCTTCAAATGACAGGGACCTAGGAGGGGCAGGGGCTGGTAGAATGTCGCATGGGTTGTGTGGGTTAGGTTCTTTGAAAATTTTGTTTATTGTAAAAATCGATATGAAAGGTGTTTGAAAGGTATTTGATTTTTGGGCTTTGTTCTTTGTTGGGTAATGGTAATTTCCGATTCCACGAGATTAGGATGAGATCTCCATGGGTAGTCATTGGATTGCATCATCCATAAGAGAAATTTGCATGAGCTTGTTCCATCATGAGTGGAAATTGTGATGCGACATTGATCAATTGAATGAGTAGGGACCGGCATATCGACATGCCTCCTCTACTCTTGACCCATTTGGAGCTTTAAATGAGTCCATCACCTATCAAATTTTGTGGTCAAATTATCCACTTTCCTTTCCAGCTCATTGACTTCATAAACTTTCCCTCTTGTGAATTGGGGATTATTCACCCTAAATTTGGATTCTCGGTGTCTCTTGTGTGGATTCTGCTGGGTTGAATTTTCTCCAATCACCTCAAAGAGGTCCCAAACCTCTTCAACTGTCTTTTGTAAGTAGGTACCTCCACGGGAGGCATCCACCATGTTCTTGCCGATCAATTCCTTGATAGAAGCTTTGAACAAGCGCCATTTAGGAATTTGATGGTGAGGGCATTGTCTTAATGATTCTTTGAATCTTTCCCATGCCTCATGGAAAGTTTCAGGTTGAGTTTTGGGAGAAAGAGATGATGCTTTGTCTTAGTTGGCTGGTTTTAGTCATTGGGAAATATTTTGACAAAATTGACATTGCAAATCATTCCATGATGTGATGTCGTTTGGTGCTAACATAGATAACCATGCTCTAGCTTTGTCCTTTAATGAAAAGGAAAGAGCCTCGGCTTGGTTGCCTCTGGACCAAGTCCATATGTTAAATGTTGTGCACAAAGCGAAATTCATCAATGTGCTTGTAAGGATCTTCTTTACTTAATCCATGAAATGAAGGCATTTGGATGGTTGATGATTTGATCTCATAATTTCCCTCACCGTGGGAAATTGAATGCGAAAAAGGGAATTATAGGCACTAGGAGCAAAGTAGTCTCTTAACAATCTAGGTTCGTCACCCATTGTAGCGAGAACTCGTGGTGTATGTCTGCTTTCTTAGGAGTCTTTCAACTTCAATTAAAAGGGAGAATCTCGTGGTTGAGAGTTCTCCTACCAAACATACAACGCAGAGAGAATTTGGTACCGCAAAACCTTAATTAGGTGCTTTCCTTTCCTTTACGCAATTGTATTTGTAACTGCAGAGATAACAATGAAAAAATGAATTAATAAATAATAAATAAAGAGAATAAAACATAGGTCTATCTATTTTAGAACAAATTCCCAACGGCGCCCAAAAACTTGTTGTTGCCTAACATGTGCCCGATTTATGTGTGTTTTGAATGACGAATTAATGAATATTAAATTACATAATTTTAAATTATGAAAGAGATATCAGGACATTGAGGGCTAACAATAGCCTGCAAGATCAGGGCCAGTTGTAGCAAGTCTTAAAAGTAAGTATATTAAAGATGGTCCACAGAGAATCTGTCTGAGATATGAGATAGACCTCGAGATCTGTGCTACCAGAACTGGCTCTATAATTATCTAAAATAAAGAATAGATAAAAGAGAGTGATGGATTGTGTCACATTTAACTATAAGCAAATAAAGAAAAGAACTAACTACATGATCCAGATCCGAGTTGGGGAGATGTTTAAAATAAGACAAATGCAGAAATAATAACTTTCTCGTGATTTCGCTTTGAATTTTAATGGAGAATCGCAACTAAACAGAGTTGATTCAATCTTCATCCGGCTACCACAGATGTAAGAGAAATAAATCTGAATTAAGGAAGGGTTTAGACTTATGGTTATGATCTGTCCACTTAAATGGTCACAGATCATCCAATAGTTGTTGACCTATCCTCAATTCGAACATGAACATCATCGCAAGTCTTTGTCGAACTAGGTTACCAACGCTAATTAAATGCAGGAGTAATGAATCAAGGGAAATTGCATGCAAAGTAGTGAATCTAAAGGAGTCTAATGCACTAAGGTGATCAATAAGAACCCTTGACATGAATCCAATGGAGAAAACACAGTTCTGAACCTTTTAAATTCAATCTACAATTACAGAGCACGGCTAGATGTACCCTCGGACTTGCGATCTTGAATCCAATCTCCTTGGAGTTACAAATAGCTCTCGAAAACTCTCAAAAGCAAATACAAAAGAAGCTATTACGAAGGGGACAGTATAGCTATCCGACCGGAAAGCGGGAAATAGAAATGAACTCAAAACTGGATGCCACAATTGGGCAAATGTCTTCTATTTATAGCTTTCCTTGAATGAATAATCGAAGTGTTCGATCTGGATTGCCCAATGGCGCTTGAGCACGGGGATCCAGATCTGTTCGCCAATGAAAATGCTCGATCCGTTCACCAATCAGCGCTAGAAGCATCAATTTGTATGGAATTCAAAATCTGTTTGAGCTTCTAGAAGTTCCCGCCAAGTAATTCAAACTTTGAGCGCCCACATGGGGTAGAATATGCCTTGGATCGTGCACGAAATCTTACGGAATGTTCCTTGTCTTTTAATTGCATTGGGGCGTGTAGAGATTCCTAAAATACCCTTTGAACGAACAGTGTAATTCTCCAAAATGCCGTTCGCAGAGTTTAAGGGCCTTTTCGCAAAGCATTTTGGCTCGGAAGTTCTTTTCAAAGGACTTTGGCTTGAAGTTCTTTTCGCAAAGGACTTTGGCTTCGAAGTTCTTTTCAGAAAGGACTTTGGCTTGAAGTTCTTTTCGCAGGTAAATCTTCTATTCAATAAATTTATTTGCGGTTTATTCCCTCCTCGCCGTAATCTGGTTCTTTGCGAATTGTAAATATTCTTTGCGAATTGAGCTTTAACTTGATTTCTTCTTTGCGAATGGATCCCTCTTCTTCTTCAGGTCTTTTCTTGCTCTTTTAGGACCTTTTTAGCCATTGCTGAGGCTATTTCTTTACTCCCTCTTTGAGCTTGACATGAGTTGTCAGCTTTTTGATCATTTTAGGATGCTTTTTGGACTTGGACCTGTCTAATTGGTTAGCTGTAAAATGCACACTAAAGCACTTATTTAGTCTTCTCAAGGGTCTTTCAAAGCTCATGTTTAGGGGTGAAAAATGGTATTTTTCACTACTTAACAGGTTGAAAGAGAGGGGTTTGTGAGGAGATAAAAGAGAGAAATGAGAGGCCCGATGAATTTGCACGTGATGGTAGCATCATATGCACGTGATGAGTGATTTAAGTGAAAAAATTACTATTTTAGGCAGTGGTACATTACACCACCATTTTAAACAGTGGTTTAATTTTTGCTGCTTCAGTAGTTTTTTCCACATTTTGACGTAGTGAAATCGATTGATCAATTTCCAAAATCGATCGATCGAAATCCCAAAATCGATTAATCCAACTTACAAAATCGATTGATCGATTTTTCCAAGCTCATATTTTCCAGTCGCTGAAAGTGCTCAGACGATCAATCAATTGATCAAAATTTTAAAATTGATTGATCGATTTAAAATCGATTAATCGGTTTCGGGCCCTTCTACACAGATATCTTCTAGACCAAAATCGATCGATCGATTTTGAAATCGATCAATCGATTTGGTCAGAAATTCAACCCTTTGCGGGCATTTCTTCCAGCCTTTTTTCTCCTTCATTTCTACTCTTTATGTCATCATTTAAACCTCAATTAAACACACAAAAACATATTCATTTGAAATCAAATGAGACTCACCTTGAATCAATCTCTTGATTGATTAAATGGTTGGATTAATGACTAGGGCTCCAACTTCGGCTTCCACGAATTCTACGCGTCGAATTTGGCATTAATTGCTTGAATCCATCTTCACTTTGGAACCCACATTAACCCCCCATGCATTTACTCCACTTCTTACTCTCTCTCTCTCTCTTCTTAATTCCTCTACACCAACCAAAACTAAAGAGAAATAACTTCTCCTTAGCTATTTGCCCCTTTAACCCTTCCTTTGCCTTGGTTTTAAGCATGTACACCCAAGACAGGTGTAGGTTATCTCCACTTAGTTTTTAAACCACACACTTATACACACATACTTATTACATCAACCTAAGTTGAAACCAGAGTCATCGAGTTGACTTTCATTTGGTCAAACATATGACCCATCGGACACGCATCCCGAGGACACTGTTCAACGCTTAAAATTTGAGGATGTTACATTCTCCCCACCTTAGGGATTTTCGTCCTCGAAAATACACACGTAGTTATAAAACTACATGTGTGTGGATGGAGTCCCCCCACACACGCAGACACACGTAGTTACAAAACTAAACTATCGATCCTGCACAAAATGAATTACATAAATAACGATGCAACTAAAGAAGCACAACTGAAGGTAATTGACAAAATTTAATTTTGATTCACTTTCGATATAAAACAGTATAATCCCCCATAAAATGGAATTCATGCCAAGATAGTTTCATACATGAGATTTTTCAAAATAATTACAGCTAAAAAATAATTACAACTCTAAAAACATAATCACAACCAAAACAAAATGTCACAATCGAAAACTCACGCCGTCCCCCCTCCTGGCGAATCCGCTACGTCTGGGTGCCAGGGTCCCTCGCCTGGTTGCTGTGGCCCCGAGCTCTACGTACCCGTACCAGAAGCATCCCCAGCTGGGGCTCCAGGAGTCCAAGTCTGCTCCTCTGCGAGACGCAGCTGGAAATCTGTGGGATAGATGTACCGCATAGTATGGTACATCAGGAAATCCATACGGCGGTTCATCTGCTGGTTGTTGGCCTCCATCCGGGTGAAAACGTCATCAATAGTAGGAGTGGGGTGAGTGGCTCACCGACGGTAGGATGACATAGGTGTAGAAGTAGCTGGAGGTGATCGTGACGTAGTAGGAGGTGGCACTATGTGTTGCCCCTCAGGTGGCAGTGGACCATGAGACGGTGCTCCCTCAGCTAGTGGTACAATAGGTGGCTCCCCGCCTGCAGGAGGATCCTGAGGTGGTGGTGGTACAGGGCCAGCCTGAGCAGGTGCTGGTACGTTAGCTGGTAAGGTCTTCTTCAGCATACGGTAGTTGTGGTCCCACAAAGCAATGGAGTAATGCTTCACGTGGTCGGTGGCCTTCGGCTCGATGGGTGAGATGGCATATTCGGGGGCGCTAGAATAGCACTCTAGCATGCTAGAGATGAGTCGGGCATAGGGCATGCGCTCCTTGGGTCTTAAAGGCCCTTTCATCATCTTCCCTTTGATGTACACCATACCCTCGATAAATAACTTTGTAGCGTCGAACCAACTGCCACGGTATGCTGCATATAGGGCCTGTTGGACCAACTCTACTCTCTCGGTGTCGTGACGCAATGGGTATAAATTGCACTTGATTATAGAATCAAGCATCCACATGTAATGGGGTAAGTCTGTCCTCCTTATGGATTTGCCCGATCCTTTGCTCCCCTTGGTCATTTCGACCATAATTTCCTTAAATTGGACTTCCTCGGCAAATGGTGGAAAAAGGGTGGTCTCGGGCACATAATCTAGGTAACACTCTAGAGATTCATGAACATGGCGGCGGGTGAGTGTATAATTACGACCGTCGATCTCGGTCGTAATGGTGTCATCAACCCGACCCGCCTTTAGGTTTTTATAAAATAGGTGCACGAGTCGAGGATAAAAGTACTGGTGCAAAGGGTTCAAAAGATTTTCGAGACCCGCATTTTAAAGGTATTGTCGGGCCCATTGGGTCTCACCCTCGACATTGGGGTTGGTAAACATAACTTCGTCAATGATGTACTCATCTTCGAACTCCTTTGCCGCCCACCACTCATTTGGTTGGGGCAAATTTTCGGGTGGTGGTTGGGGTATCGACGACGACTCACGTGAAAACACGTTCGTCGAATCAGATTCAGAGTCTGATGAAGAAACTTGTGATGATGGGGGTGATGGTGATGGTGGTGGCAGTGCGGCATTCTTACACCGTACCGAGAGCTTAGATGTCGATTGCTTCGTAGCCAATCGAGTTTTAGGTGGCATTTTTATCAAAAAAAAAATGTTAAAACCTAGGGCTGTGATGGTTCAAATCGAAAAGAAATTCGAATTTAGGGTTTACCTAAGGCGCTCGATCTGATTGGCTCAAGATTTCTATCCGAAATCAATCAGAAAAACCCTAAAACCCTAGCTACTATCGCTCGTGAAAAGAAGGGAGAAAATGGCGCCCAAAAATAAAAACCAAACTGAATTTTGAATTGGGAAAAAAAAACCCAAAACTGGCTTATATAGGCAAAAATCGATTGATCGATTGATCAATTTTTGTAACTTAACCTGAGCCACGCGAAATCGATTGATCAATTTTTAAATTGATTAATCGATTAATCGAATTCCACTCGATTAATCAAAATTTAATGCATATAATTTTTCAAGTTTTCCCCTCACTGGCGCGTGCCAGTCATTCAATCGAACAAAATCAATTGATCGATTTGGAAATCGATTAATTGGTTTTGACAGATTTTTCAAAAAAAATTATGCTTTGTTTTTCCTCTATTTTCTTGGTGTTTCTTGACCAGTTGGTCATTAGCTTTGTGGAGCATGCACTGATCATTGTTTTCATGATGCGATCATCATTACGCCCTACATTTCGATCGCCCTACGGGGCAATTAGAACTCACATTTGTCCTATTCATTCATTAAATAAGTGGATATATACATTCACGTTTGATTACATTAATGATTCAAACTCAAAAGCATACACGCGATTATGCAAATTGGCTCTCAATTCTCGGTAAACAAATCCGGGTACTGTTCTCTCACATCCATCTCCCTTTCCCACGTTGCCTCTTCGAACGGATGATTTCTCCATCATACAAGCACTAGAGGAACCACCTTGGTGCACAATACTTGCTCCTTTCTATCCAATACCTCTGCCAGTTCTTCGATCATGCTCATATCTTCGTGCATCTCTAATGGTTGACTGCCCAAAACATGAGTAGGGCAATTAATATATTTCCTGAGCATAGATACATGAAACACATTGTGCACTCGATCAAACATTGGGGGTAAACCAATGCGGTAAGCAACTTCCCCAACTCGACCTAAAACCTCGATTGGTCCAAGATAGCGGGGACTCAACTTGCCTCTCTTTTCGAATCTCATTACGCCTTTCATATGTGATACCTTCACAAGCACATGCTCACCCACCTTGTAGTCTACACTCGTCCTTTTGATATCAGCGTAGCTTTTCTATCTGCTCTGAGCCGACCTAAGTCTTTCTCTAATCATACGGACAATGGTGGCGTTATCTTCCAGTAACTCCGACCCCAAAACAAACTTTTCACCGATTTTTTCCTAGTTGATAGGCTATTTACGTCGCCTTCCATACAAAGCTTCATACAGTGCCATGCCAATGTTTGCTTGGAAACTATTATTGTATGTAAATTCAATCAACGGTAGGTGTTGATCCCATGATCCTTGTAGTTCTAGCATACACGCTCTGAGCATGTCCTCTATCACTTGGTTCACTCGCTCTGTTTGCCCATCAGTTTGTAGATGGAAAGCTGAACTGAAGTCCAGTCGCGTTCCCATTCCTTCATGAAATTTCTTTCAGAACTTTGATGTATATAACAGGTCACAATCAGAAACGATGCTACTTGGAATCTCGTGCAATCGTAGGATTTCTTTCATATATAACTCCATAAGTCTTCTGGTCGTGCACATCGTGTTGTAAGGCAAGAAGTGTACTGACTTGGTCAGTTGGTCTATGACTACCCAAATGGCATTGTATCTCTTTACTGTACGTGGTAGTCTCACAATGAAGTTCATAGAGATTGATTCCCACTTCCACTCTGGTATGGGTAGAGGCTGTAATAATCTAGCAGGGTGTCTGTGATCGACCTTCACCTGCTAGCAGGTCAAACATTATGACACGTACTTAGCCACGTCTTGCTTCAAATCTCTCCACTAGTAATTCTTTCTCAAATCTTGGTACATTTTAGTGCTACCAGGGTGGATCGCATAATGTGACTTGTGAGCTTCATCAATGATAGTTTGCCGCAGATCGACATTGTCTGGAATACAAAGACGGCCCTTGAATAATAAAGAACCATCTTCTTTCACTGAGAACTCAGGTTTTATGCCTTCAATCACATCTTGACGGATCTTGGTCAACTCTGGGTCTTTCATCCGTAACTCGTGCATATGCGCAAATATCATCAGTCTCACTGATATGTTAGTCAAGAAGGCTCCTGTGGTTTACACCTCGATATTTGTATCATACAGGAAAAGATCTTCAAATAACTTCCATCGGCGCATACCCAAAATCAAACTAGCCAACTGAGCTGAACCCTTCCGACTAAGGCATCGGCTACTACATTAGCCTTGTCGGAATGGTAATGTATGGAACAGTCGTAGTCCTTGAGGAACTCCATCCATCTACGCTGCCTCATATTTACCTCTTTCTGTGTAAATAGATATCTGGGCTCTTGTGGTCTGTAAAGATCTCAAAGGTCTCATCGTACAAATAATGTCACCGATCTTCAGCACAAATATGACCGCTGCTAGTTTCAGGTCATGTGTCGGGTAGTTCTTTTCATGCTCTTTCAATTGTCTTGACCCGTAAGCTATCACCTTCTTATGTTGGTTGAGCACGCAGCCCAAACCATTATACGATGCATCACTGTCCGTGAACCCTCCATTGCCTGAAGGAATCACCAATACTAGAGCTGAAGTGAACCTCTTCTTGAGTTCTTGGAAACTCCTCTCGCATTCTTCACTCCACTCAAATCTCGCGTCCTTCCATGTAAGTCTTGTAAGAGGTTCCGATATTTTAGAAAATTCCTCTATAAAATGTCAATAGTAGCCAGCTAGTCCAAGGAAACTACGAACATCTGTTACCGTCTTTGGTTGTTCCTAATTTACCACTGCTTCGATCTTAGTCGGATCTACTGTGACACCATTCTTTGAGACGACATATTCCCAAAAGCTAACTTCCTCCAACCAAAACTCACACTTATTTAGCGTGGCGTATAGTTGGTGTTCTCGCAATATTTGTAGAGCAACTCTCAAGTGTTCTTCATGCTCCGCTTTTGATTTGGAGTATATTAGGATATCGTTAACGAATACCACGACGCAGGAGTCCAGGTGTGGTTTAAACACCCGATTCATTAAATCCATAAACGACGTTGGAGCATTCATCAACCCAAACGGCATCACTAAGAACTCATAGTGTCCGTATCGTGTCCTGAATGCAGTCTTCTGAATGTCCTCTGCCTTGACTCTCAGCTGATGGTATCCAGATCTCCGATCGATCTTGGAAAAATACCTCGCTCCTTGCAGCTAATCGAATAAGTCGTCTATCCTTGGCAAAGGATATCTGTTCTTTATGGTGAGTTTGTTTAACTGGCGATAGTCAATGCACAGTCGCATTGACCCATCCTTCTTCTTCACAAATAAAACCGGTGCTCCCCATGGAGACACGCTCGGTCTTACAAATCCTTTATCCATGAGCTCTTATAACTGCTCTTTCAACTCCTTCAACTCAATAGGAGCCATTCTATATGGTGCTTTAGAAACAGGCTCCGTTCCTGGTGCTAAGTCAATGGCGAACTTCACTTCCCTCTCTGGAGGTAATCCTGGTAATTCGTCCAGAAATACATCTTCAAACTCTCACACCACTGCTATCTCAGAGATAATATTCTTCTCTTCCTTATCCTCCTTCAAGAATGCCAAATAACCATTGCACCCCTTTCTAATCAAGCGCTCGGCCCTAACCCCAAAGATAAGTGGCATATGTGTCGATCTCTCTCTTCAAAATCGAAACGATCTCCTCGTGTTAGGTCTAAAGATGATGACTTTATTCTTACAATCTATAGTCACACAGTGTTGTGACAATTAGTCCATGCCAAGGATCACATCGAATCCTTGCATGTCTAAAAATATTAAATTTGCTGCCAATTCATGCACTTCTCTATCATTGATGCCAACTATCACTGACTTACAAACTAATTCTGTGTCCACCAATTCTCCAGTCGGAATAGACACTGATAGAACAAAGTCCAATGTCTCTAGAATAATCTTCATTCTTTCTGCAAACCTCAGAGTAACGAAAGAGTGGGTAGACCCTGGGTCTATCAACACTCTTGCTTCACATGCTACATAGCATCCCTTCTCGTACACTCGTAAAGTACGTATAGCATATATATATACAGATATAATGCACATTTTCTTATTAAATTTAATATATGAAAATAAGTCTATACTATGTTCTAACTGAATCCACCTTCTCTATCTAAAATTTTAAAAAATTGAAATTCTTTATTTAAAAGGAATCTCACCTTGGATAACGTCATGTACGTTCCCTGCTTCTTGGGCAGTGACTGCATATGCTCTTCCCTGTACGACCAGCTTCCTCGCTTGTATCGGTCGTGGTATTGAAGCAGAAGCCATCTTATCTTTGTTCACCTCGGGGCAATCTCGAATTACATGACCCACCTTTCCGCATTTATAACAACCCCTTGTCCCTTTGCCTACAATCCACCATCTTGTGAGATTGCCACACTTGGCACAAGTCTCCCTAGGTGTGGAAGAAGCAACTCGTGAGAAACCTTGCGTGACCATTGCTCCTGTGGTGATAGCAGGGCTCTCATATCTCAATTGCCTCCCCGACTCCATCACAGGTTGTCGCTGATAGTTTACCTGTTGCACCGGTCTACCAAAACCTAGTTGGAATGATTGCCTCTGAATAGGTGCTATGAATCTCGGCTTTTTATTCACCGGCCCGTAGATCCCAGTTCGACTTTGATCTACACTTCCTCTCCCATGCTTCTCTCTTCGGCAGTGTCGATCATTATTTTCTTCCTCAACGACCAGAGCTTTACTCATGACCTCTCCATAGGTCTTCAACTGAAACGGTACTACTCCTCCTCTAATATCTGGCCTCGTGTTGAAACCTCTTTGCCCTCATCACATCTGTAACCACATAATCTGGAGCGAAGCGAGCAAGTCTCATGAACTCCACTCCATACTCCCTTACCGTCATTCTCCCTTGCAAGAGCTGTAAAAATTGTATCTCCATCTGATTCTTCACGACTTTCAGGAAATATTATTTATTAAACTCCTCCACAAACTCATCCCACATCCAGGGCAATCCTGGGGTCTCCTGAGCCCTAGTCTTAGAAACGAACTTCCACTAAGGCTCTGCCTCCCCATCTAACATGTAAGCTGCCCAACGAACGCTTTCATCTTCTGTGCATGTAAGCACGTTGAAAACCTTTTCCATCTCGCTTAGCCAATTCTCGATAGCCATCGGCTCCGCTTGCCCTAAAAAGCTAGGAGGTCGCATCCTCCTAAACTCAGCAAATACAGAGGGCACTGACAGTGTCGGACCACTGGAGGTATAGGTGGTTGTGGTTGATCATTGACATTGTGAACCGCCAAGGATGTTGCTTGTTGTGCCATGGCAATCGCCATGGTTTCCATAGTATGCATCACCCTCTGACGCTCCTCTCTTTCTTCATTCCTCTCCCTTATTCTTTCTTGTTCTCTTTGGTCTCTTTTCTGACGGTCTCTTTCTTGACTCTCTTCATGATCTTGGCTCTCTTGGCCACCACTACCCGAAGCTCCTTTGCTTCCCATAGGTACTCTATGCGTAGGCGAGATGAAATCATCTCTACTACGCAAATTTTGATCCTGGCCGCCCCTAGGTCGACCTCTTCTTCCTCTAGAAGACATCACAGTCTGCACATGAAACTAAAGTTTCGTTAGCAGAAGTCCCTGTGCTTTGACAAAGCAAGACTTGTTAGAATTTCTAAAAGAAAAAGCTTTGATACCAACTATGACAGTGCGGATTTTAGAACCCCAAAAGTCGTGCCATCAGCACGGCCCTCTAGGTCGTGCCTCTGAAGTTCACACGGAACACTAGTATAACAAGCAATAATAAAGAGAAATAAAACACATAAGAACTGATACCGAAATAAAATCTCTAGTGTTATATATATTTCAAGTCTCCAAAGTATTTGACCAAAAGATGGTTCTGAACTCATGCGTCTGCATGAGCAGGGGAACCCACCCGAACCCTCAGTGACATCACATTAGTCACCCTAGACGGTTCGCCAAAAGAATATATCATTTTAATTACATATTTCCCAAAATAAGGCTTGATATACCAAGCCGCACAGTACTCTCTCAACTATATCAAATCACGCAACGGGTCCTCTAGAAGAATTCCTCAGGAGGAGGCTCCAACTCTTCCCCAGGCACATAATCTGAATCCCCTGGATCGACGTCTCTCGAAGCCTCAGTAGCCACAAGCAATGTACCTGCAACGTATAGTCTAAAGGGTGAGCTACATCCTAGCTCAATAGGGAAACCACACAATGAACATATAAGTCAAGTTCTCACATATAATTTTACGACGTATAGTCTAAAGGGTAAGCTACATCCTAGCTCAATAGGGAAACCACACAATAAACATATAAGTCAAGTTCACATATATTCCATGATATTAACAGCATAATGTAACAAAGAATTTTTTTAGGAAAGCAATTTAAATGACCAAAAAGATGCATTCAATTATTACTGTTACTTTACATGTTTTACTTATTCTCAAACTGCTCATAACTACACTGATTTGGCCTAAAGCCTTAATTCTGTAACTTAAATATTTTCCAACTTTCTATAAAGTCGGGTGCCCGATGGAATACCCTCCATTGTCGTCTAACTAGACAGTTTTCATATCATTTCTCATGTATTAATACTACCCAGGTCCCTTTCTCATAGGCGACGAGGTCTATCCTCATATCAATATCTCTGGGATGTGCCACTGGTGTACGGATTGGCCGTCGTACCTATCACGGATTTTCTGTCGAGTCAGTCGTGGGTATCCCGTCACGTCGGTGGGGTATTCTGTTCAAACCTTAAATAACAAAAATATCAAATGTGGACTACATATAGTTATTCACTATGTAATTTTGCTAATTATAGTATATTAGGCCTTATCAGTTATCATTCACTTTTGCTTTATAATATCACATACATCCCTGAGATGTCCAAGTCCATTGCATCATACAAATGCCTTTATCACATTCTCATCCCCTGGGGATGTCATAATTTCACTTACTTGCTTTATTTCACATATACACACATTCAAGGATTTACAATTTCTATGCATTAGCATTCATTTTTATATCACTACATACATGCTCTTGAAATTTAAATACATGTTCAAGGTGTTCCCTACCTCATGTGTTTGAATTTATAAAGCATCAAGGTCCACGTGACTCACCATACTTGCATTTGCTCGTACCACCTATGGTGCATCATAGCACAAGTAAGGCATCAATAAGGATGCATTAAAAAAAGTACAAGACCTTCAAAGAACCTCAAAGTTCAAATCAAAGTCTAACAGAAACTGTCCAAATCGATTGATCGATTTCCAAAATTGATCGATCGAAATCTCAAAATTGATTAATCAATCCCAAATCGATCTCTCAAATCAATCGATCCATTTTTCCCAGCTCACATTTTCCAGTCCCTGGAAGTGCTCAGACGATCAACCGATTTTAAATCGATTGATCGAATTTCTAAAATCGATTGATCGAATTTCTAAAATTGATTGATCGATTTAAAATCAATCAATCGGTGTCGGGCCCTTCTACATAGATAACTTCCATACTAAAATCGATCGATCGATTTTGAAATCGATCAATCGATTTGGTCAGAATTTCAGCCCTTTGCGGGCATTTCTTTCAACCTTTTTTTCTTTTATTTTTCCTTCATTTCTATTCTTTATTTCATCATTTAAATCTCAATTAAACACACAACAACATGTTCATTTCAAATCAAATGAGACTCACCTTGAATCAATCTCTTGATTGATTAAATGGTTGGGTTAACGACTAGGGCTCCAACTTCGGCTTCCACAAATTCTACACGTCGAATCCAACATTAATTGCTTGAATCCATCTTCACTTTGGAACCCACATTAACCCCCCATGCATTTACTCCACTTCTTACTCTCTCTTTCTTCTTAATTCCTCTACACCAACCAAAACTAAAGAGAAATAACTTCTCCTTAGCTATTTGCCCCTTTAACCCTTCCTTTGCCTTGGTGTTAAGCATGTACACCCAAGACAGGTGTAGGTTATCTGTACTTAGTTTTTAAACCACACACTTACACACACGTACTTATTATATCAACCTAAGTTGAAACCAGAGTCATCGAGTTGACTTTCATTTGGTCAAATCTGTGACCCGTCGGGCACGCATTTCAAGGACATTGTTCAATGTCTAAAATTCGAGGATGTTACATGCATCCCCAAATGCGCATATGTCACAAACTCGGTTTCCAATCTTTCCATAATTCAAATGGCGTTTTAGGAATAACCTTAGTTGGAACTCGATTTAATATATACATTTTCGTCTTAAGTGCTTCAGCCCACAAGGATTTAGGAAGATTGGAGTTGCTAAGCGTAGTCCGCACCATGTCCAATAATATTCTGTTTCTTTTTTCTGCTACACCATTCTAGTCCGGTGAGCCAAACATTGTGTATTGGGTAACAATCCCATGTTCTTGAAGAAACTTTGCGAATGACCCAGGTGTTTGTCCATCTTCTGTGTATCTAGCGTAATATTCTCCACCTCTATCTGATCTCACGATCTTAGTTTGCTTACTGCATTATTTCTCTACTTCAGCCTTAAATATTTTAAAGGTATCTAATGCTTCATTCTTGTTATAATGCATGTAGAGATACATATATCATGAGTAATCATCTATAAAAGAGATGAAGTATTTCTGATAATGTGAGTTCATGTCTGGACTACATATGTCAGTATGTATGATCTCTAATATGTCTGAACTCGTATTGGCACCTTTCTTTCACTTGTTGGTTTGCTTTCCCTTTATGCAGTCCACACAAGTCTCAAAATCAGTAAAATCTAGGTTATTAAGTACCCCTTTATTTACTAATCTTTTCATTCTTCCTATGGAGATATGAACTAATCTTCGGTGCCATAATGTAGAAGAATCCTCATTAATAACACATCATTTAGAGCCAGTGTGAACATGTATTGAATCATAAGTAGCATTGTTTTGTAAATTAATGCAGTAAAGACCATCAGACAAAATACCATTCCCAACACAATTAGATTTATAAAATAGACTGAATGATGAATCTGAAAAATTAAAGGAATATTTAAAAGGTACAAGCCTTGAAACTGAAATCAAGTTTCTAGAAAAACTTGAAACATAAAAAGTCTTTTTTAGCTTTAAAACAAAACTACTACTTAAAATTAAATTGCAAGTTCCTATAGCTTCCACATGCGAGCCCATCTTGTTCCCTGATAAGATGCTTTGCACACTTCCTACTAGCTTCCTTAAGTTTTGCAAACCCTGCAAGGAATTTAAAATGTGAATTGTTGATCCAAAATCAATCTACCATGTGTTAATATTGACTTTAACTATATTAAATTCATAACAAATAAATGAGGTTGGATTACCTTTGTCCGCAAGCCATTTTTAAAATTTGGCACATTCTTTCTTCATGTGTCCCTTCTTTTTACAGAAGAAACACTTGGAATCTTTCTTAATATCAGCTTGGGGAGGTATTTGACTTTCCCTTTCTTATTGGCTTGAGATTTTCCCTTTCCATGCATTGCCAACATTGCACTTTCTCCCTGTTTTGTCACCAGTCTCACTTCCTCTTGAATACACATGGTCATGAGTTTATTGATTGACCAATTATCCTTATGTGTGTTATATGAGATTTTGAAGGGTCCATATTGATGCGAAAGGGTGTTCAGAATGTAGTGTACCAAGAAGGACTCTGACATTTCAACCTCGAGTTTCTTTAATTGAGCCACATCATCCCTCATTTACATGATGCGCTCGCACACACCTTTCACACTGGTGAGCCTTAGGGATGAGAACTTCATGATTAGGGTGTTTGCTAGTGCCTTGTCAGAAGTGACAAATTGTTCATCAATAGCCTTTAGCAAGTCTCAGACCTTTTCATGCTAATCGACAGAACCACGAACACTAGCAGAAATTCTAGTCTTAATGAACATCATGCTGATGCGATTAGATCACTCTCATTACTCATAAAGCGTGATGTCCACTGTAGTGCTGGTGGTTCGTCTTTCCTAATAGCATAGTCTATGTCCATCCACCCTAAATGAAGAAGAACTCTCTCTTTCCAGACCTTATACTTATTTCCCTTAAGTTCAGGGATATCACAACGAATATCAGAGAAATTTACAGATTGTACAACTGTATAAAATTATAGATTACAAGCTTATGTTAAAACTGAGGCCTGTGAGTCAAAATTTTCATGCTTCACCAATGTAAATCATACTTAAAAATTGAATCTAATGACATAAAAATTGCCTGAGTCAAAATTTTTAATCCTAACAGATTCAATTATTCTTTATGATAAATTTATCAAATTATTTACTAAATACAAATTTTATGATAAAACTATCAAATTATTTATTAATTCATAATTCCTGCGGGTGAGTTATGAATAATTTGATATTTTACCCTAATTAATCATATAAATACAATAAAAATTCCTATGGGATAAAATTTACTATATTAAGTATAATTAATTACAATTAATATCTAAATATTATTTATGTAATCCTAAATTATAATATATAATTTTTATTTAATTAAAGATGTTATGGCTATTATTTAATTAACTAAAAATTATATGGATTACTAGACATTACACTTTTTATGCATAAGGATTAACTAAATATGAGAATAATAAATAAAATTTACACACAATAATCCAAAAGGCATAATAAATGTGTGACAGCCCGATTTTCCCCGATTCCACAAAAACATGCACAATATTTTTTTTTCTTCCTTACATCAGAGAAAATCAGACCGTCAGGTCGCACATATCACGATCCCAATACAAAATTTACTTGGTATATCAACAAAGGTAGAGTCAAAGTAAAAATATAGCAATAATAAAGGTTCTTCTATACTTAAAGACTGAATAAAAAGGACTCACAAGAAAATCATCGGTGATAGCCAACCATCACCTAAACAGTGGCTTTAAAAATATACCTACAGAATAAATCTTAATACAATAATAAATCTCTGAACATACCAAATCCTTAATCCGGAAGACCTCAAAACATCCATGTCCAAATCTCACCTAATGTAAAATTCTCTAAACGGGAGATCCCAAGCCTTCTCCGCAGCCGGATCTCGATCTACACCTATACCTGTGACGTATAATCAAGGGATGAGCTACATCATAGCTCAATAAGGAAATAACTGAACATGTAAAGCTATCTTACTTACACATGACTCATGGCATAAGCGAAGCATGATCTCATAAGCAGAAAATAATTCGAAAATATTTACATTATCAAAATAAACATGAACTGAATACACATATATCACATCTTATCTTTTAATTAATTTGCTTTCATATCATACCAAGACTTGTGTCACAAACTTAAATCAATAACTTAAATAATCCCCGAGAAATATAACATCGAGCCCCGATGGAATACTCTCCATCGTTGTTCAATTGAACTATATTTCAACTAAATATAAGCTCAAGTCCCATTCATCGAGGCAACTTGGTATACCCATTACCCTCTTGGTAATTGCATCACATGTTTATACAGATTGGCCACCGTATCGGTCACAGATATCCTGCTGTGTCAGTCACGGGTATCCCGCCGTGTCGGTGGGGTATTCTCATAACTTTAAATCAACTGTGTAAAATACATATAGTTATTCACCGTGAAATTATGCTAAATATAATAATTTAAAGTTTTGTTCAAGTCTGTCTACATTATTTTGCAGCACCTAGATGTTTACATCAAAAGAAATACATCCCTGGGATGTCACATATTCATATGCTTACTGATTTCTTCCCTAGTATACACACACCTTAAATTCACATACTTTGACTAAATTTCAGAAACTCGCATCACAACACATTTGATTTCATACACACATGCTATTATAATCAAGAGTACATATCCAGAACTTTTACTACCTCACGCTCGGAGCCGTTCAAAGTGACACCATGGTCCTTATCGACAACTTCTCACCCTCAATCTACATCACAAATACACCATGATGCATCAAGGATTAACTCTCCTCACTAAAAACCTAGACTTATTTAAGTGTTTCTCAAAAACAAGGAGGAAATAAGTAAGTTCATGCTAATATAGAGTTTAATGCAACTTCCCCTCTAAATTTTGATCTTTAAAATTTTGGATTTATGAGTTGGTCAAATCACAAAAGTTGTAGAGTCCGCCGTCCTCTTTTCAACGCCATGAGAATCCCGTCAATCAGAGTTCAGAGTAAAAGGTTACGACCGAAATACCAAAGCAGTGTCAGCAAGCACAGTCAAAATCGACTGAACGATTTCAATCGATCGAACGATTTTCAAACTGACCAAAAACCTTCAGATTTCACTCTTGACAAAATCGATCAAACGATTACTTATTTCAATCGAACGGTTTCGTCAAATTTCACCCAAACTTGGGTTTTAACTTCTTAAACTCATTTTTCTTCAAGTCAAACCCCTCTTCTCTTAAATTTCCACATACATACTAACTAGATTCCTAACACATACGCAAAAATACAACTTAATCAAAATTCTTATCTTTAATCCAACGATTTGATCCCCGATCGGATCATCCTCTTCATTGCACAAAAGGATTTTCAAAACCCACATTAATCTCTTACGAGCTCCACGATCACAACCAAGCCAACATAATCATAGGCAACCCTTTCACACACAGTTCACACAACTCTCGCTATGATCAGTGGCTCAAACACACCTCTTTGTGAGAAGAAAGGGTTTTCAAAACTCCACTCGGCTCCAAATCTCGCAACACAACTCACCAAAGTCGAACACGACGACAAATCTCTCCATTACATGAGCTCACAAATCTTTCACACAAATCCAAGGCTCGGAACGCACAAAACCCAACGAGTTCTTCTTCTTCCTTCCTCTCTTTCTCTCTCAAACAAAAATTCAAAGCTCATACCCTTGCAAACCGGGTAGTAACTTCCAAATTAAGCCTTTACTTCCTTTAACTCAAAGGGGTTGGTTCCTATGTAAAACACATACACTTATCCACAAGGGTATTAACTCTTATTCAAAGAACTAGATTCTAAGTGAAATGGATATACTTAGTTAGGGTGTTATCCACAATAAAAATAATCTTTTAATTCGGTGTAGGGTTTGTCCACCCCAAACTATTTATCAATCGGGTTCGGTGTAGAACTAATACACCGAAACCCGATGTACATGAAACCATCTAATACCCAACACACAATTTACATCAGTCTTTTTTTTTTCCACATAAGACCTAACTCACAATAGCTTACTTGGTTAATTTCACAAGGTCGGATACGTGACCAGTCGGGACGCACACCGAGGCACACTGTTCAAAGGTCAAAATTTTGGGATGTTACATTCTTCCCTCCTTAAAAAATTTCTGTCCTCAAAAATTGACGTAAGTAGTAACATGCTGATTAACCTTAATCATACACCAATTGGAAGATGTCCATATCTCGATCTTAATACCCACATCCCACATGAACACAGATATACATCGCCACGAATAATATTCACTTCGATTTTCTTCAGTTACCTCGAAATCAATTCAATCCAAGGTCCGCGGCTATTTCTTAGAGCCACCCATCCGGGTATCCTCACCAAGATTCAACGTCCACGTGACCAGGTCATCACAATCCCCCCACCTAAAGGAATTTTCGTCCTCAAAAATGCATGGAAGGTAATCTGAGTAACAACTCAATTATCAAAAATGTAAGAAAATATTCGCAACTACAAAACCTCAATTCACACGCACTTATCCCCCTCGTAGTCCACACATCAACCCAGGTCACTTGACACAATCACACACTCACTGTCATAGTCAAATCAGCTACGTCCAAAATCAGCATATCCACACATGTTCACACCGACAATCCACCCTTCAAAATCTACATAAAAGAG
The DNA here is from genome assembly GCA_021018995.1 of Chloranthus sessilifolius. Lineage (NCBI taxonomy): Eukaryota > Viridiplantae > Streptophyta > Magnoliopsida > Chloranthales > Chloranthaceae > Chloranthus > Chloranthus sessilifolius. The sequence continues at coordinate 37,557,958 of CM037597.1, read as the reverse complement.
AAGAAGGTACTCCACTACCCCTCCTTAAGGAATTTTCTCTCTCGAAAGTGAACGACATGATGCTTGGGTAGTCAATATAGTAATTATTTGTTAAACTCAAATCACACAGAGCGAATACTGCAACGAAGTGGAATTACATACATTGCAATGAATTGGAATTACACACGGTCAAAGACGCAGAGTTGAATGGAGATTTGCTACAACACATCGTCTAAAGATCGATCACGTACTGATAAAAATCTATATGCTGAGCATTACACTAAGGATGTCCATCTCGCACTAATCGGACCAGTGCTCACTCAAGAGTCAGAGTGATAGATCAGTTAACCCGTGCATAGGTAAATACAAAACCTCACTTCCACTACTTAACGAAGTATCTTTATAAATAGTTGGCAAGAATATATCCACCAAGAAAGAGATATTGACCTTGAGATTTAAACCATTAACCTAGAAATCGTAAATCATATTCAGTACCCTCCAACCATCAAACATTGACCAGTTTACTCCTAACACAACATATCATCGAATTATCCCTTAATGACTACATCACTTCGATAATCATGTTTAAAATTTCCAATAGACGCCTCCAGATCTCGGATTATACTTATCTAGCATAGTCGCCTACTTATGAAACTTACACTCTCAATCCGAGAAAGGTTTGATTCTCAATCAGAGAAAAGTCTAATCTATCGATTAATAGAACTCTACCTTACTCCAACTAGCCATTACCATAGATAAATTTGAAACCATTAACTTATTTTGACTACAAAAATATTCATAATTATCGATCGGATACTCCATTTGGATCGAGTAAAATTATTTTAACCATCAACTGCAAACATACTAACGTTCACCATCACCTATGTCCATAAAGATATGCAATCAATACTAAAATGAAGATATTTGAAACCTACCACAATGACCTCAAAAGTTTAAAATTCATGCGTTTAATCATTCCTATAACACACAAATACGATTCTGATTGTAAAAGGAGAGACAATTGACTAGGGCTGTTTAATTGTAAAGTTGTTTACAAGTCTTAGTTCAACCGTCATTGCTTATAAATATCAACGCAATTTCAGATTACTAACAATCTACCCTTAAGTAATTTCACCCTAACTGTCAAGATTTATTCAATTCTCATCCTTATATTGGTCACCTACCTACTTAGTTAATCGTTTGAAATTGAAATTCATTTATGTCATGCAGGTGATTTAATCAGGTTCACATATGATGGTGTTATGATATTCCTTAAGTGTCAAAAGCAACCACAATTTCTAAGGGCATTCATCATCTAAATATTTGCCGTAAAATTTTGACAAGTGAAAGTAATTCAATACCTTGGAGGACTTCATGTGCCATCTGGGCATCATGAATCGATGCATTACTGGTGTTACCATGAGTTGTAGGGAGGTTTTGGTCCAAAAGTAGACGTCGATGTCACCCGCTCCTCATGCATATTTGGGCAAGTCTAGATCCAATGTCCTTGCTTACCACATTTGAAACATGCACCTGAGGCTCTCCTACATTCCTCCGTTGTATGACCTTTCCCATACCGCACACATGCATTAATCGGTGTAGATGTCTTCGCCTTCTTCCTCAACGCAGGGAAATGTCGTATCTGGGGTCCTATTTGCTCACACTTAAAACACACTCCCGTGCCTCGCCTACAGTCTTGCGTTTTGTGCCACTTTCCACACCTTGAACATGACTCAAACAATGTCAATGGAGAGGTGTGAGCCGTGTCGCTTAACATGGCAGTGAGTAATGAGGTTTGCTGAGTCATTGTATTGATCATCGTTTTCAGCAACTGCCTATTTTGATCACTTTCTCCGGTGCGTACGCTCTTCGCTCTTTCGTGTGGTGCCATATTGATCTGTCAAATTTACACAAGGTTCCAATTAATAATGATTGTTGTCACCACAGCCCTATGTTCGAACAAAGTCTAAAAAATTATTATATCTACTTGTCATCCTCCATCGCAATCATCAAGTATCTCTACTCCAAGTGATAGCGAGATCCACAACTCATGTTCTAAACATAACTTACAACCCCAGCTGTGAGTCCCTTAAAAGTCCTAAAGCCAAAAATTCTACTAATTTTGATAAGGTCCTAATTGAGTCTCTTATATCTTAATAGAACCTACTGCCATAGCTTTGAGTCCCACTAAGACCTAATGCTTAAGCTCTACTGCCACATCATCCCTAGAAGACCTAATGCCTAAGTTTTGATACCAACTGTGACAGCCCGATTTTCCCCGATTCCATAAAAACTTGTACAATATTTTTTTTTCTTCCTTACATCATAAACTCAGAGAAAATCGGACTGTCGGGTCACACATATCACGATTCGAATACAGAATTTACTTGGTATGCCAACAAAGATAGAATCAAAGTAAAAATATAACAACAATAAAGGTTCTTCTATACATAAAGATTGAATAAAAAGGGCCCACACGAAAACCACCGGTGATGGCCAACCATTACCTAAACAGTGGCTTCAAAAACATACCTACAAAATAAATCTTAATAGAATAATAAATTCTCAGACATACTAAGTCCATAATCCAGAAGACCTCAAAACATCCATTATACAAATCCAAAATATACCCATGTCCAAACCTCACCTAAGGTAAAATTCCCCAAACGGGAGATCCCAAGCCTTTTCCACAGTCGGATCCTGATCTACACCTATACCTGTGACGTATAGTCGAGGAATGAGCTACATCATAGCTTAATAGGGAAATAACTAAATATATAAAGCTATCTTACTCACACATGACTTATGACAGAAGCGAAGCATGATCTCATAAGTAGAAAGTAGTTTGAAAACATTTATATTGTCAAAATAAACATAAACTAAATGCACATATATCACATCTTATCTTTTAATTAGCTTGCTTTTATATCACACTAAGACTTGTGTCACAAACTTAAATCAATAACTTAAATAATTCCCGAGCAATATAACATCGAGCCCCGATGGAAAACCCTCCATCGCCGTTCAATTGAACTATGTTTCAACTAAATACAAGCTCAAGTCCTATTCATCGAGGCGACTTAGCATACCCATTACTCTCTTGGTAATTGCATCACATATTTGTACGGATTGGCTGCCTTACCGGTCACGGATATCCTGCCGCGTCAGTCATGGGTATCCCGCCGTGTCGGTGGGGTATTCTCCTAACCTCAAATCAACTGCATAAAATATATATAGTTATTCACCGTGAAATTATGCTAAATATAATAATTTAAAGTTTTGTTCAAGTCTTGTCTACATCATTTTGCATCACCTAGATGTTCACATCAAAAGAAATACATCCCTCGGATGTCACATATTCATATGCTTACTAGTTTCTTCCCTAGTGTACACACACCTTGAATTCACATGCTTTGACTAAATTTCGGAAACTCGCATCACAACACATTTGATTTTACACACACATATCACTACACACATGCTATTGTAATCAAGAGTACATGTCCAGAACTTTCCCTATCTCACGCTCAGAGCCGTTCAAAGCGACACCACAGTCCTTATCAATGGCTTTCTGCCCTCAATCTATATCACAAACACACCATGATGCATCAAGGATTAACTCTACTCACTAAAAATCTAGACTTATTTAAGTGTTTCTCAAAAATGAGGCAGAAATAGACAAGTTCATGCTAATATAGAGTTTGATGCAACTTTCCCTCTAATTTTTTACCTTTAAAACTTTGGATTCATGAGTTAGTCAAATCACAAAAGTTGTAGAGCTCGTTGTCCTCTTTCCAACGTCATAATAATCATGTTAATCGGAGTTTGGAGTAAAATGTTATGGTTGAAATACCAAAGCAGTATTGGAAAGCACAGTCAAAATCGACTGAACGATTTCAACCTAAACGAACGGTTACTTATTTCGATCAAACGATTTTTAAAACCAATTGAATGGTTTTCAAACTGACCAGAAACCTTCAGATTTCACTCTTGACAAAATCGATCGAACGGTTACTTATTTCGATCGAACGGTTTTATCAAATTTCACCCAAACTTGGGTTTTAACTTCTCAAACTCATTTTTCTTCAAATCTAACCCTTTTCTCTTAAATTTCTACATCCATACTAACTAGATTCCTAATACATATGCAAAAATACAACTTAATCAAAATTCTTACTTTTAATCCAACGATTTTCTCCCCGATCAGATCGTCTTCTTCGTTACACAAAAGGGTTTTCAAAACTCACATCGATCTCTTACGAGCTCCACGATCACAACCAAGCCAACGTAATCCTAGGCGATCCTTCCACACACACTTCACATAACTCTCGCTACGATTAACGGCTTAAGCACACTTCTCTTTGTGAGAAGAATGGATTTTCAAAACCCCATTCGGTTCCAAATCTCGCAACACAACTCACCAAAGTCGAACACGACGACAAATCTCTCCATTACGTGAGCTCACAAATCTTTCACACAAATACAAGGCTCGGAATGCACAAAATCCAACGAGTTCTTCTTCTTCCTTTCTCTCTCTCTCTTAAACAAAAATTCAATGCTCATACCCTTGCAAACCGGGTAGTAGCTTCCAAATAAAGTCTTTGCTTCCTTTAACTCAAAGGGCCTATGTAAAGCACATACACTTATCCACAAGGGTATTAGCTCTTATTCAAATAACTAGATTCTAAGTGAAACATATATACTTAGTTAAGGTGTTATCTACAATAAAAATGATCTTTTAATTCGGAGTACGACCTGTCCACCCCAAACTATTTATCAATTGGGTTCGATGTAGAGCTAATACACCGAAACCCAGTGTACATGAAACCATCTAATACCCAACACACAATTTACATCAGTCTTTTTTTTTCCACATAAGACCTAACCCACAATAGATTACTTAGTTAATTTCACAAGGTCGGGTACATGACTAGTCGGCACGCGCATCGAGGCACATAGTGCAAAGGTCGAAATTTTGAGATGTTACAAAATGAGTTTTCACAAAAGGCGCGGACCCAAAACCTACAATTCAAACCATTCACAAAGTGGAAACTAATAGTCATTTTTTTTTATCAAAACTGAAAACTGAAAACAGGGTGGATCACGGCCCAAAAACCAATTATGATTTTTAATCACAAAAAAAAAAAAAAAAAAACCTTAGAAAATCAGTTTCCACATGATTTTAATGTGTGATTTTGAATCAAAATCGACCAAAATAAAACTTAATTTTAGTCAATATAGAGACAAATAGAGTATCTCCAACATCAAGGTAGAGATTAAACGACTCTAATACTAACTGTTAGACCAAAATGATTCTATAATGCGAAATTAAACACTTAATAAAAATCAAAACTAAAATATACAAGAAATTATACATTCAATCATTGATGCTTACTCAGACTTTCTCATTGTTTCTCTCTCTCTCTCTCTCTCTCTCTCTCTCTCGGTTTTGGCACTTCCAAACTCTACTCACTCTAGTTAGATGGTGTAAGACTGAAGGGGCTTGAGTGTATGAGTTTGGGGACCAAACTGTGGTATTTATAGTCAAAGTTTCAATCAAACCTTAGTAGCTACATGTCCCACAACATGAGTAGTTTTCACAACTTTCAACTTTAGATATCATGGGTAGTTTTTACAACTTCCAACTTCATGGGTAGTTCCCACAACTTCCAATATCATGGGTAGCTTTTACAACTTCCAACTTCATGGGTAGTTTGCACAACTTCTAATATCATCGGTAGTTCCTACAACTATAAAAGTGATGGAGACTAGGAGTGGACTACTTCAAGAGCTCCTTAAATTTAGGAGAGTTGGAGACCTCTCTCAGAACCACCATCTAGAAACCTACCTATGTTGAGGTCATCCAAACTTATGTTAATGTCATCATGATGTTATGGTGACATCAGCAAGGTCAAACTTTGACCTCATCAGATCGGAGCGAAAGTTACATAGCCAGAATCGGTTCAGCAAGATGTGTAACCTTAATAAAAGGTGTTTAGTGGTTTGAGTTGTGGAAGAGTAGTTTTTGAAGAGATTTTGTATCTAAATCTCAATCTTAATTTTTCACGATTTTTTGTGCAATACCGAAACCTTATATGAAGCATATCAGAATCTTTCAATGACCTAATCCATGAAAAGTTTTGTTGATTTAAGGCTTATTTCGTGATGATTTGCTGATTTTCCTGTTGTCTATGTGTTGAATTATTTCAGGTGTTTCTATACATTTACAGATTTAGAGGCAGAATCAAGGGTCAATGTCGGTGTTGTTTGGGCCGAAATCCTCTGGTATGTAGTTTTTAAAGGAATTTGTATCTAGATCTCAATCATGGTTTTCCACAATTTTTTTTTTTTTTTGTTGGCAATCGTGTGATGTAAACCCCCAAACTTTATTTCGGAATCTTCTTCCAGTGATCTAATTCATGAAAAGTTTTGTTGATTTAAGGCTTATTTCATGAGGATTTATTGGTTTTTCTCATTTTTCACGTGTTCCTATGTATTCACGGATTTCAAGGCAGAATAAAGGGTTGATATTGGTGTTGTTTGGACCAATTGCAACAGTTTTGGGAATGGAGATGATATGAGGTGTCATCTATAAATTTTATGGTTTCACGATTTTCAGTGGTTTTTAGACAAGTGTTGGTGAATGGCCTTCATCTCAGCTTCAGCTTGCTTTAATGTGGCTCCGATCGATCAAATGAGAAAGTTAGTGTTGTGAACTAGATGTTCCATTAAAAAGGCGTTTGGTGAATGCCCATGAGGTATTTGTCAAAATTCTTTATATGAATTAATTTTTGTGTACTAGTTGCTTGCTTATGGTGATGTCTTTCTCACACACTGTTTGGTAGTTGAGGATCTAGAGATTATAGGTTCCGGTTTAAGGGATTATTTGGCTACTATGCATACCGAGCTTGCTGAGTTTTATGGGGATCATTAATTGTTTATATTATGTTCAGACGGCTTGTGATCTGTCACTTTCTAGTGTTGGTCATGTTCCAAATCTCCATATTAATTTGCTATTTGTGGATTGTCTAACCCAATTTTTAAATTGCTCATTAAGCTTTTCTTCTTCGTACTGAATTCTTCAAGACCTAAACCATGGGTCAAAATATCGTCCGATACCGATACGTATCGGACGATATGTATCGGTTTTGGACCTCACCGGTACGATACATACCCTATGTATCGTACCATCAGCAAAAAGAGTAAATTATCGTCCGATACGGACAAAATATCGTCCGTATCGGACGATAATTTCAAATTATCGGACGATAAATTGAAATTATCGTCCGATAATTAGTGTCAACCTGTAAAAAATGAAAAAAAATCAAAGTATCGTCCGATACGAACGATAATTTCAAATTATCGTCCGATAATTTGAATTATATGTGGGCCCCACCGTAGACCCGACTTAAAAGTCGGGTACTACCCCTTCTCCTTCCCCTATTCCTCTCTTCTTCCTCCTCTCTTCTTCCTCTCTTCTTTCTCCTCTATTTTTTGATTATTTACCCCATAAATCGGCGCCAAATCGCACAAAATATCACGGAATCGACGTGGAAGGTACGTGTATTTCATTTTATTTCATTTTATTTCCTAAAATAAGGTAGATCTACACTAAATAAGTGTAGATCTATACTTAAATAAGGTAGATCTACACTAAATAAGTGTAGATCTACACTAAATAATGGTAGATCTACCCTTAAATAAGGTAGATCTACACTAATTAAGTGTAGATCTACACTTAATTAGTGTAGATCTACCCTAAATAAGGGTAGATTTACACTAATTAAGTGTAGATCTACCCTTAAATAAGGTAGATCTACACTAAATAAGTGTAGATCTACCCTTAAATAAGGTAGATCTACACTAAATAAGTGTAGATCTACACTAAATAAGGGTAGATCTACCCTTAAATAAGGTAGATCTACACTAATTAAGTATAGATCTACCCTTAAATAAGGTAGATCTACACTAATTAAGTGTAGATCTACACTTAATTAGTATAGATCTACCCTAAATAAGGGTAGATCTACACTAATTTAGTGTAGATCTACCCTTAATATTAATTAATATTATAGGTAAATTTATCATTTACCTATAATATTAATTATTTAAATTATTTAAAATAATTAATATTATTTAAAATAATTTAAAAATAATATAAATAATTATTTAAAATATTTAAATTAATTAAAAGTAATATAAATAATTGGTCAAAAATAATATGATGGGTCAAAAATAATTATATGTGACCCCATTTAAAATATTTAAATTGATAGGTAAAAAATAATATAAATAATTATAATTAAGGGTCACATGTAATCAATATGGGCCACATATAATATGTGTCACATATCATATGGGTCACATATAATTAATAAAATAATAAGGTCAATATGGGTCACATATAATTAAATTTATTATTAAAATTAATATGGGTCACATATTAATTTTAATAATAAATTTAATTATATGTGACCCATATTGATTATATGTGACTGTCACATATAATTAAAATAATCTATATTATGGGATATGTCCCATAAAATTTTAGAATAATATGGAATAAATTTCAAATAAATATTTAAAAATTAAAATAATATCAAATAAATATTCATAAATTAAAATAATATGAAATAAATATTCATAAATTAAAATAATATCAAATAAACATTAATAAATTAAAATAATATCAAATAAATATTCAAAAATTAAAATAATATGAAATAAATATTCAAAAATTAAAATAATATGAAATAAATATTAAAAAATTATAATAATATCAAATAAACATTAATAAATTATAATAATATCAAATAAATATTCATAAATTAAAATAATATCAAATAAATATTTATATATTATAATAATATCAAATAAATATTCATAAATTAAAATAATATCAAATAAACATTCATAAATTATAATAATATCAAATAAATATTCAAAAATTATAAAAATATCAAATAAATTTGATAAAATATAATCTGATATTTTTAAAATAGCAATAATTAAAAAATAAATTTTATTTTCAAGTGTAAATTAGATGTTTACTTTAATGCAATCGTTTGCTCATTCATGCAGGTGAAATAAATAAATATGGTACGTTCGACAGATCCAGCGTGGCAATATGGTACAGCAATAGATGGTAATAGACTCCAGATTCAATGTAATCTTTGTGGAAAAAAACTGCTGGGAGGAGGTATCACACGATTAAAGGAGCATCTAGCTCATGTAAAGGGAGAGACAAGAGGGTGTCCTAGTGTACCCAGAGAGGTAAAAGAAAATATCAGAGCTAGTTTACAAGCGGCAAAGGGAAAGAAAAAAGCTGAAGCCGATCGTGATAGGGAAATGTATGAGAGAATCAGGAGGCCAGATCCACAGTTTACATCAGATGCACCTGAGGATGATGAGGATGAGGATGAGGATGAGCAGATAGCGAGAGCTATGAGAGAGAGTGCTAGGGAAGCACAACAGCGTCGAGATCAGGAAGAAGCCGATTATCGATTTCGGTCCAGGTTGAGGGGTCCATCCATGCCTGCTACCGGTGGTGGATCTAGTCATAGGCCACATGTTGTTGATGTTGATGAGGATGTTGAGCAGACTGTCGGGTTGCGTAGGGCAGCATCTGGGAGGGATTATAGGCCGTCTACAGCCCCCATGGATCCATTCATGTATCGCACTGAAAGCTCCAAACAAACCAAATTGAGTGCAATGTCACTTGCAAAAATGGGGAAGAAGCTTGGAAAATCCATTGCCAAGTTTTTTATATACAACCACATTCCGAGCCAAGTAGCAGACTCGCCGTACTTCAAAAGCATGATTGATACAAGTGCAGAAGTTGGTCCAGGAGTTAAAAAGCCTTCTCCATATGAGATATCTGGGCCCTTACTAACAGATGAGTACGATGAGATAACTGCCTATGTACAGAGCTCGAGGATGTATGGGATGAGAGAGGTTGCACAATTATGTGCGATGGATGGACGTCCCACAAAGAAGAGCTTGATAAACTTTTTGGTTTACAAATGATGCGGACAAGATTTTTGAAATAAGTTGATGCTTCTAGACCAGAAGATCCGACTACCTCTTTAAACTAATGGATATGGTAGTTAATGAGGTTGGAGGTTGCAGTGTGTAATGCATAACAATACAAGAAACTACAAAGCCGCTGGATTAAAACTAATGGCGAAGAGACATCACCTGTACTGGACCCCGTGTGCCACACATTGCGTGGACCTCATTCTTGAGGATTTAGGAAAGAGAAGCAAGGCACAGACAACTATTCAAAAGGGAAGAACGGTTACTTCCTACATACAAAGGACAAGTCGGTTAATTTAATGAGAGCCTTCACGAACAATGAGTTGCTCGACCGCATTACACGCTTTGGTAATACGCTTTTAGCCCCACGTAGTTTGGCTAGATATAGGCGTGAGTAAAAAGCATGGTGTCGCTTAAGAATGGAATCAACATGAAATAGGACTCCCACGAGCGAAGAGACTAGCTTGCACTGAAGTTGCTGACCTGATCTACAGCACGCAGTTTTGGGCAGATGTCGACCACCTGATCGTCGTCACTACCCCGTTGGTGCAAGTGTTGAGATTGGTTGATGGTGATGACAAACCAATAATGGGGTACGTTTATGAGTCAATGGATAAGGCAAAATTGGCTATAAAAACCAAATGCCCTACAAAATATAAACGATACTGGGCGATTATCGACAAGAGGTGGGATGCACAATTTCACCAGTACTTGCATGCAGCAGGTATAACATGTTGCACAATTATGTAGTGATTTTTATTTATTTATTCATTATTTTCATATACTAATGAAATTGCTCATATTTGATGTGTAGCACACTACTTGAATCCAGCCTTCCAGTATACGCGACGCTTCGAGTTGAGCGACACTGATGAAGTGTATATCGGTTTGCTCAATGTAATCCAAAGAATGCTCCCTGAGTTGGCGGACCAAGGCCAAGCCATAAGAGATGTGAGTGATCATAGTATCATACCTTATAATTAATAAGTCAAATGTCATGTGATATTATCATCTATTTATTGATATGTGCCTTACTGTGTTTCATCTTTATAGATTGACATGTTTCGCAAGAGACATGGGTCATTTGGGACCCCATTGGCGCAATCCCAAATTAAACACGACAAACTCGCTGATTGGTGGATGCATTATGGAGGTGATGATCCGATATTGAGGCGGGTAGCAATGAGGGTATTGTCGCAAACGTGTTCCTCGTCCAACTGCGAGCGGAATTGGAGCACTTTCTCTCTCATTCATACTAAGACAAGGAATAGACTAACTATGGACCGATTTGAAAAGTTAGTCTCCGCCACTACAACATGCGATTAAGGGTTAGGGGAATATACTGAGAGGACCAACGCGGTAAGCAATTACATGAAGTCTTAGATCCTCAATTATATGAAGTCTTACTTACATATTATACTAATTCATCTATCATATTCTATCTTGCGAGGTGATTATTTTGATCCCATCCGGTTGGATTATATATTCGAGGAGGATGACCCTTTGAATGAATGGATCGAGAGAGAACGGTCTTGGATAGTGAGAAACCTTTGAATGGTGGACAATCTTTGAAAAATGGCGAACAACGGGCTTCCCAACCAGAAGGCGGAAAAGAAGATTGAATCGTCATTCAGTGGTTGGATCTGATGACGAAACGCAGCCCGGTAGTGATGATGGGAGTGGTGAGGATGATGGAGGGCATGATGGTGGAGGGGATGTTGGCACTAGTGGTGGAGGGGAGGAAGCTGGTACCTCTGATCCTTATAGAGATATGGCGGCATGGGACGATGACTCGACGCCGTTAACACAGTTCGACACTCCTACATTCAGAATGGGAGGGGTTGAAGGAAGAGGAGCGTCGGGATCATATCAAACACCACCACCACCATCACCACAAGATGATATGGATATGGGTTATATGACTTCTAGCTTCGGGGGATTCAGTTTGCAAAATACCAAAGATTCAGCAACTAGTAACCCATACTACCAGCCACAACAAGCTTACCCGGTGCCATATGACTTCGTTGGTCAGATTTTTGGAGGACCGGCCTTTACGTACTACACTGAGCCATATTCGTTGCTACAGCCTCAGTTTCAAGAGGGCACATATAATCATGGGTATCAATATGGGCAACATTATAGGCAAAGGCCGGAAAGCTCGCGCACCGATGATGACGATGATCATGAGGGCCAAGAACCACCACGAAATTTAATGTGGCTCTAAAGTAAGTTTTTTATGTACAATTAAACTTATTTTTATCAACATAGCTATTATTTTTGACAATATATAATTTATTTTTGTCAATATATATTGTAATTTACTTTATGCGGTATGCTGCGTCGATCAAATTATGAAATATTGTTAATAAAATAGGCATGTGATCAGCTGATCGAATATAATGTTAGAAGATCTATTACATTAAGTCAAAAATGTGATCTTAAGACAAAAATAAGTTAAAAATTAGGCATGTGACTTGGGTTAAGTTACAAAATAGGCATCTTACTTATATATTCATCTAAATAATGCATCAAATATATAAAAAATAAAAGCAAAAATAGTTGAAATAAATACAAAATAAATAAATATAATTTTTTCAGATTTTTTGTGATTTTTTGGGTTTTTTTTGGGATTTTAAAAAAAAAAACGATTTTTTCAATGTATCAAACCGATACATTCAATGTATCGGACGATACCCGGTACGTATCGTCCGAGAAGTCCGGACGATACGTACCGGAAAACCGGTATTTTGACCCATGACCTAAACACAAAGAAGGCTATTGGCAAAGGACATGAGAGGGGTCACCTTTATTACTTTGATGTTAGATTGGCCTTGCATCTAGTGCTCATGTTTTGTCTGCGTCTACTTGCAATTCCTTTACCCGAGACACTTTGAGTTTGTGGCATACCCATCTTGGACATGCTTGTAACAACTAGTACACTGATTAGCCCAAGTTTGACCCTAAGCAGGTCTCCATCGACCATCTAGTGACCTGAAATAGTGAGGCCAAACCTTTGACTCGATCTTATAAGATTTCAATGGCAAAATTATAATTTTGTGAATTTTAGGGGCATGATTATATAAATTAGATAAATTATTAAGTTACCTTTGATCCTAGCCATTGGTAGGGTTGACTTATATTTGGCCTGTAACATCTCCAAAATTTGGACAATGAGCAGTGACCTCGGGATGCGTGCCCGATTGATTGTAGGTTTGACTAAGTAAAAGTTAAACAGAGGACTTAAAAAGGATTTATTAAGTGTGATGTGAATGTGTCGTAAGTATGAGGTTAGGTGTTAGTTTAAGGGTCACATACATCTAGCTCTGGTGTATGTGCTTTACACAAAAGCCGAAGGAGAGATTAAAAGAGGTTTAATAGCTAGGAGAAGTTATTTCTCCTGGTTTGGTTGGTGTGAAGTTAAGAAGAGAGAGAGAGAGGGAGAATAGGAAGGAGTAAATGCTAAAGGGAGTTAATGCACATTCCAAATTGAAGATGAATTCAAGCATTTAATACTGGATTCGACGCGTTGGGAACCGTTGAAGTTAAAGCTAGGAGCCCTAGCCTTCGAACCAAACCACTGAATCAGCCAAGGGTTGATTTAAGGTGAGTTCTATTGAGATTGCTATAAACAAGTTGTTGTGTAATTAATTAAGGTTTAAATGATGAAAAAAAGAATAGAAATGAAGGAAAATGGAAAGGAACCAAAATTGGATGAAATACCCGCAAAGGGGTGAAATTCTGACCAAATCAATTGATCGATTTTGGCCTGGAAGTTAGTTGGGCAAAGTGACCCGAAACTGATTGATCGATTTGAAAATCAATCAATCGATTTTTGAAATTCGATTAATCGATTGAAAATCGATTAATCGTCTGAGCACTTCCAGTGACTAGAAAATGAGAGTTGGGGAAAACCGATTGATCGATTTGGGAAATCGATCAATCGATTTTGAAATTTCGATTGATCGATTTGAGATCGATTAATCGATTCTGGGATTTCGATTGATCGATTTTGAAAATCGATCAATCGATTTAGACAACTTCTCTGAACTTTTGAATTGGACTTTGAGGTTCTTCGAAGGTCTTGTAACTTCTTTATTGCATCTTTCTTGATGCTTTGCTTGTGTTATCGTGTATCATAGGTAGTACAAGTAAAGGCAAACATGGGGAACCGTGTGGAACTTTGATGCTTGAATATTTAGATGCGTGAGGTAAGGAATACCTTGAACATGTATTTTAATTTCAAGACCATGTATGTAGTGATATAGAAATGAATACAAATGCATAGTAAATGTGAATCTGTAAATGTGTGTGTGTGTGTATAACACAAAATAAGCAAGTGGATATATGGCATCTCCAAGGAATGAGAATGTGATAAAGGCATCTGTGTGATGCATTGATTTAGACATCCCACAGATGTATGTGAAATTGTAAAGCAAGAATGAATGAGAACTGATAAGGCCTAATCTATTATACTTAGCACAATCACATGGTGCATAACTACATGTAGTGCACTTGATACTTTTATTATTTAAGGTTCTGGAGAATACCCCACCGATATGACGGGATACCCACGACTGACGCGACAGGATATCCGTGACTAGTACGACGGCCAATCCGTACACCAGTTACACATCCCAGGGATGTTGATATGAGAATTAGACCCCGTCGCCTATGAGAAAGGGATCTAGGTAATATTGATGAATGAAAACTGTCTAATTAGACGACGATGGAAGGTATTCCATCAGGCGCCCGACTCTATAGTAAGTTGGGGAATATTTAAGTTACAGATTTAAGTCTTTAGGCCGAATCAGTGGAAGGTTGAGAACAAATGAGAACATGTGAAATAACAGTAACACTCAGTGCATTTATTTTTTAGTCATTTAAACTGCTATTTTTCCCAGTAAATTCATTAATACATCATGTTGTTTAATGTCATAGAATATATGTGAGATCTTGACTTATATGTTCATTGTGTTGTTTCCCTATTGAGCTAGGATGTAGCTCACCCTTTAGACTATACGTCGTAGGTCCCGTGCTTGCGGCTACTGAGGCTTCGGGAGACGTAGATCCGGGAGATTTGGATTACGTGCCCGCGGAAGAGTTGGAGCATCCTCCTGAGGACTTCTTCTAGAGGACCCCTTGCGTACTTTGAGAGCGATTTTTTGAGAGCATTCTGTACGGCTTGGTATGTCAAGCCCTTTTTAGAGAGAAATGTAATTATACTCTGATATTTCTTTTGACAAATCATCTGGGGTGACCTAGTTTTATCACCGATGGTTCGAGCCGATTCTTTTGTCCATGTGTTGGCATGGAATGAGAACTGCCTTTTGAGCTTTTATTATAGAATAATATATCATTAATGCATAGGAGATCTTGTTAAATTCATTTCTTATGTTTTATTGTGCTTGGATATACCAATGTTTCGTACAGGTTTATGGGGCACGGCCTCAAGGGTCGTTCTGATGGCACGGGTGTCGAGGTGTCGAAATTCGGGCTATTACAATTGGTATCAAAGCATAGTGACTTCTACTAATGAGACCTTGGTTTCACGTGTAGACCGTTATGTCTTCTAGGGGAAGAGGCCGACCCAGGGGCGGTCATAAGAGAAATTTACGTAGTAGAGATAATTTCATCTCGCCTACGAACATAGTACCTATGGGAAGCATAAGGGCTTCAGGTAGTAGTGGCCAAGAGAGCCAAGATCAAGAAGAGGGCCGAGAACGAGATCGATAGGAAAGAGACCAAAGAGAACAAGAAAGAATAAGGGAGAGGAATAAAGAGAGAGAAGAGCGTCAGTGGATGATGCACACCATGGAAACCATGGCGACCGCCATGGCACAACAAGTAGCATCCTTAAC
The DNA here is from genome assembly GCA_021018995.1 of Chloranthus sessilifolius. Classification (NCBI taxonomy): domain Eukaryota; kingdom Viridiplantae; phylum Streptophyta; class Magnoliopsida; order Chloranthales; family Chloranthaceae; genus Chloranthus; species Chloranthus sessilifolius. The sequence continues at coordinate 37,542,086 of CM037597.1, read as the reverse complement.
AGCTCACAATGTCAATGATCAGCAATAACCACCTACACCTCTAGTAGGTCCTGCACAGCCAGTGCCCTCAATATTCACTGAGTTTAGGAGGATGCGACCTCCTAGCTTTTCAGGACAAGCAGAGCTGATGGCTGCTGAGAATTGGCTGAGCGTGATGGAGAAAGTTTTCAACGTGCTTATGTGCACGGAAGATAAAAGTGTCTGTTGGGCAGCTTACATGCTAGACGGGGAGGCAGGGCATTGGTGAAAGTCCGTTTCTAGGACTAGGACTCAGGAGACCCCAGGATTTACCTAGACGTGGGATGAGTTTATAAAAGAGTTTAACAAGCAGTATTTCCCTGAGGTAGTGAGAAATCAGATGGAGATATAATTTTTACAGCTCTTGCAAGGGAGTATGGAGTGGAGTTCATGAGACTTGCTCGCTTCGCTCCCGATTATGTGGTTACTAATGTGATGAGAGCAAAGAAGTTTCAACACGGCTTAAGGCCGGATATTAGAGGGGGAGTGGCACCTTTTCAGTTGAAGACCTATGGGAAGGTCATGAGTAAAGCTCTGGTTATTGAGAAAGAAAATAATGATCGATATCACCAAAGGGAACAACATGGGAGAGGAAATGTAGATCATAATAGGGCTGAGAACTACGAGCCGGTGAACAAAAAGTCGAGATTCGCAGCGCTTATTCAGAGGCAACCGTGCCAAGCAGGGAATGTGAGACCGACGCAGTAAACAAACTATCAGAGATTTTCAACGCTTTCGTCGGGGAGGCCGATAAGATATGAGAGCCCTGCTACCACCACTGGAGCAACAGTTACACAGGGTTTCTCACGAGCTGCTTCTTTCACACCTAGGGAGACTTGTGCCAAGTGTAGTAAGTCTCACAAGACGGCAGATTGTAGGCAAGGAAATCGAGGTTACTATAAATGTGGAAAGGTGGGCCACGTAATTCGAGTTTACCCTGAGGTGAACAAAGAGAAGACGGCTTCTGCTTCGATGCCACGACCGATACAAGCGAGGAAGCCGATCATACAAGGGAGAGCCTACGCAGTCACTGCCCAAGAAGTAGGGAATGTACACGACGTTATCCAAGGTGAGATTCCTTTTAAATAAAGAATTTCAATTTCTTAAAATTTTAGATAGAGAAGGTGCATTCAGTTGACAATAGTGTTGACTCGTTCTTATGCATTAAATTTTGATAAGTAAATATGTACTATATCTGTATATATGTATGCTATAGGTACGTTACGAGTATATGAGAAAGGATGCTATATAGCATGTGAAGCTAGAGTGTTGATAGACCCAGGGTCTACCCACTCCTTTGTTACTCCGAGGTTTGCAAAGAGAATGAAGATTGTCCCGGAAACATTGGACTCTGTTCTATCAGTGTCAATTCCGACTGGAGAATTAGTCGACACAGAATTGGTTTGTAAGTCAGTAATAGTTGGCATCGATGATGGAGAAGTGCATGAATTGGCAATAAAATTAATATTGTTAGACATGCAAGGATTCGATGTGATCCTTGGCATGAACTGGTTGTCACAATACTATGCGACTGTAGCTTGCAAGAACAAGGTCGTCATCTTCAGACCTAACACAAGGAGATCATTTTGATTTCGGGGAGAGAGATCGACACATATGCCACTTATCTCTGCAGTCAGGGTCGAGCACTTAATCAGAAAAGGTTGCAGTGGTTATTTAGTATTCTTAAAGGACGATAAAGAAGGGAAGAATGACATCTCAAAGAACGCGGTCGCATGTGAATTTGAAGATATATTTTCGGAGGAGTTACCAAGATTACCTCCAGATAGAGAGGTGGAGTTCGCTATCGATTTAGCACCTAAAACGGAGACTGTTTCTAAAGCACCATATCAGATGGCTCCTGCTGAGTTGAAAGAGTTGAAAGAGCAATTATAAGAGCTCATAGACAAGGGGTTTATAAGACTGACCGTGTCTCCATGGGGAGCACTGGTCATGTTTGTAAAGAAGAAAGATGGGTCAATGCGACTATGTATTGACTATCGCCAGTTAAACAAACTCACCATAAAGAACCGATATCCTTTGCCTCGGATAGACGACTTATTTGATCAGCTACAAGGAGCAAGATATTTTTCCAAGTTCGATCTGAGATCTGGATGCCATCAATTGAGAGTCAAGGCAGAGGACATTCAGAAGACTGCATTCAAGACATGGTATGGACACTACGAGTTCTTAGTGATGCCGTGTGGTTTGACGAACGCCCCGACATCATTTATGGATTTGATGAATCGGGTGTTTAAACCACACCTGGACTCCTGCGTCGTGGTATTCGTTGACGATATCCTAATATACTCCAAATGAAAAGCAAAGTATGAAGAACACTTGAGAATTACTCTGCAAACTTTGTGTGAACACTAATTATACACCAAGCTCAGTAAGTGCGAGTTTTGGTTGGAGGAAGTTAGCTTTTTGGGACATATCGTCTCAAAGCATGGTGTCACAGTAGATCCGGCTAAGATTGAAGCAGTGGTGAATTGGGAACAACTAAAGATGGTAACAGATGTCCGTAGTTTCCTTGGTCTAGCTGGCTACTATCGACATTTTGTAGAGGGGTTTTCAAAAATATCGGGACCTCTTATGAGTTTACACGGGAGGATGCAAGATTTGAGTGGAGTGAAGCATGCGAGAAGAGTTTTCAAGAACTCAAGAAGAGACTCACTTGACTCGGTGTTAGCGATTCCTTGAGCGTGATGGAGGTTCGCGGTATCTGATGATGCTTAGATAATGGTTTGGGCTGCGTGCTCAACCAACACAAAAAGGCGATAGATTACGGGTCAAGACTGTTGAAAGAGCATGAAAAGAACTATCCGACACATGACCTTAAACTAGCAGAGGTCATATTCACGTTGAAGATCTGGCGACATTATTTTTACGGTGAGACCTTTGAAATTTTCACCGACCATAAGAGCCTCAGATACTTATTTACACAAAAAGAGCTGAATATGAGGCAGCGCAGATGGATAGAGTTTCTCAAGGACTATGACTGTTCGATACAGTACCATCTAGGCAAGGCTAATATAGTAGTCGATGCCTTGAGTCGGAAGGGTTCAACACAGTTGGCTAGTTTGATTTTGGGTATGCACCGATGGAAATTATTTAAAGATCTTTCACTGTATGATACAAATATCGAGGTGCAAGTCACAGGAGCCTTATTGGCTAACATATCAGTGAGACCAGTGATATTTGAGCATATTCACGAGCTACAGATGAAAGACTCGGAGTTAACCAAGATTCATCAAGATGTGATTGAGGGCATCAAACCTGAGTTCTCAGTGAAAGAAGATGGTTCTTTATTATTTAAGGGTCGTCTTTGCATTCCAGGCAATGCCGATCTGCGGCAAACTATCCTTGATGAGGCTCACAATTCAAATTATGGGATCCACCCTGGTAGCACTAAAATGTATCAAGATTTGAAAAAGAATTACTGGTGGAGAGGTTTGAAGCAAGACGTGGCTAAGTATGTGTCACGGTGTTTGACGTGTCAGCAAGTGAAGGTTGATCATAGACATCCTGCTAGATTATTACAGTCTCTACCCATACCAGAGTGAAAGTGGGAATCAATCTCTATGGACTTCATCGTGGGATTACCGTATACAGCGAAGAGATACAATGTCATTTGGGTAGTCATAGACCGATTGACCAAGTCAGCACACTTCTTGCCTTACAACACGATGTACACGGCGGGAAGACTTGCGGAGTTATATATGAAAGAAATCGTGTGATTACACGGGATTCCAAGCAGCATTGTTTCTGATCGTGATCCGTTATACACTTCAAAGTTTTGGAAGAAATTTTAGGAAGGCATGGGAACGCGATTGGATTTCAGTTCAGCATTCTATCCGCAAACTGATGGGCAAACAGAGCGGGTAAATCAAGTGATAGAAGACATGCTCAGAGCGTGTATGCTTGAACTATAGGGATCATGGGATCAACATCTATCGTTGATCGAATTTGCATACAATAATAGCTATCAGACGAGTATTGGCATGGCATCGTACGAAGCTCTCTATGGACGACAGTGTAGATCGCCTATCAATTGGGAAGAGACATGCGAGAAATTTTTTTTGGGGCCAGAGTTACTTGAAGATAATGCCACTTATGTTTGTATGATAAGGGAGAAATTCAAAGCAGCTCAGAGCAGACAGAAAAGTTACGCCGATATCAAGAGGACAAGTGTAGACTACAAGGTGGGTAAACACGTGTTTGTAAAGGTATCGCCTATGAAAGGCGTTATGAGATTTGGAAAGAGAGGAAAGCTGACTCTCTATTATCTGGACCCTTTGAGGTTTTGGGTCGAGTAGGAGAGGTTGCATATCGAGTTGGATTACCACCACGATTCGATCGGGTACACAATGTCTTTCACGTCTCTATGCTCAGAAAGTATGTGAATGACCCTTCCCATGTCTTGGGAGGTTAAACATTTGAGATGCATGAAGACATGAGCATGATAGAAGAACCGGCAGAGGTATTGGATGGAAATGAGCAAGTTCTGTTTACCAAAGTGATTCCTTTAGTGCTTGTTCGATGAAAGAATCATTCGGCCGAAGAGCCACATGGGAAAGAGAGGCCGACATGAGAGAGCAGTATCCGGACTTCGTTGCTGCGAGTTGAGAGTTAATTGTATCATTACATGTATGCTCATAAATCTAAACCATTTATGTAATCAAACATTGAGCATGTTGGCCAACTTATTCATTGGGAAGAGTGTGAGCCGTAAACGTGCCTTGATGCGACGAAAAAAGCATGCCTTAATGTTCACTACGTCAAGCAATGGCTAATGAAGATATACTCCACAAAGCCAATGACCAACTGGTCAAGAAATACTAAGAAAATGAAGGCCAAATAAACCAGTAAATTTTTGAAAAATCTGTCAAATCCGATTAATCTATTTCCAAATTGATCAATCGATTTTGGAAATCGATCAATCGATTTTGTTCGATTAAACGACTGGCACGCGCCAGTGAGGTGAAAAACCTGAAAATTTATTCACATTAAATTTTGATTAATCGAGTGGAATTCGATTAATCGATTTTGGAAATTGATTAATCGATCATTCAATTTCGCGCAACTCAGTTAGGTTACAAAAATCGATCAATCGATTTTTGCCTATGTAAGCCACTTTTGAGATTTTTCTTCCCATTCGAAATTCAATTTGGTTTTTATTTTGGGCTCCATTTTCTCCTTTCTCTTTTGCTACCATAACAGCTAGGGTTTTGTGTTTTTGGGTCGATTCAGATCGAAATCCTAAGCCATTGGGATCGAGCGCCTCAGGTAAACCCTAGATTCGAATTTCTTTTCATTTTGGACCATCATAGCCCTATGTTTTAAATTTTTTTATCAAAATGCCTCCTAGAACTCGATTGGCTACGAAACAATCGATGTCTAAGCTTCCGGTACAACGTAAGAACGCAGCCCCGCCACCACCATCACCATCACCTCCATCATCACCATCTTCTTCATCAAATTCCAAATCTGATTAGACGGACGCGTCTTCACGCGAATCGTCGCCAATACCCCAACCACCACCCAGAAATTTGCCCTAACCAAATGAGTGGTGGGCGGCAAAAAATTTTGAGGACGAATATATTATCGACGACGTCTTGTTTACCGATCCCGACGTCGAGGGTGAGACCAAATGGGCTCGGGACTACCTTGTGAGTGCGGGCCTTGGTATCCTTTTGAAACCGCTACATAAGTATTACTACCCTAGGCTCGTTCGGCTGTTTTACCAGAACCTAAAATAGGGCCGCGTTGATGACACTGTAAAGACCGAGATCGATGGTCGTACCTACGTTTTTACCCGAGACACGTCCACCAATCCCTAGAATGCTACCTCGACCATGTACCAGAGACCAACCTTTTTCTCCCATTTGATCAAGAAATTCCTATTGAGGAGATTAGGACCGAGATGGCCAAAGGGTTCGGGGGATCTGAATCGTCGATAAGGAGGGTAGACTTATCTCATTACATGTGGATGCTTGATTCAATAATCAAGTGTAACCTCGTCGATAAGGAGGGTAGACTTATCTCATTACATGTGGATGTTTGATTCAATAATCAAGTGTAACCTTTACCCTATGCGCCACGACACTGAGAGGGTGGAGTTGGTTCAACAGGCCCTATACGTGGCATACCGCGGTCGTTGGTTCGACGCCACCAAGATCATCTTTGAGGGTATGATCTACATTAAGGGGAAGATGATGAAAGGGCCTTTAAAACCCAATGAGCGCATGCCCTACGCCCAACTTATCTCTAGTAAGTTGGAGCGCTACTCTAGCACCCCCAAATATGCCATCTCACCCATTGAGCCGAAGGCCACCGACCATGTGAAGGATTACTCCATCGCTTCGTGGGGCCGCAACTATCGTATGCTGAAGAAGACTTTACCAGTTGAGGAGCCAACACCTGCTCAAACTGGCCCTATACCACCACCACCCCAGGATCCTCTAGCAGGCGGGGAGCCACCTGTTATGTCACCAGCTGAGGGAGCACTGCCTCATGACCTAGTGTCGCTTGAGAGGCAGCCCATTGTGCCACCTGCTCCAACTTCACAATCATCCCCTGCTACTTCTACACCACCCCACCGCCGACCAGCGACTAGCCCCGCCCCTACTATCGAGGACGTGTTGGCCCGGATGGAGGCCAACAACCAGCAGATAAACCGCCGCATAGATTTCCTGATGTACCATACTATGCAGTACATCTATCCCACGGATTTCCAGCTGCGCCTCACGGGGGAGCAAACGTGGACGCCTGACGCTCCTGTTGAGGGTGCCGTTGACACCGGTGCATCTAGTTCGGGGCCACAGCAGCCAGGCGAGGCAGACCAGTCAGGAGAGGGGACCGCGTGAGCTTGAGACTGACATTTCTTTTTGTTGTGATAACTTTTTGGAGTTTTGCGTAATTAACTCTTGAATTGTAATTATTTTTTTTTTTCGAATTGTAAATTTTGGGGAGTCATAACTATTTGACAGGTTATGTAAGAAACTAACTAGCATGAATGCCATTGTTTTTGTGGAATAGTTGAAAATGTATTTACTTTTCATCCAGTCTATGCACTAAATATTATTCAATGTAATTATTTTTTCATGCAACCTATGTGGTCCTTGCTAGCAAATGAAACGCAACCTATCTGTGTGTGTGTGAGTGTTTCTTAGGAGACCTTTGGGTACATTTTCGAGGATGAAAATTTCCAAGGTGGGGAGAATGTAACATCCCCAAAATATGGATAATGAACAGTGTCCTCGGGAAGCATGCCCGACTGGTCGTAAGTTTGACCAAGTGAAAGTCAAACAGAGGACTTAAAAGGATTTATTAAGTGTGATGTGAGTGTGTCGTAAGTATAGGGTTAAGTGTTAGTTTAAGGGTCACGTATATCTATCTCTAGTGTATGTGCTTTACACAAAAGCTAAAGGAGAGATTAAAAGAGGTTTAATAGCTAGGAGAAGTTATTTCTCCTTGTTTGGTTTGTGTGAAGTTAAGAAGAGAGAGGGAGAATAGGAAGGAGAAAATGCTAAAGGGAGTTAATGCACATTCCAAATTGAAGACGGATTCGAGCATTTAATACCAGATTCGACGCGTTGGGAATCGTTGAAGTTAAAGCTAGGAGCCCTAGCCTTTGAACCAAACCATTGAATCAGCCAAGGGTTGATTTAAGGTGAGTTCTATTGAGATTGCTATAAACAAGTTGTTGTGTAATTAATTGAGGTTTAAATGATGAAATAAAGAATAGAAATGAAGGAAAATGGAAAGGAATGAAAACTGGATGAAATACCTGCGAAGGGGTGAAATTTTGACAAATCGATCGATCGATTTTGGCCTGGAAGTCAGTTGGACAAAGTGACCAGAAACCGATTAATCGATTTGAAAATCGATCAATTGATTAATCGATTTTTGAAATTCGATTAATCGTCTGAGCACTTCCAGTGACTGGAAAATGAGAGTTGGGGAAAACCGATTGATCGATTTGGGAAATCGATCAATCGATTTTAGAATTTCGATTGATCGATTTGAGATCGATTAATCGATTCTGGGATTTCGAATGATCAATTTTAGAAATCGATCAATCGAAGTGGACAGCTTTTGTAGACTTTTGAATTGGACTTTGAGATTCTTGGAAGGTCTTGTACCTTATTTATTGCATCTTTCTTGATGCTTTGCTTGTGCTATGGTATACCATAGGTAGTACGAGTAAAGACAAGCATGAGGAACCGCGTGGGACCTTGATGCTTGGATATTCAGACGCATGAGGTAGGGAACACCTTGAACATGTATTTTAATTTCAAGAGCATGTATGTAGTGATATAGAAATGAATACAAATGCATAGTAAATGTGAATCTGTGAATGTGTGTGTGTGTAACACAAAATAAGCAAGTGAATATGTGGCATCCTCAGGGGATGAGAATGTGATAAAGGCATCTGTGTGATATATTGATTTAGACATCCCAGGGATGTATGTTAAATTGTAAAGCAAGAATGAATGAGAACTGATAAGGCCTAATCTATTATACTTGGCACAATCACACGGTGAATAACTACATATAGTGCACTTGATACTTTTGTTATTTAAGGTTCTGAAGAATACCCCACCGACGTGGCGGGATACCCACGACTGACGCGGCAGGATATCCGTTACCGGTACGGCGGTCAATCCGTACACCAGTTACACATCTCATGAATGTTATATGAGAATTAGACCTCGTCGCTTATGAGAAAGGGACCTAGGTAGTATTGATGAATGAAAACTATCTAGTTAGACGAAGATGAAGGGTATTCCATCGGGCGCCCGGCTCTATAATAAGTTGGGGAATATTTAAGTTACAGATTTAAGTCTTTAGGCCGAATTAGTGGAAGGTTGAGAACAAATGAGAACATATGAAATAACAGTAACACTCAGTGCATTTATTTTTTAGTCATTTAAACTGCTATTTTTTTCGGTAAATTCATTAATACATCATGTTGTTTAATATCATAGAATATATGTGAGAGCTTGACTTATATGTTCATTGTGTTGTTTCCCTCTTGAGCTAGGATGTAGCTCACCCTTTAGACTATACGTCGCAGGTCCCATGCTTGCGGCTACTGAGGATTCGGGAGACGTAGATCCGGGGGATTCAGATTACGTGCGCGAGAAAGAATTGGAGCCTCCTCCTGAGGACTTCTTCTAGAGGACCCCTTACATACTTTGAGAGAGATTTTTTGAGAACATTCTGTACGGCTTGGTATGTCAAGCCCTTTTTAGAGAGAATTGTAATTATACTTTGATATTTGTTTTGGCGAACCATCTGGGGTGACCTAGTTTTATCACCGATGGTTCCGGTCGGTTCTTTTGTCCATGCGTTGGCATGGAATGAGAACTGCCTTTTGAGCTTTTATTATAGAATAATATATCATTAATGCAGAGGAGATCTTGTTAAATTCATTTCTTATGCTTTATTGTGCTTGGATATACCAATGTTCCGTGTAGGTTTATGGGGCACAACCTCGAGGGTCTTGCTGATGGCACAGGTTTCGGGGTGCTGAAATTCGGGCTGTCACATGGCCTATCTGGAGCCATCAATCTTGACCAAGAGTCGACGATATAAAATGGACCCTACCCCATAGATCATAGTTGACTTTTTGATTGGTCAATCTTGACCGTTGATTTATTCAAATGTTGACCCATAATCAAGATAGAATTAAATCTACACATGCACACACAAGATGCATGTAAGTGTGTCTCATAGAATCTTGTCCCCCTCCCTTGAAAGCTTTCTTTCTCTCTTTGACCTAAAATTCCCACGCCCAAGCAGCCCTCTCTCTTCTCTCGATTGCTTCTTCCCCTTTCTCTTCTTCTTCCTCGAGATAGATCGAGCTCCATTAATGGAGATTCAATTGTTTAGAACTTTAGAAGCGGGAATTACGTCTCAGAGCTTGTTTCGCAGTCAAAATCTAATCAGAGTATAGCGTCGTCACGAGCAGCGAGAACGACGTCACTAAGGTAGACTTTTAATTTAATTTGATTTCTTATATTTGTAGTGGGAATCTGTAATTTGTGTATAAATTTTTATGGAAATGAAAGTAAAATATCATTGATTCTTGATAAACATGCTCGTATTTTCTTTGATTTTTATAGATTTGATGAGTATGAAATTGTGGATTTTTGCGATCGAGCTTCGCGTGCGAGCATAAAAAGGCGATGCGAAGTTGCGAATCCTAGAAACGTAACACGAAGCTACGAACAAAAATATAAGATTTTTATATCGTCTCTATAATTTGCTCTGCGCAATCAATCGACGAAGAATCAGCGATCGTCGTAACTACGAAAAATGACTGTGTGTGCGTTAACTTTTAAACGGTATATCATACACGCGAAACCGATCTGTAGATAGGAAGATCTGACCCAATCTTCGCCACTAATGCGAATTATGCAGAAATTTGTAGGATCGCATAGCCGAATCGACGGTGTAATTTGTTTCATGCAATCAGTCGGTGAAGAATCAACAATTGTTACAGCTATGAAAAATGATGGTGTGTGCGTTAGCTTTTCAACGGTATATCATGCGAGTGAAACCGATCTATAGATAGGAAGATCCGACCCGATCTTCATCGCTGATGCGAAATCTGTAGGATCCCATGTCTAACTTGACATTGTAATTTACTTCGTGTGATCAATCGGAGAAGAATCAACGATCGTCGCAACTACAAAAAATGACGGTGTGTGCATTAGCTTTTTAAAAAGTATATAATGCGCTCGAAACCGATCTGTAGATAGGAAGATCCAAAGCGGTCTTCAAAACTGGTCTGATTTCGATAGTGAGAAAACAACATAAATTTGGGTCAACTTTCCTCTGCAAGTTTGACCAATCTTGACAGAGTCATAGTATGATTCCACTTCGCGCACAGTCTTTGATGAGTCACCTTCCATTGACATCTGAGAACGTGTCATTTTGATAATGTATGTCATCTTTGTAACAATTTTATACGCAAAGGTTAACTTTGGAAACGAGTGTATTAAACACAGCCGTCTTAAAGTTCAAATTTGGACCCAAAACCTCAACACATGAGGATAATTGAACATACCTAAATCCATGGGATTGGATAAAGTCACTCAAAGACTTTTAGACATCTCCACTGATGTTCAAGTCAAACTTTTATCCGCATTAAAGTCAAATTTGGCTAAGTCGTGAGAATGACTAGGCCATGAAGGGAGTTAGGATTAGGAACCCGACGCTTGATCGGTAAGCATACTAAAACGTGATGGAAAAACTTAGGATGTAAGATTAGTTACTCAAATCAAATTTGACTAGTTAACTTTGATTAAAAATGGACCCTAATTACTAATTGCCTACCCAAGGTTGAAATTGACAGACCACTAATTTAATTGGATATGAAAACTCGAATTAATATAGGAAGTGTGACCTTTAAAGAATTTATTATAAGATACACCTTTGAGGGATCGTGAGTTGATCCAAATATCCATAGGTGACATTTACATTAATTTTACTAATGATACCCAAGTTCTCTAATGACCCAAGTTTTAGGGTTTCTTGTAAAACAAACCTTAAATTACTACTTGTAAATGATAATTAATAAGAACCTCAGTGAAATTTTTTTGTTAACCTATATTAACCCTATTGAATTATTTAGGAAGTATAAGTCCCCAAAGGGCTCTAATTAATGGCAACACTAAGTATAGTGTAAACTAATTCAAGATATTAGTATGCCTAGTGATCCTATCGCATATATATGTTCAAAACATTAATAATTATTAATTTGATAGAAGTCAAGTACTGACTCTAGGTTTTGAATTGATTTGATCGTTAATCCTTGACTGAACCCGGAACTTGATTGAATTGTTGAACCATAGTATATTAGAATTGAACCCGAAAATCGATTGAATTATTGATTTTTAATATAAATTGATATTAAATCTGAATATTGATTGAATTGTTAATATTTTATTTACTTTGAAATCATAAACTGATCTAGGGAGTAAAGATACTTGAAATTCTGAATGGCACAAGACTGTTCAAAAGAATGAACTGATATTCAAATATGAATTTGATATTTGATTGGATTGATATACAAAGTTGACATTTGATAAGACTGGTGTTTGAACTCGAATTTGATACTTGATTTAGCTAAGAATCGAAGTAGAATCGAAGCGCTAAATGAAATAGAATTGATATGACATTTAAAATGAGAATTGAACTTCTGTGATTAAAATGATATCTCGAAAGGTTAATAGATTAAATCGATATCCAGGATTTAATGAAACTGAAATGATTGTTATCAAACTAAACTGATAGAAGTAGTTGTATTAGAACTAAAATTTAAATAAATTGACTGAGTGATTATTGAATTGAACCCATTGATTGATATTAGAAATTGTATAGAATTAATCGACCTGATAATTGAATTTTAACTGATTGACTCTCAATATTGAAATTGAACCATTTGACTACTGATAAAAGTCTAAAAAGGTGATTGAACCTCTGATAGATTTGATATGATGCTCATTACTCAGATTATTCCACTGTGATCATCACTTTGATGATGCGAATATAGATGGAAATTGTATTAAAGCTAAACCCTTGGACTACTGATGAGAATTTAAAGAGGGTACTAAAAAATTGATAGAATTGATTGAACTTAAAACTTGAATTTGAATCGGATATAAGTGAGATTTATATTTGAATTTGAGCATGTTATAGATAAGAATTGTGTTTATAATTGGACCTGATATAGATAAATATTGTTTCTGAATTTGAACTCGGCAAAGGTAGAAATTGTACTTGATCTTGATATAGATTGAAATTGAACTAACTATTCTTATGAGTTATGAGAATAATGGCATGTGAATTTGGATTTATAATCGTTGAAATATCATATTGATTTAAGAAATTATAAATTTTTACTCTAAATGTGAGTACTTTCAAGATTATATTGGAACTCTATTGAGCTTCATCGCTCATGGTCTTTTCATGACCAAAAATTTTAGACACAGGGACGAGATCATCTAACCAAGGTTGAGCAAGGAAGGTTGGATCATAATTAATATTTTTGCCAAGAGTAGACAGTGACCAAGATCTCTTTTGTCAAGAAGTCACCAGCATGCATATGGATAGACTATATGACTCTTCGATTGGAATTCTTTTATTTCATTACAACTCTATACTATGTAAATTTACTATTGAAGAGTTGCTTTAAAAAATATTTAGTTTTTTTTTTTAATATTGTACAGTGTTCCTTTAATTGGACTTATCATAAAAATTCCGCTTTAATGTTTGAAACTTTTGACCAAGTTTCATTTTCTTACTTATAATTCCGTGATAAGTAAGGCCTTATTATGCTAGTTGAGTTCTTTAAAACCTTGGAACGTTTTGATTCAGGTTAACGGTAATGGGAAATTTTTCGAAATAAATAGACTTTATCGTAATCGTAACGTGTGTCATGTGGGTCTGGCTCTCAAATCGGGACTCCTAGGCACGAGAGATGTGTGCGTGTACAAGGTCAAGGGCTGGGGGCATGACAATGCTAATATTCAATATATATGTTTGTTGTTTCCTCAATTCAAAAGTGCATATAGTACTCATAAATTTCAATGTAAAACTTGTGAACTCTCAAAGCATACTCGGGCTTCTTTTCCTCCTCATATACATCGTCTTAACTATTTGTTTGAAATTTTTCATAGTGATTTTTGGGGACCAACTCCTATCACTTCATTTGAGGGCTTTCGATATTATGTTAAACTCCTGGATGATCACGCTCGTTGTACATGGGTGGATTTGCTTAAAACTAGGGACGATGTGTTTTCCATTTTTATCAATTTTACTAATATGGTTGAAACCCAGTTTGACAAGTCTGTTAAGGCACTTCATTCTGATAATGGTGGAGAATGCACTTCTCCTGCTTTTCAATCTTATCTTGAGAAGATGAGAATCTTCCATCAACTTTATTGTCCTCACTCTCCTCAACAAAATAGTGTTGTGGAGTGTAAAACTAGGCATCTCATGTATCTCACCAGGTTTCTTTTGTGTGGGATGGATGTTGTAGCAACCCGAAATCTCACAAAGGTTGATTGTAAGATCTTAGGTCGTACCTTTGTATATCAAGAATCACCAAAACATAATATGACACTAAGGGCACCTTAAATAGCGAAAGGAATATTTTCGAAAGCATTAATGAATTGTAATAAAACTCATAATAATTTTCTTATTCCAATTATAAAGTCTAACATGATTAAAATATTAAAGCATTCTTAATGAACTACTAGCCAAACATTGTCTCGTCCATTTGAAACCAATGTTATTAAAAGGAAATAAATAGCTAGGGTACGAAGCCTTCATCACCATCCATCTCAGGTTCCTGAACATCACGTACAGTTTCATTACTGTAAATCCATACGTTATCCTCAGCTACACTTGTTTCATCTGGCCACCCACATCAATAAGAGGTATAAGTTTACACTTGTATGTATCAGACATGCAATCCATTAAATATAAGATATCAATTACCGCAATGTAAACATTTCTGTCATTTATGAGCGTGCTTGTGGCATGCATAATTTTAATAAGCTGAAAGGAACTGAATATAACATGGATATTAGTATTGCATAAAATTTTCTTTTCTTGTAAGTTCATCTTTTACTCGCCGCTCGCAAGACGTTGACTTTTAGACTTTGTCCCTCTCAAGACATTAGGTCTAATAAACCCTTATTTATTATTTTGTTAGACTTCGTCCCTCTAAAGACATTGTTTCTAATCATTCTTATCATTTATTACATGTTAGACTCCATCCCTCTCAAGACATTGGGTCTAATCGTGCTTATCATTTAAAGCTTGTTAGACTCTCTCTCTCTCTCAAGACATTGAGTCAAATCATGCTTGCTACTTGTTTAGTTAGACTCCATCCCGCTCAAGACATAGGGCCTAATGTTTTCTTATTAATTGTTTAATTAGGCACTGTCTCACTCAAGACGTGGGTCCAATGCTTTCTTATTCATTGTTTAGTTAAACTCTGTCCTGCTCATGACGTTGGGTCTAATGCTTATTATTTAATGTTCGTTAGACTCCGTCCCTCTCAAAAAGTTGGGTTTAATCAAACACGAACATGGCTTAACATTTCATCATGTTCAGGTGTCTTAATCATCCATTGCATGGATCATCATAAAACATTTAAAGTGCGTATGAATATAATCATTGAGTGAAAACATTAACATTTAATGAAACTTTCGTAAAACGAAATGAAAAAGAAACTTGTCTGCCCAGAATCGATCGATCAATATTCTAGCACGATCGATCAATTTCAATCTGTGAGTTTTCAAATAATCTATTTTTCAGGCTTGATTGATCGATTTCCGAGAATTGATCGATCAATTCCAACCCAAAAGCATGGCATTATTTATCGCCTAGAAATCGATTGATCAATTTCCAAACCCGATTGATTGATTTCAATCAGAGATCATTTCGTGAAGTATCGTCTAAAAAATCGATCGATCGATTAACCAAACTTGTTCGATCGATTAAGACCTATGAGCATAATGTGCCTTATCATCCAAAATCGATTGATCTATGTACTAGTTCGATCGATCATTTCAACCAGTGAGCATTCCGTGAATTTTCTCAAATAGCATAGTGGGATTATAATCCGATCTCTTTTTAACCAAAACATCAATATTAAAAAGCATCAATCATCACATGCATCACATCTAGTCATATCATTCTTTATTTATGAAATAAAAAACCCTTTTTACCATGAAAATCACATTTAATTCAATTTTTAAGTTTTAAGGGAAAGCATGATTTCTCGATACCTAAATCAATTGCATCACCGTGATTCGATTGAGATCCTCACTATGACGATGACTCTTGAAGGAGGCAAAGGCCGCTTGAAAATAGATACAAATGTCTTACCGATCTTTCAAAAAGAAAAGTTCTAGAAAAAGAGGATCTAGAATCTCTTCTCTAAGGTCTCTAGGATTTTCTTACGGCTCTATTCTTAAATAACTCTAAATGAGATTATGATTTAAGATTTTCTCCATAACACACCTTTATAACTTATTGGGAATCATCCAGTATTAGGCTAACACATCAAAGAATGATGTATAGGTATTTACTTCAAGATCCAAAATAAAGGTTTAAAACCTATATATAAAGGTTCGATCATCTGACCTCTTGTCTCTAACTTAAGCCTCTAACTAGTAGACTATCACATAATTTATGTCAAATGATGATAGAAATAAATATAAGATTTTGAAAACCAAAACATGTATTTTTAATTAAAACGTTTGAAAATTTAAAACATGCAGTGTATACGTTATTAGGCACATACAAATAATTTTGGTGTATCAAATATATGAAATTTGGATCACAACAATCTTTCCTACTTATAAAAATTTCATTCTCGAAATTGAGCCATACCTTTACTAGAAGAGATGGGGATAGTCCTACCTGATAGTATCATTGCGTTCCCAAGTGGCTTCTTCACGCGAGTGATGTTACCAAACAACAAGGACTAACAGGATAACTTTATTTCTTAGGGTTTGTTCTTTCTGATCAACAATCTGAATAGGCTCTTCGACAATGGACATATCCTTATAAAAAATATAGTGCACCTCAGCAAGCTTTGGTGGTAGCTTGACTTGATATGTTGTTTCCCTAATTCTCTTGAAGGCTTCAAACGGTCCCACGAATCTTGGACTAAGCTGCCCGAATCTCATCACTCCCTTCATAGGTGAGATTGTTACGAATACTTTATCCCCTTAGATAAAATCCCAATGCCTACGCTTCAAATCAATGTAGCTCTTCTGCCTACTCTGCGTAGTCCGCATTCGTTCTCGGATCAACTGAACTTGCTTAGACGTATCTTCAATAATCTGAGTTCCTACCAAACTTCTCACATCGATCACATCCCAATACAAAGGAGTTTTACAACTTCTCCCATACAATACTTCATACAGAGCCATCTATATAGTAGACTAGTAACTATTGTTATAGGCGAAATCCGCAAGATGTAGATGTTCATCCCAATTGCCTCCAAAGTCTAGTACACAAGCACAACAGAAGCATGTCTTCCAACACTTGATCCAGTCTTTTGGTCTGCCCATTCGTCTAAGGATAAAATGTGGATCTAAATTTCAACTTGGACCCCATCCCATCTTGAAATTTCTATCAAAATATCGACATGAAACGTGGGTCTCTATCAGACACAATATTAGTCGGTACTCAATGTAATCTTACAATCTCCCGAATGTAAATATCTGCTAACTGAGAAGCTGAATAAGACATGCGATATGAAATAAAGTAAGTCGATTTAGTCAATCTGTCAACCACAATCCAAATAACATCATTCCTCTTCAAAGTTCTCGGTAAACAAGTGATGAAATCCATACTGACACTTTCCCATTTCCAACCTGGAATCGGCAGCAGCTGAAGTAAACCAGGTGGTCTCTGGTGTTCGACTTTAACTTACTGGCATGTAAGATATCTTGCCACATAGTCAGCGATCTCTCTCTTCATATCGTTCCACTAATTATTTTTCTTCAACCACATTTTATTGTTTTCGGGGTGAATAGAGTATTTAGACTTATGGGATTCGTCCAAGATCTCTCCTTTCAATTCCAAATTAGCGGGTACGCAGTAGCATCCCTGGAACAAAATCATCCCATCATCTCCAACAGTTATTTCCGGCTTCCCACTATCCTTCAGTTTCAAAAGAATAGGATCATTAACCTATAATTCCTTAATTCGATCAAGTAATGAGAAGGTGATAATAATATACGAAAGTAATGCCCTTGGTCGAATTACCTACTCTGGGAAAAATCATCAACAACTACATTAGCTTTTCCTGGATGATATTTGATCTCGCAATCATAATCGATTAGGAATTTCAACCATCTTCTCTGTCTCATATTCAAGTCTTTCTGCGTAAATAGGTATTTCAGACTTTGATGGTCCGTGGAGATGATGAACTTCTCCCCATAGAGGTAGTATCTCTAGACCTTCAGCGTGAATATGATAGCAGTCAGTTCTAGATCATGTGTAGGTAATTTTTTTCATGTTCCTTTAGCTGTCTGGATCCGTAAGCCACAACTCTCTCATTCTGCATCAGGACACCACCTAATCCTTTATACAAAGCGTCATTATTAACATTAAAGTCACCATTGTCATAAGATATCACTAGTATCAGTGTAGTAATTAACCTTTTCTTAGTTCGAGAAAGCTCTTCTCGCACTCATCGGTCCAATTGAACCTTGCATTCTTCTTGGTCAACCCAGTAAGAGGTCCAGAGATCTTTGATAAGCCCTCCACGAACCTTCTATAGTAACCTGCTAAGTCTATGAAACTCCTTACTTCAGTAACACTCTTGGGATTCGCTCAATTCACAATGGCTTCGATTTTAGCAGGATCAACAGTAATTCCTACCTCAGAAATCATGTGGCCTGGCCCAAGAATGTCACTTCACACATCCAAAATTCACATTTACTTGTCTTAGCGCACAACTGGTGGTCCAAGGGGGTTTGTAAGTCTATCCTCAAGTGCTCGACTTGCTCTTCTTCAAACTTGAAGTAGATTAGGATGTCATCAAAAAAAACCATCACAAACAGATTCAAATATGGTTTGAAAATATGATTCATCAAGTCCATGAAGATTGTAGGGGCATTAGTCAATTCAAAGGGCATTACTAAAAATTCAAACTGCTCATACCTCGTATTGAATATCGTCTTAGCCACATCGGACTTTCTCACCCATGGATCAAAATCTCAATTTCGGTTTCATTCATGACCAGAATCGTAAATTGGTCAAATTTCAGTCAAATTATCGATAAATTTTGAGTTTTTTTGAAAATATGCTCCGAACTTTGCCGAACTTTATTTTATTATTTTTTAAAACTCTTTAACATTATTAGAACACATATTTACAATAGTGAGGCTAATTTTTGTTGGTTTAAAGTACTTATATGTCTATTTTAAAAAATCTACAGCCGCAACAACAGATTCTGTGCACAAAACTAGGTTGCACAACCCTCAAACAATAAAAAAATTGCCCTATGCTGCAACAGCAGATTTTGCCCACAAAAATGGGTTCCACAACCCTCAAACAACAAAAACGCCTGCACTCTGGCTCTTAATTGCATGAAGCGGGAGTGGGAGCGGATTCGGGAGCTGGTGCGGCAAAATGACAATTTTTAAAATTCTAAGAAGCGGGAGCGCCTATATATAATTTTATTTTATTTTCTTAAAACCTCAATGTTCATATTAAATTCCCTATCACGGTCACTTTTTTATTCCACATGTTACAGATCCCCAAAAAATTCCCCTTGAATCCTATGACACATCACACTCAAATGTGATTTTAGGGCCATTTTTGAGGGATATAAGACATTTGAAATAAAAAACTAACCGTCTCACGACATAATCTCAAGATCAATTGTGTGGAAGATTAGGGTGAAACAAGATCTCCATCATCTGATCTGAAGCAATCATGATGATAAATCACACTTTAATGGTGTAAAATAAAAAGTGAGTTTTTAATGGCGTAAGATCATTTAAAGGCCATTTGAGAAATCATAGGTGTGTGACACATGGCATAATGATAAATCACACTTTAATGGTGTGAAATAAAAAGTGATATTTTAATGTTGTGAGATAATTTAAACACCGTATAATCGATTACAGATTGAAGGTTGGGTAGTGAATGTGAACCATTCTGTAGACACCCAAATTTGGCCCAAGGCCCCATCGAAACACAGTTCGAGAGAGGTGCACTTTTGAGCTTTTGATGGCATGTACCCTTAGGAACCTTTCTGAATCCCTAGGAACCTTTTTCGGACCCTTAGGAATCAACCCTAACCATCCTGACCCTTAAAACCCGTTCTGAATCTAAACCTAACCTCCCAAGCTTTGGAAAAAGGAGGTGTACACTAGAACTAGCTACGGCCGTCTACTATGATCAAATCTAATACTATTGAAAAGTAGAAGTCGTCAGCTTTCCAACGGTCCAAGAATCGCCCCAATCAGAGATGTACATAAAAAGATATGGCAGTCCGAACTCGAAGGACAAAAAAGTAATTTCATGTGGACCCCCCTAGTGTCATAACCCCAAATTTTTGGGAACCGTGCACATCACATACCATGCACATGTACCACATATCATGCACATACATTTGTGATTCACAAGGAAACCAAAAAACTACATACACACACTATGTCTGTATATGTGAAATTTTCTAGCTTCCACCATATAAATGAAAGTGGGGAGGAGAGTCTCTCCTACGTAACCTAAATTTGGCATAGATAGAGAAAAGGTAAAATAGAGAGAAAAAGGAAAAGGTTTACAAAAAAAAGGGGGAGAGGCTCGTTGGTTTTTAAGCAATAGAAAACCTTGAAAATCTTCACGATTAGACGAAGCTTGGATCAAACTATAGGAGATCTATCGAGTAAGGTATGATTTTAGATGTTTACGTATGTTTTGAGTAGAGTTTAAACTAGTGGACGAATGATCCTTGACACTATTAAATCTCTCATGAAGAAGGTGATAGTTCTCGAGCAGATGGAGAATATACATCTTTTCGTGGCTCGCTCGAGCGGTCTAAATGGCTCGCTCGAGCGAGGGAAGAGGGAATATTCTGAGCATATTCATGTCTTGAACTCGCTAGAGCGAGACCCATAGTGAAGGAGAAGCTCGCTCGAGCGAGGCATCGCTTAGAGCTCCAGGTATCTCAAATAATAGCCGCTCGAGTGATGAATAGTGCTCGCTCGAGCGATGAATAATAACCGCTCGAGCGATGAATAGTGGTTGCTCGAGCAATGAATAATGATCGCTCGAGCGATGAATTGTAATCGCTCGAGCGAAGTCAAGTGCTCGCTCGAGCGATGCTAAATGACCGCTCGCGCGAGGAATTACCCTGTTTTCTCATTCTTTTAGTGTAATTTATGAGAGTTGTGTTTTCAAGGGTTCTAGAGACCTTTCTGAGTAAATTCGTGTCACATGCAATGTAGGTGTGACGTAGTTGTTACGCGTAAACCTCTACGAGAAAGGAGCACGTTGGATTTTACTTGAGGTAGGGAATATTTTGAAACATGTACTTTAATTTGTCAAAATCATGTATGTAGAGTATTTCAATCATGTAGAGTATCTCAAGAGAACAGTCATCCAAATATGTTTCCAACATGTGTGTGTGCGTGTGTGAATTTAAATGGAAATTATGAAGTCCCCAAGGGACGTAGAATTGTAACAATGGACATCTGAATGATGCATTAAACCAGTAGCATCCCAGGGATGCAGATGAAACCAAATGGTGAAATAAAAGAAGAATGATAAGGCCTAATGTAAGAAAATTAGCACAATCACGGTGAATAACTATATATAGAGCACATTCGATATTCTGTTATTTAAGGTTTAATTAGAATACCTCACCGACTTGGCGGGATATCCACGACTGACTTGGCAGGATATCCGTGACCGGTACGACGGCCAAACGGTACATAATAGCACATTCCAGGGATGTTGAATTGAGAATAGACCTCGCCGCCTAAGAGAAAGGGGCCTGGGTAGTATTAAATTTTTAACATATAACAAGTGTCTATTTAGAGGTATTCCATCGGGGCTCAATACTATATTGCTCGGGGACTATTTAAGTTAAGATTTAAGTGATTAGGCCGAATCCATTACTATACCAGTAAGACAAGAATAAGTAAAGTCATGCAAAGTAACTGCGTATCCATCATTTTATTTCCAATTATTCTGTTGTCTTTTAGCAGTTCTATTAAATAAATTGTATCTTTAAACTGTTTTAACATACATGTGAGAGCTTAATTTATATGTTCACTGTGTTTCCCTATAGAGCTAGGATGTAGCTCACCCCCCTTAGACTATACGTCGCAGGTCCAGGACTAGCGGCAGCAGAGACTTCTGGAGACGTTGATCCAGGGGATTCGGATTACGTGCCCACAGAAGAATCAAAGCCTCCGCCTGAGGAATTCTTCTAGGAGACCCATTGCGTACTTTGAGAGTGAGTTGAGAGTATTTAGGTACGGCTTGGTATGTCAAGCCTCTTTATTTTGAATGTAATTAAATACCTTTATTCTTTTGACAAATCGTCTGGGTGAACAATTATCACCAATGGTTTGGGTCAATTCTTATGCCCATGAATTGGCATGGGACAAAAACTGTCTCTAGGATTTATTTTATTTTAAATACATGAGAACTTATTAGAGTAGATGTTTGTGCCTTGCAGTCTTTAGCTTGTATATATACCAATGCTCCGTACAAAATCACAGGGCACGGCCTTGAAAGTCGTGCTGATGGCAGGGGTTTCGGGGTGTAAAATTCTGGCTATCACACCTAGGGATTTGGCGCAACTAATTTCTCCCCAGAAATGGCCTGGTGCAACTAAAGTTGTGCCGGGTATAATCTTGTCTGGAGCAACTATTAGTTGCGTCAGGCCACTTCTCCTAGATTTTAAGCCTAGCGCAACTAATAGTTGCGCCATTTAAATGTGAACCCCACCCTCGCAAGCCAACTTTCAGGCACTGTTCAGCACTATTTTACTGTATATTTGCCTAGCGTAACTATTAGTTGTGCCAGACAAATGAACAGTAACTCCTGGTTTTTACCTCGAAAATCATGATTGGGCTTTGATTTGTTGACCACCTTGATCTTTGGGGTGTGTTTTGATAGTTCTGTTGCACCCATTCACTACCTATTTACAACCTTTCAAGTGGCTTAAAGCCTCACCCCATCATCCACCATTAGAACCACCTTCACACCTTTCTAAGCTCTCAAAATCTTAGGAAACCTTAGATTTGAGATTACCTGATTGCTAACCCTAATTAGTACTTAAGTGGTCTCCTAATCCACCATTTTCCTATAAATAGAGTCCCCAACCCCTTGGTTTAAGGGTTGAGAAATTTGCTTAAAAGAGAAAAAGCTCAAAGTGAGAAGTTCTTCCTCCCTTTTGTGCACCATTTTCACCTAAATTTCATAATCTACCAATCTCATTTTAAACTTGTTCTTGCATCCAAAACCCGTAGCCTAGGTGTGTGTGATCCCTTAGCCTCCCTTCTCTACCTCTTAGCTTCAAGTCTTAGGAGTTAGAACCTTATTCCACACCATACAAAGCCTTCAAGAGCTCATCAAAGCAAGTCATGCAAGGCTCTCCTACGGTGCTATAAGGGCCCGAGAGCTCCAGCTCTCTCCTTTCTTCTCCTATCTCTTTCTAGCTCCCTCCATCCTCCTCTTTGTGCCATTACGTCACCAACTTTTTGGTAGGAACGGAGGGGCACAAATAGGATTCTAAGCCCTTTTGGGCAAGAGGAAGCTATTTTTTTTTTTCTTTTACTTCATTTTATTTTTGGCCATTAGTAGAGATCACGTTAAGCGGGTTGATCGGATGCCTAACACTTCCCAATCAATAACGGAAGTCCCTACCCAAGAGCCTTTGGTGTGGACCGGATTCAGAGTCATATTTTTAGCACTTCGGTACTCATAAAAATGATATAGGTATCCCGGGACACCAAAAGCTCCAGGCGGCGACTCTATATTTTTTGCAAGCGAGTGCATCGCCACGATGGGATCGCCACGAATCCCATGATTGCACAGATGGCGACTTTGCTGAAGAGAGCTTGTAGAGCTTCTCCTTGAAATTTGGCCTTTTTATTTTTATTCTATTAACCATTTTGTTGTTTTTTTTATTATTTATTTTATTTTATTTTTGTTTTACTCACCCTACTTTTCCGTTATTTACATGCCTTAGCCGATCTGCGGGCTTACTTGTGCATTGTCTTTATTTTTTCCTTATATTTTCATCATTTTTGGTGTCTTAGCCGATTATCAGGCCAACTTGAGCATTATCTTTCAATTTCTTTAATTTTTCATCATTTAAAGTGCCTTGGCCGATTGGTGGGCCTACTTGTGCAAACATATTCCGACAATGGATGCCAGCCCGTAGTGGCAGCACGGGGTCATCACCCCCGTCTTTTGGACTAAAGAAAACTTCCATAAAAAAAAATATTTTGAAAAAAAGAAGTTAAAATTGAATCAAGGTTAGGGAGTTTAATTAATTTTCTTTTACGGGGTAGATTTTAAAAGGGGTGGGATTAGGCAAACACACAACCACCCGAGTCTTAGTATGGCGACAGCCACTAGTGATGATGATCCAGAAAAGTCACAGCCCACCTAGTATCTGAGAAGGCGCTCGCGCCGGAGGTATATCGGGTGGGTTCCCATTCCAAAACTTAAAACTCTTGGAGAGCGCGCTAGCGAGTTATACCAGACTCAAATCCTTTAGGTGCTGTGAGGAGAGAATCGATCACCAAAAAAAAAAAAAAGCTCAATTCCCGGAACCCTAGCTTCCACAAAAAATCAAAAAAGAGACTCATTTTGGGTTGTTGCCTTTGCTGTCATAACATTCTAAAACACCATTTTTTGTCTGGCGCAAGTATTAGTTGCGCCAGTGCAAAAATTGGGAAATTATAACTGGCGCAACTAATAGTTGCGCCAGCTTTAAAATCTCAAAATTTACCTTGGCGCAACTAATAGTTGCGCCAGTGTAAAAAGAGAGTCCTGCAACCTGGGCGCATGTATTAGTTGCGCCAGGTCTGTTCTGCACAGCACCAGCCCGAATCTGTAGCCTTTTTCACCTCCCGAATCCCCCGATCAGTGCGCTTAGTGCCTTGTTTGGGCCCCGCCATCTCCGACACTCAATACGCCCCCGCCGATCAAAAGATGGCAACTTCTTTTTGATTCATTCCGAGAGATCGGATTGTTTGCCTTGATTTCTGTGCCTTTAATAGATCGAAGGTTCTTAGATTCTTCCGAAGTGCATCGGAGACGTCGCAGCGGGTCTTGAATTAGGTTACGAGAGCCACCCGAAAAGGAAATTCCAAGGCCTTGGAACCTTTGTTTTTCAAAAAACTTTTTTCCAAAAAAAATAATAAAAAAGTAAATCAAAACCCAAAATATATATATATATATATTTTTTTTTTTTTTGGGTGCCGACACAACGGCATCATCTTGCCCTCCGCCGTCCCGTAGGGGAAGAAGGAGGAGGATTTTTGGGCTTTATCCAAGGCACCCTTACCCAACCCATTCCCGTAGAATGTCGTGGGTAGTGGACCCGGCTTATGCCGATCCCGACTAATCCCCGCCACATTCTCCAACCACTCCCATTCGGGAGAAGTTTTTTCCACCATCCCCCTCACCCAACCCCCCTTTACCGTTACTGGCCCGTTAGGCGCCCCCATTTTCCCAACCAAACCCCCCAAAATATCCAAAGTCCAACCCCCCATTCTCCATCTTTTGCCCAAACCATACCCATGCCAAATCTGACTCATTTCCCCTCCACATCCACACAAAACCCATTCTCCCAATCCACATCCATGCCCCATTTCCCATCTTCCCCCTATAGGGTCAATCCACCCACATTCACATACACCACTTCCTCCCTATCCAACCCCCCCCACAAATCCCCCCATCAACCCGGGTCATGCCCATTTTTATCGGGGCCATGCCCGGTTTTTCCCAAACACCTACACCTAACCTTTCATCATCCCCATACATCCACCATACCTTCCCCTTTCCCAATGACCTATCTCATCCACCCCATATCCCACTACTTACCATGGCCATGCCCGATCATACCAGAGTCATGCCCAATTTTTCCTCCACATCCCCCCCATCTACGTCTCATCACCCCTTAAATCCACCATCCACATCCAATCCTCCCTCCATGGCCATGATGGAGGAAATGTTCCAAGCCTACTCCTCATGAAAGGCTTCTCAAAATATCTCTCCTCCACACCCCATGCCCATGAACCCATCCCATACCCTAGCCAATCACCAGGCCTCACTCTCCCATGACCCCCATCAACCCCCCATAATTCACACCATCCAAACCCCCATCTCCCATATGCCCCAAGACCCATTGGCCCAAAATCCCACCATTCACCAAGGCCCATTGGCCCAAAACCCCACCACCCATGATCTCCAAGGCCCATTGGCCCAACACCCCATCACCCATACCCAGGGGCCCATGGCCCAAACCTATCAATGGCCCATGGCCCATACCCCTCAAAACCCAGTGGGCCAAGCCCACGTACCCTGAGGGCTCATTGCCCAAACCCTTACCCAAGGGCCCATGGCCCAAACCCATCTAGGGCCCCTGGCCCAAACCCACATCCTCCAAGGGCCCACGACCCATACCCACCAATGGCCCATGGCCCATACCCCCTCAAAGCCCACTAGGCCAGACCCATCAAGGGCCATGGCCCAGATCCATCAAGGCCCACTGGGCCAAACTTACCCATGGCCCAAACCCACCAAGGCCCATTAGGCTAAACCTACCCAGGACCCATGGCCCAAACCCACCAAGGGCCCACAACCCAGGCCCATACCCACCAATGGCCCATGGCCCAAGCCCTCCAAATCCCAATGGGCCATACCCATCAAGGCCTAATAGGCCAAGACTCTCCAAATCCCTGGCCCTTTACCTAAACCCAGCAAGGCCCAAACCTTGAGGCCCCACACCCATACCTTCCACAACCCCAACATTCCACCCACCCCCAACCTTCACAACCAGGTCAAACCCATGCCACACCTCAAACCCAATTTTCTCATGGCCCCATACCCTAAGACCATTCCCAAACCTTCCCCCATGTCCAATGGCCTCATCAGGACCCGCCCCAAAACCAAACTACCACTCATCCCATCACCCCACAACACTTCCCTTACATTCAAGGGGCTCACCCAACCCATATCCAATCCAATCCCATCCAGTCCATGCAACAACAGTTTGAAAATCCGGCCCTCACTAAACCTTACATCGATCAGCAGTATGAGGAGGACGAAATCAGAAACAGTGGTGCCTATGTCAGGGCAGTGACCACTATTAATCCTCCACCGGTAGCTACCCCATCCCCAATAGCACAGAGCGAGTCCCGACCAGCTATTGAAAAAGTAGCCCCCATGTCCAAAGAATCGGAACAGTTTAGGGAGCAACTAGACAAGATCCAGAAGCAGTTGTTGAAGATGGGTGGTGCTGAAATCCACGCCACAGATTTCACGGATTTGTGTCTGTTTGCCGAGGTCCCCCTGCCCCCTAAATTTAAAATGTCAGTATTCGACAAGTATAATGGCATGAGCAACCCGATTGCACACCACAAGTCCTATTGTGGGGGCATGTGCCAGTACGGGGGGGACGAGAGACTTCTAATAAGTGTCTTTCAGAAGAGTTTGACCGGTTCGGCCCTGAGGTGGTTCACTTCTCTTGAACCATCCATGATAAAGACATGGAAGGACTTGACACATTTGTTCCAAGAGCAGTATGTCTACATTACTGATATCGAACCGCACAAGTCTGATTTAGCCCATTTGAAACATAATCCTAACGAGACCTCTGCGACTATTTAGAGCGTTGGAGAGCACTGGCAACTCAAGTCAGAAATAGAATACCGGATGATGAGCAGATAGACATGATTTTAAAGAACACTTTGCCAGTGATTTTCGATTTTCTTGTCTACCAACAACAGTTCAGTTTTGCTGATTTGGTAAGAAATGCCAACCGCTGTGAGGATGCCATCAGGGAAGGATGGCTCAACAAGAATGCATCCGGGGGGCCCAACGAGGTTAGGAGGTTCTCCTAGCAGAAAAATGATAGAAGAACAGGGGCAGAGGTACAGAATGTTGCAAACACCTGGCCCAACAATAACAATGTAGCCCCCTTTCAGTTTAAAGCAGCGCAACCAGCTCCCGTTAGGACAGGGTCAGTACAAAGAGCAGGGAATGGGCAGGGGACGCAAATGACCCCATAGAGGAGAGCCCGTTATGATCAAGTCTTTATGCTCTTGGGGCAATCCTTGAGTGTACTTTTACCTTTATTAAATAAAAAGGGAGTAGTAACTGTGCACCAGCCACGACCTCCTCCCAATCTGATTCCATATAATTTTGACCCCAATACACATTGCAATTTCCATTAGGGTCTGGGTCACCCAACTGATCGTTGCTTCCCATTGAAGCATGCGATCCAAGACTTAATCGATGCTGGGAAGATCATTCCCCCTGCACCCACCCAAGCAAACCAGTATGCGAATATCCATCAGGTGCCTTTACCACCGCATCCTACCGGAATAGCAGGTCCCAAACCAACCATAGGGATGGTAGAGGAAATTGAAGAAGAGTATGAATTTGACCCCTCTGATTACATCAGTAACAGAGAAAATTTTGTGATCCCAAGGCAGCAAGACCAATAAGAAAGAACCATTGGAGTGATTGAACCCCTGAATATAGCGGATTACTTTCCCACTCCTACACCACAAGCCGAGCCCCTAGATCTTAGGGCCTATTTTCCACCATCCACTCCCATAAATTACGTACAAATAAATATGTATCAACCATACTCCACCAGCCCCTTGAATTACCCAATAAGTCATCCAGCCCCCAATTCTCCACCCGCACCCATCAATTACCAGTGGCCTACACCCACCCCATTATCCCCATTTCAACCACCCACAAACTCTACCACCCCTGTCAATTCCCTAGTGACCCATCAAACCCCCAATCCTCTGCCCGCACCCATCGACTGCCAATGGCCTACGCCCACCCCACTACCCCCGATGCAACAACCGATAAACTTCACCACCCCTACCTGGCCCAATTTTTCCACCCACCCATCCATCACTGAGGTAAGCTAGGTCTTACCTACCCTCCCAGAGCCACCAGTACATACACTTCAGGTGCCAGCAGCCATACCATTCCAGCTCTCAAGACCAACCTATGATCCACATCAGGTCCCGTTGAGCTATGAGCAAACCAATGCTAATGCCGACAACAGCAGCAGGGAGGGGGCAGTAGACTTCGTTACCAGATCGGGAAGAATCTTGAAATATCCCAAGGCAACAACAACAGCAACTATAATAGCAACAACACCAGCATCAACACGGCCAGAGGAGAAGAAGGACAGTGCAGTCCACCCATTTGAGAAGATGAGTCGGGGGCACATTCTCGAGACTCAATTAAGAAGGATGTCAACCCATATCACTGTCTGGGATCTTTTGATGACGTCCCCACTCCATTTTCAAGCTCTAATGGGTGTATTAAAGAATGCCCATGTGCCCCAACAGGTGAGCCCATACGAGGTTGGGCAAATAATCGGACAAGTGATGGCACCCAATGCCATTTCATTTTCAGACACATATCTACCTGAGGAGGGAAACAGTTATGCTAAATCCCTCAATATTACTGTTGAATCAGGGAACATGATAATTCCCTTAGTTCTAATTGATAACGGGTCGGCTCTGAATGTGTGCCCGTTGAGGACTGCCACCAAGATCGGCGTGGACCCCTGTATGTTAAGGCCGACAAGGACTAGCGCTCGAGGATTTGATAATACAAGAAGAGAAATAATGGGAGAAATTGATCTAGAATTAGTAATTGGGACCATGACCTTCCCTATACCTTTTCAAGTGATGGATATCAAATCTTCTTTTAATTTACTGATAGGATGCCCGTGGTTACATGAGGTCAGGGCGATACCTTCTGCCCTCCATCAAAAGCTAAAATTCATATCCACGCAAAAGGTGATCACCATCATTGGTGAAGGGCACGATGAGAAAGACAAGGCCACCCACAACATTGAAAATCCTAAAGTAATGGATGTGCCACATACTGAGGAAGACACCGACCTCCATAGTTTCGAGTTTGAGGTGTCGGCAGTAAGCCCAGAACCCCCGAGAAACATCACTTCTACAATCGACAGCAGAATGGAAGCAGTTGTGGCCATGCTCCAAAAGTGGGGCTACTAAAAAGGAAGGGGACTTGGCCTCAGATTACAAGTTAGAAACGAGCCCATCACAGCAGAAGAAGAAGTTAGAGAGGCTAAGGAGAAAGTTCATACGACGGCAACTGCAAAAGCCAGGGGGATCCACACAGAAGAAAAACCCTGTCCCAGGCCTCACATCAGGAATTCATTCATAAGTATCGGGGTTGTAAAGATTGACAGGAATGGGGAAACCCGATTAACCCCACACAAGCCAGCAACGCCAATCCATCCCACCACTCCCCAGATCACCCTATCGAGCTTGGAAATAGACCTGGCCACTCTATCCTTATTTGAAGAGAGAGGTCCCCTACATGCACAGTCTCCCCCTGTGGTAAATCACCATAAAATTGTGTTAACGTTTGAGGATATGATCTCAGACGAAATGGGGATCAACATGATGGAGGCTGACTCTCAAGAGTCATATCAGTCAGCACCCTCCGTCCGAACAGGTAAAGAAGCGGCCCCTCAGATACGCAACTAGGCATCTTTGTCCCAAACTCTGGAAGCAGGGAGTAGCCTAAAGTTTGGCACCTATATAACCTATAAAAAGTGAGATAAGCCCTTGGCAGGCAATACCTTATATATATAGCAACCTGCCTTGCCAAGGGTCCGTCTCCGAAGAAAATAAAAATCTTAAAAATATGGAAAAAATATAAAATCTCAAAAACATTGAAAAAATCTAAAGTCTAAAAATATCGTCATTTAAAATTCCAGAAAAAAGTCTCACAAAAGGATGCCTTAATCGAAATGTCCGTCCCACGTAACATCGACCCCTTCCCTGTAGAAATACAAGAAGAGGTAGGTGTTACAAGTCTGGACGAGGATAGTCCTTTGGAGGAGCTCCCCAATGAGCTCCTTGACCGGTTCGCCGACTTTGAGCATGGCCCTGCCCCCATTGTCGAAGAAACTGAAGACGTCAATTTAGGGACTGAGGAGATTCCTAGAATAACCAAAATCAGATCGTCACTGTCTCCTGAAGAAAGGAAAAGCATGATCGACTTCTTTCAGTCATACCAAGACATTTTTGCCTAGTCGTACGAGGACTTGTTTGGTCTGGACACCGATTTGGTCGAGCATGAGTTGCCTCTCTACCCCGATATGAAGCTGATTAAGCAAAAGCTGAGATGTCTCCAACCCGAGTGGATATTGAAAGTCAAAGATGAAGTCATCAAGCAGTATGACGCGGGGTTCCTCATGGTATCCAAGTACCCACAGTGGTTAGCCAATATTGTGTCGGTGCCGAAGAAGGATAGAAAGGTTCGCATGTACATCGATTTTTGCAATTTGAATAGGGCAAGCTCGAAGGACGATTTTCCATTGCCACACATCGACATCTTGGTTGAT
The DNA here is from genome assembly GCA_021018995.1 of Chloranthus sessilifolius. Classification (NCBI taxonomy): domain Eukaryota; kingdom Viridiplantae; phylum Streptophyta; class Magnoliopsida; order Chloranthales; family Chloranthaceae; genus Chloranthus; species Chloranthus sessilifolius. Next base: position 37,510,909 of record CM037597.1, on the reverse strand, counting down.
AACACTACTAAGCACGAGATGCTTTCATTTATGGATGGATTCTCAGGATACAATCAGATAAAGATGGCAGAGGCCGATCGGGAGAACACTACATTCATTACTCCATGGGGAACCTTTTGCTATCGATTCATGTCCTTTGGCCTAAAGAATGTCGCTGCAACATACCAGAGAGCTATGACTGCACTATTTTATGACATGATAGACCAAGAGATTGAGGTGTACGTCGACGATATGATAGCCAAGTCACCAGAGCAAGGCGATCACTTGGTAAACCTCCAGAAGCTGTTTGAGAGACTGAGGAAGTATAGGTTACGTCTGAACCCATAGAAGTGCGCATTTAGTGCTATGTCCGAAAAGCTATTGGGGTTCATCATCAGCAGGAGAGGGATCGAGGTCGACCCAATTAAAGTCAAAGCTATCACTAAGACGCCGCCAACATCTACAGAGAAAGAAGTTAGAGGGTTCCTGGGCAGAATACAATATATCAGTCGGTTCATTGCACAACTAACTCCAATCTGCACGCCGATCTTCAAGCTACTAAGGAAGAACTCACCCGTTAAATCGAACAACGACTGTCAGGTAGGGTTCGATAAAATCAAAAATTACCTCCTTAACCCACCTGTTTTGGGTACCACCTGAGCCGGGGAGACCACTCTTAATGTATCTCTCCATGACGGAGTTCTCAATGGGAAGCGTCTTAGGTCAGCATGACAAGACAGGAAGAAGAGAACATACCATTTACTATCTAAGCAAGAAGTTTACTGATTATGAAATGCGCTATTCTCATATGGAGAAAGCATGCCTGGCTCTTGTGTGGGCTACTCAGAGGCTCCGCCATTACTTGCTATCTCAGGCCGTTCTACTTTTAGCCTGAATGGACCCATTAAAATACTTGTTTGAGAAGCCCGCTCTCACTGGGCGGGCTGCACGCTGGCAGCTCTTATTATCTGAGTTCGACATCATGTACATCACTCAAAAGTCGATCAAGGGGCAGACACTCACCGATCATCTTGCCGACAATCCTTTGCCAGATTATGAGCCTTTGATAACTGAGTTCCCAAATGAAGATATCTTTTTCATGACGGAAGACGATACTGAGGAAGTAGAAGAATCTTGGGTAATGCACTTTGACGGGGCAGCAAACGCCGAGGGTCAGGGAGTTGGTGCGATTCTAGTTTCGCTGAAAGGATCCCACATACCCGTCTTTATCAAGCTCAACTTTCCTTGCACTAACAACATGGCTGAGTACGAAGCTTGTGTCGTTGGTCTACAGGCAGCTGTCAATCTGAATGTAACTCACCTCCGAGTATTCGACGATTCGTAATTGATCAGATGTCAGACAAATGGAGATTGGAAGACAAAAGATGAGAAACTGATCCCTTACCATGAGCACCTCGAGGATCTAATAGCTTGCTTTCAAGATGTGACATTCTCATATGTCCCCCGGATAAGGAATTACTTCGCTAATGCACTAGCGACGTTGGCATCGATGATAGATATCCCATATGGTGCTGAGATGAAGCTAATCATGATCGAGCAGAGGAATGAGTCGGCCTTCTGCCTCCAGATTGAGGAACCTACAAAGCCTTATGATGAGCCACCTTGGTTCTCAAATATCAAGAATTTCCTCGAGACCCTAACATTCCCTGAGGGTACATCCAAGAAGGACCGACGAACCATTCAATGTCTAGCGGCATGCTACGTCATTTGCGGGGAATGCCTTTACAAGCGATCCTACAATAACAGGTGCCTTACAGAGGGTGAAGCGATCAATATTATGAAGGAGATCTACGAGGGAGTATGCGGAGCCCACGTCAGCGGTCACATGCTAGCCAAGAAAATTCTACGGCAGGGATATTTCTGGACCATTATGGAATCAAATTGCTGCAAACATGTTCAGAAATGCTACAAGTGTCAGAAGCACTCCAGTCTAATACACGCTCCTGCCATCAATCTTCACTACATGACCACTCCTTGGCCATTTGCTACTTGGGGCCTAGACGTCGTCGGAATGATTAATCTGAAAGCATCGAATGGACATTAGTTCATCCTCGTCGTCATTGAATACTTTATCAAGTGGTTAGAAGCGACATCATATGCCAACATCACGGCCAGTCACGTCAAGAAGTTCCTCAAGAGTAATATTGTGTGCCAATTTGGAGTACCCAAAGATATCATCACAGACAATGGCACCAATTTTGTGAATAAGCGCATCCAAGCCTTCTGCGAGCAATACAAAATCAAGCACCATCGCTCGTCCCCCTATTGGCCTTAAACTAATGGAGTCATGGAAGCTGCGAACAAGACGGTCATCCGCATCCTAGAGAAAATGGTCGTCACTTACCGAGATTGGAGCGAAATGCTATCATTTGCCTTATGGGCCTACAGAACGTCGATCCGTACCGCTACAGGGGCAACACCATTCTCCCTTGTATACAGAACTGAGGCCATCCTACCGGTTGAGGTTGAAGTACCCTCGCTTTGAATCCTTATGGAATCAGGCTTAGAATTGGGGACCATAAACTAGAAGTAAGAGCTTAGGAACTAAAACTAGAAATTAAGAACTAGAACCTAAAAATAAGAACTAAGATCTAGAATTTAGAAAACTAAGAACTAGGAACTAAGGATTAAAATCTAAGAACTAGAAATTAAGAACTAAGAATTAAAACCTAAGATTTAGAACTATAAATTAAGAACTAGAAAGAGATTACCTGAAGCCAAGTGCTTCTTCCTCCTTTCAGTACTGTAGAGAGAAGAAACTCGAGCTTAAGAAAGGCCTGAACTCGAGAGAGGGGAGATTTTTATAGGTAGCAGGCTAATTCGGCGTGTGTGGGCAAGTACAAAATTAGCCGATTCCGCGCAACTGAAGTTGCGCTTAATTGAATTCTGCGGAGTGACATATGTGCTTGATTCAACTTGAGTCGGCCTGTGAACCAGGCTTCCTTATTGTTGATTACTTTTGGTGTGCTTTCATTATTGGTTGGTGGTGAAAGTTATTTAAAACTCAAAAGACAGAGTAAAATAAGGGGTGAATCCAGCACAACTCAGAAGTCCTAGACCTGCAAGATACAGGGTCCTTTGTAGCAAGTTTTGATAAGTAAGAGTTTGTCCCACAGGGAAAGGTGATCTAGAGCTCCAAGGGAGCCATCTCTAGTAGTCCCTCCAAATCTGTCTATAGATCTGGCAGTCCTAGAAGGAGGGGAGTTTAAGGTCACTTATTCTAAGTATTCTAATATCTAAACTACAAAAAGTATTGAGAGGATGAATGGAGTGTGGAAAATGAGTATAAAAAGGGTGAGAAGTATGTTATTGAGCCAAGGTCAGAGAAGTTTTGTAACTCAGATTTAGATCTGATGTTATAGAAATCCTGTCCAGAGGCTACATTATCACCTCTGAGGAGAAAGGATCCAACCCATCACTCTGCCATGATTCCACCCTTAAGGCTATAACCTGTCCACTTGAATGGTCACAGATTATCCCATAGGGGAGCCACTATTCAAGGATGGGTCAAAACATAACAAGTAAATTATTGCAGGCACTATTTCATCCAGGCTACCAGCTCAAGAATCCATAGGGAACCTCAACCTCTAAAGTTCTATATGTGGGGCTAAGGCTGTAGGACCATGATAGCCCAGACACACAAAACCAGCAAGAGATTGAGAACAACCTTTGATCTAGCTACCCATTGCTTGAGCGAGGCTACAATGGTCCAGTCACCAGCCTACAATCTCTATAACCAGATCAGATCCAATATCTGATGGCAGATCTATACAAATATGGGGGACTCTGCCTCTGTACAATCTCTCACCAGGCTTCTACAAGCTCAGGTGTAAAGAAGAAGGATCCATCTTGGATCGGTGGATCAGAATCACCCTAAGGCTATAATTTGTCCACTTAAATGATCACAGATTATCCCAGAGGTTATCCTCCTCACGGAGCTCAAAACAAAATAAGATTATCGCTGCTACCACCATGCTCACAAGGCTACCAGCTCAAGCTCCCATAGGGATTTCAGATCTAGTGGGTCCTGTGGTGGGGCTAAGGTTGTAGGACCATGATAGCCCAGACACACAGGTCACTTGGATCTGAGTGGCCCTTAGAATCAGTCCTCCATTGCTTTGAAACACAGCCAAAGCGATGGCGGATCACAAGGCAAAGCCTTTGCACATGCAGCATCTCACACATAAACAACAATCCCACAAAGTACAGATCCTATTACAGAACTTCCATTGATCTAATTCAAAAACACATACAAAGGCATAGCCAGCAAGTGCTAGACTATGGAGAGAAGGAAAGAAAAAGGAAAACTACTTATTTCTAAAAAGAAAGAGAAAAGACAAAACGATCTGAGATGGGTTCCCAGATGCCTAAACCTAAGCTCAGGTATGGGTTTATATAGCAGTGGGGTGGCAGCGCATTAGGGTTAGGAAACCCTAATTTTAACAATGCCACGTGGCCTGATAATGATCCTTGGATGCCTCAGGATGCATACACAGAGATTTGAGCATGGGAGTGCGTGCCCTAATCGCTGAAAATACCCAGAAGTTCCTCTGCTAAAGAGATGGAAGTTTAGGGTCAGAGCTTCGCTAGGTAGCTGTAGTTTCCCAGACTTGTTGCGTGGTAGCTCTTTACTCTTCGCTAGGATGATTTGACACTGAAGCTTTAGCCGTTGCGAGGCTGCCTTGGTTTGCTCTTCAGGCAGTCGCGCGGTAGAGAGTTGATCTCTCGCTAGATTGGGCTTCACGAGTTTGAATAGAAAACATAGTCTCAAGTGTCGCGGGGTTGAAATTCAAGCAGTCGCGCGGTCGATTAGTCTTCGCTGGGCAGCAGCGCAAGAACTTCGTGAGCACTTCTCTTTACTTGGACTTCGCGAGTTACCTCACGAGGCTCTATTGAGTTCTAAACTGCGCAAGGTTCTATGTCTCACTTGATCTTTGCGAGATTGGCTTTGCCTTCGCCAGGATATTTTCTTTCTTGAATGGCGCGAGAACTGTGCGAGGCGTTCTTCTTCTGATAATTGCATCCCGCGACGACTGCGCTATAGCTGTGCGAGGAATCTTTTGAAGCTCTCTCTCCTCAGTCGTTCTGAGCGAACTGCGTGAGATTGAGAGAGGTCTGCTTTGAACTGCGTGACACTGTGCGATGTGTTCTACTCATGAGCTTCGCGAGAGCTGTGCAAGTTTGAGTTTCTGAAGCTCTTCAATCATTCATCTGCGCGAGAGGTTGCTGTAATGTCTTGGGAAGCTCAGTTGAACTGCGCGAGGCATATTTCTCCTGAATCCTCTAAAGCTTGGGTCAGCTGCGCGAGGCTCATTTCAGGTCTGGATTCAGAGTTCATTCTTCTGAGGGATATCTGGTGCCAAAGTAGGCTCCTTAACAGGATTCTTGGCCTTATTTCACTGCTGATTATTACCTACACAAAACACTTAACAAGAACTTATTAGGTGGCTAAGGGTCTAATCAAAGGTTAAGTTAAGGGGTGAAAAGTGGTACTTTTCAGGTCTTAACACACCCTCAAACCTAATCTTTGCTAGTCCCTTAGCAAAGCTATATTAAATCTACTCTAAAAATTAAATGCCACTTTCGTAGGGAGCACGGATACATTTAGCATATGTACCAAGCCTTTTAAACCCCTAGGTGATCCCTAGTGGAGGAGTGAAGTCTCCTGAGGGTTTTCAGTGAAGACACCCACAAACTTCTCAAATGAAACAGTTAATAAAAGTGCAATGTCATCCAATGAGCAGTTAAGGAATCAGATTTAGTCTACTCTTGAATCAGTACACATAAAAGAAATTTAATTCATTGGTTGCACAGTAACTTAAACAGCATAAACTCTCATGATTTCACAACATTTCCAAATAGTTTGCAATCACAGAAAACTGCACAAAAGTGTGCTAGCACTGAGCTTATCCTTATGTCAAAAAATTAGGTTATGGTCATACATAATGCATTCAAGTTCAGACCCAAAAGAAAGCTTTGCAGGGTATACTCTCATAAAGGTTTGTTGAGGGGCTCAGTTTCTCACAGGCTCAAGAGCAGTTGCATCCCCCAACTGGGTTTGTAAGCATGAGCATAGGCAGAGTTCTTAAGTGCTGACATCATTGTCAGTTCCTCACCATAGATTGGATAATTCCTTATCTTCACATGACAGCTCACTCAACTTTGGATCACAAGGGCTTTTAACTGGGCTATAATGTGGCTTATGGAGTAGGGTTAAGAAGAATGAAAGGTTGAAAAGGGGTTCCAATTTGAGAAATCAGTAGGTCACAGAGGTGGTTCATGACTTCACCTTCCCTAATTCAGCTCCCTTCATCTTCTTTGAGATTTTTCGATTTGAAGTGATCAGTTTCTCTTCTTGATTTTGATTTTCCAATGAAAGTTCCTCTTGACTGCTCTCTTATTCCTCTTCATTATTATTTTTGTTTCTTTTTACTGGAGTTTCCTTCTTTTTATTTTGTTTTTGCTTTTCAGAATTGCCACCATGTTCTCAGTTACCATACTGCCAGATTTTTGAGATCCTTCTTCTCCATTCACCTAATGTTGACCATAGCTAGTCCATCTTCAACTCTTTCTCCTTTACCTTCTGAATTCTCAGAGTGAGGGTTGGTGGAATCAGGTTCATAGGTTCAGGTTCAAGTACTCAGGCGTATTTTGAAGAAATTTAGGATTTAAAGCTCAAAGGGGGTATGGACAAGGGCAGTTGCTTTAGGATTGGTCTTTTTAGGCTCAAACTGTCCAAGAGAAGGCTTCGATCCTTTCCTAAGTCTCATGAGTATTGTCAGTTGTTTCAACTTGGAGTTACCTAACTTCTAGTGAGCACAGTGACTCAGCCAGTCCTTAGAACTAAAAGAAATGCCTTAGTTACTCCTCAAAGAATAGAAAAATTTTGTAGGCCCAATTCTCACTGGTTTTGGTCATCCTTTGAACTTTCAAGTATGTCCTCACCTTTTTCTCTCTCTAATTATTCACTAAGTGCTGATACAAGTAGGTTTTCTTGGTGATATTATCATGGAAATGTGGAATATTAGAAGTTTATAATGTCCAAGGTTTGCATAAATTTTAAACTTCTTAATTTCATGATTCTTAAGTGAACAAAGGTCCATTTCCATATTGCTCAGATGAGTCTGCTACACTTATGTTAACTATTCCATTGGCAGGGTCTGCCTGCCATGCCCCCAAACCTATGAGGAGCAGTGTCCTCACTGGTTCAAAGTGAATGTGCAGCAGAGTTATTACAGCATAAAAGACAAGAACAAGAAATAAAGTAATCAACAATAGAAAATTGTACAACATATCAGAAAAGGAAGATATCATTAAGATTAAAAGAAAATTCCAAAAAAGGAGGAGGGAAAGGGAGAGGGATCAGGGGTGAGGGGGTTGAGAAGGTGGGGGAGGGGGAGGAGAAGGCGGGGGAGGGGGTGGAGAAGGCGGGGGAGGGGATGGCTCTGTCTTTTGCTTCTTCTTCTGCGGCTGAAGCTTTTCCTCCTCCTTGGCAAGGGTATGCATAACCTCCTCGTATTCATCCCAGAGGGGTTGGAGGGGATCCGGCTCTTTAGGGGGCGGCGGGTCCAACCACATCGGGTAAAACTTGTTAGGCAGTGTGTTTGGCTTGTCATCTGCCATGATTAGGATTAGGGAAGGACCGCTAGGGTGAGAGGAGATAGGATGCGTGAAGATGAACAGGGCCTCCCTGTGTATTTAAAGGCGAGGATGGTGGAAGATGAAATGGTGAATAACATCGAAGTCGCCACCATTAAATGAGAGTGAGTTGGGAAACGTCAAGTCCCAGCAGTTAGCACAGGAAATGACAAATGCATTAGGCTCCCACAGCTGGGTAAGGGAATCACGAGAAATCAGAATCGCGCGATCATGGGAGTTAGAGCTGGAAGTGGGTTGGGTCAATGGGGTGGTAGGAGGTTGTGTTGGGATTGGTGGGTTTGTCAATGTGTGAAGGGTGGATTGTATGGTGGTTATGTCAGTTTGCATTTGGGCTTGGGTCTGTGTGGTGTTGGATAGTTGGGTTTGGAGGTCATGTATGAGGGAAAGGATATGAGTAAGGGTATCTGAGGTTGGTTGAGGTGGAGTATGAGGATAAGAAGGAACAGGTTGGAAAGGGGAAGTGGGGGCATGATGGAAAGTGGTAGGGGGGAGGGTGAAGGGTCTGGCGAATGATGTGGTGAAGGGAGAGGAGACTCAGGGAGAGGGATGTCTTGGGTGGGCAAGGTATCATGCAGGGTGGTCATGAAGGCTTGATACCCTGAAGTGGTGGCTAGGTTAAAGTCCAGGTCATGGAGAGGTGGGACTAAGGGTTGGTCAATAAGGGGTGTGTCTGTGGGAAGGACAGGGGAGGTGGAAGTGGGTAAAGATGAGGCAGGGATAGTGTAAGAGGTTTTCTTTTTAAGGTAGGTTATCAAGGGAGGGCTGTCAGGGTGTGGATCAGATGATATGGGAGAGACTGGGGCTGTGTATTGAGGTATGGTGGGTGAAGGTGGAGTGTTGTCCTGGGGTTCAACACTTTCTTCCCAGGTACGGATAATAGTGGGAGGTGGAATGGAAAAAGGAGATAAAAGAGGGAAAGGGAGAGATAGAATGGGTGAAGAAGGTAGTGGAGAGGCAAAAGTGGTGGATGGAGGGATTACTGCAGAAGCAGAGGTGACAGAAGCTCGCGCCACCTTCTTTGGGGCAGGGGTTTTAGCCTTCTTTTTGGGGGCAGGGGTGGCCTTTGCCACAGCAGCTCCCTCCCCGAAGACATTCAGCTTCACTTCTTCTTCTTCCGGGATCCATTAGACTTCACGATCCCCATTGTCTTTTGGCAAAAGTGGTGGGAGTGAGGTCAGCAGATAACTCCCCCACTGGTATCTCGTATCCTCCCCTCAGAAGTAATCTGGTGATGAGTCTTCCATAGGGGGAGAGTTTGGACCTTCTTTTGCAGCCCAAGCTTCACCATCATGTCTTTCATGGCTTCAAAAATCAACCATACAGCATTAAATCCGTGGCCCAGAGAGAAAGAGTAGAGAGCATCAGCAATTGGTGTCCTCCTTTCTTGCTAATCGTCGGAGCAATAGATATTCTTTCTTAGCACTTGATCGATGAACAGCAGCTTGGGATCTAAATCCCTTCTTCTGATAGAGTCCCCTATGGCCTTCAAGCCTCTGGTAATGGCTTGGGCAATGGTATCGAGAGAGGCACTCACAGGGGCACCATATCCGCAGTTGGGATAAAAAATGGTCGGGATGCCCAAGACATCAGCAATTAAATCTGGGCTAAGCAACATCTCAAAATTATCAACTAACACGAGGAGGCCTGGCTGCCCCTGTGTGTCTGGTCTGACCCTAAGGTGTTGGTAAAAGAGTTGCACTAATCTAGGATAGGCTAGTGCAGGAATCATTTACATCAAGGGGAACAAACCAGCCTTGCGCAAGAACTCGATGGCAGGTGCTGACAACGGCTCTGATTCAAAGAAAGAGATATCGAAAATGGCTTTAGGCTCTAAGGGAATAGAAATGAGGAGCTCATAGGGTGTAGAATAATCAGGTGTTTGTGCCGCCATCGTAGGAACCACCTCCTTCCCTTTGTGCTGAGCCGTAGAGGACTTGGCTTTCTTAGGGGTAGGCTCCATAGTGGCCTTGTCCCTGGCTCTCTTCACAGGTGCGCTTTTAGGAGCCATCACAACTCTCCTTGGTGAGTGTGCAGTTGAAATTTTGAAAGGAAATATCAGGAGCTGAGTCTAACCCTAAAAGTTAGGGTTCTATTCAATTGGACGCACGGTGGATCTCAAGAGCTCTTAGCAGGGGGCAACTATTGATGGAAGCTTGAAGAACAAAAATCCATAATTTCAAAGTGAACAATGAATTATAGACAGGATGCTGGAGGAGAGAGGTCGAGAGGAGTGGGAGCTAGGGTTTCGCTGGTAGGAGAGGAAAGAGAAAGCAGTAAGGAAAAGCAGCGCAGGGTGGGATTTAAATATCGCGAGGCTTGGCGCGCTTTGAAAATGTCCGCTCGCTGGCTGGGAATGAATGGGTCGCGAGATTAGATGTTCCTTTAAACTGCGCGAGGCAACCCACCCAGTTATATCTGAAACTCGTGACAGCAAAACAGAGTAGTTCTTTATGAACTGCGCGAGAGGGGACCAAACCCATTATTCAGAACCCCACGATGGCTTAACCGAGTTAGAATTCACCCACCCATTGGTCAGCTGTTTGACCCTGACTTTATGGGTGGATTCTCTCTCAAACTCTCTTCCAGGGATACCCCCAAGCATTATAAAGCATTTACAAATTTTCATATTTTCCAGGCATTAAATTCATACATCATGAAAAGCATTCAAATACTACATCATCATTCAATCACTTGAAATTATCAAACAAGGGGAGCTGGTATAAAAGTAGGCATTAAAGCACTAAACTCAGATTCCAACAATCAACTCTCCAGTCTCAGTCTTAATCACTGTTATGCCAAATTTCTTGGGCACCACTTGGATAGGTGCCACCCAATGAGAATCAGAGATGGGGTAAATCACCCCTGCATCTAGCAATTTAATGATTTCCTTAAGGACCACTTCCTGCATGTGAGAATTTAGCTTCCTCTGCATTTCCCTGGAGGGTAGTGCTCCCTCCTCAAGATGAATTCTATGCATGCAAATTGATGCATCAATTCCTCCGAGATCGGTAATGGTCCAGCCAATTGCCTTCTTGTGCTTCCTCAAAACTGTGAGTAATTCCTCTTCCTGCTCATTGGTAAGGGAGGAAGAGATAATCACAGGAAGCTTATCACCTTTCTCAAGGAAAGCATATTTTAATGTTTCTGGAAGCTTCTTGAGTTCCAGATCAGGGGCCTGTTGGGTGGATGGCAAAATTGGTGCATTGGAGGTTGGAGGAAGAGGTAGCAATGTAGGTTTCCAACTGGAGTGCTGCACTGAGCCCACAGGAAACTTCGATATGGTCATGTCTTTTGAACTCCCATCTAGGCTCTCTTCCTCCACCATGTCCCAAATTTTAACTAAATTCTTGACAATGTTGCCCCACTCCAGCAGAGTGGGCAATTCTTCTTCCATAATTTCCTCTAGTACATCCACTGCAAAGCTCTCCTCATTGTCCATCTGAGGGTACTTTGCACTGTTGTACACATTCAGCTCAACTTTCATATGTCCAAAAGTTACCTCCATTACTCTAGACCTGCATTGGATGCAGGCATTGGCAGTGGCCAAGAAAGGCGTGCCCAGTATAACGGGTATGGGGTTTGGGCTAGTGCTGCAGCCCATATCCAAAACTAAGAAGTCAGCAGGGTAGAAAAACTTATCCACACCTACTAAGACATCCTCAACCATTCTCAAAGGTCTCCTCTCAGACCTGTCAGCCATCATCAGCATGATGGGGGTAGCCTTCAGCTCCCCCAAACCTAGTTGCAGATATACACTGTATGGCAACAGGTTAACACTGGGTCCAAGGTCTAAAAGGGCTTTTCCAATTGTATGGTCTCCAATTACGCAGGGAATAGTGGGTATCCCTAGATCTTGCAACTTCTCAGGCATTGATATGTTAAATACAGAATTCAATGTATCAGTTGCAAAGACCTTCTTGGACACATGGCCTCTAGCCTTTCTCTTTTGGGTGCAGAGGTCTTTCAGGAACTTTGCATAGGTTGGGACTTGTTTAATTGCCTCAAGCAAGGGTAAATTGATTTTTACCTGCCTGAAGGTCTCCATCATTTCCTCCATCTGGGCATTCCCTTTATCAAAAGGGATAGGACCATCCAAAGCCTGAGGAAATGGCAGCTGAGGTTTTGCTGGTTCCTCAGCTGCTAGCCCATGACTAAACTTCTGTTTCTTTCTTTTTTCATGTTTTGCTCCTACTATAGCCTTATTATTTTTCTCCTGCTGCAAGGTGGCAGGCACTTCTTGGCTTTGTGGTCCCACAACTTCTCTATCATGATCATTTGCATCATCTGTGGAAATTGCCTCAGCTGGTCTGTTACCCACCTAGTTGTATACCAGCCTGCCAGACCTTAGGGAAGTGACAGCATTGGTGTCCTCAAACTTTGAGGAAGCTTCCTCAATTAAAAACTGACCCTTGGGGTTAACAATTGGCTAGCAGGGCAATCTGCCTTCATCTCTCCTAGCCAAGGTTTTTGACATTTGGCTCAGTTGCTCTTCCATTTTCTGGAGGCTCTGACCATGAGAGTCCATAGTCTGAGCCAAGGAACCCAAGTTTTGCAATGAAGTCAAGACTTGGTCCTTAAAAGAAACATTTCTAGGCTGAGAAGGGGGTAAGACCAACTGATTTTGCTGCTGATGGGGCTGCTGATGGTGCTGGAAGGTAGACCTAGGGGCATTCCCTTGATTGAACTGCTGCTGTGGCCTTTGTGGTAAGGCCAACATCTGCTGGGGATGCATGTAGTTGTCTTGCTTCCACCTCAGATTTGGGTGGTCTCTCCATTGGTAACCAGCATTTTGGTGCTGGTATCCATATGGCTGCCTATTGTAGCCCCCAGATTGTTGTTGGTCATAAGATTGAGCAGCAGCAGCATGTTCCAACTTCAATTCAGGAAATTGTCCTGCAGATGGACATTCCTCTACTGTGTGCTGTGGGGACTGGCATATCAGACATGCCTCCGCCACATGAGCAGCCCTTCTGGGTTGCATCACAGTCAATAATTTATCAAACTTCATAGAGAGGTTTGCCATCTGCAGCTGCAAGTCATTGTTCCCAGACACCTCATAAATTTTTCCTTTTTATCCAGCAGCATGCCCCGCCTTTGACTCAGATTCCTGACTAGTTCTTGCCAGGGATGGCTTTTGAAAAGCATTCTCACTAATCACCTCAAACAATTCCCATGCCTCCTCAGCAGTCTTGTGCATGTAGGATCCACAACAAGAGGCATCGACCATATCTCAATTTTTCTCATCAATCCCATTGTAGAAGCTTTGTACAAGCTGCTACTCAAGGATCTTGTGGTGGGGGCATTGTTTGCGCATCTCTTTAAACCTATCCCATGACTGGTTAAAATCCTCAGTTGGGGATTGAGCAAATGCAAGAATCTCTTTCCTCAACTGGCTAGTTTTGGTCTCAGGGAAGAACTTGGTTAGGAATCTGGTCTGCAGGTCTTTTCATGAAGCAATGCTATTGTTGGGAAGAGTGGTCAGCCAGGTACTGGCCCTATCCTTCAGAGAGAAGGGAAAGAGTCTGAGCCTAGTAGCCTCAGGTCCCAAACCAGTGATATTAAAAGTGGTGTACAAGGCCAAGAACTGGTCAATATGCTTGTAAGGGTCTTCTTTGCTAAGCCCACGGAAAGCTGGCAGCATCTGGATGATTGAAGTTTTTATCTCATAGTTCCCCTGAACATCAGGGAGTTGAATGCTAAAAGGGGAGTTATAGTCATCCGGAGCATTCAACTCCTTGAGGGTTCTGGGTTGTTCTTCACCCATAATTGCTGTCACAGATTCACTTGGGGGCTCCCCTGTGGTGTGCCTGTCTCTTCTAAGTCTCCTTCCCCTTTCTAACTCAGGGTTAAGAGGCTCTAAAGCAGGGCTGAGGTATCTCCTCCCTAGCATACAAGCACACCAACAGCAAGGAAAGCTTCTTGCAGGCACATTGCAAAAGAATAATTGTACACTAACAAATTTATCTAACTAGTTTACAGCTATTCAAAGAATGCATTTAAACTATCCTAGATACTGCTAGAAAAAAAAATTGTTTAAGAAAGATAGACAGAGCTTTAAAAGTCAGAGAGTTTGCAAACAGAGGTAGCTAAGCTCCAATTGCGGTCCAACTATCCTTCACTGCTGCTGTCTAGATTTACAAGAAAGGTTCAAAATTATGTCAGCAGTATCAATTATTCACATGTGCAAAAAATACTAAGAATACAAAAACTAAGGGTCTACTAATAGATCATCTCTCCCCGGCAACGGTGCCAAAAACTTGTTGATTACTTCTGGTGTGCTTTCATTATTGGTTGGTGGTGAAAGTTATTTAAAAATCAAAAGACAGAGTAAAACAGGGGGTGAATCCAGCACAACTCAGAAGTTCTAGACCTGCAAGATACAGGGTCCTTTGTAGCAAGTTTTGATAAGTAAGAGTTTGTCCCACAGGGAAAGGTGATCTAGAGCTCCAAGGGAGCCATCTCTAGTAGTGCCTCCAATTCTATCTACAGATCTGGCAGTCCTAGAAGGAGGGGAGTTTAAGGTCACTTATTCTAAGTATTCTAATATCTAAACTACAGAAAGTGTTGAGAGGATGAATGGAGTGTGGAAAATGAGTATAAAAAGGGTGAGAAGTAAGTTATTGAGCCAAGGTCAGAGAAGTTTTGTAACTCAGATTTAGATCTGATGTTATAGAAATCCTGTCCAGAGGCTACATTGTCACCTCTGAGGAGAAGGATCCAACCCATCACTCTGCCATGATTCCACCCTTAAGGCTATAACCTGTCCACTTGAATTGTCACAGATTATCCCATAGGGGAGCCACTATCCAGGGATGGGTCAAAACATAACAAGTAAATCATTGCAGGCACTATTTCATCCAGGCTACCAGCTCAAGAATCCATAGGGAACCTCAACCTCCAAAGTTCTATATGTGGGGCTAAGGCTGTAGGACCATGATAGCCCAGACACATAGAACCAGCAAGAGATTGAGAACAACCTTCGATCTAGCCGTGTGACCTTGATGTCCACAAATTGAACAGACAGTAGGAGTGATGGGATTTTGAGTTTGTTTGATTGTTGCCAACAACATATTCATTTGTTTTGACAACATATCAACTTTCGTTGATAAATCGGAGGTATTTTTGTTGACATCAAAATGCTCTCCTTTCGTCAGTACATGAGATTTTACTAACATATCAAGGTTAAGACGGCCCAATGTTTCGCTTTGCATTGAAGTTTGACTTAATCTCTCGAAAAGAGTCCAAATTTCTCCCTCCTCCTTTATGGCATAGGATCTCCACATGATGCATTGACCAGGCATCTTTCTTCCGGTATCAGTCTATTGTAAAAACTCTGGACTTATTGTCATCTTAGAATTCGATGATTAGGGCAGCTTCTAAGCAATTTTTTAAAACGCTCCCAGCATTCATGAAATGTTTCAGCAGGTTGCTAAGCGAAAATCAGAATCTTCTGAAGTAGGTCATTAGTTTTACTCATGGGAAAGTACTTCAAAAATTCACGTTGTAACTTAGTCCAACTCCTGATAGAGCTTGGTTCTAATGAAAGAAACCAAGCCTTCGCCGTATCTCTCAAAGAGAAAGGAAAAAGTCTCAATTGTCCTATCTCGTCAGACACATTGTGTATTCTGAACATTTTGCAAACCCCGATGAAATCGGTCAGATGAGCGTACGGATTCTCATTACTCAATCTGTTGAAAATTGGCAACATTTGAATCATTGCCAATTTGAACACAAAATGATTCCCAGGAATTGGAGCATGAGTGATACTATCTTGGTCCTTGTATGGAATTGGAGCAGGAATTGTATTGCTCCAACATCCTTGGACCATCAGGTGGTACATCAAAATGAATTTCTTCCTCTCCTCCATTGTTGTTATTATTATTATTCTCATTTCGTCCTCCTTGCCTCTGATCAGTCATGGTCTCAATGTGATCACGTTGAAGCCTACGGTTTCTACGATTTGTTTTGCAAGATCTTTCGATCTCTTGATTCAAAGGTTGTAGATCTGGGTGATGAGATCGAGTAAAGCTTATGCACCAATGAACCAAGACTAGGGTCAAAGAACGCAAAGACAACTATAGTTCAGACTCAATTGATTGATACTGTGCAACCATGGGATTTTTGGCGATCCCATCGCGGCGATGCGATCGCTTGCAAAAATATAGAGTCGCCACCCAGAGCTTTCGGTGTCCTGGGAAACCTAGTTCATTTTTATGAGCACTAAAGTGCTAAAAATATGACTTTGAATCCGGTCCACACCAAAGGCTCTTAGGTAGGGGCTTCGGTTATCGATCGGGAAGGTGTTAGGCACCCGATCAACCCGCTTAATGTGGTCTCTACTTATAGCCAAAACTAAATAAAGTAAAAGAAAAGAAAATGGCTCCCTCTTGCTCAAATGGGCCTTAAATCCTATTTGTGCCTCCATTCCTACCGAAAATTCGACGGCGTAACGGCACAAATGGGAAGATAGGAAATACTAAAGAAAGATAGGAGAAGAAAGGGGAGAGCCGGAGCTCTCGGGCCCTTGTAGCACCGTAGAGGAGCCTTACGCGACTTGCTTCGATGAGCTTTTGAAGGCTTGTATGGTATGGAATGGGGTTCTAACTCCTAAGGCTTGAAGCTAAGAGGTAGAAAAAGAAGGCTAGGGGATCACACACACCTAACCTAGAGGCTTTTCATGAAGTGCTAAGGTTTAAGGGAGCTTTTTGAAATCTATAATTTGTATGGGAAGTGTGCACCAAAGGGAGAAAGATTTTCTCACTTTAAGCTCTTTCTCTCTTAGGCCAAAATTGTCAACCCTTAAACCAAGGGGTGGGGAGCTCTATTTATAGAAAATTGGTGGATTAGGAAACCACTTAAGAGCTAAATGGGTTTAGCAATTAGGTAATCTCACATCTAAGTATTCCTAGGGTTTTTGGGGCCTTGAGATGTGTGAGAAGGTCCTCCAATGGTTGATGATGAGGTGAGGCCTTAAGCCACTTGAAGGATTGCAAATAGACATTAAAAGGGTGCAACAGAACTATCAAAATACACCCCAAGGATCAAGGTGGTCAACAAGTGAAACCCCAATCATGATTTTCGGGGCAAAATCTAGAGATTACTGTTCATATGCCTCGCGCAACTAATAGTTGCGCCAAGCAAATGTACAGTAAAATAGTTTTAAACAGTGCCTGAAAGTTGGTTCGCGATGGTGGGCCCCACCTTTAACCTTGGCGCAACTAATAGTTGTGCCAGGCTTAAAATCTGGGAGAATTGGCCTAGCGCAACTAATAGTTGCGCCAGGCAAAATTATAACTGGCGCAACTATTAGTTACGCCAAATCCCTAGGGGGGCCCACATGAATTTACACTTTTGCCCTCCGAGTTCGGTCTGCCATACTTTTGATGTATACCTCCGATTGGGTTCTTGGACCGTTGGAAAGCAGAAGACTTCTACTTTTTAATGGTATGAGATTTGATTATAGTAGATGGATGTAGCTGATTCCGATGCATCCCTCCCCATCCATGGCTTGATAAGGTTAGGTTTAGGCGCAGGACGGGTTCTAAGGGTCGGGATTGATTTCTAAAGGTTCGGGGTAGGTTCCTAAGGGATCTAGGTTTTTGGACTAGTTCTTAAGGGTTCTAGGGTGGTTCCAAAAGGTTTCATATATGCTATCAAAAGCTCAGAAGTGCACCTCTCTCGAAAGGTGTTTCGATCGGGCCTTAGGCCAAATTTGGGTGTTTACAGATGCCCCTCTTTGGTATTCGATCACTAATTGTAATAGATAGCCCGGGTGTCAACCCACACTATGTGAAAGGCCACAAGTTCGGTCAGGCGGGGCGCTAAAACAAGACATAAGGTAAACCTGATATGAGTATGGGGCCATAGTGGTCAAACCAAGTGGGTTGGGAAACCTCAGTCCTCAGTAGTGTACAAGCTTACACTTGCCTACATATACAATTACTGCTTTGCATAACGGTATAGGCAATAGAAAAAAATATAATCTTAATCTGCATTGTCTTCTATGGGATTCTATCCTTTTTTGCATTAATTAGCTATACACATCAACCCTTTTTTACATTATTTAGATAACTTGTCCCTGTCTTATCTGCCTATATAAAGAAATGCCCATCTGGGCTTTACAAGAGAACCTAACCTACATAGCTTATACACTGGTTCAATATATAAGGCGTATATAGAAGGGAAGCATGGTTGTCGTTTATGGGATATACTCAACCACTAAGTGCAAGCCTCATATGGAATAGGACCCTAATATGCTCATAAGCTACTTTGCAACTCGTTTGCCTACACGAATCAATGAGTCAGCATGCATTTTCATTCACGTAAAGTGCAGCGAATCTGGGATAAAAGCAGATACAACTCCCTTCATCTTCCTCATTTCAATTCATAGCAAACAAATCCTGCAACTATAACAAACACAGCCATTAAAGCAAATCTCAAACCCACTTCCCTTGCACCCTTGTCCTTGCACCCCTCCCACACCAGTAGATTCAAAACCTTGGATCAAAAGGTGACTTGTAATTTAATCCTGAGGAGTGCGAAGGCAGTCGCTGGGTCGCGAAGAGTTCATTGCGGCCTTCATTCTCACGAGCTCGATGAACTCGACACCGACACACGTTCGGCATTATCGTAACCACGAGTCCACCAAAAGGTACAACGAACAATGAACAACACATTAGTTCCTTGGAATTTACTTGATGATAAAGTATCAGTCTGTGGAGTCGATTCCCTGAGACCGAATCGACAGCACAATGAAGCACAGGTTGCAATGGGTTTCAAAACTCATATTTCTTATAGAAATGCACCGAAATTTCAGCACTTAAAATAATAAGAAAACTCAATTTTTGTGCAAAATATACAAGAAATAGATTAGATGATTATACATATAAAAGACCCAGCCAATTGCCTGAGTAAAAGAAGTCAAAGTGGAGCAGAAAACACCCCGACAAGCCAAGCCTGATAGGCTTGCCGCGGCAAGGTACTCAGGCTTGCTGCGGCAACATTATGCTCAGACTATTGTGTGGTATTTTCATCATAACGTTTGACCCCGAATTCCGATTGGCACGATTCTTGAAGTATTGGAAAGGGGACAATGAGCCCTACAACTTTCATGAAGAAAGAAATCCTGAATTTAACATTTAAAGGGTCATAAATTGGTGACAAGTCACAGCAACATGCTCAGCTGCAAAGCATGCAGCGGCAACCTATGTTGCTTGCCGCGGCAACCCTGCATCTGACATACTTTGTGACACCTCTATCAGGGCTGTGCTAGGATGACTTTCTTAGTTTGACCATGAGACTTGGGACCATAAATGGTTCATATTTTGGGTCTATGTTGATCCAATAAACTATTAAAATTACTAAAACTATGACCATAAATCTTAGGTATTTGGTGCACATGACGAGTTTGCTTGAAGACATGCGTGCACGAGTAACCAGTTATACGTAAGCCTGGTATGAGGTTGGGAGATTACCTTGCTGACTTATATTTTAGTATTTCATTGCACTTCTGAGTAGCATGATAATTATGTTTTATAGTCAGTGTAAATTGATTATGCTCATGATGCCCACATATGTTTATCAGTATTTCTGTTTGATACATGATCAAGGATTATATGCATCTGAGAATAACTAATAGATAAAGGATATTCATGATTAGATGTTCATGATTGCACAATGATGCTAAAGTGAAAGTGATGTATATGGATAATATTAGTACACTAGATACCTACATAGGTGCATGTCGGATTGAACGATGATGATTGATATATATATTTGGCCTGGTATAAGACAAAGATTTTCAGTTAATTTGGTATAGTAGTTATTATCCACAAGTTTCATGAGTGCATGATAATTTACAAACCTGATCTATCTTATTCTCCGTTATGTCTTATTTTCTTCTGATTAACAGGATAATATAAAAGATGTAGAGATATCTCATAAGTCGTGCTAACTAGTATGATGAATGGTTCCATATATGTTAGTGTAGTTTATGTAGAGATAAAGAAATCTAATAAGTAGTACAAATCCGATATTTAGATCTGATATACAAGAGCATGTCAAAAGATTGTGCTAAGTACAACTCAGTGATGAACAAGTTTTGATCAAGTTAGCTAACAGAAATAGTTTTACCTCACTAAGCTATGTCAGCTAGATGAAACACCCATTTAGTTAGTTTTGATGGATGATCCTATATGCTTATTAAAGTTTCAGTTCAATGAATGGTTAGGCATGAAAAAGCTAAATTCAGTTGGATGTATAGTAGTGAATGATGACAAGAAGATCAGTTTAGACATATGCTTTTGTATAATTATTCATAATGCTCAATGTATAGTATACTGATGATATGATACTTAGAATTTTTATTTAACTATTCTCATGTCAGTATTGATAATGATGATAGAGTAAGTTGAAATGATTGTTTTTGCATGACTCCACTCATGATGGTTTTAATGAATAAATATGCTAGTTCCGCATGATGGTAATAAGATCAGTATTACATATGGTCATGCTATAAAATTTAGTTTGATATACGATTACGCAATGACAAAATAGTTCAGTTCTATATATGGGTTATGTAAGGATGTTACTAGATCAATTTTAATGAATGTTGATGAATAATGATGTACGTTCAAATGTGACGTATGATTAATGTATGCACATGCTAGTTTTCAAAGTATGACTATGAATGATGGTGTTAGATCAACTTAGAGAGCTATAGACTTGATGTATGCTTTGGATAATTATGATGCTAGTTCAGCTTGGATACATGAATATCAATGATTATGATAATTGCAGTTATATATAATCATGTGAGTTCAGTTATTCAAATCAATTTTGCTATATGATATTTGTTCACAATGTGCTTGCATACATGTTACCATGCATTGTTCATATCCTATTATCCTTGATGTCATGTGCACGTCTTTATTTCATCTTGAATCAAGTGATCCCCCTAACTCGGGAGCTTGATATCTCGTCCAAGTGATCCCACTAACTCGAGAGCTTAATATCTCATCCAAGTGATCTTGCTAACTCGGGAGCTTGATTTTCTCGGTCCAAGTGATCCCGCTAACTCGGGAGCTTGACAAGTGATCCCGCTAACTCGGGAGCTTGATTTTCTTGTTTCTTGAATATGTCTTATTTGAATATAATTTTTGTAATTGTCCAGCATGATTCCTTGTCAGTATGATTCTTCATATTTATTCAGCATGATACAATATTTGTATGATTTATTGCTTGTTATACTATAGGTTGCTAAAATAAATGCAAAATGTTGCTATAATAGATACAAGATAAGATATAATGTGTTTAGTTTTGTAATTTATGCATTTAGAAGTGAATTGAAAATCTAACATATAACTTAGCACTTTAAATTTCCCTGCTGAGCTTTGATGATAGCTCATCCTACAACTTCATCTCTTAGCTGCAGATATTGCTCGTGACCCTGAGCACGAAGCTGATCCTACCTACCAGTCTGAGGAGGAGGACAAGGAGGAAGGTTCTGCTGAGGACTTTTTTCCTTGAGAGGTTTGAGAGAGAGAGAGAGATTTGTTTTTAAATATTAAACATGTATAAACAGCAGTGTGATTTAAAATAGTTTACTACTTTATGTATAGGTTTCTGTTTATATTCTTGTTTAGTTTGTTGCTTTAGATAAATGAATGATTAACAGTTGTTGCCATATTTCTATGTATCAGAGTTAATTCAATTCGCTTCCGCATATGTAACACTTTGCGCACGATGCCCTTATATGACAGGATCATGTTAGGTGATCCGACGGCGCGACCTTTCCCATTTACAAGAGGGGGAAAAGTCGGGCTGTTACAGGTGGTATCAAATCTCGGCATTAAGTCTTTGGTGACTTAACTCTAGCATGGGTATATGGCACGACTTTTGATGTTTGTTTAGTGTTAGAGCCTAGGTTTTAGGTTGGACTCAAGGCTATGGCCAGTAGGATCTGTTAGAGCATATGTTGTGGATCTTTACGGCCTCGTTTGATTGAAGTACTCAGGCAATTGGGATCAAAGTATGTCGTTAGGATCCAAGTTAGGATGCAAATGTTGTCAAGTCATGGGCTCATGATGAGCACGATCACTGTTAGTTGGAATATTTGTTTCATTTTGACATATCACTATGGCACCTCGCAAAAGAGCTAGGACCATGCATGCTGGGTGGGATGATCATGAACAAACTCGACAACTACTGGAGACAATGGTCAGAACCATGGCCTAGCAGACTGGGTTACTTACGACACTAGTGCAGCCCACTACATGCACTTCTTCGCCCGCACTCATCGGGTCATGCTCACGGTGCAGAATACAGCACAAGACGGGGATATGTCGGTGGGCCACAGGTGAGTGTTTCAAATGTGGCAGACTAGGACATCTGATAAAAGATTGCCCTACGGTAAAAACGAAAAAGACGACACCCAAATTTCAGCAACCTGCTCAAGGTGTTTATCCGAAACCGACTATATCTACACCTTTAGAGTCATTTCGTCACTCGAACCCTACTAGAATAGGAGCGTTCAGAGTTTCACGAACTTCACGCACCTCTTCATCCATTCCGTTAGCATTCTGTGGAAAATGTGGGAAGACACATAATATGGACGAATGTCGTAGAGCGTCTGGGGCGTGCTTTCATTGTGGTATGATGGGACATCAGATTAAAGATTGCCCGGAGATGGTAGGAACGATATCAAATACGGCACAAGATGCCCAAACCACAACGATATTACCTAAGGCATGTGAACTATTTAGTTATAAATTATTTAAATTATTTATGAGAAAGGTGCATCTAGGTAAATACTTTATATATGTGTCCATCTAGTATATTGTTTTCTTTCCATCAGTTTTAGAAATGATAAATTTATATTTTGTTAAGTAGACACAATTTAGCTAACACTAGTATATATATATATATATATATATATATATATATACATTAGATAATGTATACCTTGAAATTATATCCAGAGGATGCTTACTTATTGTATGAGGCACATGTATTGGTAGATCCTGGATCGACACATTCCTTTGTTACACCCAATTTGCTGAAAAGTTGGGAAAGTTGGGAGCCACCCCAGAACCTCTCAATTTTATTGTGACGTGTCAGTCCCAACTAGACCATCTGTCACTACTAATATGGTATGTCGATCAATCATCGTCATAATCCAAGATCACGATGACTATGAAGCAGTAGTCGAGTGATCTTACTCAATTTACTCGATATGCAAGGATTCGACGTAATCCTTGGCATGGCTTGGCTATCCAATCATCCAGTGAGCATTGATTGTAGAAGTCGATTGCCAATAGCCTGTGAATTCCCTAATATCTTTCCTACTGAGTTGTCAGGATTTTTGCCTGGCAGGGAAGTAGAATTCGCTAGTGATTTAGCTCTGAGCACAAAGGAGGTATCAAAGGCGCCTTATCGAATGGCACCGACAGAGTTGAAAGAACTCAAGGAGTAGTTGCAAGAGCTTATTGACAAAGGGTTTATCAAACCGAGTGTGTCTCTGTGGGGCGCACCGACATTGTTCGTGAAGAAGAAAGATGGGTCAATGTGTATTTACATTGACTACCATCAATTAAATAAGCTGACGATCAAGAATCGTTATCCGCTCCCCAGAATCGATGATCTCTTTGATCGAGTATAAGGAGCATCCTGGTTTTTGAAGCTTGATTTACGATCGGGATATCACTAGATGAAGGTGAAAGCTGAAGATATTTCGAAGACAACTTTTCGGACACGTTATGGTCATTACGAGTTTCTCGCCATGCCCTTTGGGTTGACCAACGCGCCAACATCATTTATGGACTTAATGAACCAAGTCGTCAAGTCTTACTTAGATCAGTGTATCGTAGTTTTTATTGACGATATTCTCATCTACTCCAAGACGAAAGTAGAGCATGATGATCATCTACGTCTTGCATTGCAGTTGTATGCGAAGTTTAGTCAATGTGACTTCTGGTTGAATCAAGTCAGTTTTCTAAGACATATCATATCAGAAGCTAGTATTACCGTCGATCCTGCAAAGATCGAAGCTGTAGTGCAATGGAAGCAGCCACAGACGGTAACTGAGATCCGAACCTTTTTATGTCTTTAGGATATTATCGACGATTTGTTGAAAGGAGGGTTTTAGAAGCTTGCTGGCCCACTCACGCAGCTCACTCGAAAGAATGTCAAATTCGAGTGGAATGAGGCATGTGAGCAGAGTTTCCAGGAGTTAAAAAGAAGACTCACTTCTGCACCAATCCTAGCATTACCATCAGGCAGTGGTGGGTTTGTTTGTGTCTTAAATCAGAGAGAACGTGTGATCTCATATGATTCACGAGAAGAACTACCCACTCATGACCTGAAGTTAGCAACGGTCATTTTTGCGTCGAAAATCTAGAGGCAGTACCTATATGGTGAAACCAATGTTTGATCTGTCAGACAGTGAAGGTCGCACCCCAACATTTTGCTGATCTGTTACAACCACTAACCATCCCAAAATGGAAACATTTCTATGGATTTTATCCTTGGCTTATAACGTATGCGGAAGGGTTCCAATGCAATGTAGGTGATCGTAGATCATCTCACCAAATCCGCACATTTTTTACCCTACAGTACAAAGTATACAACATAAAAATTGGCCAACGTCTATCTGAGAGAAATAGTCAGACTACATGGGATATCAGTGAGTATCGTGTCAGATCACAATCCGTTATATACCTCCCATGTCTGGCAGAGTTTCCAAGAAAAAATGGGTTCCAAGTTGGAATTCAGTTCTGCATTTCATCCTCAGACCGACGGTCAGACAGAAAGGGTAAAGGGCCTATATCCTGGATTATCAAGGATCATGGGCTAAGCACTTACCCCTGATCGAATTTGCATATAATAATAGCTTCCAATCGAGCATCGGCATGGCACCAGTTGAGGCACTGTATAGACGCCGATGTAAATCCCCGATTAACTGGGGAGAAGCTGGTGAACATCTTATTTTGGGCCCTAACTTGCTAGAAAGTACCAATACGGTTGTACATGTCATTCGTGAGCAACTGAATAGTGCCCAGAGTTGGCAGAAGAGTTATGCCGATCTTAAACAAGGCAAGTTAAGTCCTCATTATGTTGGACCATTCCCAGTTTTAGGCAAAATTGGTGAGGTAGTATACCGAGTTGTGTTTCCTCCACATTTTTTTCAGCGTACACGATGTATTCCACGTGTCTATGATGAGAGAGTATATCAGAGATCCAACCCATGTGTTGGATTTAGGTATGTGCATTATAAGGTAACACAACCAACAGTTGATTGATTTCCTATTGCCTTTCGCTTTGTCATGTCGTATGCCTTCAATTACGTATATAAATTATATGAACTCTAATAGTATGACAACAATGTCTCACTTTCTCCGTCTTAATTTATTTTCGATGACGAAAATTCCTTAAGTAGGGGAGAATGTAACAGATAGCGCGGGAGTCAACCTACACTATGTGAAAGGCCACGAGTTCGGTCAGGCGTGGGCAAAAAACAAGACATAAGGTAAACCTGATATGAGCATGGAGCCATAGTGGTCGATGCAAGTGGGTTGGGAAACCTCAGTCCTCAGTAGTGTACGAGCTTACACTTGCCTACATATACAATTATTGCTTTGCATAACGGTATAGGCAATAGAAAAAAATATAATCTTAATCTGTATTGTCTTCTATGGGATTCCAACCTTTTTTGCATTAGTTAGCTATACACATCAACCCTTTTTGAATTAGTTAGATAAACTGTCCCTGTCTTATCTGCCTATATAAAGAAATGCCCATTTGGGCTTTACAAGAGAACCTAACCTACATAGCTTATACACTGGTTCAATATATAAGACGTATATAGAAGGGAAGCCTGGTTGTCGTTTATGGGATATACTCAACCACCAAGTGCAAGCCTCATATGGAATAGGACCCTAATATGCTCATAAGCTGCTTTGCAACTCGTTTGCCTACACGAATCAATGAGTCAGCATGCATTTTCATTCACGTAAAGTGCAGCGAATCTGGGATAAAATCAGATACAACTCCCTTCATCTTCCTCATAGCAAACAAATCCTGCAACTATAACAAACACAGCCATTAAAGTAAATCTCAAACCCACTTCCCTTGCACCCTTGTCCTTGCACCCCTCCCACACCAGTGGATTCAAAACCTTGGATCACAAGGTGACTTGTAATTTAATCGCGAGGAGTGCGAAGGCAGTCGCTGGGTCGCGAAGAGTTCATTGCGGCCTTCATTCTCACGAGCTCGATAAACTCGACACCGACACATGTTCGGCATTATCGTAACCACGAGTCCACAAAAAGGTACAACGAACAATAAACAACACATTAGTTCCTTGGAATTTACTTGATGATAAAGTATCAGTCTGTGGAGTCGATTCCCTGAGACCGAATCGGCAGCAAATGAAGCACAGGTTGCAATGGGTTTCGAAACCCATATTTCTTATAGAAATGCACCGAAATTTCAGCACTTAAAATAATAGGAAAACTCAATTTTTATGCAAAATATACAAGAAATATATTAGATGATTATACATATAAAAGACCCAGCCAATTGCCTAAGTAAAAGAAGCCAAAGTGGAGTAGAAAATACCTCGGCAAGCCAAGCCTAATAGGCTTGCCGCGGTAACTTTACAGGCTTGCCGCGGCAAAGTACTTAGGCTTGTTGTGGCAACATTATGCTCAGACCACTGTATTATATTTTTATCATAACGTTTGACCCCGAATTCTGATTGGCACGATTCTTGATGTGTTGGAAAGGGGACAACGAGCCCTACAACTTTCATCGAGAAAAAAATTCCTGAATCTAACATTTAAAGGATCAAAAATTAGTGACAAGTCATGACAACATGCTCAGCTGCAAAGCTTGCCGCAGTAACCTATGTTGCTTGCCACTGCAACCCTGCATCTGACGCACTTTGTGACACCTCTGTCAGGGGTTTGTGCTGGGATGACTTGCTGAGTTTGGCCAAGAGACTTGGGACCATAAATGGTCCATATTTTGGGTCTATATTGACCCAATAAACTATTAAAATTACTAAAATTATAACCACAAATCCTAGGTATTTTGTGCACATAACGAGTTTGCTTGAAGACATGCGTGCACGAATAATCAGTTATACGTAAGCCTAGTATAAGGTAGGGAGATTACCTTGTTGACTTATATTTTAGTATTTCATTGCACTTCTGAGTAGCATGATAATCGTGTTGTATAGTCAATGTAAATTGATCATGCTCATGATGCCTCCATATATTTATTAGTATTTCTATTTGATGTATAATCAAGGATTATATGCATCTGAGAATAACTAATAGATAAAGGATATCCATGATTAGATGTCCATGATTATACAGTGATACCAAAGTAAAAGTGATGTATATGGATAATATTAGTACACTAGATACCTACATAGGTGCATGTCGGATTGAACGATGATGATTGATATATATATATATATATATATATATATATATATATATTCGGCCTGATATAAGATAAAGATTTTTAGTTAATTTGGTATAGTAGTTATTGTCCACAAGTTCTATGAGTGCATGATGATTTACAGACCTGATCTATCTTATTCTATGTCATGTCTTATTTTCTTCTGATTAGCAGGATAATATAAAAGATGTAGAGATATCATATAACTCGTGCTAACTAGTATGATGAATGGTTCCATATATGTTAGTGTAGTTTATGTAAAGATAAAGAAATATGATAACTAGTACAAATCTGATATCTAGATCTGATATATGAGAGCATGTCAAAAGATTATGCTAAGTACAGCTCAGTGATGAACCGGTTTTGATAAAGTTAGTTAACAGAAATACTTTTACCTCCCTAAGCTATGTTAGCTAGATGAAACGCCCATTTAGTTAGTTTTGATGGATGATCCCATATGCTTATTAAAGTTTCAGTTCAATGAATGGCTAGGCATGAAAAAGCTAACTTCAGTTGGATATATAATAGTGCATGATGACGAGAAGATCAGTTTAGACGTATGCTTTTATATAATTATTTATGATGCTCCATGTATAGTATAGTGATGATATAATACTTAGGATTTTTATTTAACTATGCTCATGTCAGTATTGATAATAATGAAAGAGTAAGTTGAAATGATTGTTTTTGCATAACTCGACTCATGATGGTTTTAATGAATAAATATACTAGTTCCGTATGATGGTAATAAGATCAGTATTGCATATGGTCATGCTATGAAATTCAGTTCGATATACGATTATGCAACGACAAAATAGTTCAGTTCTACATATGGGTTATGTAAGGATGTTACTAGATCAGTTTTAATGAATGTTGATGAATAATGATGTACGTTCAAATGTGACGTATGATTAATGTATGCACATGTTATTTTTCAAAGTATGACTATGACTGATGGTGTTAGATCAGCTTAGAGAGCTACAGACTTGATGTATGTTTTGCATAATTATGATGCTAGTTCAGCTTGGATACATGAATATTAATGATTATGATAATTGCAGTTATATATGATCATGTGAGTTCAGTTATTAAAATCAGTTTTACTATATGATATCTGTTCACGATGTGCCCGCATATATGTTACCATGCATTGTTCATGTCCTGTTATCCTTGATGTCATGTACACATCTTTATTTCATCTTGAATCATATGATCCCGCTAACTCGGGAGCTTGATATCTCGTCCAAGTGATCCCGCTAACTCGGGAGCTTAATTTTCTCAGTACAAGTGATCCCGCTAACTCGGGAGCTTGACAAGTGATCCCGCTAACTCAGGAGCTTGATTTTCTTGTTTCTTGAATATGTCTTATTTCAGTATGATTTTTGTAATTGTCCAACATGATTTCTTGTCAGTATGATTCCTCGTATTTGTTCAACATGAATCTGTCAGTATGACACAATATTTGCATGATTTATTGCTTGTTATATTATATGCTGCTACAATAAATGTTAAATGTTGCTAAAATAGATACAAGATAAGATATAATGTGTTTAGTTTTATAATTTGTGCATTTAGAAGTGAATTAGAAATCTAACATATAACTTAGCACTTTAAATTTCCCTGCTGAGCTTTGATGATAGCTCATCCTACGACTTTATGTCTTAGCTGCAGATATTGCTCGTGACCCTAAGCACGAAGCTAATCATACCTACTAGTCTGAGGAGGAGGACAAGGAGGAAGGTTTTGCTGAGGACTTCTTTCCTTGAGAGGCTTGAGAGAGAGAGAGAGAGAGATTTGTTTTTAAACATTAAACATATATAACCAGTAGTGTGATTTAAGATAATTTACTACTTCATGTATAGGTTTTTGTTTATATTCCTGTTCAGTTTGCTGCTTTAGATAAATGAATGAATATCAGTTATTGCCATATTTCTACGTATCAGAGTTAATTCAATTCGCTTCCGCATATATAACACTTTGTACATGATGCCCTTGTATGACAGGATTATGTTAGGTTATCCGACGGCACGACCTTTTCCATTTACGAGAGGGGGAAAAGTCAGGCTGTTATACTAATGATCGAATGCTAAAGAAAAGAGTCATGCGAAGAGACCCAGGGCGTTAGTAACGAGTCCGCTGCATTCAGAATGAACTTCAAATATCAGATAAGAAACATGGTGAGAAAATGAAAGCCCTGGATGCCAGGCTAAACATTCGTTTCTTGAGGTAATCGATTCCTAAGCGCTTAGCGACATTATTAGGCATAACCGAGGTGGAATGAGTTGCGAACTCCCTATAGTCGGGAAATACAGTCGCTTCTCGAGATGATTTTGAAGGTATTTGATGTTTAAAATTCATTCTGACTGCAACAGCTTCATGAGTAAGAGGGGTGATCGACTCGCATTCAAAGATAAGCGCAAAGTAAACATACGCAAGGGTCCACAGTTTGCGTCTAATCCTACGAGGCATTGGATGGCCCCATCAGACTATTCGCGGGTGCCCCTGCTAAAAGCAGGGTTTGAGGTCTTTGGGTGAACCCATCGATCCCAAAGTTTATTTAGCATGATTGCCCGAGCGAAGTGAATGGATGTCACAATGCTTTTTGGGGAGGACGTGTCATTTTCGAAAGCATGCCTTAGATCAACATAACCTAGAGTATCCAGCTTCGACTACCTTGAACAGATCTAACCAATCATTGGGGTGTCTCCCTAAAGGGACATCCAATCCTGGTCTCTGCTGACAATGATCATAATCGTCAATTAACTATGCATAATCATGCACCCATCAGGGGCAATAAGTAATAACAAAGGCGATGGAACCCCCCACCCGGACCTACTCGAGTATAATTTACGGGGAGAAATGACCATCATACGGATATCCAAACGCATGGCGTACACTTGACAGGGATACCGCTGCCCATACAGGTTTTAAGCCTGTAGAAAATAAAAGGAAAATGAACCCCTTCTGAATGCATGATTGCACATAGTTTGATTGATATGTAATCTTATTCTCAACAGGTTGGTCTCAACCAACGATTGACCTTTTCCAACGGAGAATCTGAAGCTTAAGACACTTAAGTTCATATGAATCCAAAACTGAGCGTTCATCGTAAAAATTTAGTAGGGGAGTGGACTCGATCGAAACCATAGCTGCTTGACCGGGACCAACACCATTGCTCCTACCTTAGAACAAGATCCAAAGATCTGAGGCGAACATTCGACTCAGGCCTTTAATGTGGCACAGTTGCATTACTGATAAAATATTGACATTTTACCGCCTTATGCTTGTGCGTCTATGTGGGGATTTCAAATTTGTTTTTTATTTTTCTTATCATTTTTTGTGATTTTTTTTTTAATTTTTCAACTATTATTTTATGTGATTTTTTTAAATTTTTGAAGCTTTTATTTTATGTGATTTTTGGAATTTTGAAGCTATTATTTTATTTGATTTTTTGGAATTTTGAAGCTATTATTTTATGTGATTTTTTATTATTATTTTACGTGAATTCTTCCGGCTTCTCTGTGGGGATTTTTTTCATTTTTGTTGGATTTTCTTTATACTTTCTTGTGTAGGACCGGGGTGCTCATTGATCTCGGTATGCTTTTATTCTAGTACGGCTTCCTTGGCAAGTCAAAGGATGATCGAAATGCCACCTTGGGAGCGCGTGCCTCTGCTTGGAGTGACAAAACAAATAAAAAAGGAGTGGGGGGCGGGCGGCCTTCTTATCTAGCCCGTAATAGGCCCAAGATCCGGCTTAAGTGCGTGGCGCAACTAATAGTTACGCCAGGCCACTAGGGGCCTCAAAATAGCTTGGTGCAACTATTAGTTGTGCCAAGCTTGGCTGGGGGGAATTTAAACAGCCCGAGTTTGGCTGGGGGGAATTTAAATAGCCAAGCGCAACTAAGAGGTAACCATTTCACATCTATTTTCTTTCATTTTTCTTACTTTTTCTAAATATGATCATGATCTTGCATTCTTAGATGAAAAATAGTTTATTTTCATTGTAAGCATGTTGATTGATGATGTGTGGAGGGTTTTTTATGAATAATGCCTTATTTTTGTGGTTTTATGGGTTTTATTAATGCATAATATATATATATATATATATATATATATATATATATATATGTATATAAACAATAATAATTTTTGTTTTTATTTTTATTTGTGCTTAGAGAAGGGGTGTTATTTTTATTTTTTGTTTTTATCTTGAATACCAAGCAAGGATACTATTTTGAAAACTAGTTAGGAAAAAGAAAAAATTTTGTTTTTTTTGTTTGTTTCTTTTTTTTTGAAAGGTTAATTAATTAAAAAAAACGATTTTTGGTTCCTATATATATTGAAAACTAATCAAGGGGAATGTATTATTTTTCTTTTTTTTATATTTTTTTCTTATCATTAATTAAGGAAAAGGATTTTGCCTCTACAAAAAATTTTATTGTTTGCAAACTAAGGCATTGATTTATATATTTTTTTGGTTTTAGTTTTTTTTTGTAAAAGAGGGATTTTTTCGATTTTATGGACATAAGGGGAGGGATTTTTTGAAAGAAGGTTTTTTTTGTTTGTTTTTTTGTTTTTGATTTTATGAACCATGAAGAAAAGGATTTTTTTTTGTGTGTTTTTTTCTAAACCCCCCCCCCCCTTTTTTGACATAAAGGAAGGACTCTTTGGCTTTGATGACGATTGTTTTTAAAAAAATGGCTTTTATTGTTAAACATAAAAGAAAGGGGGTTTATTATTTTATTTTATTTACATTTTAAGATAGAAATGAGGGGATTTTTTTTCGCATTTTCAACCTAAAAGGGATTTTTTTTTCTTCTTTTCTTGCCTATGTATGTGTGCATCTTTATCTCTTGACAATGAACAGAAAGAGGGTGGGCATACTTACCTTCCCTTGGTATGTAGTACAAAAACCGTTCTTAACCACTGCTCTGTTCTAATATGATTGCCTCTTGTTGCCCCAACATGTCAGGCGAGGGTGAGCATATTCCTGAGTAGGGCCACGAGGAGGGGCCTGAGATAGTGTACGGCCCGCGGGGGGAGCAATTCATCTGGGTAGATTGAAGAGCGGGCCCATGGCTCAAGATGTAGGGTGAGGCCGCGCGGGTCAGCCTCCTTCACCAACAGCATACCCACATTTCAAATTTCGGGATAGCGGGCAAGGTAAAAGAGGTTCAATTTATTTCTATTATGCAGCTTTGCTTTGCCTCTGTGATCTGATGCGCATTTTTTATTTTAAGTGCAGGACCTGCCCAATATTGTATTCTGCGGTGGGTGGCTCGACTTCCAAGATTTCTACCTCTATGTCCCTCCCATAGTGAAGGTCTTGCTGGCACAGGTGGGCTTTGGAGAGTTTCTATCCTGCCCCGCCATGAGGGCTAACGCCGCCTATCTGAAGGCCCTGATTGAACGATTTCGCCCCGAGACGATGACCTTTCACATGCCGTATGCAGAGATGCCTTTGACGCCCGTCAATTAGGCCATGATTACCGGCATCAGGATAGGGGGGATACCGATATCTGATCTCACGGTGCCGAGTCGAGAGGACATCATTCGATTGATCGGGGCCTATCCCCCTCGCGAGCAGACACATGGCACCGAGGTCAAGATGTCTTGGCTGACCTCACTTTATACACATGATGAGTTAGTGGGTCTGGGTCAGCCAGACAGGGTGCTCTACATCACGCCAGAGAGGGCAGTCGTCCTAGCCCGCATTACTCTCTTAGTCCTGCTTGGTAAGACCCTTTTCACCAATGCGAGCTGTGGCCAAGTCAGCCTAGCCCTGCTAAGTGGGATGGACAACTGGGGTGACGTCCACAGGTATGACTGGGGAGGGTCAGGGTATGCATGGATGTACAACTTGGCTCGGGTCACGACCGGGGATTCAAAGTCTGCTGTTAGTTTTTAGGCCACCTTGGAGGTAATTCCTCATTCCTTTGCCTTTGCCATTTTCTTTGAATGATTTTATATGGCATTGACCCGCTTTTATGTATGCCCCTTTTTAGGTATGGGGATATCACCACTTTCACCCTGGGCGCCCACTTCTTCACTCGGAGGAGCTCACCTATCCTTTACTCAGCAACTGGAATCAGGCCTGGCGCCATGACGTAGGCCTAAAGCACTTGGAGATGGGTCTGAGGTCCCAACTCGACCTGATGGATCCTGAGCAGGTAAAGCTCTTTTTCAACTTTGTTTGTTCCAGCTCAAAAATCTCCTTTTATTGATGTGCTAACTGCTTGGCCCCCCTCTTTTTTTTGGCTTGGACAGATCCTCCCTGGCCCATACCTTGCATCCCCCTTCTCGGACCGAGCAGCTGTAGGCCCCTCTCGCCTTTTTAACAATCGTCGCGTCGTTTTCTTCTGTGGAGCATGGGCTAAGGTTTATTATTTGGGAGAGCGAGTGGTGCACCAGTTCCAGGGTTACTATGCCATACCTGTGGACCCTCCGGCAGATGTTTAGTATCCTGTTGGCAGTATCGAGGAGCTTAAGGCGACCTTCTTCAATAACGGGCTCCCCATTCATGCTCTCCATGTGCCCGGGGACTATCATCTTTGGTACGAGTGCCTGTCATACCGGTTTATCTTGCCGCACTTTGTACCTAGTGCCAATTTTCTTGCGTTCAGTGGCCCACTCAGTCAGGTAATTCTTCTTAGCTTGGATTAGTTCCCTTTATGCTTTAATTCGGCCTTCGTCCCTTCTAAGCGGATCTTTATTTTGTTCACAGTTTGCTCCAGGGGATGATTCGGATGATGAAGGCGAGACGAGTGCAGCTGATATGTCAGGGGAAGATCCCTTCAGTGCTGGCCCTTCTGGTGTGGGTCCCTCGGGCGAGGGCTCTTCAGGTGCTGGTCCGTCAGGTACCTCTCGTACTGGTATCCCTAATGGCGATCCGCCCGTGGTCTATGGGACCTTCCGTCGCCTGGATGACAGCTTCCTTTGGGGCTATTGAGTGGACATGGACCGACAAGCACGATTTTCTGCTGAGGCGGCCCGTGTCCCTCCTCCTGAGGTGGTCCCAGGGGTAATTCTTCTAATGGCTTAATCTCTCTCTATTTCGGCCTCCTTCTGCACATGCCTTTAAGATTATCCTGATAACTGATGTTGTATTGTTCTGAACGTAGGACTTCAACTCGGCCATGGAATATGCGGAGTATCATCGTCACCTTGCAGAGCTTAGGGAGGTGGAGACGGTGAGTGCCTTGCTGTTCTACTTCTCTTATTCATTTCTTTATCATTTGTCCCTCAACTAATCCTGACTCTTGATTTTGACTGTGCCTCACAACGTGCCCGTGCCAAAGAGTCGCGCTCCTTGCTTAGTAGGATCTCGCAGGCGTGGTCTAGGGTGGGGGACATATGGACCTTCCAGAGCTCCTCTCGCCGTCGCAAGAAATCAAAGGGCGCGAGCAAGGAATAGGCTTCTAGTTTTTGTTTTGAAAACTCAGTACACTTTGGGATTTGAGTTGGATTTGTTTATACATTTTGGGGATGGTTGATGTGATACCTAGGATCATTATTTTTTTAGAAAATATTTTTAGTGTTTCTGCTCTAATTTTATGCCATGATTTCTTTGTATCGGGTTTGTTTCTCTGCAGAATGTGTTTTGCCAAAATGCTCTCAGAAAGCAACTTTTTGGGTCGCATTCTTTGATGTAGGATCAGTCCTGCACATGAATAAATAAAGTAATTGTCAAACTGTTAGTGAAAGGAGGTGTGTAAAATAATAATAAATAAATAAATAAAACAAAAGGGGTGTAAGTCCCCACAGCTAGGTCCCGAGATGGCTGAAGAGGGGGGACCTGTAGTGTGGCGCAACTATTAGTTGCGCCAGGTTGAAGTCCCAGGAAATTGGCGTTGGTGCAACTAATAGTTGTGCCAGGCAAAAATGGGGGCAAAAAGAAACCGGCGCAACTAATAGTTGTGCTAGGCTTAACCTAGGGGAGAAAAGCATTGGCGCAAATAATAGTTGCGCCCTGTTTAACCTGGGGGGCAGTGAGTCCTTATATATCCGAGTTGGTCCAAAAATCACTTCTTTTTTGTTTGACTTGGCCTCTTTGACCGTTTTTTTTGCTCTTGCTTTTCCAAGGCGGGTCCATCACCATACACTGATTTTTATCTTCTCAAAAGATCTCTGTACGTTTTATGGACCCGCTTTCTAACCCTCCCTCACGTGGAGGGCCTGGAGCCAATTTACCCCCTTCCTTAGACTTGGGGCCCCAATTTCTAACAACCTAGTTTGGGAATTTGAATGAGAGTGAGCTCGCCAACTTGGAGTGCCTTGGGCTATCTCACCTTCCTTCCTTTCTAGAGGTTCCTCCACGGTGGGAACTCCTTTACGCTGCCGCTTCATCTTGGGATGTGAATTTCCATGTATTCTGTTTTGGGAAGCGGGAGCTAACCCCAACCCTCGATGAGCTATCCAATCTGTCTGGACTAAAGCTTCGCATGGGTCTTGTAAGAGTCACGCCTCGGCCGGGCTAATCCAAATCCATCCACCTTACTCTCGGTTTGAAGAAACTTGAGTATGAGAAAAGTCTCATCGGGAGGCCCACGAGGTGTTCGCTAAAATTCCTCAAAGAATTTTTCGGTGACAAAAGTCTTCAAAAATTGCCGGTTATTAACATTTTCAACGTTAAAGCTCTAGCACTCAGTCTCATCTCTGAAATCCTTTTTTTTACTGAGGGGGAGAGCTTCTCCTTGGCAATTTGCGACATTTTGACTGAGCTGGAGGCGAGTGGATCCATGATGCATTTGGTGCTCGTCGAGCTGTATTGAGGCTTTGATTCATTTACTTTGGGCAAGGTGGAGGGCCTTCGAGGGTGCCCCTTGTTGCTTCAGGTCTGGTTGGGTGAGCACCTCGCTATCTTGGAGCCTGTGCCCCTCTTTTATATTGCTAGAGGTGGGGTGGCTCAGTGCTTTTTGGGTAGGTGCCATTTTCTTCCATAAGGCAATGTGTCAGCTCTGAAACTTTGGTTGATCGATGCCGAGCTGACATGGAGGCTTCCTTGGTTGGACCGGACCTTCTCAATAGTTCGCTCTAAAGACCATGAGGGCATCACCCTCCTAGGATTGACTGGCAGTACCCTCTACTTTCCATTTCGGGTATTACACCAATTTGGCTGCCCTCAGCAGGTGCCTTGCGAGGCCAAACCCCCTCTATGTGATTTGATCTTTTCTAGGGGGTCCTCTAGAGACATGGATCGGATTGCTGCTCTTTGGGAGACACGTCAGTCGACGTTGATGTGTGATTTTAAGCAGGGAGATTTGGTTAGAACTTCTCCTAAGTATGAGGCATGGCTATTGACTGAGCGGCCTGTTGCTGATGGTCCAGATTCGACAGAGATCATTGATACTAGAGGCCCCTAGCCAAAGAAGAAGACGGCATTTCGAGCCCGTATCGAGCTACTTGTGGACGAGAAGAGGGTCCTGCAAAAACTTTTGGTACATGAAAAGGTTAGAGCAGAAACAGTAGAGAGCAAGGTCCTCTGTTTGAAGGGTTCACTGAGAATCGCTTTTGGAGGCGCCGACTCTCCTCGGAAGAGGTATAAGAGCCTGCATGGTCGCTGGCTGACTGAGCGGAATGTCCGGAAAGATAACCTTCATGCTGAGATTAGTGCATTGAAGCGGGAGCTGGGCCACTAACTCCTTCCTGCACAAGTAACTTTTTGCACATATCAGATACACAGAAAAATGGGCGTAAAACCCCTTTACAGACATGCACATTTTTGGTATACATATTTTCTTTATGTTTTTGTTTTTGTTGTTATTTGTAAAAAGGGAAAGCACGCTAGTCATCACACCGGCTATTTTTTGGTCTTTTGGTTTTGTTTTGTGCATTTTTGGTGTGACAGCCCAGATTTCGGCACCCCAAAACCCGTGCCATCAGCACGATCCTCCAGACCGTGCCCCAAAACTATGCACGAAACATTGGTATAACAAGCAATGATAAATAAATAAAGTAATTAATTGCATAAGATTAAAAGTAACATGCCCATCTAGAACCAACAAAAAATAATTCTACCTTCATGCCACTACATGAACAGAGAACCGATCCGAACCATCGGTGATAAACTGATCACCCCAGATGGTTCGCCCAAAAGAATTATCCATCTAATTACATTGTTTGACAAAATAAAGGCTTGACATACCAAGCCGTACAATCCGCTCACAAAAAATCTCTCTCAAAGTACTCAGCGGAGTCTCCTAGAAGAAGTCCTCGGGAGGAGGCACCAACCCGTCTCCAGGCACGTAATCTGAATCACCCGGATCTACGCCTCCCGAAGCCTCAGTTGCTGCTAACAAAGGACCTACGACGTATAGTCTAAAGGGGTGAGCTACGTCCTAGCTCAATAGGGAACAAACACAATGAACATATAAATCAACACTCACATTTTTTCCATGATATTCTAAGCATGATGAGTCTATGCATTTGCTAGAGAAACAGCTTAAAAGCTGATGATTGGTATTCAAGTTTACTGGTACTTTGCATGTCTTACTTTACTATTGATTTATCATGAATGACACTGAACAGGCCTAAAGCAAAACTTAAATCTTCAACTTAAGTAATCCTCAAGCAATATAGCATTGAGCCCCGATGAGATACCCTTCATCGTCATCTAAATAGACAATTGTTAAAAATATATTCCCTGAAAATACGACCCAAGCCCCTTTCTCACTAGGCGGCGGGGTTAAAACTCATCTCAACATCCCTAGGATGTGCTTACTGTGTACGGATAGACCTCCGCACTGGTGTACGGATTGGCCGCCGTACCGGTCATGGATATCCTGTCGCGTCAGTCATGGGTATCCCATCACGTCGGTGGGGTTATCCTAAACAAACATCAAATAACAAAAATAACATGTGCTTTACATATAGTTGTTCACCGTGTAAAGTGTTATCTTATATCAGTTAGGCCTCAACAGTAATTATTCAATCACATATACATCTCTGGGATGTATAACTTACTCTCATCCACTGATGCCTTTATTACTTTCTCATCCCCTGGGGATGTCTCATTCTCATTAGATTACTTGATCTTAGTTACTCGCATCACATAGATGCCTTTATCACATTCTTGGTATCACACACACACACCCATTTTCACAAAGCTTTTCATAGTTAAAACATTTTCAATTCAGATAAACATATCACTACATACATGCTCTTTCAATTAAAGTACATGTTCGAGGTGTTCCCTACCTCAATTCTCCGAAGGTCTAAGCATCAAGGTCTCACGCGGCTCCTTGTGCTTGCTTTCACACATACCACCTATGGTACATCCTAACACATGCAATACATCACTAAAGATGTAATAAAGAAGGTCCTAGACCCTCCCTCAATCTTAAGGAAAAATTCAAAAGTCAACTGAGTCTGCCAAAATCGATTAATTGATTCCCAAAATCGATTAATCGAAACCCAAATCGATTAATCGATTCCCAAAATCGATTAATCGAAATCCAAAATCGATTAATCGATCTCAAATCGATTAATCGAAATCCCTGGCATAGCAAAGTCGATTCTCAAATCGAGTAGTCGAAGTCCGAAATCAATTAGTCGATTCCAAATTGATTAATCGAAATCCAAAGTTGATTAATCGATTTCTCAACTCGATTAGTCGATTTCTCCAGGTCATGCTTTTCTAGCCACTGGAGGTACCCAGTCGATTAGTCGATCCCCAAATCGATTAATCAAACATCCAAATCGATTAATCAAAATCCAATTCGATTAATCAAAATCGGACACACTTGACTTTTCAACTTCCAGACCAAAATCGATTAATCGAATCCCAATTTCGATTAATCGATTTGGTCCGATTCAGCCCCCTTTCTGGCTGTTCTTCCAAATCATTTCCCTTCTTTTCTAAACCTTTAATCTGCTCCTTTAACCCTACTTGACTGAATTTAATCATCTACAATCTATGCATTAATTTCAATCAAAACTCACCTTAATAATCCCTTTAAAGGATTTGATTTGTTGGTTTTGATGGCTAGGGTTCCAGCCTTTGCTTCAACGATCCCAAATCGCTTTGAATCTGACAATAAATGCTCTAATTAGCCCTTTGATTTACATTCACTCCTTCCTCAATAACTCCCCTTGCTTTCTCCCTCTCTCTCTCTTCTTAATTCCTTCACCAACCAAAAGAAAAGGATTCTAGGGTTATTAAGACCCTTATATCCTCTCTCCTGCTTGTGTGTTAAACACACACACCAGAGATAGGTGTATGTGACTCTCACTTAACACTATACTCTACACTTAGGTCACACTAATCTCACATTAGTACATAACTTCATGAGTCCACTGTTTGACCATCACTTGGTCAACCCTATGACTAATCAGGCACGGTTCCCGAGGTTAAAGTTAAACGCTCAAATTTTCGGGATATTACATTTGGTGCCTTAATCACTGGGCGAAATCTTGTCAAACCTCGGGTTCTCTTTTGAGCATTGTCGAATCCTTCTTTGACTGGTTGATTCTGAAAGAGTTTCAACAGTCTTACCAAGGTCGGAACGTCCATCCCTTTGGATTGAATCAACCCTTTCTCCTTACCTTGAGTCATACATTTGACAAAGCAGTTTCATGAAGATAATTCTAGTCAAGACTCGATTTGAACTAGCATGAGCGGCCCTAAAAAAGGGACCAGGGAGAGTGTAGACACCCAAATTTGGCCCAAGGCCCGATCGGAACACATTTCGAGAGAGGTGCACTTCCGAGCTTTTGATGGCATGTATGAAACCCTTAGGAACCTTTCCAAATCCTTAGAAACCTTCCCGAACCCTTAGGAATGAATCTTAACCTTCCCAAACCCATTAGAACCCTTTCCTGGACCAGTGTCAAACCCTTCCGAGTAGTGGTTGGAAAGAGGAGTGCCAAAATTCCCCGTGATTCTTCTACATTTTTTTGTTATTTTTGCTCTATTTCAGGCAATCTCTTTTTAAGGTTTTGCTTTTCTAATTTTTTTTAGATTTTGATGGTAATTTCACTTCTCTTTTTTTTGTATATGTACATATTTATTTTTTGGAATAGGAGGGGTTATTTGAAAGAAAAAGGCTTAGGCTCAATGGGGTAGTAAAGGATATCATCATTTTTAGGGATGCTTTTTGGCTACTGTGCTCGGAATGATGGCCTCTTTTGAATGATTCTTAAGCAGTCACGCATCTATTTTACTAATACTTACCTTATCGTGATAGAATAAGAGTGGAACCGTCGGACATATCCAGCGTTGATGGGCTCAGGAAGATGATCTCTGTCCATGGTGGTGAGGCGATGGCGTATCCTGGCAACACTTCTCAAATTACGTAAGTTCCTTCCGAGTTTGACTTGAACTTCCCTCTCGGATCAGCATGGAGGGGCGGGAAGATCTTCTTCAACACAGTGTCTCCTACCTTTAGATTTTGACTGCGGACACATTTATTGTAAGCGCGTGCGATTCGCCCTTAGTAAACTTGAGTATGACACAAGGCTAGGAGTTTCTTCTCGTCCAATAAGTTTAGTTGTTCGAAGCGAGATCTCTCTCTCTGCTTCGAGTAAGCCTGATTCTATGAGGATTCGAAGTGAGGGTACTTCAACCTCTACTGATAGGACAACCTCAGTTCATACCTAAGGGAGAATGGTGTTGCCCCTATAGTGGTACGGATTGATGTTCTATAGGCCCATAAAGCAAATGGCAGCATCTCACTCCAATCTCGGTAGGTGATGACCATTTTTTCTAGGATCCGGATGACTATCTTGTTTACAGCTTCTACGGCTCCATTAGTTTGACGCCGATAAGGTGACGAGTGATGGTGCTTGATTTTGTATTGCTCATAGAAGGCTAGGATGCACTTATTCACAAAGTTTGTGCCATTGTCCATGATGATGTCCTTGGGTACTCCAAATCGGCACATAATTTTATTCTTGAGGAATTTCTCGACGTGACTGGCCGTGATGTTGGCATATGACGCCACTTCCACCCACTTGGTGAAGTATTCAAAGGCAACGAGGATGAACCGATGCCCGTTCGATGCTTTTGGATTAATCATTCAGATGACGTCAAGGCCCCAGGTAGAGAACGGCTAAGGAGTGGTCATGCAGTGAAGATTGATGGCAGGAGCGTGTATTAGACTGGAGTGTTCCTAACACTTGTAGCATTTTTGAACATGTTTGCAGCAATCTGATTCCATAGTGGTCCAGAAGTATCCCTATCGTAGAATTTTCTTGGCGAGCATGTGACCTCTGACATGGGCTCCACATACTCCCTTGTGGATCTCCTTCATAATATTGATCGCTTCACCCTCTGTAAGGCACCTGAGTAAGATGTTATTATAGGATCGCTTGTAAAGGCATTCCCCGCAAATGACGTAGCTTGCCGCTAAACGTTGAATGATTCGTTGATCCGTCATGGATGTACCCTCAAGGAAAGTTAAGGTCTCAAGGAAATTCTTGATATCTAAGAACCAAGGTGGCTCATCATCAGGCTTCATAGGTTCCTCAATCTGGAGGCAGAAGGCCGGCTCATTCCTCTGCTCGATCATGATCAGCTTCATCTCAGCACCATATGGAATTTCTATCATTGATGCCAAAGTTGCTAGTGCATCAGCAAAGCGATTCCTTTTCTGGGGGACATATGAGAATGTCACATCTTGAAAGCAAGCGATCAGATCCTCGAGGTGCTCATGGTAAGGGACCAGTTTCTCATCTTTCATCTTTCATCTTTCAGTCACCGTTCATCTGGCATATGATTAATTGTGAATCACCAAACACTCGGAGGTGAGTTATATTCAGATCGAGAGCTGCCTGCAGACCAGCAGCACAAGCTTTGTACTCAACCATGTTATTTGTACAAAAGAAATTAAGCTTAATAGAGACTGGTACATGGGATCCATTTGGCGAAATCAAAATGGCACCAATTCCCTGACCTTCGACATTTACGGCCCCGTCAAAGTGCATTACCCATGATTCCTCTGCTTCCTCAGTATCGTCTTCCGTCATGAACAGGATGTCCTCATCAGGAAACTCGGTTCTTAAAGGTTCATAATTTGATAAAGGATTATCAGCAAGATGATCAGCAAGTGCCTGCCCCTTAATCGACTTCTGAGTGACATACGCGATGTCAAACTCAAAAAATAACAACTGCCATCGTGCAGTCTACCCAGTGAGAGCTAGCTTCTCGAAAAGGTATTTCAGCGGGTCCATTCGGGCCAAAAGTAGAATGGTCTGTGATAGTAAGTAATGGCGAAGCCTCTGAGTAGCTCATACAAGGGCCAGGCATGCTTTCTCCATATGAGAATAGTGCGTCTCATAATCAGTGAATTTCTTGCTCAGATAGTAGATGGCCTACTCTCTTCTTCCCATTTCATCATCTACCCTAAAACACATCCCATAGAAACGTCTGTCGTGGAGAGATACATCAAGAGTGGTCTCCCCAGCTCAGGTGGTACCAAAACAGGTAGATTAAGGAAGTAGCCTTTGATTTTATCGAATGCTGCCTGACAATCGCCGTTCCATTCAATGAGCGAGTTCTTCCTTAGTAGCTTGAAGATCGGTGTGCAGATTGGAGTTAGCTGTGCAATGAACCGACTGATATACCGTATTCTGTCTAAGAACCCTCTAACCTCTTTCTCAGTAGACGGTGGTGGCATTTCAATGATGGCTGACTTTGATTGGGTCAACCTCAATCCCTCTCCTGCTGACGATGAATCCTAACAATTTTTTGGACATAGCACTAAAAGCGCACTTCTGTGGATTCAGACGTAACCTGTACTTTCTTAGCCTCTCAAACATCTTCTGAAGGTTTACCAAATGGTCGGTTTGCTCCGATGACTTGGCTATCATATCGTCAACATACACCTCAATCTCTCGATGCATCATGTCATGGAATAGCACAGTCATAGCTCTCTGGTACGTTACATCGACATTCTTCAGCCCAAACGGCATGACCCGATAGCAAAAGGTTACCCAGGGGGTAATGAACATTGTCTTCTCGTGATCAACCTCTACCATCTTTATCTGATTGTATCCCAAAAATCCATCCATGAAAGAAAGCATCCAGTGCTTAGCAGTGTTATCGACCAAGATGTCGATGTGTGACAATGGAAAATCGTCTCTTGGGCTCGCTCTGTTCAAATTGCAGAAATCGATGCACATGCGGACCTTTCCATCATTCTTCGATACAGGCACGATATTGGCTAGCCACTACGGGTATTTAGATACCATGAGAAGTCCTGCATCATATTGCTTGATGACCTCATCCTTGACTTTCAGCATCCACTCGGGTCGGAGACGTCTCAGCTTCTGCTTGACTGGCTTTATATCAGGGTAGAGGGGCAACTCGTGCTGGACCAAATTGGTATCTTGACTAGGCATGTCTTCGTACGACCAGGCAAAAACATCTTGGTATGACCGAAGGAAGTCGATCATGCTTTTTCTCTCCTCGGGAGACAACAATGTTTCAATTTTGGTTATTCGGGGAACCTCCTCAGTCCCTAGATTAACGTCCTCAGTTTCCTCAACAATGGGGGTAGGGTCATGCTCAAAGTCGGCAAATCGGTCAAGGAGCTCATTGGGGAGCTCCTCCAAGGTGATATCCTTGTCCAGACTCGTAACTCCTACCTCTTCTTGTATTTCTACAGGAAAGGGAGCGATTTTACGTGGGACGGGCATTTCGATTAAGGCATCCTTTTATGAGACTTTTTCTGGAATTTTAAATGACGATGTTTTTGGACTTTGGACTTTTTCAATATTTTTGGGATTTTATATTTTTTTCATGTTTTTGAGATTTTGTATTTTTTTCATGTTTTTGAGATTTTATATTTTTTCCATGTTTATGAGATTTTTATTTTCTTCGGAGACGGACCCTTGACAAATCGGGTTGCTATATATACAAGTTATTGTCTGCCAAGGGCTTATCTCACTTTTTATAGGTTATTTTAAAAAAAAAATAGGTGCCAAACTTTAGGCCACTCCCTGCTTCCAAAGTTTGGGGCAAAGATGCCCAATTGCATACCTGAGGGGTCGCTCTTTTACCTGTTTGGATGGAGGGTGTTGACTGATATGACCCATTGGAGTCAGCCTCCATCATGTTGACCCCTATTTCATCTAAGATGATATCCTCAAAAGTCAATATCACTTTATGATGATTTACCACAGGGGGTGTTTGTTCAGATACTGACCATCGTTCTTCGAAAAGGGACAATGCGGCAAAATCTATCTCCAAGCTAGGAAGGGAGATCTGGGGACTGGTGGGATGAATTGGGGCTATGGGTCTGTGTGGGGTCAAATGTGTTACCCCATTCTAATCAATTTTTACAACCTCAGCACTGACAAAGGAATCCCTAATGTGCGGTGATGAGTACTGAAAAATGATGATATTTCACCCCTAAATACCTATATTTAGCTGTCCGATGAAAGATATCTGATGAGAATGATTAGATTTGAAGTGTTTCAGGTAAATACAAGCCAAGTATACAAAACAGCCCAAGAATTCTGAATATAATGTCAAAACAATGCAACTTTGGGTAATCGAGAACTTGGTGCGACTTGCGGCTACATTTAGACCTTCAAGACGGCCGAATT
Organism: Chloranthus sessilifolius; assembly: GCA_021018995.1. NCBI lineage: Eukaryota > Viridiplantae > Streptophyta > Magnoliopsida > Chloranthales > Chloranthaceae > Chloranthus > Chloranthus sessilifolius. The sequence goes on along the minus strand of CM037597.1, from coordinate 37,466,239 downwards.
ATGAACTTGTCAAAAAATGAACGTTGTAGATCTTTTCGTCAGCTTTCCAACGGCGTAAGAATCACCTCAATCTGAGTTCGGGACAGGAAGGTATGGCTGAAATACCAAAGTAGTGTCTGATACAAAGAAAGTGCTGAATTTCACAGATTTCTGGCGTCGATTCATCGACCCTATAGGTCGATTAATCGAGGATAAGTCAGAGTCTGACACGAAACTCACACTGTAAAGCTAATTTTTGGGACTTTTTGGCGGCTCGATGCATCGACCCTCCCTGGTCGATTAATCGACCCTAAAATTATGGCTTGGGAGACTTCCGCGACGAGGGGTCTATTTAAAGCGACTCAAACACTTCGGAAAAAGAGAAGTAATTAGGGAGAATTAATTTTAGGAAAGAGTTTTAGTTTTAGAGTTCTTAGTTTTTAGCCTTTATTTTTCATAGTTAGACATAGAAATAGGGAAGTTTTATTATTCCTTTTTGAGAGCTTTGTTCCCTTAATTTTTCAGTACTCATTCCTTCAGTTTATAAATTTTGTTCAAAGTTTATTCCTGCATTAATTTCGTTTCTGAAGATCATCGTACTTTTGGATCAAAGTAAGTTCTTTTGAAGTTTGAGGTAATTTTAATTTATTAAATTAATGTTATTTTCCCGTCTTTATTTATTTATGTCATTTAATTACAATATGTGTGGCTAAATTTATAGGGATGGGGATCTAATGATTCCCATCCGAGGGATGTACTTTTAATAATATAAATTAAGAATTAAAATATGAGATTTTATTTTATGGTTGTTGTGCTATCATGAACGGATGAAATCCCCGCCACTAACCGAGATCGCGTGTGCCTAGCCATGCCCGGGATCTCAAATCTGTGACGGTAATTTTACCCAATCATTGTTATGGTCTTTTTGCTTTCATCGTGTGGATCTAATTACGATTATGTTATGGGATCGAGTGTGCCTAGCCATGCCCTGGATCTTGGATCTGTAATGGTAATTTTATCTTAAATACTCCCTAATTTGAATAAAGTGTGCCTAGCCATGCCCTTGATTTCAGATTTATAAGTGGTATTCTTGTTAGAATTTTCACCCACTTTGGGGATGATTTTTATTTGAACCTGAGATCATGTGTGCCTAGCCATGCCCTTGATCCCATATCTATATATGAAAATCATCTAAGTCTTGATTGCAGGGATGCAACGTGGAACCTATTAGGGTGTTGACCATTGATCTTCCATAAAAGATGTTTGTTATCAATGAAATATCTCATAATTTAATCCTTAGATTTATATTACTGGAAGAACGGATCAAAGATGGGAGGATTTAGTATCTTCATCTTTATCATCATCTTTACCTTTACTTTTGAATTATCAATTAAGTTTTATTTTTGTAGTCATTAATTACCATCTCATCAACCGCTTAAATCATAAAACTGGTAGAATATTGTTAGATCTTCATAGATTTCTAGAATTGCTTGTCTCTTTTAGATATTTCAAAATTAGTCCTCGTGGGAACGATCTCGTACTCCGCACCCACTATATACAAACCGATTCATGCACTTGCGAGTAAAACATTACAATTAAAAAATCACATCAAGTTTTTAGCACCGTTGCCGGGGACCAAATTAAGAAAATCTGAATTTTTGGTAGACAATAAATTTTAAGAATTTTTGAGGATTAAAATAGTATTTCTGCTTAATTAAAAAAAAAAAAAAAAAAATTTAAGGTTTTCCTGCCTAAAACCTCCACTTTGTGCATCATTTGCATGCACACTAAGTCTTCTAAAGAGAGAAATTTAGAACCGTTAAATTCTGAGATCGAACGTGCCTGCCGGTCAAATCGTAAGGACGCTAGATTAAGGCAGAAATTTTTAAGTGAATCATCCACTGAAGTCAATATGACTGACAACATGAATGGGCAACTCGAACAAGAGGAAGAACCAACATTGAGAGAACTGTTTTCTCCGATAACTACAAATACCCCATCATGCATTATATACCCCATACACACGGTGGCGGTTTGAAATCGGACGATTGTCATCCAAATCCTTCCAATTTTTCATGGCATGGAGTGAGAAGATCCGTACCAGCACGTTAAAGACTTCGTCGAAGTCTGCTCATCTGTTTACCAAAATTTATGAAGAATCATTGAAGCGCTTATTTCCTTTCTCTATAAAGGATAAAGCAAAAGCATGGTTAAATTCTCTACCATCGAGATCCATAACCACCTGGGATCAGATGGTCAAAAAGTTTCTGTCAAAGTTCTTCCCTATGGCGAAGACGAATGTCCTTAGACGTGAAATCACAGATTTCACGCAAGAGGAAGATGAGAGATTATATGAAGCTTGGGATAGATTCATGGATCTCTTACTCAAATGTCCGCACCATGGATACTCAAAGTGGAGACTGGTCCAGTGTTTCTACAATGGACTGAATCAACCAAATAGACATCTGGTGGAGTCAATGAATGGCGGAGGATTCCTGAGCCTTAAAGAAACCGAATCTTATGCTTTCCTAGAAAAGCTAGCTGAGGATTCTCAGCACTGGGATTTCACAAAGACTCGGGAACAATCAGTCAAAGCCCGTGATCAAGCCGGGAGTTCAACCAAGAAAGGAGGACTATATGTAGTAAAGGATTCCCCAGATCTGATGGCTAAAATTGATTTCCTCACTCAACAAGTGGAGGAATTGAAATTAAAGAAGAATGTGCATATGGTCAATACACAATCGGAGCCATGTTCAATTTGTGCAAGTTCAATGCATATGGCAGATGATTGTCCTTCAATGCAGAACTATCATGAAGACACATCTGAACAGCTAAATATTGTGAATAATTATGGGCGGAATCAAGGAAACATTTTCAATGAGAATAACCCAAATAGCTGGAGATACCACCCAAATTTCTCATGGAAACAAGATAATCAAAGAATGCAGCCCAGGAAACAGGGGACGAACTTTTATCCCCAACAAAATTTCAACCAAGGACCGCAGCAGAACTACGGTCAAGGGCAATTTCAGCAGCAAGGGTTCAATAACCCGAATCAATTTCAATACAATCAAAATCAGGTTGGGCAGCCACGACAAATGAACCAGAATTTTCAGTTTACGCAACCAATGGGAGGTTATCAATACCAACCACAACAAAATTTTATACCGACATTTCCACCACCTGGATTTAACAACCCACAGGGAAATCCTGCCCAACGTCCTCATACACAAACTCCTTCTACTGAGGACCTGATGAAACTCATTCATTCTCACACGTCCTCAATCTCTAAAATAGAGACCCAAATTGGGCAATTGGCATCCTTTCTCTGTGAAAGAGAAAAAGATTCGTTTCCAAGCCAACCTGTTCCTAACCCAAGGGGCCAAATGGTTGTTGAACAAATATCAACTTCAACACAAGAGGATAATCAACAACAAATTCGGGCAATCACAACGTTGAGATCTGGAAAGCAGGTCGATAACAAAGTAGTGTTGCCAGAGGAGGAGGAAGAGTCTAATAGAGAGACGCAATCTGAAGAGAGAGAAGAAATTGATGACAAAGTACAAGCAAAAGAAATATCAGATGACAAGAGTGAACAGAAGAAAAGTTTTATTCCGAAAGCACCGTACCCGCAAAGATTGATGGCACCACTGAGAAATCGCGATGTGGAAGGAATAAATGAGATTTTTAAGTAATTAAAAATTAATATTCCCTTCCTGGATGCCATCCGTCAAGTACCTGCTTATGCTAAATTTTTGAAGGAATTGGTCACAATCAAAAGAAAGACCAATATTTCGAAAAAGGCTTTCTTAGCCGAGCTGGTTAGTTCAGTGTTGCACCAAAGCTCCCAATCAAATACAAGGACCAAGGTTGTCCTACAATCTCGATCATCATCGGCGATAACCGTATTGATCAGGCCCTTTTGGATTTAGGAGCAAGTGTCAACTTGTTGCCTTATTCTGTGTATAAGGAGCTCGAATTGGGAGAACTTAAGACCACTGCGATGACCCTTCAGTTAGCTGATCGGTCCGTAAAGATCCCTCGAGGAATTGTGGAAGATGTCCTCATCAAGGTGGATTCTTTCTACTTTCCTGTAGATTTTGTTGTTCTAGACACTGAACCGGCATCAAATTTGAAGAATAATATTTCAGTGATTCTAGGAAGACCATTCCTAGCAACCTCCAATGCGCTGATCAATTGTCGAAACGGGATCATGAATCTGTCATTCGGGAATATGACAGTGGAACTCAACATTTTTAATATTGCCAAGCAGCCCATGGAGGATGATGAACATGCACAAGCATGCATACTCGATGAAATTGTAGAGGAAATATTTCATGCATCTGAATCTGAAGATCCTTTAGCAGCTTGTCTTGCGCATTTTGGAGAAAATTTTGATGTGGATCAACTAATCCAAGAAGTAAATCACATGTTGGACTCCACACCACGTCTGGGTGAAGAACAAGAAATAGAGTGTGGAACTCAAATTGAATTAATCAAGGAAAAGCCGAAAGAGGAGGAGAAAGTGTCCTTAGAACTTAAACCTCTTCCGAAAAATCTCAAGTATGCCTACCTGGGGGAGAATGAAACTCAACCCGTTATAATATCATCAACACTGGATGCGAATCAGCAAGGCCAACTCATGAATGTACTCAAAGAGCACAAAAGTGCCCTCGGTTGGTCGATAAAAGATATCAAAGGCATTAGTCCGACGGTGTGTATGTACAGAATCCATTTGGAAGACAATGCTAAGCCTTCTAGGGAACCACAGAGGAGACTGAACCCTATAATGCAAGATGTGGTCCGAAATGAGGTAATCAAACTTTTAGATGCTGGAATCATATACCCCATCTCGGACAGTAAATGGGTCAGCCCCACACAAGTGGTCCCTAAGAAATCGGGAATCACAGTGGTGAAGAATGAAGAAAACATACTGGTCCCTACAAAAATTCAAACAGGGTGGAGAGTGTGCATTGATTATCGGAAGTTAAATTTGATGACGAGGAAAGATCACTTTCCATACATTTATCAATCGAATGTTAGAAAGATTGGCGGGCATGAGTACTATTGCTTTCTTGATGGCTATTCCGGGTATAACCAAATAGTCATTGCACCGGAGGATCAGGAGAAGACCACTTTCACATGTCCTTTTGGTACTTTCTCCTACCGACGAATGCCGTTTGGGCTTTGTAATGCACCAGCTACATTCCAAAGATGTATGCTGAGTATTTTTTCGGATATGGTCGAGCGATTCCTTGAAGTCTTCATGGACGACTTCTCGATACATGGAAACAGTTTTGCTGACTGTTTGAATCATTTGTCGCTAGTGCTTGCACGATGCCAGGAGAAGAACCTTGTTCTTAACTGGGAAAAATGTCACTTCATGGTTAAAGATGGCATTGTTTTGGGACACATCATATCGTCCCAGGGTATCGAGGTCGATAAGGCTAAAGTTGATTTAATTGCCGACCTACCACCACCGAGGACAGTGAAGGAAATCAGATCTTTTCTGGGCCACGCCGATTTTTACAGGCGTTTTATTAAAGATTTCAGTAAGATAGCACGGCCGCTCTGCAGCTTACTTTCAAAAGATGCCCCATTCATCTTTGATGATAAATGTTTGCGAGCCTTTGAAACCATTAAGGTCGAATTGATAAAAGCTCCAATTATTCAATCTCCGAGCTGGGAGTTCCCGTTCGAAATTATGTGCGACGCCTCTGATTATGCAATTGGAGCTGTTTTGGGACAACAAATAGAAAAATTACCGCATGCAATCTACTATGCGAGTCGCACTCTCAACGATGCCCAGTTGAACTACTCGACCACTGAAAAGGAACTTTTGGCGGTAGTTTTCGCGTTGGATAAATTTCGATCCTATTTATTAGGATCTAAAGTTGTGGTATTCATGATCACGCGCTCAGACATTATCTGTTCGCTAAGAAAGACGCTAAGGCACGTTTAATTAGGTGGATCTTGTTGTTGCAAGAGTTCGATTTAGAGATCAAGGACAAGAAAGGTTCAGAAAATGTGGTGGCCGATCACTTGTCACGAATAATTATTGAGAAACTGAGCCTGCTCGATCTTGGAGCACTTCGGATGAGCAGTTGTTCGTGATTGATTGCCCACCTTGGTATGCGAATCTTGTCAATTTCCTAGTCAGAAATTACCTCACCATTGGTGAAGAATGAGAAATCTATTTTCTTAGCTCGGGTGAAACACTATTTTTTCAAGATCCGTATTTTATTCAAATCATCTGATCAAATCATACGAAGATGTATTCTGAATCGAGCAACCACGAATCATCTCGTTCATCATGAGTTAGCTTGTGGAGGTCACTTTAGTTCCAAAAGACTGCAAAGAAAGATCTTTCAAAGTGGTTTTTACTGGCCGACGATCTTTAAAGATTGCCATCAACATTGCAAATCCTGTCACAATTGTCAAATGCTGGGCTGAATCTCAAAGCGCAACATGATGCCTCTCAATCCAATTTTAGAAGTTGAATTATTTGATGTTTGGGGGATCGATTTTATGGGTCCTTTCCCGAATTCGTTTGGAAATACGTTCATTCTTGTCGGTGTTGACTATGTTTCGAAATGGGTAGAGGTCGTGGCTTGTAAATCTAATGATCACAGAGTAGTGATCAAATTTCTCAAGGATCAAGTGTTTTCACGTTTTGGCATTCCAAAGGCGATAATTAGCGATGGTGGAAAGCACTTTTGTAATAAAGTGTTCACCCAATTAATGAACAAATATGGTGTCACACACAAAGTTGCTACACCATACCACCCTCAGACAAGTGGCCAAGTTGAAGTCTCTAATCGGGAACTTAAGCGAATTTTATAAAAGACAATCAATCCGAACCGTAAGGACTGGTCGTTAAAGTTGAATGACGTTCTATGGGCGTATCGAACTGCATTTAAAACTTCGATTGGCATGTCGCCGTATCGGTTGGTCTTTGGTAAAGGATGTCATCTCCCGGTTGAATTGGAAAATCGAGCATTTTGGGCCGTTAAGTCATTGAATTTCGATCTCCTGAAATCTGGTACCCAAAGGGGTTTCCAAATAAATAAATTAGAAGAAATCCATGCTGATGCATATGACTGTGCTAAATCGTACAAGGACCGTATGAAACGGGTTCATGATCAATCTATTCTGCGAAAATCGTTCGTTGTTGGTCAACAGGTTCTACTCTACAATTCCCGACTTCATCTATTTCCGGGGAAACTAAAAACCCGTTTGGTCCTTTCAAAATCTCTCGAATACTCCCCAATGGGGCAGTAGATATTATCAACCTGAAACACGGGAATATTTTTCGAGTTAATGGTCAGCGATTGAAACCGTTCCTTGAGAATGAGATTGCATTCTCTGACACTCTTTCTTTGAGTGAGCCACTGGCTCTCCCTGACTGAAAAATCTCCAAGGTCGTGCTATCGACTTTAAACTAGCGCTCATTGGGAGGCAACCCAATTTTGTAGTTTCCTTTGGTTTGGTTTTGTTTTGGTTTTTAAAAAAAAAATTAAAAATTAAAAAAATTAAAAAATATATAAAAATATAAAAAAAAAAAAAATTGGAATCGATGCATCGACCCCTTATGGTCGATTCATCGACCCACCCTGGGTCGATGCATCGACCCTTTTGGTCGATTAATCGACAGGATTTATGGAGTCTCCTTTTTCAAGGAGACTGCATTTATGACGGCTTTTGACTTTTTCTTTAGTCGATGCATCGACTGCTATTTTGAAAATCGTGCTGTTTTAAAAATCTGTCCGTTTTTGTTTTTATTTGGTGTCGATTAATCGACTCTTTATGGGTCAATTAATCGACTTTTATTTCGGGGCCTGTGTTTTTGGTTTTTATCTGCCTCGATTTATGTCGATTAATCGAGGAAGTACGTCGATTAATCGATTTTTCCACTTCCGGACGTTGCGTCTTTTCACTTAAAGACGTTGCGTGTTTCCATGCGTCGGGACTTCTGACGCGCCCGTTTTCAATGGAGTCGATTAATCGACCCTTTTGGTCGATTAATCGATTATTTTGTGTGTGTCCGTCCAGAGAGGACGCCGTTGCGCCTATTTAAATGGAGGAGTCTCACTCCGATTTTCATTGAGTTTGTATCCTGTCTTTTTTCTGACTGCCTCCGACATTCCGACAGTGCAATCATGGCTTCGACCTCTGCCGCGCCGCAAAGACTTGTCCAACGCCCTGCGGGTCATCCACATGATCAGCCAAGTGGTCGCTTTGCGACCCGTGACCTGTGTTCCGAATATGTTTTTGATCTCGCGGCTTTTCAAGCACTGCCTATTTGCGCCGTTTCCCTCGCCTATGTGATGGCTCTCAATGCCCATTTTCTCCTCACTCCGCCCGTGATCAAAGTGTCCGAACGTGTTGTTCGGTTATTCTATCAGAAGATGGCATGGGTGCCCGCCTCCGTCGAGAATCAAGTTGCCACCCACTTCACTGTCGAGATGTGCCACGACATATTTTCTTCTGGGATCGCCACTAGGCGATCGGCGTTGCCGCGCCCGCTTTTGTTTTGGGATAGTGTGGTCAGTAGCAATCTCTGCCCCCGTGGCCACGTTTCTGAGCGCACCGGTGATCGGGTTCAAGCGCTTTATGGTGCCCACCGAAATTCATGGATCAACGTGCCCAGGATTATTCATGATGGCATGTGGCGATGCCATGACGAACTCACTAAACCTACCACTGGTGAAGCCCCGTTGATCTACTTCCCCCATTATGTTATGAAATTGCTTAATTTTCTTCGTTTCCCGTTCTACCGAGATGATGATATCAGGGACCTTGCATTCTATCGTTATGGTGAGTCCCAATGGAACCGCAGTATGCGTCTCTTGGGAAATGTCCCTGATGCCCCTGCTGATGCACTGGCCCAACCTGCTCCACCACGCCAGCGCCGCCGCATCCGTCAAGATGACCAACATGCACCTAATCAAGGACCCGAGGAGGGTGTGTCGCTTGGCTCGCTCCAAGCCCAAATTAACTCTTTACAAGAGGAGCAGCAGCGACACCATGGTGTACTCCTGCGCCGTAGCCACTATGATCGTTCCTTCCTCCATCAGTTAGGCGATGTGGCACGATAGTTATGATGAGACCCGAGCCGAGGAGGATGGAGATGATTAGTTTGATTAGTCTAGGATTAGGATTTTTCGTTTTGTGTTATTTTTCTTTCTTTTGTTTAGGCTGTGTATTTTAGGAGTCAAATCAGAAGTGTCCTTGTAATCATCATATTTATCAATGAAAAAGTGTGTTTTCTAATCTGTGTGGGATTGCCAAAATTTTGCTAATTACCTATTGCCTTTAGAGTAGTTGAAAAGCACCATTAAAATGTCATTTTTTGAAAAAATTTCAACTCTCTGCCAAGATGGTGTCGATTAATCGAGGGTTATACTCTATTAATCGACCCAATGGTTGCGGAAAAAAAAAAAAAAAAAAAAATTTTTGAGAGTCGATGCATCGACCCCAACGTCGATTAATCGACCCCCAAAGGGTCGATGCATCGACCTTCAGGGATCGATTAATCGACCCCACCGTTTTTTGGTTTTTTTTTATTTTTTTGCGACGGCACTCCTATTGGAACTCTAATTTGCCACTTTTCTCACGACCGTGGACTCCCTTAGACGTACTGCCACACTTTTCATTGTTTCTTTTTTGCAGGACACCTCTTTCCACTCCGACTCTAACTCTATATATTTTTCCCTTTATATTCCCCTTTAGGCTCACTTTTCATTACCTCTGCACAATCTTTCTTATGGCCCGAAGATTATATCTCACCAGAGCACGATTATCAAAGATGGAGGAGACTGCTAAAAAGCGAGAGCGCCGCTCTCATCGGACGGTCCCTTTTGTGACCAACAATGTTGAAATCATCGACCTCGATCCGATGATCATTCCTTACTGGGGAGAACCATCTAGAAAGAAGGTAAATCGTTCCAAATCTCCTACACCGTGCTTCAATACTGATATCGAGATAATTGATGTGATGCCGTCACCATCTCCCCCATCTTCATCTCCTACTTTCGCCTCCCCACCTCCATCCATACAATCGGCGGTTTCTCATCAATTTCCCCTTGATCTTTGGGAGAAATTGTTCCCTGTGCCTAAGAATATCATTTTAAGTGACCCGAGGTGGATGGGTCCGCCTACCAATGACTAACAGAGTTTGATTCATGTTTAGTTTAGGATTTAGGATTTAGGATTTATTAGTTTTTTTTTCTTCTTTCCTTTTTGTTTTGTTTTGTTTAGTTTCGATTGTTTTTAATTCCCTCAATAGTGTAACCATATTCCCTTCAATATGTTTTTTGTCATGTTCCAATTTGATGCACATATTCTCTGCACCTGATCTTTGTGTTGAGGTACTTTTTTCAAATAGGTTTGGGGGTACGCTACTTCTTTCAGTCAATGCGGACATTGGCATCTTTAGGTTTGGGGGTATGGTTATTTATTTTGCGTCACTTATATGTTTTTTCTGAAAAAAAAAAAAATTAATTTTGAAGTCATCATGCACATTATTTTACGATTGTTTTCAAACTTTAGTTGATGATGCATGTGAATTTAATTTTGAGAATACTACTGTCATATTTTGATTACTTGTATCTAAGATGATGAAGCTGAATGTGATATGTTGTGGATAATTTTGATATTCATGCTTAGAATTTTTACACTTATACCAAGCTAAGACTTAGAAATCGATGGACTGTTTTGAATGTTGAATCTTAGGATCTCAGTGGAGACTAAACCCAGTGAGCTTTAGAGCTAATTTCCCGTCATTAATGAGTGAATATATAAACTCGGAGTTTTCTTTGAATACGACTTATTTTGCATAATCTCATACACTTCATCTTGACTTGTGACTTTGCATGAAATCAAATTCATATCATTATGTTAGCATGAACTGTATATCTACTCAAGACAAATAGGCAAGGTCACTATCTTTTAAGGACATGATTGAAGGCCATCTTTGGCTTGTTTGTGCTTAAAATGCCCCACCTCAAATAAATGTATCTTTCTATTACCCCTTTGAGCCTATTGGAAAATTTTACCTTTATACATTCTTTGATAAGCCACGTTAACCTTTAGCCCTTCACCATTTCTGAAAATTTAGCTTTACCCTTCTTATTTCTGAGAAATTAGGAACGAGGGATGAGAGTGAACGAAAAGAGAGTAAGTGGAGAGATACTGAGTTGTGGTATTTACTGAGAGTGTATGGCAAAAATAAAAAGAAAAAAAAGGGGGGGAGAAAAAGAAAAAAAAAAATTTGTGAAAAATAATGAAAAATATGAGGTGCTTTAAGAAAAAGGAAGAGAAAAAGAAAGTTGAGAAAAATAGAAAAAAAATTAAGAAAAATAGTGAGACATTAGAAAAGAAAAAAAAAAGAGAAATAGAAAAAATCAAAAAGGTGTTTCTTTTCCAATTTCTCAGAAACTTTGAATCCCAACTTCCAATTCTTTCTTACCCTTTCCTGAGCCCCATTACAACCCTAAAAAGACCTTCATGATCTGATCTTGCATTAGTAACTGCCTTGTGGAGAGTAAATATGTGATACTTATGACACGTGATATGACATGCTTAGGATATACAAGTATCTTCTTATGAGATTTATTTTTGTTCATTGATTGCATCATGTTTCATTTATCATGTGAGACCTTTTTATTTGCTTTGTATTGACCTCTCACATATGTGCGAAAACTATTCACTATCGGTGTCTTTATATTTTGAGAGTATACCTAAAGTGAGGATTGAATCAAAACAACAGATCCAACGGTTTTCCGTTTGAACTAATTCTGAGATGAATGAATTTTGGTTTGGTTATGCACACACTTCACGTTTAGGCATGAATGGATGAGCTATCTAACGATTTGAGCATTAGACTAATTTGAATGGATATTAGTATGATTAGTATAACATTGGTATTTAAAATTGAGAATTCGCATGTTGAATTGATTAATGATTTTTGTTTTTGAATGGTATATATATTATCAAAATCATGTTTTGAAAACTCAATTTTATCGATGATTTCAAAAATGTATTGAAGTTTGTGGGTAACTTCACTGTAAACCCTCAGGAGACACAACTCCTCCACTAGGATCACCTAGGGGTTTAAAGGCTTGTTGCACATGCTAAGTGCAATCGTGTTCCCTACGAAAGTGGCATTTATTTTCTTTAGTTTGCTTTGCTCGAGGACTAGCAAAGTGTAGGTTTGGGGGTATGATGAGTACTAAAAAATGATGATATTTCACCCCTAAATACCTATATTTAGCTGTCCGATGAAGGCTATCTGATGAGAATGATTAGATTTGAAGTGTTTCAGGTAAATACAAGCCAAGTATACAAAACAGCCCAAGAATTCTGAATATAATGTCAAAAAACTGCAACTTTGGGTAATCGAGAACTTGGTGCGACTTGCGGCTAAATTTAGACCTTCCATACGGCCTAATTATGACATTGTCAAAACATGAAAGTTGTAGATCTTTTCGTCAGCTTTCCAACGACGCACGAAACACCTCAATCCGAGTTTGGGATAGGAAGTTATGGCCGAAATACCGAAGCAGTGTCTGACACAAAAAAAAGTGCTAAATTTCACGGATTTCTGGGGTCGATGCATCGACCCTATAGGTCAATTAATCGAGGATAAGTCAGAGTCTGACACGAAACTGACACTATAAAGCTAATTTTTTGGACTTTTTGGCGGCTCGATGCATTGACCCTCCCTGGTCGATTAATCGACCCTAAAATTATGGCTTGGGAGACTTCCGCGACGAGGGGTCTATTTAAAGCGACTCAAACACTTCAGAAAAAGAGAAGTAATTAGGGAGAATTAATTTTAGGAAAGAATTTTAGTTTTAGAGTTCTTAGTTTTTAGCCTTTATTTTTCATAGTTAGACATAGAAATAGGGAAGTTTTATTATTCCTTTTTGAGAGCTTTGTTCCCTTAATTTTTCAGTACTCATTCCTTCAGTTTATAAATTTTGTTCAAAGTTTATTCCTGCATTAATTTCATTTCTGAAGATCATCGTACTTTTGGATCAAAGTAAGTTCTTTTGAAGTTTGAGGTAATTTTAATTTATTAAATTAATGTTATTTTCCCGTCTTTATTTATTTATGTCATTTAATTACAATATGTGTGGCTAAATTTATAGGGATGGGGATCTAATGATTTCCATCCGAGGGATGTACTTTTAATAATATAAATTAAGAATTAAAATATGAGATTTTATTTTATGGTTGTTGTGCTATCATGAACGGATGAAATCCCCGCCACTAATCGGGATCGCGTGTGCCTAGCCATGCCCGGGATCTCAAATCTGTGACGGTAATTTTACCCAATCATTGTTATGGTCTTTTTGCTTTCATCGTGTGGATCTAATTACGATTATGTTCTGGGATCGAGTGTGTCTAGCCATGCCCTAGATCTTGGATCTGTAATGGTAATTTTATCTTAAATACTCCCTAATCTGAATAAAGTGTGCCTAGCCATGCCCTTGATTTCAGATTTATAAGTGGTATTCTTGTTAGAATTTTCACCCACTTTGGGGATGATTTTTATTTGAACCTGAGATCATGTGTGCCTAGACATGCCCTTGATCCCAGATCTATATATGAAAATCATCTAAGTCTTGATTGCAGGGATGCAACGTGGAACCTATTAGGGTGTTGACCATTGATCTTCCATAAAAGATGTTTGTTACCAATGAAATATCTCATAATTTAATCCTTAGATTTATATTACGGGAAGAACGGACCAAAGATGGGAGGATTTAGTATCTTCATCTTTATCATCATCTTTACCTTTACTTTTGAATTATCAATTAAGTTTTATTTTTGTAGTCATTAATTACCATCTCATCAACCGCTTAAATCATAAAACTGGTAGAATATTGTTAGATCTTCATAGATTTCTAGAATTGTTTCTCTTTTAGATATTTCAAAATTAGTCCTCGTGGGAACGATCTCGTACTCCGCACCCACTATATACAAACCGATTCATGCACTTGCGAGTAAAACAATACAATTAAAAAATCACATCATGCGGCCTAGGGCGAGGTTTCAATTCTATGTTGATTCCTCGAGCTCTTGCCGCTGCAGCGACCCTGGCTTTTTCTTTGTCCTCTCGGACCTCTTCCTCCGTGGGCTTGTATCCCAGCCCGAATCTTACTTTCTATCCCTTAGCCATAACTGGCTCTCTTCTGCTTTGTAATCTGGGCCCGAGCCCTCGGCCTTTCTGATAGCCCCATTTCTGGAGCATAGCCACCGCTGCTACCATACCGCCTCTTGTTTTAGGCATGATGCCCTCAATGGGCTCAGGAGTATTGCTGACCCCTCATATTCAAAATTGTGGAGGTCAACGTCCTCGACAGTGTGCGGCACGTTCAACACATTAGGTTTTTCGATGCTATTGGCAGTTTTTTCTTTCTCACTGTGCCCCTCACCGATGATTATAACAATTTTGTGCCCAGATATAAACTTGAGTTTCTGGTGCGAAGTGGAAGGTATGGCTCCGACCTCGTGCAGCCACAGGTCCCAACAATAGATTAAACGAGGATTTGATATCCATGACTTGAAATAAGATGGAGAAGGTCATTGGCCCGATCAATAGCTCAAGATCAACTTCTCCCATTATTTCTCTCCTAGTATTGTCAAATCCTCTAGCGCTGGTTCTGGTGGGCCTCAACATGCATGGATCGACCCCAATCTTAGTGGCGGTTCTTAATGGGCATATATTCAAGGCAGACCTATTATCAATCAAAACCAAGGGAATGACCATATTTCCAAACTCAATGATTATATTTAAAGACTTTGAGTGGCTACATCCTTCTTCAGGTAGATCCGCATCAGAAAACGAGATGGCATTCAGAGCCATCACTTGCCCAATTATCTGCCCGACCTCATATGGGCTAACTTTGAGTGATACATGCGCATTCTTTAACCCCCCCCATTAATGCTTGAAAATAGAGTGGGGACGTCATCAACAGATCCCAAACGATTATATGGGCGGACATTCTTCTTAATTGAGTCTCTAGTATATGTTCCCGACTCATATTTTCGAAGGGGTTCACAGCACTATCTTTCTTCCCCTCTGGTTGGGCTTGTGCCGCTACCGGAGCTTCTGGCTGCTTCAATATCCTCCCTGACCTGGTGACAAAGTCCACTGCCCCTTCTCTGTTGCTACTACTGCCGGCATTGACATATATTTGTTCGTAGCGTAGCGGGACCTAATGAGGATCATATGTTGGTCCCGAGAGCTAGAAAGGTACGGTTGTCGGTACTTGGGGCACTTGTACTGCGGGCTCAGGAGGTTTGGGCAACACCTTATTTACTTCGTCGGTAGCGGGTTGGGTGGAAAAATTGGTCCAAATGGGGGTGGTGAAGCTTGAGGGTGGTGGTATTGGGGGGAAGGAGGTAAAGGTAAGTCATTGATAGCTGGTAGGTGCTGGTGGGAGATGGTGGGTTTGATGGGCCGTTAGGTAAATTACCGGAGTGGTGGAGTCAACTGGTGGCTGAACTTGGGGTGAGGGGATGGGCGCAGGCCATTGATAATTGACGGGTGCTGGTGTGGGACTGGGGGCCTGTTGGCTCATTGGGTAATTGATGGGGGTGGTGGAATTTGCCGTTAGTTGAACTGAGGAAAATGGAGTGGGCACAGGCCATTGATAACTAGCGAGTGCGGGTGTGGGACCGGGGGCCTGTGGGGGTTATGGTGTATGGTTGGTATGCATTGATATGTATATAATTGACGGGTGTGGTGGATGAAAAGTATACCCTGAGATCTAAGGGTTCAATTTGTGGGGTCGGGTTGGGGATATATTCTGACAAATTCAAGGGTTCAATTACCCCGATATTCCTCACTTTCACGTTTCTTGACAACGATGCTATATAACTCTCCTGATCGCTGATATAATCGAATGGGTCAAATTCAAGCTCCTCTTCATCTTCTATCATTCCAACGGTGGGTCTGGGACGAGCTCCTCCAGTAGGATGTGGGGGTAGTAGCACTTGGTGAATATTGGCATGCTGAGAAGGTACAGGGGGAATATTTTCTCGGCATCGATCAAATCCTGGATTACGTGCTTCAATGGGAAGCAGTGATCAGTCGGGTGACCGGACCCTGATGAAAATTGCAATATGTATTCGAGTCATAGTTCTTTGGGATTGGATGGGGAGGAGGTTACGGTTGATAAATAGTGGCTAATCCTTTTTCCACTAACAAAGGCAGAAGTACGCTGAATAATTGCCCTAGGGGCATGAAAACTTGATCGTAGCAGGCACTCCTCTGCTCCGAAATCATTTGCATTCCTTGCCCATTCCCTATTCTCTGCATCTGCTGAGGCCTAGCTGGTGCTAGCGGGGCAGCCTAAAATTAAAACAGGGTTGTATTGTTATTGGGCATGGTATTGGCAATATTCTAGACATCGCCCCTTGTTCTCTTATCGTTCATTTGCTCTGAAAACCTTCTAACCCCACTGGGTCCACTTGGCATGTTCTTACTCAGACGGCCCTCCCTGATGGCATCCTCACATTGGTTAGTATTTCTCACCATATCAGCAAAGTTGGACTGCTACTGGTACACCAAAAAGTCTGAGATCACTGGCAGAGTATTCTTTGAAATCATCTCAATCTGCTCATCATATGGTATTCTATTTCTGACATGAGTTGTCAGGGCTCTCTAGCATCCCAAGTAATCGCTAAAGGTCTCGTTCTGGTTCTATTTTAATCGGGCCAAGTCTGACTTTCGCGGCTCAATGTCTATATTGTAGACATATTATTCTTGAAAGAGGTGTGTGTGCGAGCATGGATCCTCTCAAACCCGTCGCGGCGATGCACTCGCGATGGAATAAAATGTAGAGTCGCCACTCGGAGCTTTTGGTGACCCGGGAAACCTTTAAATCGATATTTTGAGCACCGAAGTGCTAAATATGACTCTGATTTACCGGTCTTTACCAAAGGCTCTAGGGTAGGGGCTTTGGTTATCGATCGGGAAGGGTTTAGGAACCCGATCAACCCGCACGTAGCGGTCTCTATCTATGGCCAAAATTAAAATAATTGGGCAGAGCTTCCCCTTGCCCGAAGGCAATGCGGTCCTATCAAGCTTTGAGCCAAACCAAAATTTCGGCGGCGTAACGGCTTGAATCCTTGGATGGAGGAAACATCAAGAAGGTAGAGGAAAAGAGGGGTGAGCCAGAGCTCACGGGCCCTTGTTGTACCGTGGAACACCTTCGCTTCGGCGTGCTTCCGATGGCTTTGAATGGCTTAAACGGTAGAAGAATAAGTTTCTAATGCTAGGATTCGGTAGATAGGAAGTGTAGGATGAAGCTAGGGACTAAGCTTTAACTAAAAGGGGTGATCTAATGGTTGAAAAGGGTTTAAAAAAATGATCTATGCATGCTGGAATTCTAGTTGAAAATATAAGAAAAGAACTTTCTCTCACTAGGGCTCTCTCTCTCCTAACTCAAGCTTTCACCCTAATCTTTTCAACCTTGATTTTTTCACCCTTTTGGGAAGAGGGGGCCTCTCTATTTATAGAGAAGGGGTGGGCTAGAGGGTTACTTAAGAGCTAATTGGTTTAGCAATTAGGTAATTCTCCATCTAAGGTTTTCTAGGTTTTTAGGGTCCTAGAGGTTTGGGAAATTGGTTTCAATGGCGGATGATGGGGTGAGACCATGGGTGACTTAAGGGTTGCCAATAAGCTCAAAGGGGGTGCAACCAACCTCAAGACACCCACCTTAACCAAGGGGATGGTCAAAGGGTCAAACTAGATGGAGGAAATTCGAGCATTTAATGACAGATACTGTAGCTAAGCTGGGCGTATATATTACATACGCCTAGCTTATGCACAGTAAAAAAACAAGAAAACCAGGGGGAATCTGAGAAGATGGGTGCCCGTTTTGTGGCCACCCATGCTGGGCGTATGTATTATATACTCTCGGCCAAATTTGGCCCAAAAATGCTGGGTGCATATAATATATACGCCTGACCAATCTGGGGCCAAATTGGCTGGGCGTATGTAATACATACGCCTGAGCAAAAAGTCATGATTTTATGTGAAATTTCAAACGGCCATATCTTTTGAACCACAGCTCCAAATTGGGTGATCTTTGGCTCATTGGAAAGCTGGAGAAGTCCTCTTTCCCATGGTATGTAACTCATCCTCAATAGTGGTCTGTATAATACTTTATAGCCCTCCTCCTATCAAATGCTCAGAAGGGTTTAAATTGAGTCTGGGAAGGGATCCTAGGGTTTAGGGGTGATCTCTAAGGGTTGGGAGAATGGTTCTAATGGGTTTTAGGTGATTCCTAAAGGTTCGAATAGATTCCTAAGGGTTCAAGGGTGCCATCGGAAGCACAGGGGTGCATCTTTCCCGGAGTACAGACTGATCGGGCCTTGGGCCGAATTTGGGTGTCTACAGATGCCCCTCTTTGGTATTCGTTCACTAATGATCAGATGCCAAAGACAAGAGACATCCGAGGAGGTCCAAGGCATGTCTGATGGGTCCGCCTAGTTCAACTCAATTCTCAAACATTCATGGTGATAGTGAGTGTACGTAAGCCCTCTCATTTCGGGATATCGTCCGTACCTCAAAGCTAACAGTCCCCAAGCGCATTGCGACATTACTGGGCATAACTGCGATGATCACAGAAAGTGTAAGCCCGCTAGCCGAAATATCGTCCATTTCCTGAGGGAAATTATAGACTTGTGATATTGAGTATTAATCTGAACCAGACAGCTCCATGAAACGGGATGATCGATCTATGCTTCGGAATCGATGCGAAGCACACAAAGCGAAGGCCTACAAACATGTGCCCAATCCGGCGGGATATTGCCAGCTCCACTGAATTGGCCACGGGTGCCCTTACCTAGGTAAGGCTCGGAGTCTTTGGGCGAACCCATCAACCTCGAGGTTATTTTAGCATGACTTACCCGAGTGAAGCGAATATTGATGTCGTAACACTTCTTGGGAACGCATGCCCTTTTTCAAGGTGAATTTTTTTATATATTTTTTTGAGTTTTTATTTTTCATCGAGGCCTCTAAGCAAAGCTCAAGGACCTCTGACAAATTTCTTCTTGCACAACTCTTTAAGTGGGTCAAATGTCAGTTGATACGCTTTAAGAGTGCGTGCGCTCTGCCGGGGATAGGTACACCTTGGGGATGTGCACATTCCGGTGGTGAGGTGCTCCTGATTCACATGAATCGGAGTGCCTTAACTCGAGACAAAGCTAAAAAAAATGGGGCTAGAACCAAACATCCATCGAAAGAGATGGTCAATTCTAGCCTCCGTCCTTAATGAAATTACAGCTTACGAACTATGCACAGACAGACACCCATCAGGGGCGATAAGCAGTAAACATGCGTGAACAAAAGCTTCGACCCTAAGGTACAATTTATGAGGACAAACGACCATCCTGCGGATACCTAGACACAAGTGCATACATTCAATAGGGACACCATGCCTGTACAGGTTTTAAGCCTGTGTAAAAGGAGATAAAAGGGAATGAGCCCTTCGGTCTGTATGTTTGCACATAGTTTGGTTGGTTGTAATTTCATTTTTGACAGGTCAGTTTCAACTGACAATAGACTTTTCGAATGGTCTGAAGTCGGGGGCATTCTTGGTTGACATTAATCCGAAGGTGGATGACCAGAGCGAGTGCATGGAAGGTGGGGTCAACCTACACTGGATTATATTTTTCTTTTCTTTTCTTTTTCTGCATGTATCCTTAGGCGGATCAACTTGCCACGTTGGTGCACCTTAGGGACGTGTGCATTTCGGTGATGGGTCCTTAGTTTGCCTGCCGGATCAGGCCCGAGGTGTCCCTATGTAAAACAGGGTTCGAGAACTTTCGGGCGAACCCGCCCATTCCGAATTGATTTAACACGGTTCTCGAAGTGGGGCAAGCAGGCGTTGCGACACTCTTTTGAGAACGAGTGTTGCATTTTTCTTTTTAATTTTTATGATTTTATGGGAGCATTTGGCAGGTGCTTGTTGATCTAGATCCGCTTATTGTAGCATGGTCCCTTTGGGTCAGTCGAAGAGAGCTCGAAGAGTCATTTGAGGATGCGTGCACCTTTGCCTGATGGTACGTGGGCTCCTTAGGGGGATCGGGCCGTAGTGGTCCATAGCATAGGGGATCCGTCGGGCCTCAAAGCCAAAGAGAATGGTCGGGCAGTTTTAAAACTGCCATTTCTGGTCGAGCGTATATAATATATATGCCTGACCAAAATGCTGCGAAAAATGGCCGGGTGTATATATTATATACGCCTGACCAAAAATGACAGTTTTTAAAACTGTCCGAGCCCGAGCACAAAAGGGACCCCCTCTCTTTCAAACTCTATCTTCTTCCCTCCTTCTTTCTCAAGTCCGGGACAGCCCCTTAGGGTTTTGGCATTTGATTTTTTCTTGAGTTCTATTACCGGGGGTTGCGGGTGCGGATCAAAAGACGTTTATCCTCCACCGATTTTGGATCTATTTCTTCTCCCGTTGAAGGTAATCGATCTTTCCTTTGAATTTTTTATAATGTTGTGTTGTTTTTTTATTATTTATATTTATTTTTTTTTGTATTTTCTTTTGGATGTTCCTTCTTCCTTTTCGTTGTTTGTTTTTTTTTTTGGATGATGCTTTCCCCTTTTTTTTGTTATTTTCTATTATGTGATGCTTCTTTTTTTTTTTTTTTTGTATATGTGATGCCCCCCTTTTTTGTTGTTTTCTATTATGTGATGTTTTATATGATGCTTCTTTTTTTTTTTTTTTTTTTTGTATATGTGATGCCCCCCTTTTTGTTGTTTTCTATTATGTGATGTTTTCTATGATGCTTCCCCTTTTTTTTTTTGTTATTTTCTATTATGTGATGCTTCTCTTTTTTTCTTTTTTTTTTGTTTTGTTTTTTGTTGTATATGTGATGCCCCCTTTTTTTTTGTTTTCTATTATGTGATGCTCTATATGATGCTTCTTTTTTTTTTTGTTATTTTCTATTATGTGATGCTTCTTTTTTTTATATTTTGTTGTATATGTGATGCTTTTTCCTCTTCTTTTTTGTTTTTATATGTGATGCCCTTTTTTGGTTGTTTTCTAATATGTGATGCTTCCCTCTTTTTGTTTTTTTTTGCCTTTTCGTTTATGATGCTTTTTTTTGTTGTTTTTTTGTATATGTGATGCTTTTCCTTCTCTTTTTGTTTTTGTATATGTGATACTCTTCCCCCTTTTTTTGTGTATGTGATGCTCTTCCCTTTTTTGTTGTTTTTTTTTTGGTGTATATGTGATGCTCTTCCTTTCTTTTTTTGTTTGTTTTTTTTTTTTTTTGATTACATATGTGATGCCCCTCCCTTTTTTGTTGTTTGTTTGTTTGTTTTTTTTTTATGATGGATTAGTGCACGTGTGTTATTGTTCTCATTATTTTTTTTGTTCATTTTTGTCACTTTTCTCTTCCTATTTTTTGGTTTGGAATGCTTGATGTTCTTTCTTTTTGTAGTGTATTTTTCTCTCTTTTTTCTTTCAGGTATACATGGTTCTTTAGGCTTATGCTCTCCTTTCCTTTTTCATTTCTCTCATTACTCATCATCATTCATTTTTCATTCATTTTTTATGATGGATTAGTGCATTTTTTTTGTTATCCTTTTTTCATTTTTCTTTTAGCAGCCCCCTCTTATACTGATGTGTTCCATAGTTTCAGATATCCGGTGACGAAGGGCAAGGTCCACAGGAGGGGCCCGAGATGGCCTACGGTCCTCACGGGGAACAGTTCATTGTCTCACAGCGCTCATATCAGCCTTGGTACGAGATGCAAGGTGAGGCCGCTTGTACTGGCCTCCTGCATTGTCAGCATACCCACATATCCAACTTCGGGATCGCTGGTTAGGTAAACAGACGAGCCCCTTTTTCTTTTGTTTTCCTTTGATGCCTTCATTATACCATCTTGCCCCTATTTGACTAATTCCTTTTGTTTGCAGCCCCTACCCCACATTATGTCCGGGGTGGTTGGTTTGACCTCCAGTGCCTCGTACTTTATCTCCCCCAGGTGGTGAAGGACCTGCTCGCCCAAGCCGGTTTTGGGGACTTCATTTCATGCCCCGCTGTGAGGGATGACACGACCTATCTAAAGGCCCTGATAGAGCGCTTCCGCCCCAGGACTATGACATTTCACATGGCCATGGCTGAGATGGCCCTCACGCCCGCCGACTAGTCCATGATCACTGGGGTTCGTGTTGGAGGGGTGCCGGTGATACCTGTTCGCACGCCTGATAGGGAGGAGGTGACTCAGCTAATAGGGGCCTACCCAACCTCTGGGAATGTTCGTGGCTCCGAAGTCAAGTTATCTTGGCTAGTTGGTTTGTTTGAGCCTCACGAGTTAGTGGACCTGGGCCAGCCTGATGCGGCCATTTACCTTGAGCCAAAGCGTGCACTGATGCTGGCTCGCATCTCTCTGCTGTTTCTCCTGGGCAAGACTCTTCTCTCAAACACCAGCGGAGGGCGGGTCTCGTTGTCCCTACTCAGTCTTATGGTGAACTTGGACACCATACATCGGTTCGATTAGGGAGGTGCTGGCTACGCGGTGATCATGTCTAGCTTGGTGCGAGCCGTTCTTGGGGATTCCAGTTCCGTTGTGGGCTTCTGGCCCGCTCTTGAGGTAGTTTATCCTTTGGTCTCAATTCGTCCCCCCCCCCTTCTCTTTTTTTTTGCAAATTTGTTTATATCTGTTTCCTTTCTCAGGTGTGGGGGTATTTGCATTTCCAACCTGGTCGCCCTCTGCTTCTCTCCGAAGTCCCCACATTCCCCCTTATGAGCAATTGGCATGCAAACCGCCGTCGGGACGTGGGTATGAAGCACTTGGAGTTAGGGTTGAGTTCTCAGTTCGATCTACTGATCCCAGAGCAGGTATAACACTTTCTCTCTTTGTAGCTCTTTTGTGCTGTGGGTTTTGACCATCCCTTCTCTTTTGTTGAGCAGGTCATCCTTGATCCCTACATTGGATCCCCCTTCTGGAACCTGGCTGCAGTGGGCCCCTCTCGCCTTTTGTTAGATCGGTGCATTGTTTTCTTCTATGGGTCCTGGGCTAGGGCCTATTACTTAGGGGAGAGATGGTTCATCAATATCGACCTCTCTTTGTCGTGCCCCAACCTCCTCCAGATGATGTATTGGCTCCCGAAGGTTCTATCGAGATGCTCACTGCTCGCTTTCTCCACCACGGGGTCCCCATTGATGATCTTCTCTTTCCCGGGGGATATCAGATGTGGTATGAGTCTCTGCCCTATCATTCCCTGCTGCCCCGATTCGTGCCCGGCGCCAACTTTTTGGCTTTTGGTGGTCCGCGCTCTCAGCTAATGTTCCTTCCCATTTCTATTAGCTGCCTTCCATATGATTACCTTAACTGCCCTGCTTTTGAACAAAGACTGTTTCTCTCTATAGTTTGGACAGGATGATGATTAAGATGAGGGGGATGAGGCAACTGTTCCTAGTGAGGCTACTGGTGCGGGACCTTCCGACCCTTCTGGTGCTGGTGCTTCCGGCAGTTCGCCCACTAAGGTCCAGGGGACCTTTAAGCTCTTGGATGATGCCTTTCTGTCGCGTATGTGTGCTAATGTGGCTGAGAAGGCACGCATCTCCGCTGAAGCTATTCGAATTCCACCCCCTGAGCTAATCCCTGGGGTAATCTCTCCCTTGTTACCTTGCCTGTCTATTTTCTTGGGTTATACCTGATGGCCTGTGTGACTGATACCTCTCTCTTTATCTTTTTGCTGCAGGATTATGAGTCGGCGATATACCAAGCCGAATATTACCGTAACATTGCTGGTCTTAGTGAGGTTGAGGTGGTGAGTGAATATTGACCGCATCTAGTCATCCCCATATTTACTTTCTGCTCGTTTCCCTAACTGATGGCCCTTTGTGTGCTTATGCAGCGTGCTCGTGAGAAGGAGTCGCGCTCTCTGCTTGGTCGCATCTCTCAGGCGTGGACTCGGGTGGGGGAGACCCGTACCTTTCAAAGCACGACCCGACGCCGGAAGAAGTCAAAGGGGGCCGCTCAGGACTAGTTTTTTTTCCTAAAAATTTGGAACATTGAAATAGTTTAGGTTTTTGGAATATTGGGGAATATGTAATAATTTCCTTTGGATTTTTGTTTTTGGATGGTCTCACCACTTTCAAGGTTTATATGAATGTTTCGTTTATTTATTTCTCTGCCTTTATGGTGATGTTTTTTTTTTTTTTTTTTTTTTTTTGCACGAAGCGGGTCAGAGCCCCTTCCAACGATGGGGGAAGCTCGTGTATGACTACTCGCATATGTCCCATGGGTGCCACGTCATCCGTGGGCGCGCCCGCCTGTGGGCTGCCACAAGAAAGAAGGCTAAGCGAAATCCACTCTTGTGGAGTAAGGGAAAAAAAGGAATGGGATGACGCGAGGGGGGGGGTTACACTTCCCTGCCCTTAACTGGGCATATATATTATATACGCCAGGCAAAAAATTTGGAGTTTTACCCTGGCATATATAATACATACTCCTGGCAAACACAGTTGCCCCGTTACCCTGGCGTATATAATATAATACACCTGGCTAAAAATTTAAATTTTTGGTTGGGCGTATAACTGATGCCCGACAGGTTCCTTATAACCTGCGCCCAGCCCTCTTTGTCATACTGTTCACTCGGGCTTTGCCTTTTTGCCCCTTGTTAAGACCTGAAAAGTACCACTTTTCACCCCTTAACTTAACCTTTGATTAGACCCATAGCCACCTAATAAGTTCTTGTAAAGTGTTTTATGTAGGTAATAACCAGCAGTGAAATAAGACCAGGAATCCTGCTAAGGAGCCGGTTTTTACACCAGAAGCCCCTCAGAAGGATGAACTCTGAATCCAGACCTGAAATGAGCCTCACGCAACTGACCCAAGCTTTAGAGGATTCAGGAGAAATATGCCTCGCGCAGTCCAACTGAGCATCCCAAGACTCTACAACAACTTCTCGCGCAGATGATTGACTGAAGAGCTTCAGAAGCACAAACTCGCGTAGCTCTCGCGAAGCTCAAGAGTAGAACACATCGCACAGTCTCGCGTAGTTCCAAGCAGACCTCTCTCAACCTCGCATAGTTCGCTCAGAACGGCTGAGAAGAGAGAGCTTCAGAAGACTCCTCACACAGCTGTCGCAGAGTCACCGCGAGATGCAATTATCAGAAGAGAACTTCTCGCTCAATTCTCATCCCATTCAAGAAGAAAGCATCCTTGTAAAGGCAAAGTCATCCTCGCTTAGATCAATTAAGACATGGAACCTTGCGCAGTTCAGAACTCATTAAAGCCTCGCGAGGTAACTCGCGAAGTCCAGTGAAGAGAAGTGCTCGCAAAGTTCTCGCGCTATTCAAATCTGTCCTCACGAAGATCAACCCAGCGATCACACAGCTACCTCGCGACTGCTTGAACCCCAACCCCACGACATCTGAGGATTTGATGTCTACTCCACCTCACGACTGCCTGAAGAGCAAACCAAGCCAACCTCGCGACGGTTGAAGTTTCAATATCAAATCATCCTAGCGAAGAGTAAAAGCTACTACACGATAAGTCTGGGAAATAATGGCTACCTAGCGAAGCTCTGAACCTCAAACTTCCATCTCTTTAGCAGAGGACCTTCTAGGAATTTCCAGCGATTAGAGCAAGCACTCCCACACTCAAATCTCCATGCATGTGCCCCAAGGCATCGAAGGATCACTATTCGTCCACGTGGCATCGTTAAAATTAGGGTTTCCTAACCCTAATGCGCCGCCACACTACTGCTATAAAAACCCATACTTAGCTTAGGTTTAGGGGGGGCTTGGACCATCTTTTCTTTCTACATCCTGGAATAGTTGGGAACACATCTCATTTCTTGGAGACTTGATCTGAGATCGTTTTGCTTTTCTTTTTGTAGCTGTAAGTAGTTTTCTTTTTCTTTTTTTCCTTCTCTCTATAGTCCAGCACTTGCTGGCTATGTCTTTGTATGCTTTTTGAACTAGATCAATGGAAGTTTTGTAATAGGAATTGTACTCTGTAGGATTTGTGTTTGAATGTGAGATGCTCGCAAGGTCGCCGCCTTTGATTTCATTGCTTTCGTGTTTCAAAGCAATGGAGGACTGATTCTAAGGGCCATTCAGATCCAAGTGACCTGTGTGTCTGGGCTATCATGGTCCTATACAGCCTTAGCCCCACCACAGGACCCACTAGATCTGAAATTCCCATGGGAGCTTGAGCTGGTAGCCTGGTGACCATGGTGGTAGCAGCGATATTCTTGTTTTGTCTTGGGCTCCGTGAGGAGGATAGCCTCTGGGATAGTCTGTGACCATTTGAGTGGACAGGTTATAGCCTTAGGGTGATTCTAATCCACCGATCCAAGATGGATCTTTCTTCTTTACACCTGAGCTTGTAGAAGTCTGGTGGGAGATTGTACGGAGGCAGACTCCCCTATATTTGTATAGATCCGCCATCAGATGTTAAATCTGATCTGGTTATAGAGATTGTAGGCTTGTGACTGAACCATTGTAGCCTCACTCAAGCAATGGACAGCTTGATCGAAGGTTGTACTCAATCTCTTGTTGGTTCTCTGTGTCTGGGCTATCATGGTCCTATACAGCCTTAGCCCCACACATAGAGCTTTAGAGGTTGAGGTTCCCTATGGATTCTTGAGCTGGTAGCCTGGATGAAATAGTGCCTACAATGATTAACTTGTTTTGTTTTGACCCATCCCTAGATTGTGGTTCCCCTATGGGATAGTCTGTGACCATTTGAGTTGACAGGTTATAACCTTAAGGGATTGAATCATGGCAGAGAGATGGGTTGGATCCCTTCTCCTCAGTAGTGATAACGTAGCCATTGTACAGGATTTCTATAACATCATATCTGAATCTGAGTTACAAAGCTCCTCTGATCTAGGCTCAATAACTTACTTCTCACCCTTTTATATTTATTTTCCACACTCCATCCATCCTCTCACCCCTTTCTGTAGTGTAGACATTAGGTTACCTTAGAATACCTAGAATAAGTGACCTTAAACTCTCCTCCTTTTTAGGACTGCCAGATCTGTAGTCAGATCTGGAGGGACTATTAGTGACGGCTCCTTTGGAGCTGTAGATCACCTTTCCCTGTGGGACAAACTCTTACTTATCAAAACTTGCCACAATGGACCCTGTATCTTGCAGGTCTAGGATTTCTTAGTTGTGCTAACTCCATCCCCTATTTTACTCTTTCTTTGATTTTTAAATTACTTTTACCACCAACCAATAAAGCAAGCACAAACGTAGAAATCGCCAACACCCCTCCTTTTCTTTCTTTTCTTTTTTTCCTTTTTCTTTGATAAGCAGGTCCATCGCCCTACATTGACTGAGCTTTATATAGGACATCTTTGTACGTCTATGGACCCGCTTCCCGACCTAAATTTTCATGCGGGGGACGGGATTAGTATACTTCCCTGTTTGGACTCGGGGCCCAGTTATTTGCAAAAGTGGTGCACTAGCTTGGCTGAGGGCGAGCTCGCTGCTCTGGATTGCCTCAGGATATCCCGTCTTTCCTCTCTCCTTGCTGTTCCTTTGTTGCCCAACCTCCTAAAGGCGGCTTTAGCGTCATGGGACCATAGGGCTCATGTCTTCAGATTCGGGTCCAGGGAGCTCACCCCAACCTTGGAGGAGCTAGCCTCTGTCACTAGCTTGAGAATGCATCGGGGGCTTGCCAAAGTGGTGCCCAAACCGGGGTATGCAAAGGCGGTCTACGCGGCTCTTGGTTTGAAAAAGGGTGGGTATGAGAAGGGCTTCGCCGGCGAGCCCACTAGGTGCTCGATGAAATTCCTGAAAGAACTTTTTGGCGACTCGAGTCTTCGAAAGTTGCCGGTCCAAGATCCTTTCAATGTGAAGGTCTTTGCCCTTTATTTGCTATCAGAAGTTCTCTTCTTTGCTGGGGGCAAGATATTTTCCCTCGAGTTGTGCGACATTTTGACCGAACTGGAGGCAGGGTGCATCTAGTCTTGGCTGAGATGTATCGGGGCCTGAATGCCTCGGCCTCGAGCCAGGTTGGGATTCTTCACGGGAGTCCACTCCTCATTCAGATCTGGCTAGGAGAGCATTTGGCTATCATGGGGCCTGTACTGAGATTCTGCTTGGTAAGAGGGGATGTGGCCCGGGGCTTTTTGACATGCTACTCGAGGCTGCCCCATGGGAGCATCAAGCGAGCTATCGTCTGATGCGGTATCACACTTTTGGGGTTGACTAGTTGTACCTACTATTTCCCATGTCGGGTGCTTCATCAATTCGGATATACCTAATACGTGTCGTGCACTGTGAGGCCGCCCTTTTGTTCCCTGATATTCTCTCGGGGTTCTCTCAGTGACCTAGATCGCATAGCAGCACTCTGGGAGACCCACCAATCAGCGCATATGTGTAGCTTGACTTAGGGAGGTGCCCTCTCTTCTGATTACAAGGTTTGGCTGGCATCTGAGAGCTTACCTGCTCCTAACCCGATTTCGGTAGATGCGATAGAGACAAGGCCCTAGCCTTTCAAGGAGACGATGCTCCGGACTAGAATTGAGTCTCTTTTTGTAGAGAAGCTAGCTTTGACTGAGACTTTGGGGAAGGAGAGGGCCAGAGCCGAGATGGCGGAGGTGAGAGGGGCTACGGCCGAGAGCAAGGTCCTTCGGTTAACTGGGCTTTTGGCTGAGTCTCGCAGTGCAGCTGACACTTTGCGGAGGCGGCAGAAGAGTCTTCATGGTAGGTGGTTGGCCGATTGAGATGCCCGTGAGGACTCTCTTCTTGCAGAGATCAGTGCTTTGAAGCGTGGTTCCTGCCCTTGACCTGTTCCTGCACATACCATAGATCATATACACAGAGGGGGGGCTGATGCCCCTTAACAGAGATCTACTTCCTTTTTTGGGTTGTTTCTTTTTGTTTGTTGTTTTTTTTTTTTTTTTTTATATACCTGTAAAGATGGCAGAAGATAGAAAGGGTGTCATGTTGTTATCTTTTTGGGACATGACACTTCATACATGATACTTGTAAGAAAAGTAATGAAATCTGCTATATACATACATCTATTTTTTTGGTGTTCGAATTTTCTTCCATACGTCTCGCAACGTAGGGTTTTTCTTATGGAAAAGGAAAACCTATTATCTTTTTTTTTTCAAATTTTTCTCCTACACAAGGTGAGGCTTCTTATGAGAAAGGAAAATATATTATCTTTTTGAAATTCTCTCCCTTTTACAATGTCAGTATTTCCAAGGCCAACTAGCGGGTCATCTTTTTGAGCATGGTCGAACCCCGTTTAGGAGTTTTCGGTGCTTCATTTTAAACGTGGAGAGGTCAGCTCCCCCGAGATTGATTGGTCTTCTAGCCTTACCTTTGGTCATACGTCGGACGACGCGATAGAGACGACATGCTTGATTAGGATCCGATCTAATTTTAACATGAGCGGCCCCACAAAAAAAGGGAAGGGGCTCAAGGAGTCCAAACTAAAAAGGTGAGCCAAAACAGATCATCTCCTAATCTCTCTTTCTTGACATTTTTTGCTCACAGCGCCCAAGACGGGTTTTCGCCATGCCTGTCATCCCTATTTTTACTCGTAGTGCCCTTTCAAGTTTTCACTACGTCCATGGGTTCGCTCTATTACCCCAAGTGCCTTTTCAGGTTTTCACCTGGTCCACGTGAGTTCGCTGTTTTTACCCATGGTGCCCTTGCGGGTTTTCACCACGTCCATCTTGCTTTGAACTCAAATTAATTTTCTCTCTTCTTTTTTTGTTCTTTTTTTTCTTTCTCTTTTAATTTCTTCTTCTTTTTTTTTAGAGCCAGAAAGCCATGGCATGGACAAAGATTCCGTCATAACCGGCTGGATGGGATTCTGGTGTCATCTCATGACTCGGCTCATGTTGACTTAACAGATATTATGACTGTTTGCGAACCTACAAAGAGGGCTTCCTTCAGGGTGTAGCTTGGCCATGGGTATGGTTAGGATTTGAAGGTATGCTGGGTTAAGAGGGTTTTCTTAATGCGGCTTCAGTTTTCCCAAAATACTTTCTTACTCGGGGGTTTCTACTGTACATGCCCCATGATTCTTCTACACACCTCTTTTTGTTGTTCTCTTTTCATTTCAGGCAATCTCTTTTTGAGGTTTTATTTTTTTGATTTATGGATTTTGATGGTAACTCTATACACATGCATCTTTTCTCTCTCTTTCTTTGGGGATGAGTTTATTGAAAGAAAGGCCCAGGCTCAAATGGGGTAGCAAAGGGTATCATCATTTTTAGGGATGCTTTTGGGCTAATGTGCTTGGAACGATGGCATCTTTTGGATGATTCTTAAGCAGTCACGTATCTGTTTCATCAATACTTACCTTATCATGATAGACTAAGAGTAGAACCGTCGGACGTATCCAGCGTTGATGGGCTCAGCAAGGTGATCTCCGTCCATGGTGGTGAGGCGGATGGCGTATCCCGAAAGCACTTCTCGAATAACGTATGGTCCTTCCCAGTTCAGCTTAAACTTTCCTCTTGGATCGGTGTGGAGAGATGGGAAGATCTTCTTTAGCACAGTGTCTCCTACCTTTAGATCTCGATTGCGGACACGTTTATTGTAAGCGCGTGTGATTCTCCCCTGGTAAACCTGAGTGTGGCACAAGGCTAGGAGTCTCTTCTCATCCAATAAGTTCAACTGATCAAAGCATGATCTCTCTTTCACTACTTCAAGTAAGCCTGATTCCATGAGGATTCGGAGTGAGGGTACTTTAACCTCCACTGGGAGGACGGCCTCGGTTCCATACACAAGGGAAAATGGTGTTGCCCCTGTAGAGGTACGGATTGACGTTCTATAGGCCCAAAGTGCGAAGGGTAACTGCTCACTCCAATCTCTGTAAGTGACTACCATCTTCTCGAGAATGCGGATCAGAGTTTTGTTGGCCGCCTCTACGGCTCCATTCGTCTGAGGCCTATACGGGGATGATCGATGATGCTTGATCTTATATTGCTCGCAGAAGTCTCGAATGCGCTTATTTGCAAAGTTTGTGCCGTTGTCTGTGATGATATCTTTGGGTACTCCAAATCGGCTCACAATATTATTTTTGAGAAACTTCTCGACGTGACTGGCCGTGATGTTGGCATATGACACCGCTTCTACCCACTTAGTGAAGTATTCAATGGCGACGAGGATGAACCAGTGTCCATTCGATGCTTTCGGATTAATCATTCCGACAACGTCAAGGCCCCAGGTAGCAAATGGCCAAGGAGTGGTCATGCAGTGAAGATCAATGGTAGGAGCGTGTATCAGACTGGAGTGTTCCTGACACTTGTAGCATTTTTGAACGTGTTTGCAGCAATCTGATTCCATGGTGGTCCAAAAGTATCCCTGTCGTAGGATTTTCTTAGCGAACATGTGACCGCTGACGTGGGCTCCGCACACTCCCTCATGGATTTCTTTCATAAGGTTGACTGCTTCAGTTTTAGTGAGGCACCTGAGTAAGATGTTATTGTATGATCGCTTGTAGAGGCATTCCTCGCAAATGACGTAACCTGCCGCTAAACGTTGAATGGTTCGTCGGTCTGTTTTGGATGTACCCTCTGGGAAAGTTAGGGTCTCGAGGAAATTCTTGATATCTGAGAACCAAGGTGGCTCATCATCAGGCTTTGTAGGTTCCTCAATCTGGAGGCAAAAGCCGGCTCATTCCTCTGCTCGATCATGATCGGCTTCATCTCAACACCATAGGGGATTTCAATCATTGACGCCAAAATTGCTAATGCGTCGGCAAAGCGATTCCTTATACGGAGGACGTATGAGAGAGTCACATCTTGGAAGCAAGCTATCAGATCCTCGAGGTGTTCATGATAGGGGATCAGTTTCTTGTCCTTCGTCTTCCAGTCACCATTCGTCTGACATATGATTAACTGTGAATCACCAAATACTCGAAGGTGAGTTACATTCAGATCGAGAGCCGCCTGCAGACTAGCGACGCAAGCTTCATACTTAGCCATATTGTTAGTGCAAGGGAGGTTGAGCTTGATAGAGATCGGTACATGAGATACTTTTGGTGAAATTAGGATGGCGCCAACTCCTTGGCCTTCAACATGCGATGCCCCGTCAAAGTGCATTACCCATGATTCTTCTGCTTCTTCTGTATCATCTTCCATCATGAACAGGATATCTTCATCTGGGAACTCAGTCCTTAACGGCTCATAGTCAGGCAGAGGGTTCTCAGCAAAATGATCGGCGAGTGCCTGCCCCTTGATTAATTTTTGAGTGACGTACGTGATGTCGAATTCAGATAATAAAAGTTGCCATCATGCAGTTCGTCCAGTGAGAGCAGGTTTCTCGAACAGGTACTTCAAGGGATCCATCCGCGCTAGAAGTAGTACAGCTTGAGATAACAGGTAGTGTCGAAGTCTTTGAGTAGCCCACACGAGCGCTAGGCATGCTTTCTCCAGATGAGAGTAGCGCATCTCATAATCAGTGAACTTCTTGCTCAAGTAGTAGATGGTCTACTCTCTTCTTCCTGTCTCATCGTGTTGTCCTAGCACACAGCCCATGGAAAACTCTATCGTGGATAGGTACATTATCAGGGGTCTACCAGGTACAGGTGGTACCAATATCGGAGGATTTAGGAGGTAACCCTTGATCTTGTCAAATGCAGCTTGGCAATCATCATTCCACTCAACTGCTGAATCCTTTCTCAGTAGTTTGAAGATCGGTGCCCATATCAGAGTTAACTGTGCAATGAACCGACTGATGTACTGGATTCTACCTAAAAAGCCTCTGACCTCCTTCTCTGTAGATGGTGGTGACATTTCAGTGATGGCCTTGATCTTGGTTGGATCGACCTCGATGCCTCTCCTACTGACGATAAAACCTAATAGCTTTCCTGACAAAGCGCCGAATGCGCACTTCTGGGGATTCAACCGCAGCCTGCACTTTCTCAATCTCTCGAACAACTTCGAAAGGTTTACCAAGTGGTTGTCCCTTTCTGGTGATTTAGCAATCATGTCATCGACATACACTTCGATCTCTCGGTGCATCATGTCGTGGAATAGGGCCGTCATTGCTCTCTGGTAGGTTGCCCCAGCGTTCTTGAGCCCAAATGGCATCACCTTGTAGCAGAAGGTACCCCAGGGAGTGATGAACGCAGTCTTCTCTCAATCGACCTCTGCCATCTTAATCTTATTATAGCCCGAGAACCCGTCCATGAAAGAAAGCATCCCGTGCTTAGCAGTGTTATCGACCAAGATATCGATGTGGGGTAATGGAAAGTCATCCTTAGGGCTCACCTTGTTGAGATTCTGAAAATCAATGCACACTCGAACCTTCCCATCTTTCTTTGGTACGGGGACGATATTGGCCAGCCACTGCGGGTACTTAGATACCATGAGGAAACCCGCGTCGTACTGCTTGATGACCTCGTCCTTGACTTTCAACATCCATTCAAGTTGGAGGCATCTCAGCTTCTGTTTAACCGGCTTGCAGTCAGGGTAGAGTGGAAACTCATGCTCAACCAGATCGGTATCCAGACCAGGCATGTCTTCATACGACCATGCGAAGACGTCTTGGTATGACCGGAGGAAGTCTATCATACCTTTTCTCTCTGTCGGGGACAGCGACATTCCGATTTTGGTGATTCTAGGGACCTCTTCGGTGCCCAAATTGACGTGCTCTGTCTCTTCGACAATCGGGGTAGGGTCATGCTCAAAATTGGCAAATGGCTTGAGGAGCTCATGGGGTAGCTCATCGATTTGGCCTTCCTCGTCCAGACTTGTGACTCCTACCTCTTCTCGTATATCTACAGGGAAGGGGTCGGCTTCGCATGGGATGGGTATCACGACATCTTTTTCAATTTTATTAGGAATTTAAAAAGGACAATATTTTTTGCATTGGTATTTTTTCTATTTTTATGGTTTTTTGCAATTTTTTGGAAGTTAGCCCCTGGTGAGGTGGATCTCTATATATACAGGGTAAAGTGTCTCAAAGGCTAACCTCACTTCTTACAGGTTATTTTTTTTTGGAGAGTCAGTGTCGTATTCACAGCATTTGGCGGCTCCCAGGAGTTGGGGCAACAATGCCCAGTTACTTACCTGCAAGGCTTGGCCTTTACCCTTTCGGTTGGAAACAGCATCAGTAGGCCCCCCTCTGGGACCCTGTCTTTGAAGGTTAGGGTGGGCCCAGAGTGGCTAGTGCTAGAGTGATGGGTGGGCCCGGGGATTTCTTCCTCAAACAGGGAGAGGGCTGTCAAGTCCACCTCAAGGTCCGGGGGGATGATGTACTGGTTAGTGGGGTGGGCGGAAGCAAGCTTGTGTGGGGTTACCCTTTTATCCCCGTTCAGATCAATCTTTACTACCGCGGCGCTTACAAAGGTTTGACGGATGTGGGGTCGAGCGGGAGTTTCTTCTTCCAGGTTGATTCCTCTGGCCCTGGCGGCTG
Organism: Chloranthus sessilifolius; assembly: GCA_021018995.1. Lineage (NCBI taxonomy): Eukaryota > Viridiplantae > Streptophyta > Magnoliopsida > Chloranthales > Chloranthaceae > Chloranthus > Chloranthus sessilifolius. Next base: position 37,431,872 of record CM037597.1, on the reverse strand, counting down.
CTGCGACTCTCATCTTTTCTTTGGCCTCTCTGACCACTTCTTCATCGGGCTTGTAGCCTAGGCCAAATCTGGTTTGCTGCCCCTTAGCCCTGACGGGGTCTCTTCTTCCTTGAAGGCGTGGGCCCAAACCTTTCTCCTTTTGGTGGCCCCATTTGTGGAGCATGAGCACTGCCGCGTCCATTCCTACCCCAGTTTTGGCAGGGGTTTTCTCAGGTGACTCAAGGGTGATGGCTGAAAAGTCATACTCAAATCGATGAAAATCAGTGTCATCTGCTGTGTGCGGTATGTCAAGCACTTTCAGATTTTCAATATGTAGAGCGCTCCGCTCCCTGTCTTCTCTGCTCTCACCTACGATGGTGATATTCTTTCGCCTGAGATGAATCAGAGTTTTTGGTGTAGAGTTGATGGTATTGCCCCGATCTCATGCATCCACGGCCGTCCTAATAGTAGATTAAATGTAGACTTGATGTCCATCACCTAGAAGGGGACAGTGAAGGTTTGCGGCCCGATGATTAGGTCGAGGTTTACTTCTCCTATGATTTCTCTCTGGTTGTTATCGAATCCCCTAGCGCTGGTTATTGATGGCCAGAAGGTGTTGGGGTTCGCACCGATTTTGATTGTCGTCCTTAGAGGGCATATATTCAATGTCGACCCGTTGTCTATTAAGACCAACGGCACCACCAGGTTTCCTACTTCCACTGTTATATTCAGGGGCTTGGAGTGGTTCCCTTCGAGCGGTAGATCCGCATCGGTGAAGGAGATGACATTTGGGGCCAATACTTGCCCAATTATCTCTCCTACCTCATTTGGGTCACGTGGGCGGAAACATGTGCATCTTTGAGTGCTCCCATTAAGGCTTGAAAGTGGAGCGGGGATGTGATCAATAAATCTTAGACAGTAATATGTGCAGGTATCCTCTTGAGCTGTGTCTCCAACACATGCTCTCTGGCCATTTTCTCAAAGGGGTTTCCTGCGGCTTGCTCTTTCTTCTTCTCTTCTCCTCTTATGGCCCCCGATGCTTCTGGCTGCATAGAAATCTTGCCCGACCGGGTGATAAATTCGACTGCCTCTTCTTGGTTGCGACCAGCATTTATGTCCATCTGCTCGTAACTTAATGGCACTTGATGCGGGTCATAGGCGAGTTTCAGGATGAGGAAGGGGGTGCTTGGTGATTCTGGGGCGGATTGGACTGGGTATGTCGAATTCTAGGGCCCAACCAGGTTGACTCCAATAGGGGGTGTAATGGTATTAACGGGAGTCGGCGAAGTTGGATTTGAGGGTGCGGAGGGGGTTTGTGCAGGCGTTATCGAGGCATGGTAAGACCAGTGGTGATTGGGAGCGGGTGATAAGGGGAGTGGGTGAGGGATTGTTTGTTTGGATGGGGTGGAGCTGGATTGGTGGCAAAATAACGCAGGGATGGTGGGGTGTGACTGGGATAGGGTGACTGAGAAATGTCGGAGGTGCAGGTGGAGCGGGGTGATAAGGGTATGTCGGGGTAGCAGAAGGAGCATGGGGGTACTGGTATGAAGGGTTTGTAAATGGGGTGGCATGGTGGGGTGATGATGGGTTCGTGGATAAAATGGGGTAGGCCGGGGGTGATGGAGTAGTGCATGGGGCGGGGTGATTTGGGGATGATGGAGTTGTGCATTGGGCGAGATGATTTGGGGGTGGTGGGGTAGTATGCTGGGCGGTGAGATTTGGGGGTGTGAATGAGGTAGGGTAGTATGGGGATGATGGAGTTATGTATGGTGTGGGGTGATGTGACGGAGAGGTATATGGGGTGGCTGACGGTGGGATAGTGTGCGGGAAGGGGTGATTGGGAGGCGGCGCGTATTGTGGGATAAATTGGGAGTGGGGCGGATATGCGTATGATTGCAGCGGGGCAGGGCCTGTTTGGATTTGATAAGTAGGAACGGAAGTGGAAAAATACTGTCCTAAATCTAAGGGCTCTTCTTGGTATGCAGGGGTGGGGAAGTAATCGGCTAAATACAGCGGCTCGATTACCCCTACAATTGGCTCACCTTCGTTCAGCCTGATAAATGAAAATTCTTCTTGATTAACAATGTAATCTGAGGGGTCAAACTCTTCCTCTTCCTCCTCTACGCAGTGGATGTTATGCCTGGGGCCTCCTGGATGCGGTGGCAGAGGGACCTAATGGATATTCTGCTTCTGCCCTTGAGGAAGCAACACTGGTAATAAAACACTTAACGATTGTCCTAATGGCGTGAAGACCCGTTCGAATCATGCTTTCATCTATTCCTGGGTGAACGGGGCCCTTGGTCCATTGTTCGGCCTCGACGCCTGTTCGAAACGGATCGGGGGTGGGTGTGCAGCCTGGAGTTGTATCGGGGTGGTATTGGCCTGGGGATAAACGATGATCTGCACCTCTGCCCCAGGCCTTCTTTCAACCCTTCGTTCGACAGCTTTTCGAACCCCAGCAGCCCCATTGGCCATGCTCTTTCCCAACCTACCCTCTCTAACGGTGTCTTCGCAACGGTTGGTATTTCAGACCAAATCAGCAAAACTGGACTGCTGCTGATATACCAAGAATTCTGCGATGACTGGGAGTGCTCCCTTGGTAATTAATTTGATCTGCTCATCATCCAAAATTCGGTGGGTCACCTGGGCAGCCAATGCCCTCCACCTTCCTAAGTAGGCACTGAAAGTTTCATCATGCCTTTGCTTCAAACAGGCCAGATTCGACTTCTTTGGCTCTATGTCCATGTTATAGACATACTATTCTTGGAATAAGTGTGTCAAATCTTTCCAAGTTTTGGTCATGGATGGTTCTAGGGATGTGAAGCACCTTAGTGCCGGGCCCGTTAAACTCTTTTGGAACACTTTGATGAGGAGTCATTCATCTCCGCCGTACTGACACATATCCCCACAGTAAGATTTTAAGTGGGTGATGGGGTTGCCAGTGCCATTATATTTATCGAATAACGGCATCTTAAATTTTGGTGGTAGGGGGACATCCGAGAATAGACACAAGTCTGAAAAGTCTGTCAAATGCAGTTCTAGCCCTCCCATCTTCGTCAGCTGCTTTTGTATCCTGTATATCTGCTCTTTCAGCTGCTCTGATTCTTTGGTAGTTGGGACTGCCTCCCCCTAGTTTGGCTCGGCCCTAGGTGTGACGATGACGGGCCTGGGGGGCCGAAGCTGGCAACTCCTCCACTGTTGCGGATCTTGTCCTCCTCGTACTGTTGGTCATTATACTAGTGAGGGGCGAGACCTGCTATTTGGACGTGGGGGGTGATGGGTTGGATGACCTGGTGGGGCCACAAGGCTTGCAGGGGATGGGAGGGAGTGAATGGATGAGTGTTTTGCGAATGAATGATGTGCTGAGCTGGGTGTATATTCTGGGGGTGATGGGGGTGTGGTTGATGTGGCGGGACGCTGTAGGCCTGGTTTTGAGGCATTGGGTGGACCAGATTTTCCGTTGGAGGCGGGATGGGGGCATAAGGGGTGTAGGTGAATGAAGGGTATTGGTGAAGGGGTACGGGGTTTGTGAACGGGCCTTGATGAAGTAGGTGGATGGGCCTTGGGTTTGAGCTTGATGGTTTTGGAAAGCTTGGGTTGATGGGCCTTGGGCCTGAGTGTGGAGGTTGGTATGATTTTGGGCCAACGGGCCCTACTGGGTTTGGGCTAATGGACCCTGTGGGTATTGGGTGTGGGATGATGGGCTTTGGGCTTGGGTTTGATAGGTTTGGGTCCAAGGGCCCTAGGAGGTTTGGAACTGGGCCTGGGCTTGTGTCTGGGGGGTTTGGGCCTGTGGCCATGGGCCTTGAGGGTTTTGGGTATGGGTTTGGGCTTGGGTTTGGGCCCATGGGCCTTAAGGATTTTAGGTCTGGGTCTGATAGGTTAGGCTTGGGCCCATGGGCCTTGAGGATTTTGGGTCTGGGCCTGGGTCTGATGGGTTTGGGCTTGGGCCATGGGCCTTGAGGATCTTGGGTCAGGGCCTGAGTCTGATGGGTTTGGGCTTGGGCCTTGAGGATCTTGGGTCTGGACCTGAGTTCGATGGGTTTGAGCTTGATGGGTCTGGGGGGCCTGGGCCTGAGCCTGGGTTTGGGTCTGTTGGGCTTGGGCCTGGGCCTGGAATTGAGGTGGGGGATCTTGGACGGTATGAATGATTGGTGGTTGGGCATGGTCATGGGGGAATGGGGTATGGAGGTTTTGAAGACCTAGATGTGGGGTTTGGAATGTGGGATTCCGAGAGGCAGCCCATAGGGCATACATCTTTCTCATGTCCTCCATTGAGGGCATGGATTCAGGTGTGAGATTGGAGGGTGGTGGCCCATTCAAGGACGGAGGGGGTTGGGTGAAATTGGGCATGACCTGGGTATAGGGGGTATGAATGACTGTGCTTGGAGGGTGTGGATGTATGGCTAAGGAAGATGGTGAATTATTGGTCACATCTTGGGTAAAGTTGGGCATGACCTGGGTAAATGGGGGGGTATGTTGGGAAGTGGATGGGTCATGTGATAAGGTGGATGGGATATAAGACGTAGGGGGCATGGATGGTGAGGTGGATGGGATATGGGAGGTAGGCGGGGGATGGGGCTCCCGATGGGGTCTTTGGGAATGAGGGGGTGCGGTAGGGGTGTACGGATGGGAGGTGGGGATGTATGGGTTGGTTGGGAAGCGAGGTGTTTCAGTAGAGGATGAGGTAGGGGCATGTTGGGAAAATGTAAGGGCGGGGGATGGGGTGGATGCGAACACGGGTGCCCCAATGGACCCGTGACATCGAACCGGGTTTGGGTGAAGGTGTTGGAGATCGGGTCTTCTCCTATATGGGAATGGGATGGGGATGATGGCGGGGATGTATCGGCACTCGACATGATCTGTTGACGAGTGTTGTATCGATGTCTCGGGTAAGGGCCGAATACCTTCCTGGTTCTCCTTCTACGGGTCTGGTTTGAGGTTGTCGTGGTGACAGTCACACAAAAATATATTTTTTTCTTTTTCCATTTTGTTTTTTTTTTTGGTTTTTTGAAAAATGATTTTTCTTTTATTTTTGAAGATGATTTTGGTTGTTTTGTTTTGTTTTTTTTATTTTTTTTTTATTGATTTTTTTTCTAGATGGAAATTAACTCCCCTCTACCTAGATGAAAGATGACCTGGTGCCCAGGGTCAATTCCCGTCTTAGGTGGTATATGCACCTTTAGCAAGTCCCATGGCGGGATCCGACACACTTCGAAAGAAGCGAAAGGGAACCCTTTCGTTCTATTGAAGGCGAGGGAATCCACGCAAACGACCCGATCCCCCGGAGCAGATCACTGAGAAGTCGCCTTCTCTTGACCGGGCGGGGGCATGTTGGGTGTTATAGAATGCGAGAGGCTACTGCGGGCACTAATACTGCTAATCAGGGAATTGGGGTGGTGGATTGGGCCTCAGATCGGGTTGCTATGACCCAGTTTATACTGGGTGTATATGTTATGCACGCCCGACCAAAAAAAGGCAGATTTAGCTGGGCGTATATATTATATACGCCTGGCTTAAATCTGGGGATTTTGGCTGGGCATATATATTATATACGCCTGGCAAAAATAGCTCTGTCAGTTAATTTTGACAGTGAACAGCAAGCCCGAGATGGGTCTTTTAGACTGGTTTTCTGGGAGAGATGCTCCCGGGGACTACTGTGTATGTTATCGGGTCCCTCCTTTCCGCTTCCTAGGGATACACGGCTAAATTCGGGCTGTCTACACTCTCACCATTATGGGTTTTATGGCTTGATTGGAATTGGCAACCCAACCGATATACCTCCGGCGCAAGCGCCTTCTTAGGTACGGAAAGGGGTGGTTCTTTTCAGGATCATCACCACTAGGGCTGCCGCCTTACTGGGAGCCGGGTAAATTATATCTGTGCCTAAACCCCCCAAAAACTACCCAAAATACGTAAAAATAGATTTGATTATGTCCCCACACTGTTGGTTCACTTTTAATTACAGATTTTTAAAGGGGAGTGAATTTAAGTCCAAAATCGGACCAGGGATGGCAAGCCCGTGCCACCTCAACGGACCGGCGTTCAATGGTGAGATATGATGACTGAACTAAAGAGCGCACATAGGTCCGCCAAACGACTAAGGCTCGTAAATGACTGAAATTTAAATGACGTGAAAAGTAGATGCGAGCAAGCCCGCCAAACGGCTAAGGTGGCTTAAATGACAAAACCGTAAAAAACTGAAACTTAAAAGCACAAGTAGGCCCGCCAATCGGCTAAGGCACTTAAAGGATTGAATCATAGGGGTGAGTATGTTAATAAAAACAACAAAAAATAAAGAAAAAATAGCAGAAAATTAGAACAAAAAAACAGCCATGGTTAGTAAAAAAATAAAAATAAAGAGAAAGGCCAACAAGAGGGGGAGCGCTAAGGTGGCATCCCCAGCAGAGTCGCCATCTGTGCGAGCATGGATCCTCTCGAACCCGTCGCGGTGATGCACTCGCGATGGAATAAAATGTAGAGTCGCCATGCGGAGCTTTTGGTGACCCGAGAAACCTTTAAATCGATATTTTGAGCACCGAAGTGCTAAATATGACTCTGATTTACCAGTCTTTACCAAAGGCTCTAGGGTAGGGGCTTCGGTTATCGATCGAGAAGGGTTTAGGCACCCGATCAACCCGCACGTAGCGGTCTCTATCTCTGGCCAAAATGAAAACAGTTGGGCGGAGCTTCCCCTTGCCCGAAGGCAATGCGGTCCTATCAAGCTTTGAGCCAAACCGAAATTTCGGCGGCATAACGGTTTGAATCCTTGGACGGAGGAAACATCAAGAAGGTAGAGGAAGAGAGGGGTGAACCGGAGCTCATGGGCCCTTGTTGTACCGTGGAAGACCTTCGCTTCGGCGTGCTTCTAATGGCTTTGAATGGCTTAAACGGTAGAAGAATAGGTTTCTAATGCTAGGATTCGGTAGATAGGAAGTGTAGGATGAAGCTAGGGACTAAGCTTTAACTAAAAGGGGTGATCTAATGGTTGAAAAGGGTTTAAAAAAATGATCTATGCATGCTGGAATTCTAGTTGAAAATATAAGAAAAAAACTTTCTCTCACTAGGGCTCTCTCTCTCCTAACTCAAGCTTTCACCCTAATCTTTTCAACCTTGATTTTTTCAACCCTTTTGGGAAGAGGGGGGCCTCTCTATTTATAGAGAAGGGGTGGGTTAGAGGGTTACTTAAGAGCTAATTGGTTTAGCAATTAGGTAATTCTCCATCTGAGGTTTCTAGGTTTTTAGGGTCCTAGAGGTTTGGGAAATTGGTTTCAATGGCGGATGATGGGGTGAGACCATGGGTGACTTAAGGGTTGCCAATAAGCTCAAAGGGGGTGCAACCAACCTCAAGACACCCACCTTAACCAAGGGGGTGGTCAAAGGGTCAAACTAGATGGAGGAAATTAGAGCATTTAATGACAGATACTGTAGCTAAGCTGGGCGTATATATTACATACGCCTAGCTTATGCACAGTAAAAAAACAAGAAAACCAGGGGGAATCTGAGAAGATGGGTGCCCGTGTTGTGGCCACCCATGCTGGGCATATGTATTATATACTCCGACCAAATTTGGCCCAAAAATGCCGGGCGTATATAATATATACGCCTAACCAATCTGGGGCCAAATTGGCTGGGCGTATGTAATACATAGGCCTGAGCAAAAAGTCATGATTTTATGTGAAATTTCAAACGGCCATATCTTTTGAACCACAGCTCTAAATTGGGTCATCTTTGACTCGTTGGAAAGCTGGAGAAGTCCTCTTTCCCACGGTATGTGGCTCATCCTCAGCAGTAGTCTGTATAATAGTTTATAGCCCTCCTCCCATCAAATGCTCAGAAGGGTTTAAATTGAGTCTGGGAAGGGATCCTAGGGTTTAGGGGTAATCTCTAAGGGTTGGGGGAATGGTTCTAATGGGTTTTAGGTGATTCCTAAAGTTTTGGATAGATTTCTAAGGGTTCAAGGGTGCCAGCAGAAGCACAGGGGTGCATCTTTCCCGGAGTACAGACTGATCGGGCCTTGGGCCGAATTTGGGTGTCTACAGTGTGTCAAGTCCCTCCACATTTTTATCATGGCTGGTTCTAAAGATGTGAACCATCTTAAAGCCGAACCGGTCAGACTCTTCTGAAAGACTGTTATTAGTAGTCTTTCGTCCCCTCCGTATTGGCACATGTCCCTACAATAGGACTTCATGTGCGCGATTGGATTGCCAGTGCCATTATATTTGTCGAAGGTAGGCATTTTAAATTTGGGGGTAGGAGGACCTCAACGAACAAGCATAAATCTGTGAAGTCCGTGGCGTAGATTTCAGCACCACCCATTTTCATCAGCTGCTTTTTATTTTGTCCAACTGTTCTTTTAGCTGCTCTGATTCTTTTGATACAGGGGCGGCTTTCTCAGCCGTTAGTTAAACTTCACTCTGGGCCATCAAGGGGTGGGAAATTATGGGAGGAGGGTTAAGGCTGGTCAATGCCCCAGCGTAGGCCTCGCTATTCCTAATCTCGTCCTCCTCATACTGCTAGTCGGCATAATATGCAGTGAGGGCGGGATTCTCTTGTTGTTGTTACACGGGTTAGACAGGAATGACATGAGTGGGGGTTGGGTGAGCCCATTGGGGGTGACGGAGGGTTTGTTGGGTGATGGGAATTTGGTTTTGGGGTGGGGCCTGATGGGGCCATTGGGTATGGGGGAAGGTTTGGAGATGGCCTTGGGGTGTGGGACCATGGGAAAATTGGGTTTGGGGTATGGCATGGGCTTGACCCGGCTGTGAAGGTTGGGTGAAATGTTGGGGGTATTGTGGAAGGTATGAGTGTGGGGTTTGGGTTTGGGCCATGAAGCCTTGGTCATTTTGGGCCAGGGGCCACTGATGGGTTTGAGCCATGGGCCCTTGTTAAGTTTGGGCCATGGGCCCTGGGTAGGTCTGGGCCATGGGCCCTTGATGGGTTTGGGCCAAGGGTCCTTGATGGGTTTGGGCTATGGGCTCTGGGTAGGTTTGGGCCATGTACACTAGATGGGTCTGGGCCATGGGCCCTTGGTGGGTTTGGGCCATGGGCCCTATAGATAGGTATGGGGCCATGGGCCCTTGGTGGGTCTGGGCCATGGACCCTTAATGGGTATGGGCTGTGGGCCCTTGATGGGGTTTTCCCAATGGGCCTTTATGGGTCTGGGCCATGTGCCCTGGGTAGGTTTGGGTGGTGGGGTATTGGGCCATGGGGCCCTGGGATATGTGGGAAAAGGGGGTTTGGGCCAATGGGCCTTGGGGTATGTGGGAGGTTGGAGATTGTGCCATTTGGCCTTGGGGTGTATGGGTAGTGGGAGGTTGGGCCATGGGGCCTTGGGGTATATGGGTAATGGGGGTTTGGATGGTGTGGATTTTGGGGGGTTGATGGGGGTCATTGGGGAGTGAGGCATGGAGATTGGCTAGGGTGTGAGATGGGCTTAGGGACATGGGGTGTGGAGGAGGGGGGGGGTGTTTTGAGAAGCCTTCCACATGGGGTAGGCTTGGAACATCTCCTCCATCATGGTTATGGAAGGAGGATTGAATGTGGGTGGTGGAGAGGGGAAATTGAGCATGGCCCCGGTATGATTGGGCATGGCCATGGTAAGAGGTGGGATATGGGGTGGATTGGAGAGTTGAGGTGGGGTAAAGGATCAGGAGGGATTAGGGATGTTTAGGGATGGTGATTGGTGGGGTGTGGATGTTTGGAAGAAACCGGGCATGGCCCCGGTAAAAATGGGCATGACCCGGGTAGATGGGACGATTTGTGGGGGGTTGGATAGGGCGAAAGTGGTGTATGTAAATGTGGGTGGATCGGGTCTATAGGGGGAAGATGGGAAATGGGGCATGGATGTGGATTGGGAGAATGGGTTTGGGTTTTGTATGGACATTGGTGGGAAATATGATGGATTTGGTATGGGCATGGTTTGAGCAAAAGACGAGGAGTTGGGGGTTAGACTTTGGATGTTTTGGGAGGTAGTGGTTGGGAAAATGGGGGCGCCAACTGGGCCGTAACGGCAAAGGGTGATTGGGTGAGGGGGATGGTGGAAAAGACTTCCCCTGAATGGGATCAGCATAAGCCGGGTCCACTACCCACATTCTACGGGAACGAGTTGGGTAAGGGTGCCTTGGATAGGGCCCAAAAATCCTCCTCCGGCCCCTATGGGACGGTGGAGGGCAAGATGATGCCGTTGTGCCGGCACCACAAACTATATATACTTTTTTTGGGGTTTTGATTATATATTTTTTTTTGAAAAAGTTTTGAAAAATAAAGGTTCTGAGGCCTTGGAATTCCCTTTTCGGGTGGCTCTCGTACCTTAATTCAAGACCCGCGGTAACGATTCCGACACACTTCGGAAGAATCGAATGAGAACCTTCGATCTATTGAAGGCACGAAAATCGAAGAAAATAATCCGATCCCTCGAAATGAGCTAAAAAGAAGTTGCCCTCTTTTGACCAGCGGGGGCGTATTGGGTGTTGGAGATGACGGGGCCTAAACAAGGCACTAAGCACACTGATCGAGGGACTCGGGAGGTAAAGAATGCCACAGATTCGGGCTGGTGTGCTGTTAAACAGACCTAGCACAACTAATACATGTGCCCAGGTTGCAGGGCACCTTTTTTACACTTGCGCAACTATTAGTTGCGCCAAGGTAAAAATTTGGATTTTAAAGCTGGCGCTACTATGAGTTGCACCAGTTATAAATTCCAGTTTTTTTACACTGGCACAACTAATACTTGCGCCAGGCAAAAACTGATGCTCTAGAACTGATGACAGCAGACACCAACACTAGAAATGAGTCTCTTTTCTTGGTTTTTGTGGAAGCTAGGTTTCGGAGAACTGAGCTATTTTTTGGTGATCGATTCTCTCCTTACTGCACCTAACAGGTTTGAGTCCGGTATGACTCGCTAGCGCGCTCCCCAAGGGTTTTAAGCTTCGAAATGGGAACCCACCTGATATACCTCCAATGTAAGCACCTTCTTAGATACTAGGTGGGCTGGGACTTTTCTGGATCATCAACACTAGGGGCTGCCACCATACTAAGACTCAGGTGGTTATGTGTTTGCCTAATCCCAACCCTTTTAAAATCTACCCTGTAAAAATAAATTAATTAAGCTCCCTAACTTGGTTTAATTTTTTTTTCAAAGCATTTCTCTTTTTTTGAAAGTTTTCTTTAGTTCAAAGACAGGGGGTGATGACCCCGTGCCGCCACTATGGGCTGGCGTCCACTATTGGGATATGAGTGCACAAGTAGACCTGCCAATCGGCTAAGGCACTTTAAATGATGGAAAAGTAAGAAAATTAAAAGACAATGCCCAAGTAGGCCCGCAGATCGGCTAAGGAACTTAAAATGACGAAAAAGTAAATAAATTTAAAAGACAATGCGCATGTAGGCCCGCCAATCGGCTAAGGCTCGTAAATGACGAAAAAGTAGGGGTGAGAAAAATTAAAAATAGTAAAAAAAAATAGTAATAAAATATTACGAAAATAAAAAAATAAAGAGGCCTAGTTCAAGGGGAAGCTCTACTAGCTATTCCCCAGCAGAGTCGTCATCTGTGCAACCGTGGGATTTTTGGCGGTCCCGTCGAAGCGATGCGCTCGCTTACAAAAATATAGAGTCGCCATCCGGAGCTTTCGGTGTCTCGGAAAACCTAATTCATTTTTATGAGCACTAAAGTGCTAAAAATATGACCCTGAATCTGGTCCACACCAAAGGCTCTTGGGTAGGGGCTTCGGTTATCGATCGGGAAGGTGTTAGGCACCTGATCAACCCGCTTAATGCGGTCTCTACTTATGGCCAAAAAAATGAAGTAAAATAAAATAAAATGGTTCCCTCTTGCCCAAATGGGCCTTAAATTCTATTTGTGCCCCTCTGTTCCTATCGAAAATTCGGCGGCGTAATGGCACAAATGAGAGGATAGGAAATACTAAAGAGAGATAGGAGAAGAAAGGGGAGAGACGGAGTCCTCGGACCCTTGTAGCACCGTAGAGGAGCCTTACGTGTCTTACTTCGATGAGCTTTTGAAGGCTTGTATGGTATGAAATAGGGTTCTAACTCCTAAGGCTTGAAGCTAAGAGGTAGAAAATGAAGGCTAGGGAATCACACATACCTAAGGGCTTTTCATGAAGTGCTAAGGTCTAAGGGAGCTTTTTAAAATCTGAAATTTGTATGGAAAGTGTGCACCAAAGGGAGAAAGATCTTCTCACTTTAAGCTTTTTCTCTCTTAGGCCAAAATTCTCAACCCTTAAACCAAGGGTGGGGGGCTCTATTTATAGGAAATTGGTGGATTAGGAAACCACTTAAGAGCTAAATGGGTTTAGCAATTAGGTAATCTCACATCTAAGGATTCCTAGGATTTTTGGGGCCTTGAGATGTGTGAGAAGGTCCTCCAATGGTGGATGATGATGGGGTGAGGCCTTAAGCCACTTGAAGGCTTGCGAATAGGCATTAAAAGGGTGCAACGGAACTATCAAAACACACCCTAAGGATCAAGGTGGTCAACAAGTCAAATCTCAATCATGATTTTCGGGGCAAAATTCAGAGGTTATTGTTCATATGTCTGGCACAACTAATAGTTGCATCAGGTAAATATACAGTAAAATAGTTTTAAACAGTGCCTGGAAGTTAGTTCGTGAGGGTGGGCCCCACCTTTAACCTTGGCGCAACTAATAGTTGCGCCAGGCTTAAAATCTGGGAGAATTGGCCTGGCGCAACTACTAGTTGCGTCAAGCAAAATTATAATTGTCGCAACTATTAGTTGCGTCAAATCCCTAGGGGGGGCCCACATGAATTTACACTTCTGCCCTCCGGGTTCGGCCTGCCATATCTTTTGATGTATACCTCCGATTGGGGCGATTCTTGGATCGTTGGAAAGCTGACAACTTCTACTTTTTAATGGTATAAGATTCAATCGCAGTAGACAGCTGTAGCTAGTTCCGGTGCATCCCTCCTCATCCATGGCTTGATAAGGTTATGTTTAGGCTCAGGACAGGTTCTAAGGGTCGGGATTGATTTCTAAAGGTTTGGGGCAGGTTCCTAAGGGATCTAGGGTGATTCCTAAGGGTTTTAGAATAGTTCTTAAGGGTTCTAGGTTGGTTCCTAAATGTTTCATACATGCTATCAAAAGCTCAGAAGTGCACCTCTCTCGAAAGGTGTTTCGATCAGGCCTTGGGCCAAATTTGGGTGTCTACAAATACAAAACAAAGAACAGTACTCAGACAGTTCACCTTATCACTCAATCGATTGAAAATGGAAAATCAATCGATTGAGATAGTAAGCACTGTCCGGGCAAAATAGATAACACCAACTTGAATGGTAACAGATTGGACTTCTTCAACCGATTGAGACAGACCAATCTATTGGAGAAGATCTGAAAGCAAAAATTGATGGAGTCAATTTTATGCTTGGTTAATTGATTGAACTTAGACAGTCAATCTATTGAAATGACTTAGAGGGTAGATTTAACCAATTTGAGATAATTCAGAATCAACCAATTGATCCAGAGAAGTCAATCGGTTGATTGACAACAGTGAATGAATTTCAGATTTCGAGCATAGAAGGATTTTTGCCACTACAACAAAAATAATATGTATATATATATTTCAGTTCACTTTGATTGATTGATTTTTACAACTCAATCGATTGAGGTAAAATAATGATTAAAGTGTAACACAAATCTCTGCTTATCAGTCAATCGATTGAATCTGGAAATCAATCGGTTGACTGGCAAAACAAAGAACAAAAATCTCAAAAAATTAACAAAATCATGATGCTTCACTAGTAGCGGCGCCAAAAATTTGATCAGTTTTAAAGTTTGCAAGTGCACAAGTGCGATTGTAGTAAGGCAAGAATATGAGTGTCATATCCACAGGAAAGCGTGCAATTCAATTAATCTTCAAAGAATGAAACAACCTAAGGAAGCACCAAAGGTGAGATTTGATGGCTATGATTTACCACTACACAATGCAATAATACTAAAAATTAAACTAAGGTTATGCAAGGATGAACTATGACAAATAAAGCAATGATGATGAGAAGATCAAGGATTCTGCTCACCCTAGATGTGTAACTTTTCTACTAACAATCTCAACAATTTAATGTCAAATTATTTTACCATCATTTTACTACAAGCAAAATGAATCAATAAGAATGTGATTATTGACTCGACATACAATACCCTAACACTATGACGCATTCAATGACGACATGAATCATGCGAAAGGCATAACATATCTCAAATACGAAATCACAATAATAAAAATCGATCATACGACAGCCTAGATCGGTCTACAAGATTGATCTAGGTGGAATAACTCTTTTATTATCGTTGATAACCAAGATCGACGGCTATAAATGAACATTCGCAGATTATACGATAAGCACACACTCAAAGTCGCACGATTCAATAATTATAATAAGAAATTGTAGGATTAAAAGTAAATTAGTTACTCATCTAGGGGTCGCTTCCTCCTTGAACAAGAGTTTTAGCCACTCATCCTCGATCCACACACACAGTATAAATCCGAAGTCATCCCAAAAATGCTCTTTTATATATCAACTGTTCGATCTTTTAGGAAAAGATTGGAACCTTACAAAGATTTTTATCCTAATTACAAACTATCACTAAAAATGTTAAAGAAAATTTGGAAAATCCCTAAGAAATTTTGCCAAGGAGAAGCCCCCAACCCTAAAACATAGCATTATTTATATAGGGTGCGGATAGGAAAACTTTTATAAAAGGCTCAATCGATTGAATTTTAAATTTCGATCGATTGACTTCAAAATTGAATTTTGGCAGAATCATGTGAATTTGAATTCAATCAATTGAATTATAAGTTTCAATTTGAATTTGAATTAGTTCAAATTCAAATTAAGAGCTATCATCCGGATCAATCGATTGTACGCTCAATTACGCACTTTGAAGATCCAATGGTCAAGAACCCCTTAAACTACTAAAACTACATAACAACCGTTAGATAGCTTTCATCGGATGACTAAGTATCGGTATTTGGGTGCAAAATATAGTGATATTACGGCACAGATCAACCATGTCTCGGCAGATAATTTTAAATTTCGACCAATAATTTCATAATTTGGGGGGGGTAGGTAAATACCATATTTTTGGCTTGGTTCAGGTCGAAACTGAGTCATCTCGACCGAAATTTTAAAATTTCGGCTGAGACTTTGACCTATGTTCTCACCCTCAACTGGTGATATCTTGATCTCAGATCGATCTTAGAGAAGTATCGTGCACCTTGTAGTTGATCAAATAAAATGGCGATTCGTAGCAATAAATACCTGTTTTTAACCGACACCTGGTTCAACTGTCAGTAATCTATGCATAGTCTCTGAGTATCATCTTTCTTCTTTACAAATAAAACAAGAGCACCCCATGGTGACTGACTCCTAATAAATCCCTCATCTTAAACTTTCTATAATTATTTCTTGAATTCAGACAGTTCTGCAGGTGCCATCTTATAAGGAGTCTTGGCGATCGGTGTCGTATTAGGTACTAGCACAATATGAAATTCGACTTCCCTACTCGTCAGTAAGCCCATCACTTCATCAGGAAAAACTCCTGCAAATTCGTGCACAACAGGTATCGAAGATTTATCTCTCCATTTTTCCCCGATTTCCATTAAAGCAAAGAGTTTACGAATGACACCTTTCCACGCTCCCTTGAATTTAAACGTCGGTCCATCCAAAGGGGTAAAAATTATGGTCTTGGCATAACAATCAAGGGTCGAATGGGATTCAGCGAGCCAATCCATCTCTAGGATAATATCGAAATCTTTAAAGTCTAATTCAATTAGGTCGACAACCAATGCATGGGTCCCAATCTAGACGGAACATCGATGGTAGAATCTGTCAGCTAATACGCTCTTTCCTAAGGGAGTTGCTACGGTCAATGAAATGTTCATAGGAGATGAGTCCTTATCAAGACGCTTAGCGAAGTTTAAGGAGACGAATGAATGAGAAGTACCCAAACTCAAAAGTACATGAGTAAAACGCCCATCGATCAACATCGAACCTGGGCATCCAAGGCATACCGCAATTTAAATTATCCAACATAAAGATTATCATTTAATTAAAAGGTTATTGTCTATAAGGTAATATTAATTCTCAGCAAATTCCTTTTTTTTTACAAATATTGTTGAAAAATTATTTATTTTACTTAAATTAATATGCATGGCATTACTATATAAACAGGTATGAAATAATTTAATCATGAATTTTAATAAAATAAACATACCCTGGAAGACATCATCTGAAGCCCTTGCGTCAGCGTCAGATAGGGTATACATGCGCCCATTAGCCATAATCGTCACCGGAGGCGTAGTCCTCAATCCAGACAACTTTCTAGGCATTCTGGACTCGACTGCTTTATGCCCTTGTTGCCCACAATTGAAACAAGTACCCGATCCTCTCAGACATGCACCATAATGATTCTTGCCACATGTGGTATAAATCCGACTAGCCTTCACAGTTGACGCCATTGTAGAGACACTTTTACTTTGCTAAGAGAATATCGGCCTTGAGTAAGGCGTGGTCCAACTGTCCGATCTTATGTTCCATTTTGAAAGCACTCGATCTCTGCGGCCCGATTGAAATTCCTAGCCGAGCTCTAACCAACATTACCAGTCGAAAGAGTCACCTTCAGTTCTCTCTTGATGGTGTAACTGTTGAGAACTGAAAAATATCATTTCTCACCCTTGAACTTAAGTCTTGATAGACCTTTGAGAGAACTAAATAAGTGTTTTAAGTGTTGGTGTTACAGCTAACAATAAAGACAGGCTTAACCATAAAAGCAGCTTAAAAATGCCAAAAAGATGACAATCCATGTCAATCCAAAGGAAGAAAGAGAAGAAACAACCTCACTAGCTGTTGAAAGGTCTGAATTGAAGAGGAAAAGACCTGGTCTCAACCCAGAAAAGAAGTATGGAGCAATTCGAACAGAAAAATGCACTACAGAGTACTTTTCGCAAAGAACCTGAACTGTTCGTAAAGAACCTGAAACTCTGCGAAAAGAATAAAAACTCCAGGCTTAACGTTCGAAGAGCATCTGAACTCTTCGAAGAGATGATTGACCTTTTCGAAAAGAAGAAAACTCAATTCGAACAAAACCAGAATATTGCGAAAAGAGCTTCAGGAGTTACAACACCTTGCGAAAAGTCCCCTAAGCTATGCGAAAAGGTATTCTAGAGATTCTCAGCTTTTGCAAGGGCAATTCAGTAATCTGTTTGACGCGTCCCAATGCATTTAAAAACCTAGGGACATTCCAGAGGATTCTAAGCATGAAGCGAAGGCATATTCCACCCCACGTGAGCACCCAGAGATGAAATAACTTGGCGAGAATTTCTAGAAACTCTAACAGATTTTCAAAAGGCATAACAGAATTGATGCCTTTTTCACCTGATTGGCTGAACCAGATCGAGGAATTCTGATTGGCCATATAGATCTGGATCCTCGTGGTCGACCACCATTGGTCAATATAGATCTGAGCACCTCTGATTGGTTGATACACATCTGAGCTGGACTTGGGGAAAACTATAAATAGACGAACCATTTACCCAATTTGGGTATCCAAATTTTGAGTTTCATTCCTATTCCCCCATTTCCAAACCAGATAGTTTGTCTGAAATCCCTGTAATAGCTTCACTTTGACTTGCAATTGAGAGCTGTGAGATATTTCTGTAATTCAAAAGAGAGTTGTATTCAAGACTACAAATCGAGAGTCGCATTTAAGTTGTGCTCTGTAATTGTAATGGTGGATTTGAAAAGGTTGCTGTAAACCGTATATTCTCAATTAGACTCATGTTAAGGGTTCCCTCTGATCTCCTTATTGCATTAGACTCCTTTAGATTTACTGTTTTTCATGCAATTTCCCTTGATTCATTAATCCTGTGAGAATTAGTGTTGGTAACCTAATCTCTCACGGCATTTGTAGTGATGCTTCTTGTTCTAAACTAAGGCTTTGGATTAAAGACTATTGGATGGTTTGTGGCCATTAAAGTGGACAGACCATAGCCATAAGCTTAAACCTAATCCTTAAATTAGATTTATTTCTCTTACATCTGCGCTTATAGCCAGATGAAGATTGGATCATCTCTAGGTTGAGCTGCAGTCATTCTCATTAGTTTTCAAGGATCAAATCAAAGTTAGATATTACTTCTCCATTTTTTTACCTCAAACGTTCCCCCAACTCGAATCTGGATCATTTAGTTTAACTTTTACTTTTATCATTTAGTTAATGTAACAAATTCAACCTCCCATCTTATGTGCTTTCTAGATAGGATAAGAGGCCAGATCTGGTAGCTCAGATCTGGAGGTTTATCTTGCATTTTAGACAAATTCTCTATGGACGATCTTTCACTCACTTACATTTAAAACTTGCTACAATTGGCCCTGATCTTGCAGGCTAATTCACTTCTACCTGTGCTGATATTTCTTTACTCTTTTTTAATATTCTAGATTCAGTATAATTTAGTAGTTGCAAACCTGTTTTCAAAACACACATAAATCAAGCACACTAAGAAGCAACAACAAGTTTTTGGCTAATTCTTTGAGAATTTGTTCTAAAATAGGTAGACCTAAGTTTTTACTTTTATTTTTTATATCATTACTAAACTATTCTATTGTTTATACATGCGATTATTCAAGAAGGAAACTACTTAAAAGAAATTACGAAGTTTCTTTGTGAATACTCAGATTTTTTTTCTGAGTTGTATGTTTGGTAGGAGGACTCTCAGCCCTGAGATTGTCCCACTAAATTTAGAAGTTGAAAGGCTACTACGAACCAAACAAACAACTCAATTACGCTACTATGGGTGAATAACCTCGACATCTAGTGAATTACTTTGCACCTGGTGCTTATAATTCTCCCTTTTGCATTCAATTTCCTACTGTTGAAGGAAATTATGAGATCAAATCATCGACTATCCAAATGCTTCCTTCCTTCCACGGGTTGAGTAAGGAAGATCCATACAAACATGTGGATGAATTCTTGGCTCTTTGCACCACATTCAACATAGCTGGACTTGGTCCAAAAGCAACCAAGCTTAGGCTCTTTCCTTTTTCATTAAAGGATAAAGCTAGAGCATGGTTATCTATGTTAGCACCAAATAGTATCACTTCTTGGAATGATTTGCAGTGTCAATTTTTAGCCAAATATTTCCCAATGTCTAAAACAAGTCAATTGAGACAAAGTATCATTTCCTTCTCACAAAACTCAACTAAAACTTTCCATGAAGCATGGGAACGATTCAAGGAACTTTTAAGGCAATGTCCGCATCATCAAATTCTCATATGGCAGCTGGTTCAAAGCTTCTATCAAGGAATTGATCAAAAAGGCAAAAATATGATGGATGCCTCCTGTGGAGGCACTTACTTGCAAAAAACAGTTGAGGAGGTTTGGGACTTGTTTGAAGTAATTGGTGAAAACTCAACTCAACAGGAATCTCTGTCAAGAGATATTGAAAATCCTACTAGGTTGAACAATCACCAACCCACTAAAGGGAAGATCTATGAGGTGAATGAGTTGGAAAGAAAGATGGACAATTTAACTACAAAGTTTGATAGATTGATGGACTCACTTAAAAATCCAAATGTTGCAAGAGTAGAGGAGGCATGTCTGATATGCCAGTCCCCTACTCATTCAATTGACCAATGTCCTGCTGCACCACAGTTCCCAGATTTAATGGTGGAACAAGCTCATGCTGCTCAATCATTTGGACAGATGCAGTCAAATGAATATCCATGGACAGGGCACCCCAATTTGAGGTGGAACCAAGGGAATTATCAAGCACAACAACAGCAACAACCAAAGAACCAAATGCCTTTCAAAGCGCCCTTATCGTGAAATTTTATGCCAAACCAAATTTTAATGACCCCATTCCACAACAACTGTTGACGATCCACTGATTCAAACCCCTTCGGGTCCCCTTCTTTTGAAGATCAAGTCACGAATTCACTCGAATTTAGGATCTTTAACTCAGTGAATTTTCACGGCCGAGCATAAAGAAGATTGAAGAAACATTGGGACGACTTTCAAATACTTTGGCAAAAAGAGGAAGGAAAATTACCCAGCCAACCTTTGAACAATCCCAAAGGGCAGTTCATGGTTGGAGAAGCTTCCAATTCACATGAAGAAGTGAAAACTGTCACCACTTTGAGAAGTGGAAGAATTATAAATAACAAAGTGGGTCAAGAAGAAAAATCGAGGAAAATGATAAAGATATGCAAGAGCAACATAATGATAGCAGTGGGGGTACTGATAGACCTCAGAAAAATCAAAAAAATGAAAAATAAAAAATTCAAAAAGTTTCTGAAAATGCTTCCAAAGCTGTAGATGAAGGATTAGTTCCTCATTTACCATTTTCTCATGCAATGAAATCAGTATCCCTTTTGATAAAGGGAACACAAAAATAGATAAAATGATGGAGACTTTTAAGCAAGTCAAGATAAATCTACCTTTGCTTGAGGCAATCAAACAAATTCCAAAGATATGCAAAATTTTTGAAAGATGTTTGCACTCACAAAGGCAGTCCTAGGATCTGAGTTGTCCAAGAAGGTCTTTCTTTGTGGAAAGAATTAATCGGTGTTATCCATTGCCACACCTCCTAAACTTCAAGATCCCGGAATCCCCACAATCCCTTGCATTATTGGGGAACATACCATTGAAAAGGCTTTATTAGATCTGGTGCTAGTGTCAACCTACTTCCATAATGCATATATGAGAAACTAGGTTTGGGAGAATTAAAACCCACTCATGTGGTGTTACAACCAGCGAGCAGATCCGAAAGGAAGCCGATTGGAATGATTGAAGATGTATTGGTAGGAGTAGATAAATTTTTCTATCCTGCGATTTTCTAGTTTTGGACATGGAACCAACCAAAAGCAAAACTTCCATCCTGTCATTTTGGGAAGACCATCACAGCTCTGACAAATGCTTGCATCCAATGCAGTGCAGTATTATGGAAGTCTCTTTTGGAAACATGAAGGTAAAATTAAATGTTTATAATGCAGTCACACAGCCTCAATTTAGCTCTGAAGAATGTTTTCATGTTGATCTATTGGATGAACTTGTAGAAGGGACTTTACAATAGTTTCTGCAGTGTGAAGATTTCACCACAGATGTTAAAGATGCTTGGGGAAATTCTGAAGAAGAAACAATTTGTATCTCAAGTTCTGAGGAAATAAATGTTGTGCAAGAAACGCATAATCAATCAGCAAGTTTCTCTTCTTGGAAACCTGCTACTCTTCCCCTTCCACAAACAGCTAAGGTACCTTTGTTACCTTCTTTTCTCAGCCCACCTAATTTAGAACTAAAACAGCTACCAGAAAATTTGAAATATGTGTTTTTAGGAAATCATAAATCATTGCCTGCAATTATTTCTTCCTCCCTCACAAAGGAGCAAGAGGAAGAGCTGTTGGTTGTTTTGAAAGAATATAGAAGGGCAATTGGCTGGACTATTGCTGATTTAGGAGGAATCAGTCCAGCTGTTTGCATGCACAAAATCCATTTGGAAGAAGATGCAAAGCCTTCTAGGGAAATGCAAAGGAGGCTGAACCCTCATATGCAAGAAGTGGTCATGAAAGAGGTTGTTAAGTTGTTGGATGCAGGGGTCATTTACCCCATTTTAGATTCAAACTTGGTGGCACCTACACGGTGGTACCTAAGAAATCTGGGATCCTTGTTGTAACATAGACTGGTGAGCTGATGTCAACCAGACAAACAACTGGGTGGAGAGTCTGTATTGATTACAGAAAATTAAATGTAATGACCAGAAAAGACCATTTCCCCCTCCCATTCATTGATCAGATTTTAGATAAGCTAGCAGGAAAAGCTTATTACTGTTTTCTTGATGGTTACTCTAGGTACAACCAGATTCTTATGTACCCACAAGATCAGGAAAAGACCACATTCACTTGCCCTTTTGGCACTTTTGCCTATAGGAGAATGCCTTTTGGTCTTTGTAATGCTCCTGCTACCTTTCAAAGATGCATGTATTTTTTTTTACGATATGATTGACCAATTTATGGAGATTTTTATGGATGATTTTTCAATCTATGGAGACAGTTTTTCTCAGTGTTTACATCATCTCAAATTGGTATTACAGAGATGTGAAGAAACCAATCTAGTTCTGAGCTGGGAAAAGAGCCATTTCATGGTCACCCAAGGCATTGTCCTTGGCCATGTTGTTTCTCACAAGGGCATTGAGGTGGACAGAGCAAAAATTGATTTAATTGCACATTTACCACCTCCCAAAACTGTTAAATAAATCAGAAGTTTTCCGGGACATGCTAGATTTTACAGAAGGTTCATCAAGGACTTCAGTAAAATAACCAAACCTCTTTGTCAATTGCTGTGTCAAGATGTCCCTTTTATTTTCAATAATGAATGCATGAAGGCTTTTGAATTCCTAAAAAACTGTTTGATTTTAGCTCCAATATTGCAGTAATCAGATTATTCACTACCTTTTGAACTGATGTGTGATGCATCAGATTATGCTTTGGGAGCTGTCCTTGGACAGAGAAAAGAAAAGCTGCCTCATGTCATAGCTTATGCCAGTAGATCAATGATTGATGCACAGCTCAATTACACAACAACTGAGAAGGAGCTGCTGGCAATTGTTTTTGCTTTAGAAAAATTCAGGTCATATGTCTTGGGTTCAGAATTAGTGGTGTTTACTGACCACTCTGGTTTGAAATATCCTCTGTCTTAGAAGGACACCAAACCAAGATTAATCGGGGGGATTCTCCTATTATGTGAATTTGATTTGGATCAAAGATAAAAGGGGTGGAGAATGTGGTCGATCACCGTCTAGAATTTTAGCCGAGATTGATAGGTGCCTATCAATGAATCTTTCCCGATGAGCAACTTTTGCCATTAGTGTACACACTCCTTGGTTTGCAAACATAGTCAACTTTTTGGCTACTGAAAGAATTCCTCAACATTGGAATAAAATGGATAAAGATCTTTTCTTCGTAAAGGTTAAACATTTCATCTGGGAAGATCCTCATCTGTTTAAGAGTTGTGCAGACCAAATAATAAGAAAATGTGTCCCTGACCAAGAATTTCATAGAATACTTTCTATGTGTCATGAACAGGCTTGTGGAGGTCATTTTAGTGGAAACAAAACTGCTGCAAAGGTTTTGCAGTGCGGATTTTATTGGCCTACACTTTTCAAAGATGCTCTGCAGCATTGTAAGTCTTGCCAAAACTGTCAAAAATTGGGCAGCATTTCCAAGAGAAACTCAATGCCTTTACAGCCTATTTTGGTAGTTGAATTGTTTGATGTTTGGGGGATAGACTTCATGGGTCCCTTTCCTCCTTCCAATGGGAATAATTTCATTTTAGTAGCTGTGGATTATGTATCCAAATGGATTGAAGCCACAGCCATTAAAACAAACGATCATAAAGTGGTTCTTAAATTTCTTAAGGATCACATTTTTTTCAGGTTTGGTTTTCCCACAGCCATTATAAGTGATGGGGGAAGCCATTTTTGTAATAAACATTTTGAAACTTTATTGAAAAAATACTCTGTGACTCATAGAGTAGCCACTCCATATCATCCACAAACCAGTGGACAAGTGGAGATTTCCAATAGAGAAATCAAACATATTTTGGAAAAGACTGTGAAGAAGGACAGAAAGGATTGGTCCTTTAAGCTGAATGATGCATTATGGGCATACAGGACAACCTATAAAACCCCAATTGGTATGTCCCCATTCAGGTTGGTCTATGGCAAAGCATGTCATATACCAGTAGAGTTAGAATATAAAGCTTTTTGGGCCATTAAAACATTGAACATGGATCTAACTACTGCTGGTAATCACAGGAAACTGCAACTTGCTGAGTTGGAGGAGCTGAGAATGGATGCATACACAAATTCAAGATTGTACAAAGAGAAAGTCAAAACTTTCCATGATAAAAATTTATTGAGAAAAGAGTTCACAGCTGGCTCTAAGGTATGGTTATTTAACTCAAAACTCAAGTTTTTCCCAGGAAAGCTGAGATCCAGATGGGAAGGGCCATACACTGTCATTCAGACAGCCCCTTCGGGAGCTGTTGACATCCTTGATCCAAGTAATGGAAGAATCCTGAAAGTAAATGGTCAGAGGCTCAAACCGTGCATTGAAAATACCCAGGAGCCTGTGCTGCCCATCTGTCATCACGAACCTCCAAAAATCTGATGGTGGATAACTGTACATTATGTTTTTATTTCATAGTTTTTGCTTAGTTTCTTTGTTTCTGTTTTTATTCATGATTTATCTCTTTTCGCATGGTTTAAATATGCTCCAAGTTAAGTCACAAAGTAATAATTCTCTTTTCGCAAAGTTCAATTTACTTTTCGCATAGACTCTGGATTTGTAACGAACTGCTCGAAAGCAAGGATTTGCTTTTCGAATAGTTGGTTCTGAAGCTATTTTCTTTTTGAAAAGATATTGATAAAGCTTGTTCTTTTCGAAAAGATGTTTCTGAAGCTATTAACTTTTCGAATGGTGCTGATTCCATTCGCAGTTGTCAAAAGGTCTATTTTGGAACTTTTCGAAAACTTATAAAGAACTTTGCAAAATTAACTCTGAGTATATTTAAACCCTTTCGAAGTAGGGGTTTCATATTCGAAAGCTTTCTAAAGAGCGACCTGTTCCACGGAAACCCTATTTCGTTCTTTCCTTGCGCAATTTGAGAAGCTTGCTATATTTTTCTTCACCTTTGTTCGATCATTTGAGTTTTCAGAGAAGGATTTTAGCTTCCAGTCTGGGGGATTTCTGCAAGCAAACAACTCGTTCAATTAAAAACCCTAGATCTCGGTATTTCTCTGCACATTCTCTCTGTTTATCATTTGAAAATTTTTAATTTGTGTCAGCATCTGTTGTGGGCATTTTCATACATCAATTTTAAATGGGAAAAGCAGAGAAATCGTTGGCTGCCATGTTCCCAAAATCCTCTGCTAAGAAAGTTAGCAAACCTACCCCAAAGGGAAAAGCCAAAACTTCAGCCAAAAGAAAACTATCTATGGATAAAGCGGATAGGGTGGAGAAAGGGAAGAAAGTGAGACATGAGGAACCCATCTCTGCTGCTGCTAGTCCTGAGCCTGAGCTTCCTCCTCTGCCTATACATTTTGTACTGCCAAATCCATTCATTGAAGCTCAGAAGCTAATTCCTGAGCTGATTGTGGACGAAACTTTTTTCGTCAACAAACCGGATTGCCTGTTATCTTTAGAATACATAAGGGAAGCCGCACTAAGCAATATCCTTACCCCTTTGCCAGAGAAAATTTACCCACGAATGGTGAAGTTATGGTACCAAAACCTAATCAAGATCACTGAAAGAGATGCTGATGTCCCTACCCTGGTTATCTTTATTGATGATTGCGATCTTACGGTCACATTTGAAGACATAGGGAATGCTTTGGGGATACCCTTCCAATTTGATCCTACTGGTCCATTGGCTGCTCCAGAAATAGCCTCCTTTAGAGAAATGGCTGCACATTTGACCCAAGGAATTGTGGGCACTGGACAGTCCATCATGAGGAGAGACCTAGCCCCCCAATTTCTATTGATGGACTCCATTTTGAGGGGAAGTTTTTATGTCAAGCACAGCCAAGAGAGGAGAACACCAATTTTGGAGGCGCTCTTTCACTTTTCTAAGGGGCAGTTTTTCAATGCCCCTATGTTAATTTTTGAAGCCATGGCTGATATTAGTGCCAAGTTGAAAAAGGAGCAGAAATTAGCTGGCCTCCCATTTGGTAGATTGATCACAGCCCTCCTCAGAGCCAAGTTTGACATTGATAATGAGGAACCATTTGAAGTCATTGCTCCTCACACTTTTGGGAAAAAGGCATGGACTACAAGCCAAGCCATGCTGAGAAGGATGAGAGAGGAAGGTGAACCTGCACCTGCACCTGCAGCTGTGAATGAACCTGCACCTGAACCTGCACCTACAGCTATTTCTGAACCTGCCCCTGCAGTTCCCTTAGAACCAGTTTTGCCAGACCTTGTGGTGACCAGCTCTTTAGCTGACCAGCTCTTTAGCTGCACCCATTTTTGAGGAAGTTGGCCTTTCACCCGCCTCCCCTCTACCAGCCCCAGCCACTTCACCTATCCCAGCTGTCCCATCTCCCATACCCTCCATTATTCCAATTATAGATTCCCCCTCTACACCAACCACTCCAACCATGCTCACCCCACCAATGCCCATGATTTAGCTCCAGACTTTATTGCCCCATCTCCCTGCACTCCTCTGCTCCAAAGCCCCTCAAATTCCCCTGCTCATTTAGCCCACACACACAAGTATCCCATACAGAACTGAGCCTTTCACTACAGAGGCTTATTCTTCCTTAATGGGATCTATTTTTGAAACCATGGGACTTGAACCTACCCCTATACCTGACCCTCATCATTTCACCCACTTACCTACTTCTCCCTTTACAGCCATTGCACCTCCACCCTCCACTTCAGTTGTACCAGTCCCTGCTATGCCCACCTCTCCCCCACCGGCCTCTATTACCCAAATACTTGCCTACCTCCAATCCATCCAAGCCCAACTCCAAATCAACACAGAAACCACGATCTGTGACCAATGACTGCTCCAAACCTTAGCCTCCACATCACACAACATTACCTTTACCTCTGTTGATTCCCATGCTACCCAAAGCCCAACGGAGGTAGTATTGGTTGATCGACCACCCCACCACTCTGCCCATGCTACCCAAAAACGGAGGTAGTATTGGTTGATCACGCCCACCCCACCACTGCCCATGCAACCCAAAGCTGAACACAAGTCCCTCAGTTGCATCCCTTCACCACTCCCCACTTTCTGCAAGCCACTCGGACCGACCACAAGTCCTCCTTCTAGACACTTCTTCTCCCTCCCACATGGGACACCTTTGGTCCCCTACCATTCCATTCCCTTCTCCGATTTGCCTCCTCGGAAGAGCCATGGAAGAAAATCCTTATATCTCAGAGATGTTCTAAAAGGGTTAGCTGATTTACAAGCCTACATTGAACCCCTTATGAAAACCAGATTCAAAAGTTGGAGTTATTTATGAAATTTGAGAGAGAAAATGAAGGACTTCTTGGGTCAAACCTTTCAGGATGGTTAGGAGCGGCACAAAAGGTGACCATGTTACAAGCACTGACTTGACCAAGAAAAAGCGAAGACCACTAGACTTGGCAAGTACATTGGCCTCACCAAAAGATAAAATCGAGGAATACACTAAGTCGCAAAACACTATCCGAGGAGAAAGCTCAATCAAGTTGGACTCCAATCACGATTCTAGTTCACGATTACAGCGGTGACTCAAGTTACGAGCCAATTGAACCAACTTATGATCTGATTTTGACCCGATTATTAGATCACATTGTACTTATCTGTGTTATGAGTTTGTAATATAACATTCTGTTTTTTCTTGTGTAATTACTGTGCATTTCTGTCTGTCTTCTTGTCATCATGATGTTTTATTTTTCTTTCTTGCTTATATCGTTTCTCTGCTTTGGACCAGTGTGGACCCTGCTCCCCTTTGGTTTGGGGGTGTGACAGAAATATCAATAATCAATAATGGAGTTAACATCAGTACAGCTTTTGATCAGTGGAATTTTTATTTCTTTTTCACACCTGTTGTTTTGAAAAAAAAAATGAAGAAGTTAAAAACTTTTTAAACTTAATTTCTAGTGTAATTCTAATACTTTCATGAGGAGAATGTCAGGAAATTTCTAAAAGAAAAATTGATGTTTTAGTAAACCTAAAAAGAAGGAAAACAGTGAGGATACGCCTCAGGAATTTGATAAAAAACCACACCCAGTGAGGTTTGGGCCTGAAATGTATTCTTTGGAGGTATGAATTGGCAATTTTTTCTGCTTTTGGGACTGATTGAATCTGCTTTCTTGCACTAGAAGTTACACATATCCAAATTGAAATAATTTGATAGCACTCATGATATTAAAGACATGATGTAAGGCCTCCTTTTGGACAGTTTGAACCTTACAAAGCCCCACCTTTTGAAACTACCCTTGATACACACCATTTAAGCTGTATAAATCTATGATTCCTTTGAAATCTCATCCAATAAACCTCATCAACCTCATATAGCCTAACCCTCACTCTGAGAATTCAGAAGGTAAAGGAAAGAAAGCTGAAGAAAGGTGAGTTGGGTAATAGTTTGGTAAAAGAAAAAGAAAAATAACTGAAGGCAATAATGTATCAGCAGAAGAAATGTGGCATTCCAGTCAATGTTGATTTGAAAAAAAAAAAAAAAAAAAAGAGAGAAAAGAAAAAAAAGGGGAGAAGTCATTTTATTGGAAGTTTGAAAAAGAAAGAGAAAAAGATGGCCACTTTGGCTCTGAAAATTCAAAGAAGAAGATGAAATTGTGCTGAAATAAAGGTGTCCATACCACCTCCTTACCTTAACTGACTTCTAAAATTTTGAACTCCATTCCAACCCTCTTATTCTTGATAAATTTCACCCATAAGCCACATTACAACCCAAGTTAAAGTCCTTACTGATCAAAGATGGATTGAGCTGTCACATGGAGATAAGGATTTGTGTAATCTATGGTGAAAAGAGCAGTGAATTCAGAACTAAAAAGCAATGCCTATGCTCATGCTTACAGTCCTATTTGAGGGCTGTAACTACTCTTGAGCTGTGTGAAATAGTACAACCCTCTTACTTGCATATTGAGTGAAAATCCTGGTGAGAATTGGGTTTGAAATCAACTCATTGAGGTAACATCGAAACTGAATTCTCAAATAGAAGGCAAGCTTTTCATTAATTTTTCTTGTAAAAACTTTTTGACACCAACTGAGTGAATGATAAAGGAATTACAGCAGAATTTTAGTTTTGAACTGATATTTTCTTAAAAATCTTCTTACAACATGACTGATGCAGGTGTGAAAAAATCATTTGGGAGGAAAGTTTGCTGTAACAAAACTGCAGTGATCTTAACTGAGTTATTGAAGAAGTTTGTGGGTACCTTCGCTGAAAACCCTTAGGAGACTTCACTCCTCCACTAGGGATCACCTAGGGGTTTAAAAGGCTTTTTGCATATGCTAAATGCAACTGTGCTCCCTACAAAAGTGGCTTTTTACTTTGTTTTTAATTTTGTCTTTGCTCAGGGACTAGCAAAGCTTAGGTTTGGGGGTGTGTTGAGAACTGAAAAATACCATTTCTCACCCCTGAACTTGAGTCTTGATAGACCTTTGAGAGAACTAAATAAGTGTTTTAAGTGCTGGTGTTGTAGCTAACAATAAAGACAGGCTTAACTATAAAAGCAGCTTAAAAATGCTAAAAAGATGACAATCCATGTCAATCCAAAGGAAGAAAGAGAAGAAACAACCTCACTAGCTGTTGAAAGGTCTGAATTGAAGAGGAAAAGACCTGGTCTCAACCCAGAAAAGAAGTATGGAGCAATTCGAACAGAAAAATACACTACAGAGTACTTTTCGCAAAGAACCTGAGCTGTTCGCAAAGAACCTGAAACTCTGCGAAAAGAACAAAAACTCCAGGCTTAGCGTTCGAAGAGCATCTGAACTCTTCGAAGAGATGATTGACCTTTTCGAAAAGAAGAAAACTCAATTCGAACAGAACCAGAACATTGCGAAAAGAGCTTCAAGAGTTACAACACCATGCGAAAAGTCCCCTAAGCTATGCGAAAAGGTATTCTAGAGATTCCCAGCTTTTGCAAGGGCAATTC
The DNA here is from genome assembly GCA_021018995.1 of Chloranthus sessilifolius. NCBI lineage: Eukaryota > Viridiplantae > Streptophyta > Magnoliopsida > Chloranthales > Chloranthaceae > Chloranthus > Chloranthus sessilifolius. The sequence goes on along the minus strand of CM037597.1, from coordinate 37,402,199 downwards.
AGTAATCTATTTCATGCGTCCCAATGCATTTAAAAACCTAGGGACATTCCAGAGGATTCTAAGCATGAAGCGAAGGCATATTCCACCCCACGTGAGCACCCAGAGATGAAATAACTTGGCGGGAACTTCTAAAAACTCTAACAAATTTTCAAAATGCATAACAGAATTGATACCTTTTTCACCTGATTGGCTGAACCAGATCGAGGAATTCTGATTGGCCAGAACAGATCTGGATCCTTGTGCTCGACCACCATTGGTCAATACAAATCTGAGCACCTCTAATTGGTTAATACACATCTGAGCTGGAGTTGGGGAAAACTATAAATAGACGAACCATTTACCCAATTTGGGTATCCAAATTTTGAGTTTCATTCCTATTCCCCCATTTCCAAACCAGATAGTTTGTCTGAAATCCCTGTAATAGCTTCACTTTGACTTGCAATTGAGAGTTGTGAGATATTTCTGTAATTCAAAAGAGAGTTGTATTCAAGACTACAAATCTGAGAGTTGTTTAAGTTGTGCTCTATAATTGTAATGGTAGATTTGAAAAGGTTGCTGTAAATCGTATATTCTCAATTGGACTCATGTTAAGGGTTCCCTCTGATCTCCTTATTGCATTAGACTCCTTTAGATTTACTGTTTTTCATGTAATTTCCCTTGATTCATTAATCCTATGAGAATTAGTGTTGGTAACCTAATCTCTCACGACATTTGTAGTGATGCTTCTTGTTCTAAACTAAGGCTTTGGATTAAAGACTATTGGATGGTTTGTGGCCATTAAAGTGGACAGACCATAGCCATAAGCTTAAACCTAATCCTTAAATTAGATTTATTTCTCTTACATCTGCGCTTGTAGCTAGATGAAGATTGGATCATCTCTCAGTTGAGCTGCAGTCATTCTCATTAGTTTTCAAGGACCAAATCAAAGTTAGATATTACTTCTCCATTTTTTTACCTCAAACGTTCCCCCAACTCGAATCTGGATCATTTAGTTTAACTTTTACTTTTATCATTTAGTTAATGTGACAAATTCAACCTCCCATCTTATGTGCTTTCTAGATAGGATAAGAGGCCAGATCTGGTAGCTCAGATCTGGAGGTTTATCTTGCATTTTAGACAAATTCTCTGTGGATGATCTTTCACTCACTTACATTTAAAACTTGCTACAATTGGCCCTGATCTTGCAAGCTAATTCACTGCTACCTGTGCTGATATTTCTTTACTCTTTTTTAATATTCTAGATTCAGTATCATTTAGTAGTTGCAAACCTGTTTTCAAAACACACATAAATCAAGCACACTAAGAAGCAACAACAGTAACATCTATTAATCAGATCCATATATGAATCACATCGGTGTCCAACCACCAATTTCTTTATCTGGGGCCTCAAACCCTTCTCAAACCTCTTGAGTTAAAAGTTCTCGTCAGAAACTAGGGTCGGTGCAAACTGACTTAGTTTCGAAAAGAGCTTGGCATAAGCGTCTATGGTCGTCTCTCCTTACTGCAGGTTCAAGAGTTCATCAATCTTAGCTTCTTGGACGCTTTAAGGGTAATACTTATTGTAAAACACCCTCACGAATTCCTCCCAATCCCAAACATATCTGGGTTCTTTGACACGAGTCGTCTCTTTCAATTGTCTCCACCAATTGTAGGCATCCCCTTCTAGTTTGTAAGTTGCCAACCTCACCTTCATCATCTCATTACATTCCATCAAATCAAAAATCTTCTCAATCTGCTACACCCATTTCATAGCCTCAGCGCTATCTCCCATCTCATTGAAGTGACGCTGTCGGTTCTTCACTATTTCGTCCAATTCCGACCTAGGGTAGGAGTAGGATGAGAATTTAGAGATCTGGTTGCATTGATGGCATTCACAATCTCCTCGGGCAATGCATTAATGTGTTTGTTCGTCATCTGCAACCGATCAAACTCGCATAAGCCTCTAGTTTTGCATATGCCCGACGTACGAATCAACCTTAGGCTTTGATACCAACTGTAGCGACCCAAAAATTTACGAAAGCTTATTGTAAGACCTTAGGTCGTACCTTCGTATATCAAGAACCACAAAATATAATAAGGCATTAAGGATGCCTTAAACAACGAAAGGAAAAATATCGAAAGCATTAATGAATCATAATAAAACTCGTGACAATTTTCTTATTCCAATTATAAAGTCTAACATGATTAAAATCTTAAAACATTCTTAATGAACTACTAGCCAAGCACTGTCTCGTCCATTTGAAACAAATATTATTAAAAGAAAATAAATAGTTAAGCTACGAAGCCTTCATTACCATTCATCTCAGGTTCCCGAACACCACGTATAGTTTCATCACCGTAAGCCTATACATTATCCTCAGCTACACCTATTTCATCTAGCTCCACAACAATAAGGGGTGTAAGTTTACACTTGTATAGACCATACATGCAATCTATTAAAACATAAGATATCAATTATCACAATATAAATATTTCTATAATTCATGAGTGTGTGTTTGTCGCATGCATAATTTCAATAAGCTGAAAGGAACTGAACATAACATGGATATCAGTGTTGCATGAGTTAACTTTTCTTTTAAAAACCTTTTTTACTCGCCCCTCTCAAGACGTTGACTTTTAGACTATGTCCCTCTCAAGACGATAGGTCTAAAAAGCCCTTATTCATTATTTCGTTAGACTCCGTCCCTCTCAAGACGTTGGGTCTAATCATTCTTGTCATTTATTACACGTTAGACTTTGTCGTTCTCAAGACGTGTCTAATCATGTTTATCATTTAAAGCTCGTTAGACTCCGTCTCTCTCAAAACGTTAGGTCTAATCATGCTTGCTATTTGTTTAGTTAGACTTCGTCCTGCTCAAGACGTTGTGTCTAATGCTTTCTTATTCATTGTTTAGTTAGGCTCTGTCCCTCTCAAGACATTGGGTCTAATGTTTTCTTATTCATTATTTAGTTAGACTCCGTCCTACTCAAGATGTTGGGTCTAATGTTTATTATTTAATATTCGTTAGACTCCGTCCCTCTCAAGGCATTGGGTCTAATCAAACACGATCATAACTTAACAATTCATCTTGTTCAGGTGTCTTAATCATGCATTGCATGGATCATCATAAAATATTTAAAGTGTGTATGAATATAATCATTGAGTGAAAACATTAACATTTAATCAAACTTTTGTAAAAAGAATAGAAAAAGAAACTTGTCTGCCAAGAATCTATCAATTGATATCCCAGCTCGATCGATCGATTTCAATTCATGAGTTTTCAAATCATCTATTTATTAGGCTCGATCGATCGATAGATTCCACCCCGAGAGCATGGCATTATTTATCGCCCAAAAATCGATCGATTTCCAAACTCAATCGATCATTTTCGACCAGAGAGCATTCCGTGAAGTATCGTCTAAAAAATTGATCGATTAACCAAACTTGATCGATCGATTAAGACCTGTGAGCATACTATGGCTTATCGTCCAAAATCGATCGATTGATCGATTTCAACCAGTGAGCATTCCATGAATTTTCTCAAATAGCATGGTGGGATTTTAACTCGGTCTCTTTTTAACCAAAATATCCACATTAAAAAGAGTCAATCATCACATGCATCACATCTAGTCATGCCATTCATTATTTATGAAATAAAAAGCCTTCTTTACCAAAAAAATCACATTTAATTCAATATTTAAGTTTTAAGGGAAAGCGTGATTTCTACATACCTAGATTGATCATATCACTGCGATTCGATCAAGATCCTCACTATGACAATGACTCTTGAAGGAGGCGATGGCCGCTTGAGAATAGATGCAAACATCTCGCCGATCTTTCAAAAAAAACGTTTTAGAAAAAGAGGATCTAGAATATCTTCTCTAAGGTCTTTAGGATTTTCTTATGCCTCTATTATTAAGAACTTTAAATAAGATTATGATTTAGGGTTTTACCTGTAACACACCTTTATAACTTATTGGAAATCATCAAGTGTTAGACTAACACACCAAAGAATAATGTATAAGCATTTACTTCAAGGTCCAAAATAAATGTTTAAAAAACCTACATACCATGGTTCGATCATCTAATCTCTTGTCTCTAACTTATGTCTCTAACCAATAAGCTATCACATAGCTTATGCTAAATAATGACAAAAATAAATATAAGAGCTTGACAATCAAAACATGTATTTTCAATTAAAACGTTTGGAAATTTAAAGCATGCAGTGTATACATTATACAAATAGTTTAGGTGTATCAAAGACATGAAATTCGAATCACAACACATGTTCCCAAAGCCTATTGGTATGTTGTTCTTCTCACGGCTACTCATCTCATTAATAGTACTCCAAGTCAAATCTTGAATGGTCAAACTCCTTTTCATGTTCTTAGGCTTAATGCCACTTTGTTTGAGATAGAATTGGAAATCTTTGGATCAACTTGTTTTGTTCAAGATTTTCGTCCCCAAAGGCATAACCTTGATGACAAAGGTTGTTTCTCCTTATCTAAAAGATATCAGTATTATGAACCTAACACAAGAGACTGGATTTTTCTATCATTCTATGGATGTCACATTTTTGAGCTCTAATCAAGTTTTTTAAGGCCAATATTCAGTGCACTGTGCAGGCTTCTCGTGACCGATTTAGTGCTTAAGTCGGCCTCTTGTATATTGTCCATTAGTCGGGCTTCTCAAGACCACGTCGGATCCTGATTCAGACTTTTTATGCCTAATGTGATTTATGGAAGCTCCATTCAGGGTACCATTTGACTTTAGTTTTAAAGAAAGAAAAAGAAAAAAAAAAAAAAAAAAACTTGGGCTTTTGAAGTCCAAATCGGTGTTTTTAAGCCCGACTCGGCTTTTAGAGCTCAAGTCAGTCTTTTATAGCCCGGTATTTATCGAATTTATTGTAAACCCTTGTAAGATTGAAAAGAAAGAAAGTTGAAACTAGATGTAAGGGTATTATTAGTCATTTAATATTGAGAGTTTAGTTAATAAAAGTTTTTACAATTAGGTGAGGGTTCTTGTGAATTTAAAAATGTTATGAGGGAAATCATGATTTTAGAAATTAGGATGAGGGATCTTGCAAAGGGTATCTCTATTTGCGCCCACCCACTCTCTGAAAGTGCTCACGTCTTAGACCCTTTGAAAATCATTGATTGTGTCAGATCACATGATGGAGGTCGTGTTTCATCCCGATTATCCACACAATAGATCTTGAGATCGGGGCGCATCTATCAAACGGTCAATTTTTTATTCCATGTGTCATAGTTCTCAAAAAATGAATCATATGGCACGCATCACTCTCAAACGTGTATTTACGGACATTTTTTGGGGATTTGTGACACATGGAATAAAAAATTGACCATCTAATAAGTGCACCCTGATCTCAAGATCTATTGTGTAGAAAGCTGGGATTGAAACAAGATCTCCATCATCTGATATGAATCAAGATCTCAAGATCTATTATGTAGAGATTGAAACAAGATCTCTATCATTTGATGTGAAGCAATCAATGGTTTAAGGGGGTGTGGGATGTGAGAGCTTTCAAAGAATGCATGAGCACAAAGAGAGGTACCCTCTTACAAAACGTCCTTCAAATTGTGTGCTTTGGGCTAATTTTGTGTGTACAGTAATGGGTGGTATAGAGATATCCTTTCACTTGGAATTTGGTGTTGGTCAGGTGGCCTCACTATATCATCACTTCATCATATCATATCTACAAAGATTTTAGGAAAATTTTCACTTTTGGCCCTATAGTTTCAAACTTTGCAAAATAGGCTAACTCTAAGCCAAGCCGTTTCCATGTTAGCACCGACCTTGTTTTCCTTATAAATATATGCTTATTTTCATTTATTTTTCATTATTTCTTGTATTGTCATTTCCAGTTTCGACTACAGTTGGTAGCCACCCAGTGAACTGCAACCGGCTAGGTAATCTAAAATCTCTTCATAGAAAACTTCAGAAATTATAAGATAGAGTGGTTGATATCTTAAGTCAGTGACTGATATCTTATGATAGCTGGAATCTATCTTAAGATATTGACCGCTATCGTAAGGTAGCGGGACGCTATCATAAGATAAGATATCGGTCGATATCTTAGAGTAGTGATCGATATCTTAAGTTATCGGCCGCTACCATAAGATAGCAGCCGCTATCTTAGGGGTAGTGACCACTATCTCACGATAGCAAGCGATATCTTATGATATCGCCCGCTACCCTAAGATAGCGGCCGATATCTTAAGATATTGCCCGCTACCCTAAGTTAGCGGCCGATATCATAAGTCAGTGGCCCATTGACTTTTAAACTGTTAGTCAAGTATGAAATTTTTAATAAGCTAATTTTTTTTTTATTTTTTTTTTAATACTATAGGTTTAAATGGATGTTCCCCTTCTTTGTCATTTTCATTTTGTCCGTGTTGGCAATAATACTTACAACGGAGGACATCGAAGGATTGTCACTATTACGGAGAACATATCATTTGATCAGTTTATGCAAAAAATGTACGTGCTTAGTAGGACTCGACCGGAAGAACATACAATTACACTAAAGGTTTCATTACGCATAGGGAATGACCTGGTGTTTACCGAATTGTCGAACTTCGACGATCTTATAAATTTATTCAGAGCATATTGTATTAGTGATGATGTGATAAATATTTATATCAAAAAATCATTGGCCACTCCCGTAACGAAAATTTTATCGTCTTTAGAAGCATTTTAACCGTTACAGGAAACAAACGAAGATCATCAAGAATGTGAGAAAAATATCAGATTAGTAGATGATGATGGTGTGAAACCAGAACATTCGATTGAAAATTAAGGAATACGATTTGAAGAGGAGAATATTACTGCATCGATGATAGTCAACAATGATAGAATTATGAATATTAGATTTTGCCCCTACTATAGGCCTCTGGAGTAACCCTCTTCAGACATTCTAACGAGAGAAGGCGATGAAGATCAAGGATATCGTCCTCAAATAAATCCGATGCATGATACATCTCAACTCAACTTCGAATCGATAAACAATACATATGACATGAATCAATGGAAAATATTTTTAGAAGGCCTTAGTCCATATCAATGGCCTTCCGAACTAATAGCTTCGGAGCCAACGGTAATCGAGCCCTCAACACAATAGCCTCTCGCACCACAAACATTCACACCTCGGCCAACCTCAACCCAAACAACTGTACATCAACCAAACATACCTCGACGGATTCAATCCCAATCATGTAATAATCATCCAGTCGATGACGACGATAGTGATCCTGAAAATAATGAAGCACCACCCTTGCCCACTTCGCGTGTTGATACTAATAGGAGAATTGATCAACCTCTAGTGGACGAAGACTATCAGCTTAATGACTCGAAATGAGAGTATATGGATTCGGATGATGAAGAACAGTATGAAGGGGGGCCAACTACTATTGGTCAGGCGTTTAGAAATAAGAAATCCTTTCAGAAATCCCTTAAAGAGTTTGTAATGACAAATAATTTTTAAATTAAACCAATAAAAACCAGTCATCTTCGAGTTACGGCGAGGTGTATTGAAGTAGGATGTGTTTGACAAATACATGCATCGAAATTGATAGGTGTGAAAACTTTTCGTCCGAAATATACGTGCGGAAGGCCAGCTTTCGAAAGCGGGCATCACCAATATAAGACATCGTGGATAGCTTCTTCGTAAGAGATAAGTTATTGAAGGGCTTTAACGAGACTCCTGCTTCAATAATTTTTTATATTAAAAAAAAATACGGTATAATAATAAGTTACTGGAAAATATGGAGAGAAAAAAAAATAATGTTGAGTGACATCTGAGGTAGCTGGAATGAGCAATTTAAGATGTTGCCGCCCTATGTCGCTGAATTAAAGTGGGTCGATCTAGACGTACAGACCGAATTATATCTCGAGCCTGATAATGCCTTTCAGAGGTTCTTCGTGACATTTGGACCTTGCATTAGAAGTTTTCGTAATACTTTACGAAAAATAATTACGATAGATGGAACGCATTTGCGGGGACGATACGAAAGAGTATTGTTAATAGTTACGGGGATAGACGGAAATAGATATTTATTCCCTGTAGCGTTCAGGTTTGTACCCAAAGAAAATGAGGACATGGCTCCTGATCTATTAGGGAGACGTATAATCGGAGATTTTGAAGAGCAGTTTATATTATATCAGACCAACAGAAAGATTTGATGAACGCTATAGAAAAAGTTTTCCCTAACGCCTTTCAAAGATACTGTATGCGACACCTAGTTCTAAATCTTTTTTATACATATAAGGATATAATCTCCATACCCCTTTTCTAAGTTGTTGCCCGTTCATTCTCGAATGCAAAATTTAAAAGAATTTTACGAAAAGTAGAAGACGACGCCCCCCGGAATATACAACATGGATTAAAGAAATTGGTGACCAATTCTGAGGCGCGCGCTTAATTTCCAGGGATGCGTTATGATATGCTGACAACTAATATAGCTGAAAGCATTAATAGTGTGTTGAAGATAGCCAGGGAGGAACCGATCATGACCATTCTAGAAACTATTCGCACAAAAATAATCAAATTTTATCTTCGTCGTCAAGAGAAATGATATAAAATGATACACATCTTAACACCGATGGCCCAAGAGCAAATAACATAAAATTTATGATAGGCCCGTCGAAAGAACGTTGTACTATATGGTCGCGATATATTTTAAGTTAAACGTGGTGATTACACTCATAGTGCCGATCTAGATAAACGAACATGTACATGCAGACCTTGGGCTATCCTTGGATTACCATGTTCACATGCGATCGCCACATTATCGCGCCGAAACAAAGAAAGAGAGATCCCCCAGTTTTCTGAGCACTGGTTTACCAGTAACTTGTTTAGGGAAACTTATAAAGAACACTTTGTTCTGACCGTTGATAAGCGCCAATAGACTGCACTAACAAACAGCATCAAAGTTTTTCCTCCGCACAAGATACGTCAAGTCGACCGTCCAAAGAAAAGGAGAATAAGATTTAAAGGCAAAGTTCGACCACTACGATCCCAAAATTATAACGAATACGGTCATAACCAACGCTCGTGTAAATTTGTTAGAATTTAAAATTAACGATCATTATTTGTAAATTATTGCATCTTACAAATTAGGGATTATCCAAACTAAATTATTTTATTACAAACTATGTAATATGAAAGCACCCTAATCTCTAAATTATTTCATTACAAATTATATAATATGATAGCACCTTAAACTCTAAACTCTAAACTCTAAACTATATGATAGTGGACGCTATCCTAAGATAGCAGCCGCTATCTTAGGTTAGCGGTCGCTATCCTACAATAGCGCCCGTTAATATGTCGCTAACTTAAGTTAGTACCCGTTGTCTTAAGTTAACGGGCGCTATTTTAGGATAGCAACCGCTATCTTTTTATATAGTTTGTAATGAAATATTAAAAAATTTTAAAAATTTTAAAAAAATAAAAATTTTATAAATTAATTTTATAATGTTGCCTATAAAGATATAAAAGAGAAATTTATAACATTGTAATAAGAATTATAATATCGTAACAAAAATATACAAAAAGAAAATTGTTATATTTATTTCTCTAACTTGTTGATCTCCCAAACATGGACAATGAATGTCCGATTTCGGCTCTAAATTGTTACATGTGTCTCTCTTCGAAATCGACAGACTGCCTTTAGGAGAAGTATTCTATATATTTTAGTACAAAAACACCGTAGTCTCAATTATTGCATTGGCGCGGGAGATCGACATTGTCCAAGACCGTGAACTTTCACGATTGATTGAAAGCAGACTTCAAACCGAAAACGTAAAAAAGGCGCGAAAGATTATGTAGTAGACATCCTTTGTGCGATTCGAACTTCCTTGAGCATTCTCGGTCTGTCGGGTCTATCAACTTAATAACATGATCACTTACGGAAATTATAGCCAATGCTCAGTGACTATATTTTTTACTATGCATCGGAACAAAAATCTGTACGAAAACATAATCGGAGTCTTAAATAATAATAAATATAAAAAAGCGTTAACGTTACATAAAGCGGAGTTTAGTCTTAAAAGAACATACCGTTCCACATTCGACCGCGTGAATTCCGCGTGTGGGATTGGTAAGCTGGGGTTCAAGCGGCTTACAATTGTGACGAACATGCCACTCATCACAATAGATCTGCCACTTATCAAAATCGTTGAGTGCTTTTAGATCTTCATTATCTATAAATTTATCAAAATTTCTTTTATTTGCTATAAATAAGGTCTGAAAGATGATAATGTAATAAGTAAATAAATTAAAAATAGTGAATTGAGAGTTATGAATGAAAAGATAGATAAATAAAAGAAACGAAATAATAAATAATTGAAACCTTACCAGGGCGGACGTAGAAGCGAACCAGCTTTTTTCGAAAACATTGAATCGTTTATAATTTTAAGGACCTTAAACTACGCGTCCATGACTTCATTGTCGAGCCACGTACGTCCTTTGAGGGCCTTTAAAATAGCAACTGTGATTTCAACGCCCATGATATTATTGACGATCACAGTATCCTCATCCGCCGACCGATTCCAAAAACTGAGCATATATTTATGCTCAATGGATTGTGGCTCATCCTCATCCTCCTCCACAACCACTCTTGTTCTTTTAATAGCGGCCTTCATATTCGGAGTCTTTCTCTTCTTTCAAGCACGTAAGTCATATCCCTCGGCTTTACTCTTTGAAGTTGATAGTTTCACAAAATTTGATTTTAGTTATGCCAGTTGTGACTCACGACAAGGTTGGGTAAGCGGAGCACTCTCATCACCCACTTCTTGTAAAGCCTCCACCAAGTGTTGTTTAGCAGTGGGTTAAGGTGCATTGAGTTCAAGGAAAGTTTGTAAGGCAGTGGGTTGAAGAGCAGTGGGTTGAAGGGCAGTGGGTTTAGGGGCAGAAGTTTGGGAGGCAGTGGGTTGAGGAGCAGTGGGTTTAGGGGCAGAAGTTTGTGAGACAGCGGGTTGAGGAGTAGGTTGAGAAGCAATGGGTTTAGGGCAGAAGTTTAAGGGACTGTTGGGTGAGTGGAAGTGGATTGAGGGGCAGAAGTTTGAGGGGCTGTTGGGTGAGTAGTAGTAGGTTGTTTGGGAACGAAGGTCTCAAAGAGAATCGAGGAAAGAATATCATCCTACATTATTATAAAATACATTAAAACTTTAATTACCATTATATTTTTTTTAAAAAACTTAAGTTGGCGGTCGCTATCTTAGGTTAGCGACCGCAATACCCTAAACCGCAATAGCGGACGCTAACTTAAGTTAGCATTAGATCTTTTAAAAATTATTATTTCTTAGATTTAAAAATAAAATAATTTAAGTTAGGGATTTAGTACCTTTGTCAAATAAGATTTGATCGCGTCAAGATCCTTTCGTATTATATCATTTTCAGTTGTTAAATTGAGTACTTGATCTTGTACTTGCTCTTGTTGGGTCTTCTTGTCTTTCCTTAGCTATTCAATAGTAATAAATTTCCCTTTCAGCACTGTAAACGTCCGTCTAAATTCACTTTTCATCTCTTTAATCAACATACGGAGATATGTTGATTAGATATGGTTGCCTAGCTAGTTGTTCCTTGGTTGGTTGGGGCCTAATCTCTGGTTGTTTGCCCTTTGATTCTGGATGTTGACGTATAACAATCTCGTAATCGTCGGTATCGTCACTGTCATCATCGTCATCATCGTAAGGCTCCTCGCCTCTTTTTTAGGTACGTATCTCATAATTTGGGGCATCGCTTTTATGTTCGGTAGGGTACTCTCTTTCCTGCTCCCTTTTCATCTCTCTTTACATCAAAAAGAGTCGAACTGATCGATACTGTACCTCGTATTTTAGAGTTTCAAGTTCTAAGATAACTTTAGACTTAAAAAAAATTTCTCAATAATAATTTGGATTTCGACTAAATTTCGAGGCTTCCCATTTCAATAGCATCGGAAATAAATTTTTCAACTGAGTAAGAGCGGTGGCGACTCTTGGAAAGTGCTCAAACGCCCAAATCTGTAGGGCGATAGTGTATCCGTAGATGTTATAATGCCCCTTTTGTGACGTCTTGACCGTTTCCCTTCTGACGATCACTTTCGATATGCACTCTACTAAATTTTTGTAAACTATCAAGCCCCACAGAAACTCGTTGAACTTTTTAAAATTATCGACTAATTCCAAGTACTGAATATCCACTTCCTGGTATATGTCCGGAAGTAAGAAAGAGCATAAGAGAAATAACAATGATAGTTTCAAAATTTCATCGTTAGATAGCTGGGCACTATCAACTATTTCTTTAATACGAGATCTTTTAGCTAGCTTCCCAAGAAAGAATTTGTATCCAATAGTTTCTTTCTCTGGCATGACTACATGTTCGGACTCAGGTTCCGTCAACATGTTTAGGCCTAAAATCAATGATATATCGGACTCCTGTAGCAGTATATTTGTGTTCCTGACTTTAAAAATGTTATCTTTAACCCAAAAGCTTAAAATTGTGTCAACCAAGTCTCCAATGAAATTTAATTTCTCAAAAATCTTAAATAGATGATCAAAAATTGAATCATCTAGTATCTTCTTTCTCTCTTCGCTGCAATGCAAATAAAATTTTCTAACACTAACTCCAGTACACTTCCCGAAGGCCATTAGAGACTTCGTTATTTTACAACCACTTAGTGGAAACTGTAAAATATATAACATCAATTAATTAACAAAAACAGTGTGAATATAAATATTCCGCTAACTTACATTAGCAGTCACTAACTTAAGCTAGCGACCGCTAATGTAAGTTAGCGGTTTCGCTAGCTTAAGTTAGAGTTAAGTTAGAGTTAAGTTAGCGGTAAATTAGCGGATTAGGTTAGGAAGATAGCGGATGATTCTAATTGTTTAAAAGTAAAAAAAAAAAAAATTATTTGAAAATTTTCTCTCGCTATTTTGTCGTTTCGTCGCCGATTTGTCGTCGCTCTTTCGATTTTTATAGAAAAGTTAAAAATTAAAAATAAACAGTAAAGTGTAAAGTTAAAGTTAACTTTTATATAAAAGATTTTAGAACTGAATATTTTATTTGATATTTATAAGATCGGTCTTGACGTAGAAATGGCTTGACTTGGAGCTAGCCTGTTCTGCAAAATTTGAAATTATATAATTATTTTTGCAAATACGCAAATTTATAGGGTTGAAAGTATAAACTTTCCTTTTTATTTTCCGTACTCTACTCCTCAAAATCTGCATTGCTTTCAAGGTTTAACCGAGCATGTGGATTAGATTAGTCCAAATATCTGCATAGTACCTAATGATTTGCACTGCAATCTGCAAATAAAGAGATTTGATTTTGATCTCACCAACACCAAGTGGTGATAAAAACAAATAAATAAAAAAAATCCCCTAGTTTAGATTGAGTTAATTGTAGGCCCCATGTACGTGGCCCAAATGATATTACGCAACCCAATCCGTCTAATTATATATAAAATCCGTTCAGAGAATAAAAATCTCGACCGCCTACCGACCGTACGCTGCAATGCGCTTTATTCGCTTTATAAACAATAAATAATAATAATAATAACAACAAAAAGATCAAAGTTTTAACAAAAAATTTCATGTGAAGAGGTCGCGCCTCCTATTTTATATAGTAATAAGACAGCATCAAACATATTTAAATGCCACGTGGCACATTTGCTTGTTTACTCTAGATAGATAGATAGGAGATTAAGAAGAAAAAGATTTAAATGACGGTTAGGTTAGTGAGAGGAGCTCCATTAGACCTTATATTAATGCTGAGATTTGACAAAAGAAATTTTAATCAAATGCTAAGCATTTTTTAACCTCTGAACATAGGACCAACAAGTCAACAACAACAAAGTTATTACATAAAAAATATAAAAAAACAAAGTTATCGCATGCATGACTTGCGTCTAGGGCGGTAAACGGGTCGAGTCAACCTGCAAACCTAATCTACCCGAACCAATTTTTTTATCGGGTTGCACACATAAACATGACCCGTCAGGTTATAAAACAAACTAGACTTGACAGGTCAGATATACTAACAGGTCAGGTCATGTTTGTCGGGCCGGAATGACCCAACCCGTTGTTTTATATATAATAATGGAAAAATAGGTGAGTTTTATTAGGTCATTCTAATTTTTTGGTTCAATTTTTGAGTTTAGTCAAAATATAATCTTGACCTGTCAGCCTGTCAGGTCTTGTGACTGTCCAAATTTTGACGTCCCGAAATCCATGCCATCAGCACGACCCTCAAGGCCGTGTCCTGAAATTCTTTACGATACATTAGTATATACAAGCTAAAAACTGCAATTAAGGCGCAAGTATTTATTTTAAATAAGTTCTCATATATTGAAAAATAATTGTGTTCTCTAAAGGCAGTTCTTGTCTCATGCCAATTCATGGGCATAAGAACTTACCCAACCGTTGGTGATAACAGTTCATCTCAGACGTTTTGTCCAAAGAATAACGGTATTTAATTACATTCGAATAAAGAGGCTTGACTTACCAAGTCGTACCTAATACTCTCCACTCACTCTCAAAGTACGTAAAGGGTCTCCTAGAAGAATTCCTCATGAAGAGGTTCTGACTCTTCTCCGGTCACGTAATTCGAATCTTCTGGATCAACGTCTCCCGAAGCCTCTGTTGCCGCTAGAACTAGACCTGCGACTTATAGTCTAAGGGGTGAGCTACATCCTAGCTCAATAGGGAAACAAAATGAACATATAGATTAAATCTCATATATATATCTTAGCGATTTTTAAAGCACCATTTATCTGATATCACTTTTGAGAAAAACGATTGAAATAACTGAAATAAAATGATGGGTACAGCTGTTACTTTGCATGATTTTTGTTTGTTCTCACTGGTTTAGTTGTGAATTCGGCCTAATCACTTAAATCTTAATTTAAGTAGTCCCCGAGCAATATAGCATCGAGCCCTGATGGAATACCCACCATCGTCATCTAACTAGACAGTTATTATGTGTATTCCCTGGGAATACCGCCCAAGCCCCTTTCTCATAGGTGGCGGGGTCTATTCTCAAATCTACATCCCTGGGATGTACTATGAATGTACGGATTGGCCGCCGTACCGGTCACGGATATCCTGTCGAGTCAATCGTGAATATCCCATCACGTCAGTAGGGTATTCTAATCAAACCTTAAATAATAAAAATATCGAACATGCTCTACATATAATTAGTCACCGTGATTGTGCTAATTTTATTACATTAAGCCTTATCACTAGCTTCCGTTTCACTGTTAGTTTTCATCTGCATCCCTGGGATGCCACTGGTTCAATACATCATTTAGATGTCCACTTTACAATTTTTACGTCCCCTGGGGACCTCATGACTATCACTTTTGAAACTCACTCACACACCCTTTTTCATAATTATCATGCAATACTTGACTATTTAATTGAAATACACTACATATATCAGTTGACGAAATAATGCACATGTTTTAAGAATATTCTCTACCTCAACACAAATCCAATGCACACTTTTCTCGTAGAGGTTTACACGTCACGATCTCACGTCAAACCTACATTTCATGTGTTTAGAACATGTTTAGAAAGGTCACTAGAATCATTAGAGTACATAGCCTCCATGGATTTATACTAAACTATTAATATCTGCGTGGTGCCTCGCGCGAGCGAGTACAAATCCTCGCTTGAGCGGTCACTTGACCTCGCTCGAGCGAGCACTTGACATCGCGCGAGGGGTTCAAACGAGATCACTCGAGCGGTTAAAACGAGCCATATGAAGCTCTACAGGAAGCCTTGTTCGAGCGAGCTTCCCCTTTATTTTGGGTCTCGCTCAAACGAGCCCAGAACGAAATCCGTTCTCAGGTTGTATCTTCTGTCCTCGCTCGAGCGAATCATTTAGACCGCTCGAGCGAGGAGCGGTAAAATTTAACTCCTCGATCTGTTCGAGAACTCCTTTTTCCTACTTCATTCAAGTCTTATTATCATTGACAGCCATTCACCAATACTTATACATGATTTAAGGACACACCTAAGCATTTATTATGCATTTAACATACCTCAATCGATAGGTCTCGTATAAGTTCGATCCACGATTCAAAACTCTACTAGACGAAGAGATCTCCAAAGTTTCTCTCCAAAGCTCCTTATTCAATCTTTTCTCTTTTTAAGATAATTAGGTTACGTATTGGGGAACCCTTCTCCCCTTCATTCACTTATATATTTTTTATGAAAGCTAGTGTGTTTTACACACACACATATAGTGCATACTTGTTAGTTTTTGTTCCCTTGTGAATCACACATACACGTGCATGATACATGACGTGCATGATTTTCAAAAATCTTGGGTTATGACAGGTCCGATTGAGCATATATCAGTTTATGTTTGAGCAACCAAAACTTCTTTAATGAAAAAATAATAACAATTAAAAAAAACACTTCTCACAGCCCTTCACCACAAAATATAAGATTATTAGCAACAATTTTTTATAATAAAAAATTATTGTTATTAACAAAAAAAAACCTTGTTATGAGTCTAATAGCGAAACTGTTGAAGAAACAGCTTATTTTTGTAGTGCCTCTAATGTTGTTAGAATAGTTTATAACGTAAAGAAGGAGCCTCACCTTCACAACCCTCATAATATGGTTTTAAAACCTTTGACGGGGTCTGCAAGTCATCAAGTGATCATGTTATGTTATAGAGTAGCTCTATTAGCACCTATCAAATTAATAAGTGCGTTTTGTTGAAAATCGTTGATTATTTTGAATTAGATAATGGAGATCGGCTTTCATCCCAAATTTTGATAAAATAAATCTTTAGACAATGAGTGTCCTATTAGATAATTAGTTTTTAATTCGAGTGCACAAATCCCAAAACAGTGACTTTAAAATCATGATTGAGTGTTTTTGAGTCACTTTTTTGTGACATCCCACTTGAAATAACAGAAAACTAATTAACCATGGGGCAATGGTCAGGTCATAGTGGTTGAACTGGAATGCATGTTCAACAAGATTTGGAGACTGCAGCCGTTGGATCAATAGAAGAAAATCTTACACTCTTTCCATTTTCATAAGATGATATGCAGTCAACATTCTCCTATATTTAAGTCATGTTTGACAAAACAAATGGAAATAGTTTTTCTTTTTTTTTCACTTGGGCTTGGTAAATAAAATAACTCATGAGCAGTTTTTTTTTAAAAATTTTACAATGATTTGATTTTATTTTTTTTAACTATGTAAAATTATTTTCTTAAGACACCATTTTTCACACCATGCATAACTCTAACCTCACCCCATCTCGTTAGACCAAAATGCATTAATCGCTTTGAATTAGAACATGAAATTATTTTTTTGTCCCAACTTTTTACAAGATGTGTTTTGAAATCATGGGCATAGACTCAGATAATTAGTTTTTTATTCTGTGTTGTACACATCCCAAACAGTAACTCTAAACTCGTGAGACATACATCAAACTCAAATACAAATTATGGGATCATTTTTTGGAATGAGTGTCACATGAAGTAAAACAATCGTCTAATGATATACTCATGATCTCAAGATGCATCATATGAAAGATTGGGATAAAAAACAATTTCCTTTGTAAAATTCAAAGTAGTCGATGCATGTTGACCGGAGGAGATGGGGCGAGGTTACGATTTTGCAGTGCAAATAAATGGCACGATTATGAGGTGAGGTTGCATTGAATCATTTGATAAAGATTATTCTTAGTGCCAATCTTTTCACTTATGATCTTTAGATTATGGCCTTCAAATTAAGTGGCTTAGATAGTTGGGTTACATTTATTGGCGTCACTGTTTATGGGTACCTCTGTTCACGTCCATACATTCACAGAATGCGCACACGTCCCAGACCTATAGAGGGACCTACCCTATTCTTTAAGAGATTGAAAGTGGTTTTAGATTTAGACGCTTTCTCTAAACCCATAGAAGTACCTACCCTATTCTTTAATGCAATGAAAACAGGCCAACATAAATCTTACCGTTAAAGCTATTGACAGCCTTGAATAAGACGATGGAGATCATTTTTTATTTTCATCATATAACATGATCAGTCACTTTTGGGGATGTGCGTCATGTGAAATTACACTTGACCGTCTAATAGGTGGCCATAATTTCAAGCTGTATTATCTGGAAGATTGGGATAAAAAATGATCTCCATCATTTGACTCAATGCAGTCAATGGCTTTAAGGGTGGAAGCTTATACAGTTGGCGTAGTCTGTGCAACCGTCGGATCTAACCACCAAAAGATGGAGGTTTATTTTTAGGTACCTCTATTTGCACCCATGCATTCTTTGAAAGCGCCCTCGTCCCAGACCCCTTGAAAATCATTGATTTCTCATAATTAGATGATGGAGATTGTGTTTCACCCCGATCTTCCACACAATAGATCTTGAGATCATGGTGCACTAATCTGACGATCAATTTTTTATTCCAAGTGTCACAGATCCCCTAAAAATGGTACTAAAATTACATTTGGGCGTGATTTGTGCCATATGATTCAGCGTGATTTTGGGGATACGTGACACATGAAATAAAAAACCGACCGTCTGATAGGTTCATCATGATCTTAAGATCTATTATGCTGAATTTTAGCGTGAAATACGATCTCCATCATCTGATTAGAAGGAATCAATGGTTTATAAGGGGGGTATGGGATGTGGGCGCAAATAGAGGTAGCTTTCATTTTTTCCGACAACATGGGCTAAAAATAATTTCATTAGATTTTTGGTTGAAAATATTTTGTGAGTTATTTTATCATATTTCTCGGATAAGTAGGACCCACTGAGTTCCCCAATTAGCTGAAAATTCACTTTAGGTAAAAAATCTAAATTTTCATTGAATTTTTTTTTTTTTTTTTTTGGAAGAACTCGAGTTGCCAAACAAGCCCTTTAAGGGCAGAAAATCCTTCCCATGATGGATCTGAAGATCATCATGATGGATCAGAAGATCATCATGTGAAGGATTGGGTTGAAAGTCGTTCTTTGTCGTCTGATGTAAATGAGTGAATGATTTTTCAATAATTCAGTAGGGGTTTGCATATGAGGGCCCCTTCGGAGTTAGCACTCATGTCATCATGTGAGCACGTTATATATGTCATATAAATAGGAAGAGATCTACCGGAAATCCAAGCAGGAGACAATGTATGTAGACCCACGTTACCATGTGAAGATGGACTTAATATTAAAGAGTTTGACTTGCTGGAGACTATGATCCAATGTATTGCCCGCTCTACTTTTATTCGTATTCTTTTGTTGGGACCTGCAAAACAACCGTACCCATGTTTTAAACTCTCAATCACAGCACTGCAATGAGCCACTGTGGTCAAACGAAACATTTACCCACTCTTTATTGTACTTGCACTAATTTTAAGCCTTATTAGGACATTTTTTTTTAATAAATAAGAGCCCCCATCAAATTAATTAGTAATAAAGGGCTCTCCTGAAAATAATTAATGCCCTAAACTTCTTTCCATCCGAACCACTAAATTAATCTTAGCATACTTAGAAAGATAAAATCTTAAACTAAGACGGTTGTCTGACATTTGTTGAAGTATGCATTAAGAGTATTTTCGTGGTGAGTTTAGGAGAGAGTGAGAGAACTCTCCAACAATAATTATTTTTAGGAGAATTCTCAATCGCTAATTAGTTTAATAGAGGATTTTTATTAAAAAAATCTTAATTTAAAAGGAAGAGTTAGAGCAAGGGTCAAAAAATTGGAAAATCGATACATATGATTTTGACTTTTAGGACGATACGTATCGCGTATAGTCCGATACATTCAATGTATCGATTAAATACTTTTTTTTTTTGTATAGTCCAGAGAACAGACAATATCTTAGGATATCGGCCGCTATCTTAGGATAGCGGCCGATATCTCCGCTAATAAACCGTTAACTGTAAAAAAAAAATAAATTAAATTAAATTTTAAATTAGCGGCCGCTTACTTAAGATAGCGGCCACTAACATACCGCTAACTTAAATAAATAAATAAATATTTAAATTTTAAGTTAACGGCCGCTAACTTAAGATAGCGGCCGCTAACATATCGCTAACTTAAATATATATATATATATATATATATATATATATATATATATATATATATATATATTACCCGCTAACATACCGCTAACTTAAGATAGCGGCCGCTAACTTAAAATAGCGATCGTTTTGATATTTATTTTTCAAAAAATTAAAAATCAAATTATTGGACGATAATTTGAAATTATCGTCCGATAATTTCAAAGTATTGTCCGTATCGTCCGATACGGGCGATACATTGCCTGTATCAGACGAAAATTACCTTATTTTTTAAGGGATACGATACATAGGCAATGTATCGTACCGCCCAAGTCCAAAATCGATACGTATCGGGCGATACGTGTTAGAACAATAGGTTCGGGTTGCAAAAGAAGATAAAGATCGGAATTAAAATATACGCTGATCCGGTTCGAGGCACGTTAAATATCGTTGTCTTTAAACCGAGATTTTCCCCCTACCACTATGATCTAGTGGTCACCAATAGGTTACCGGCAAATCGGTTCCAGGATACAACGAACCGGCAGCGTATCCGTGTGATCAGATTTGGTGAATCTGATCACGCAACCAGAATACCAAAAAATTAAAGCGGAACTCTGAGAAGGAGAAAGCTTAAAGTTGCAGAGAAATTTGTAAAAATATGCAGTGTAACAAATGAGGGGTCTTGGGACCCTTTTATAGATAAAATAGGTGTAATCGAACGGACATATCCGTAGTATATAACTGAACGGTCGGATAAGACATATCCGTTTAAAATTCAAATGGGCGGTTACACATTTATTCAAAAGTTTAATTAAATTACCATACATACACATACTGCATTACACGCAGCACGTGCGCGCGTGCGTCCCGTCGACCGGCTCGGCAAGAGCGCTGGCGTTTGTATTGATGGGTTGCATGGCGGTGGAAGCTACAAAATTTGGTGCCCCCTGGGTGAAGGCTACAAGCCTTGAGCTAAGACAAAGATATATAAGCCAAACCCAAAAAAAAATTTACATGATGTGGGACAAATCCCAATTTCAAAAGCTTATTTTTTAAAACCTTTAAAATATCCAACAATCCCCCACTATTTTAAAGATTTAAAATAAAATTAAAAACTTTTCTTAAAAAAAATAAACAATCCCCCACTATTTTAAAGATTTGAAATAGAGCAACGCTAGAGATGTGCATAAATGAAAATGTCTTACAGACTTGAATTTTCATTTTAGTGAAAATAATTCAAAATTTATCAAGATTTTTAGTGAAACTAAGTCTTGAATTAACGATCTTATATGACAAATCGGAATTATTTCACTCACATATTTCACATATTTTTGTGTTCAATAAAAGGTTAGCACATTTAGGCCCTATGCTAGTACCCTGGTTTTCGTAAGTGTTTATGAGATAAAGCTAAGTCTCATTGAAAGCGGCTCCACCTTCACACTTATATAGGCAGACCTATAAGAGATGTCTCTATAACTGTAACATCTCAACGCATAGTGTTATAGGACTGTTAAGAGCAATGCTCTACCTCCCTTTATCCATTACAGGTGAAACACTACCCTTCCTGGGATGTATATGAGATTTATTTCTCATCAATGAATTTGCATTCGACTTGTTTTTTCTCTTTGAACCTAAACATTGATTAAACAAATATTAGGTAGGGTTCCCATCATAAGTGGTTGTTTAGGTTTAATGGCTTTAAACCCATCCCGATTGAAGTTTTATTAATCCCATCTCTGCCAAGGCTTTTAGTAAACGGATCCATGATTTTAGACTGACCCCATTCTTGAGATTACTCCATCTCTAAGTAATTATTTTACATAGTTATGTCTTAGACTAATGTGTCTATTTTTTTCATTATACGTTTGACTATAAGCCTTTGATAGTGTTGCTTTACTATCACAATGTATAGAGATAAGTGGTAATGGTTTAATCATAATTGGAATTTCTAGTAGTAAATTTCATAACCATTCTGCTTCTTTTCCACTTGTCGCTAAGGCAATGAATTCTGATTCCATAGTGGAATGTGTGATGCAAGTCTGCTTCTTTGATCCCCATGAGATCGCAGCACCTCCAAAAGTGAATATCCATCCACTTGCAGACTTTGATTCTTCTGAACCAGATATCCAACTTGCATCGCTATATCCTTCTAAACCGTGAGGATATCCAGAAAATTGTAAACCATAATTAATAGTACCCTTTAAATATCTAAAAATATGCGAAATGACATTCCAATGAACAGAACTAGGGTTACTTGTAAATCTACTTAACTTACTTACTGCAAATGCGATGTCCGGTCGTGTACAATGCATTGCATACATAAGGCTACCAATAACCCTTGCATATTCTAACTGTTGCACACATCGTCCATCATTTTTAGTCAATTTAAGATTAATATCTAAAGGTGTATTGGCAGATTTCAAATCAAAATAATTAAATCTTTTCAAAATCTTTTCAACATAATGAGATTGAGTTAAAGTTAATGTATTTTCATTTCTTATAATTTTGATTCCCAAAATTACATCTGCCTGACCCATGTCTTTCATGTTAAAAGATGAACTTAAGAAGTTTTTAGTTTCTAAAATAACTTCTAAATTAATTCTAAAAATAAGTAAATCATCTACATAAAGACATATAATAACACCATTATTATGAGAAAATTTATGATATATACATTTGTCGGCTTCATTAGTTTTGAATCCAAAATTGGTAATAGTGTTATCAAACTTTTCATGCCACTGTTTTGGTGCTTGTTTGAGCCCATATAGAGATTTAATAAGTTTACAAACTTTCTTTTCTTGTCCAGGTAGAACAAATCCTTCTGGTTGTTCCATATAGACCTCTTCTTTTAAATCACCATTTAAAAAAGCGGTTTTAACATCCATTTGATGGATTTGTAACTTATGTATAGAAGCTAAGACAATTAGAAGTCTTATAGTCGAAATTCTAGCAACGGGTGCGTAGGTGTCAAAATAATCAACACCTTCCTTTTGTCTATATCCTTTGGCAACCAATCGTGCCTTAAATTTTTCTATAGTTCAATATGTTCTAAGTTTTCTTTTAAATATCCATCTACATCCTATGGGTTTAGATCCTTCTGGTAAGTCTACTAATTTCCATGTTTTGTTTCCCATTATTGAATAAATTTCATCATTGATAGCTTCTTTCTAAAAAGCACTATCTCTAGATTTCATTGCGTCGTTAAAAGTGATAGGATCATCGTCTACATTTAGACACTAATGTTTCTTCGTACTTTTGGTCCTATTTCCTTCAATCAAATAGATATAATAGTCTTTTGAAAGACTAGTTTCAAATCGTTGACGTTTACTTCGTCGAGGTTCAATGATGACCTCTTCATCACTTGAAGATTCAATAATTTCTTTAGATTTAGAAGATTTTTCATCTTCATAAGATTTACTTTTAATATTTAATTTATTAGTTAGAGTAGTGAACTTAGATTCATAGAATATAGCATCTCTAGATTCTATAATAGTATTTTTATCGATGTTATCATTAGATTCCATAACTAGAAATCTATAAGCTTTACTATTTTGTGCATAGCCAATAAATGCACACTCAATAGACCTAATCCCTATCTTAGGTCTTTTAAGATCTACTAATCTAACAAGTGCCCTACACCCCACACTTTAAAATAGGCTAAACTAGATTTTCGATTCTTCCAAAGTTTATAAGGTGTAATTAAACTTTTCTTATGTGGAATTCTATTTAAAATATGAGTAGCAGTTAATAAAGTTTCACCCCATAAATTTTTATCGAAATTAGCGTTAACTAATAATGCATTAGTCATTTCTACTAATGTTCTATTTTTTCTCTCGGCAACTCCGTTTTGTTGTGGCGTATAAGGAGCCGTCACCTCATGACGAATTCCATGAATTTCACAGAAATCGAAGAATTCATTTGACATGTATTCTCCACCCCGATCAGATCTAATGACTTTTATTCTTTTATTTAATTGATTTTCTACTAAAGCTTTATAAACCTTAAATTTTTCAAAAGCCTCATTTTTAGTATTTAATAAATATATATGAGCATATTTTGAAAAATCATCTATAAAAGTAATAAAATATCATTTTCCTCCTCTAGTAGGAACATTATTTAAATCACAAATATCACTGTGTATTAAATCTAATAAACATGAATTTCTAATAACACTAGGAAAAAGTTTTCTAGTAATTTTAGTCTTAGCACATATACTACAAGCACTACTAGCAAAAGATTCATGTTTTGGAATTAAATCTAAGTTACCCATACATTTCATAGACCTATAATTTATATGTCCTAATCTATCATGCCATAAATTAGAAACAGAGACCAAGTAAGAAGAAGATGAGATTTTATTGATAGGATCAGTTACATTGAGTTTGAACATGCCTCCCATGGCATATCCTTTTCCAACAAATTCACCATTTTTGGATAAGATAAACTTATCTGATTCAAATACAAGTTTAAAACCATGTTTAATCAATAAACCACCCGAAACAAGATTCTTGAGAATATCGGGTACATGGAGCACATCGGTGAGTGTAACAACTTTTCCGGATGTGAAATTTAATTTCACTTTTCCATGTCCTATGATCTTTGTCGTAGATAAGTTTCCCATGAAGAGATCTTGATCATCATCAGCTTTGTCATAAGTCACAAACATGTCACGATTATTACACACATGTTTTGTGGCACCAGTGTCGATCCACCATTCATTGATGTCACCAACTAGGTTGACTTCCGAAAGAACGGCTACGAAGTTGTTTTTCACTTCCACTGCATTCGCTTGATTCTTCAACTTCTTGAAGAGGCGACAATCCCGTTTGAAATGTCCGGGTTTCCCACAGTGATAGCAACCACTATTCTTCGATACCATGGTCTTATTCTCCTTGGCGAATTTCTTATTCTCCTTAGAATGAGAATATCCTCTCTTCCTCTTCTTGGACGGTCCACTAACAACCTTAGACTCAACCAAGTGTGCTTTTGATTTCATATCAATGTGATCTTCTGTTTTGTCCCTAACTCGGGGTACCATGGTCTTATTCTCCTTGGCGAATTTCTTATTCTCCTTAGAATGAGAATATCCTCTCTTCCTCTTCTTGGACGGTCCACTAACAACCTTAGACTCAACCAAGTGTGCTTTTGATTTCATATCAATGTGATCTTCTGTTTTGTCCCTAACTCGGGATTCTTTCTCAATACGTAAATGAAGGAGAAGATCTTCCATAGAAATCTTCTCATTATTACGCTTAAGGATTTTTCGGTAATATTTTCATGATGGAGACAACTTGGCGATTACCGCACCAACCAAAAAATCTCCATCGAAATGAGAACCATTAGCAACCATATAATTAATAATAACTTGAAAATCATGAACTTGGCTAAAAATAGGTTTATCATCAACCATCGTAAAATTAAAAAACTGACTGATAATATAAGAATTATACCCTGCATCCTCAGTTTTGTATTTCTTCTCGAGTGCATCCCAGAGTTCCTTCGAAGTATCGTAAGAGCGGTAGACGTCGAACAAAGAATCCAACAGTGCATTCAAAATATAGCCTTTGCAAGTGTAGTCGTCATCGTCCCATTTATGCTTTTTACGGCCTTTAACGAGGGTGGATGATTCGGTAATAGTCGGACACGGAGTTGTGATAACGTATACAACTTTTAGTGTGGTTAACAGAAAATGCAATTTCTGTTGCCACCGTTTGAAATTCGAACCATCAAAACTGTCTAACTTGTGGATGTTGTTAGGCAGCGCTAGATGAATCTTATCATTCACTAGAGCAGAAGTAGAGGACAGAATATGAGCCATAAATCTCGGTTTAAAATTGTTAGAACAATAGGTTCGAGTTGCAAAAGAAGATAAAGATCGGAATTAAAATATACGCTGATTCGGTTTGAAGCACGTTAAATATCGTTGTCTTTAAACCGAGATTTGCCCCTACCACTATGATCTAGTGGTCACCAATAGGTTACCGGCAAATCGATTCTAGGATACAACAGATCCGTCAGGTGATCGACGGTGAATCGATCACACTGTAACACAAAAAAACTAAAGCGGAACTCTGAGAAGGAGAAAGCTTAAAGTCGCGGAGAAATTTACGAAAATATGCAGTGTAACAAATGAGGGGTCTTGGGACCCTTTTATAGATAAAATAGGTGTAACCGAACGGACATATCTGTAAAACAGGTGTAACCGAACGGATATATCCGTAGCATATAACTGAACGGTCGGATAAGACATATCCGTTTAAAATTCAAATGGGCGGTTACACACTTATTCAAAAGTTTAATTAAATTACTGTATCACCACGCCACATACACGTACACGTGCTCGTGTCCGTCCCGACCTGACTCGGCGCGCGCGCGTGTGTGACTGATGGGTTGCATGACGATAGAAGCTACAAAATTCGATGCCCCCTGGGTGAAGGCTACAAGTCTTGAGCCAAGACAAAGATATATAAGCCAAATCCAAAAAAGAATTTACACGATGTGGGACAAATCCCAATTACTTGGGGTATTCAAGCCGATACATATGCGATATGGTGGTGGATATCGTATCCACCAACCCAACCTATATTTTAGTGCTGGATATGGCCTGGCAGATATGATCGAATAAGACCCAATATGGGCCTATACATGTCTAAACTGATATTCGAGCCCATATAATAACGGGGGTGCATATCTGTATCCGGTGGGGCATAACCCGATACATATCGGCCGAGATGCGTGAGGATCTTTAAAACCAGTTGCATCGGATGGATGAGGTTTTTTTTTCAATTGAGAACCTCTGCTTGGGAATGTAGGTTTAATGTAAGCGCTAACTTAGGTTGGAAAGCCATTGACTTAGATGAAGTCAGACGCCGGAGATCATTTTTCACCTAAATCGTGGACACAATGAATCTTTGAGACGCAGAGCTTTTACCATCACCCAATCAATTTTTTATTGCTTTATGGCCAGGTTTTTGGTTCTTTGCTTGTGCAGATGAATTGGGTGAAAAACAAACTCGATCATCCAATTCCATTTAGTCAATGAGTTTCGGTGGTATGCAATTTTAATAAACTAGGAGGCACCAAGAGATGTATACTTCTCAATTTTTTGAACTAGAGATTTTTAAATCAGACGGCCTACGATGCTGAAAAATATAAAAAGATGTCAGTGGAAGTTGGAAAATATGGCGACCTCATGGGAGTGTTAAATCAGATGGTGATGAAGGCCCAAACACCCAATGTTGAGTGCTCAACAAAACATTTTAATCATAAACATTTCTGTCCCCAAAAATACCTGACCTTTTATAACGACTACAGCACGCAACTCATTTACCAAAATTAAAGATTCACCTGCACAGATCACGAGAATCATCAGACGGTACAAGATCTATTACATTTTTATTTACCTTTTTTTTTTTTTAATCCTTTTTCCGATCATTTACAAAAATATAACGGCCACTTTGACGGCAAAAAGTCGCCGGCAATCGCTTCGTCTCCGCTTGACACCTTTCCGGCGACGAAACCCTAGATTCTAGAAACCCTAAAAAGGAGGTCCCACGAAAGACTCCGTGGTCCCTCACGCGTACAGGATAAAATCTACAGAAAAATAAAGCATTCCAAAGAAACCAAAGGGTTTTCTAGGGATTCGTTCCCCGTTGGCAAAGGTCCATCTTTTGGCTCTTCCTCAACTTTCTGGCGATCCTCGTCCGGCGATATTGCCGGAACCCGGCGAGGTGACCTGCCGGTTCTCTTCGCAGTCGGGCTCCTCACTGCTCCGGGCTGATTCGTTCGAGTCGCCGGAGACCGGGATCTACGGCCGGAACTATCACCGGAATCTCGCCGGAATCCGATGCTATTCGGGATCCGTGATCGCAATGCCGGTTGATGCAGTTCCCTGCCGACCGGTCTTCGAACCGGTGACGGATCGGACCGCCGAGCTGGCGATTTGCCGCCGCGTTCTCTCCTCACGGGAAACTCACCGGAAAACGACCGTTTTCTCCGGAACTTCGCCGGAGAATCGTTTTCTTTCGAAACCCTTTGTTCCACTTCCTCTTCTCCTTTCTTCTCTGTGATCGTCACTGTGGAAACGCTCTCGCTCACGCTGTAGATCTCTGAGACTTCGGAGTTGGATATCTCGTCGTGGACGGTGACCGGTTTCTTCTCGAACTTTTCGACTTCAGGCAAAGGTAATGGCGCCGGAAGTGGTGTCTCCGATAGCATTTCTTTGACGGTTTCTTCTTCAAGAGGAGGAGGAGGTGGTGGTGATGGTGGCGCTTTGGTGTT
The DNA here is from genome assembly GCA_021018995.1 of Chloranthus sessilifolius. NCBI lineage: Eukaryota > Viridiplantae > Streptophyta > Magnoliopsida > Chloranthales > Chloranthaceae > Chloranthus > Chloranthus sessilifolius. The sequence goes on along the minus strand of CM037597.1, from coordinate 37,373,906 downwards.
GACTTTTGTGTAGTGTGGGTCAGATTTAGGTGCCGCATGGCTGGCAGGGAAATGGGGGCTAATGGGAGTTGGTTTTTTTCCGGTTGATTTCTTTTTGCTGAAACAGGCACCCATTGGAGTGGAGATTTGGTCACCGAAGTTGAAGACACATTACGTGAGTGGGAGGGGTTCCGCCGGAAAAGTGATGATTTTTTGGGGATAAATTGGGGAATGTGAGGTTTTTGAGGGGAAATTGATGGGGTTATGGGAGGTTTTTGTGGGGAGATTTGAGAGAGAGAGAGAGAGAGAGAGAGAGAGAGAGAGGTGAGGTGAGGTGACTTTGGGGATAAAAGGAGGGTGAGAGATTATTTATGGAGTCGGTAGAAGGGGGAGGTGAAGAAGAGTTTTTATTATGAGTGAGGATTTACGGAAATGCCATTTGTTTTTTAAATAAATAAATATAATATTTAGATATTGTTATGGGCAACGGAAATATTGGTCGTTGGGTAGTTTGCCTTTGAAGTTTAAAGTTTAGGAAACAAACGGGCGTATTATTTTTTGAAATTTATCTTCTGTTAGGGTCACTCACTAGTCACCCCAAGGATCAGAATTTTAGTTTTAAGGTACGAATCGGTTGCTTCAAAACCGATATCTATCGATACCTTTATTTTAAAAATGAGGAGGGTATTTAAAAAATTTTCTTATTTATTCTTTTTTATGCTTTTCGTTCTATTATATAAGACAAAAATAAATAGTATGTAAGTGTAAGTTAGTAAAACATTAGTGCATAGCAAACCTCTAAAGTGCATAAAACTCTAAAACCCATCTTCTCTTATTTTTTTCTGTAAGAAATCAGAAAACTCTTAAAATTCTACCATTTAATCTCCCGTTTTCCTTTGTTTTGAATATTTTTTTTCCCATTTGGTTTTGCTGAATTTTTTATATGCTTTTTTATCTTTGTTTTTTTTGTTCATCACAAAACCCAAAAACCTTAGCCTTTAATCTTATTTTTTTTTCCCTATTGTTTTGCTGTGGTTTAAATTTTTTCTGTGATTTATTTTTCTTCGTGTTCTTTTTTTTTTTCATTCGATTTTGTTGATTTTTTTGGTTTTTTTTCTCTTTATTTCTTTTTTCTCATCATAAAATCGAAAATTTCTAGCCTTTAATTTTTTGCTTGATTTTTTTTTCCCCATTTGCTTTTGTTGAAATTTTTATGTTTTTTTTTCTCTTTAATTTTTTTTTGTTCATCACAAAGCCCAAAAACCCTTGCCTTTAATCTTGATTTTTTGCTTGATTTTTTTTTTCTCTTTATTTATTTTTTTCATCACAAAACTCAAAAACTCTAGCCTTTAATCTTGTATATTTTGCTTTATTTTTCATCACAAAACTCAAAAACCCTATCTTTTAATCTTGTTTTTTTTCCCACGGTTTTCTTGTGATTTATATTTTTTCCTTGATTTTTTTTTGTTGGTGTTTTTTTTTCATTCGATTTTGCCGAAATTTTTATGTTTTTTTTGCTCATCACAAAATCGAAAAACCCTAACCTTTAATTATTTGCTTGTTTTTTTTTTTTCATTTGCTTTTGCTGAAATTTTTATGATTTTTTTTCCTCTTTAATATTTTGTTTGTTCATCACGAAGTCCAAAAACTCTAGCCTTTAATCTTATTTTTCTGCTTGGTTTTTTTGTCTCTTTATTTTATTTTTTTATCACAAAACCCAAAAACCCTAGCTTTTAATACTATATTTTTGCTTCGATTTTTCTCAATCTTAATTTTGCTGAAATATTAATGTATGATTTTTTTTTTTTTTTTTTCCAGAGATGTTTTTTCATATTTTTTTTTGCTTTGTTTTGCTGAAATATTTAGCAGGGCAGATTTCCCAAATGGACAAATTGGTTTATTTTTGGAATAACCTCTTCAACTTATCAGGTGAGTTTATTTATTTTTTATTTAATCTCCTGGTATTTGTTTATTTATTTCATTGGATTAAATGTCTATTTAATCAAGACAAGTTGTGTGCTTGGTTATGCTATTTTTTGTGTTTGTTTTTTTTTATTTAGAGCTATTTTTTCTTATATTTTTTGCTTAGTTTTGCTGAAATATTTAGCACGGTAGATTTCCCAAATGGGTTTATTTTTGAAACAACCTCTTCAACTTATCAAGTGAGTTTATTTATTTAATCCTCTAGTATTTGTTTATTATATTTTTAATTTTTTATTGTTGTTTGTTCCCAATTTTTGTTTTTATAGTGAAAGTCTTGATGAATGCCTGAAAGGTTTCAAGGGAAAAGATGAATAATATGTATTTATATTTCAGGTTTAAATCAATAATCTCATGTACTTGTTTACAAGTTTGATTAGTATCTAAAAAAAATCATAAATACTTGTGTGATTTATTTCATTTTTCAATTGTGCTTTGATTTTTCTAATGAAATATTTTTTGTGTGTGTTGTCATAGAAATCATAGTATAGGAGTTAGTTGATTTTATCCATTACAAGTAGATAAATTTATTTATTGCTTTGGTTTCTGGTCGGTAAGATTATCTTTATGTTTTTAAGTGAAAGATGTAAATTCGCAAGATGCCTATAATTTCATTCCTTTCCTTGTTTGGGGATAATGGCTCCCGATCGACATTTAAACATTATAATGGTGTTATATATATATATATATATATATATATATATATATATATATATATATATATATATATATATATATATATAAAGCAAACGACAAAAACTTTCGGTTCTATGTTTTCAGTTATATCTTTCTGAAAAAAAAAAATATGTATTTTCGGTTCTATCTATCTAATCTAATTGAAAAAGAAGAGTATTATTCCTCACTTTGTCTCTTGAAAGCCCTAAAAAATCCCCATTCTCTGCTTCATATTTTATTTGAGAGAGAGTTCATATCTCCATTAATGGCGGACTACCATTTTGTAACCTCTTGTTAAGATAAAAAACCCTAACCTACCATAACCTCTCAACAAGATCAACAACCCTAATCTTGGGGTTGTGTTTTTGCATTTGAAAACCCTTGCATCTGAATCGCCATAAATAGAAAGCGTTGGTTCAATCTAATACAACAAAACAAAAAGCCAATCTTCGCTCAAAGCTTCGAATCAAGTTCTCTCTCTCTCTCTCTCTCTCTTTCTCTCTCTCTCGTTCTTCTTATTCCTCATGGTAATAATCCCTCTCTCAATTTTTTTTAATATATTTTGATTATATATTATCTAAAAATCTTCAAATTTTTATTTATCAGAAGCCCTAATTGCAGAGATTATAAATTTTTAGGGCTTTTTTGTGATTCGTTCAGGAAAGCTCTGATCTTTGACATTTCAAGGACATTTTTGTGTTGGTTATTGGTCGTAATTAGGATTCATTATTGGTCTATTCGATTTAGGGTTTGTTCTTGATTTTCAGGTGAAGAGACTGGATTTATAGGGCATTTCTTTGATCTATTTTGGGTAGAGTTTTTTTTAGAAGCCCTAATTGCAGAGATTATGAATTTTTAGAGCTTTTTTGTGATTCGTTCGGGAAAGCTCTCATCTTTAGCATTTCAAGGACATTTTTGTGTTGGTTATTGGTCGTAATTAAGATTCATTATTGGTCTATTCGATTTAGGATTTGTTCTTGATTTTTAGGTGAAGAGCCTGGATTTATAGAGCATTTCCTCTAACTGTTTTGGGTTGAATCATTTTTTAGAATTCATGGGAAGGAGTTGGAATTTGTGAAGCTTTTTAGGATTTTTTGTTTTTTTTGTACAGAAATATTTTAGTTAACACATAATGAATAAGAATAAATATTGATTTCATTATTTGGGCTAACCCAAATATTAAAAACTCATTTATCTCAAATTTTTTATGTATGTTGAAGGATCTAATGATAGAGGAGCAGCTGTGGTGCACTTATATCAAATTCGGGTTCGTAATTTCTTCTCACTCATATTTTTTTTACTTTTAAATTTCATTTATGTAAAAAATAAATTAATTTAGTGATTAATAGTAGCGGAGCGATTGCATATCAGTTTTGAATAGTTATATATTTGAGTTATTAGAAGTATAACACTATTATTCTTGTCATTTTTTATGGCAAATGTAATTCGATCTCAACCATTATTGATAGAATAAAGAATACTTTGTTAGTATAGGATGACTATCAAAAGAGTTCTAAGGGTGGTTTCTAGAGGAAGTTGAAGAATATTGTCCTACTTTAGGTATGGTTGCTTAGTGAATTTTTATGGCATTTTGGTCCAATGTCAAAAAAAAAAAAATCATGCTTTAGGCATCGTGCGTAGCATTTTAATTATTTGTATATATAAAAATGGAAAGCTAAAAGACAAATTAATTTTGACTTCTTTTGATTCCTTCTTAATGTGAATATTTTTTTCGTGTTCTATAAGACAAAATTTTCCTTCCTATCGGTGCAAGATAGAAAATTCTAAGCTCAAGTTACCAAGTGTTATATCACTACAAAAAGACGATAATAAAATGGTTTGCTTATTATCAGTGGAAGATAGAAAACTTCATTCTTTAGAAAATATTTTCCTTCCTATCAATGCAAGAGAGTAAAAGAAGGCTCTAGAGAAATTTGTGCCACATCCATCCATTGCTAAACGATCTTGATGAAGAAAATTCTGAAAGGATCTTTCTTCGAGGTAGATTGTTAGGTAGGATCAATTTTATGATTTTTTTTTGTCATTTTTCCTTGTTATTAATCAAATAAAGGGAATTTGGGTTTATTACTTAATCATGTGTGCTTACTTAATTAAATCTCAGGTCGTCTATAGAAAGAAAAAAATGTTGGTTGAACTTGTATTGCTTTGCTGATCTGTATTATGGGTTGATTGTGATGAATTTATTGTTTGTATGCTCATTTCACACTAATTAGTAGCATTTGCTTATGTAGCTAGAAATGCATTTTTATACTTCCTTCGACTTTAAGTTCAAATTTGCTTCATCTTGGCCGAAAGAATTAATGTTCTTAAAGATCATATTTACTAGTCTACAAGCATACAAGCTTTGTAATGTGAAAATAATATAATAATAATAAATAATTACTTGGCCAAGATACTCAATGAGTGTGCAACCTATGGGCAAGATTAGTGACAAGGTTTGCAATTATTTACTAGTGCAAATTTTTTTGCCTTTGCCTTTGTTAGAAGAGACGTAGCAGTAGTTTTAGTTTTAAGGATTTCTTTGTTTTCTTCCAATATGTTTTTGTAGCTCTTTAAATTAAATTCAATTTTTCACTTTTAATATAGGTATCTAAAGGTTGACTTTCTTTCCAAACTCCTTTGGTAAAAATTTTCAGACCCTGTTTTACTGCCATGGTCTTAAAAGAGGTTGACTTTCTTTCCAAACTCTTGTGGTAAAATTTTTCAGACCCTTGTTTTACTGCCATGTTCTTAAAAGATTGAACCCATTACTCACTATCATTTCAAAGTTACATCATTTTAATTAACTTCCAGATTTTCCATTGGTTTTATTTATTGCTATGACTTCATTATTAAAGCGTATAATAAAGATTCTCAATCCAAATTATTAAACCGTCTACTTGACAAAGTAGTTATCATTGAATTTCTAGAGGATAAAACAGTGAATAAGATTGTTTAATTGGATTCATTATGATCAGTCCTTAAGAGCTCCTTTTGAGAGTAGCATCTATTAAGACAAATGATCATGAGAGTGAAATTCATTGAGAGGAGTGTGGTCATTAAAAGTATTAACAAAAAGTTGTGTGATTCTCTTTTATAATTGCTGACTTGTGATTTATTTAAATTCAGTTTATATCTAAATGAAGAAAGTTGTTCCACACACCATTTTCTTTTATTTCTTTCATTAGAAAATTATGTCGAGTATGCTCTTGTTGTTCAGTACCTGTGTAGATATCAAACCTTCAGTTCTTGTGGAGTGTATAATATGTAACTTGTGGTGAATATATTCAATTGACAACCTCATATATAGATTTTTAGAGTAGTATGTTACTTTTATTCTTTAGTTTCATGCCACAGATTCAATTGAAATATATCTTTCTTTGTTGGGTGAGTCTAGATTTTACTATACAACAACGATAACAAATTTTGTTTAGGTCAATTATTATGGAATACTCTCCTCAGGAAATATCAGATGGCTCCTAGTCATTCAATATATAAACACAGCTCTCACGTTCATTGCACGTGCAGGATCCACTAGTATATATATATATATAGGAGCCGGTTAGGTCCTCCAATGGAGGACGGTGACCGTCCTTCAAGAATTACATGGAGCTCCACATGGCACCAAAAACACTGTTTGGGTATCACGTGGAGCACATGTGGACGGTTTAGATCAATATTAAAAAAAAAAATTCGAAAAAAACTTTTTAAATCCACAAGTGTTTGACGGATTTCATTGGTCCACATTTCACAGTTCAATAAACACACGGTGGAGATGAGTTTTTAATTATTTTTTTTCAAAGATGATCTAAGCAATGCACTCGAGCTCCATGTGGCATCAAAACAATATTTTGGGTGCCACGTAGGGCTCCACGTGGAAGCTTGGAGGACGGTGACCGTCCTCGTGGGAGGACGGATACCTTTTCCTATATATATATATATATATATATATATATATATATATATATATATATATATATATATGACCATATACTCAACTTTGAATGATATTTCGGCCAATACAAATCATTAAACTTATATATATTTGATGTATTGACCCAATTGACTTCTGAAATTGGTATGTATCAGACGATATATATTGTTATATCGGTTTCGTTCGGAATTTTGATCCACGATCATTACTCTCATTTGATTATAACTATTTCATCATCCATTAGGTTGGTTGATCGATTAATGAGAATGTGTTGGTAACCATCCAAACATAAAAAGTCAAAATAATCAATGGGAGCCACTACTTGCACAAGCTTTTTAAGTGATTGCATCGGAGTTAAAAAAAGACTTTGTATTTTAGGGACATGTGATATGTGAAAACGCAATCTAGGCCGTCTGATTTAAAGTTCATGATCTATAAATCTTTAGTGGATAAGATTGGAGCAAAACACGACATTTATCATATACTCTATTGTTGTCAACCGTTGAATTAAATAATAGCCTTTGACTATATTTAATCACATGATGAAGATTATATTTCATGCCAATCTTATCCAGTAAGGATCTATAGATCATGAACTTTAAATCAGACGACCAAATTGCGTTTTCACATGTCACGTGTCCCTAAAATATAAAGTCTTTTTTTAGCCTTGGTGTAATCACTTAAAAAGCGAGTGCAAGTAATGGCTCCCATAATCAATTTATGGGTATGTAAAGGGAACCATTATTTGCACAAAGAAAGTTGGCTCTTGCACCGAGTTAGAAAGAAAGACTTGTTAGTTGAGATATGAAAATACCATCTAAGTCATTTAATTTGAAGGTCATGATTTAAAGATATTAATCGCAAAAGATTAGAACAAAATATAATCTTCATCATGGGATTAAATGCACTTAAAGACTTATCCGACAGTGCTGAGGTTAAGTACCTTCTACCAACCCGTGGATGAGCCAACCTGACGCCTAAACCCGCGATCCCTACCTAATCTGATTTTTTCCCATCTCGACCAGACTTGACTCGACCTCGGTACACTTCATGGATGAGCCAATTGGATGGGTCAAGTTATGTGCCCGATCCAATATTGGGTCCGGTGGGTCAATTTATGTGCCCGACCCAGTATAACCCAATACTGGGTCGGGTGGATCAAGTATTGGGTCGACCCACTAGTACCTCCATTTTGCTTTTGTTTTAGAATTATCACTGAATTATGTGGTCCCTAGCATGTCAATTTCATGAAGAGGAAAGCTCATATTATTTGGGTTGCAAAGACAATGGCAATGCTAAAGCAGGTGGGGTGGCAAGTTGGGTAATGGAAGGTTGCGGTCAAGGATCAAGATAGTGGTTTCGTTTTCGGTTTTAGGTATGACCGAAATAAAAAATTTGAACCGAAATTTCAGCCGAAAATATCCCCTCCAACATGGATCAAAATTTCGGCTGCTAATTGAGTTATTGGCCGAAACACATCGGTTTTGGTCCAGACCGAAACGAAACCGAATTGTGAAGTTATCGGTTTTTTTGTATTGGAGTGAAGTGTTTGGCTGAAATTTCGGTTTCAGTCCATTCCAAAACCGAAACGAAATCTGAATTTTTGATCCTTGCCCTCCATGCATATTTTGACTGAAATTTCAGTTCAAATTTTCATTTCGGTCGGGACCAAAACCGAAACATTTCGGCCGATAATTTGAAATATCAGACGAAATTTTGAACCATGGTTGAGGTTCCAAAAAGTTCAAACTCATTTTATTTTATTTTAAAAAGAGACAATTCAGGCAGCAGTTACAATTTGAATGCTCCAACCTCTAAGAACGATCAACCTCTCAAGATTAGAACCAGGGATTAAAGTCTGATGTACATGCGCCATAATTAAACTCCTCTTTTTAATTTTAAAGTAGTAAAAATGTTTATAAAAATATATAAAAAGGGCCTGTTTGATATTTTGTCCGAATCATATCTGATACGTCTCGATCAATATTTGACTTGTTTGACCCAATATAAGTTTGGTGTGTATATCTGTACTGGATGGGGCCTAACTTGATACATATACGTTGAACATAATTTTAATATGATGGAAATTAATATGGATCTATCGATCGATCCATCCAAATTAAGCCGTAGGATCTAGGCGCATGATCAATCAAAAACAATAAACAAAGAATCCATCAATTAAATATATGTGCGCACCTTGAGCGTGAGCCATTAATGGTAGGTTGCCGATCTTCAACGATCTTCTCACTTTCAGAATCTCCTAGCACAATGGGGATGCTTTTGCTATTAGGGAGGATTGAATTGTGTCGAGCCATCGTTGGGACCAGGCACCCTTTATATTTATAGCCAAAGAGTCATTTCCCATTAAGGACTTAAAATACTAATTATATTGTCATTAGAAATCACAATCATACTACAACTAAAAGACTTATTAATTAGTTGCCTATTCTCTTCAAACTCACTGGAATAGCAACTACACATCTCAAGGTTGATCTTATATCATTCACCAGTCAACGGGTTGACCACAGTGATGACCACCAAAATATAAACTTCTAACAGTCTCCCACTTGGCCAAACTATGGCAATAAATTTTGATTACCAAATGTTAGCTAACTTTCTTTGAATGGTAAGTCACAATCAATCTCAATCAAAGTTTTTATAATCAATCCGGTCCAGTGAGAATTTCAATACAGAATCAATGTAGTCAATATATCATGTCATCGATACATGACCGTTCATTAGTTACCGTATTGGAAGTCATCACCGACATGGATTCTAACTAGTATGATTTTACATAGATTGTAAGTTTACAAACTGAATGATGATTACATATAAACTCAATCTATTATTGGTCCTACTTTATTGCCATCTATTGGCACCATATGTTCCAAGGTTTTATTTGCATAAAAATAGAAAAGCAAATAAATAAACTTTATTTCTGAATCAATTAAGCAAATGTATTTACTCTCAGATATCCACTCTCAAAGGCTATCAAAATTATCCGTTAATCCCATGCGCGCAACATGCTCCAAAAAGAACTTAGGAGGTAAGCCCTTAGTAAGAGGGTCAGCCAACATGAGTGTCGTACTAATATTTTCAACAGATACAATTTGATTCTAAACTTTCTCCCTCACAACAAGATATTTTATATCAAAATATTTGAAACCTCCACTAGTCTTATTATTATTGGAGATAGCTATCACAGCGGAATTGTTACATAAGATTCTCAGTGGCCTTGAAATACTATCAACAACTCGAAACCCTGAGATAAAATTCCTCAACCATATCACCTCACATGTTGCCTCAAAACATGTAACAAATTCTGCTTCCATAGTAGACGAAGTAGTTAGCGTTTGTTTAACGCTCTTCCAAGATATAGGTCCACCTGCAAGCATAAAAATATAACCCAATGTGGACCTACGAGTGTCTTGACACCCAGCATAGTCAGCATCTGAATAACCAATAACTTCAAGGTTATTCGACCTTTTGTATGTGAGCATGTGTCCTTTAGTCCCTTGTAAATAGTGAAAAACCTTCTTAGCTGCTTTCCAATGATCCAAATCAGGATTACTTTGGTACCTACCAAGTATGCCAACTATATACGCTATGTCTGGATAAGTACAGACTTGTACATACATGAGACTCCCAACTGCCGGAGCATAGGGAATTGTCTCCATCTGCTTTCTCTTCAGATCGATCTTGGGACTCTGAAGTAGACTAAATTTATCACCCTTAATGACAGGGGCAACAGTAGTGGAATAATTATGCATGTTCAATCTTTTAAAAACTTTTTCAATATAAGCTCTTTGAGACAATCCCAATATGCCACGGGCTCTATCTCGATGAATCTCAATTCCTATCACATAGGAAACTTCACCAAGGTCTTTCATATCAAAACTCTTTGATAAAAAGTTATTTGTCTCATGTAACATGCTCAAATTACTTCTCGCAAGCAATATGTCATCAATATACAAAATAAGGATGATAAACTTGCTCCCACTGATTTTAAGATATATGCATTGATCCACAGTATTTTCTTTAAAACTAAAATTTGAAATGATGTCGTGAAATTTTAAGTATCATTGTCGAGATGTCTGCTTTAAATCATATTAGACCTTTTGAGTCTACAAACTAAATGACTCTCCCCCTCAACTTGAAAACCTTCAGGTTGTGTCACAAAGACATCTTCATGCAAGTCACCATTCAGAAAAGCAGTTTTAACATCTATTTTATGTAATTCTATGTCAAAATGAGCTACTAATGTCATGACTATCCGAAAGGATTTCTTTCTAGAGACAGGGGAAAATATTTCTTTATAGTCTATTCCCTCTTTTTGAGTGAAACCTTTAGCGACTAATCTGGCCTTGTATCTTTCTACATTACCTTTAGAGTCTTGTTTAGTTTTATATATCCATTTACAGCCTATAGGCTTAACTCTTTCAGGTAACTCACAAAGATCCCAGACCGAATTATGTTTTATTGAATCCAATTCATCTTTCATGGCTTCAAGCCATTGAGTGGATTTGTCACTCTTCAGGGCTTGGCTAAAGGAAACAGGATCTGATTCCTTTCCAAAATCAACTCACTCTCATTGAGGTAAATTATATAGTCATTAGAAATAATTGGCTTCTTTGCTTTCTCTGATCTACGCAATAGTTGATCATTGACAATCTCCATGGGAGCAAGAACCTCCTCAATGTGGGGTGCTTCATTAGACATAGCCATAGGTGCATCAACGTTTGCTTGAATAACTAGTGTTGGTGCCACTTTTTCTTGGATAAAAGAGATAGGAATTATAATATGATTTTCCTCAAAAGTGATTTTTCTAGGTTCAACACTCCCACTGTTCTCACGATCCTCAAAGAATTTGGCATATCTAGTCTCAACAATCCGGGTATTATGAGTGGGACAATAAAATCGGTAGCCTTTTGACCTATCAGGGTAGCCAATGAAATGACAACTTATAATTTTATGATCCAATTTTCCTAATTGTGGGTTGTACACCTTTGCTTCAGTCAAACAGCCCCAAATGTGTAAATATCCTAAAGTCGATTTTCTTTTTACCCATAGCTCATAAGGAGTTTTGGGAACCGCCTTACTAGGAACCCTATTCAGGATATGTACCGTTGTTTTCAAGGCTTCTCCCCACAAGAATATAGGCAACTTAGAGTTGCATAACATGCTTCTCACTATATCCATAAGAGTATGATTTTGTCACTTAGCTACACCGTTTTGTTCAGGTGTTCTTGGCATGGTGTATTGAGCGATAATGCCATGCTCTTGTAGATACAAGGCGAATGATCTTGGATTGCGACATGTTTAAGAGTATCTACCATAATACTCTCCGCCTCTATCAGATCTCACAATTTCAATCTTCGAATTGAGTTATAACTTAACTTCAGCTTTATAGATTTTAAACATATCCAGGGCCTCAGATTTCTCATGAATGAGAAATATATAACCAAAACGAGAATAGTCATCAGTGAAGGTAATAAAATACTTTTGACCACCAATGGCAGGAGTTAGAAACGGTCTACAAATATCAGTGTGGACTATTTATAGTAAACTCGTGCTCCTGATGGCTCCTTTCTTATTAGCTTTTGTGAGTTTTCCTTTAACGTAATCTACACAAGTATGAAAATAAGAGAAATCGAGCGCATCGATTATATCATTTTTAATTAACCTCTCCATTCTATCCTTAGATATATGGACTAAACGTTAATGCCATAAAATGGAGGAGTTGTCAATTGCTCGTTTTCATTTCTTACTAATTTTATAATTCACATGTATAGAAATTAAAGATTGGGCGTAAGATAAATCTAAGTTCAACTGATAAAGATTGCCCACTAATGGGCCACCACTGACAATATCAGAATCAAATAATAGAGTAAAAATATTATGTCCAAATTTAAATTCAAAACCTAATGAATCAAATTTAGAAATTGAGATAAGGTTTCTAGTGATACTTGGAACGTAAATAGTATCAATTAAATCCAAAATGAAACAACTATCTAAAATGAGACTGAGAGTCCCAATGGCCTCCACGTCTGCTTCTACTCCATTTCTGAGTTTGATGGTACGTTCGCCTTTACTTAGCTTCCTACTAGATCGAAATCCCCGCATTGCATTACTTATGTGAATAGTTGCATCAGAATCTATCCACCAAGTATTGCGTGGAGCATCAACATAAAGTGATTCAAAACACACAAAGGCTAGGTCATTACCTTTCTTAACTAGCCAATCTCTGTATTTTTTATAATTCTTCTTAATATGTCCCTTCTTCTTACAGGAGTGATACTTGATGCCAGAAGTACATCTGCTAGTTTCTTCTTATTTGGTTTCTAGTGGAGGAGCTTTTACGTTCTTTCTTTTATATTGTTCATTTTTTCGCTTGAAATTTCTTTTCAATGGTCCAAGAGCGGTGTAATGGGCACAGTGAGCGATTAGCTCGTTCATCTTTCATTTCTCTTTCTGCGTGTTATAATTAATCTTGAACGGGCCAAATTGTGCAGGAAGAGAAGTCAAAATAAAGTGAACAAGATATTCCTCAGAAAAACCTATGTCCATTTCTTTCAATTGAGTTGTCATGCCACTCATTCTCATAATGTGCTTCCGTACACCACTATGACCATCATATTTTATGGTTCCCATTTTAATAATTAGACTACTGGCAAGTGCTTTAGAGGTCCCCTGAAATTGTTCCTGAATGGCTTGCATGTATTCCTTTGCATTGTGCGAGTCGAGAATACCTCCTCGGATCGCATCAGTAATGGAACTCTTTATGATCATGAGGCTCATATGATTTGATCTATCCGATTTTTTCAAATCCATATTGTTCACTGCCAGATCCTCAGCTGAGGCATCAGCGATGAGCACCTTGAATTTATCAGATCGTATAGCATAGTCAAGATCCATACAGCCTAGAACAATAACAATTTGTTCCTTCCATTTGCCATAATTTGAGCTACTCAGAAGTTCAATTCCACAAATCATATTAGTTATAGAAGATAGATTCAATACTGCACAATAATTAAAGGATTTATTATGTCCACATACAATTCAAGTAGCTATCAATTCCCCAAGGTTATAATTATAATGTGTGACGCAAGAGTTAAAATATGTCAAAGAATATAAAAATTAAAACCAATGTGATTTTATTGAGAAATAATTTGTGTCATTATAACCCTCCGTTGGGTCGAATCATAACACACTAGCCACTTTCTCAATCTATATTAATGATTATGGTATTAATTGCATCGTTATGACCCTCCGTTGGGTCGAGTCACAACACACTGGTAGTACCCACACACAAAATAATGAATAGTGAAACACAACCATCATCCAACATTAAGTGATTCATCACCGTTGGGCAGAAGAATTCCTTATGTTGTGACGCCAACATTCACTACACACTTTCATTGAATTTGTAACACGGTTTTGGATAAAATTAAACCTCACTATGAAAACTACGACACTAGGAAGGATCATCACCGTTGGGTAGAAGAACCTTTCCAAGCCATGCTATCAATTTAGGTTTGATAATATTTTAGATGATCATAAAAGTGATATTAAAAAAATAAGCCAAGTCTAACTCATATTATGAGTAAGTGTCAAAATTGACAATAATCGAGTATTATAATGTGTAAGTACCAGCCATAGTGGTGGAGCACAACCTCCGCTACCCAACTCTAATTAATGGTACTAAAAAAATAAAACTATTCCTAAATAAAAATTAGAAAAATAACATCAGGTCATGAATATATCACAACAAAGAGCTCATTGTCAAAAATAAACCTAAAAAACAGATCCAAAATGCCCAAGAAAGTTAAAATTCATATATAATGTCCAAAAATCGGACCTATAAATAGCCCAGAAAAGGCCCGAGAAGAATAAGAAATTTAAAAAGTTATAAGTGGGCCGGGTTTCGGGCCGAGCCATGGGCCTTAGTGGCCGAATGGGCCAGAGGCCCTACGGATAGGTCCATGGGCCAACAGCCGAGTGGGCCAGGGCCCTGCGGGTCGGGCCAATAGCCGAGTGGGCCAGGGGCCCAGTATATTTATAGCCAAAGAGTCCTTTCGCATTAAAGACTTAAAATACTAACTATATTATGATTAGAAATCACAATCATACCACAACTAAAAGACTTATTAATTAGTTGTCTATTCTCTTCAAACTCACTGGAATAGCAACTACACATCTCAAGGTTGATCTTATACCATTCACCGATCAACGGGTTGACCATAGTGTTGGCCACCAAAATAGAAACTTCTAACATAATATACACATTTTTATAAGATATGCATCATGTGATATGTATCTTATCGTTTAGGAAAGAAAGATAAGATAGTTGTGTTGATTAAGTTAGAATATATTTGCTTTAATAAATAACTTAAATTATAATTATCTTGAGAGATTATTATTAAATTTTATGAGTTATAGTAACCTTCATATGAATGAAAGAGAAGCAAGATTATCACATTATATCCATATAAAAAACAAAAGAGATTATCACAATCTACACCTCTTTCTCTAATAGTTAAAGGTAAAGTGATTGCTTCAAATGGAGCATTAATGATGATAATTTGATCAGATAAGAAGGATCAAAATTTTGGATTTCATTTCAATTTCGGAGGGGACCGAAATTGAAAATTTGAACTAAAATTTTGGCCGAAAATTTGAATTTTGATTGAATTTTCGGCCAATAATTTCAATCCTATACCAAAATATGATTAAATTTCAGTCCAAATTATCGTTTGGGTGAGGACCAAAACCAATAATTTAGACCGAAATTTCAGTCATTTCAGCCAAAAATTCGATCCTTAACAGACAACTTTAGTGCCACTATTTCATTCTGCAAATCTATCAATGGCTGTAAGTCTAACCCATTAATGACTTCATCTTT
Source organism: Chloranthus sessilifolius (assembly GCA_021018995.1). Taxonomy (NCBI): domain Eukaryota; kingdom Viridiplantae; phylum Streptophyta; class Magnoliopsida; order Chloranthales; family Chloranthaceae; genus Chloranthus; species Chloranthus sessilifolius. The sequence goes on along the minus strand of CM037597.1, from coordinate 37,358,436 downwards.
ATACTATAAGGAAGAGGAACTTTAAATTCAGCCACCAAATCTTTGAGAGTGCCCACACTGAAATTCATTGACTGCTTTGAATCGAACATCTCACACGATAGATCTCGAGAGCATGCGCATATCATCAGACGATCAATTTTATTTCATGTGGCACACATCATAAAAAAGTGTCCTTAACATCAACATGGTACTCATCACACGCAAACCTCATTTGAAGCTCACTATTTTGAGATTTGTGCCATGTGAAATAAAAAAAAAATGTTGTTTAATGGTACACCCAATGATCTCAAGATCCATCATATATATGAAAGATTGAGATACAAAATGATCTCCGTCATCTAATTCAAAGCAATCAGTGATTTTTTCAGTGTGGGTACCCAAGCTCAAAGATTCGATCGGTGATTTCAAAGGTACTCAACTTGCGAGATGTTCATATAAAGTTGGAAAATTATCAAAACTCATGAGGGGTTCAAAAGTCTGTCAAATTCCTTTCCTAAGTAGCTAACTCACGAAATGAAACCAGTACTCCTTGCAAAAACATTCTCTCCTAAAGGGATGATGAGGCTGATGTAAGAAGTTTCTATTTTGGTGGCCATCACTATGGTCAAACCCGTTGACCAGTGAATGGTATAAGATCAACCTTAAGATGAACAATTGCTATTCTGGTGAGTTTGAAGAGAATAGGCAACTTTATTGAGTCTTTCAGTTTTAGTATGATTGTGATTTCTAATCACACTATAATTAGCAATTTCAGTCCTTAATGGGATAGGACTCTTTGGCTATAAATATAAGGGGTGCCTGGTCCCAACGATAGCTCGACATAATTCAATCCTCCCTATTGGCGAGAGCATCCCCATTGTGCTAGGAGACATTGAACGCGAGAACATCGTTGAAGATCGGCAACCATCAATGGCTAACGCTCAAGGTGCGCATATTTATAGTTTGTTGGTTTTTGATTGATCATGCGCCTAGATCTTTAGGCTTAATTTTGGATGGTCGGATCGTCAGATCCATTTAGTTTCCATCAATTGGTATCAGAGCCATGATTGGCGTTATGATCGGTCAAAGCTTTAAAGTGAATTTTTTTTTTTTTTGGTAATGGCTGTTTTATATAAGAAAAAAAAAAAAAAATTATTTTTTGGCGTGGTGGGGTTCTCGCCCGGTGGCATCGCCAACTTCCGTGGCGGGGCCGACCGTCCGCCTCGGACCGTCGGCTGGTCACCTTGGGCGGGTAAGCCCTTAAGTGCCCATTATGAACTTAAAAAAAAAAATTTTTTGCTTCTTTGGGCCATCAGGCGACAAGTATTTTCGTGACAGAATGGCCGGCCAGCACAAATAACCAGGCACCACGGACCGTCGGCCATGATCGGTGAGCGGGTGAGGCATTCTTCTGTAACTCAAAACAAAAAAAAAAATTTTGGGATTTTTGTGGTAAATGATCGCGGTGGCCATTTTCGGCCACCGGGTAGCCGACTTCGGCGCCGGCCAATCGGCGTGATCTTGGACGGCCAGTCACCGGTGAGGCGTGGGTTGGCTGAAAGTGAAATTTCTTGTTGTAACTTCAAAAAAAAAAAAAAAAAAAACTTGAAGAAGAAGAAGAAGAAGAAGAAGAAAGGGAATGGGGCGGGTCCCTAGCCGACCCACTGCCCGACCCGCCCTTGTGGCTGCCCACCAGCCCTTGTGACCGGCCCGACCACTTTGACGGTATGACTCTTTGGGCCTACTTGGCCCGACATTGACCCATGCCCAACCGTCTAGACCAAGCCTATTTGGCCCCAGGACCGTTTTGGCTCCGGCCCGGCCTGTCTAACCCGGACCGGACCCACTAGGCCCTAGCCCCATTCGGCTCTGAGCTACTTGGGCCACCACCGACCGCTTTGGGCCTATTTTGCCCAATTGGCCCGCGTGGCCCATTCGGACTATGGCCCACCCGGCCCGACCAATGGTGAGGCCACTCAGCTCTTTTGGCCCATGTCCACGACCCACATGGCCCATAGCCCACCAGCCACAAAGGCCCATGACCCGGTCCGATACCACAGTAGCACTTATCTGACACTATTTTCTAATCTTCTCGGGCCTTTTTACGGGCTATTCTGGTCCGATTTTCGGACATTATATATGCATTTTGACTATTTCGGACATTTCGGATCCGTTTTTGAGGTCTATTTTTGATAATGAGCTCTCTATTATGATTTTTTCATGACCTGATGTTATTTTTTCTATTTTTTAATTGTGTAATCAATTTTTGCTCAAGTATCATTCATTAGATTTGGGTAGTGGAGGTTGTGCTCCACCACCATAGCTGGTACTTACACATTATAATGCTCGTTTGTTGTCTATTTTTTGACACCTCCTCATAACACGGTTTGTGGTCTTCTAAAATATTATCAAACCTATTTTGAAAACATGATTTGGAAAGATTCTTACGCCTGGTGATGATCTTTCCTAGTGCGTCGTGGTTTTCATAGTGAGGTTTAATTTTGTTCAAAAAATGTTACAAATCCGGTGTAAATGTGTAGTGAGCGTTGGCGTTACAACATAAGCGATTCTTACGCAAGCGGTGATGAATCACTTAATGTTATATGATGGTATGTGTTTCACTATTCATTATTTTGTGTGGTGCTTTCGCGTGGTGTGACTCGACGCAACGGAGGGTCATAGCGAGGCAGTTAGTACCGCCATGATGAATATAGATTGAGGAAGCGGCTAGTGTGTTATGACTCGACCCAGCGGAGGCTCATAATGACACAAATTGTTTCTCAATAAAATCACATTGGTTTTGATTTTTTTATTCCTTGACATATTTTTAACCTTCGCGTCACATACTATAATTATAACCTTGTGGAATTGATAGTTACTTCGTTTGTATGTGGACATAATAAAACCCTTAATTATTGTGCAGCATTGAACTCGTCTATCATAACCGGATATGATTGGTGGAATTGAACTTTTGAGTGGATCAAATTATAAGAAATGGAAGGAACAAGTTGCAATTGTTTTAGGCATGGATCTTGACTATGCTATCGATCTGATAAACCCAAGGTGCTCACCGCTGATGCCTCGGCTGAGGATCAGGCACTGAACCATATGGATTTAGAAAAATGGGATAGATCAAATCGTATGAGCCTCATGATCATAAAGAGGTCCATTCTTGATGCGATTAGGAGGTATTCACGACTACTTTGCAAAAAGAATACATAGCAAGCCATTAAGGAACAATTTCAAGGACTTCTAAAGCCCTTGCCGATGAGTCTAATTGTTAAAATGGGAACCATGAAATATGATGGTCATAGCGGTGAGTCCAGGAGCACATTCTGAATATGAGTGGCATGGCCACACAATTGAAAGAACTGGACATGGGTTTTTCTGAGGGTTATCTTGTTCACTTCATTATGACTTTTCTTCCTGCGCAATTTGGCCCGTTCAAGATCAATTATAACACACAGAAAGAGAAGTGGAAGATGAACGAGTTAATGCTCCTTTTGTCCAAGAAGAAGAAAGACTTGGTGAAAAACACGAAAGTGCCCATTACGCGCTCTTGGCCCATCTAAACGAAATTTCAAGCAAAATTGGGACAATATAAAGGAAAGAACGTGAAAGCTCCTCCACCAAAACCAAACAAGGAGAGGCTAGCACATCTACTTGCATCAAGTGTCATACAGAAGAAGGGACAGATTAAGAAGAATTGTCAGAAATACAGAGATTGGCTAGTTAGGAAAGGTAATGACCTTGCTTTTGTGTGGTTTGAATCAGTTTATGTTGATGCTCACGCAATACTTGGTGGATAGATTACGGTGCAACTATTCACATAAGTAATTCAATGCGAGGATTTCGATCCAAAGGAAGCTAAGTAAAGCGACGTACCATCAAACTCGGGAATGGAGTAGAAGCAGACGTGGAGGCCATTGGGACTCTCCGTCTTATTTTAGATAGTGGTTTCATTTTGGATTTAGTTGATACTATTTATGTTCCCAGTATCACTAGAAACCTTATCTCAATTTCTAAATTGGATTCATTAGGTTTTGAATTTAAATTTGGACATAATATGTTTACTCTATTATTCAATTTCGATATTGTGGGTGGTGGCTCATTAGTGGGCAATCTTTAATTGAACTTGGATTTATCTTACGCCCAATCTTTAGTTTCTATGCATGTGAATGATAAAATAAGTAAGAAACGAAAACGAGCACTCGATAACTCCTCCATTTTATGGCATAAACGTTTAGGCCATATATCTAAGGATAGAATGGAGAGGTTAATTAAAGATGATATAATCGATGCGCTCGATTTCTCTGATTTCAATACTTGTGTTGATTGCGTTAAAGGGAAACTCACAAAGACTAATAAGAAAGGGGCTCTCAGAAGCAGGTTTCTTTGGAAATAGTCCTGCGATATTTGTGGACCGTTTCCAACTCCCGCTATTGGTGGTCAAAAGTATTTTATTACCTTCACTGATGATTATTCTCGTTTTGGTTATATATTTCTCATTCACGAGAAATCTGAGGCCCTGGATATGTTTAAAATCTATAAAGCCGAAGTTGAGTTACAACTCAATTCGAAGATTAAAATTGTGAGATCTGATAGAGGCGGAGAGTACTATGGTAGATACTCTGAAACAGGTCGCAATCCAGGACCCTTCGCCCTGTATCTACAAGAGCATGGAATTGTCGCTCAATACACCATGCCGGGCACACCTGAACAGAACGGTGTAGCTGAGCGACGAAATCGTACTCTTATGGATATGGTGAGAAGCATGTTATGCAACTCTACGTTGCCTACGTTCTTGTGGGGAGAAGCCTTGAAAAGCAATGCATATCCTAAATCGAGTTCCTAGTAAATGTTCCCAAGACTCCTTATGAGCTATGGGTAGAAGAAAACCGACTTTAGGATATTTACATTTGGGGCTGTTTTTTGAAGCAAGGTGTACAACCCACAATTAGGAAAATTGGACCCTAAAACTATAAGTTATTATTTCATTGGTTACTGATAGATCAAAAGGCTCTGATTTTATTGCCCCACTCATAGTACGGATTGTTGAGACTAGACATGCAAAATTCTTGGAGGATCGTGAGATCAGTGGGAGTATAGAGCTTAGGAAAATCACTTTTGAGGAGAATCGGGTTATAATTCTTATCCCTTTTATCCAAGAAAAAGTGGCACAAACACCAGTTATTCAAGCCAGTGTTGATGCACCTGTGGCTATACCTATTGACACACCCCACATTGAGGAGGCTCTTGCTCCCCATGGCGGCCTTGATCTACCATTGCGTAGATCGAGAGAGAAACAAAAGCTGCCATTTCTGATGACTATATAGTTTACCTAAATGAGAGTGAATTTGATTTTGAAAAGGAATCAGATCCTGTTTCCTTTAGTCAGGCCATGAAGAGCGACAAATCCACTCAATGGCTCGAAGCCATGAAAGATGAGTTGGAATCAATGAAACATAACTCGGTCTGGGATCTTTGTGAGTTACCTAATGGAGTCAAGCACATGGTACGTAAATGGGTATTTAAAACCAAGCAAGACTCCAAAGGTAATATAGAAAGATACAAGGCGAGGTTAGTTGCTAAAGGTTTCATTCAAAAAGAGGGAATAGACTATAAAGAGACATTTTCTTCTGTCTCTAGAAAGGAATCCTTTTGGATAGTCATGGCATTAGTAGCTCATTTTGACTTAGAATTGCATCAAATGGATGTTAAAAGCGCTTTTACGAATGGCGACTTGCATGAAGATGTCTTTATGACACAACTTTGAAGGTTTTCGAGTTGAGGGAGAATCATTTAGTTTGTAGACTCAAAAGGTCTCTATATGGTTTAAGCGGGCATCTCGACAATGGTACTTAAAATTTCACGAAGTCATTTCAAATTTTGGTTTTAAAGAAAATCTTGGATCAATGCATATATCTTAAAATCGTGGAGTAAGTTTATCATCCTTGTTTTATCGTTGATGATATCTTACTTGCGAGTAACAATTTGGGCATGTTATATGAGACAAAGAACTTTTTATCAAGAGTTTTGATATGAAAGATCTTGGTGAAGCTTCCTACGTAATAGGAATTGAGATTCATCGAGATAGAGCGTGGCATATTGGGATTGTCTCAAGAGCTTATATTGATAAAGTTCTTAAAAGGTTTAACATGCACAATTGTTACGCTCTTGTTGCCTGTCATTAAGGTGATAAATTTAGTCTACTTGAGTCGAGGATCGTCACGGAGAAAGCGGATGGAACAATTCCCTATGCATCGGCAGTCTCATGTATACACAAGTTACTCCCAGATATAGCGATATAGTTGGCATGCTTGGCAGGTACCAATGTAATCCTGGTTTGGATCATTGGAAAGCAGCTAAGAAGGTTTTTCGCTATTTACAAGGGACTAAAGGACACCTGCTCACATACAAAAGGTCGAATAACCTTGAAGTTATTGGTTATTCAGATTTGACTATCTTTGGGTGTCAAGACACTCGTAGGTCCACATCGGGTTATATTTTTATGCTTGCAGGTGGACCTATATCTTGGAAGAGCGTTAAACAAACGCTGACTACTTCATCCACTATGGAAGCAGAATTCGTTGCATGTTTTGAGGCAACATGTGAGGCGATATGGTTGAGGAATTTTATCTCAGGGCTTCGAGTTGTTGATACTATTTCAAAGCCACTGAGAATCTTTTGTGACAATTCCGCTGCGATTGCTATCTCCAATAACAACAAGATTAGTGGGGGTTCCAAATATATTGATATAAAGTATCTTGTTGTCAGGGAGAAAGTTCAGAATTAAATTATATCTGTTGAAAAGATAAGTACGACACTCATGTTGGCTGACCCTCTCACGAAAGGTTTACCTCCCAAGCTCTATTTGGAGCATGTTGCGCGCATGGGGTTAACGGATAATTTTGATAGCCTTTGAGAGTGAGTATATGCGAGTGAATACATTTGTTTAATTGATTCAGAAATAAAATTTATTTATTTGCTTTTCCATTTTTATGCAAATAACTCCTTGGAACATATGGTGCCAGTAGATGGCAATAAAGTAGGACCAATATTAGATTGCGTTTACATGTAATCACCATTCAGTTATGTAAACTTACAATCTATGTGAAATCATACTAGTTGGAATCCATGTCGGTGATGACTTCCAACACAGTAACTGATGAGCGGTTATATATCGATGATATGATATATTGACTACATTGATTCTGTGTTAAAATTCTCACTGGACCGGACTGATAATAAAGACTTTGATTGAGATTGATTGTGATTTACCATTCAAAGAAAGTTAGCTAACATTGGGTAATCGGAGTTTATTGACATAGTTTGGCCAAGTGGGAGACTGTAAGAAGTTTCTATTTTGGTGGCCATCACTATGGTCAAACCCGTTGACCAGTGAATGGTATAAGATCAACCTTAAGATGAACAATTGCTATTCTGGTGAGTTTGAAGAGAATAGGCAACTTTATTGAGTCTTTCAGTTTTAGTATGATTGTGATTTCTAATCACACTATAATTAGCAATTTCAGTCCTTAATGGGATAGGACTCTTTGGCTATAAATATAAGGGGTGCCTGGTCCCAACGATAGCTCGACATAATTCAATCCTCCCTATTGGCGAGAGCATCCCCATTGTGCTAGGAGACATTGAACGCGAGAACATCGTTGAAGATCGGCAACCATCAATGGCTAACGCTCAAGGTGCGCATATTTATAGTTTGTTGGTTTTTGATTGATCATGCGCCTAGATCTTTAGGCTTAATTTTGGATGGTCGGATCGTCAGATCCATTTAGTTTCCATCAGCTGAAGTTTGCAAATCTACTCTTCCTTCTAAATGGGTTGAGACAGAAGCCACCTATAAGGAGACCGATTCGGCGTCTGAGTTACCGAACCCATCTATGAGAAATCGAAACGATCTCTCAAAGGCCAATTCAGTCCTTCCGAGACCGATTCTTTGCGAGACAATTTCTTCTCTTATATAGATGGGTTCGGTTTCTCCGAGGCTTCATGTGCTTATGTAACACAACCTGAAGGTTTTCAGGTTGAGGGGGAGAGTCATTTAGTTTGTAGACTCAAAAGGTCTCTATATGGTTTAAAGCAGGCATCTCGACAATGGTACTTAAAATTTCACGAAGTCATTTCAAATTTTGGTTTTAAAGAAAATACTGTGGATCAATGCATATATCTTAAAATCAGTGGGAGTAAGTTTATCATCCTTGTTTTATACGTTGATGATATCTTACTTGCGAGTAGCAATTTGGGCATGTTATATGAGACAAAGAACTTTTTATCAAAGAGTTTTGATATGAAAGATCTTGGTGAAGCTTCCTACGTAATAGGAATTGAGATTCATCGAGATAGAGCCCGTGGCATATTGGGATTGTCTCAAAGAGCTTATATTGATAAAGTTCTTAAAAGGTTTAACATGCACAATTGTTCTGCTATTGTTGCCCCTGTCATTAAGGGTGATAAATTTAGTCTACTTCAGAGTCTCAGGATCGATCTGGAGAGAAAAGCAGATGGAGACAATTCCCTATGCATCGGCGGTTAGAGTCTCATGTATGCACAAGTCTGTACTCGTCCAGATATAGCGTATATAGTTGGCATGCTTGGCAGGTACCAATGTAATCCTGGTTTGGATCATTGGAAAGCGGCTAAGAAGGTTTTTCGCTATTTACAAGGGACTAAAGGACACATGCTCACATACAAAAGGTCGAATAACCTTGAAGTTATTGGTTATTCAGATGCTGACTATGCTGGGTGTCAAGACACTCGTAGGTCCACATCGGGTTATATTTTTATGCTTGCAGGTGGACCTATATCTTGGAAGAGCGTTAAACAAACGCTGACTACTTCATCCACTATGGAAGCAGAATTCGTTGCATGTTTTGAGGCAACATGTGAGGCGATATGGTTGAGGAATTTTATCTCGAGCTTCGAGTTGTTGATACTATTTCAAAGCCACCGAGAATCTTTTGTGACAATTCATCGATTGCTATCTCCAATAACAACAAGATTAGTGGGGGTTCCAAATATATTGATATAAAGTATCTTGTTGTCAGGGAGAAAGTTCAGAATCAAATTATATCTGTTGAAAAGATAAGTACGACACTCATGTTGGCTGACCCTCTCACGAAAGGTTTACCTCCCAAGCTCTATTTGGAGCATGTTGCGCGCATGGGGTTAACGGATAATTTTGATAGCCTTTGAGAGTGAGTATATGCGAGTGAATACATTTGTTTAATTGATTCAGAAATAAAATTTATTTATTTGCTTTTCCATTTTTATGCAAATAACTCCTTGGAACATATGGTGCGAGAGATGGCAATAAAGTAGGACCAATATTAGATTGCGTTTACATGTAATCACCATTCAGTTATGTAAACTTACAATCTATGTGAAATCATACTAGTTGGAATCCATGTCGGTGATGACTTCCAACACAGTAACTGATGAGCGGTTATATATCGATGATATGATATATTGACTACATTGATTCTGTGTTAAAATTCTCACTGGACCGGACTGATAATAAAGACTTTGATTGAGATTGATTGTGATTTACCATTCAAAGAAAGTTAGCTAACATTGGGTAATCGGAGTTTATTGACATAGTTTGGCCAAGTGGGAGACTGTAAGAAGTTTCTATTTTGGTGGCCATCACTATGGTCAAACCCGTTGACCAGTGAATGGTATAAGATCAACCTTAAGATGAACAATTGCTATTCTGGTGAGTTTGAAGAGAATAGGCAACTTTATTGAGTCTTTCAGTTTTAGTATGATTGTGATTTCTAATCACACTATAATTAGCAATTTCAGTCCTTAATGGGATAGGACTCTTTGGCTATAAATATAAGGGGTGCCTGGTCCCAACGATAGCTCGACATAATTCAATCCTCCCTATTGGCGAGAGCATCCCCATTGTGCTAGGAGACATTGAACGCGAGAACATCGTTGAAGATCGGCAACCATCAATGGCTAACGCTCAAGGTGCGCATATTTATAGTTTGTTGGTTTTTGATTGATCATGCGCCTAGATCTTTAGGCTTAATTTTGGATGGTCGGATCGTCAGATCCATTTAGTTTCCATCAGCTGAAGTTTGCAAATCTACTCTTCCTTCTAAATGGGTTGAGACAGAAGCCACCTATAAGGAGACCGATTCGGCGTCTGAGTTACCGAACCCATCTATGAGAAATCGAAACGATCTCTCAAAGGCCAATTCAGTCCTTCCGAGACCGATTCTTTGCGAGACAATTTCTTCTCTTATATAGATGGGTTCGGTTTCTCCGAGGCTTCATGTGCTTATGTAACACAAACCTCTATGTGAATTTTGGAAGGGAAAATTTTCAGTAAAAAGTTTTGGTTAAAAATAAAAGTATTTTTGTCAGTTTACAATTTTGATAGTAGTTAGTGATAGTAACAATTCAGGAAGAGTAAAGAACATGATCAAGGTGTTAAAATCGGTATCAGACTCGGGTATCGGTCCTTGGAGGACCGATATGATTCGGCCAATACCGATACTTATCGGCCCATTTAAAAATAAAATAAAATATATAAAGGTATTGACAAAAATCGATACCTTATCGGCCAATACATGCCCGTATCGACTGATACAGAGTTGAAATATATATATATATATATATATATATATATATATATATATATATATATATATATATATATATATATCGGCCGATTTTTGATACCATGGATATGACAAATTTTCCTATTACTGGGCTAATAACAATAATATCTCAATCCACTTACACCTATTAACAGCTCACTGTGTTTCGTCTCACAGTGGCTGACAATGGCCATGACGAATTTAGAGAGGTTTGAAAGTTAAAATAGGGTTATGACAACGGAAATGGTGGTGGTAAAGAATTAAATGTCAGAAAAAACTTGTTATCGGAATCTACGTGCTTGACCCGTGCACTACCGTAGTCATTGCTAAAACAAAAGAAAGATTTTGTGAAAAGAAGAAATAGAATTAAGAGTTATTTGGTTTTTATAGAATGGCAAAGATTAATACTGAAGAAAGAAAATTGCGAAAACCGACCTTTTCTTAAACCATGCTTCCAAATGCACCTTAAAAAGTGGGCTGCTAATAACCCCCATGAAATGCTAAACATCCCCCACTAACCACAATTGACACCGTTGACCGCTTTGTATATGACGACGGAGATCAATTTTGTTCAAAATTTTCACACAAACAATTTTGAGATCATGGGCATATTATTAGAGAGTCAGATTTTAATTTCACATGGAACACATCCGAAAAAATGATCCGAGAATCACGCTTGATGTATATCATAATCATCTTCATTTTTTGAGAAATGTGTCACGCAAAATCAAAATCTAACCACCGGATGGTAGTAGGCTCATTATCTCAAAATCCTTTATGTGGAAGATTGGAAAAAAAGACCATCTACATCATCCGATTTAAAGCTGTCAATAATTTTCAACTATGGTTAATGGGGTTGTTGAATATTTCGAGGAGGATTACTAGCAGCCCCGTAAAAAATGGTGAGATTGGTTTTCCGCGCAATAGGCCAATTAGTTGGGATGCATTTTGGAGGGCAATGGTTAGGTCCAATCAGTTGAACATGGTTTCGTGCTAAATCAGATATCCGAGATTTAGATAGAGAAGAATCTTGACTTTGCACCATAGTTTCAAATATCGACCGATCCCGATTTGGATCAGTTTTGTCCCAAACGATCCAAACTCCTTGGTTTGGATCATTTATATGTGGGTAACGGATGTCAATCGGTCGATTTGCTCTGGATCGGCCGATACTGAACGATATTTAGGTAGGATCGCTGATCCACCGATATCGGCGATGTCGCCGGTAGATTCGTCGAAGTAGAAGGAGGAGAGGAGGGATGACGTGGCGGGAGATGAGCAGGAAATAAGTAACGATGAGGAAGGTGGCTCCGATGACCATCACCATACAAATTAACGGCGGGCTGAAATCGACCACTAGATTCGCAAGGTCTTGCCGTGTTTTCGCCGGAGTTGGGCTCCACTCGCTTTCCGATGAGTTCATCTGGGCCTATAGCGTTTCAGAAGCTCTCTTTCGTTATGGGTTGGGAGGGTTTTATTTTATTCGACACGTCTATCGGGGTCCTTGCAATACATGTAAGTTGGATTTCAAATAAGATTTGTCAGTTGGAGAGAACTTTTAAAACTTATGAAACCAACACCTTCTATTGAATATTTATCTTCTTTGAATTTTGGGAGCTGCCGATTTTAATGGTGGATACTTCTAGAATGCGCACCGTGGTGAAAAGTACACCCCCATCTTGACCTTTGCATGATGTCGTTATTTGGTTTATGCATCCGCTATTTGATGGTTTCATGTTGGTTATTTATATGAGGAGAGAACCTGGTTGTAGTAAAGGTCAGGTTATTTACGAAAACCATGTTGGTTGTAGTATAGGGCCACTCTTTTGCAATTTCTGTTGTATAGTATTAAAAGCGGACCGTTAGCGAATGATTTGAATAATTTATTTGAAAGCTTGCAGTAAAAAAATGTTTAATTATTACAATTTTTCCCTCAAACTTTTTTAGAATTGAGATCGCCCAATCCCGATCCGGATGGATTTTAGGCTGAACAATATGGTGACCGATACCGATATTTGAAACCTTACTTTGCAAGGATTCCATTTTCATAGGACAGGCCATCAAGATTCTCCTTTATGTAGGAAAACTGGTGGAGCACAAAATCCTTTTCAACCAGTTGTACTTAATCATATATATATATATATATATATATATATATATACATTGATAAATTGGGATGAGTTTAATTGACGGCAAGATTTTGAGTGCATTCTACATGCTTGATGTTAAAAAAGAGGTGAGCACTTGTAGTCTTCCAAGAATAAAATTGAACTCGGAGGAGGGGGAAATTATAAAAGAAAAGTTAATCCAGCTGGATCACTGATGGTCAAAAGCGAGACATATATAACTTATTTTATTAAAATATTTACCCTGTTGTTTTTATTTATATATTATATGGCCAGGTGAATCAAACAGCTTTCCTGGTCAAGGGCAGTAGTCAATGGTCAAGGGTCAACGGTCTAACTAGTTGAACTTGATTTTGTGTTCAACCAAATCTCCAACTATTGATTATGCGAGGATCTTTATTACATGTCATCCTATAAAATTAGAAAATCGTAGAAGTCAAGATTCTTTCAAATCTAATGACTGCAATCGTTTTGGGTTGTGGGAAAGTAAGCTTTGAAACACTAATCCCAGAGGGAATCAGGCGGATAGTGGTGGAGCCCATACTGTTGGCATGGCAAAGACCTTGGTCCCAATTCTATTTCTGATAATAATATAATAAATCTTCATAAATTTATTAAAAAGAAAAAAAAAAAAAGAAGAGAACCCAGCATGATGCAATGTGCTCTACAATTAAGCGCAATTACCGATAATTATAATAAATAATAACGACTATTAATGACAGGTTATGAGGACCCGGGCAGCATTCAAGTGGCAGACATCGTCATCGATCCCCAAACTTCCATGCTAAGCATCAAGGCCCATAAAATGAATGCTAGATCAATTGGGCAATGGTCAGGTCCTATCAGATCTCCAATCCTAAATAGAAAAATCTTGATTTTCTTAGTTTTTACTTTTTATAGTAAGATGCGCAGTCAAGATTCTCCTATGAGGAGCGGATAGGGTACGACTGAAAATCTAATTTTATCTAGTAGGACATGACCATTGCGCCTAGATCATTAAGGGCATGTTTGGTTTTAAGGAAAACAAGGGAAATAAGGGAAACTCATATGCGCCAAATGAATTGCCAAGAATCCCGTTATTTTGATGACTAAGGGTCGAAAATTATTTTTGCATTTTCCATCAAAATCCGAGAACAAATGCCGAGAGGGTCCGTCGGTTTTCTCTCGTCCGACCCTTCAGACTTCTCATCCATACGATTCTTTTTACCCATTTAGTAATAACACCACAATTTTTCACGGACGAAAACCATTGAGTGATTTGAACCAGACGATGGAGATCTTTTTTTTCGAATCTTCCTCATGATTGATCTTAAGATCATGACACCCCTATCAGATGGTCTGATGTTGATTCTATAAGACACACATCCCCAAAAATCAGAGGCAGAGTCACGTTATGACTTGGGTGGTCAATTGACCACCCAAACTTTCTAAAAATTTATTACCAAAGTTTAGGGATCTTAATTTATATTAGTGGATTCTCATTCATCCAAAATTATCTTAAGCACCAAAAATTATAAAAAATCTTCAAACAATTTTTTTTTATGATATTTGTTTTTATAACAAATATTTTTTCTTTGATTTTTTTAAACTAAATCTCACAATTTTAGCCTATTTTTAAGTTGCCCTCCATCTATTTAGGTGTTGCATAAGATTTATTTTTGGAGAGAAATATTTTTGATGAGATTTCTCTCACAAAGGCCTTTACCATGTTGTAAAGTTATATACTCACTTATATTGTGCATATACTTTAGTATAATTAATTAAAAAAAAAAAAGCAATTTATTACACATAACAAAGTTTAAACTTAAAACCTAACCATCACAATACACCAAGTCAACAACTAGAACAATTCACAAAGATATGTACAAAGAAAAAAAAAACTTAATACGTACATAATTTTTTGATTAATTTTGTGAGTCATTTTTATGATATTGCAATTATTTTTTTAGTTTGGATGATCTTTTGTTGTATTATGGCTATTATTTTTATTAGGATATTTTATTTTCTTACAATTTCCTAGATATGTATCCAAACAGAGGATTTGGTTAATCCTGCATTTTCCCATCTAGCAATATAGTTATCCAAACAATGGAAAACAAAAGAATCTCATGGTTTCCTACAACTTAGGTATCCATGGGAAAATATAGAAATATTATTTTACTTTTTCACGTTTTTCGTGTTTTTATCCAAACAGGCCACAAACTCCCTACAAAGCAATGAAGGATCATATCTCAAGTGCAAATGTGATCCCTATCAGACGGCTAAGAATTTCGATCAGCTTTGATTTTGCTGTCTCATCCAAAATGGATGTGGCAATCCGCAGCTGCACCCACATCTTCACGATGTGTCTTAGATCTAGGGTTCTCAATGGACAAGGCTGGCCCAGATTTTAGCCAAGACCCATTCGGAAATGTGGGCTTTTGGGTGTGTAACACACCCGGGACCCATATCGAGCTAAGCATGATCCGGCTGGGGTTGCTTGGATTAGATATCCCAACACCCCGCCTTGATCTGACCCGATA
Source organism: Chloranthus sessilifolius (assembly GCA_021018995.1). Lineage (NCBI taxonomy): Eukaryota > Viridiplantae > Streptophyta > Magnoliopsida > Chloranthales > Chloranthaceae > Chloranthus > Chloranthus sessilifolius. Next base: position 37,343,178 of record CM037597.1, on the reverse strand, counting down.
TATATATATATAATATAGAATTATATATTAATAATATCAGTATATAATTTTTTCCTAAAATGCCCACATTTCGAGGCAGATTGGCAAAAACGAGGCCGATGGATCGCAAAACTGATAGCATATTCCGTAGAATTGAAAAAATGGTTAGGAAGCCTTCCAATCTTAAGGTTTAACAAAACTTAAATTAGAAAAAAAACATAAAAAAAGCCAACATAACCCAACTCGGCCCAGCCTGCCTAGGGCCGGGTTTGGGCTGTGTATATCTACGCCCGGGTTGAGGCTGGGTTCGTTTTATCATAATGGCCCAAGTTAGGGGAAGATTTGATTGTAGCCCGGCCCATCGAGACCTTCTGAGATCCATGCATCGAAATTAACTGCTTTATAGATTAGTATTAGCCATTAGGTGGCCGAGCTGTATGTCACATGGACCTTAAGAATGGTACAGATTTTAAAAACACCAAGATCCGTGTGCATCTCAGAATCCAAACTGCTACTAATGCATGTGTGGTTCACATAATAGGAACATCTATATTAAAAGCCAAAAGGGCAAAAATAAGGCTGTTGTTACTACCACACCACTTTATGTTACTGGCTTAGTGCTACCTTAGATCATAGTCACAAAATTGGGGTTCGGTAATAATTCAGCAAAGTTAAAATCCGAAAAAATCCGGTCAAGCTCGAGAACAATTCGAAAAAATAAAAAAATAAAAAATTATAAAAATATAATTATATATATATATATATAAAATATATTTTTGAGTAAACTAATAAATTATTAAATTATTTAAATATGAATACATGATTATCAAATTAGTGGCGTTACACATGACGTGAAAGAGAGAGAGAGGAAGGGGTGGCTGGCGTGTCCAGAGGTGGTCGGCAGTCGCTCGGCCAACTTGAGAGTTGAAAGAGATGAGAGAAGTTCACTGGTTCAACCGTCTAGAGTCGAGAGGACAGAAAGGAGGGTTTGAGAGATGAGAGAGAGAGAGAGAGGGAGAGGAAAGTTTAAGTTTTGACTTTTGACTTTTTACTTTTAGATATAAATAATAAAATATAAAAATATGCTTTTAACTTTTAAGCTATCACTAAGGTAACTTGGCGTGTAAGTTTATAAGGAGCCGACTTCGGTGATGTTCGCAAACTTCGTGAATAATTCAGAATATTCACGAACTTTGATGATGTTCACGAGATTTTCAAAAATTTGTGAATAATTCGTGTTTTGTTCGTCTCTCAAAAATATCGTGAATTATTCGGAGAAATTTGTGACTGCCTTAGATAGAGGAAAAATCCCTTGATTATTTTAAATCAGACAATTGAGATCACAGCATACCATCAAATGTGATTCACATTCACTTTTTGGGATGTGTGCCCTGTGGAATAAGCAGCTGACCCTTTGATAGTAGGACCATGATCTCAAGATCTATTATAATTTCCATCGTCTGATTTAAAGCAGTCAACTGATTTTTCCTTCCTTTAAGTCTGGTGGCCATAAAATAGTTAGGTAGTAACACCAGCCAAAAGTAAACATGTGCAAGCACTAACGAAGGAGGCCGGGCACAGGCCAAAAAAATCTTATTATAAACTAGCTGGGTTCGGGCTGGGCATATTAAAAAAATCACAAAAATGCAAGCTCAAACCCAGCTCATTTTCATGTATAGGGTAACCAGTCCATTCACTTGCTCGATAGTGAACGGGTCAATCTCCTTATGTTAAAAGGGTCAAAACTGGAGAAGTGCACATCTATTTACGAGCATGGAAATCAGTTAAAGTACAGATCTGGAGATTGGCCTGTTAACACATGAATGGATCGGGTCAGTTACTGTACAGATTCGGTTTGTGTTCAAGGGCCAGACAATATAGGGCTGTCAATGGGTTGGGCTTTTGGTCAGATCAATTACTTTTCCACAAAAACTAGGCCTGAATTGAAGTTTGGGTCGAGCTCAGCCCGTGTCTTTCCAGGCTCGAGATTTTTATTTAAGCCCAAACCTGAAGTCTGGTTCGGACTGGGCCGGACTCAGTTCAGCCAGCCTTTTCCCTTGAAATACACAGGCTTGGCAGGGCTGGGCTTTGAGCTGCCCAATTACTATTTATCCTAAAAATGAGGCCTGAACCCGGCCTGGATACAAAATCATGCCGGGCTCGGTCCTGATGCAGTCAGGCTCATGCTTTTTATTTGAGCCCAAATCTGACCAGAATGGGCCAGGCCGGCCCATTCACAGGCCTACTAGATAATGCTTGAAAGGCTGTAGAAGGCATGAATACATGTTCCTACCTTCATTGTGAAAATTTATTATGAAAATAAAACAAGAACATCTTTATCACTTTTTACCAAAATTTAAACCTGCATCTGAGAGAAATTGAGTAAAAAATTTTTACTACAAAGAAATAGTCAGAAATGACAGAAGCAATAAATAGAGCCCATTTGCATTTTTATGAAAGAAGCAAACAAATTGCAAGTCTAGCATCTGAAAGCAGCAGAGGAAAGCAACTTGGAGAACACTGAATTGAATGTACAAGGTGTAACTTACAGAAGCAATAAATTGGTGATGGGTGAGAAATTGAGAATTAAAGACCTTCCCATCATTCCTTCCTTAGGAGACAAGAAGCTCAGAAGAAGCAGTGGCTCGATCGGCGTCGATCATTGACTTGATATATAACTCTCCTGCTTTGTATGAGGACCTGACCATCGGACCCGATGCAACATACCGAAAACCCTGCACATAGCCAATATGAACGTTGTTGATTAAATCTGTCATCATAGAGATTGATTTGATGATCATGTACAACACCTGTAGTATAATGGCAATCCATTATGCTGCCATTGGATGAAGATCTAATAGTGTTCTGATCACTGATCAATGCCATCTTTGTCAGAATATCTTGTGTCAATGATAGAATTGCATTGTGTCATTGTTGGATCATCATCTAAGAGCCCCAAAGAAGTCACTACCATAACAGAACCGTGCACATCAATATAAGCTCATTGCTCCATTCCTCCTACATATATTATATTGATACTTAAGATCTAAACATTTAAATACCATACGCAATAATATACAAATAAATGATAGAAACCATGATTCTCCCACGTTTTAATAGCTCCACTTCTTTTATTTAATATACTTGACGGGTTTCGAGTCAGTCACAGGTTAAAATACTGCTCTGGATAATGAAATGACTAGAGATTCTTCAGATCTCTGATTCACAGAGAGAGGCTCATCATTCTTCTTATTAGATAGAGGGGCCTGGCCTTAACATTTACTGCTAACTTATTGGTGTCAAACACGGCAACCATGAAATACCCACGCATCCATTCCAGTCGACTCGAGCGACACGACACGCTCCATAATCTGCTTCCTTCGGGTGGAATTATGAGAATATTACCCAAATTGGCTAATTAGTTCTATAAACCAACTCACAGTTTGTATGAACTTGGTAGCCATGGTCTTTACAGTTCGGTGATGATGTTGAGCAGTTCATTATTTTACATAAATTTTAGTTAATATTCCCATAAAATATAGGAAGCAGCTCGAACATATATTAAACCTATAAAAAATAAGTTTAGTTATTTGAAAAAACATATATTAAACCCATTTAAATGCTAACAATGACATTGTATAAAATAGGTGCATTAAAAAATCCATAATTCACCTGCATCACAACTCGACAATCAAAGAACATTATAAAGAGACAACAGAAAGCACATTTAAACTGTGAATTTAACTTCATTCATGTATATCATTCAATGTTACATAAGACAAACAATATAGTACATTGTGCATTGTAGTTATTTATATCTTTGGGCTTTTCAAATTATTTTCATTTATTATTTTTTAAGTTCAACTGTTTTTTGAAGGGATGAGTTAGCAAGAAGTTGTTTGCTTCTTTTTTCCCGATCTTTTGGCTAGGAAATTTAACTCTAATAAGCGTAAAAAATGGCATCCACTTCATTCCCATGTTCACAATGACACTAAACAAAAAGGGGAAAAAAATCAAATTCTTTAACAGTGACTTCCTAAGTAAAAGATTTGAACTACAGTCCAGCCAATTCAAATGCTATTAAGCATCCTCCTACCTATTAGCAGTAATTACTAGCAAAATATATGGAGATATAAAAAAAGAACCTGACTCTGCTAACCATCATTTAAACACCAAAATGGTGTTTAAATGATCTTACACCATCAATGGTTTAAGATCTGGGTGATCCGTACCGTCAAAGCGATAGATCATAGATTCAAGTGCAATAGGTCGAAAGTGATGATGTAGGGAGATTTAACAATCTCATCTGTTGACTATAATATCAACTGTTGTTTTTAGTTTTAATGGCTGATATTAAAGTTCATCAATCAGATGGTTCACATCCACTTGTAGGCATGTTTCTTTGGGCTGAAATATGTTCCAATGATGGATTGCCATTTGGACAATTTAGATTGGTCACAGATGAACCCCACATGGCATAAAGATAAATCACACTTCAATGGTGTCAGAAGTATAATTTTAATGGTATAAACTTATTTAACCACAATTTTTGTGTTTAAATGTCGGTCAGGAACCATTATCCCATTAAAAATAAATACTACAGTACTAAATCTTAGTATAAAAAAATGAGATCCTAGTTGCATTACATTCATTCCGTTCTATGTAGAAAAATAAGCAAGTAGTAACATCAAGTAAAACTGAAAGAACTTACAGAATCCAGAAAAAGAAAAAGAAAAAAAACAATAACAAACTAAGCGAAGTGAAATGCAGAGTGCGTACCATTTCCATGCCAAGAGTTTGATATTTTTCAAAAGCCTCCGGAGTAACATATTCAGAAACTGGCATGTGCCGTTTTGATGGTCTCATATACTGACCAAAGGTCATCACATCAACTCCTGCAGCCCTGACCTTCTCCATTGTTCTCATCACTTGATCAGATGTTTCCCCACATCCCAACATTATCGAAGTCTTTGTAAGAGTACCTGCAGGAGCATAGTCTTTTGCAATTTTTAGAACTCCTATAGATTGCTTGAAATTGGCACGGTGATCGCGTACCACATTCTGGAGCTCTTCAACTGTCTCAATGTTGTGAGCAAAAACATCTAGTCCAGATTCTGCCACTCTCTCTACACATATGGGGTCTCCTCGAAAATCAGGAACTGCATCATCTCCAAACGATGTCACTTGATTATGATGCCCAAGGAAGTGCTGAAAATCCTAAAATATTGAAAATGAAAAAAAGAAAATACAATATAATGACGTAGTTCTGATTCTGCTCATAGAATATCTCCATCGAATAAACATCTACATTAAACACGAGATGGTTTTGATGTTTCCAAATTTTTTTCCAACCAGTATCCTTACGAATCATTGTGACAAAATAAGTTGTTTTTTCAAAAAATACGCATATAATATGCAATTTTTTGCCACAACATACTAAACACGTATAATAGCCGTATTTTTGAATAAAACGCATATTTTCATATAAAACGCGGATTTTGGGTATTAAATGCACTTTTCGCATATGAAACTTTTTTTTTCCTGTAGTTTTAAAAAACTGTTAAATTTTTTTTTTTAAAAATATCTCAAATTTTCTCCTTTTTAAAAAAAAATTTCCATCTGCATTTTACAGTTTTTTTAGCTTTCGATTTTTTCCCAGTTTCCCATATTTTGCTGTATTTTCCAACTTTCTCGCTCACAAAATTAAACCTGTACCGGTATTTTTGCCACTTTTCATACGATCATCTAATATCTAGATATCCCAGTCAAATGCACTTTTTAGAACAGGCCAGTGTATGAGATTTCCATTTATAGGTGATTAATCTATTCAGAATAAAGATAAGACTCAGTTGCAAAGTATGCCAAATGAGAAAAACCCTTCAGCGGATCATGTACTAGAGACTTAGGCTGTGTCTGGTTGTAAGTGCTCTTAGCTCTTTCGAAGAGTGAAAGAGCTGAATTTGGTTCTCTTTAAAAGAGCAATTTAAACCTGCTCTTTTAAGTGGGCTGCTCTTTGCCTCCAAAGAGCAATCCCAAACACAGTGTTAGTGACTGTTAAAGGCCACATTTGGATATTGGAAAGTGGACAGTCAGGAGGTCTCAGTTCATGAAAAACTGACTTACAAGCTGCCATCTCAATATATTAGTTACTTAGAGCTCTAGTAACAGAAAAAATAAATATTCGAGAAGAGCAATATTATTGAGCTGTATTAAAAAAATGCTCAGCAAGAACAGGGCTGATAACCAAATAAAAAGAGGAAAGGAAGATTTTGGGTGGAAAACTAGTAAGCGAGAAAAATAAGTCTAGCGGAGACTCACGTGACAGAAGAATCTAAAGAGTTTCCTTCTTTTAGTTCTTTTCTTGTGTGGACATACTTTAGGAGAGAGTTCCATAACAAAAGAATTTCCTATTTTCTAACTTTTTGCAGGTTTCCTCAAAAGATATGAGAGACGACTCAGTCAAGGTTCAACTCCTAAAAATTCAGCACAAGGAAAATCTCAACTCCTATGCAGATTTCACTTAAACTCACATGAGGACACGATAAGACGAATAAGGCCACACAAGAAAACCAACATATGTTTTATTTTGAAATTATGTTTTTTATTAGTTGCTTATTAAAACTTTTATCAAGTTAAAGTAGAAGTCTCTTTTACACATTGTTTTCTTTTGAAGATTCCCATTTTTAATTTATGTTAAAGAAAACTAAAAGAAAACAGCAATCTTTGTTACTTACCTCTAAGAGAACCAAAAAATTAAAAATAAAAACAAAGGAATTGTTGTACTTATGTCTGGGGATTTGTCAAATGAAGTTAAAAACAACCGGAATATAAAGAATAGGCAGCATGAAGTTTTAACCCACACAAATCAGAGGTCTCACCGCCCAAATATAGGAAAAAATATTTTTAGAGGATTTTCCTATTTTTCCCTACCAGTCTTCTAATAAAGCAACTTACCAAAAATAACAAGTAATAATAATGGATTTTCCTGTGTAGTGTCACATGAGTGTCATATTGTGACCTCAGAATTTGAAATGAATATACTCCATGACCTGTAAGAATTTTAACCTTGAAGTCAGAAATGCTCCCTATCTTCTAAAGAAGCTCAAGAAATAATTAGAAAATCGAAAGGTATTTTAGTAGGAAACCTAGCCTAAATGCAAGAAAAAATTAATAAAGAAATCTCCTAGAGATTCTTCTTGATGCATAAGTCTCCACAAGACTTATTTCCCGCCGAACTCGATCCAAAGTCATCTTTGTTCTTTCCCCTTTGTGAGCACATCGATACAATGGCGTGACTTCATCTTTTGTAAAGAACTGTGTTTCCAAGTTCTCGTGTCCAGTTCACCTCCTTATTTATCTCCCAATTAAAAAATCAGTTTGTGTTCAATTATAGTCAATCCTGTCACCATAAATCTATTTATGTGAATAAATATCTGTTACAAACTAAATAAAGACAAAGTTCTCTTTTATATTTTTCCCCATGCTCTATAAACAAAAATTTTAAGGGAAACCTTCAGTAAAATAGCACAACTACTATGCCATCATATTATATAGAGTTATAATTAAGCTAAAACTGCATTGACTATTAATGCGGAATTGAAGCCTCCACGAGAGATCGTGGCCGGATAAAGAGGAGATGTCGAAAGAGAAAGTGGACCCACGAATGAATTTTTAAAAAAGACCCGTGTGCATGTTATTTTAGGCAATATTTTTATCTAGGTTAGTTTCCTTTTTTATTAGGATTCTTTTAATAAATGGTGTATTTTAGGATTAGTTTTCTTAATTGAATTATTTAGGGGTCAGACACATATATGTGATATGTGACTCTTAATTTCATCACTTTCTGCGCAACCATCGGAAAAGTGGTCATAAGTCTATCAATATATGTCGAAATTGTGTGATTATTGTCTTGTTGGAAAACTACTTCGAAAAACTTTCAAATAAGACCAATTTCACGTTAATAGGACATCGTTTGACCCTTCAAAATGACTGTGTAATAAAAAGACGGGATTAATTATGACCGTTAGATTAGAAAATTTTAATAGTTGATTAGAAGTTTTATTTTAAGTAATATTCTCAGGGTTTCTTTTATTTATAAATACACATTGCAATCTCTTATGAGAATTATTATTGATGGTGAATGAAAAAATTTATGAGTTTTGCTTTGTGCGAATACTAGAGAACTTGAGATGAGTTTTCGTTAGAAGAGTGATTCTTCTATCGCGTGTGGATTGGTGTGAGGCCAACTTTTCCTCCTTTGAACGATTCCTTGGATCTTCTTCTATCCCTATTTTCCTTTTTATTTTTGCTTTAATTGAAGAGCGAGAACCCTAACCCCTATCGTGCAGGATTTACGCTATTTTAGGGTTAGCGTGCAATATATCTGCATCAACTATTCTCATTTAAACTGTAGTATAATCAACTGTGAAATTGTAATTAAGCTAAAACTGTATTGAATATTCTCACTTTAAACCGTGCTCCAATCAAGGTTGATATTGTCCAACCATCAGGCTTAATGATACATACAAGGCTACTGTGATGTGCTAACTGAATATCATAATAATTATATTCAAGCAAAGTTATAAATATCCATTCTCTAAAATCTCCAACCCTTGCTATATGTATGACATATATATTTAAATGCATTTCTCTTTCTGAGAATAAGAATAACGCATACCAAGTGCCTCTATCAGTATGTTCGGCTTTAATGTTTTCAACTTCTGCACCGTCTCCGCAAAATGACCACTCCCTTGATCAGACAAATCGTCACGGTCAACACTTGTAATCACAACATAATCGAGACCCCATGATGCAATTGCCTCAGCCACATTAGAGGGTTCATTTGGATCGGGTGGAGGAGGAGTGCGTGATGTTTTCACATTGCAAAATCTGAACAAAAAAAATGCACAAAAAATATCAAACATAAGAATATCAAGGAACCTAATAGTAGGAAAACTTCATAATTGTAGCATCTCAAAGAACAGGAAGGATAAATAACATATGTCAATGGCAATGTATCTGAAACTGTAAACTCAACTAGGACAATCTGCATTGAAAACTATGCTCAGAAAAAAATTCAGATCAATTGGCATCAGGATCAGTCAGAATCCCAGAAATCTACGGAACTGAGATGGACAATTTATTCATCTAGGACAACTGTCCTTTCTGAAATGTGAACTCGATCTTTTCATATCAAATCAAATGTGTTACGACTTACAAGGACTAACAGTCACGCTAAACTTATCTAGTAGTCAAATTGCCAGACCGACCACTTCACTGAGAGTATGCACTACCCTAATTTCCCCTAATCCACTCCGCAAGATATCTAATCCCTTCTTTCATGTATCAGATTGGTTAGACTGGGAAGATTTCTTTCTCTGCCTACCTTCTGAAATGATGTTGTGAGACTTATGGAGGCCCGTTAACCTGTGGATAGCTGTAGATTAATATTTAAATGATGGAACCCCATGGCTGGAGGGTTTTTCTTAGGGTGTACTTGATAAGGTAGCAATGGCAATTCTAGGGTGGAATTTAATTGCCAATTCTACATTTAGTGTTTTGTTGGAACTTAAGGGGATGGAAGTGACGCGGGACAAGGACCCTAAATTACGTGAACCAAGCATGGTCACTTAAGCGGAATTCCGCGAAACCCTAAGGTATCGCTTTAATTTATGATTAATTGTTCAATTAATTAGTTTAATTTCGGTAAATTAGCATATCATGGGTCCAATCCGACACGCGAGATTTATTAGGAAATGTGGAAGAGGTGATCCTAGAGATAGAATTCTAGCTCCTTCTAGGTTGGGGCGTTCGATCGTAGTTCTCGATGGAATCGGTAACTCCTTGCTAGGGCCTTTGAATTGGAGTGGCTGACGGCACAAATTGAGCAAGCTCAAGCCCAACAACGGTCATGGATCGACGGGCTAGGATTGGATTCGATCTATAAGGATGGACGTCAAGGTTGCTCTAGATCTACGGTTTGGGAATTGGAACAATCAATTAAAAGGGGAAAATTGGATGCAAAAGATTAATGAGAAATTAGAAAGATCAAACAAGCATAAGAAGTAAACAGAAGATCAAAGATAACATGGGCATCTCACCCTTGGCCTCACACCAAACCCACATGGGGAAGAAGACTCACTCTTCAAAGCTCATCGGAAGCCCAAAATGTAATGCACTTTTCATTAAAATCAACCAATTGCCAAAAATGACTTACAAAATATGCTTTATAGTGTTTACAAATGAGAATAACCCTAAATAGAAAAGTACTATGTTACCCTAAAAGGTAATTTACAAATGACACAAAGAAACATTAAAAAAGGACAAAAAAGGCAAATCTCGTCACTTGACTCACTCGAGCGGATTTGGTTCCCGCTCGAGCAGGAATCTTTACGGAAGGTTCACTCGAGCGACAACCAAGGATCGCTCGAGCGAGTTTTGGTCGAAAGTTTTGGCCTTGACTCCTGATGCTCCCTCGCTCGAGCAACAATAGACCGAAAGTTTTGGCCTTGATTCTGAAATACCTTCGCTTGAGCGAGAAGGATGTTCACTAGAGCGAACCTGGGCAAGGACTCTCCTCCTAAGGCTGCTCCTCAAAGTCTTTCTCTATTGGATCTTAGCGCTTCATGGTTCCTCCGCCACTTCTTCCGCCAATACACCTTGTACGACATGAAACATAGATCCTTGTTGGTGGCATCCCCATCAATTCCCTTAGACCGAAAGTGCTTCATCACTGATGAATAGTGGTCATGGTATTGATCAAGCATGTCGGGGTCTAGGCGGCGAACTTCGTCTTCATTGACCCACGTATCTCAATTTTTGGCTTATGTACCCACTTCACCAGGTATTTTTGAAACCCTCCGCCATGGGTGGGGACCACATGATCATCTAAGATCTTCTTGATTACATCTCTTTTCGGCTCGTTTGGAGGAGGAGGTAGTTTAGGCGGTGGGGCTTGGGTCAGTTTGTGATTAGAGGACGTTTAAAAAGGATTGCAAGGGGGTGGGGTTGAGCCTAGATAAGGAACTAGGTCTTCCACGTTAAACGCCGAGCTAACCCCCATATCTTGAGGCAACTCCAGAACATATGCATTCGGACCACACTCCTTGCCACAATCCTGAAAGGTCCAGCGCCGCGGGCTTGGAGCTTCTACACGATTCCCGATAGAGACCTAACCAAAACCATCACATGATCACCGATTTGAAATTCCTTGAAACGCTTATACGAATCCGCCGATAACTTGTAATTATCATTGCTCAAATTAATTTTACGTCTAATTTCGGTATGCAAGTTATGAATATGTTGTGCAAATGTATTTGCGGACTCGGATGAACGGTGAGATGCGGACAAAGGGATCAAATCTAGGGGTTTCCTTGGTTTGTGACCATGCACCACTTCAAATGGGCTCATACCTGTGGACCTATTGATGGAATTATTATATGCAAACTCGGCTAGTGGAAGAATGGAGTCCCAAGTCTTAATGTGATTACTGGCAAGATAGTGAAGGAGATTTCCTAAACTCTTATTGGTAGCTTCCGTTTGGCCATCAGTTTGAGGGTGATATGCAGATGAAAATTGGAGCATAGTGCCCATCATGTGTCATAGGGTTTTCCAAAAGTAACTGGTAAACTTGACATCTCTATCCGACACAATGGTCTTGGATAACCATGGAGACGTACCACCTCTCCGAAAAATAATTTCGCAATATGGGTCGCATCGGAGGTTTTATTGCATGGTATGCAGTGGACCATCTTGGAAAAACAGTCCACTACAACAAAAATGGAGTCGTGCTTTCGGAGAGTCTTGGGAAGCCCAAGTACAAAGTCCATCGAGATGTCTTGCCAAGGCGTGTGCGGTACTGGCAAAGGAGTGTACAAGTCGATATTCTGCCTTCTTTGCTTGGAGACTTGGCAAGTGCGACATTGTCACACAACTCGAGTGACGTCTCGCATAACACTAGGCCAAAAGAACCTATCTTTGACGAGTGCATTGGTCTTGTACGCCTAAAATGACCAGCAATACCTCCCGTAAGTAACTCCCAAATAAGGAAATCGCGCAACGAAGGGCGACAGATGCATAGACGATTGCCCTATACCCATCTGTAAGGTATAGGTGGGGTTAGTGCTTGTTGGGTCATTAAGGAAGGTGTTGTAATCTTTCCCGAAATCGGGGCATTCGGGATACTCCTCCCTCAACTGATTAAATCCAATGACCTCGATGCTTATGGATTGCAAGGTCGCCACCCGATGACTAAGAGCATCTGCGACTTTGTTCTCAACGCCAGCTTGGTGCTTCAACACAAATGTGAACTCTTGGAGGTACTCGACCCATGTCGCGCGCCTCGGGTTTAGTTTCTTTTGAGAAGCAAGGAAGCATAAGGGCTTGTGGTCGAAAAACAAGACAAATTCATGCGGTCGTAGGTAGTGTTTCCAATACCGTAGGGGTCAGACGATGGCATAGAACTCCTTGTCGTAGGTGAAGTACTTTTGTTTCGCCTCATTGAGCTTATCGTTGAAGTAGGCCACCGAGTGGCCTTCTTGGCTAAGCACTCCTATACCCACGCCCGAAGCATCGCATGCAACCTCAAAGGTTTTTGAAAAGTTCAGTAGGCACATGATGGGTGCACTGGTCATTTTCTCCTTAATCTCTGTAGAGGCCTTCGTCGCGGCTTTGCTCCATTGGAACTCCCCCTTCTTCATACAATCGGTGATGGGAGCCATAATGGTACTAAAGTTTCTGATGAAGCGACGATAAAATGTAGCCAATCCATAGAAGCTGCAGACATCGTGGATGTTCTTAGGTTCGGGCTTCTCTACAACAACCTTTACCTTGTCTGAGTCCGCGACCATTCCACCGGTCAAGACAATGAACCCCAAGAAGACAACGGATCTTTGCATGAACGTGCACTTCTTGAAATTCACAAATAGCTTTTCTCCTCTCAAGGTCTCACAAACCAATCGAAGATGGCTCAAGTGTTGCTCCTTGTTGCGACTATAGACCAAGATGTTATCAAAATACACAAGGAATTTGCCCATAAATGGTCGCAACACTTGAGCCATGAGCCTCATGAAGGTGCTCGGGGCATTAGATAGCCCAAAAGGCATGATCATCTACTCATAAAGACCATCTTTGGTCTTAACGGCGGTTTTCCATTCATCACCGGGACGGATGTGGACTTGATGGTAGCCACTTTTAAGGTTTATCTTGGAGAAGATAGTGGCACCAACCATCATATCCAACATATCGTCGAGCCTCGGTATAGGGAACCGACACTTGACCGTAATCTTGTTGATGGCTCGGTTATCCACACATATGCGCCAAGTACTGTCTTTCTTAGGTGTGAGTAGTGCAGGTACGACACATGGGCTCAAGCTCTCTTGGATGAACCCCTTCCGAAGGAGCTCATTGACTTGCCGCATTAACTCGGCATGTTCAACTGGATTCAACCTGTAATGAGGCAGGTTTGGTAGGGTATCCGAGAACCAAGTCTATGGCGTGCTAAATGCCACGTATAGGAGGGAGTTCATTGGGTAAGTCTTTCAGGAAGACATCCGCAAATTTTTTCAAAATCGGTTCGACCTCCTTGGGGTACTCACCCACTAACTCGAGAGCATGCTCAACGGAGATGACAACGTACACCACGTTTTCCTCCAAAGACGCCCTCCCAAACTCCGAAGGGCTCACAACATTGATGGTCTTAGACGGACCACCCTTCTTCTCAACCTTCTTACTCCATGGTGCATTGGGAGGCGAGGGGTTTAATTTTATCTTCTTGCCCTCATGCATGAACGTGAACACATTAGACCACCCAAAGAGGGTAACGTCTATGTCATAGAGCCAAGGCCTTCCCAAGATGATGTGACCCACATCCCTCGACACTACATTGCACCATAAGGTGTCCGAATACGAGGCTAATTGTATCGGTACGCGACACCTCTAGGACACGGGAATAGAAGATGGAGCCAACCCATGCAATTTTATACGGCCTTGGGTGGGGCTCGGGTGTAAGCCATAAACGGGTAATGGTGTGTGTCGACACGACATTGGTGCAACTCCCGCTATCCATGATGACCTTACAATTCTTCTAATCACACTTAGCATAAGTGTAGAAAATGTTATCCCTAAGCCAATTGTCCTTATCATCACGTTGAGGTTGTGCAAGGGCACACCTCACGACCGACCATTCTTGGATGCAAGCTAGTGCACGATTACCGTCATCACTTCCTCATCACTAGGTGCGACGTCCGGTTCATACGCTTCATTTTCAACTCCTTCCTCATTGACCTCTTCAACCAAGAGATTCCTTTGGGGGTCTCTCGTAGGGCATTGGGCGGCAAAGTGGCCAAACCCATGACACTTATAACACTTGGTTTGAGAGCCACTCCTTGAGGACTCGCCCAGCACACCTTTCCCTTTGTCCAATCTTACATTTGTAGGAGTGGGTTGTGTAGGTTTGGGAGGTGGGTTCTCGGCATTAGGCCTTCCTTCCCCAACTCGATGGCCACCGGCATGCGGCTCAAATCGCCTCACAAAGGTCATTTCAAATTTCGTTCGAGGTCTTGCATAACACTCTTCAAGAGTGTCAACGGGGTGAGAGATCAACTCTTTTTGCAACTCCATTCGCAACCCAGTGTGGAACCTAGAGAGAGTGACTTGCAGATCTTCCGATACATTGGCTCTCATGAACTCCTCAAACTTGCCAATGTATTCGATCACGGGCATACTACCTTGGCATAAGTTTTGTCATTAATCAAGTAGGCAATGGTAGTATGATAAAGGAATATACTTTTCCGTAAGTCGCTTCTTCATGTTCTCCCAACGAGTAATGGGAGCACGACCCGCATTCGCTCGCATACGCTCGATGTTGACCCAAAAGAGTCGAGCTGGACTAATGAGCTTCATTTTGGCGAGCCGAACACACCACTCATTGTCCATGCCATACCATTCAAAGTGGTGATCCATATCGGAGACCCAATCGATGAAGACTTTAGAGTCCATTCTTCCATCAAAGGTTGGAAACTCAACTCGGACATTTTAAAGGAGTTTCTCATCCGGATCATAGTCATCTCCGCGATGAACTACTTCCCTTTGATTTCAATTCCTGCCCTCGGGTCTATCGCCGCGCTCAAAATGCGGACCGTTATGCTCATTGTGTCGGTCATAGTACTTCTCATCTCCTTCCAACCGGTCCAAGCGGTCTAGAAGCATTTCATTAGAGGCAGCCATAGCCGTTTGGGCTTCCTCCATAGCATTCATCCTCTCATTTATGATCATCATGGCTTAGATACCCTTAAGAGCATCGGCAATCATATTCGTATCCATGGTAACCACGACTCACTAACACAAGTTCTAAAATGGCACACAACTATGAAACACAAATGAATGAGTAGTTTTATCAAACACACGATGTGCACGCAAATGAGCACACAAATGCCCTAACCTAGAACCTAAGCTTTATTACCAAAACTGACGCGGGATAAGGACCCTAAATTACGTGAACACCCATGATATGCTAATTTGACAAAATTAAACTAATTAATTGGACAATTAATCACAAATTAAAATGATACTTTAAGGTTTCGCGGAATTCCGCTTGAGTGACCATGCTTAGTTCACGTAGGGTCCAATCCGACTCGCGAGATCTATTACAAAATGTGAAAGAGGCGATCCTAGAGATAGAACTCTAGCTCCTTCTAGGTTGGAGCGTTCGATCGTAGTTTGCGGTGGAATCGGTAGCTCCTCGCTAGGGATTTTGAATTGAAGCGGCAAACGGCACAAATCGAGCAAACTCGAGCCCAACAACGGTCATGGATCAATGGGCTAGGATTAGATTCGATCCACAAGGATGGACGTCAAGGTTGCTCTAGATCTAGAGTTTGGGAATTAGAATAATCAATTAAAAGGGGAAAATTGAATGCAAGAGATTAATGAGAAAATAGAAAGATCATACAAGAATAAAAAGTAAAGAGAAGATCAAAGATAACATGGGCATCTTACAGTTGGCCTCACCAAACCCGCATGGGGAAGAAGACTCACTCTTTAAAGCTCCTCTCAAGCCCAAAATGGAATGCACTTTTAATTAAAAACAACCAATTGCCAAAATGGCTTACAAAATATGCTTATATTGTTTACAAATGGGAATAACACTAAAATAGAAAAGTATTATGTTACCCTAAAAGGTAACTTACAAATGACACAAAGAAACATTAAAAAAAGGAAGGCAAAACTCGTCACTTGACTCGCTCGAGTGGATTTGGTTCCCGCTCGAGCGGGAATCTTTACGGAAGGGTTGCTCAAGCGACAACCAGGGATCGCTCGAGCGAGTTTTAGCCTTGACTCCTGAAGCTCCCTCCCTCGAGCGGCAATAGGCCGAAAATTTTGGCCTTGATTCTGAAGTACCCTCGCTCGAGTGAGAAGGGTGTTCGCTCGAGCGAACCTGGGCAGGGACTCTCCTCCTAAGGCTACTCCTCAAAGTCTTTCTCCGTTGGATCTCGGCACTTCATGATTCCTCCGTCGTTTCTTCTTCCGCCAATATACCATATACGACCTGAAACCTAGATCATTGTTGGTGGCGTCCCCGTCAGGAAGTGAATTGAAGTGGGGGTCACAAGTGGAATTCACTTCCACCCACCAATTCCATCACAACTAAAATGAATTCCACACATGAAATGGCTGAAGTGCCAATTCCATGAGGGAAAATAGTCATTTTGAAATAATTAGAAGGAAGCATCTTAAAATTCAGTATTTTTCTTTTATTTGCATATGCCAAAAATTCCCTTTTCCCATTCCATAGGAATTTATTTCCAAGAGAATCTAATCAAACAATAGAAATGCAATCCTATAGAAGCCACTTCCCACACAAAATAATCAAATAAGAGAAGTGCCATTTCCAAGGGAATTCAATTCCAAGGAAATGAGCTTGGAATTGCTAATTGACTTCCAAGAGCTGAATTCCAAGTTATCAAACAGAGCCTTGGTGAATTTTATAGGATCCTGAGGAGGTGTAAGGAGTCTGTTGCCTGCTCTACATACCTGGTCCACTTCTATGTATCCCTTCCTAAGGCCATGAGGGTTATATAGGGCCTGCTATATTTCTATGTATCATTCTCTTGGACTACTTCCATGTTATCATTCCACTTCTATGAATCAAATACAAAATTGTATTATTACAAATTTACAACATATCAATGGCATTAATGGCTAAGAAAGCCTACAAGTCAAGAGACTTTAATCGGGAATACAAAATGATTAAAAGAATATGCACAAACTAGTATTTATAGGCCCTTTTCAGAACACGTAAGACTAAAATTGATGCGGGCCTCAAGCAATGCCACTCTGAATACGATAACCTGGTTTTTGCCCTGAACTAGAAAATCTCCAAGATTGGAAGGTCTTTTGGTGTGGAAAGGACTGCTTTTAACCATAAAATAGGAACTCGCTTAACTCTCTAGGCCTTTAGACCAAAGGTGGTTCTGTTCATGCTTCAAACGATCTGGCTATATCTAATTATAGACAATTTTATATTAGAAAGGCGAACCTATAGACCTGTTTTAGCGCATTTTTATTAAGAATCAAGCCACAAATTACTTCTGCTAGTATCCTATTATAGACAATTTTATATTAGAAAGGCGAACCTATAGACCTATTTTAGCGCATTTTTATTAAGAATCATGCCACAAATTACTTCTGCAAGTATCCTATCACGAGAACACCAAAGGCTAACCTTAGACAATTATGGCCCAATCAAAAAAATCTCTTCAATACTATTAATTCTCAAATCTGTCAATTACACAACTAAGATCCTTTAAATAGGCTTTACAATTCTAAAAATTGGAATCCTAATCTAATGCAACGCCCTAATTAAATTAATTAATATTCTAAATAAACACACCTTAAAAATAGAAACTAAAATGCTCTACTTATGTGTACTAGTCTAACATAATACCAAAGCAAAGGAAATTAATATTTACTCTCGGTGTGTGTGACACGTACCCAATCTAGATTTCTAAATAACCCAAATTCCCATCTTATTCTCTTTTTATCTTCTCCATCGTATTCTCTTTTTATCTTCTCCATCGTATTCTCTACTGATGTGGAAATGTGGGGTTACATCCCAATGACGTCACAAAAGCACTCCTTCACAATACTGTACTTGCAAGTTTGCTACTAATCAAGTCTAGATTATATTTTAATGTGGGTGATTAGTTATAGATTGATACTATGATGCTTAGGCTTGAGAGAGAGCAATTTCTTATGATCATTTGATTACATATTTGGTGCATCATCATCATCATCATCACGGCCTTATCCCCTCTATTTGGGGTCGGCTTTGTGAACCTATTTCCCTACTTATTTATGATCAGCACTAAGCTCTTTGTAACTTCGTAATCCTTCATGTCCCTTCTCACTACTTCCCTCCAGGTCTTCACTGGTCTTCCTCTTGTCCTATTTGCTTGTGCCTGTAGCGTCCCAACCTCATACAGGGCATGGTTCTGGCCTCCAATGGTTATGTCCAAACCACCTCAAACAACATTCCGTACCCAAATTTCCTCTTATGTACTCATTCTGCACTTTATCCTTTCTTGTTATTCCATACTTCCACCTCCACTTTCTCTAATGTACATACATCTGAACCACATATACTCTATCTTCTTGGCGCATTTTTGTAGCCAAACACTCTGCACCATATAACATGGCAGATCTAACTACCTTCTTATTAAAATGTTTCTTCAATATAAGTGGGACTCTTGGGTCACACAATACTTCGCTTACTTTCCTCCAATTTCATCCAACCTACATTAATCCTATTTGAGATGTCCTCTTCAAATTCATCATATGATTGTAAAGTAGAGCCTAAATAGCAAAATTTATTTCAATGTGGCCATAGATGATTTTCTGTTTTAACTAAATCCTTCTCTAGGCTAATATGTTCATTAAATTTCTACTCCATTTGTTCTGTCTTGGCGCTGCAAATTATCAAACCTCTTGACCCCAAGCCTTTTCTACATAAGTCCAGCTTATCATTTACTCACTGGCCCACCTCTCTCCATACACAGTTCTTACCAATTATAGTTGGTGCAATGTTTCATAACAAAATAAAACATGATTTTCAAAAAAGACCCCTCAAATTTTCTGCTCAGACTACAATATCTATTCTTAAACCACCTTTAAGATTTAAAAATGCTACAAATTCATGTGCTTCAATAGCATAAATGACGTTCTTCTATAAAAATATATATAATTTGCAGAAATTAAAAATAAAAATCTTAAATTTCAGATTGCATTCAGATTCCTACGCTTAAACAACAATTCATCAAAACCATTTGCAAATAGCTAGAATCATAACAATCGTCATAATCTAATAATAACAAAACAACAAGAATAATAATTGTATTCAGATCCCTACAAATTTATTCCTTATAATCACATTCAAATGCATACACTAAACACCGGAATCCACCATTTTAAAAAAAAAATTCACCAACCTGCAACCACGAGTACAGGTGTCTCCGAGGATCATAATCGTTGCCGTAGCCGTCCCGGTCTCTCCGCCGGACCAACACTCACCCAAATTAGGGCACCGAGCTTCTTCGCACACCGTATGAAGTTTCAATTCCCTAAGTTTGCTCTTGATCTTCGTGTACTTGGATCCTCCGGGGACGGACTCCTTCATCCATTTCGGCTTCGGGAGTGGTTTCTTCTTCGATCCGACCTCGACCGAGTACTCGTCGTTCTCGCGGAGTCGGACGAAATCCAAGAGCGAAGGGGTTTCGATTGCCAAGCGTTCTCTGAGACCAGCTAGGGTTTGGGGAGATTGAGGGTTTATGTTTTGGAGAGAAGGTTTAGAGAATGGTTTGAGGAAAATTAGGGCTTCCGGAGATTTTTGGATGGATTTGGAGAAGGGTTTGACGCTTCTCGCTGCCGAAAGGAGACGTGGGTACATGGTGGCTACCGCCCTCTCTCTCTCTCTCTCTCTCTGTCTCTCTCTCTCTCTTCTTTTGTACAGGGTAGCTCTCTATTTGCACCGAGCAAAACGCTAAAAGATCGTTCTCGTCTAATAGGCCCGGCCAGACCGGCTCGATTAGCAATCGGGCCAGCAATGGGGGATAGTTCTGAAATCCTGGTTAATAATACAACCATTTTATCTCCACATCCCCTCATTTGAGACAATTTCTATATAAATTATATTAAATGAATCAGGCGGCCAGTAAAAATGGGCCGAGTATGGGCTGAGGTAGGTGGGCCTGACTAATAACAGGCCCTGCCCAATAAAAAGAGGCCCTCCCAAATTAGTAATTATGCCGGGTATGAGTTAGTTGCAAGAAGCTCAATTAAATTTGGCCTATTTAAGGACCGGCCCAGCCCATTGGCCCCCTAACTTTGAATCATAGTTACAAAGATGAAATTCGGGAATAAACGGCATGGGAAAAATTCGTTAAAAAAATAAAAAATAGGGGAAAAAAAAAGGGAAAAAAGATAAGGTGCAATTAACCGTCGCACAGTGAGTCGACAGCCAATCCCTGCCAAGGATCACGTCGAATCCTTGCATGTCTAACAGAATTAGATTCGCCGATAGTTCAAAGACGTCTCCATCCATGATTCTCACGATCACAGAGTTGCAACCCTTTCCAGTATCAACCGATTTCCTAGTAGCGATAGTCATAGTTAACACAACGTTTAGCTCCTCTGGGTCAACTTTCATCCTCTTTGTGAAGCGAGGGGTAACAAATGAGTGGGTAGACCTCGGGTCTATCAACACTCGAGCTTCATATGTCACATCGCTTCCCTTCTTATAGATTTGTAAGGTACCTAATCATACATACGCATATATATAATGTCTATCATCACACTAGGAATTATTACATGCAGCTTCTTTTCTATTTTCTATATGGATGCACCTTCTCTATCTAAAGTTTTCAAGAATTGAAATTCTTTATTTAAAAGAAATCTCACCTTAGATCACGTCATTTGTATTTTGAGCCTCTTGAGCTGTGACCGTGTAGGCCCTCCCTTGGACGATCGACTTCCTTGTTTGTATCGGTCGTGGTATAGGAGCTGAAGCCGTCTTATCCTTGTTCACCTCAGGACAGTCTTTAATCATATAGCCCATCTTGCCACATTTAAAATAGCCTGGCATCCCCTATCTGCAATCTATCGTTTTGTGAGACTTACCACACTTGGCACAAGTCTCTCTCGGTGTGGAAGAAGCAGCTCGTGAAAAGCCTTGTGTAACCGTAGCTCCAGTGGAAAAAGCGGGACTCTCATACCTCATCGGTCTTCCTGACGGAAGCAATGGAAATCTTTGATGAGTGGTCTGTTGTGCGGTTCTCCCATACCCTACTTGAAACGGTTGTCTTTGATTAAGTGTTACAAATCTCGGCTTCTTATTCATCGGTTCATAACTCCTGGTCCTGCCTTGATCTACGCTTCCTCTTCCCTGCTGTTCCCTTTGACGGTATCGGTTATTGTTTTCTTCTTCAACTACTAATGCCTTACTCATGACCTCTCCATAGGTCTTCAGCTGAAATGGTGCAACTCCTCCTCGGATGTCCGACCTTAGGCCCTGTTGGAACCTCTTCGCTCTCATCACATCAGAAATCACGTAATCTGGAGCGAAACGAGCAAGTTTCATAAATTCCACTCCGTACTCCCTTACTGTCATCTTCCCTTGCATGAGTTGTAAAAATTGGGTCTCCATTTGATTCCTCACAACTTTCGGGACGTACTGTTTGTTGAACTCTTCAACGAATTCATCCCACGTCCAGGGCATATCTGGAGTTTCCTGAGAGCCCTAGTCCTTGAAACAGACTCCCCCCAAGGTCCAGCCTCCCCATCTAACATGTAAGCTGCCCAACGGACGCTCTCGTCCTCCATGCATGTCAGTACGCTAAATACTTTCTCTATTTCACTCAGCCAATTCTAGGCTGCCATGGTGTCTGCCTGCCCTAAAAAGCTAGGAGGTCTCATCCTTCAAGCCCTTGGCGTGATGTAGGCTCTCTGAGGCGAGGTGGCTGATGTTGCTCGGGGGCGGTATGAGCTGCCAAGGATGCTGCTTGTTGTGCTATGGCAGTTGCCATGGTTTCCATAGTATGCATCATCCTTTGACGCTCCTCTCTCTCTTCATTTCTTTCTCTCACTCTATCTTGTTCTCTCTGATCTTGATCCTGATGGTCTCGATCCTGATTTTTTGCCTGACCTTGGTTCTCCTGGCCACTACCTTCGGGAACCTCCCTATTTCCCAATGGCACTCTGTTCGTAGGTGAGATGAACTCATCTCTACTGCACAAATTCCTATCATGACCGCCCCTGGGTCGGCCTCTTCCCCTAGGAAACATAAGGTCTGCATGAGAAACCACGGTTTCGTTAGCAAAAGTCCCTATGCTCTGACAAAAGGAATGATTGTCAGAATTTTAAAAGAAATGGCTTTGATAGCAACTGTGACAGCCCGAATTTTGGTACCCTGAAATCCGTGCCATCAGCACGATCCTCAAGGCCGTACCCGATAACCCTGCACGTAGCACTGGTATATACAAGCAATAAACCACAAAGTAAAGTACAAGAGTTTACTCTAAGCAAGTCTTCATGCATTTAAAATGAATAAAAGAAAACTCAAAAGACAGTTCTAGTCCCATGACAATTCATGAGCAGAAGAACCGACCCGATCCATCGGTGATAAACCATTCACCCCAGATGGTTCGCCAAAAGAAATCATGGTACTTAATTACATTTAAGAATTTAGGCTTGACATACTAAGCCGCACAAATGCTCTCAAGTTCACTCTCAAAGTACGCAAGGGGTCTCCTAGAAGAAGTCCTCAGGAGGAGGCTCTAACTCTTCTCCGGGCACGTAATCCGAATCCTCTAGATCAACATCTCCCGAAGCCTCAGTTGCCGCTAGTACTGGACTGCGACATATAGTCTAAGGGGTGAGCTACATCCTAGCTCAATAGGGAAAACACAGTAAACATATAAATTAAGCTCTGACATATATGTTAGGGCAGTTTAAAAGCACAATTCATATGATGGAATTTCTGAGAAAATAATTAAAATAATCGAGGATGAACTGATAGATACAATTGTTACTTGCATGACTTTATTTGTTCTCATCTTACTAGTATAGTTATGGATTCGGCCTAATCACTTAAATCTTAACTTAAGTATTCCCCGAGCAATATCGCATCGAGCCCCGATGGAATACCTACCATCGTCGTCTAAATAGACACTTGTTATATGTTCTAAATCTCAATACTACCCAGGCCCCTTTCTCTTAGGTGGCGGGGTCAAATTCTCAAATCTACATCCCTGGGATGTGCTACTAGTGTACGGATTGGCCGCTGTATCGATCACGGATATCCTGCCGAGTCAGTCGTGGGTATCTTGCCACGTCGGTGGGGTATTCTAATCAAACTTTAAATAGTAAAAATATCGGGTGTGCCTTACATATAGTTATTCATTGTGATTGTGCTAATTTTATTACATTAGGCCTTATCGCTTTTCTTTCGTTTTACCGTTAGATTTCATCTGCATCCCTGGGATGCCACTGATTCAATGCATCATCTATATGCCTATTATCAGATTTACACGTCCCCTGGGGACCTCATAGTTTCGCTTTTGAATTCACACACACACTCTTATTTGAAATCACATTTGATACATGACTATTCACAAGAATTACTCTACATATATGATTTTGACGAATTAAAGTACATGTTTCAAGATATTCCCTACCTCAACGCAAATCTAACGCACTCCTTTCTCGCAGAGGTTTACACATAATGATCTCACGTCAGACCTACATTGCATGTGTTAACAATATACTCAGAATGGTCTCCAGAACCCTTGGGACCCATAGCTCCCATGAATTTCACAAAAAGAATTCAAAAATCTAAGTAGTGCCTCGCGCGAGCGAACACTATTCCTCGCTCGAGCGATTACTTAACCTCACTCGAGCGAGCACTTGGCCTCACTCGAGCGATAAAAACGATATACTAATCCCTCGTGCGAGCGGCTACAATGAGGTATTCAACCCTAGCGCGAGCGATCACTATTCATTGCTCGAGCAATCACTATTCATCGTTCGAGCAGTTAAAATGAGGTACCTGAAGCTCACGCGATGCCTCGCTCGAGCGAGCCTCCCCTTCACTATGGGTCTCGCTCGAGCGAGCCCAGCGCACAATTTATACTCATATTTATATTCCTACCTCGCTCGAGCGAGCCATTTTTAGCGCTCGAGTGAGACATGACAAAATCAAATGCTCGATCCATTCGAGAAACAGTTTTCCTACTCCATTTAAGGCCTTATTAATATCAAAACCATTCAACTAATACTTTATACTTTATTTAAAACACAGATAAACATTTAAAACATACCTCAATCAATAGATCCTATGTAGACTTGATCCAAGATCAAATCAGATGAGGAGGGTTTCCAAAGCTTCTCATCCCATCCTCCTTCTAGATTCGCTACCGATTTTGAGAAAAACAAACGAACCTCTAACCCTCTTTTTCAAGGTCCTCTTTTCTTTCTCCTTATTTCACTTCCTCTCTATCTATCTCAATTAGGTCATGAATGAGAAACTTCTCTCTATTTACCTCTCCACTTATTTAGTAAAAGTTAGTGTGTTTCACACATACACCTGTAGTGTGTATACATTAATTGTGGTTTCCTTGTGAACCACTAACACACGTGCATGGTACGTGGCATGTACATTTCCCAAAAATCTGGGGTTATGACATTATATGTCTATGGTTAACACATTCACGATTAGGGCAAGCAAATAAAGGCAGGGCATATCCTTGATGTCGCCCAACTCCAATCGAGAAATTACTCGCCACTCCACACATCATTCTTCCAAATTATAGTTGGTGCAATGTCTAATAATTATAGTAATTTTTCCTATCCAGATCCAAATTCTATGCTTATACAATAAAATAAAACATGACTTCTAAAAAAATAACTCACATATTTTCAGCTAAGACTAAAGTATCTATTCTTAAATCACCTCCAATATTTTAAAATGCTAAGTTCAGGTTCTCCAGTCACATAAATGACCGTTTTCAATAAAATTGTATATAAATCGAAGAATTTTTTTTTTCCAAATTTTAGATTGCATTAAAATTCCTACGCTTAACTAACTGTAACACCCCGATGCACATGCCAAGATATTGTATTCTATGGGTGACTCAACTTGGTCCTACCAGCCTTCCCTGCTCCCACCAGTAGCCCATTCCCTTCAAGGTTTTATTTTCTATGTGGGCCGTCCTGACCCAAAACACGACTTAACATATGAGCAGGAGGCCTTACATATGTCCCAAGGTTAGGATGGGTTCCTATACGATGTGAGACTTTACACTAAGAGAATTCACTAAAACTATTTTACAAATAGCTAGAATCATAATATTCATCATAATCATCATCATCATCTAATAATAATAATAATCAAAATCTGGTCTAGACAATTTCTTGTCCTTATAATCACAATCAAATCCATACACTAAACACATAAAAAAAAATCACCAACTTGCAACCATGAGTACAGGTGTCTCTGAGGATAATAATCGTCGTTGTAGCCGTCCCGGTCCCTCCGCCTGTCCAACATTCACCAAAATTAGGGCATCATGCTTCTTTGCACACCATATGAAGATTTAATTTCTTAAGTTTTCTCTTGATCATCGTGTACTTTCACCCTCTAGGGATCAACTCCTTCATCCATTTCGGCTTTGGGAGAGGTTTCTTCTTCGATTCGACCTCGATTGAGTACTCGATTTACGGCAGAGGAGGACAAAATGGTAGAGAGAAGGGGATTCTATTGCCATGCGTTCTCTGAGACTAGCTAGGGTTTGGAGAGATTGAGGGTTTATGTTTTGGAGAGAAGGTGTAGAGAATTGTTTAAGGAGAATTAGGGTTTTCGAAGAATTTTGTATGAGTTTAGAGGAGGGTAAGGAGGTGTGGATACAAGGCTACCTCTTTCTTCTCTCTCTCTCTCTCTCTCTCTCTCTCTTTCTCTCTTCTTTTCCTTTTTGTGTATACGGTAGCTCTATTTGTACCGACCAAAACTCTAGAGCACCCAATGAATCCAACAATAGAGATCCTTTTCGTCTACTTTGAATAGAGTCTCAACGGAGTGGGGTTGAGCCCGACCCAAAATACGAATTACGTAACTTGGGTCTGAATCAAACACAATATAACTAATAAGTTATAGAGATAAGAACACTATTATCTTGAACAATTGTAGATGATGATAAGTGTCAAATAGCAGTCCACGATAGTTGCAACAACTTGGATATTATTATAATATTAAAGAAAATAAAGACAAGATAAAGAGATTGCAATATATGAAACAAGTTCTTCATGAACTCTATATCATTCATTTTACTTGAGATATCCTCATACTCCATAAGACACCCTTATATAGAATCACAATGAGATAATATGAAGATTTGGGTGAGTATGAAAAGTTAGATGATACATATATATTGCCATACTTCCAAAAGAGTTACATGAATGGGATCAAAATTCTAAGGGACCTTATATAAATGTGGTAAGAATTCTAAGAGATGGAAACTAAATGGTCATCCATCATAATTAATAAATTTATAACACACCCCCTTGGATCAATACACAAAGAAATATATGTCTCGTTAAAACCTTGCCAAGGAAAACTCAGTGAAAAAAATTCGTTGCGAAGGAAAAAGAGTACATTATTCTTGTTTCTTTAAATGCTTTAAGATTGTCTCTTTAAAACCTTATAAAGAAAAACTTTGTAGGAAAAAACCTTAGCGAAGTAAAAAAAGAGTACAATCCGCATCATAGTTCAAAATTTTGGCTGAAATATGAAGATTCTGGTCAAAATGTTTGAGTTTCGATCCCCACCAAAATCAAAACAAAAACATAAAATTTTGAGTTTTTTTATACTATGGGGAAGATTTCGGCCGAAATTCAAAATTTCGGCCGAAATTTCAGTTTCGATCCCCACTGAAACCGAAATGAAATATGAGTTTTTGATCATTGATCCGCATAATCATTTACTCTCCCTCAAAGAACACAAATCTCAATTGTTTAAGATGAAAGATCTTTAAGTTGACGCATTCCGATGTTATGTACCATCTTCTTGAATGTTATAGTTGGTAATACTTTAATAAACAAATCCGCCAAATTATCAAATGATCGTATCTGCTTAACATCAATATCTCCACTCTTCTGGAGTTCATGTGTATAAAAGAATTTTAGTGAAATGGGCTTGATATTTACACCTTTGATATTGCCTCCTCCAATTTGTGTGATACAACCATCATTATCTTTATATAATATTGTCAGACTATCGTTGATTGCAGATAAACCACGTTTTTCTCGAATATGTCAAATGACCGATCTTAGCCAAATACATTCCTGACTTCATAGTTTGCAATGATCTCTGAATGATTTGAAGAAGTAGCAGCTAGTATTTGCTTGATAGATTTTCATGAGATAATTGCATCACCGCATGTCAACATATATCCTGTTTGTGATCGGCCTTTATATGATTAGAGAGACAACCTTCGTCCATAAAGATGCTGACAATGGTGATTATGATAATGAACCTATGGAGTTAGCACAGTGGCAGAGACCACGCCTCAAGCAGAGAAGATTATGAGTTCGATTGCCACCCCTTGCTGGACATTTCTAGGAATTTACCCCTAATGACTAGTAAGTGTGGTGTGTGGGTGTTGCATGTACCTGAAGACTTAGTCGGGTGCTCTAAGAGGCCAGAAGTTGGATACCCTGTTATCAAAAGAAAAAATGATGAACATAGTCATTGTAATTTAGATGAAGTCACTTACTATATCTAAACCTCTCTCAAACACCACTAAAAGTGAGAGCCTTATGTAATGATCATAGCTAACCATTGCAAGTTTGCTACTAATAAAGTTTAGATTATATTCTAATATAGTGATTAATTATAGATTAATATTATGATGCTTAGTCTTGTAGAGAGATAAATCTATTAAGATATTATGACTGTATATTTGGTGCATCATCATCCTCACAACCTTTTACTATCAATTATTTGCATGTCCTATTTCTCCACTCACATTTCTGATCAATGTTAAGCTCTTTGGAACATCGCAATCCTTCATGTCCCTTCTCACGACTTCCCTTCAGGTCTTCACTGGTCTCCTTCTCCTCTTCCCTGTTCTTTTGGCGTCTTAACCCTTAATACATGACTTGCTTCCGTAATTTTTCCTTTTATACGTGCCAGTGCCACTCTCAGATTTTCTCTTATGTACTCATTACTCATTTTATCCTTGTTATTCCAAACATCTATCTCAGCATATGCATTAAGGGTAGCAATGGGTCGGGCCTTGAATTTTACTACAAACAGGCCGGCTCGGATCGAGCCTTATTAAAAATAATATAAATCCAAGCCGAAGGCCAAGCTTGGCTGATTCTCACCTTGATACGCATCTTTGCCACATGTACTCTATTTTTTTTTTATCATTTCTTCATAGCCCAACACTCTGCACCATATAACATGGTAGGTCTAGCCACCATCTCCAAAAAATGTCCCTTAAATCTAGGTGGAACTCTAGGATCGCACAATACGACGCTTGCTTGCCTTAATTTCATCTAACCTATATTAATCATATTTCAAACATCATCTTGAAATCCACCATCTAATTGTAAAGGAGAGTGTAAAGAATAAAATCTATGGCAATGTGACAATAGATGCTTTAACTAAACGCTCTTCCATGCTATTATGTGCACTAAATTTGCACTCCATATATTTCATCGTTGTTATGTTAATTTTTAAACCTCTTGACTCCAAGGCCTTTCTCCATAATTCTAGTTTATCATTAATTTGTTTCTTTGTTTGGGCAAATAGTACCGTGTTATCCGCAAATAACATGCACCATGAAATCCCTTCTTGTATGTCTATGACTAACGCATTCACGATTAGGGCACACAAATAAAGGCAGGGCATATCCTTGATGTCGTCCAACTCTGACAGAGAAATCACTTGCCGCTCCACACATCATTCTTCCAAATTATAGTTGGTGCATGTCTAATAATTATATTTATTTTTCCTATCCAGATCCAAATTCTATGGTTATGCAACAAAATAAAATATGACTTTTAGAAAAAACAACACATATTTTCAGCTAAGACTAAAGTATCTCTTCTTAAACCACCTCCAAGATTTTAAAATGCTATAAATTTAGGTACTCCAATCACATACATGACGTTTTTCATTAAAACTGTATATAAATCGAAGAATTTTTTTCCAAATCTTGGATTGGGTTCAAATTCCTATGCTTAACTAGCTGTAACACCCCGACGCCACATGTCAAGATATTGTTCACTTTGGGTGGTTCCACTTGGTTCCACCAGCAACCCTTTCCCTTCAATGTTTTATTTAGAGTATGGGCCTTCCCAACCCAAAACGCATCTTGAGGCCTTACATGTGTCCCAAGGTTAGGACGGGTTCCTACATGAAGTGCGACTTTACAATAAGAGAGTTTACTAAAACCATTTTACAAATAGCTAGAATCATAATAATCGTCATAATCATCATCACCTAATAATAATAATAATAATAACAATCTAATCTCTACAATTTTTTTTCCTTATAATCACATTCAGATCCATACAATAAACACCAAAAAAGAGAAAACAAAAAAAATCACCAACTTGCAACCATGAGTACAAGTGTCTCTGAGGATCATAATCATCGTCGTAGCCACCAGACCAACATTCACCAAGATTAGGACAACGCTCTTCTTTGCACTTCGTATGAAGCTTCAATTCCCTAAGTTTGCTATTGATCTTTGTGTACTACGATCCTTTAGGGACTGACTCCTTCATCCATTTCGGCTTCGGGAGAGGTTTCTTCTTAGATTCGACCTTGACTGAGTAAACAATTTTCTGACGGAGGAAGACAAAATTAGAGAGAGAAAAGGGGATTCAACTTCGACTGCCATGCGTTCTCTGAGACCAGCTAGGGTTTGTGGAGATTGAGGGTTTATGTTTTGGAGAGAAGGTGTAGAGAATTGTTTGAGGAGAATTAGAGTTCCTGGAGATTTTTGTATGGGTTTCGAGGAGGGTTTGATGCTTCTCGCTACAAAAAGGAGGCGTGGATACATGCCCACAAAAACTCTAGAGCACCCAACGAATCCGACAATAGAGATCCTTTTCGTCTACTTTGAATAGGGTCTTGACGAGCCGGGGTTGAGCCCGACCCAAATTGCGAGCTACGTAACTTTGGTCCAAATCAAACACAATATAGACTAATAAGTTATAGCGATATGAACACTATTATCTTGAACAATTCTAGATGATGATAAATGTCAAATAGTAGTCCACAATAGTTGCAACAACTTGGATATTATTATAATATTAAAGAAAATTAAGACAAGATAAAGAGATTTCAATATATGAAGCTATTTCTTCAGGAACCCTATATCATTCATTTAACTTGAGATATCCTCATACTCCATAAGACTCCCTTATGTAGAATCAAATGGGATAATATGAAGAGTTGGGAGAATATGAAAAGATAGAGAATACATGCATATTGCCATAATTCCAAAAAAGTTAAATGAATGGGATAAGAATTCCAAGGGATGACCCTACATAAATGTGATTATGAATTCAAAGAGATAGAAACAAAATGGCCATCAATTATAATGAAACTTAAAGGAAGGGTATATCCTTAATGCCCCCTAACTCCGACAGAGAAATCACTCGCTACTTGACTTGCTTCTTATTGTGTATTATAATTACATTAAATTCAAGTCTTAATCTATTGCAAGCGCACAATGGAAATTATAGTACTAGCATAGGATAGTTCTCACGAGGAAGTTTATTATCTTATTAATTTCTAGTTCATATCTTTTATCTAAATCTCTATCTTAAAAACTTTTATTTATCTTTAAGATTTTTTAATCTACTGGAGAAATATGAATAAAAGAATGGGTTATTAAACTAAAGTGCATAAAAATAAATCCTAATCCTCCTTCTTCAGATTAAGGTCATCAATCTTAATCTTCAGCTTTCGGATATTTATAAAAATAAATAGTACTGTTACACTATATTTCTAGTCTCCTAGCATTGGTCGTCAATCAAGTCTAAGATCTTATCAACACAGATTTAATCTAATCAACAATCAACTAGAAATTTGGGCATCAATCAAACTCTAACAAACTGAAGATGAAAAAGTAAAATCCGTTATACTAATTTACAAATCCTAACCTGAGTTGTCAATTCAAATTAAAACTTGGAGATGTTTGCAAAGCAAATAAAATCTAAACTAGAAAGCAAAATAAAATATATCCTTCACCCGTCAGCCGTAGTCGTCAATTGCTCATGAGAAATTACAGATATCTACACTAATCTTTAGCACTCAATTACAGTCATCAATTTCTCTTGAGAAACCTCTGCTATCTAATCTACTCTAACTAGTATACGTTACTTTGATTGGAAGAAAATCCAACCTTAGGCGTCAATTGATGCTGAAATTTTTCGATGTTTATTCTTATGTTGAACCCTCGTATTTATAGATCATAAGGGGTTGGTTTACAAAGATCTAGTTCTAATAAAAGAAATTACTAAAAATAAAAATATCCTAATATAACTCTAATTCCTAATTTTATCTTTCCTTGCTTTCTTTAGTTGATGCGCTTCTGGAGTGTTCTTTATTGAGCAGCAGTAGAGTCCTTTGGATTTAGATCTTTATCAATCTTCTCAGATCCGTGGTTTATCAGACTTCTAATTGCAGGAGTCTTCTAATTTTGGATATAGCGGTGATGGTTCTCATGTGATCAGCAACAATAATAATAGTAGGAAAACTTCTATTTTTAGGAAATCGTAAATAACGATAGCTTCTTTTCTGATTTTCTGGAAAATCGTATTCACGATTTTCTATTTTCTGTAGGCTTCCCTTATAGTTGACGATTCTCTGAATTATGCTTTATCACTTTTCTCCTTTTGTCTCTTTTGAAGAATCATAAATTACGATTCTTTGACTTTCAGTAGCGGCAAATCGTCTTTTCGCTCAATCATTTTTCTTATTGCCTTTTGAGTTTATTTTGACAAAGATTGGCACTTAGGCTCTAATTTGCTTCTTATCTCTAATATTTGTACATCAATAATTCGTTAGTAGCAAACTAAGTCCTAACATCACTAAGTTAAGGATAATAAAATGGTAGATTATGTGACTGATCATACCCCCAAGCTTAAGTTTTGCTAGTCCCTAACAAACAAGGAAACATAAAATATTTAAAACTTTTAAATTTAAATGCCACTTTCGTAGGGAGCACGATTACATTTAGCAGATGTAACAAGCCTTTAAACCCCTAAGTGATCCTTAGTGGAGGAGTTGTAGTCTCCTGAAGATTTTTAGTAAAGTTACTTACAAACTTCAAATATTTTTTGATATTTCAAAACTTAAAATTTAAAATATAAACTAATTTTTGTATACTATTGATTATTCAGTTAGTCATTATATATTTATTATTTCAAAATATTTCAAATATTTTATCCTTAGCTTCCCATCATTGTAATTATCCTTAATCAAAACTCAATAGTTTTAATTCTTGTATGACGTGGAGTGTGTGCATATCAGTGAAAAGTTTATTCATCATAGATTTTTCTAAACTACAATTTTTAAAAAATATTTTCATCCAAACTCTCACTTATTGGAATACTCTAAAAAATAATCGAAATTTTGAGTTCTCATAATATAATATGTTCGTGATAAATTTAAAGGACAATCAACTAAAAAGATAAATCTCATGGAAAGGATAATCAATTCTTTTCATATAATTTCTTTATTTATTCATAGTATCTATTTCATATATCTCTACTAGACTTATATTTTTGCAAATCGTAACTCAAAGGTCTTTCCTTCGGCTTGTAATGGGCTTTGAGTTTCCAGAAGGTTTCAAAGAAAAAGGTAAAGATGATTCAAAATTATTTCTAAGAGTTTAGCTCTTCCTTCTCTTCTTCTTCTATTTTTCAGCTTCAGTAAGTTTCCTTATTTTGGACAACTTCTTCTTATTTTTTTTTCTTTTTGTAAATCCTATTTTTTCTTCTTTTTTTCAGTTTGGAAGCTTTTTGCTTCTCTTTTCACAAAATCATCTTTTACAATTTTTTATTTTTTTCTTTCCTTTTCTCATATTTTCATACATTTGTATTTCTTTTTCAGTTGTACCCTTTTCAGCAGATCCCTTATCTATTAATTCATACTCCTTTTACTCCCTTCCCTTCTTTTACATTCTAAATTCTCAGAAATTAGAAGGGTCAAGGATAGAAAGTTTTGGGCAGTACATATGGTTAAGGGTTTATAAAATTCTGGTATAAAGAAATTTAGTCTTTAGGCTTCTAATATGGGTTCAAATGGTAAATATTTTTAGATTTTAGCTTTTTGGCTCTGGTTAAAAAAAGATGGCCTTCAATCATTTTAAAGATTTACTAATATAGATGTCTTATTGTTTTGATATATTTAATAGACAGTTCTAAATAAATAAATTATCATAATCATAGAATATATTGATTCTAAATTCAGCATTATGAGATTTTAGATAATAGAGAATTTAAAGGAAATTTAAGCATGAATAAAAATAGTCTCTCTTTCTCTCAAAGTAAAGAGGAAATAGGCTCTATAGCTCACTGGTTATATGATTTTGAAACTATAATCTAAAATATTTTACAGTTCAGATCAATCGTATAGTTTCAAACATTCTTCTGATACTGTGTTTTAGAGATGCTTTACTTTGAATTATAACTATTTTTATTTTGATTTTTGAACTACTACTATGATGGTTTGCTAAAAAAATTGGATTTTTATATTTTTTTATCATAAATTGTATATAATGATTAACTAAAAATTTAAAAAAATTTCTACTAAAAAGAAAACTAAACTAATCTATACAAAGGTGGAGTATCCCCCCCAAACTTAAATAGGAAAATGTCCTCATTGTGCAAAACAGGGGACATACAGGAAAAGTTACCTATTTTATTTACTGCTATGTTAGTAATCGGGTGTATAATTTGAAAAAAAAAAAAAAAAAATTTAAAAATCTTTCCCCCATACTTAGGAGAAAAATACTTTCGATTTTATGGAACTAAATGTTAGATGTTACTAGCAAAAATAAAAGAAAGACAATAATAAAAAACTTTTCATATATGAACTAATTACAGCAACATGGAAAGAAAACTAATTACATGAAAGAAACCCTAGGAAAAATCTAGACACACACTAAACTAAGACTATGACGGCAATGTTCGAAAAGAATAAATATTTGATAAAGATCGGTCCTTGGCTTCTAACTACCTTCAATCAAAGTCTCACATCCCTACAACAAAAGGAGCTCCAACCTTTGGAGGGTTGCTACTCTAAGAGCTGTCGAATCACTCCCCACTGCCCTTCCAAATCCCTCATCTCCCCTCCTCTTCTTTAGGGAGGTCACTCTATGATTCGTCAACTGCACCTATGATGCAGTGACGGGAAAAAGTTGAGGAGTTGAAAGATGACACATCTCAACCCTCCCATTCAGCCTATACTGCTCCCTTGTGAAGATTGTACGGAGAGGTAGTAGAGTTGGGAAGGGGGAACTATGAGCAATGGAGAAGGGTGGTGGGAGATCAAGGATGGGATTGGAAATGACACTGGAGATTGTAGCCCATCCTTATCGTATAGGAAGTCACATTCTGGGTAGGTTGTAATGGTATAAGGGTTAGGAAGTGGGGAAAGATGGGTTCATGGTATATGGTTTCAGATTTGGGTTAGGTTTATGGTCAAGGGTAGTTTTAGTGGACGAATTAACATCTCGAATAGGTTGCTGGCCCTTCAATTTTTCTACTTTTTGTTGTACAACCAGGAGTTCAACTTTATATTTTTCTAAAATTTTGTCGAGTTGCTTACTGAAATTGTTCTGGTTATGCTCTTCCGTCATAAGATTTAGGGTTTGGAAGGTGGAAGATGGAAGAGATGATTTGGTTTATGGATGGGTGTGGATTTATAGGGAAAGGTATTGAACCGTCACTTCAAGTAATTGTCTATGTTTAGGTTCTTAGGCTAGGGTGGTTGGGAAGTGGTGAAATTGAATGCAAAGCTTGTCTGTTTCTCATACAAAATTGGATTGGTTTTACTTCCAATGCACTCGAAAAGACTGATCACTAGGTTCTCCTGTTCCCCATAATTATCATTTGCAATTCTGGATAATGTTTACAAGAATCTAAAACTGAGAAAATCGTATTCACTACGATTTGACTCTATATTCACGAGAATTGCAAATCCATGTGTTTCAAGTGATTAAAACAAAGAAAATAGTCTTTACGATTAGTAATATCTTATAAATTGTAGAGGGGTCATTCAAAAGTATATATATACATATGTTACATGTGTTTGCTACGGGTGAGTCGGTAGTCCGACAAATTCAGGAGGAATTCAATGGCGATCAAGGGGAGTTGATGTCCCTCCCATAAAAGTATTTTCTCCTGGGGTGCCAACGGGCCATGGGGAAGAATAGTTACTCTCTCTCAAGTTAACCAGAATGGTTAATTGCTCAACCTGAGTTTCTAATCGT
The DNA here is from genome assembly GCA_021018995.1 of Chloranthus sessilifolius. Lineage (NCBI taxonomy): Eukaryota > Viridiplantae > Streptophyta > Magnoliopsida > Chloranthales > Chloranthaceae > Chloranthus > Chloranthus sessilifolius. The sequence goes on along the minus strand of CM037597.1, from coordinate 37,307,635 downwards.
GTAATGGATTCCAAGAGATTATTGAGTAGCTGCGTTTGAATATAATCATGTTGCAGCTAGCTTTTGGCCAATTGTGACAAGGCTTCCTCAATGTCAGTGTGACCTTGGGTTTGTGTAGGGCATAGTACAGGAGAGTGCTGAGAAATTTCCTAATTTAAGTCGCGGTTAGATCCAATGGCTTCTCCTTGTTGAGATGTTGGGTGCGATTTTACATCCACCAGAGATCGAATTTTTGTCTTCCAAAGTTTTAACCTTGGAAGGCAATTCATCATTGACTTTAATTTGTATAAACCTCTTTGCCTAAGAGGTATACTCCTTGAAGTCTCAGATTCAATCTCACTCGGTGCTTGGCATTGCACTGGTTCCTCGCTAAAGTTCTCAAAAAATTCCCAAGCAGCCTTAGTAGATATGGTGTAGAACATCCCCCCACAGGCAACATCAACTATGTGCCGATTTTGGCCATTCAGACCTTCATAGAAAGTGAGGACTATCTGCCAATGGGGTATCTCATGATGAGGACACCCATCTAAAAGATCGTTGAAGCGCATCCACCCCTCTCAAAGAGATTCATCTGAAGATTGTTTGAAATTTCTAATCAAATACCGGATTTGATTCGTTCTATGTGTTGGGAAGTATTTCATAAGAAATTCTCGTTCCAAGTCCTCCCAATTGACGAACAAATTATGAGGCAAGGAGTATATCCACTGCCTTGCTTCATCTCTAAGAGAATATGAAAACAATCTTAAACGAAGAGATGTTTTTGACAAATTCTGGATTTGGATTAGATTGCACACTTCTATGAACTGCCTTAAATGTAAATAAGGGTTTTCATCCCTTAGCCCACGAAATATTAGAAGTGTTTGAAATATTTTGGGCGTAATTTTAAAAGTCTCATTATCGGTCATAGAGGTTATTTGTATACATGGGGGAGGTGTAAGAAGTGTTAAAGCATAATGTTCCCCCATCGTTTTAGGCATGTATTGTCTAAAATTAAAATTTTCTACTTTTGTTTTAAAATTTTTGTAATTTTTTATTTTAGAAAGCAGAGAGAGAAACAAATATGAGTTTCTAATTTCTGGGGCCCACAGAAGTGTTGAAAGTGTAGTTTGTTGCTCCAAATAAACCTGTAAAAGATTAAGAAGAGATCAAAGAAAAATAAAAATATAAAGAAATATAAAAAGAGAAAGATAAATATTGATTTTTAAGGGGATAAAAATATTAGATAAAAACTTGAAAGTGTTAGATAAATTCGCTTCCTTAGCAACGGCGCAAAAAACTTGACTTGCTTCTTATTGTATATTATAATAAAATTAAATTCAAGTTTTAACCTATTGCAAGCGCACAATGAAAATTATAGTACCAGTATAGGATCGTTCTCACGAGGAAGTTTATTATCTTATTAATTCCTAGTTCATATCTTTTATCTAAATCTCTATCTTAAAAGCTTTTATTTATCTTTAAGATTTCCTAATCTACTGGAGAAATATGAATAAAAAAATGAGTTATTAAACTAAAGTGTATAAAAATAAATCCTAGTCCTCCTTCTTTAGATTAAGGTCGTCAATCTTAATTTTCAGCTTTCGGATATTTATAAAAATAAACAGTACCGTTATACTATATTTCTAGTCTTCTAGCATTGGTCATCAATCAAGTCTAAGATCCTATCAACACAGATTTAATCTAATCAATAATCAACTAAAAATTTAGGCGTCAATCAAACTCTAGCAAACTGAAGATGGAAAAGTAGAAACTGTTACACTAACCTGTAAATCCTAACCTGAGTCGTCAATTCAAATTAAAATTTGGAGATGTTTATAAAGCAAATAAAATCTAAACTAGAAAGTAAAGTAAAATATATCCTTTACCCCTCAGCCGCAGTCGTCAATTGCTCCTAAGAAATTACAAATATCTACAATAATCTTCAGCACTCAATTGCAGTCGTCAATTGCTCTTGAGAAACCTCTGATATCTAATCTACTCAAACTAGTATACACTACTTTGATCGGAAGAAAATCCAACCTTAGGCGTCAATTGATGCTGAAATTCTTTGATGTCTATTCCTATGTCGAACCCTCTTATTTATAGATCATAAGGGGTCGATTTATAAAGATCTAGTTCTAATAAAAGAAACTACTAAAAACAAAAGTATCCTAATATAACTCTAATTCCTAATTTTATCTTTCCTTACTTTTCTTAGTTGATGCGCTTATGGAGTGTTCTTTATTGAGCAGCAACAGAGTCCAACGGATTTAGATCTTTATCAATCTTCTCAGATCCGTGGTTCATCAGACTTCTAATTGTAGGAGTCTTCTAATTCTAGATATGGTGGTGATAGTTCTCACGTGATCAGCAACAACAATAATAGTAGGAAAGCTTCTATTTTTAGGATATCGTAAATAATGATAGCTTCTTTTCTGGAAAATTGTAATTCACGATTTTCTATTTTCAGTAGGCTTCCTCATAGTTGACGATTCTCTGAATTATGCTTTATTGCTTTTCTCCTTTTATCTCTTTTGAAGAATTGTAAATTTCAATTCTCTGACTTTTAATAGCGGCAAATCATTTTTTCTTATTGTTTTTTGAGTTTATGTTGACAAACATTAATACTTTGACTCTAATTTGCTGCTTATCTCTGATATCTGCACATCAGTAACTTATTAGTAGCAAACTAAGTCCTAGCATCACTAAGTTAAGGGTGATAAAATGATAGATTATGTGACTGATCACCGCTCAACACATCATTCTTCCAAATTATAGTTGGTGCAATATCTAATAATTATATTCAATTTTCCTATCCAAATCCAAATTCTATGCTTGTACAATAAAATAGAACATGACTTCTAAAAAAAACAACCGACATATTTTCAGCTATTCTTAAACCGTCTCCAAGATTTTAAAATACAATAAATTCAGGTTCTCCAATCACATAAATGACATTTTTTAATAAAACTGTATATAAATCGTAGAATTTTAGATTGCGTTCAAAATCTTACGTTGAACTAACTATAACGCCCCGATGCCAAATTTTAAGATATTGCCCTCTTTGGTGGCTCCACCAGCCTTCCCTACTCCCCCCAGTAGCCCTTTCCTTTCAAGATTTTGCTTTTGGTATGAGACTTCCTCACCTAAAACGTGTCTTAACATGTGAGGGGGAGCCTTAATATGTCCCAAGGTTAGGACAGGTTTCTGCACAATGTGGCTTTACTCTAATAGAAATCGCTAAAACCATTTTGAAAATATCTAGAATAATAATATTAATAATCATCATCTAATAATCATAATAACAATAATTACGACAATCTGATCCCTACAATTTTTTTTCCTTATAATCTCATTCAGATCCATACACTAAACACCCAAAATAAAATATAAAAAATCACCAACCTGCAACCACGAGTACAGGTTTCTTCGAGGATCATAATCGTCGCCGTAACCATCCCAATCTCTCCGCCAGACCAACATTCACCCAAATTAGGGCACCATGCTTCTTCACACAATGTATGAAGCTCAATTCCCTAAGTGTGCAACCATAGATTTTTATCAAATCCGTCGCGACGATGCGCTCGTATGAAAAATATAAAATTGCCACCCGAAGATTTTAGTGTTTGTTAATCTCTAAAAAGTATCACTTTTCACCCCTTAACCTGGCCTTTGATGGACCTTTGAGCTGGTTAATAATGTGTTTTTAAGTGTGTTTGTGTAAATAACAGAAAAATATAGCTTAGTGCTGCAATCCATCATTTTCAAGCCAAGAAGAAAGAGTTTGAGCTAGGTTGTGGAGTTGATGGATTGTTAAAAGATGCACCATAGTGGTTCACACCATTGGGACAACTTTGGCATGCTTTGGGACCTTTGGAGTCCTGCTGAGAGAGGGAGGTTCAGCCCAGAGTTAATGGACTGCTGCTACAGTGGAGTTAATTTCCAATCTTTATTGCTGCTGCAATTAGTCATTCAAGCATTTTATGGATGCATCCTACTGTCAACCAATAACTGCAACACTGAGCACATGTGTTTTATCTCAAGAGTAGCTACATTTAATATATGGGAGCAGCATCGCTGAGGACCCTAACTTGTTGAGATGCTGGTCAAGGCTCAAAAGTCCAACATGAAGACCTGCTGTGGTAGTGAAGCCATGTTAAGCTGAACATCTGATGCACTCCACTTGATGAGCTGCTTCTACCATCACTCACTCTTGCTACTGCATTGTGGAGGAACAAGGTGCTGATGCAACAGTGAGACCAGCCTCATGTTACTGCTGCACTACACCATTTGAGAAGATTCAAGACTGCAATTGCCACACTCAAACCAGCAGTTGCAATTGCTGCTGCACCTTACACTCAAAAGCAAACCAGCAGCAACCGCTGCTGCACAATCTAATGGAGCTGTTGTCTATATCTCACACACCAAATAACAGCTGCACTTGCTGATATGGCAATTAAAGCATGCACCTCAAAGCTACAGCAAGGCCATCTATTAGAGTTGCAGCCCCATCATCCCAAGCTGTTGCATTAAATCAACTTGAGCAGTGCTGAAGCAAGCTGCTGAGTAGCAGCCATTGAAGTCCTTGCGCAGTTCCTTGAACCTGTCGAGCTAGGGGCTTGAAGAACAGTAGCAAAGAGAACCTCGCTAGCTGGGAATCGAAAGCATTTAAACTACTTGCGCAGATCTCATGAGCTTCAAGCACAGATTCAGCCACGCGAGAAGCTACAATTCATCCTAGCGAGTTGAATGACCTGAAGAATAATCCTCGTGAGCCTAGAATTAAGCCTAGTGAGCAGCAGAAAGCTGCTGAGTTGGTCCTCACGAGCTTTAAAGCTGCACACATTTCATCCTCGCGAGTTGCAAAAGGCCATATTTGAACCTCGCGAGATCTTAGCGAGATGCAACTTTTGAAGAATCATCCTCGCGAGGCACGGTTCCAACAGCTATATTTGAACTTTCAAGGATATTTTTGAGATTTCACACCTTCTAGGGCACACATCCCAATGTGCTTAGCTGCCCCACACATCCCAATGCAACTACTTGGCCACAGATGAGCCACAACAGTAGCTCCAAGCATCTTATTCCTGATTGGCTAAAGCAACAAATGGTTGTTTGGATTGTATAAATAGAGCTGCAATCTTTCTTGTAAAACATCTAGAATAATTGAATCACTTTAGTCTTTTTCTAGGGTTAGGGTTTAGTTTCCCTTTTCCATTTTCCTTTTCTTCTTGCCTTAGCACAGTAGCAATGCTGGGCTAAGTTCTTTGTAGCAGCTATAGGTTTTGTTTCAGTTTTGTAATTGGTTTTGTATAAGCATTGAGAGTATTTTTGGGAATTTGCACAGACTGCTGCCTTGAGGGCAACCATTATAAGTTCCTTTTATTCAATGAAATGTTAGTTTTAAAGCTCCATTAACTCAGTATTTTGCCTATGATTTTCACATTTATTTACATAGACTTAATGCCCCCATGGTTGCTTGAGCTTGTTTCCCTGCAACCATGGTGGCAGCAGTAGTTTTAGTATTCTATCTTCAACCTCAGTGATCTGGATAACCTCTGGGATAGCCTGTGGCCATTTAAGTGGCCAGGGTATAGCTCTAGGGCTGGTCTACATCATAGGGTTGAGATCAATTATTTTTCTCTGCACTTGAGCTTGTAGCCAAGTGAGAGATTATTGCAGAGCCAAACATTCCCCTGTTTTACATCATCTTCATCAGTGTTTAGATATGAGTTTTTATAGAGATTGTAGACTTGTGAGCTGGGTCATTGCAGGCCTTTTTGTATCAATGACCAGCTAAGTCTAAGTCCTCATTTAGCCTGGGATTTCTTGTGGTTTCCACTTGAGTTTTTAGGATTGTTTGCTCCTATGAATGCATGAGCTTGTAGCCTTGCAAACATAGTGTCTGTAATGGTGTTCATGTTCTAACTTTAGCACCTATGATTGGATCACCTCCCTAGGATAAATTGTGACCATTTAAGTGGACAGATTATAGCCTTAAAAGCAGTCCAAACCATAGGAGTTAGTTGGATTATTCTACCTTGCACTTGTGCCTGTAGCCAAGAGAAGGGATGCTACAGATCCTGTTCTAACACTGAGTTGTATTACTGACTTAACCTTAGCTGTCTATTTTTCATAGTTTCTACTTTATTTTCTTGCTCCATCATCATCCTTCTTTTCCCCTTTCTTTAGCTATAGTTTATTTATGTTCTTAGGCTAGTTTAGTTTTGTGACACCTAAACACCTTCTCTTTACCTTGCTTTCTAGTAAGTTGCCAGGTCTGTAGTCAGATATGAAGTTTACCATACAACACTTGAGGTTTCAGATCATCACTCTCCATGGGACAAACTCTTGCTTCGTAAAACTTGCTACAACAGGTCTTGGATCTTGCAGGACTGTGTGTGTTTTTAGATTGCTATTCTCATCCATTTTACTGCACCTTTTTATTTATTTCTGCCACCATATTTTTACCTCACATTTCCAATAAAATAATCAGCAACTCTAAAAACCTCCCAACAAGTTTTTGGCGCCGCTGCCGGGGAGTTTTGATCTAAGTATAGTAAACTGAGTTTAGTTTTTATTCTTTGTAGTTTTAGTATTTGAATAAATGACTGCTGTAATTTGTGTTTGATTTTTGCATCTTTTCTTTATTTTCTATCTTAGGTAGGTTGTGTCTTTTTAGTGTTTAAAAATTACAGCTGTAGTCCTTTATTTAATTTTGCTATTTTTCTTTATTTTCTGTATATTTATTGCCTGTTTAGTGGTTAAATAAATTCCTATTGATTTTTTTTTAGATTTTTGCAGGCTTGGAGCAGTGGCAAATAGGGAAGTGTAGCTACAACTAGGGCATTCCTACATCAGTTTGCATCTCTAACTCCCCTATTTTGTTTCAATTCTGCATTCTTTAAATTTCTATAGTAGTAGTTAGTAGTTTTCTTTTTAAGTGTGATGTAAGCTACCCAAGTTCTACTGTGTGTGTGTGTTGTATGCAAGGAAGGAGATCTCTCAATCCTGAATTGAAAGCTTTAAATCCTGAGATTGAAAGAATCCTGAGCCCTAGGACAACAACACACACCCCGACTGAAAGTTTAGTAACAACTGAGATGGGAGAGCAGCCTAGACCCCTTAGGGAGTACAATGCACCTGGGGCATATTCATCCCTCTCTTGCATTCAACTCCCTAATGCTGTTGGTAACTATGAGATCAAAGCCTCAACCATCCAAATGTTATCGAGTTTTCATGGGTTGAACAAGGAAGGCCCTTACTAGCATATAGATCGATTTCTTTCTTTGTGTACGACCTTTAATATTGCTGGGTTGGGAGAGGAAGCCACCAAATTGAGGCCTTTTCCTCTTTCCCAAAAGGATAAGGCCCGCACTTGGCTCTCCTTGCTCCCACCAAGCAGCATACAGTCTTGGAATAATCTTCAATGCCAATTCCTGGCTAAAATTTTCCCAATCGGTAAAACTAGTCAGTTGAGGAGGAGCATTATCTCTTTTGCTCAGTCCCCAACTGAACAATTGCATGAAGCTTGGGATAGATTTAAGGAGTTGCTAAGGTAGTGCCCACACCACCAGATCCCTAGGTGGCAGCTTGTTCAAAGTTTCTACCAAGGGCTTGATGCTAAAAGTAGAGCTATGATTGATGTATCAAGTGGTGGTACATACCTTAGCAAGACTGATGTAGAGGCATGGGATCTGTTTGAGCTTATAAGTGAAAATTTTCTCCAGTAGGAGGCTCCATCAAGATATGACATTGAATGCTAAAGAACCCATGCCTTCTGAAAAATTGTATGAAGTGAATGTTTACAATGACCTGGAGAGAAAAGTGGGCACATTGTCGAAAAAGTTTGATAAAGTTTTGAGTGTGTTGCAGCCCCATATGACTGCAGAGGTTGGAGTAACATGCACCATATGCCACTCACCCATACACTCTCATCTGCATTGTCCCTCTGCTGGTCCAGTCCCTGAATTTTTAAATGAGCAAGCCAATGTGGTTCAATCATATGGACAACAGCCTGCTAGGTATACTTGGAAGAACCACCCGAACCTGAGGTGGAGACAAGTTGATTCACCTCACACCCAGCAACAGCAGGCCTTGCCCAACAATACTAACCAGCAGTCCTACCATGGTCATGCACCAAGACATCAATTTTCTCATCAGTCCCCCTAGCTAGGTCAGTTAGTTGTAGCCCCACCCCAACCAAGAGCCCCCTCCTTTGAGGAGCAGGTTTTGACTTCATTGTAAAACCTCAGCTGCGTTGCACAAATTGTGGATTCCCAAACTCAGAACATCAGGAAAATTGAGGATCAACTTGGTCATATGTCAAATGCTCTGATGAGAAGGGATGAGGGTCAACTCCCGAGCCAAACTGTGAACAATCTCAGAGGGGCACACTTGATTGCTGATGTCTCTTCAAGTTATGAAGAAACTAGAGCTATCAATGCCTCGAGGAATGGGAAGGAGGTGGCTAACCGAGACATTGTTGATGCGAAGAGGTTGTGCATTCGGGAGAAGTTGAATAAATAGGGGCTGTTGTATAGCCCCAGCTGAAAAATAAAAATTTCAAAAAATAAAATAAAATAAAATAAATAAAAATAAAAAATAAATTCATCATGTTGAGCCTCATTTCCTCAGGCTTTGATGGAGGAAATGTGGGCTATTTGTCAGTTGATATCCTTGATGAGAGATTATGGAATATACCTTCCCCTCACTGTTGGAATGGGCTGAAGTGTGTGCTGAAATTTTTTGAAGTACGGACTGAGGAGGTCCCCACCTATGTGCTAAAAATTTAATTATCTTGGGCTGCTCAGTAGGGATAGTATAGAGTCCATTTGGACTCCTGCACTGTTGTCCCTCCCTCAACCTGTTAGTGAACCATCCACCTGCTGTGGAGCTGGAGCTGCTCCCTGCACCTCTCATACAACTACAATTCGTGAGCTGGAAGGAACTAAGGTTTGATGCCTATGCATCTGCAAAGGTATGGATTTTTAACTTATGAATTATAGTTCGTTCCTGCTGAGATAAGGTCCAGATGGGTGATTAATTCATTGTCATTCATGCACCCCATCCGGATTGATTTGTATATATTGTGTCTGATCTGATTTTATATGAATCCTGCTTTCTACTGTGTGCTATTAATGATGAAAATTCTTTGCTATCAATTTAGATTCATACTCAGATAATGTTTAGAAAACTGTTTAGGATTTTTTCTGTTTTAGGTGTTTAGTTTCGTTAATGTTTTGTATATACCTACTATTTGTAGTTTTATTTCTGCTGTATATAGTTGTTGTTTTTAGGAATATGTGTAGTAGTTTTGTTTTTTTAGTTGTCCTTTTGCTTATATTCTCTTTTTCTCTTTCCTAGTATGATTTTCTGTAATTTTTCAGCTTAGTTTTCAGCTATAATTTACTTAGTTTTGCTGTTATAAACACTGCTGCCCCTATACATGTCTTTCGGAAACAGTGAGGACACTGTTTATCTTAGGTTTGGGGGTATGGTAGGTAGGCCAGCCAATAGACTAGTTAATTCTAGTACAGCAATGTGAGGAAAATTGAGATGAATAAAGTCAATTCCCACCTAACCAAGTGAAAATGAGAAAATTTAAAAATTTTGCAGACTTTTTAAAACAACATATTTTAAAATTTTAGCACCACCATGAAGCTAATATCAAGAAATTTTTTTCAATTGGTACCTAGTGAACTAGAGAGGAGAGAAAAAGGTAGAAATACACCCCATGGGTTAATTTGATGATCATACCCAGTGAGATTTGGGCCTATCAAATTTCTTTTGAAAAGTGTTTTTGGCATTTTTTCTGCTATAAGGTTTGATTGACTCAACACTTTTCACTAGAAGTTAGGCACCTCCAAATTGAAACTGACTGACAACACTCATGACACCAAGGAGATGATCTAAGGTTTTCATTTGGATAGTTTGAGCTTAAAATTCCTACCCATTAAACTGCCCTTGTGTATACACTCTTTGAGCCTTAAAAATTCATTTTTCTTCAACAAACACCAGAGTACTTGAACCCAAACCTCATGACCTGATTCAACCTTACCCTCACTCTGAGATTTTAGAAGGTAAATGAGAAGATATTGAAGATAGATGAGAGAAGTTCAACATTTGGTGGAAGGAGAACAAAAGCAACCTATAAACAACAATGTATCAGTGGTATATGTGTGACAATTTATCATAAAAATATAAAAGTAAAAAATATAAATGAAAAGAGAAAAAGAAAAGAGAAGTCAAAGAAGTACTTCATCTAAAATTGAAAAGAAGAGAAGAAGCTGGCCACTTTGACTCTGCAAAACACAAATGAAGATGAAGTTGCGCTGAAATGAAGATTGTGAAGTCATGAATCACTCCTACCTTTGTTGATTTCTCAGTTTTGAATCCATTATTCCTTGTAAACCTCACCCATAAGCCACATTACAACCCATTGAAAAGACCTTGATGATCCAAAGTAAAATGAGCTATCATGTGGAGATGATGAGTTGTTTAATCTATGGTGAAAGTACTTGAAGAGGTCATAACTTAGATGCAATGCCCATGCTCATGCTTGTCAGGCCCATTTGGGGTCTATGACTGATCTTGAGCTGATGAGAATGTGAACACCATTGGATTTTTATTTTTGAGAGATAGCCCCGATAAGGATTGGGTCTGGATTTTAATCTCATTGGGTTGTATCCACACCTGATTTTTGAATTGATAGTGAACTTAGTACTGATTTTTGCACATTAAATTCCTGATGTAAACTGATTGGTAGTGATGCACATACATATTGAATTTGAGTTTTAATTTGCTGCACTATTGCTGTAATTTCCTCCGATATTTAAAGAATAGGTGTGGAATGATGCTTTATTCATTGAAATCTGTTTTGTCATTGACTGCACTACACTTAACTGTTTTAATGGTGAAGTTTGTGGGTATCTTCACTGAAAACCCTCAGGAGACTTCACTCCTCCACTAGGGATCACCTAGGGGTTTAAAAGGCTTGATGCATATGCTAAATGCATCTGTGCTCCTTACGAAAGTGGAATTACTGTTTTTAATAACTGTTTTAATTTTTCATTTGCTCGAAGGCTAGCAAAGATTAGGTTTGGGGTTATTTTAATCTCTGAAAAGTACCACTTGTCACCCCTGAACCTGACCTTTGATGGACCTTTGAGTTGGTTAATAACGTGTTTTTAAGTGTGTTTATGTAAATAACAGGAAAATATTAACTTAGTGCTGCAATCCATCATTTTCAAGCCAAGAAGAATGAGTTTTGAGCTAAGTTGTGGAGCTGATAGATTGTTAAAAGATGTACCATGGTGGTTCACACCATTGGGACAACTTTGGCATGCTTTGGGACCTTTGGAGGCTTGCTAAGTGTTGGAAGGTTTTTGCTGCTTATTTTTATTATAAAAATGATAAAGACAAAAATAAAGGAAGCAAAACAAAATAAAACAAAATGGGGAATGAATACAACACAAAACCAAATCACAGACTTGCAAGATACAGGGCTATTGTAGCAAATTTTAAGTAAGTCCACAGAGAAATTGATCTAGAACCCAAAATGGGCTATAATAGTAGGCCTCCAGATCTGGCTACAGATCTGACAATCCTAAAGAAAGAGAGTTGAGTGTCACAACTACACTAAATTAACACTAAAAGAAGAGAAATAAAGTGCAGTCCTATCCTAAAGAAAGGGTTATGAAGAAGGTGATAATAATGTGTATTAAAATAAAGATAAAATGATGGGAAGTAAGCAGTTAAGCTAGGGTTACATTTGCTATGTAACTCAGACTTAGTTGTTGGGGATTTTCTAGTTTGCTGATTATTATGAAGTAAAAGAAAGAAAATAAAATCAAAGTAAAACAGAGGATGGATTCAACACATCTAAAATATCCTAGACTTGTAAGATACAGGGTCCTTTGTAGCAAGTTTGAATACATAAGAGTTTGTCCCATAGGGAGTAGTGATCTAAACCTAGAAGGTGTATAATAGACCTCCAGATCTGATTATAGATCTGGCAATTCTAAGAAGAAAGAGAGCTTTTCGAGTGTCACTAGATCTAATTTACAAAATATAATTATAACTACAAGATTGAAGGAGATGGATGATGAAATAAAATATAAATGAGGAAAAATAGACAGCTAGGGCCTGATTTTTATTGCAAAACAGATCAAGAGCTGGGGATTTGCAGCAGTCCTTCATTTGGCTATAAGCACAAATGCAAGGTATAAGAATCTGATTTAGACCGGTGGTTTGGATTGATCTTAAAGCTATGATCTGTCAACTTCAATGGTCATGGATCATCTAATAGATTTCCTCCATCCTGATGGCTTCGATCAGAAAAAGATAATCACTACAGATGCTGTGGATGCAAGGCCACAAGTACAGGCACCCATAGGCATATCAAGCCCAGGGAAATCAGATGGTCATCAAGAGATCTACCGAAAAAGGGCCTGGGCTTGTGCCGAGTGTAAAAAACCGATCGAGAATCTAATGGGACCACAAGATCTTTAGATTTAATTAAGCTTTAAAATCAATAATTTATTTCTTTAATAATAAACAACTTACAATAACATTATTCCCAAATATATAGTCTGTGCATCGATCCACATTTCTTCATGCCGAAATTACAATTACAACAGATTTGAGCTGCTACGTAGATCTAATCCAACAGGTTGGATTAGGGAGAGAAGGGGGAAGAGAAAAGGGAAAAATAAAACTTAAAACTAAACCTAAATGAGTAAAGGAGAACTCAGGCTATTCCTTTGTTCCTACTTTCCTTGCTGAAGAAAAACAGCAGAAAGGAGTTCTATTTATACATTTGCAGTGATCCGTGTGCTTTAGATTGCAGCCAATCAGAGGAGATGATTTTAGTTTAAACTTAATCCCTGTTTAAGAGTTTCAACCAATCAGAGAAGAGATAGGGATCTGATTTTGTTTGTGCCCAGCTGAAGCTAATTTGTTCCCCGCCAAAAATTAGTTCACACCCATGTGCAAAATTTTCTGTGCATTGAAGTTTCCAACTTTGCCCCTGCCGTCCAAAAATAATTGCCCAAAATACTCTTGCTACCAACACAGCCCCCCTTTTTGCTTTATTAACTTTCCATTATAGCCCCTCATTTAACCAACCTTTATAATTGATGAGTTGCAGCCATGTATGCTACTGGCAAAATCTGCAGCTTCATGGAGAAGATGAATTTCGAAAAGTTCTGTGGTGTGCATGGATATGCAGCAGCTTTAGTATGTTGTTGTGAGGATTGAGGGGTGCTACTCGAGAGGTTTAATAGGTAGCTGAAGCTTACATGTCGATAGGATCAGATGGTGTACCTGTCGACAGGTTGTATGGGAAGCTTAAATGCACATCGACAGGATCACAGCTTGGAGGCTTGATCTACTTGATATGTTTGCTGTTTCAGCTACTTCAGCAATTCGATAGGTTCAATGCTTGGAGGTGTTGACAGGTTCAATGGTATTCTCGATAGGTTGGCTGAAAGCCTCCAATGAACCATTCGATAGGATGGGTTCTTGCTTCATGAAAGCATCCACTCGACAGGTTTACAAGAATGAACTCGATAGGTTGGAAGCTGCATGAAGTGTAAGTCGATAGGTTGGGTTTCTAGCTGCATGAACCATTCGATAGGTTGATTACTGCCCCAGAGCATTGCTCGATAGGTCCATCTGCACAAATCGATAGGTTCAACTGAGGCAATTCCATAACAGAATTCGATAGGTTTAATCCCAGCTATACAAGTTGGGATGCTGCTCTGTTTTTTCAACATATAGGCCTGAGGCTAGAAGAATTCAAGCAGCTTTTACACTGATATTCATTAGCTCAGAATGTAGGTCTGCTGTCTCTTCTCTCACACTTGCCGAGTTCCATATTGCTGCACTCTTTTAGTATGCACACAACTTGTATAGCTGTAGCTCCTCCTTAGTTCAAGCACCCCTTGAGCTGCTGTTTTACTTCCATATTAATAGATTACTTGCCTCAGCTCTAATAGATGGTTCCAAGTCCTCTTTTTAGCATTTTTACATAGAAAAACCTCATTCTTCTATAGTTTACCAATAACTGCAAAACACACTCAAATGCAATTATTAAACACTCTAGGTCCTAGCAAAAGCAAGGTTTAAAAGGGTAAAATGTGGCATATTTCACTGATTAACATTAGGTCTGTCTATGTAGCAATCCCTCAGATGGCTACAAGAACATCTGCAAGGAAGATGTATCCAACTTAACCCATATGGTTTGACCTGATCTCTTAAGGCTATAACCTGTCCACTTCAATGGTCACAGATTATCCAATAGAGAGGATCAAACCACATGGACTAAATCAGAAAATCAATATGATCCAAAGTAGACTGATCTTAAGGCTATAACCTGTCTACTTAAATGGTCACAAATTATCCAATAGATGTCCTCCACCCAATGGATCAAATTAGAACAGTAAAACGATTGCAACCACCATGTATGCCAGGTTACAAGCTCAAGCATCCATGGGAGCAAATAGTTCTTAAAAAACTAGTGAAGACCACAGTTGTTCAAGGGCTATTTGGGGACTTAAATGCAGCTGGTCATTGCTTCAAAGGACTTGCAATAACTTAGCTCACAAGTCTGTAATCACTACAGAGAAATTAGATCTAAAATCTGATATTGGTCAAGTAAAATAGAGGGAAGCTTGTTCCCGCAATAACCTCTCACAAGGCTATAAGCTCAAGTGCAGAGGAGAAGAGTCCTTCTCAGATTTGTGGCTTGGAATCACCCTAGGGCTATATTCTGTCCACTTAAATGATTACAGGCTATCCACACCACAGAGGTCTCAGAAGGAACAGGTAAATTGCTACTGCCACCATAGTCCCAGGGCTATAAGCTCAAGCTTCCATGGGCCTTTCAATTCAGCTCAAATCCTAAATGCATGCTTAGCTTGAATAAAACTATGGGAAAATAGAAAAATAACAGATTGAATGAGCAATTAAAGTATAAATTTCATTGATAAAAAATACTTACAATGCAATTTCTCAAGGCAGCAGCCTCGTGCATAACAGCTCTTCACAAAATCCCAAAGGTTACAAGACCTATTACAAAACTAATAAAACTAAACCTAACTATTTATAAACGATTTAGCCAGCAAGTGCTGGGCTAAGAGAGAAGAAAAAGTGGAAAAAGAGAGGTGATCAAACCCTAACCCTAGTTTGCTCGAGCTCACCACAGACAGAGGTTGAAAGAGAGATAAAAATTCTAAGTTACATCTATAGCTTAAATACTCAGTCCTAATGCCTTAGCCAACAAAAGATTGAACCCTAATTTTTAGGGTAGATGTGGCACTGTTACAATCCTTGGATGCCTTGGGATATGTGCCTCAAGATCAGGGCCTCGAGATGTGTGCCCTAGACCTTGGAAAATTCCCAAAAGGTCATTGAATTAAGACTGGGAAGTAGAGAGCTTGAGCTTTGCGGGGTTGCCTTTTATTCATTAATTCATTCACACGGTTTGCAAAGTCCTCGCGAGGTAAGAATTGGCTTGAAAGGTTGTTCACTCGCGCAGGTGGACTTTGTATTGTCGTGTAGCTGCTTTGGCTTTGAATGCACTAGCGCGGCAGTGCTTCAAAATTTTCTCTCGCGAGGGTTTTGCGTGGATGCCTTTAAATCTCGCTCGGCTTCTTGTTGAAGGAATAATAAAGCTCGCTCGGTAGAAGGTTGAGCTATTAAATGCGTGAGAACTGTGCGAGGACATTTCTGGAGCTCTCTCTCCTCTTGAACCACGCGAGGACTTCACGAGTTTCCTATTGTTCTTTGTGCAATTTGGTCTCGCGAGATAGTGTGTGCAACTGATATAGGACTTGTTCCTCGTGAGAGCTTCGCGAGTTCACTGAGTGTTGGTTGCAGCTGAAGTGCACGACTGCTGCATGAGAGAATGCTTTGGGGAACTTCCTTCACTGAGCTGTGCAAATTCCTCACGAGTTCCTTATGCTGCATGTAAAATCTGTGCGAGGTAACTCTGCTGTAGGCTTAGCCATGCGAGGCAGCATCTTTACTGTGCAAGATAACACATTTGCTCCTCTGCTGCTGTTGCAGTCCTCTCCACTCACATCTATGCTTCTTTCATCTGCTAGACTTTCCTGGTCCATTATGACATGCAAAATAATCACCACGGTGTGTACCACCATGGTGTTCCATCAGTCTTTGGCTCAGCTGTCATCTCTTGCTCAGATTCTCTCTCTTCTTGGCACCAAAGGCATGGACTTCGTGTTAAGCTGCATAAGTTATTACTAACTACTAAAATAAGTTAAACAAGAGGTATTAGTCAGCTTCAAGGTCCAGCAAAGGCTAGGTTAAGAGGTGAAAAGTAGTACTTTTCAGTAAATACCACTGAGAGAGAGAGGTTCAGCCCAGAGTTATTGGACTGCTGCTGCAGTGAAGTTAATTTCCAATCTGTATTGCAGCTGCAATCAGTCATTCAAGCATTTTATAAATGCATCCTACTCTCAACCAGCAATTGCAGTATTGAGCACATGTGTTTTATCTCAAGAGAAGCTACATTTAATATATGGGAGTAGCATGGCTGAGGACCCGTTGAGCTGCTGGTCAAGGCTCTAAAGTCTAACATGAATACCTGTTGCAGTAGTGAAGCCATGTTAAGATGCACATCTGATGCACTCCACTTGATGAGCTGCTGCTACCATCACTCACTCTTGCTACTACATTGTGGAGGAGTAAGGTGCTGATGTAGCAGTGAGACCAGCCTCATGTTGCTGCTGCACTACACCATTTGAGAAGAATCAAGACTGCAGTTGCCACACTCAAACTAGCAGTTGCAATTGCTGCTGCACCTTACACTCAAAAGCAAACCAGTAGCTGCTGCTGCTGCACAATCCAATGGAGCTACTGTCTATACCTCACACACCAAACTACAGCTACACTTGTTGATATGGCAATTAAAGCATGCACCTCCAAGCTGCAGAAAGGCCATCTATTGGAGTTGCAGCCCCATCATCCCAAGCTGTTGCATTAAATCAACTTGAGTAGTGCTGAAGCAAGCTGCTGAGCAGCAGCCATTGAAGTCCTCGCGTAGTTCCTTGAACTGATTGAGCTAGGGGCTTGAAGAACAACAGCAAAGAGAACCTTGCGAGTTGGGAACCGGAAGCATTTAAACTACTCGCGCAGATCTCGTGAGCTTCAAGCACAGATTCAGCCATGTGAGAAGTTGTGATTCATCCTAGCGAGATCCTCACGAGTTGAATGACCTGAAGAATAATCATCGTGAGCCTAGAATTAAGCCTAGCAAGCAGCAAAAAGCTACTGAGTTGGTCCTCACGAGCCTTAAAGTTGCACACATTTCATCCTCGCGAGCTGTAAAAGGCCATATTTGAACCTCGTGAGATCTTAGCGAGATGCAACTTCTGAAGAATCATCCTCACGAGGCACTGTTCTAATAGCTGTATTCGAACTTTCAAGGATATTTTTGGGATTTCACACCTTCTAGGGCACACATCCCAATGTGCTTAGCTGTCCCACACATCCTAATGCAACTAATTGGCCACAAATGAGCCACGACAGTAGCTCCAAGCAACTTATTCCTGATTGGCTAAAGCAACAAATGACTATTTGGATTGTATAAATAGAGCTGTAATCTTTCTTGTAAAACAACCAGAATAGCTGGATCACTTTAGTCTTTTTTTAGGGTTAGGGTTTAGTTTTTTTTTTCCATTTTCCTTTTCTTCTTGCCTTAGCACAACAATAATGCTAGGCTAAGTTCTTTGTAGCAGCTATATGTTTTATTTCAGTTTTGTAATTGGTTTTGTATAAGCATTGAGAGTAGTTTTGGGGATTTGCAAAGACTGTTGCCTTGAGGGCAACCATTGTAAGTTCCTTTTATTCAATGAAATGCTGGTTTTAAAGCTCCATTAACTCTATATTTTGCCTGTGATTTTCACATTTATTTACATAGACTTAATGCTCCCATGGTTGCTTGAGCTTGTAGTCCTCCAACCATGGTGGTAGCAGTAGTTTTACTGTTCTATCTTCAACCTCAGTGATCCAGAAAACCTCTGGGATAGCTTGTGGCCATTTAAGCGGATAGGGTATAGCCCTAGGGTTGGTCTAGATCACAGGGTTGAGATGGATCATTTTTCTCTGCGCTTGAGCTTGTAGCCAAGTGAGAGATTGTTGCAGAGTCAAACTTTCCCTGTTTTGCATCATCTTCATTAGTGTTTTGATCTAACTTTTTATAGAGATTGCAGACTTGTGGGCTGAGTTATTGCAGGATTTTTTATAGCAATGACCAGCTGAGTCTAAGTCCTCATTCAGCCTGAGATTTCTTATGGTTTCCACTTGAGTTTCCAGGATTGTTTGCTCTTATGAATGCATGAGCTTGTAGCCTTGCAAACATAGTTCAACAATGGTGTTCATGTTCTAACTTTAGCACCTGTGATTGAATCACCTCCCTAGGATAATCTGTGACCATTTAAGTAGACAGAATATAGCCTTATGAGCAGTCCAAACCACAGGGGTTAGTTGAATTCTTCTACCTTGCACTTGTGCCTATAGCCAAGAGAAGGGATGCTGCAAATCCTATTCTAACGCTGAGTTGCATTGCTGACTTAACCTTAGCTGTCTATTTCTCATAATTTCTACTTTATTTTCTCACTCCCTCATCATCCTTCTTTTCCCCTTTATTTAGCTATAGTTTATTTCTGTTCTTAGGTTAGTTTAGTTTTGTGACATCTAAACACCTTCTCTTTACCTTGCTTTCTAGTGTAGGTTTAGAGTTGCCAGGTATGTAGCCAGATCTAGAGTTTAGAGTTTACTATACAACCCTTGAGGTTTCAGATCTTCACTCTCCGTGGGACAAACTCTTACTTCGTAAAACATGCTACAACAGGCCCTAGATCTTGTTGGACTGTGTGTGTGTTTTCAGATTTTGTTTCTCATTCATTTTACTCCACCTTTTTATTTATTTCTACCACCATATTTTTACCTCACATTTTCAATAAAATAATTAGCAACTCTAAAAACCTCCCAACAGTGTCTCGGGAAACCTAAATCAATATTGAATGCACCGAAGCACAAAAATATGACTCTGATTCTGGTCTACACCAAAGGCTCTTGGGTAAGGGCTTCGGTTATCGATCGGGAAGGTGTTAGGCACCCGATCAACCCGCTCGTAAGTGGTCTCTACTATGAGCGGGTCTATGTGTGGCTGGTTTATAGAATCTATATATATAAAATTATAAAAAAAATAAATAAAATGAGCAGCACTTCCCCTTGCTCGAAGGCACACCGATCCTATTGAGCCCTTCTCGCTTGCCGAAATTTAGGCAGCGTAACGACTCAATTCTAGGATAGAGGAAAAACAAAATGAGGTAGAGAAATACAGGGGAGAGCCGGAGCTCTCGGGCCCTTGTAGCACCGTGGATCTTCATGCGAGCGCATCTTTGATGAGCTTGCGAAAGCAAATGGATTGAAGGATAGGTTTGAATCTCTAAGGTTTGAGAGCTAAGAGGTAGGGGAAGGAGGCTAAGGCCTTGTTCCTACAAGATCTAAGGGATTTATGGTGAAAAATGGGGTTTTTAGGATGAACCTAGGTTCTGGAATTTATGAGGTTTTAATGCTAACAAGGGAAGGAGGAAATCACTAATGGTTTTTCTCTCTTTGGAAAATTTTTAGGTTAGGAGGATACTTAAGAGCTAATGAGATTAGCAATTAGGTAATCCTAGATCTAAGGTTTTTGGGTTTTTCAAGGTTGTGGAAAGGAGTGAATGGGGTTTAATGGTAGATTATAGGAGAGGCCTCTAAGTGGTAAAAGGGTTAGAACAAATGGGGGTGAAACAGTCCTATCAAAACCCACCCTAAATATTGGGGTGATCAACAAGTCAAACCCCAAAAGTGATTTTCGGACAAAATCCCAAAAATCATTGTTCCTAAGCCTAGCGTATGTATTACATACGCTAGGTATAGGAACAGTGTCCTCTTAAGGATTCTGGAGGTTCAGAACCCGCCCTGGGGCGCACAAATTTTGACCTAGCGTGTCTAATAGTCATGTAGGCCAAAATCCACCAAAATTTGCCTAGCGTATGTAATACATACGCTAGGCAAAAATCCTGCATTTTTGCCCGATTTTCAAATTGCCATAACTTTTGATGTATAACTCCGATTGAGGCGATTCTTAACTAATTGGAAAGTGAGGAACATCCTCTTTCCAATGGTATAGTCTCAGCTCTAGAAGAGGTCCATAAATTTTTGCACTCTTCTTTCCAACCACTATTCAGGAGGGTTCGAAACGAGCCCGGGAAGGGTTCTAATGGGTCTGGGAAGGCTAGGATTGATTCCTAAGGGTTTTGGGATGATTCTTAATGGTTTTGGGATAAATCCTAAGGGTTTGGAAAATGCTTTCGAAAGCTTGGGGGTGCGCCCTTCTTAAAGTATGTGTCGATCGAGCCTTGGGCCAAATTTGGGTGTCTACAGATGCCCCGTTTTGGTATCCGATCAGTAATGATCATATGCCAAAGAAAGAGACATTCGAAGAGGCCCAAGGCACACTAACGGGTCCACTTTACTCAAAACGAACCTCAAATATCAAAATAGAAAGAAACATGGAGAGTGACGTAAGCCCATCACACTGGGAAAACGTCCGTCACTCGAAAAGGAGAGTTGCGAAAGCCCATATCATTGGGAAAACGTCAGTTCGTCAAGACTATCGGTCTCCAAGCACTTAGCAGCATTACTAGGCATAACAGAGATGGTGAAATGATTGATGATGTTCGATGTTCAAGTTTCATTCTAAATAAAATAGCCTTGCGAGTGAGAGGGTGATTGCCCCATACTCAAAGATTAGCGTAAAACAACGATGCGAAGATCCACAATTTATGTCAAATCGCATGAGGCATTGATTTCTCCATTTGATCGGCCACTGCGCGAGGTAGGGTTCAAGACTTTTGGGTGAACCCAACAATCTCGATGATAATTTAGCACAACTATAGGAGCAAAGCGAATATTGATGTCGCAACACTTTTTAGGAGTGTGTGCCATTTTTTAGAATGTGCCCTAGATCAACATGACCTAGAGCACCTAACTTCAAATAATACTGAACATATCTGACCAAAATTGGATATCTACAATAGGAGACTCCTAATCCTAGTCTTTGCCAATAATGATCTTACAAATCATTTAACTATGCATAAATATGCACCCATTAGGTGCGATAAGCAACAAAGGCGATGGAAGTTTCGACCCAGTTCCCATCCGGGTATAATTTACGAGAACAAATGACTATCCTATGGATATCCAGACGCATGGCGCCTGTCTAAGGGATATCGCACTAATACAGGTTTAAGACCAAAATCACACCCCTATTGCATAGACCGAAGCACTAAAATGCTTCAAATTCAAAATTTTCTGAGCGAACTCTTGGGTGAAGACACGTGGTGTCGAGGTACTAGAGTGAGCTGTAATCACTAATGCTCAGTGCATGGCATAGTGACGGATAGCGTGGAGCGAAACCACGTGGATATGACCAAATTGATCCAGCGAGGAGGTGAGAAACCTCGGGGCTAGATATTGGTGGAACACGTCTGCAAGAGGATGCGATGTGAGACTCGATAGAGCACGTGGGCCAGAAGGTCCAAATACTATGTGTGTTGGTGACGAGGGCCACACACGAGCTAAAATAGGCTGATTTAGCGTGGGACGCTAAGTGTAGCACAGGAGTACACTACGAGAAAAGTGACTCTGGATAGGCTTCGCATGGGGTGAAGACATAGGTCGAGGAACTGATGCGAGTCTTACTGTCAATAAAGACGTTGACACAACCAGATTGGTGGATGTGGCATGGTCCATTTCCTTGAGATACTGTGTCGGTGAACCCTTCTGTATGCATGTTTGCAGATAGTTGATCGATATGTAGTTTCATTTTTAACAGGTTGGTCTCAACCAACGGTTGATTATTTTTCTAAGGAATCTGAAGCTTAAGACACTTAAGTTCATGTGAATCCAACAAAGGAGCGCTTAGCTTAAAGATTTAACTGTGGAATCAACCTGATCGAAACATTGACTGCTTGATCAAGATTGACACCATTGCTCCTACTTTAAAGTAGGATCCAAAGATCCAAGGCGAACCTTAGACTTAGGATATTAATTTAGCATAGTTGCATTGTCGGTAAAATATTAAAATTTTACTACATTTAAAAACACGTAGGTGCGTAGCTGTGCGTGAAAAAGTACAAATTTCTTTTCTTTTTCAAAATGATTTTCTTTTTCTTTTCTTTTTTTGAATAGAATGAATGTCGGGGTTGAGATGCTTCATTTGATCCGTCCATCACCGAGAGGTTGCCTACCTCGAGGCTTTGGACCACTTGATATTCCTGCACATTCTCAAGAAAACGTTAGTCCCTTTTTTATTTATACAGATAACAAATGCGCATCCTAATTAACAGAAGACGTAAATTTTTATCTACATTTTTTATTTTCTTCAAGATGTGTATATGTACCTTTTTTTTTTCGAATTTGTGAAGGGAGAAACAGGGCGTCACACCGATTATCATTTTGTGGTGTAAGCAAAGTATAGGGATGAAAATGGAAAAGAGAAATTTATTATCTTTTTCTAAAGAGGAAGTAGGGCGTCAGACCGATTATCTTTTTGTGGTGTAAGCAAAGTATTAGGAAAAAATGGAAAAGGGAAATCTATTATCTTTTTCTGGTTTTCTTTATACAAGTATTTTTTTGGATGCCTTAATCGTGAGGGGGGGGGTAACGAGTCCCATTTTGAGCATAGCCGAATCCGTTCATGCAGTCGAACCTGAGTGTGGTTCAGAACTTTTACCAAGGTCAGAACATCTATCACTTTGGATTAAATTAACCTTTTATCCTTACCTCGGGTCATGCATTTGATGGTGGAAAATGAAGATATGCTTGATTAGGACCTGATTTGAGCTAACATGAGCGGCCTCACTGGCGACTAGATAACACGGAGATGTAACTGAAGGATTAGCTGAATGATTTTTCTTTTCTCTTATATTTTTCTTTTTCAACCTTTTTACTCATAACGCCCAAGACGAGTTTTCGCCGTGCCCGTTGTTGTCCTCTTTTTACTCGTAGCGCCCTTTCATGTTTTCACTACATCCATGGGTATGTATTTTTACCCCAGACGCCTTTTCAGGTTTTCACCTGGTCCGCACAAGCTCACTGTTTTTACCCATGGCACCCTTTCGGGTTTTCACCATGTCCTTTTTTCTTTGAGCTTGTATTTTTTTTCTCAAAGGCCATGACATGGACATTGATTCTGTCATAACCGATTGGATGGAGTTCTTTGGTTGTCTCACAGTTTGGCCCATGTTGACTCAACGGATATTGTGACTGCTCGTAGCCCTTAAAGAGGGCTTTCTTTAGGGATGTATCGCGGCCATGGGTTTGAAAGGGATAGCTTAGGAATTTTGAAGGTATTCTCAGGTTAAAGGGTTTCCTTGATTGAGTTCTAGCTGCCGTAATACACTTCTTTCTTGGGGATTTATTATTGTACATGCCTCACTTTTTCTTTTCTATTTTTTTATTCTTTTGTACTTTTTTCAGACATCCTCTTTTTAGGATTTTACTTTTCTAATTTTTTTGGATTTTATGGCAACTCTTTTTCTCCTTTTTTTGCTTGGTATTTACACTTTTTCCGTCTTCTTTTTTGGGGAGGGGTTTATGAAAGAAAGGCCAATGGCTCAATGGGTGTAGCCAAGGGTATGATCATCTAGGGACGCTTTTTTGCTACTTGGCTTTGAAATGATTGCCTCTTTGGGTCCTTAAGTAGTCATGTATCTATTTTATCAATACTTACCTTATCGTAGGAGACTTAGGAATAGAATCGTCGTACGTATCCAGCGATGATGGGCTCAGGAAAGTGATCTACGTCCATGGTGACAAGGCGAAGCGCGAATCCCAGGAACACTTCTCGGATGACGTAAGGTCCTTCCCATTTGGCCTTGAATTTCCCTCTTAGATTAGTGTGGAGAGAAGAGAAGATTTTCTTGAGTACTGTGTCACCCACTTTTAAGTCTCGGATGCGAACACGTTTATTGTAAGCACGTGTGATTCTTCTCTGATAGGCTTGGGTGTGACATAAGACCAAAAGCCATTTCTCATCTATCAGGTTTAGTTGCTTAAAATAAGATCTCTCTCTTTCGGCTTCCGGTAGATCAGATTTGATGAGAATACGGAGTGAAGGTACTTCAACCTCAATCGGCAGCATTGCCTCGATTTCATATACAAGGGAAAATGGTGTTGCCCCTGTAGCGGTATGGATCGGTGTTCGATAGGCCCATAGTGCGAAAGGTAGCATCTCGCTCCAATCTCGGTACATGATGACCATGTTCTCAAGGATTCAGATGATTATCTTGTTAGCAACTTCGACGGTCTCATTGGTTTGTGGTCGATATGGTGACGAGCGATGATGTTTGAATTCTTTTTGCTTGCAAAAGGCTCTGATGTGCTTGTTCGTAAAGTTGCTACCATTATCCGTGATGATGTCCTTGGGTACACAAAATCAGTAAACAATGTTGTTCTTGATGAATTTCTCGACCTGACTGGTCGTGACGCTTGCATAGGATGCCGCCTCTACCCATTTGGTGAAGTATTCAATGGTGACGAGGATGAACTGATGCCCATTCGAAGCTTTCAGATTGAATTTTTTGATGATGTCAAGGCCCCAAGTGGCAAATGGCTAAGGAATGGTCATGCCGTATAGATCTATAGCAGGAGAATGTATCAGACTGGAGTGTTCTTAGCATTTGTAGCATTTCTGTACATACTTGCAATAGTCAACTTCCATGGTGGTCCAAAAATACCCTTGTCGTAGGATCTTCTTGGCGAGCATGTGCCCATTGATGCGGGCCCCGCATACCCCCTCATGGATCACTTTCATGATGTTGGCTACCTTGTCTTCAATTAGGCATCTGAGCCGGATATTGTTATAAGACCGTTTGTAGAGGCACTCACCACAGATGACATAGTTTGTTGTTAAATGTTGGATGGTTCACCTGTCCGTCTTGGATGTCTCGTTAGGGAAAACTCGAGTTTCAAGGAAATTCTTGATAGCTGAGAACCATGGTGACTCATCATCTAAGTTTGCGGATCCCTTAATCTAGAGGCAGAATGTCGGCTTATTCCTTTGTTCAATCATGATTGGCTTCATCTCGACACCATAGGAGATTTTGACCATTGATGCCAATGTTGCTAATGCATCGACAAAGTGATTTCTTGCTCGCGGGACATAAGAGAATGCTATATTGTCAAAACATGCAATTAGATCTTCCAGGAGCTCATGGTATGGGATTAGCTTCTCATCCTTCATCTTCCAATCTCCGTTTATCTGACATCTGATTAACTGTGAATCGCCAAACACTCTAAGGTGATTTACATTCAAGTCCAAGGCGGCTAGTAGGCTAGCTGCGCAGGCTTCATATTCGACCATGTTGTTAGTGCAGGGAAAATTGAGTTCAATGGAAACTAGTACGTGAGATCCTTTTGGTGAGATTAGAATAGTGCCAACTCCTTGGCCTTCGGCATTTGCTGTCTCGTCGAAGTGCATTACCCAAGACTCCCCTGTCTCCTCCGTGTCATCCTCTGTCATGAATAAGATGTCCTCATCTGGGAATTCAGTTCTCAAAGGCTCGTAGTTAGGTAAGGGATTCTCGGCAAGATGATCAGCAAGTGCTTGCCCCTTGATCGACTTTTGAGTGGCATATATGATGTCAAATTCAAATAGGAGAAGTTGCCAGCGTGCAGTTCAGCTAGTGAGAGAGGACTTTTCAAATAGGTACTTTAACAGATCCATTCGCGCTAGGAGTAGGAATACTTGAGATAGCAAGGAGTGGAGGAGCCTCTATGTAGCTCATACGAGAGCTAGGCATGCTTTCTCCAGATGAGGATAGCTCATCTTGTAGTCAGTAAACTTCTCGCTGAGATAATAGATGGCCTGTTCTCTTCTTCCTGTCTCATCATGCTGCCCTAGGGCGCATCCCATCGAAACCTCTGTTGTGGAGAGGTACATTAAGAGTGGTCTCCCTGTTTTGGGTGGTACCAAAACTGGAGGATTGAGAAGGTAGCCCTTGATTTTATCGAATGTTGCTTGACAATTGTCATTCCATTCAACTGGCGAATCTTTCCTTAATAGCTTGAAGATCGACGTGCAGATAGGAGTTAGCTGTGCAATGAATTGACTGATATACTGTATCCTGCCCAAGAAGCCTTTGACTTCTTTCTCGATAGATGGCAGTGACATTTTAACAATGGCTTTTACCTTGATCGAATTAACCTCGATGCCCCTCCTGCTGACGATAAAACCTAACAGCTTTCCTGACATGACACCGAATGCGCATTTCTAAGGGTTCAGGCGTAGCATGTATTTTCTTAGCCTCTTAAACAACTTCTGAAGGTTCACCAGATGATCCTCTCTTTCCTGAGACTTGGCGATCATGTCGTTGACATACACCTCAATTTATCAGTGCATCATGTCGTGGAAGAGTGCTGTCATTGCCCTTTGACAGGTTGCACCGACATTCTTTAACCCGAATGGCATGACTCGGTAGTAGAAAGTTTCCCACGGAGTAATGAATACTATCTTTTCTCGATCTGCTTCTACTATCTTGATCTGATTGTATCCAGAGAATTCATCCATGAACAAGAGCAACCCATGCTTAGCAGTGTTATCGACCAGGATGTCGATGTGCGACAACGGGAAGTCGTCTTTCGGGCTCGCCTTGTTTAGGTTTCTGAAATCAATACACATGCGAATATTTCCATCTTTCTTCGATACTGGGACGATATTGGCTAGCCATTACGGGTATTTGAAGACCATGAAAAACCTCACGTTGTACTGTTTGATGACTTCATCATTTACTTTCAACATCCACTCTGGCTTGAGGCGTCTCAACTTCTGCTTGACTGGCTTAACATCTGGATATAGTGGCAGCTCATGCTCGACCAAATCGATATCCAGACCAGGCATATCCTCATATGACTATGCGAAGATGTCTTGGTATGACCGAAGAAAATTAATCATACTTTTTCTTTCCTCGGGAGACAGCGACGTTCCGATCTTGGTGATTCTAGGAACCTCCTTTATTCCCAGGTTGATGTCCTCTGTTTCTTCAATGATTGGAGTAGGGCCATGCTCAAAATCGACGTACCGTTCAGGGAGCTCATTGGGGAGCCCCTCAGCTGGGACCTCCTCATCCAAACTTGTGACTCCTACCTCTTATTATATTTCTACAGAAAAGGTGTCGATTTCACGTGGGACAGGTTTTTCAATTAAGGCATCATTTTTCTTGATTTTATCGGGAGTTTTGAAAGCCAATTTTTTTGGAGTTTTTCTATATATTTTTTTTATGGTTTTCCTTTTCTTCGGAGATAGGCTCTTGGTGAGGCAGGTCTCTATATACATATGGTATTGCCTGGTTTGCCTTGGAAAGTGCTAGGAGAATGATCTTGTCGGCCTCTATTATATCTTATTTCGCATGCTTCAAGGGAAAGCATCGATCCATCGGGTGGCCCAGTCCTTGGTGGAAATTATAGTGGGTATTGGGATCATAATTTCTTGGGATCGGATTTGGCGGAGGTCGCGACTGGAGTGCGATGACCAAATCCTTTTCGATCAATAAGGGCAACATGATATTCAAGGATTGCCCCAAAGGTATAAAGATTCAATCGAAATGGGCCCTTCTTTGTTCTGGGGTTATCTGTGTTGCCTTAAACTGGAATGGGGTTATGCTGGTATTGGGCTGTGTATTTACTACTGCCTGTATATCCGCCCTAGTTTTTCTCTCATTCCTTTATTCAGTGAACTTTTGGGCCCCGCTATTTATGGTTTTGTTTAACCGCCCTTCTCTTATGGCATCTTCACAACGATTGACATTCCTTACCAAGTTAGCAAAGTTGGACTGCTATTGGTACACCAGGAAATTTGAGATGATCGATAGAGTATTTTTCGAGATCATCTCAATTTTCTCATCATCGGGTATTCTATTTCTAACTTGAGCTGCCAAGGCCCTCCACCGCCCAGGTAATCACGGAATGCTTCGTCGGGCTTCTGCTTTAGCCGAGCTAGATCTGACTTGTGGGGTTCAATGTCTATGTTGTAGACATACTGATCTTGGAATAGGTGGGTCAGATCCTTCCAAGTTTTAATCATGGAAGGTTCCAAGGAAGTGAACCACCTTAAAGCCGGGCCCGTAAGGCTCTTCTGGAATACTTTGATGAGGAGTCATTCGTCTTTGCCGTACTGGCACATGTCCCCATAGTAGGACTTGAGGTGTGCAATGGGATTGCCTGTGCCATTGTATTTGTCGAAGATTGACACTTTGAATTTTTGGGGTAAAGGGACTTTCACAAATAAACACAAGTCGGAAAAGTTTGTGGCATGGATTTCAGCTCTGCCCATCTTCATCAACTGTTTTTAGATCTTGTCCATTTATTCTTTTAACATCTCTAACTCCCTTGACGGTGGGGCTGGCCCCTCAACAGGCTGCCTCCATTCACTTTGGGCTGCTGGTGGGTAGGTGAATGCGGGTGGTGGAGGATTAAAATTGGTGAATGGCCTTGAACAGGTCTCACTATTCTTGATCTCATCCTCCTCATACTGTGGGTCTACATATGGCGGAGGGAGGGTGAGGTTATCTTGTTGGTTTTGAATGGGCTGGATGGGTGCTTGGTGGGACCACTGCACATGGGGGAAGCTCTGATGAGTAACTTGTGGGGTGATGGGATGAGTGAGTTGTGGATTTTGGGTTGGTGCCTGGGGAGGCCACTACACTCGGAGGAATCCCTGGGGATGGGTTTGAGAGGTAGGAGGATGAGAGAATTGGGGGTGGTTGATTATATGGGGTGGATTCCCATACTGGATTGGGTATGAGGGATGTGGACGGGTGCATTATTTGAGGGGGAATGGAGGCTTGTTGGGTGAATGTGGGATATTGGGGGAATGGTGGAGGTTTGAAAATGAGGCTCCTGAGTTTGGGCCTTGATGGGCTTGGGGAATTGAGATTTGATGGGCTTGGGCCTGGGTCATTGGGACTTGATGGGCTTGGGGTATTGGGCCTTGATGGGCGTAGGCCTGGGCCATTGGACCTTGATGGGCTTGGGGTATTGGGCCATGATGGGCTTGGGCCTGAGCCATTGGGTCTTGATGGGCTTGGGAATAGGGTGTTGGGCCTTGAGGCCGACTCAAATGGCCCCATGGTTGATGGGAGCCTTTGATGGTATGGACAATGGGAGGTTGATTAGGGTTTTGGGGGAATGAAATATAGAGGTTTTGGAGTGTATGGGATGAGTTTGGAGATGTGTGGGATGGATGAGGGAGACTTTGAGAGGCCTTCCACATGGTGTAAACCCTAACCATGTCATCCATCATGGCTATGGGATTAGGTGTGGGGGAGGATGTAGATAGTTCATTTGATAAGGGGGGAGCATGGGGCATGGATTGGATGGGTGTGTGGGATAAAATGGGCATGGCCCGGGTAAAATCAGGCATGACCTGGGTAGATGGAGGGGGATGTGGTAGGTTTGGATCGGATGTGGAAAAGGTGGGCATGGTTTGCATGGATGGAGAAAATTGGGGCATAGCTTGGGTGGAGGTGTTGGTGCGTGCTTTTTCTGAGTTCCTCTTGGTTCCCGTTGAATCAATGGCTCCAATTCTGTCCAGGTGGACTCTAGCGATGCAGTGTTAGGAACGATAAAAATAAACAGAAAGGGGAGATTTTCTAGGAAGGTTCCTAGTTTGATTATGATCGCCAGCTGCAGATATTTAACGACGCTACAACATGTCAGTGATCAGACTATGAAGCAGGTGTGGGCTACTTCTATACTGAATCGTCCGCTTGCGAACGTAAGCAGCGGTGTTTCTCTTTAGCTTAGTTAGTTTAATTTTCCTCTTATTTCCCTTTGTAATTATAATTCTGGTTAGTTTAGATTTCCCAATTCTGTTATTATTATGTTCTGGTTATGTGGGATTATTAAGGTGAGTTATTTTAGTGTTATGATGCTGTCAAGAGTCCAGTGAGCATCAAGGTTCTAGTATTACTAAAAGGTTCAATCGGTTTCAATCTCCTACTGATACTAGGAGGGCATATGTATCAGTTCCAATAATGTTCTGATTAAATCAATCATGCCAATTGCACTGGGATTCTAACTAAAACAAGTATAAAAATTGTACTATAATTCTACTCAAAGCAATTGTAATAATTCTATCATAATTCTAATTGAAATAAAAAGACTGATTTTTCTTTGAGCCTAATTAAAGCAATAGATTTAATTTTCTATTCAAATATCAACGGAAATAAAAAGACTGATTTTTCTACGATTCTAATTATCGTAAGAATTAATTATGGAAAATATAACTAATCATGCATAAACTAAATTTCCTAGAATTCGGATTGGCAATAATCAATTAACTAAACTAATGGAGAAGAAATTATGATTTAAACATTCTAACAATTATATCAAGGCCTAATTAATATGAATTATCGATTATGTCTAGATATAAACTAATTAAATCAATTTATTATTTCTAAAATTCTAAAAAAAAAGGGTTTGGACTCGTTATGCTAAGGAGGATTGGCCTCGTTCCCGAGTACCCTCCGTAAGCTCCCTTGGACAAATTGAATGGCTGAGATTAAAGAGAAAAAAAAATTGAATTTTGGGTTATGAAGCAATATTTTTGGATTTTCAAATTGTTTTTAGGATTATGGGGATGAATTAAATTAAGAGAATATAATTAAACAACAAAACTAATGATTGGAAGGATTGGCCTCGTTCCCGAGTACCCTCCGTAAGCTCCCTTGGACAAATTGAATGGCTGAGATTAAAGAGAAAAAAAAATTGAATTTTGGGTTATGAAGCAATATTTTTGGATTTTCAAATTGTTTTTAGGATTATGGGGATGAATTAAATTAAGAGAATATAATTAAACAACAAAACTAATGATTGGAAGAGGTAAAAATATTAACTTAAAATTAAGATCTAAAATTCTAGGACTGAATTTAGGTCCGAAATAAAAAATTAGGTTGTATGATTAAGGACTGGATTTGAACTCTGAGGGTTAGAATCATAAATTAATGATAGGATTGTAAATTATGATTTTATAGTAGAATTCGGTCTTAAGGGTCGGTATATCGGACTGACGAATCAAGGATTGGTTCTGAAAGTAGGGAATTAGAACCAGAAATAGAAGATTCGGTACGAAAAGGGTGCTACGGTCTAAGACTGAAAATAAAATTAAGAATTAATAAATCTAGAGATTATAAGCTACGGTCGGAAACTAAACTATTAAATCCTTACCTAAGGGGGGTCGGGACTGCGGAGAGAATCATCAAAAGTTCGAGCGTTTGAATCTCGAAATCATGGTTGGGTTCTGTGAGTTTGTGCTCGACATTCTCTGGTTTTGAAATTTATCGTCTCCTCTCTCAAAATTTGCAGCCTCTCCTTCTCTCTTCGAGAAAAAAAAGCTTTTATAGGTTTTCCTTTAATTACGCGCCTGTTTACGGGCGTTTAATTGAATTGCGTGCCTGGATTCCAACGCTTAATTGATTTGAGTCGGTCACCGACTCATTGAGCGATCGGCTGACTTGCTCAGTGAGTCTCCTAGTCCTAACAAATTAGGGCTAATTGCGCGCATGTTATCATGCACTCAATCTGATTAAGCATTTAACCTAAAGTGTTTAATCAAGGAAATGTAAGGGTCAAGGGTAGTAAGACTAGGTCGGGCATAGGCCAATTGCGCACTGGTGGTGGAGCGCTCAATCCGATCACTCGTCCTATTTCTGGCGTGTAATCAAGTCTCGAATTAGTCTGGGAGAGAAAGTTTGGTCTGAAAGGTGGACTGATCACGCACTTGTGGTTTTATGTGGGATCTAATTGCATGCGGGGTTTTACAGGCGTAATTTGGGGTTGTCCGGGTATGGTCTCTAGAATGAAATGCAAGACTATTATTTCAGTCTGCATTCCTTTTATATATTATTATTTCAGTATATAGTCTCCCTATGCTAGGATCTGAGCCATAGAGCTATTGTTTTAGCCTGCGTTCAGCCATATACTATTACGTGGTCCCACACCGCGGGTTAAAAGGGTCAAAGGTTGATCGAACAAGTTTATATATTTCGAGAAGGAAAAATAGGGGTGTCTACAGATGCCCCCTCTTCGGCATGCTCTAGCAAAGTAAAAATGCGTCGAAGAAGTAGACACCCCTCATTTAAGGTGCTTTCTCGTTTCACTTAGGAATTTACAAATGTGAATTGGGGATCTTGACATGACATGCTTGGCTTTCTTATCTATCATTGCAAGCTTAAATGAAGCATTCGGGGGCCCAGTGGTAGCTGTCGAAAGGCACTTTTCGGATCTATGGGTGCATGGCGTATCTCATCGTATGGTGCGAGCTAATAGAGAGATATGGCGCGATCGAGGTACCGGGGGGCATCATACAAATGTTCATAAGGTCCAGGGACCGGTAATACAAAAAGAGAGAGTGTAATATAATATCGAAGGCTTTAATAAGTCATGTCAGATCGGGCGCGTCATTTCTCACACCAATGCGCGTCAGACGTTCCTTTTCCAATAGGCGTTTGTAAGTTCTTAGATTGAGTATATTTGTTGTTCAATTTCCTAGGAGAAAGGGGCCGGTTTGGGCTGGTAATTAAGGTGAATTTTGTGAGGTGTGATCAGTTGAATTTTGCGCAGTGGCGTGTGCGCTTGATTCATCTGGGGTCGCCTTTTAAGTAGGGAATTCTAGTCTTAATGTATTTGAACAAATGATTCTGTGCAATGGTGTATGCGCTCGATCCAATTCTGCACAGTGGGATATGCGCCTGATTGTGAGTTCAGGGGGTCTTTAAGTTGGGAAATTTTGGTCCTAAGGTATCTGAACAAGTGATTCTGCGTAGTGGCGTATGGGCTCGATCCAATTCTGCGCAGTGGGATATGCGCTTGATTGTGAGTTTAGGCGGTGGTATATGGGTAATGAGGCACTTAATTGATTTTTTTATTTGGTATTTAGAGAAGGGTGAATTGGGTCTATTTATTTTGTTGCTTTTCTTTTTATAGTATTGTTTTTCTTTCTGATTGTTAAAATTTTTTTTTTATAGTAAAAGATTTTTTTTTGAAGCAAGTAAGAGGGTCTCGAGATTTTAAAATTCTAGGGATTTTAACTTAAGATCAATTTGGTGGTGAAACGGTCGAAAACATGGCTACCGAGACGTCGCTGAGCAGATCCACCGGTACTTATGGACTCGACTGTTTATGTGGTTGTCAAGATGACATTTGACATGCCGGATACTCTATCTAACCTTCTCGGCGAATACTGATGATTGTCTCTTATGGGAGAACTACAGTAATTCGCGAGTCAAGAGAGATAGGTTTTGAAAACATTTTGACTTAATCATAAATAGCTATGTTTATAAGCAATAACGAGTAATTGAAAAATGAGTAATACTTACCTAGCGTGATACTTACCTGGGTTGTGTGATGGGACTTGTGATATTGTAGCGGGGTGCTGTTGTGATGGGGCTTTGAAGTTGTCTTTTCTTTCTTTTTCTTTTTCTTTGTCTACTGCGGCGATTGGCGGTGTGATGTAGCGTCTTGGGGAAGGTAATGTCGCAATGGGACAAGTGGTGTTGTGGTGATACCGCGATGGGACTTGGATAGTTTTTGACAGTATATTTGTGTTGTAGCTTGGCATTAGTGGATGCGATGGGACATGGGAGAAGTCCTAAGTTTCTTTTTTTTTTTCCTTTCGTCTGTTGTGGTATCTGGTGACTATTTGTATCGAGTAATTTGGGAGAAAGGTTCTTTGTTTTAGTGATGGGACCTGATTGAGCCTTCTCCCTTTTCTTCTTTTGGCGCGATAAATGTGTTGTTTGAGCTTTCTGGGCAGTGGTGTCTGCAGTGGCAGGTGTAGCATAATTAGCGGTGGGTCACTGGTAGGATGTTTTCGTGCTGGGACGTTGCTCTCTTTGTTTAGCAGAGCTTGGGTCAGATAAGCTCACGTTGTGGTTGCATTGTGTTGGCTTTTTGACGTATTTGCGTTTTCAGGGTTTTTCGATGGGCCATGAGGGCATGGCTATAATTTTTGTGATGGAATCAGATATTGGGGTGGTGTCATATGTGTGTGTTTTTTTTTTATCATGGTGGGATATGCTTGGGTGGCTACACGATGGGACAAAAGGGTTTTGATTGAGATAGGGTAAAAGAATGTGGTCAGGGGTGACGGTGTCACACGAGGCATGCATGTTTTGTCTATAATTGGACCAG
Organism: Chloranthus sessilifolius; assembly: GCA_021018995.1. Taxonomy (NCBI): domain Eukaryota; kingdom Viridiplantae; phylum Streptophyta; class Magnoliopsida; order Chloranthales; family Chloranthaceae; genus Chloranthus; species Chloranthus sessilifolius. The sequence goes on along the minus strand of CM037597.1, from coordinate 37,273,387 downwards.
GGCGTGGTTGACGTTTTTAGTAGGGTTATGTGATGGGAGTAGAGTGAGCGGCTCTTCCTTCTTCGATGTGGATAGCTCATAAGGCTCCGCGATGGGACAAAGGGAATTTACCTCGAATCGGGACTGAACTTTGTGTAAAATTTGGAATTATGCGCTTGTTTCTAGTCGCGTGATCCGATTGTGCGCCTATTTTCAGGCGTGCGATTCAGGGTCTAAGGGGCTGATTACGCGTGTGGATATGGGCGTGTGATTGTATTGCATGCTTAAGTATCCACGTGCGATTGAAGGGTCACCAGGTCACTGTGCGGGTGACCTTTCATATTGCGCGGCACGGGAAAATCGTTTAATTGGATTGCACGTCCTTGGATGCGCACGGGATCGGAGCGTCACCCGGTCAGTGTACGGGTGACCTTTCATATTGCGTGGCGTGAACAGGTCGTTTGATCAGATTGCGCGGCTGTTGAAAAGCACTGGATCAGAAGGTCGTGCCGTCTGCACGGGCGACAGTTTCATTGCGCGCTTGAATCTTAGCGCGTGTTTTAGATTAAGCGTGATATGTATGACATGTGATCGGATTAAGCGCGCGATTGAGGCCGTACTCTATATAATGGTTGGAGGTTTCATTTGTTTCACATTCTCTGGTTTAGTCTCGAGTATTGACTTTTCTGAGTGTTCTGGTGTCCTGATATTCGTGTTTTAGCGATATTGAGCGATCTAATCATCAGATTGGGATGGGTTTCTTCCTATAGTCGTTATTTTGTATGATCATCACCCTGAGGTGATGCTCGAGGACAGTATTGTCTTCAGAATGGGAGATATTAGGAATGCGGGCGCTAGTCTTCACACTGTTCCTTTTTAGGGAACAGTGAAGGCAGTGTTGCAGAGCGGCGACGGAGGAGGTGAAGATGACGGGGAGAGGAGGTGCTATAAATGGAGGGATGTATCCCTAACTCATTTTGTGTTTCTTCTGCCGGTGGCTCGTTTGAGTTCTCCAAGTCTGGTGGAAACATCTCCGAAGCCTCCGATTGGACATTCTACTCCTCGCTTTGGCTCATTGTGGTTTTGGTTTTCATTTTGGGTTGTATGTTAGGTTCTAGGTTTTCGTTTTGGGTTGTAATTCAGGAGGTATGTCTCCGACGATATTCTAAAATTTTGAATTATGAATAAATGGGCATTTTTTATTATTTTATTTTTTATTGTCTATTGTCTATTATGCTCAGCTAGTGGGTTTAAATTTCCTTAATTAATTGGACTTATCTAATTTATTTTGACGTAGTTTTAGGATTTGATTTAGCTTAGTTTTATATATTTAGATTTATTCAGGGTTTATTTTTGAGATTAGTTCACCTTGTTTGGAGGGTTCGCTTGATTCTATTGGTTTGTTGGGGCATTTTTGGGTACTCTTAAACAAGTTAGATTTTTTTTTGTTTAATTTAAGGTTTTTTTCTTGTGTCATTTAAGGTGTTTTGTTTGAGGTTTTTTTTCTTTTCTTTTGGAATGATACTTGTTAAAAAGGCGTGAGTTTTCATGGGTTCTAGATGGTAGTTGGGTGTTTCATTTTTATTGGTTTATCTGAATTTGGGGATTTGTGCTTTTCAGAGGGGCATGTGTTTGGTTTTAGATTTAATTAGATTGGAAGGGTTTCAATTATGTGACATTTGTCAATTTAAGGGGTATGGTTTATAAATGCATGAGTCTAAGGTTTTTGGCTTGTTGTTTTCTTATTTCAAGTCTAGAGATTGAAAGTTTGGGGGCATATCTTGTGATTTGTAACTTTGGGCATTTTTTATTCATTAATGTCTTTTATTCCTGTCTATTTCGTTACCCAAGTATTGAACCCGTGGAATTGTGTTGATTAAGTGGATCATGAGAATGGACGGGATTGAGAATTCGGGGTGATACTAGGGTTGGTGCTATCAATCCAACTCAAAGTATCACCCCATCGGGAGAAGAGGTGGAGGAGAAAAAGGTGGTAGAGAGGAAACCCAAGGATAAAGGAGGGTCAGAGTTCTCGTGACTGATGCCTATTTTTCCTCGGTAGGCTCTGCGGATTCAGTGTTAGTTGCCAAGGAGAGCTTCTAACAGTGGGTCCTGCAAGTCCTGGGTGGCTTTCTATAAGCCACTCTTCCTTTCTGCCGGCTCAGAGCGAGGGGAAGAGGTCATCACAGTTAGAATTTGTTCAGGGTGTGTTCCTCCTCTGGGCTTCTCTAAGATCTCTAGTCTCTCGAATAAGTCCGGATTCGAGCATTGCTTGAACATGCTGATTTTAGCATTCTTATTTTTAAGTTGTATATTCAAAGGGTATGCCCTCGGTGTGTGTTGTAATGATTTTTATTAATATATGGAGTGATTATATATATTTTTTAAAATTTTATTTGTGGTTATTTAATAATCTTTTTTTGTTTGATTTAATTTATATTTCGTTCGTCTCGTTGTGGGCGTGATGCTTTTGGTTTTAATTTGGTTGTTTATTTTAGATCTGGGGGCGTGTTAAGAATAGTTTTTTTCGTTTAGTTTTGAGTATAATAGAGGCAATGTGAGTATTTAATCTTATTGAGGACACGTGAAGGTGTTGGGGGCATTTTTTTGGTCAAGGAAAGTGAAGGAGAGGGCATTTTCTTGGGTTTTAATTGTTTATTGTGAAGTAAAGGGCATTTTTTTGGGTTTTCGGGGCATAAGTTTCTTAAATTAAGAGTGTTTTGGGTTGGTCTTATCAAAGGCGTAATTTAGGTTAATAGTAAGCGTCAGAATGTCTTTATTTCAGGTTTGAGTTTACTATTCTGGGAGTGAAAATTTTTGTTTTCTGAGAAATTACGCGCTTCAGTCCGGGCGCTTGAATGAATTGTGTGCTCGGGCGTGAACGTGCATTCAAAGGTGCAGGAGGTTACTAAGAGTCAATTTAGTAGCGTTTAATGTGATTAAGCGCCTGGTTTGTTGTGCAGGAACAACTAACCCTTGGCATTCGCGCGCTACTTTTTGGGGGCTTAATGTGATTGCTCGCCTAGTGGGAAACGCGCAACCAAGTGGTCGGGTTATTGAGCAGGCGATGATTAGATTGCACGTTTAGGATAGGGCGTTTGATTTGAATTAAATGCATAGTGTACTGCGCATGATTAGATTGAGCGCCAAGATTTAGGCGCGCGATTCGGGTGAATTCTATAAATAGTTGAAACCTTTCATTTTTCGTCGCGTTATCCATTTTAGTCTTTGATTCTCTAGTTTCCTAATTTTCTTGTGCTCGAGTTTTCGTGTTTTCACGATATCTCGTGATTTGATCGTCCGTTTGAGGTGCCATTTCTTCCATTTACTTCAGTTTTTCGAGTTCTTTATTCCGATATGGAGGGTGAGGGTAGTGTCAGGCGTGAGGTTACTATTTCCGAGTTGGAGAGGATGTTAATGACAGATGTGGTCTAGAGGTTCCAGCGACTCCAGGCGCCGGGATCATTTTTTCAGAGGACCAGTCTACGGACCTTTAAGCTGATGATACTGGGGACAATGGTGCTCGACCGTCCCAGCGACAGCGTAGGGAGTAGGTGAGTGCATGTATATGTTTTGTCCATTATGAGTGCGCATTGTATATACAGGGGGGATGCCCCCAGTGACGATTGTAAAGAAAAAAATAGGAAAGAAAATTTTTGACACATATATATTGAGATTTTGGGTTTAGGTGTATCTGATCAGCTGCTTTTCTTTTTGTTACCTCTTGCGTCTACTTTTGCTTTTGTTCTTGGTGCCGTCAACCATCATCGGGACTTGGATGCTTCCTGAGCTGGCCCGACGGTAGTTGAAGGTTGCTTCGTATCTGTACATGTAAAGATAACGCCATTAGTAATTTTTGTTCTCTCCCTTGCTAGTTGTCAAGGGGGTAAGTATCTCAGACCGGAGCTTGATAACAAAGGCAGATATATGCTGGAGCATGGTAACAAAGGTAGATATATGCTCTTTTTTTTTCTCTTTATTTTATTTTATTTTTTTTTTGAAAGTAATGCAACAGGGAAAGCAAATAACTATCGTAGCAATAAGAACTAAAAAATAATAAATAAAAATAAAAAATAAAAATAAAATGCCCCAGTGTAGGGGCGTGATTATATCGACAGTACAGTGTCTTCGGTATCTTTCTTTGCACAGTAACTTCGACGTTCTTGATCTTTTGGTGGACGAATCGGCAATTTTGACATGATTCTCCTTTTGATCTAAAAAATTTCGCAGTGTGTAAATGTAATGGAGCTTTTCTGGGACTTTGATGAGCACTGTGGGTCTATGTGAAGTTGTGGGTATTAGGTGAGTTAGTCTTGAAAAGAGCATTCATCAATACTGTCATCAAACTGGGGGGATGTCTCTTTGATCAGGTCAGTTGCATATGGGGTCTATCTTAGGGCAGTGGTCATCCTATCCCCATAGTTATTAGGAAAAAGTATGGTAAGTATAGCAGGTGATTGCATCAGTCGTCATTCATGAGTTTTCAGTTTCATTCCTTGGAATATCCTGCGAGGCTTCCAACTTATCGTCCAAAATATAAAAAGAAGTAGAAAAGGGATAAGACTCAATGATGTGGAGAATAGTTTATACCTAATGCTTTGCAAAAGAAATAAGTAACAGTCTTTTTCTCGGGAGAATGCGGGGTGCCATGATTAAGCTCTCCGTCATGTTTCGGTACCATCAAAATCTCACATTCTATGGTTAGCAGGAGTTTGTCCTCCTCCTGCCACCTTACGATGACATCTAGTAGTATAGGGATATCAGGGGTGCCCTCGCAGCTTGCTTATACACTTCTGGTGAAATTACCAAAGATGTCCTCATGGCTTGCTTATGCTTCCCTGTGCTCATTGACTTGTTCATTCGTCGTAATGCTCTGGCTCAACTTTTCATATGTAGATATATTTTGAAAGCATCCTACTAGCGCAACAATAATGAGTTTTGACTGAACCTAGCATTGTGACAACCCGAATTTCGGCATCCCGAAACCTGTGCCATCAGCACGACCCTCAAGGTCGTGCCTCAATAACCTGTACGGAGCATTGGTATATGCAAGCAATAAACCACAAAGTAAAGTACAAGAATTCTAATCTAAGTCTCCATGCAATATAGATAATAAAAGAAAACTCAAATGACAGTTCTAGTCTCATGCCAATTCATGAGCAGAAGAACCGACCAGAACCATCGGTGATAACCGTTCACCCCAGATGGTTCGCCAAAAGAATCATAAGGTTTAGTTACATTCCAAAATATGTGGCTTGACATACCAAGCCGTAATAAATGCTCTCAACTCACTATCAAGGTACGCAAGGGGTCTCCTAGAAGAATTCCTCAGGAGGAGGCTCTGACTCTTCTCCGGGCACGTAATCCAAATTTCCCTGATCAACGTCTCCTGAAACTTTTGTTGCCGCTAATGCTGGACCTGCGATGTATAGTCTAAGGGGTGAGCTACATCCTAGCTCAATAGGGAAAACACAGTGAACATATATGTTAAAACAGTTAAAAAAATAAACACGATTTATCTGATAAAACTGCTGAGAGGATAAATGAAATAATTGAAAGTGAAATGATAGATATAATTGTTACTTTCTTTGCATGATTCGTTTATTTTCATCTTACTAGTGTAGTTACGGATTCAACCTAATCACTTAAATCTTAGCTTAAGTAGTCCCTGAGCAATATAACATCGAGCCCCGATGGAATACCCACCATCGTCATCTACATAAACACTTGTTATATGTTCTCAATTTCAAAACTACCCAGGCCCCTTTCTCTTAGGTAGCGGGGTCTATTCTCAATATACATCCCTGGGATGTGCTACAAGTGTACGGATTTGCCGCCGCACCGGTCACGGATATCCTGTCGAGTCAGTCGTGGGTATCCCGCCACGTCGGTGGGGTATTCTAATCAAACCTTAAATAACAAAAATATCAAATGTGCTTTACATATAATTATTCACCGTGATTTATGCTAATTTTATTAAGTTAGGCCTTATCACTTTTCTTTTGTTTCACCGTTAGATTGGATCTGCATCCCTGGGATGTCACTGTTTCAATGCATCATTCAGATGCCTATTGTCACTTTTCCATGTCCCCTGGGGACCTCATGGTTTCATTCTGAATTCACCCACACACACACACACCGCTTTGAAACACATTTAATACATGACTAATCTCTTGAATTACTCTACATATATGATTGACAAATTAAAGTACATGTTTCAAGATATTCCCTACCTCAAAGCAATTCTAACGCACTCTTTTCTCATAGAGGTTTACGCGTAACAACTCACGTCACACCTACATTGTATGTGTTAAGAACAAGCTTAGAATGGTCTCCAGAACCCTTGGGAACCATAGCTCTCATGATATACACCAAAAGAATAATCTAATCAAATAAACATGTAGTACCACGCGCGAGTGGGAATTATTCCTCGCTTGAGCGATCACTTAACCTCGCTCGAGTGAGCACTTGACCTCGCTTAAGCGATAAAAACGAGGTACTATACCCTCGCACGAGCGAACATTATTCGTCGCTCGAGCAGTTAAAGCGGAGCCTTCAACCCTCGCGCGAGCGAGCACTATTCATCACTCGAGTAGTTAAAGCGGAGCCTTCAACCCTCATGCGAGCGAGCACTATTCATTGCTCGAGCGGTTAAAGCGGGACCTTCAACCCTCGCGCGAGCACCGTGAGACGTACTCTGCCACGTCTTGCTTGCTGACACGTCAAGCACCATGAGACGTACTCTGCCATGTCTTGCTTCAGACCTCTCCACCAGTAATTCCTTTTCAAATCTTGGTACATTTTTGTGCTATCAGGGTGGATAGCGTAATTTGATTTGTGAGTCTCATCGAGAATAGTTCGTCGCAGATCGACATTGTCCGGAATACAAAGTCGACCCTTGAACAATAAGGAACCATCCTCCTTGATTGAGAATTCTGATATGATGCCTTTCGTTACATCTTGACGGATCTTGGTTAGTACCGGGTCTTTCATCTGTAGTTCACGTATGTGTTAAAATATCACCGGTCTTACTGATATGTTAGCCAAAAAGGCTCATGTAGCTTGCGACTTGATGTTCACACCATATAGTGCCAGATCTTCAAATAACTTCCATCAGTGCATACCCAAAATCAAACTAGCCAACTGCACTGAACTCTTTCGACTCAAGGCATCGACTACCACATTAGCCTTGCCTGGATGGTACTGTATGGAACAGTCATAGTCCTTGAGGAACTCCATCCATCTGCGCTGCCTCATGTTAAGTTCCTTCTGTGTAAACAAGTATCTGAGGCTCTTATGGTTGGTGAAGATTTCAAAAGTCTCACCGTATAAATAATGTTGCTAAATCTTCAACGCAAATATGACCGCTGCTAGTTCCAGATCATGCGTCGGATAGTTCTTCTAATGCTCTTTCAACTGTCTTGACCCGTAAGCTATCACCTTTTTGTGTTGGTTGAGCACGCAACCCAAACTGTTATACAAAGCATCACTGTAGACCGCGAATTGTCCACTGCCTGAAGGAATTGCTAAAACTGGAGCTGAAGTGAGTCTCGTCTTGAGTTCTTGAAAACTCTTCTCGCACGCTTCACTCCACTCAAATCTTGAATCCTTTCTTGTAAGTCTCGTAAGAGGTCCCGATATATTTGAAAACCCCTCAACGAAACGTCAATAATAACCTGCTAGTCCAAGGAAATTACGGACATCGGTCACGGTCTTTGGTTGTTCCCAGTTTATTACTGCCTCGATCTTAGCCGTATCTACTGTGACACCATACTTTGAGACGGCATGTCCCAAAAAGCTAACCTATTCTAACCAAAACTCACATTTGCTGAGTTTGGCGTACAATTGGTATTCACGTAAAGTTTATAGAGCGACTCGCAAGTGTTCTTCATGCTCCATCTTCGATTTAGAGTATATCAGAATGTCGTCAATGAACACGACGATGCAGGAGTCCAGGTGTGGTTTAAACACTTGATTTATTAAATCCATAAATGACGCCAGTGCGTTCGTCAACCCAAACGGCATCACTAAAAATTCATAGTGTCCATACCGTGTTCAGAATGCAATTTTCTGAATGTCCTCGGCCTTGACTCTCAACTGATGGTATCCAAATCTCAGATCGATCTTGGAAAAGTACTTCGCCCCTTGCAACTAATCGAACACGTCATCTATTCTAGGCAAAAGGTATCGATTCTTTACAGTGAGTTTGTTCAATTACCGATAGTCAATGCACAACTGCATCGACCCATCTTTCTTTTTCACAAACAAGACCGGTGCACCCCATGGGGACACGCTCGGTCTTACAAACCCTTTATCCATGAGCTCTTGCAACTGCTCTTTCAATTCCTTCAACTCAGCAGGAGCCATCCTGTCTGGTGCATTCAAAACAGGCTCCGTTCCTGGTGCTAAGTCGATAGCGAATTCCACTTCTCTCTCTGGAGGTAATCCCGGCAATTCCTCTGGAAATACGTCTTCAAATTCTCGCACTACTGCTATCTCGGAAATAACATTCTTTTCTTCTTTATCTCCCTTCAGGGATGCCAAATAACCGCTACACCCTTTTTTGATCAAACATTTGCTCTGACTGCAAAGATGAGTGGCACCTGTGTCGATCTCTCTCGTCGAAATCGAAACGATCTCCTTGTGTTAGGTCAAAAAATGATAACCTTGTTCTTGCAATCCACTGTCGCACAATGATGAGACAACCAATCCATGCCAAGGATTACATCGAATCCTTGCATGTCCAATAATATTAATTGTGCGTCTAATTTATAGACGTCACCATCTCGAACGCCTACTACTACTGATTTACAGACTAACTCTGTGTCCACTAATTCTCCCGTCGGGATAGACACTGATAAAACAAAGTTCAGTATCTCCAGAACAATCTTCATTTTCTTTGCAAATCTAGGAGTGATAAAGGAGTGGGTAGACCCTGGGTCTATCAACACTCGTGCGTCACGTGCTATATAGCATCCATTTTCATAGACTTGTACAGTACCTATAACAAATACGTATATATATATATATATATATATATATATATATATATATATATATATAGTACATACTTTATTTAGAATTTCTAACGTACAAAAATGAGTCTACACGCTATTCTAACGAATGCACCTTCTCTATCTAAAATTGTATTAAATTGAATTTCTTTATTTAAAAGGAATTCACCTTGAATGACGCCATGTATGCTCCCTGCTTCTTGGGTGGTGACTGCATAAGCTCTCTCTTGAACAACTGGCTTCCGTGATTGAATAGGTCGTGGCATGGAAGTTGAAGCCATCTTCTCCTTAATTGCCTCAGGGCAATCTCTAATCACGTGGCCCATCTTGCCACATTTAAAACAACCTCGCATTCCTTGCCTGCAATCCGTAGTTTTGTGGGACTTGCTACACTTGGCACAAGTCTCTCTTGGTGTTGAAGAAGCAACTCGTGAAAAATCTTGTGTAACTGTAGCTCCAGTGGAAATAGCAGAACTCTCATACCTCATCGGTCTCCCTGACGCAAGCAATGGGAATCTTTGATTTGTGGTCTGCTGCGCTGGTCTCCCATACCCTGCTTAAAGCGGTTGTCTCTGATTCAGTGTTACAAATCTCGGCTTCTTATTCATCAGTTCATAACTCCTGGTCTTGCCTTGATCTACGCTTCTTCTTCCCTGTTGTTCCCTTTGACGGTATCGGTTATTGTTTTCTTCTTCAACTACTAATGCCTTACTCATGACCTCTCCATAGGTCTTCAGCTAAAATGGTGCAACTCTTCCTCGGATGTCTGGCCTTAGCCCCTGTTGGAACCTCTTCGCTCTCATCACATCAGAAATCATGTAATCTGGAGCGAAACGAGCAAGTCTCATAAATTCCGCTTCGTACTCCCTTACTATCATCTTCCCTTGCATGAGTTGTAAAAATTGGGTCTCCATTTGATTCCTCACAACTTCCAAAAAGTACTGTTTGTTGAACTCTTCAACGAATTCATCCCACGTCCAGGGCATATCTGGAGTTTCCTGAGCCCTATTCCTTGAAACAGACTTCCACTAAGGCCCAGCTTCCCCATCTAACATATAAGCTGCCCAACGGACGCTCTCGTCCTCTATGCATGTCAGTTTGCTAAATACTTTCTCCATTTCACTCAGCCAATTCTCGGCTGCCATGGTGTCTGCCTGCCCTGAAAAGCTAGGAGGTCTCATCCTCCTAAATTCGGTAAATGTTGAAGCCACTAGCAGTGTAGGCCCTACTGGAGGCATAGGTGGCTGATGTTGCTCAAGGGCGGTATGAGCTGCCAAGGATGTTGCCTGTTGTGTTATGGCAGTTGCCATGGTTTCCATAATATGCATCATCCTCTGACGCTCCTCTCTCTCTTCATTTCTTTCTCTCACTCTATCTTGTTCTCTCTGATCTCGATCCTGACGGTCTTGATCCTGATTTTTTGCCTGATCTTGGTTCCCTTGGCTACTATCCTCGGGAACCTCTCTATTTCCCAATGACACTCTGTTCGTAGGCGAGATGAACTCATCTCTACTACGCAAATTCCTATCATGACCGCCCTTAGGTCGGCCTCTTCCCCTAGGAAACATAACGGTCTGCATGAGAAACCACAGTTTCGTTAGCAGAAGTCCCTATGCTCTGACAAAAGGAATAATTATCAGAATTCTAAAAGAAACGGTGTTGATATCAACTGTGACAGCCCGAATTTCGACACCCCAAAACTTATGCCATCAGCACGACCCTCAAGGCCGTGCCTCAATAACCTGTACGGAGCATTGATACATGCAAGCAATAAACCACAAAGTAAAGTACAAGAATTCTAATCTAACTAAGTCTCCATGCAATATAGATAATAAAAGAAAACTCAAATGATAGTTCTAGTCTTATGCCAATTCATGAGTAGAAGAACCGACCCGAACCATTGGTGATAACCGTTCACCCCAGATGGTTCGCCAAAAGAATCATAAGGTTTAGTTACATTCCAAAAGATGTGGCTTGACATACCAAGCCGTAATAAATGCTCTCAACTCATTATCAAGGTACGCAAGGGGTCTCCTAAAAGAAATCCTCAGGAGGAGACTCTGACTCTTCTCCGGGCACGTATTCCAAATCTCTCGGATCAACGTCTCCCGAAACTTCTGCTGCCGCTGATGCTGGACCTGCGACGTATAGTCTAAGGGGTGAGCTACATCCTAGCTTAATAGGGAAAACATAGTGAACATATAAATTAAGCTTTCACATATATGTTAAAACAGTTAAAAAAATAAATACGATTTATCTGATAAAACTGCTGAGAGGATAAATGAAATAATCAAAAATGAAATGATAGATACAACTGTTACTTTCTTTGCATGATTCGTTTATTCTCATCTTACTAGTGTAGTTACGGATTCGGCCTAATCACTTAAATCTTAACTTAAGTAGTCCCTGAGCAATATAGCATCGTGCCTCGATGGAATACCCACCATCGTCATCTACATAAACACTTATTATATGTTCTCAATTTCAAAACTACCCAGGCCCCTTTCTCTTAGGTAGCGGGGTCTATTCTCAATCTACATCCCTGGGATGTGCTACAAGTGTATGGATTTGCCGCCGCACCGGTCATGGATATCCTGTCGAGTCAGTCATGGGTATCCCGCCACGTCGGCGGGGTATTCTAATCAAGCCTTAAATAACAAAAATATCAAATGTGCTTTACATATAGTTATTCACCGTGATTTGTGCTGATTTTATTAAGTTAGGCCTTATCACTTTTCTTTTGTTTCACTGTTAGATTGGATCTGCATCCCTGGGATGTCACTGTTTCAATGCATCATTTAGATGCCTATTGTCACTTTTCCATGTCCCCTGGGGACCTCATGGTTTCGTTCTGAATTCACCCACACACACACACACACACCGCTTTGAAACACATTAATACATGACTAATCTCTTGAATTACTCTACATATATGATTGACAAATAAAGTACATGTTTCAAGATATTCCCTATCTCAAAGCAATTCCAACGCACTCTTTTCTCGTAGGGGTTTACGCGTAACAACTCACGTCACACCTACATTGTATGTCTTAAGAACAAGCTTAGAATGGTCTCCAGAACCCTTGGGAACCATAGCTCCCATGATATACACCAAAAGAATAATCCAATTAAATAAATGTGTAGTACCACATGCGAGTGAGAACTATTCCTCACTCGAGCGATCACTTAACCTCGCTCGAGCGAGCACTTGACCTCGCTCGAGTGATAAAAATGAGGTACTAAACCCTCACATGAGTGAATATTATTCGTCGCTCGAGCAGTTAAAGCGGAGCCTTCAACCTTCGCGCGAGCGAGCACTATTCATCGCTCAAGCGATTAAAGTGGAGCCTTCAACCCTCGTGCGAGCGAGCACTATTCATCGCTCGAGCGGTTAAAGCGAAGCCTTCAACCCTTGCGCGAGCGAGCACTATTCATCGCTCGAGCGGTTAAAGTGGAGCCTTCAACCCCCGCGTGAGCGATCACTATTCATCGCTCGAGCGATCACTGTTCATCGCTTGAGCGGTTGAAACGAGGTACCTGGAGCTCAAGCGATGCCTCGCTCGAGCGAGCCCATAACGTAATTTATGCTCAGGCTTTATCTTCTGTTCCTTTCTCAAGCGAGTCATTTAGACCGTTCGAGCGAGGAGCAATAAAATTGAATGCTCGATCTGTTTGAGAAATGATTTCCTACTCCATTTAAGGTCTTATTAACATAAAAACCATTCAACTAATACTTCATACCTTATTTAAAACACACATAAACATTTAACACTTACCAAAATCAATAGATCCTTTACAGATTTGATCCAAGATCAAATCAAATGAGAGTTCTAAAAGCTTTTCCTCCAACCTCTTTCCAGGTTCTCCACAGGCTCAAACCCAACAATCCTTTCTAGTTTCTTCCCCACACTCTTCTCCTCTCATATGTTTAAGATCCATAGGGTGGATCTCGTCTCAAATCACCAGAATGTCCTACCTCTAATCTTCTTTTATGAAACCTTCTCTTCTTTCTCTCTATTTAATTCTCCCATTTTCTAAGCCAAATTAGGTCACATATGAGAGACTCTTCTCCCCTTTTCACTTATCTAGTGAAAGCTAGTGTTTCACACATACACGTGTGTTTGTGTTTGGTTCACAAAGTTCACCTACTGAACGCATATACCTATAGTGTACCTAGAAATTGTGGTTCCCTTGTGAACCACACACACACGTGCATGGTACGTGACGTGCACGATTCCCTAAAGCCGGGCTATGACAAGCATATTCATTTTTTTTGCTCTAATGTCTCATCCAATGGCGGGAGAAGGGGAACAAGGATTAGGTATTACTTATACTTTTGAAAGAGATTAGGTAGGCCACTAGTCCTTTGGTCAGATTGCCGGAATAAGAAGGTGGGCGATAAATGGGAGGTCTCAGTAATATTCTAGGGATTAAAGGCGTAAGACCAATGATTGGGTCGTGACAACTACGGGGGTGATAACTATAAGTATTTAACTACGGGATGTGATAATCACAGGGCTAAGGATAGTATTTTCTAAGGTACATGGCGTTCCAAGGGCTAGGGAGTTCTTTCCCATCTTTATTCTCCAGTTTGTAGGCATTTCCGGGATATGCGGCTGTTATGATGTAAGGGCCTTCCCAGTTTGGTTTCAATTTTCCTTTCGGATGGGCATGTTTAGAAGGCATGACTTTCTTCAGGACTAATTCTCCGATATTGAAGGTTCGTTCCAAGACTTTCTTATCGTAAGTCTTGGCTACTCTCCTCTGATATACCTGAGCGTGATCGACTGCCCTTAAACGTGTTTCATCGAGCTGCTCTAGCTGTGTGAGTAGGGCAATCCTCCTCTTATCTAAGGATAGCTTATCATCGAGTTGGATCTGTAAGGATGGTACTTGTATCTCATATGATAGGACGACCTCCATCCCGTAGGTAAGGAGGTAGGGAGTTTGGTCAGTGGCCGTACGAATAGAAATTCGATAGGCCCAGAGTACTTCTGGTAGTCGTTCAGGCCAGTCGGCTCCATTGCTTGTTTCTACTATATGTTTCAGAATTCAAATCAACATTTTGTTGCTGATTTCTGCTTGTCCATTTCCTTGAGGGTAGAACGGTGAGGAGTGGTGTAGATCAATGTTGAATTTCTTGCATAACTTCTTTGTCTTCTCTGCAATGAACTGCAGTTCGTTGTCGGTGACAAAACTTCTTGAGTACTCTAAACCTAGTGATGATATTGCGCATGATAAACCTTATGAGTATAGAAGCAATGATCTTGACGTATGATTCGGCTTCTGCCATTTAGTATAGTATTCGGTTGCTGTAAGTATAAACGCGTGCTTGTGAGTGTTCCCAACTGTGTCTGTGAAAGGTCCGATGACATCAAAGGCCCACATCGAGAATGGCCATGGCAAGGTCATATTATTTAATGCAACTGATGGAGCTTTGATGAGTGCAGCGTGTTCTTGGCACTGCTTATAGAATTGGATATAGAGGTGGCAGTCTCTTATCATTGTCGGGTAGAAGTAGCCTTATCGTGCAATTTGATCGATAAGTCTTTGTCTACCAGCATGGGCACCGTAGGCGCTGGCGTGTGCTTGTCGGATGATGTATTGTCCTTTGACGATTGTAACACATCATAGCAGTACTCCTTTAGTGAAGGCTTCTTTGTATAGTGTTTCACCAAGTATGCAGAATCTGGCGCATCGATTCCTTATAGTCTTCTGTTCGATCTTTATAGCTTAGGGAGGAATGTGCTGATGTTTGAGAAAGTTCTAAATGTCGAAATACTATGGCTGCTCATCGTCGATTGGTGATCTTTCAAATCTGAACATAGCGACTTTGGCTCCTAACTTGTCATACTTTTTCGGAGTAATTACTTCCTTTGATGTCGTGCTCGTGGGAAGGATTGGTAATTCTCTCTTGACGGTCCATGCCACCTCGTGGGCGGGTACTGTTAATTTTTCTATGACGAAGGTTTTGGTACTTTGTCCAAGGGGTATCTAAATGACCGAAGCTAGTGTAGCTAAGGAGTTTGGAAGCTCATTTTCTAATCTAGGGAAGTGCGTAAGAGAGATTCTTTCAAATTTATTTACTAGATATTGAGCAGTTTCTAAATATACCTAGGAGTTTATTAGTTGTATACATGGTCTTTTAATGATATTGTGATTACTGCTCCTTTTTCTTTTAATAATACTGTCAGTTTGAGTCTCTATCCGCTAACTTTGAAAGTACGGCCATCCTTGGGATCTCTGATAGTGACAACCCCGTGAGGGAATGCTTCTATAACGGTGTAGGGACCATCCCAACATCTTCATAATTTCCCTGGGAATAGCTTCAACCTCGAATTTTATGGCCAAACTTGATAGCCCGGCTCAAAACACTTTCTTAGAATATGTTTATCATGGAATGCCTTGGTTTTGACCTTACAGATTTGAGCATTTGGATATGCATAATTTCAAATTTCCTCAAGCTCATTGAGTTCAAGTTTTCGTTGCTCACCAGATGCATTCAACTTAAAATTAAATCCTTTGATAGTCTATAGAGCTCTATGTTCTAATCCCATAGGTAGGTGGCAAGCCTTACCATACACCAATTGGAAAGGAGACATGCCAATGAGAGTTTTATAAGCTGTTCTATAAGCCCATAGAGCATCATTCAATCTTATGGACCAGTCTTTTCTATCAGACCAAACTGTTCTTTCCAATATCTTCTTTATTTCTCGATTGGAAACCTCAACCTGTCCACTAGTTTGCGGGTGGAAGGGGATTGCAATTTTATGCATAACACCATATTTCTTAAGCAGACTCTCGAAATACCTGTTACAAAAATGGCTTCCTCCATCACTTATAATAGCTCGTGAGGTTCCAAACCGGGCAAATATATTTTCCTTGATGAAAGAAACTTCCACCTTATGGTCATTTATTCGTGTGGCCATTGCTTCCACCTATTTTGATACATAGTCAACAGCTACAAGTACGTATATGAATCCAAACGACGGTAGAAAGGGACTCATAAAGTCAATGCCCCATACATCGAAGGGTTCTACGACTAAAATCGGTTGAAGGGGCATCATATTCCTTCATGACATGGCTCCTAACTTTTGACATCGGTTGTAAGCCTGACAAAATTATGGGCAACCTTGAATAGCGATAGCCAATAAAATCCTGATTGTAGTACCTTGGCAGCAGTTTTTTTTTGCCGAAATGACTCTCACAAGCATATGTGTGACAAAATTATAGAATATTGTGGGTGTCACTATCGGACACACATTTCCTAATTATTTGGTCTCGGCATATTTTGAATAGGTTAAGATCATCTCAAATATAGTATTTTATGTTAGAAAAGAAAATTTATCTGTCCTGATTGGACCAATCTTACCTGTTGCCAAATAATTTATGATATTGGCATACCATGGTACTACTATTTGGATGGCAAAAAGTTGCTTGTCCGGAAAAGTATCGTGTAGAGATTCTTTACTAACGGTTTCAGGTAGTTCTATTCTGTATAGACGATCAGCCACCACGTTCTCAACTCCCTTCTTGTACTTGATCTCGAAGTTGAATTCCTACAAAAGAAGGATCCACCTGATTAGTCTTGGTTTGACATCCTTTTTAGATAGCAAGTATTTTAGTGCAAAATGATCAGAGATCCCAATAGGTGCGGTCGAAATTTATCCAAAACAAAGACTACGGCGAGTAGCTCCTTCTTAGTGGTGGTATAGTTTACCTGAGCTTCGATCAAGGTTCGGCTTGTATAATAAATTACATGAGGAACCTTGTCTCTCTGCTATCCTAAGACGACACCTATTGTGGAATCAGAAGCATCACGTATTACTTCAAAAGGAAGGGAATAGTTGGGAGGTTGAATGATTGGTGTGGATGAGAGAAGTGCCTTAAGTTTGTTGAATGCGTCAAGACAGGCATCGTTGAAGTTAAAAGGTATATCATTTACTAATAAGTGATACAATGGTCACGAGATTTTTGAGAAATATTTGATAAAGAGGCGATAGAAGCTGGCATGGCCGAGGAAAGATCGAATTTGTCATACCTAATTTGGTGGAGGTAGATTCGCTATCACATCGATTTTAGCCCTGTCAACTTCTATTCCTCTTTTAGAGACAATATGCCCTAAGACTATAACTTCTTGAATCATGAAACAACTTTTCTCCCAACTTAATACTAAATTAGTTTCTTCACATCTTTCAAAGACGAGGGCAAGATGATCAAGACAAGAATCGAAAGTTCGGCCAAATACTGAAAAGTCGTCCATGAATACTTCAAGAAACTTGTCTATCATGTCAGAAAACATTGTCATCATGCATCTTTGAAATGTTGCAGGTGCATTGCATAACCCAAAGGACACATGATGGTAGTCTTTTCTTGATCTTACGGATAGACCAGAACTTGATTATGCCCTAAATATCTGTCTAGAAAGTAAAAATATTCTTGACCTGTAAAGTTTTCTAAAATTTGATCAATGAAGGATAGTGAAAAATGATCCTTGCGAGTCATTGAATTGAGCTTCCAGTAGTCAATGAATACACGCCACCTCGTGATTTCACGTAATGAAACCAACTCATCGACTATATTTTCTTTTACAGTAATCCCAGATTTCTTTGGGACTACCTGGATAGGACTCACCCACGCATTGTCGAAAATCGGGTAAATAATACCTACGTCTAGTAGTTTCACGATTTCCTTTTGAACAACTTCCCTTATATTTGGATTTAACCATCGGTGGCTTTCTCGTAAAGTTTTGGGATTGTCCTCCAAATATATACGATGCATACATATCGAGGGGTCAAGCCCTTTAAGGTCAACGACAGTCCATCCTATTGCACACTTATACTTTATGAGTGTGGCCAGTAACCTACTCTCTTGTTCCTTGTTAAGAGCGGATGAAATAATTATTGGGAGAGTTTCGTTAGGCCCAAGAAAAGCGTATTTAAGGGTATCAGGAAGTAGTTTCAAATCTAAGGATGGTGCTTTTTGGATAGATGATTGTAACGATTCATTGGAAATAACGGGTAGAGGTTCTATCCATGGTTTCCAAGTCTTGGATTGGAGTTCACAGATAGAAGTGTCCATTAGATAAATCGTCTCCTTTAATCTGTGACCTGGTTCTTCCAAGTTCGTATACCATAATGCAGTCTAAAGCACATCCTTTGATAAGGTAATGCTTCCTCTACGAATTCTTCAATTTCCTCTATGCTGAAGCATTTCTCGTCGTCCATTGAAGCCATTTGGTTGGCTACAATGAAGACATTTAATTGGATTCACATATCTCCAAAAGAAACTTTTATTACCCCAATTTTACAATTTATACAAGCATTAGCCGTGGCCAAGAATGGTCTATCGAGTATAACGGAAATTTGCGTTAGAGATTTCGAACATGGTTCCATGTATAGCACCAAGAAATCGACAGGGAAAACAAATTTATCGACCCTAACCATTAAATCTTCAATAATTCCTACATGCCTTCTTTCTGATCTATCGACTAACTAAAGGATTACCGAAGTAGGCTTCATGTCTGCTAGTCCTAATTTTTTGTAAATAGAGTATGGTAGTAGATACACACTGGCTCCCAGATCTAGAAGTGCTTTATTTATTGTATGATTGCCTATGATACATGGAATTGTAGGCACCCTAATATCCTTAAGCTTTGGCGAAGTTTTATCTTGCAAGATTGAGCTCACTTGCGCCGTCAAGAGAACTTTTTGTGAGACATTGTTTTGTCGTTTTCGTTTCTGCATATACATCTCATTTAGGAATCGTGTATAAGCTGAGACTTGTTTAATTGCCTCCAAAGGGGGCAAGTTGATCTTCACTTCCTTGAAGATCTTAGTGATTTCTTCTAATTTTTTTGGATTTTTGTCAAAAGGGGAGGGTGCACCAAAAGCGTTTGGAAATGATAACTGTGGCACATAAGGCACCTCGCTCACTGATTTAGGTGTACTATCCTCTTGTTTTCTACTTTTTTTTTGCATTTTGTCTTCCAATTTTCTTGGTTTTTCTTGTGGGGGGTCTCTTCTTTGGCTTCATTCTCCTTTTCTATGGTTGTAGGGACAACTACTGGGGTAGGCATCTCTACTCTATTGTTAACAGTTCGACCACTCCTTAAGGTTTGAAAAACTTGAACTGTGGGAATTAGTGTCTCTGAGCTTGCTTGATTACACTCTCTTTCCTTCCACTGCGAGGCTAATTGCCCGATTTGGGTTTTTAGATTTACAATGGACTGAGTATAGGAGTGTAAATTTTGGGTGATCTGAGACAACTAGGCTAATTCCCTAGAGTGATAGTGTGCATGATGTTGCAAGTCCTAAAGGATTTGGATTATAGTAGCACCATCGTTTCCATTCTAAGGATATGGCTGTTGCGCAAAGATTGGTATGGGCTGTATGACTGTTGGAAATTTAGAGAATGTTGTGGGTATGTATAAGAAAATTCTTGTCGATTTACCCTTGGGAAGCCATAAGGATTATTGTCCCACTAAGAATTATAAGGATTCACAACACTACCCCATTGAGAGGCAAAGGCTTGCTCAGTCTCCAACATGGTTGGATACAAAGATGTGTCATCACAGCCTTACATTTGAGATTCGGCCAAGATGTGTCATCACGGCCTTACATCTTAAATAAAATACTATATATTATAATTATATTTTTTTTTTGGAAAGCAGGGAGAGAGATAAATCTGACCCTTTAGTTTCTGTGGCCAGCAGAAGTATTGAAACCTTTGATTCGCTGCTCCGAGTAATCCTGCAAAAGCTTAAGAAGTGATCAAAGAAAATTAAAAATATAAAGAAATATAAAAAAGAAAGATAAATACTTGTTTTCTTAAATTAATATAAAAATATAAAGCGCTGTCCTCGGCAGCGACACAAAAAACTTGTTCGGCTCTAATATGTGTCTAATAAAGTCTTAACCTATTGCTAGCGCATAATAAAAATCATAGTACTAGCATAGGACCGTTCCCACGAGAATAGGTTATACTATATATATATTAATTTTCTGAAAAGTTATATTTAACTTTTAAGTTTCAAAACTACTGGAGAAATATAAATAAAGAATGATTTCTTAATCTAAATTTTGCAGAAAATAAATACTAAATCCTCCTTCTTCAGATTATGGTCGTCAATCATAATCTTTAGCTATCAGATATTTATGAAATTAAATAGTACAGTTACACCATATATCAAGTTTCCTAGCATTGGTCGTCAATCAACACCAAAATCCTATCAACACAGATTTAATCTAATCAACAATCTCCTAAAACTTGGGTGTCAATAAAATTCTAAAAAATTGAAGATGGAAAAATACAATCGTTACACTAATCTGCAAACTTCAACCTGAGTCGTCAATTCAAATTAAAATTTGAAGATATTTACAAAACAAGAAATTGTAATAAAATAAATCTAAACTAGAAAGCAAAAGTAGAACCATCCAAAGGGTTGATCTTTCAGCTTCCTTAGCCTTGGTTGTCAGGCAAGACCTTAGAGAACTGTGGACAATGTTAGTTTGTAAATCCTAAACAACTTTGATCAGGAGAAAACATAGACCTCAGTTGTCAATTGATGCTGTGAAATTCTTCGATGGTTATTCTTATGTGCCGAGCCTCTTATTTATAGATCATAAGGGTCGGTTTACAAACTCCTAATTCTAATAAAAGAAATTACTAAAACAAAACTATCCAAATATAATTCTACTTCTAATTTTATCTTTCCTTGCTTTCGATAGTTGATGTACTTCTCGATTTCTTCCTTTATTTAAGCAGTAGAGTACCTTAAAAGTCTTCTCCATCAATCTCTCATATCCATGAGTCAATGGACTTCTTTAAGAGATCTAATTTTATGCATGGCAGTGTTCATTCTCACGTGATCAACAACATCAGAAAGCTTTTTCTGGAAAGTCGTAAATCACGATTTTCTAACACCACTTCCTATTGAACGATTTTTTATTACGATTCTTTAATTACGATTCATCGCTTGCCTGTATCGCACTCTTTTGAACAACTTTCTCTTGTAGAATCGTAAATTACGATTTCTATTCTTCCAGTATATCATACTGTAGAATCGTAAAGCACGATTTTTCATCTTTTCAGTAGGCGATGATTTGTCTTATGGTTCAATTATCTTTTTATTGCCTTATGAGTTTATTTTGACGAATATGAACACTTTGGTTCTCTTTTGCTATTTTTCTTTAATATTTGTATATTCGTAACTTATTAGTAGCAAACTAAGTTCTAGCATCACTAAGTTAAGGATAGTAAAATGGTATATTATATGATTGATCACCTGTATGTATATTTTTTTTATTGTTATTTTTATTAGCCTTTGGGTTAGTTCTAGGCTTAATTATCATAGTTGTTGTTAGTTTTCTCGTAGTTATAGGTTATAAGTTTTGTAATTCTTTTCGTTTCATCGCTCTTCAGGAGCCTCCCTCGCTGGCCATCAGAACTGTGTGGTTAGAGTCCCATGCATGGTATCGTGCCCTGCTTGAGTTTCAGTGAGCGCGGTTGGTGGCTTTTGGCTTCGGGCCGATTCTAGAGTTGGATCCCTTCTCGATCGATCGGGGTTTGATCAGGGCTATCCTAGAGCGATGGAGGGAGGAGCAACAGACATTGCTCTTCTGAGTAGGGATGTTACTGCCGACCCCAGAGGACTGGGTCCACATTACCTATCTCAGATTCAAGGGGGAGCTAGTTACAGGGCAGATGGAGGGGGATTAACTTGCGGTATGCGAGGAGGTGCTCAGAGTTGAGTACCGGTACAGTGGATTCGGGCCAGGGGTGGTCCGGGTCTCCTAGTTCTTTGACACCTTCGCTAGTGGGTTCGCTCCCCCGAGACATCACTCGGAGTAGAGAGCGGTATTTCAGGCATGCTGTGAGTCGATGGCACGTCAAGAGCCTGTGATGGAGCCAGGGGTGGCGGTAGATCGAGTGCTTCAGGCTTTCTTGATGCACTTCTTTAGCGCAGTCCTATTTTCTTCCTCGACCTGAGGGTGCATCACCGAGTTGTTTCTGACGCTTCTGGGGGATCTAGATCGAGTCCCCACCTACGCCTGGGGTGCGGTGGCATTGGCGCACCTCTACGAGTAGCTCTATCATAGAGGGAGAGGTGTCACTACAATCGGAGGCTTTCTCCCTTTTCTTCAGATGAGCTTTAATTAATTGTTATTATTTATAATGTCTCAGTTGTCTTTGTATTTCTTCTTTAGTGATTGTTTCAATGTTGTATGTTTAGTTCTGGGTGTATGACCATTTCGCGTTCCTACGCTCATGGGTCCCAGTGGAGATCACTTTCACTTTCCCGCGGATGCATGTGTGGCGGAGGGCGTTGGGGCGTCGTGTTAGTCCTCCAATCTGCAGACCACGAGAGGTCTTTTTGAGGACATGCACGCAGGGCAGGTATGAGCTATCCATGTGGTAAAGGTATTTAGGTCTTTTAGGTTTTGGATTTTACTGATGATCGTTTGTCTCTGACTATAGGTGATTTAGAGGCCTTATACAATCGAGGAGGATGATGAGCAGCCGGTGATTCAGTCCAATCGGCCCTTCTTCGACGTGGCCATATGGGTCCACTACTTTGAGAAGGTAGAGTGTATCCACCTTTCTCGTGTGGCACGGAAGCTGGGGCTCCCTCAGGGAGTGCCTCCAGAGATTCGCCATAGGGTGGAGAAGAGCATGACTAGTCCCCCTGGTCAGGACTTTGCGTCGAAGATGGAGGCTTAGATTGATGATTTTAGAGTCGGGGGGACCAGGGTGATGGGGGTGTGTGATGAGGCAGACGCCTGAGAGTTTGTGAGGTGGTTCCAGGATCTAGGCGAAGGTCGAATCTTCACATGTCCTTTCCATGGGAGCGGCTCTTTTGCGGTCGGTGGTCCCGAGTCTACCTCGGCATTGAGGGAGAGTTTAGCCACATTAGAGCAGGGCCACCTGGGTACCGGCGTCTGCAGAGCGATGGACACCCTTCATAGGGTGATGGAACAGATGGGGTGTGCTCCTTGGCCAGATGAGGAGATGTTGCGCTCTCTGACGACCTCAGTCTTTCAAGCCAAGGCAACAGAGGAAGAGTTGAGGGCTCAACTAGCAGAGACTCGACGTTCTCTGATGAGTTAGTTTATTTGGTTTATTAATTTTATTTCTAGCGGGTTAACATAATTGTTTATTCTTCTTCATTGGTCAGACTGTGTGGGAGGGTGAGGTTGTCAATCAGGCAGCGCTGATCAAGCTGTCAGGGGTCAGCAGCAGGCTGGTCGTGAGGTAGAAGCTAGCCTATGTTCTGAGATTGACCAATTGGTGAGTGTTTATATTGATTTGGTTTTGTTAATCATTAGCATTATTTGGTTTCATTGTTTATGATATGTTTGCTATGTATCATGGTTACAGAGGTCAAATCTATTTGCTGCTGGGGTATCTGCTCCAGCATTCGATCCGTCATTGACTGCCTCGTCCAGTTAGGAGGATCCAATGCTAGCCCAGCTTTGGGCTGCGCTAGAGCATTGGGTGAGTTTCTTTTGGTCTTCTGAGTTATTTCATTTTGTGTTTCCTAGTAGTTTGCTAATATTGTGTTGTGTACTTTCAGTGTTAGGTAGTCGAGGATCTCCAGACGAGGGAGGCGACGACCACCTCTCTGTGCCCTGAGAGTCATGTATAGTGTCTGTATGCTGGTTTGTGTTATTCTTATTGATTGGTTTTATCTGACATGTTTCGTGTTTGTTTGTTTTGTTATTGTGTAGGTCGTACCCAACTCTTTTCCCGAGGCTCCTCCTCAGGAGTCTACTCCTCCTACTCAGGTATATTTAGTTAGTGTAATTATATTTCTTGCATTGATTTTTTAGTTGTTCTATTATCTGATGTGTTTGTTTCTTATCTGTATTGTAGCCATCTGCGTCCGAGGTTCCTCTGGCACCACCTGTCCCGCCGATTGATTCGGTGTCCACTGCGACCGTAGAGCGTCTTTTGCAGGAGTGTGCTGACTTGGTATGTTTCATCATTCTTGATCCTTCTCTTGTTATGCACATCTGTCTTCCTAGCTTTTGCCTTGCGCAGGTGCGTGAGTTGGAGCAGTCACGTCTAGAGGTGCAGTGTGCTCAGGTCCGCGAGGAGGCCCATGAGGTTCCTTCCTATCTTACTAAGAGTCATCTCCAAGAGCTGACCATGGACCTTGCGGTCGAGTTGAGGACCTAGAAAGCGGAGCTAGAGAGTGTTCGAGCCATAGTCCGTGCTGATATACAGCTGACGATCGAGCTTCTGCAACATGAGCTAGCGCGGGTAGGAGGGAGAGTGCGAGGGATGCTCGATCACCTTTTGGGGTCGGGGTCAAGGGCTAGCAGCTCACTAGCGGAGATTCGTCGAGGGACCCATGAGCGTATGAGGGCGTATGCTCTGACAGACTCGGCCCTTGGCCCTATGTTTGCCTTTGACCCTATAAGTTCGCAATCTCGGCAGGCTTCCAGCCAAGCGAGCGAGGGAGGTTCTATTGCTAGGCCTTCTTCGAGGAGACCTCCATCCAAGCCTTAGGCTTCAGCTGAGGCCTCAGTGGACCAGGTTCTTGGTCCTTGGGTTGATGATGCTGGAGAGGATGATGAGCGTCCCTTGCAGAGGCAACAGAGGGAGTAGGACATTTTTGTTTTTTTTTATATTTTTGCATTCTTTTTTCTTCATTGTATATGCAGGGGGGATGTCCCTCGGTGATAGATGTAAAAGGAAATTCTGACATATATATGTAGAGATCTTTTTGGGTTCAGAGATACCTGATTTCTGTTTTCTTGTCTTGTTACCTTCCATACTCTAATTGGTTGTCTTTGGTGTCGTCGCCTATTATTGAGACTTGGATGCTCCTTGAGTTAGCCCAGTAATAGTTGAAGGTTGTCTTGAATCTGTACATGAGGATAAAGTTAGTAGTAATTTTATTTTCCCCCTTGCTGATTGTCAAAGGGGGAGGTGTCTCAGACCGAGGTCTGGTAAAAGATGGATCATTGTGTTTTTTTTGTTATTCTCCTTTTTTGTATTTTTCATTACAAGGGAAAGAAATAAAGCAAGAGGGAAAGTAAGTAACTAAAAGAAAATTCTAAAACTAAAAAAAAGTGCCCCAGTGTAAGAGCGTGATAAGATAGGTAGTGTAGTATCTTCGGCAGTCTTCCTTAGGCCATGACCTTGTTGTTCCGCATCTTCTCTATGGACAAGCAAGGGCCTTAATGTGACTCCTCTTTTGAATAAAATGCCTCGTGTCGAGGTGCAATGGAGCTTTATAATTTTTTTTTTGTGAGTACTTGGGCCTATGAGGAGCCCTATGTGTTTGGCGAGTTAGTATTGAGGAAGGTTCTTTGATACCGTCATCGAACCGGGGGAGGTTTTTTAGTGATATTTGCCGTATACGGGGTTCTACCTTTGGCAGTGATTATCATATCCCGTAGTCTTATTAGGGGGGTGTGTAGTAGATAGTAAGTGATTGCATCAGTCATCATTCACGAGTTTTTTATTTCATTTATGAAAATATCTTAGGAGGGTTTCGACTCATTGTCCGAAAACAAAAATTAAAGGGTGAAGGAGAGATAAGGCTCAGTGATGTGGGGAATAGCTTGTATCTGACAATTTCTGAAAGGGATAGGTAACAGCCTTTTCCTTGGGTGGTGAGTAGTACCATGATTGAGCTCTCCATCATGTTTCGGCACCATCAAAGTCTCACATCCTATGGTTAGCAGGAGTTTGTCCTCCTCCTGCCACCTTACGACAATATCTAGTACTATTGGGACACTAGGGATGCCATTGCAGCTTGCTTATACCCTCCTATGTCCTCACGATCTGCTTATGCTTCCCTGAGCTCATTGACTGGTTCATTCGTCGTATTGCTCTCTCAGTTTTGAATATGTATTTTTTGAAAGCAACTTGCTAATGTAAGAATGGTGAGTTTTGATTAAGCCTAACATCTTCATTTTTTGTGCTCTAATATCTCCTCCAATCGCGGGGAATGAGGTGAGAATCGGGTGTTACCCATGCTTTTGAAAAAGGTTAGGTATTCCACTAGTCCTTTTGATCAGATTGCCCGAATAAGAAGGTGGGCAGTGAGTCGAAAGCCTTCAAGGATATTATGGGAAACGAAGGTGTACGACTAGTCAATGAGTCGTGATGACTACGAGGGTGGTAGATATAGGTATATATGTCTAACTACGGGATGCGACAATCGCGGTGCTAGGAGTAATATTTTCTTAGGTACATGACATTCCAAGGGCTAGGGAGTTCTTCTCCATCCTGGTTTACTAGCTTGTATGTGTTCCCTGGGTATGCAGCAGCTATAACATAAGGGCCTTCCTAGTTCTGTTTTAGTTTTTCCTTCAGGTGGGTCTATTTGGAAGGCATAATCTTCTTCAAGACTAATTCTCTAATTTGGAAGGTTCGCTCGAGGACCTTCTTATCGTAAGCCCTGGCTACTCTCCTCTGGTATACTTGAGTATGATCAGCTGCCCTTAAACGCGTCTCATCAAGTTGTTCTAGCTCAACGAGTAGAGCAATTCTCCTTTTATCTAGAGATAGCTCATCATCAAGTCAGATTCATAGGGACGACACATGTATCTCGTAAGGGAGGACTACTTCCATCCCATATATGAGGAGATAAGGAGTTTGGCCAGTGGCCGTGCGAATAGAAGTCCTATAAGCCTAGAGTACTTCTGATAGTCGTTTAGGCTAGTCGGCTCTATTGCTCGTCTCACTGTTCATTTCAGAATTTGGATCAACGTTTTATTTGTGGCTTCTGCTTGTCCATTTCCTTGGGGATAAAATGGCGATGAGTGATGTAGGTCGATGCCAAATTTCTTGCATAACCTCTTCGTCTTCTCTACGATGAATTGGGGTCCATTGTCGGTGACGAACATCCTGGGTACTCTAAATCAGGAGATGATGTTTTGAATAATAAACTTCATGAGTGTTGAAGTAGTAATTCTAACATATGACTCGGCTTCTACCCATTTGGTGTAGAATTCAGTTGTAGTGAGTATAAACACATGTTTATGAGTCTTCCCGATCGTGTTCGTGAAGGGCCCGATGATATCTAAAGCCCACATCGAGAATGGCCATGGAGAGGTTATGGGATTCAATGCAACTGATGGGTCTTTGATAAGTGCGGCGTGCTCTTGACATTGTTTACAGCAGTGCACGTAGAGGTGGCAGTCCCTTGTCATCCTTGGCCAGTAGTAGCCTAATTGTATAATCTAATCAACGAGTCTCTGTCTACCAGCGTGAGTACCATAGGCACTTACGTGTGCTTCCTGGATGATGTATTGTCCTTCGACTGTCGTGACGCACCGTAGCAGTACTCCTTTAGTGAAGGCTTCTTTTTATAATGTTTCCCCTAAGATGTAGAATCTTGGGCATTGATTCCTTATTATCTTTCACACAATCTTGGTGGTGTAAGGAGGGACATATCGATGCTTCAGGAAATTCCATATGTCGAAGTACCATGGCTGTCCGTCGTCGGTTGGTAATTTCTTGAATCTGAAGGTGGTGACGGTGGCTTCTTTCTCCGCAGAATTACCTGGGGCAAGTTACCCTTCATTCGTGAGAGCTTTTGGTCTAGTTGACAGTTCCAGTTTCACTTGCCAGGT
Source organism: Chloranthus sessilifolius (assembly GCA_021018995.1). NCBI lineage: Eukaryota > Viridiplantae > Streptophyta > Magnoliopsida > Chloranthales > Chloranthaceae > Chloranthus > Chloranthus sessilifolius. The sequence continues at coordinate 37,245,801 of CM037597.1, read as the reverse complement.
AACCTCGTGTACTGGCGTGGTCAGCTTCTTGATGAAGAAAGATTTTATACTTTGTCCTACTGGTATTTGTATGATTGAGGCTAGTGTGTCCAGAGAATCCGCGAGCTCATTCTCCAGTCTAGGGATATGCGTGAAAGAAATCCTCTTGAATTTCTTTATCAGAAACTGAGTTGTCTCTAAGTATGCCATCAGCCTTCTTTCTTAGATCTTCCACTCCCCGATGACTTGCGATATCACAAGTTTGGAGTCACCGATTGTCTTCAACTGTTTGATGCCCAGCTGTAGTGTTGCTCATAGTTCGGCAATGAAAGCTTCATATTCCGCAATGTTGTTGGTGATTGGAAAGTCAAGCTGGAACGCTTTTGGTATGACAACTCCTTCAGGGCTTAGTAGGACTATCCCGATGCCTTTCCCTTTATGATTAAGAGCGCCATCGAAGTAGAGGGTCCATGAGGTCTTGTCAGGCTCTTCGTTGTGAATCGAGAGTAGGTCTTGGTCAGGAAAGTCTACATGTACAGGCTTGTAGCCTGAGAGTGGAAGGTCAGCGAGGTAATCAGCGATCGCCTATCCTTTGATGGACTTTTGTGTGACATAAGTGATGTCGGACTCTTGTAATAACATATGCCAACGAGTGATCATTCCGGATGTAGTGGGCTTCTCGAATATATACTTCAAAGGATTCATTCATGCTAGTACCAATATTTTGTGCACTCCGAAGTAATTTAGTAGTTTTGCCGAGGCTCACACTAGTGTGAGGCATGTCTTCACCATTGGCATGTATTTCCATTCATACTCGACCATCATTCTACTAAGGTAGTAGATAACCTTCTCTCTCTTGCCGTCTTCGTCATATTGTCCACGAATTACTCCCATTGCCTTGTCGTTTGCTAATACGTAAAGGATCAGGGGTCTTTCGAGAACTGGTGGAGATAATACTGACAGGTTAAGGAGGTACGTTTTGATGTTGTCGAAGGCCTACTGACACTGGTCATCCCATATGTACTCGGCTCCTCCTTTAAGTAGTCTGTAGAAAGGGTCACATCGAGCTGAGTGCTGGGAGATGAATCTCTTGATAAACTACAGTCTTCCTATCAGACCTTGTAGCTCTTTGATGTTGTTGGGAGGTGACATCTCGAGAATGGATCTGACCTTTACCGGGTCGACCTCGATTCTTTGCTTACTGACTATGAATCCTAGTAGTTTTTTGGAGGTTATCCCAAACATGCATTTCTTCGGATTCATCTTCAGTTGATACTTCTCGAACCTTTGTAGTACCAGCAATAATGCTTCAACATGTCTTGTTCATGTTTGAGACTTCACTAATATATCATCAACTTAAACTTCGACACACTTGTGCATCATGTTATGGAAGATAGCCATCATGGCACGTTGATATGTGGCTCCTGCATTCTTGTGCCCGAAAGGCATGACGACCTAGCAGTAAGTTCCCCATGGTGTGGTGAATGAAGTTTTCTCTTGGTTGGATTCCGCTAATCTAATAGGGTTATATCTGGAGAAGCTATCCATAAAGGATAACATCTCATGTCCGACAGTATTGTCAACTAGAGTATCAATGTGAGGAAGTGGGAAGTCATCTTTTGGGCATGCTTGGTTGAGGTTCCGAAAGTTGATGCATACCCGTACTATGCCGTCCTTCTTAGCGACAAGTACTATGTTTGCAAAATACTTAGGATAGAGGATGACTCGAATAAAATTTGCCTTGTGTATCTTGTCTACTTCTTCCTTGACTTGTAGCGCTATTTGGGGGTGAATTCTTTTGAGTTTCTGCTTGACGGGTTTCGCATCAGGTTTTAGGACCAAAAGATGTTCTACTAAGCTTAGGTCTAGACTAGGCATGTCCTCGTAGGATCATGCGAAAGAGTTGAGGTGATCTTGAAGGACTTGAATGATTTGTTGTCGTTCCTTGGGGTTGAGTGTTGCACCGATTAGTAGCTTCTTGGGCTTCTCATCGGTGCCGAAATTGATTTCCTCAGTAGGTTCTGTGGCAGCTTTAGTCTGCTCGTCGAAGCGTTTGATGACCCGTTGGAATTCCTGTGTCTTTTGGGCAGCTAGTGCTCTTTCCTCATCATCTGCAAGTTCATACACTGTAAGATGACTACACTGGGGATTTAGTTTTGTGGGAGGTAACCCTTCATTGGTGCAATTTATGACTGCGACATCCTTAGTGAGGTGTAGGTCAAGGTTATTCATTCTTCTCTCGAAGTCGTGAAGTATCTCGTCGGGTATGATTACTGACTTGTTGCTCTGTCTAGACGCTCCGCGCCTTCGTGAGGGAGAGGGTAGAGTTGCTTTGAACGGAGTCGAGGTAGGGCTCCTTGGTGTTGAGAGTAGGATGATGACCGGGTGCGATCATGTTTGTTGTTACTCCCTCGATTTCATTTGTGTGACTCCTACTCATAGCCTTAGGAGAAGAGTCTCCTTGTTGGTCGCTGAAAGGATCGAGGATGAAGGGTTTCCTCCCATTTCCAAGGTCTTCTAATTTTTTTAGATTTTTCATTTCTAGATTTTCTATTTTTTATTTTATTTTTGATAACAGGTATGGTACAGGGTCGGTTGCCTGAAGAGGAACCGGCAGGGGTGCTTCTCCTAGTTGGGGAAGTGTGATGGCTGCTGAAGTCGTTCGTGCAAGTTTTTAGATGATGTGGACTAGTTCTGAATTTAGCATTTTTTTAGAGTCCTCGTTTGGGGTGATCATCCTGATGAGCGATGATGGCAACGGCTTGGCCGATAAATCTCCTTTTTTCTACCGTGTGGACCACTTCTTGTTCGAAGAGGGCTTGAAGGTGATAGTCATCCAAACTCTCGTCCTCGAAATCAGGATGAAGACGTTCTTGCTGCTGAGATTGATCCTCAGGTGAATTTAGCGGATGTGCTTCCGGGCTGGTGAGCTCTCGCCCTTACACCTCGTAATATGCTATGATGTGTATGCATGCTCGATAGCGAGGCTGGTATGGGTGAGAGATGCTGGGATGCCCCCAAGGGCATTCCTATCCTTCGCCATCGGAGCTGGAGTTGCTGTCATCAAAGCCGGGATTGCCTTCCTAGTCTGGCTGCTCTTGGAAACCTTAACCCAACAGTTCTGCCAATTTGAGTGCAGGAAGATCTATCCAGTAGTCTTCATCATCACTCAGCGGTGGTTACCATTCTTCTTCTAATGACCTCCAGAATATTTGTAACTGTGGGGCCTCAGGAGACTGGGAGCATCGAGCTCTATTTCTTCTTCGACTTCTATGAAGGCGATATGGGAGTCTTCTTCGTCAAATGTTTGCCAGATTTCATCCATGATAGCCTTTTTTGACATCGCAGCATCACAGTCATGCACATGCCATAGTAAGGTTGCTTCGAGTAAGGGCACTGATGAGGACATCACCAATCGTCGAGTATGTGCCGATAATCAAAGTTGTCGTTGGGGTTTGAAATCTTATCTTGGGAGCGGTTGTCTTCTCTGAACCATTCTAGGCGATCAGCTCGCAGGAGATCCTCAAGTTCTATGGTGGAGAGGCTCGCCTAATAATTTACCTCTTCACTTGATATTGACGACAAATCGTCCTATGCTGGCGACTGACGCTGGGGTAACTGAAGAGAGGGGGAGTATCTGGCTCTTGTCCTCTTTTAATCCCTATAGATGCGATGTGAAAATCTTCTTCATTAGTTGACTCCCAATCTTCTACCGGTGGCTCAGGTTCTGTAGGTTCCTTACTCGGCTCTTCAGGGGATTCGAACAAGGGTTTGACTCCTTTGAGTGGTCTATCTATATCATCGTCTTGATTCAAGTTCGTCAGGTCAGTGAAGGCTTTGGCCATCTGCTCGATCTCTTTCGCTTGCGGTTCGGTAAAGGATGCTTCCTTTCTCCTCTTCGGCACATCAGCCTTCTCAGTAGTTCTGTAGACAAAATGATTAGAGTGACCACTTAGGTGAGGTAGGTAGGATGTCGGCTTGTTTATTGTTTGATCGGTAGCCTAATCCGGTGTGCTTGCAGACTTTCTTTTGTACGACTTGTCCTATGAGTCCTTGTCTATTCTTGCCGAGCCCGGTGTGAGGGGTGTATCCTAGTTGGTACATCAAGTTCCAACCTTTGGTTGCAGTTGGGTTTATATCATACAGACGACCGAGGCCAGGACTGGCTTCCCTTCTCGAACTCTTTGTTGGCAGGTCGGAAGAAATCAAGGGTGACTGATTTCCGCTACTGATGTGTCATCGGGATCCTCCACTCTTTTGATGTGGCTAGTATTCAGCATAGAGTCATGTGCCGTTGGAATGCTTGCAGCATAGTCGGTATCTATCTCTTGAAGAGGCGCGTCGGCATATATTCTGACGATGGAATTCTGGTGAGGAAATTTGATGCATTGGTGGTATGTAGATGCGACAAACTTCATGGATTCTAACCATTTTCTTCCTAGTATTAAGTTGTAGGTGCTTGATGAGTCGGAGACATGGAAAGTGACATCTTTTGTTACTGGCCCTAGGCGAACTTATAGCTTAATGGTTCCCTTGGCAAAGCGTCGAGATCCATCGTAGGCGATCAGGGACAACGACGAGGGCCTTATATCTTACTCCGTGTACTCGAGAATCTTGAGCGTCGTTATGGGACAAATATTGAGTCTTGCTCCTATGTCGACCAGCGCATGAGGGACTAAAAAACTATATGGTGGTTGAGCTCCCACGTAGCGATTCTTTAGGCATATTTGCATTTGTTAAAGTGAGTGCCGGAGGTTGAGCCATAACTGAAGAGATATCGTGTAGCTGGTCTAGGGTGGTATCTTCGTTCATGTGCGTCTAGTCCAGTGTCTCTATGAGCAGTCGGTGGTGTTCCAGTGACTTCTGGATGAGCTCGAGGATCGATATTTGCACTGGTATTCTCCTAAGGTGTCGAAGAAGATCATACTCTTGACCTGATTCAAGTGCGTGTTCTTTTCTCGGGCGATGCACTTTACTCGCAACTGACTGAAGTGGCTAAGGCGTCGGAATTGGTGGTGGGTGAATGACGTGGGGCGGGGGAGACAAGTTAGCTTCCTTCTCTCTCGCTACCCACTCTGGTGATTGTATGTCGATAGTTTCTTTCTCTTGTCGGAATGCTAGTGGCGGGTAGGTAGTTCCTGATTTGAGGACTGGGCAAGCCGGTTGTCGACTTTGAGCTAGGTTGCGACTTGAGTTGTTGAGCTTGCTGGAGCGTTCATCATGAATGGGGAGAAATTCGAAGGAGGAATACGTACTACAATGATGCTGTCCCAAGGTGGGAGGTATTATGTGTAATCTTCTTCTTCGAGGAAGGCGGAGATCAGTGCTTCCTCCTTGATGGGTTCCTCCTTCTATTGACTTGTCTTTGCATCTGGTAGATGTTCTACTGTAGTCTTGCATCGTTGACTTGAAGCATCTTGTGTGAGGCTATCCTCCCGTGCTGCGATTTGGGCTGCAGTTCTGAGGAGATTGTCCTCATTCTTCAGTTCAGAGTTAGATGGAGGTAGTGATGGAGTGGGATTCGTGTTTGGTGGGGTCGAGGGTTCTGACAAAGGTTCGATCTCTGGGTCTTGAATGATTGAACTCGGATCCTGGTGAAGTTGGGGTAAGGAGGGGGACTTGCAGGTGCAAGTCAAGTGATTGAGGTTGAGGGGTGTGGCTGAGTAGCCGAAGGTCTAGGAGGTTCGACCGGATTTATCAAAGGACTGGAAGGGTTGCAATGGGTAATTAGAGCAAAAGGATGCATGGGGAGTTGACTAGGGAGGTCCACCGTGGTGATGTGAGCTATCGCTCTTTGGTTATGGTTAGGCATGTGGTTGTTGATAATTCCTAGATTTTGTGGCGGTCGATTGTCATTGGGGTAGAAATTTTTGAGCGACTCCCAGTCGATCTGATTTCGATCATTCATGTCATAGATCACATCTCGGAGAACAGTCTTCCAGGTTGTGGCCTGTGAATCGGTGGAAGGCGCAGAATTTGCCACACTCTAGGTTTGCAGGCCAAGGTCGAGGCCGCTCTGGTGGGAATCTAAGGAGATTTTGATTGCTAAGGAGCGATAGATGTTAGAAATAGTGTCAGGTAGTGGAGGATAGTGCTCCTGCTTCAGCTGGTAGGGACCTCTGACTTGTCGATTGAAATTCTAAGGTGGAGGCACATTGTTGTAGTTTAGAGAGTTGGTCGTCCGGTTATGTGCCGCCTATTTATTCTGGTAGGTATTTTGATTGGGGTACTAGCTCCTGTTCTGGTACTGACCTTGGTTCTGGTTTTGGTTTGGGTATCGTTGCTGATTTTGACCCTAATTCTGGTTTGCATATCGCTGTTGGCCTTGGTTTTGCCCGGGATTTCTCTGCTGGAAGTTTCCTTTCTTAGAATTATGCCCTTGGTTGGTGATAGTGTTGACTAGCTCAGACATTGAGGCTTTCTTGTTGTTCTTCGTCTTGGTCTCGCTGGAAGAGGCTCCTCGCGATGCTACTATGGACAAAGCGAGGTGTCACGGGGTCGCACTTCCGCAACCTCAGTCCCGTGCGGCACCTAACGCACGCTTCGCTAGGTCAGCCTACTTCTGATAACAATCGTCGCGAGGGCGTCCTTCGACGCGCTTTCAACCCGCGCGGTGCTTCGCTACCGCGTGCAACGAAGCCAACCCATCTGCACATCAGCTCTGATACCACCCGCCTAGAGGACGGGAACTCCTCCCAACGTGGTTGCCTCTGTTTCACGGCCTACCACTCGGCTCATCGTGTCCCTTATGACACGCCAATCTGCACCGCTACGCTAACTTGGCCTGCTCAAGCTTCACCCTGTGTACTGCACTAGTACCTCGCTCGCCTGCCGAACCAAGCCCACAGCCTTGTGCCTCGCGCTCGCGTGCCCAACTGAGTCCCACGCAGCTTGCCTTCGTGTGCGTTCCGAATTACTAGCACACGTACGTCCTTAGCCCACATGCTGTCGTGCTCAACTGAGTCCCACGCAGCGCCTTGGTGTTGTCTCGTGAGGTTGCCCAGCCGTATGCACCGCGACGCGTAGTCCGGAGCCATACATCAACCTCCCTCGGGTTCCACACGGCATCGCCGTCTGGCCGACGCCCTAGGTCCACCCTTTCGTCTAGGAGACACTTGCGCCCCTCACAGCCGCAAGGCCTCTCAAGCTCCCTTCCCCTATATAAGGGTAAAACAGTCATTCAGCCAGAATGGCAGGATAACCTCAAACCTATTGGTTTGACATACCGCAACGCCTCATGCATCGCTAGCCCACCTTGGCTATGTCGCGTCCGTGTCGCGACCGTGACGCTCCGCGTCGTACCCTCATGCGATCGTGTCGCGTCCTCGCAGCGCGACCACGTCGCCGGGCCAACATGGCCCCATGTCGCGTGCCCTCCTGGCACCACATGCCGTGCCACACGCACCACGCCGCAAGCTCGAGTATTGGCCCCGTCACAGAGGTCTCTAGAGGTGTCGTGTCAGACGGGAGGCCCGTAGATGAAGAGTGGCGAAGTCTGCATAGTCGCTTATGATAAGCGCGTTCCTCAGGGGTTCTCTGGTATTGTCAATGGTGATATTGATGGAGCCTTATTCCTTCATCGAGGTCCCAATCCTTGCAACGAGTTTCCTCCATCGTCCGACGAAGTTGATCTCATGAAGTGGCAGCCCGACGAACCAATCGAGGGCTTCTCCTTCCAGCGATCGTTGAAAATAGTGAATAAGGAGACCCTAGTCGTCGCATATTGGTCGACAGTCATTGCAGAAAAGGGCTAGGTGGTGATTTGGGTTCCCCACGCCATTGTACTTATTGAACTTGGGTGCCTTGAACCCCACAGGTAAGATGAATTCTAGATCTCGACAGAACCTGTCAAATCTGAACGAAGTTCCGGGATGCTCTCTCTTAGCCATGTATTGGTCGAGCATCTTAGGGAGATCCTCTACCTATACAGTGATGTCTTTCTTAATGGTTTGGGAGAGAGTTATTTGGTCATCGTCGAAGAGAGAACAACATATCGTACTCAGGGTAGGCGGGGGTCTCTCCTGCCTTTATCGCTCTTGTTCCTCCATGTCTCGCCATTCCTGGATAGTCTCATATGCTGCAGCTAAACCTTGCAAATGTTCGCCGGCCTCTTCTCCTCCTCTTTGTAGCTTCTGGACATTGAGATCTACAAGCTGTCTGGCCGTGAAATTTTGTCTGATGCCACTGTCTCTGCTCCCATTGTTTCGGCTGGTGCTTGGAGGTGTGATGGGGGTTTCCTCACCACCGATCATGTTGATCTCCGAGTTGTACTAAGCTGAGTTATAAGATGGATCCTCGTTGTACACGCGATTATTCTGGTGTCCCCATAATGGTGGGTCATCAGGCTTTATTCTCCGTATTTCCGACATATCTAATCTTTGGAAAATACTCATGTACTCTCAAGAACTCTCGGGGGGTGTGAGCGAATGAGAGGAGTGACCAAGGTGGAATAGAAAAGAAAAAGGTAAACTAGATGCAGTAAAAAAAGAACTAAACGGAAGCAACTTTAGCGATAAGATGTCATACCGTGATCGCCAGTTTGTTGGTATGCACTTTTTCTGGGTTCCTTTCTGTCCCTGAAAAAAGTGGCCCAATTCGGTCCAAGTGGACTCTGGCAAAGGCGGTGAAAGGATATATTAAATGCAAAGAATAAAAGGGTAAATTCCTGGGGGAAAATACCTGGTTCATTGCGATCGCTAGTTGCAGATGTTTATCGACGCTGCAACACGTCGTTGATCACGCGGGTGGAGATGTGGGTTGTTCTCTTTACTGAATTATCGGTCGGCTGATGTCAGCAGCACTGGGTCACCTGCGAGTTCAGTTTATATAGTCTTCCTATTCCTATTTTAAGTTTGATTGCTCTACTCTCCTAATCCTACTTTGATCCTATTTGGTCTGGTTTCCTTCTTCCACTAGAATTCTAACTAATTTTAGTTTCGTAATCTTAATTCTACTAAAATTCTAGCTAATTTAGATATCCAATTCCACTAGAATTTTAATTAGTTTAGTCTACTAGTTTTACTAAACTTCTAATTAATTTTAACTTCCTAATTCTACTAGGATTCTAATTTTAGCTTCCTAATTTTACTAGAATTCTGATTAATCTAGTTTCCTAATTCGATCAGGATTCTAATTGATCCAAGTATTCTAATTTTACTAGAATTCTACTTCATTTAAGTATTCTAATTCTACTAGAAATGTAAAAGAATACTATCATAATATTATCAAAAATTAATTAATAAAAAGAAGATGTGGTCCACTATGCTAAGGAGGATCAGCCCTGTTCCCGGGTACCCTCCGTAAGCTCCCTTGGGCAAATCGGTCGGCTAAGAGTCATTTTAAAGATAATATCAGTTGAAAAACTAAATTTGGATTAAAATATTATAAATTAAAAAATTAAGAATTTAGCGGATCTAAAATTATGATTAAGACCGAAATTGAACTTATGGACTAGTATTAGAATTAAGAACTGAATCCGAGAACTAGAGCTAGAGAACGAAAACCAAGATCTAGGATTCATAAGTTAAATACTTAAGAACTGGATCCTAGAAATACAATCTAAGATCCTGAACAAAATACTAAAATTTAAGATGAAAAACTAGCAATTAAAACTAGAAGTTGAAAACCTAGAACTAGAAACTAAGAACTAAGGGTTAGAACTTAAGAATTAGAATCTAGAACCAGAATTAAAAAAACTAAGGAATTATCTGAGGCCAGGCGCCGCAGAGGAGAATATCGAAATCCCTAAGCTTGGAAGAGAGGAACTCGAAAATTCAATTGCTAGATGTCGTCTTTGGTTTGAGGAAGGGGGTCTATTTATAGGTATTCGGATAATTACGCACCCTGTGGTGTGCACTTAATTAGCTGGTCAAATCCAATTATGCGCCCTTTTTGGTGCGCTTAATTGAATTGCGTGCCCTGTTCCAGGAGCTTAATAACATTCAGTCGGTCACGGACTTAGTGAGTGACCGGCTGACTGGCTCAGCCGAGTGTACTAGTTAATAGGTGAGTTTAGGCGGTTTAGGGGATTAGAGGTCAGTTCCAATTGTGGACCTATTACGCGCAAGTAGTTGGGCACGTAACCAATTATGCATGTTGGTGAGGGTGCGTAATCGAATCTCAAGGCGGAGTTTCGGTCCAAGTTGGACCAATTGCACGCCAGTGGTGGGGCGTGCAATTTGATTACGCGCGCTGTGTAGGGGGCGTAATCCACTCTTAAGCCAGTCCATGGGAAGGTAAGTCTGGTCTAAAGGGGATCAATTGCGCGCATGTGTTCATGTGTGCAATCGAATTGCGTGCGCTGTACAGGGCACGTAATTCAAGATCTTCCTCAAGCTAAGTTAGGTATGAGCCACAGAGCTATTGTTTTAGCTTGGGTCTCAACCATGTACTATTGTTTCAGTGCATGGTCCCCGTGTTAGGGTTGTAGGATCTTAGGAGAAGGTCAATCCTTCTCCGGAGATTGTGGGCAAGATTCAAGGCTGTCCGAACAGGTTTGTATGCTCCGAGAGGGCAAAATTGGGGTGTCTATAATGGGTAGTCAACAAGTCAAACCCCAAATTCAAATTTTGGCAAAAATCCCAAAAATTACTGTTCCTAAGCCTAGCGTGTGTATCAGTCACGCTAGGTATAGGAACAATGTTCCTTGAGAAACCTGGAGGTTCAGAGCCCACCATGGGGCTTACAAAAGATAATTTTTGCCTAATGTGTCTATTAGACACGCTAGGCCAAAATCTGCCAGAATTGGCCTAGTGTGTGTAATACACACGCTACCTAAATTCCTGAAAAATTGGCCTAGCGTGTGTAATACACACGCTAGGCTAATTTTCAGCATTTCTGCCCGACTTTTGAATCACCATAATTTTTTATATATAACTTGGATTGAGGTGATTCTTGGCTTGTTGGAAAGCTGGGAACATCCTCTTTCCAATGGGATAGGTCTCAGCTCTAGAAAAGGTTTGCGTAAACTTTTGTACTCCTCTTTTCAACCACTACCTGGGAGGGTTTAATACAGGTTCAGGAGGGTTCCACAGGTTAAGGTTGACTCCTAGGGGTCGGGGGTAGACTTTTAAGGGTTTGGGTTTGGTTCTAAGGGTTTGAGAAGTGCTCTCAAAAGCTCGGAGGGTATGCCTTTCTCGAAGTATGTGTCAATCAAACCTTGGGCTAAATTTGGATGTCTATAGATGCCCCCCTTTGGTATTCGATCACTAATGATCGCATGCCAAAGGAAGAGACGTCCAAAGAGGCCCAAGGCATGCTAACGGGTTCACCATATTCAAAGCGAACCTCTAACATCAAATGGTAACATGGTAAGTATACTAAAGCCCTGTATGTCGGGAAAAACGTCTCTTCCGCAAGGCTATCACTTCCCAACCGCTTAGCGACATTACTAGGCATGACCATGATGATGCGAGTAGTAAAAGCCCAACGTGTTGGGAAAAAATGTCCGCTCCTTGATATGTTTGATGAGGTGTGATTTTTAGTTTCATTCTGACCAAAACAGCCTCGTGATCAGGTGGGTGATCGACTCATACTTAAAGATTGGCGTGAAGCAAAAGACGTGAAGATCCACAGTTTGTGTCTAATCTCATGAGGCATTGATTGCCCCATTTGATCGGGCACGGGTGCCCCTACGTGAGGTAGGGTTCCAGATTTTTGGGCGAACCCATCGATCACAAGATTAATTTTGCACAATAACCCGAGCGGAGTGAATATTGATGTTGCAACATTTTTTGGAAGTGTGTGACATTTTTGAAGCCACTTATTTTTACTATTTTATGTTTTGTGTATTTTTTTGTTTTTTATATTTGTTCAAGATTTTTGAGCATGCTCATTGACCTCGAACCTTTTATTTTAGCACAATTTCCTGAGTGGATCAAATGAAGGTTGATGTACTTTTTGGGAACCTGTGCAACTACCTGGTCTAGCAATCAGACTTGTCTGCCAAGCCAAATCCGAATGAAACTTTGGTGATTCGTACCCCTTTTTTGGATTTTCTTGATATTTTCAGTGTATTAGGGTTTCTGTATCTAGGGGAAAAATGGATTTCCATGAAAGCAGATGCCTTTGATTGATTTAGTGATGTATATGCATGTTTGGAACGATTTTTGGAAAACGATTTAGGGATTTTTGGTAGAAACTTTGGTGATTCGTACCCCTTTTTTGGATTTTCTTGATATTTTCAGTGTATTAGGGTTTCTGTATCTAGGGGAAAAATGGATTTCCATGAAAGCAGATGCCTTTGATTGATTTAGTGATGTATATGCATGTTTGGAACGATTTTTGGAAAAAGATTTGGTCGATTTACACCCACTCCCTCTCTCTCTCTTTTTGGCAAATGGTGGCCTTTTTGAAAAAATGTATGAGTTTAAAAATTGTTGATTTTTCTTGCCAAAGAGAGATTTTTATTTATATATATATATTTATTTTGTTTTGTTGTGTGTTTTTTTTTTTTTTTTTTGAAATAACGAGACGTATCCCCCTTTCTTTTTCTTGATTTTTCTTGGACATTTTGGTATGAATGAGGCATACTTACTTTCGTTCCGTTTCATGTTTCCTATACATTTTGGTATGATTGAGGCATACTTACCTTTGTCTAATTTTCTTTTGCTCATCATCCCTTAATATTTGGTACTGTATCTCTTTTCAAGATGGCATATGATCAATCAAGCAACGAGCACCAAGCCCACAAGGGTAACCCTAACGTGATCTTCGGTATCCGGGGTGAGCGTCTTACCCAGGTGCTGCGCTCTTCTTGTATCTGGTACGAGATGCAGGGTGAGGTGGCTTGCAGTGGGTTGCTCCATCAGCAATATACCACATTTTCAATTTCAAGATTGCTAGCTAGGTAAAGAGAAGAGTTCTTTGGTTGCTTCTTTTTGTTCATGCTCTTTTGTTATAGGATATGATATTTTCTACTCTTTTGATGCAGCCCCTGCCTCAGATCTTGTTTCATGGGGGTTGGTTCCACCTCTAGCACTTCTATGTCCACCTCCCTTATGCTGTGAGGTTCCTTCTGGCCCAGGCTGGATTTGGAGACTTCCTATCCTGCCCTGCTATGCGGGTTGACTCAGCCTACATGAAATCTTTGGTGGAGAGGTTTCGTCCAGAGACGATGACCTTTCATATGTCTGCAGCCGAGATGACTATTACTCCAATGGATTGGTCTATGATTACGGGGTTGCGATAGGAGGGATTCCAATGGTCTGCCCTCACGTCCTTGGTCGTGAGGAGGTGACTCGATTGATTGGGGCCTACCCCTCCTCCAGCAACATGACAGGTTCTGAGGTCAAGTTGTCTTGGCTGGAGAGTTTGTTCAAGGTTGACGAGCTGGTTGATCCGCACCAGCCTGATATGGATGTTATTGTCGAACCTGAGCGCGCCCTGGTGCTGGCTCGTATCTCCCTTCTTTACGTTCTGGGTAAGACCATCCTTGCCAAAGCCAGTGGGGGCCGTGTTGCACTGTCCCTTCTTTATTTGATGGAGAACTGGGGGATGTACACCGCTTTGATTAGAGCGGTGTCGGGTATGTGGTGCTGATAGATAGCCTGGCTAGAGCTTCAATTGGGGAGGTTGCATCTGTCCTCGGCTTTTGGCCCGTGGTTGAGGTAACCCATTTGGTTTTGCCCCTCTTGATTCGTTATTTCTGACTTGCACTTCCTATATTTTGATTTGATATGCTCTATGTTGTTTCCTCTTTTCAAATTTAGGGGTATTTGCACTTCCAATCTAGCTCCCCCCTCCTATTTTCCGACAAGTATATGGACCGTCATCGGGAATCGGGGATGAAGCACTTAGAACTGGGTCTAAGGTCTCAGTTTGACTTGATGATCCCTGAGCAGGTTTAACTCTCTCTTTTCTTCATTGGTTTAGACTTTTGAGTTATGATTGCATTGATTAACCAACGGATTTCTCCTTTCTTGTGCATATCATTTTTGACCCCTATGTCAGCTCCCCTTTCTAGACCGCACTGCTATTGGTCGGTCACGACTGTTCATTGACTATCGCATTGTCTTTTTCTACGGTGCTTGGGTCCGAGCCTACTATGTGGGGGAGAGGGTCGTGCACCAGTACCGGGATTTCTTTGCCATGCAGTTGGGTCCCCCTGAGGATGTTATGGCGCCAGAGGGTACGGTCGAGGAGCTCACTAGGAGACTTATCCATCATGGGATTCCTGTTGACGACCTTTTCCAGTATGTGCGGTACCAGTAGTTGTACGAGTCTCTCCCTTATCGGACCCTCCTTTCATGTTACGTTCCAGGTGTCAACTTTTTAGCATTTGGAGGGCCATGGAGTCAAGTACTTTTTCCTACCCTTCCTTTACTTGTAGGTTCATCTATTTGATTCACTAAGGTAGTGCTTTACTAATCAATTTTCTTCCTCTCTTTTTCTTTTTCAGTTTGAGGAGGCCGCGGGACTCGATCCGAGTGCAGAGGCGGGACCCTCGGAGGAGGCAGGTGCAGGACCTTCGAGTACTTCTAGTGCAGGGCCTTCAGGGATATCTATCGTAGGGACCCAGGGGGAGTTTAGGCGTATGGATGATGCATTTCTTTCTGGCCTGTGTGCCGACATGGATGAGCGTGCTCGCCTTTCAGACGAGGCGTTTAGAGTACCTCCCCCCGAGCTGATCCCATGGGTGAGTCCCTCCTTTTGGGGTATGCATGCCCTCATCTATCTTCTGTGCTACTGACTTCTTCATTCTTCCCCCTTTGTAGGTTTATGAATTAGCCGTTCAGCAGGCGGATTACTATCGTCATATCGCTGACCTTCGGGAGGCTGAGGTGGTGAGTATGATATTGGTTTGTCCTTTTTGTATTTTGTTAGTTTATTCTTTCCCTTAACTGATCCCTCGGGCGTGGTGCTTTCAGTGTGTTCGTGAGAAGGAGTCACGCTCACTGCTTAACCGGTTGTTCAAAGCGTCGTCTTGTGTGGGGGACACTCGGATGTTTCAAAGGACCAAATGCTCACAGAAGGACTCTCAAGGACCTGGAGCGTGATTGGCGGCTGCTTCTTCTTTTTCCTTTATGAACATTTGATTTTTGAGCACTTTTGGAACAATTTGTAATAACAATGCGACTTCTTGGTGCGCCCTGGATATATATTTTTTTGAATGGACAAATTTTCTTTTCCTTCTTGATTTCCCATTTTGGATGTGTCTTTTTTACTTGAAAAATAAAAGATTGGTTAGATGGCTTGTGAAACTGTAATTGTGCATCGTACTCTTCTGCAGGACGACCATGAGTTCGGCAAAAATGGGAGAATGCCCCCTGATTTATGCATCGGCTGAAAAGGCTAGGGTCATGTTGGTTTGCCTCAGGTGCTATCTTGTTATTGGTGAGAAAATAGTGGTGAAAAATATAAATAAAAAAGTGAAGAAATAAAAATTGGTTAAAACAACAAATCTGAAATACACAACCTGCAAGATACAGGGCTATTGTAGCAAGTGTTGAGTAAGTAAGAGTTTGTCCCACAGAGAAGTTGATCTAGAATCTAAAATGGGTTATATTAGTAGGCCTCAAGATCTGGCTATAGATTATACAATCCTAGAGAAAGGGAGTTGGGTGTCACAACTACACTAAATTAATACTAAAAGAAGAGAAATAAAGTGCAGTCCTATCCTAAAGAAAGGGTTATGAAGAAGGTGCTGATGGTGTGTGTTAAAATAAAGATAAAATGATGGGAAGTAGACAATTAAGCTAAGGTTAATTCAGTTATGTAACTCAGATTTAGGACTGTATTTGCAGCAATCCCTCAGATGACTACAAGCACATCTACAAGGAGGAAGTATCTAACTTAACTTTTATGGTTTGACCTGGTCTCTTAAGGCTATAACCTATCCACTTCAATGGTTACAGGCTATCCAATAGAGAGGATCAAATCACATGAATTAAATCAGAAAACCAATATGATCCAATGGAATAAACTGATCTTCAGGCTATAACCTGTCCACTTAAATGGTCACAGATTATCCAATAGATGTCCTCCACCCGATGCATCAAATTAGAACATTAACATCACTACAGACACCATGTTTGCCAGGCTACAAGCTTAGGCATCCATAAGAGCAAATAGTTCTTGAAAAACCAGTGGAAACCACAATAGTTCAAAAGCTATTTGGGGACTTAAACGTAGCTGGTCATTGTTACAAAATGCTTGCAATGACTCAGCTCACAAGTCTGTAATCTCTACAGAGAAATCAGATCTAACATCTGATGTTTATCAAGGAAAGCAAAGGGGAGCTTGTTCCTGCAACAACCTCTCACAAGGCTACAAGCTCAAGTATAGAGGAGAAGAATCCTTCTCAGATCTATGACTTGGAATCACCCTAGGGCTATAGTCTCTCCACTTAAATGGTCACAGGCTATCCACAGAGGTTATCCATATCACAGAGGACTAAGATGGAACATGTAAATTGCTGCTGCCACCATGGTCCCAGGGCTACAAGTTGAAGCTCCCATGGGTATTTCAAATTAGCTCAAATCCTAAATGCATGGCATAGATTGAATAAAACTATGGGCAAATAGAAAAATAACAGATTGAATAAACATTAAAATAGACATCATTGATTAAAGCAATACTTACAATGAGATGTCCTCAAGGCAACAAGCTTATGCATAACAGCTCATCAACAACTCCCAATGTTCACAAGACCCATTACAAAACTAATAAACTAGGCCTAATTGATTACAGAGAATTTAACCAGCAAATGCCGGGCTAAGGAAGAAGAAAAAATGGAAGAAGAGGTGATCAAACCCTAACCCTAATTCGCTCGAGCTCACAGCTGACTAAGGTTGAAGGAGAGATGCTTTCTAAGTTATATTTATAGCTTAAATACTCAGTCCTTGATGCATTGGCTAAGAGAAGATTAAACCCTAATTTTAGGGCAGATGTGGCTTTGTTACAACCCTTGGATCCCTTGGGATGTGTGCCTCGAGATCAGGGCCTTGGGATGTGTGCCCTAGACCTGGGGCAATCCCTAAAATGTCCCTGGATATGAAATGAGAAGTGGAGAGCCCAAGGTTCACGGGGCTGCCTCTGGTGCATTAATTCAGTCGCACAGATAGCAGAGTGTTTGCGAGATCAGAATTGGCTTGGAAGGTCTATCACTCACAGTAGGCCTTTAAGTGGTCGTGCAGCTGCTTTGGCTTTTAATGCACTCACGAGGAAGAGTTTGCATTGCTTTAGCTCTGCTCGCGTAGTAGAGCTTTAAGTATTTCCTGTCGGGAGGGCCCCGCGAAGTAGACTTTGAATCTCGCTTGGCTTCTTGTGAAATGAATAGCACAACTCGCTCGGTAGAGGGTTAAGCGTTTAAGCGTGCGAGAGCTGCGCGAGGAAATTTCTGGAGCTCTCTCTCCTCTTGAGCCACATGAGAACTTAGTGAGTTTGCTTGTGTCCTCAGTGGAAATTGGCTTCGCAAGATCAGGTGCACGACTGATATGAGATTTGTTCCTCGTGAGAGCTTCGCAAGCTGGATTTCTGAAGGCTTTAGTGTGTGAGAGGATTGCGAGGACCGTGACTGTTGGTTGTAGCTGAAGCGTGCGACTGCTGCGCGAGAGAATGCTCTGGGACCATCCCTTTACTGAGCTGCATAAATTCTTCATGAGTTTCTTTATACTACATGTAACATTTGCGCGAGGAGGCTTTGCTATTGATTTGAACAGCGCGAGATTGCATTTCTACTGTGCGAGATAACATCTTTTTTCCTCTGCTGCTATTGCTCCACTCACATCTACGCTTCTCTCATCTGCTAGACTTCCTTGGTCCATTATGACATGCAAAAAGTCACCATGGTGTGTACCACCATGGTGTTCCATCAGTCCCTGGCTCAACAGTCCTCTCTGGCTTTAATTCTTTCTCTTTTGGGCACCAAAGGCATGTACTTTGTATTAAGCTGCATAATTATTACTGACTACAAAACAAGCTAAATGAAGAGTTATTAGTCAGCTTCAAGGTGTAGTAAAGGTTAGGTAAGAGGTGAAAAGTGATACTTTTCAGTGAATAATACACCCCCAAACCTAATCTTTGCTAGTCCTCGAGCAAAGCAAAATTTAAACTACTCTAGGAATATGAATGCCACTTTCGTAGGGAGCACAGATACATTTAGATTATGCATCAAGCCTTTTAAACCCCTAGGTGATTCCTAGTGGAGGAGTGAAGTCTCCTGAGGGTTTTCAGTGAAGGTACTGACAAACTTCTCAATGAAAACAGTTCACAAAAGTGCAACATTCATCAAATAAGCTTTCAATAAACAGAACATCAGTACACCTTTGATTCTTTTCAAAATTTGAGGAATTTAAAAAAATGAAATGCACAGACCATTTAGCATGAAAAAGTCTTACATGTATGCACATCATTTCCAATCAGCTTACACAAAGAAAAACAACAAGTATATGTCAGTACTGAGCTCATCATCAATTCAAAAATTAGGTTTAGGCAATGCCCAATACATGCAATGTCAGACCCAATGCTTACCAGGGCAGTCTCTCACAAATAAATTAAAGGGTTTTCATTTTCAGAGAAGCTCAAGTGCAGTTACAAACTCCAAATGGATCTGCAAGCATGAGCATAGTGTTGAGAACTGGAAAATACCATTTTTCACCCCTTAATCTGGGCCTTGATAGACCCTTGAGAGAACTAAATAAGTGTTTTAAGTGTTTGTTTTACAGCTAACAATAAAGGCAGGCTTAACCTTGAAAGTAGCTCAAAAGTGCCAAAAAGATGACAATCCATGTCGATCCAAAGGAAGAAAGAGAAGAAACAACCTCACTAGCTGTTGAAAGGTCTGAATTGAAGAGGCAAAGACCTGGTCTCAACCCAGAAAAGAAGTATGGAGCAATTCGAACAGAAAAATGCACTACAGAGTACTTTTCGCAAAGAACCTGAACTGTTCGCAAAGAACCTGAAACTTTGCGAAAAGAACAAAAACTCCAGGCTTAGCTTTCGAAGAGCATCTGAACTCTTCGAAGAGATGATTTACCTTTTCGAAAAGAAGAAAACTCAATTCGAGCAGAACCAAAACCTTACGAAAAGAGCTTCAGGAGTTACAACACCTTGCGAAAAGCCCCCTAAGCTTTGCGAAAAGGTATTCTGGAGGTTCTCAGCTTTTGCAAGGGCAATTCAGTAATCTATTTTACGCGGCTCAATGCATCTAAAAACCTAGGGACATTCCAGAAGATTCTAAGCATGAAGCGAAGACATATTCCACCCCACGTGAGCACCCAGAGATGAAATAACTTGAAAATGAAGTAATTTCACACCTGTTGTTTTGAAAAATGAGGAAGTTAAAATTTTTTAAAATTAATTTCTAGTGTAATTCTAATACTTTCATGAAGTGAATGTCAGAAAATTTCCAAAAGAAAATTGATGTTTTAGTAAACCTAAAAAGAGAGAAAACAATGATGATATACCTCAAGAATTTGATAGAAAACTACACCCAGTGAGATTTGAGCCTGCTGAAATGTATTCTTTGGAGGTATGAATTGGCAATTTTTTCTACTCTAGGGACTGTTTAAACCTGCTTGTTATCACTAGAACTTGCATATATCCAAGTTAAAATAGTTTGACAGCAATCATGATATTAAAGACATGATGTAAGGCCTCCTTTTAAACAGTTTGAACTTCAAAAAGCCTAACCTTTTGAAACTGCCCTTGATACACACCAATTGAGCTTTATAAATCCAAGATTTCTTTGAAACCTCATCAACCTCATTTAACCTAACCCTCACTCTGAGAATTCAGAAGGTAAAGGAAAGAAAGCTGAAGAAAGGTGAGTTGGGTAACAGTTTGGTAAAAAAATAATTGAAGGCAATGATGTATCAGCAGAAGAAATGTGGCATTCCAGTCAATGTTGTTTTGAAAAAAAAAAAAAAAAAAAAAAAAAGAAGGCATTTCATTGGAAGGTTGAAAAAAGAAAAGAAAAAGATGGCCACTTTGGCTCTGAAAATTCAAAGAAGAAGATGAAATTGTGCTGAATTGAAGAAGGTGTGTCTATCACCTCCTTACCTTGACTGACTTCTCAATTTTGAACTCCATTCCACCCCTTTATTCTTGATAAATTTCACCCATAAGCCACATTACAACCCAAGTTAAAGTCCTTACTGATCAATGATGGATTGAGCTGTCACATGGAGATAAGGATTTGTGTAATCTATGGTGAAAAGAGCAGTGAATTCAGAACTAAAAAGCAATGCCTATGCTCATGCTTACAGTCCTATTTGTGGGCTGTAACTGCTCTTGAGCTGTGTGAAATAGTACAACCCTCTTACTTGCATGTTGAGTGAAAACCTGGTGAGAGTTGGGTTTGAAATCGACTTATTTAGGTTAACATCAAAGCTGAATTCTCAAATAGAAGGCAAGTTGTTCATTAATTTTTCTTGTAAATAACTTTTTGACACAAATTGAGTGAATGGTAAAAGGAATTACAACAGAATTTTAGTTTTGAACTGATGTTTTCTTGAAAATCTTCTTCTGACCGATGATGCATCTGATTGGATGAAAGTTTGCTTTAACAGAACAACATTGATCTTAACTGATTTGTTGGAGAAGTTTGTGGGTACCTTCACTAAAAACCCTCAGGAGACTTCACTCCTCCACTAGGGATCACCTAGGGGTTTAAAAGGCTTGTTGCATATGCTAAATGCAACTGTGCTCCCTACAAAAAATGGCTTTTCATTCTATTTTTAAATTTTGTCTTTGCTCAGGGACTAGCAAAGCTTAGGTTTGGAGGTGTGTTGAGAACTGGAAAATACCATTTTTCACCCCTTAATCTGGGCCTTGATAGATCCTTGAGAGAACTAAATAAGTGTTTTAAGTGTTTGTTTTACAGCTAACAATAAAGGCAGGCTTAACCTTGAAAGTAGCTCAAAAGTGCCAAAAAGATGACAATCCATGTCGATCCAAAGGAAGAAAGAGAAGAAACAACCTCACTAGTTGTTGAAAGGTCTGAATTGAAGAGGCAAAGACCTGGTCTCAACCCAGAAAAGAAGTATGAAGCAATTCGAACAGAAAAATGCACTACAGAGTACTTTTAGAAAGAACTGAATCGCAAGAAAGAACTCAAACTCACGAAAAAAACAAAAACTCCAGGCTTAGCTTTCGAAGAGCATCTGAACTCTTCGAAGAGATGATTTACCTTTTCGAAAAGAAGAAAACTCAATTCGAACAGAATCAGAACCTTGCGAAAAGAGCTTCAGGAGTTACAACACCTTGTGAAAAGTCCCCCTAAGCTTTGCGAAAAGGTATTTTGGAGGTTCTCAGCTTTTGCAAGGGCAATTCAGTAATCTATTTCACGCGGCCCAATGCATCTAAAAACCTAGAGACATTCCAGAAGATTCTAAGCATGAAGCGAAGGCATATTCCATCCCACGTGAGCACCCAGAGATGAAATAACTTGGCGGGAACTTCTAGAAACTCTAACAGACTTTCAAAATGCATAACAGAATCGATGCCTTTTTCACCTGATTGGCTGAACCAGATCAAGGAATTCTGATTGGCCAGAACAGATCTGGATCTTCGTGCTCGACTACCATTGGTCAATACAGATCTGAGCACTTCTAATTAGTTGATATACATCTGAGCTGGACTTAGGGAAAACTATAAATAGACGAACCATTTGTCCAATCAGGGCATCCAGATTTTGAGTTTCATTCCTATTCTCCCATTTCCAAACCAGATAGTTTGTCTGAAATCCCTGTAATAGCTTCACTTTTACTTGCAATTGAGAGCTGTGAGATATTTCTGTAATTCAAAAGAGAGTTGTATTCAAGACTACAAATCTGAGAGCTGTTTAAGTTGTGCTCTGTAATTGTAATGATGGATTTGAAAAGGTTGCTGTAAACCGTACATTCTCAATTGGACTCATGTTAAGGGTTCCCTCTAATCTCCTTATTGCATTAGACTCCTTTAGATTTACTGTTTTTCATGCAATTTCCCTTTATTCATTAATCCTGTGAGAATTAGTATTGGTAACCTAATCTCTCACGGCATTTGTAGTGATGCTTCTTGTTCTAAACTAAGTCTTTGGATTAAAGACTATTGGATGGTCTGTGGCCATTAAAGTGGACAGACCATAGCCATAAGCCTAAGTCTAATCCTTGAGTTAGATTTATTTCTCTTACATCTGTGCTTATAGCCAGATGAAGATTGAATCATTTCTCTGTTGATCGGCAGTCATTCTCATTGTGTTTCAAGGACCAAATCAAAGTTAGATATTACTTCTCCATTTTTTACAAGTTTACCTCAAACATTCCCCCAACTCGGATCTGGATCATTTAGTTTAACTTTTACTTTTATCATTTAGTTTAACTTTTATTTTTATCATTTAGTTAATGTGACAAACTCAACCTCCCATCTTATGTGCTTTCTAGATAGGATAAGAGGCCAGATCTGGTAGCTCAGATCTGGAGGTTTATCTTGCATTTTAGACAAATTCTCTGTGGACGATCTTTCACTCACTTACATTTAAAACTTGCTACAATTGGCCCTGATCTTGCAGGGTAATTCACTTCTACCTGTGCGGATATTTCTTTACTCTTTTTAATATTTTAGATTCACTATAATTTAGATGTTGCAAACCTGTTTTCAAAACACACATAAATCAAGCACACTAAGAAGCAACAACACATAGGCAAGGCTTCTAAATTCTGGCATCATTGACTATTTCTTACCATAGATTGGACAACTCCTCATCTCCACATAACAACTCATTCAACTTAGGATCAAAAGGTCTTATGACTGGGTTGTAATGTGGCTTATGAGTGTAGGTTACAAAGAATGAAAGGGTGAAAAGGATGCAAAATTTAGAAATCAACAGGTGAAGGAGGTAATTCATGACTACACCTTCTTTTAATTTCAACATATTTCATCTTCTTTAATATTTTTTAGACTTGAAGTGGCTAGCTTCTCCTCTTATTTTTACTTTTTCCAATGAACTTTCCTCTTGATTCCTCTCTATTCCTTGTCATTATATATATATTTTTTCTTTTGGATACATTTTTCTTTTATTTTTATTTTTATTGTTATTTTTCTGAAATGCCACCCTCTTCCCAGCTACTACATTATTGTCCTCCTTTATGTGTTTCTTTTCCATTCACCAAATGTTGACTCTAGCTTGTCTATCTTCAACTTCTTCTGTTTTACTTTCTGAATTCTCAGAGTGAGGGTAGGTTTGAATCAGGTCCATGAGTTTAGGTTCAAATACTCTGGTGTATTTTGAAGAAAACTGAAAATTAAGGCTCAAAAGTTGTATGCACAAGGGCAATTTAAAGGGTTTAGTATCTTTGAGCTCAAACTGTCCAAGAGAAGGCCTTGATCATTTCCTAAATGTCATGGGTACTGTCAGCTATTTAAACTTGGAGATGCCTAACTTCTAGGGAGGAAATAGACTCAGCCAGTCCTTAGAGCAAAAAGAATTGCCTAAGAAACTCCTCAAAGAGAAATTTTTTTGTACGCCCAAATCTCACTAGATATGGTCTTTCATTGAACTCATAGGCATGTCCTTACCTTTTTCTCTCTTTGATGGTTCACTAAGTGCTGACACAAATGAGTTTCCTTGATGTTCACCTTATGACAATGTTAAAATTTAAAAGTTTTTAATGCCTATAGGTCTGTGGAATTTTAACATCCCTCATTTTCAAAGTTTCATAGGTATGTCAGCTCTATTTCTATCTTACTTCCTTGGTTCTGCTGCACTTAGGTTAACTCATCATTGGCAAACCTTGCCACACCCCCAAACCTATGAGGAACAGTGTCCTCACTGGTTTAAAGAGAAAGGACATGTACAGTAGGATATTTTGGTAAAAAGAAGACAACAAACAAGATAAGGAAAAGTAGCAAACCACACTCACACAAACAAGTAAAGTAACCAAACAAACAAATAACAGAAATAAAGTACCAAACAAACTCATAGAAAAGCTAACAAAAAGGATTTTCAGTAATCAACAGTAATAATGTACAATGTTACATAAATAACTATAAAAAGATTATACAAAAATAGCATAATTAACTACATGTACAAAGTCTAATCATCTGAATTTTCTACTGCATCAACCTTGTCTTGGATACCTTTGCCTTTTACTTTCTTGAGAGCAGCAGCAGTGGACTGGGATCTCTTTGAAGTAGTCCTCCTTTCCTTAGTGTTGCACCTCTTCTTAGGAGTTGGCTCTGGCTTTGAAGCAGGCTCCTTTATGTTGATGCCAGGCTTGATTTTTTTTGGCTCTTTGGGTTTTGGGGCAGTTGGCAGGAGAGGGGCAGCAACAGTGAAGAGTTTGGCAGCTACTTCTGCTAAATCTCTGTCACCAATATTAGATAAGGTCTACTGCAATGCTGCAGCAGTACCAGCATAATCAGTGGCCCTCTCCTGCACCCTTATAAGTGTCTCCTGCAACTTCTTGATCACATCCTCCATCCCCTCAGCTCTATTTTTCTCTTCATTTTATTTGAGCAATATCTCCCTCCATCCATATTTTATCTTTTTTCTCTCCATTTTATGAGTGAGTTCCAAAAACTTGATTTAATCTAGGAAGGGCTGCTTCACTGTGGTTCTAAGGTCTGCCATGCCTCGAATTACATTTCTCTTGATGTAGGCATTTTCTTTCATTGCCCTTCAGAGGGTGGAGTATAGAGACATGGGGTTGAAAGAGGCTGGTAGTATGGTGTGCTCAGCAGTGGAAGAAGGGTCAGCCAGTAATTGGGATTGTGTGGATGAAGATGAAGGGATGGATGAAGTATGGGTAGGGTGGGAGTAGAGGGTATAGGCTGGGGGACTTCAGATTCAGGTAAGGTGAGGTCAATTACCTCAGGGTCAATTTGGGTTGGAATGGAGGAGGTGGGGAATAGGTTTTTCACATCTGTGGTAGCATCAGATGTTGCTACTACAGGTGGGGCTATAGGTTGGGGTTCAGGTTCAGGCTCAAGGTCAGTTTTGGTTGAGTCATTGGTAAATGTTATTGTAGAGGCTGCTGAAGCAGGTTCAATGTGTGTAGCAGCAATAGGTGTTGCTATTATGGTTAAGGGTTGGGGAGATGGGGGTGATGTAGGTAAATGAGTATGTGAAGGGACAAATGGCTGTTTGGAAGGTTGGATTAAAGTTGACAATGTGGACTGGATGACTTATAAACTGGTCTGAATTGAGGCCTGGTTTTGGAGGGTGGATTTCATGGCTTGAAGGTTGGCCTCAATGGATGTTTGAGATTGGGTATTGGCCAACACTTGGGTTTGAATGGACAGAGTAGGTTAAGGATTTAGGGTAGGGGACCAGTTATGATAGGGGCTGAGGGTTGGGTGGTTAAAACTGGTTGGAATGGGGAAGTGGGTGCATGGTGAAAGTTAGTGGGCTGTGGTGAAGAAGGTGTAGGGGTAAAATGAAGAGGGTGAGGTGAATCTGTAAAAGGGGTGAACTCATAATTGATGTCCCCTATGATAGAGGTCATCATAGCTAAGTATCCCTCTGTTTAGAAGGGGTCTTGGTCATGGGTAGGAGAAAATGGAATGGAATGGCCCAAAGGTTCAAGTGTATCAGGTTTAATTGTAGTAGAGGGTCCAGTGGGCTGAGGTGAGGCTAATGGAGAGTTGTATGAGATGTCAGGGATTGGAGGCTCAGGTATAATATGGTGAACTGAAGAGGTTTGGGTTGGTAAGGGTGGTTGTATGTCAATGGTTGGGTCTGAAATGGCTGTTGTTTCAGGGATAAGTAGAGGTTGGTATATATATATATATATATATATATATATATATATATATATATATATATATATATATATATATATAGGTTGGGGCTCAGTGGGGCCATTGGATTGTTTCCTTTTTTTGTATGTGACATTAATAGGTGGGCTGGGATGGGCTATGGGGGGTGGTAATGCTAAAGTCACAGCAAGTTTGGTCTGTGTTGTTGAGGTTGTGGTGGCTGTGGGAACAATGGGAAAAATTAGCTCAACTGTGGAGGGTTGTGGGATTGGTGTGGTGGTGGATAAGGTTGTGCTGGCTAGCACAATAGCTGGAATGGGAATGGAAGTGAGTATGGAGGTTATGGGTGATGAAGTAATATGTGGCTTCTAAGGTACTGAGGTTGTTGCTGCAGAGGTAATGGGTGTATGAATGGTTGGCAGAATGGCTGGCATGGGAATGGAGGTGGGGATAGCTAGCACACTTGAGGTGACTGCTTGAGAGTCAGCAGCAGAGCTGGCTGCAGCAAAGGCAGAAGAAGCAGCTTCTTGAATTGTTGGGGCTGAAGAAAAACAACAAAATAGATGGGTATTTATATGTGTGCATTGATCCTTGTGCCTTGGGTTTTAGCCAATTAGAGAGCAGAGATGGATCCCTCTTCTGTTGTGCTTCGGTTGCATTCCCGCCAAAAATTAACTCCTACCCATGTGCAGCATTTTCTGTGTATTGGAGTTCCCAATTTGCCCTTGCTTAGCCACAAATACTCAGCTACTCAACTCTATACCTGTTGTCCGCAAAATGAACCCAAGCTGCCCCTTTTTCCAGTTGCACACCTCAAGTGATTGCGCACAAAATAATTGTTCTTGGCTGCCCCCAAAATATCCCCAATATACTTCTGCTGTTTGTCACCAAAACAGCCCCAAATGGGCTCTGTTTTAATAAACTGCTGATGTTAGATCTCATGGCTGCAGCTTGAAAGAATAGGCTTGAAGCATTTCGATAGGTGAAGCTGCAACCATATGAACCATTCGATGGGTTCTTATTTGCAGTCCAAAGAACCCTTCGACAGGTTGCAATGGGAGGCTGAAACAAGAAGTATATATATAGATGTAACTACAGTTGCACTTAAAACGCCAGGTCTGAGGGGTTTTCCTTGAATTCGATGGTTGGATACGATCTTGACTGCATCTTGAAAGATTTGGGGCAAGCTGGAGGTTGGGCTTCTTGACAGGTTGAGATATTTAAGCAGTCAAAGGCTGCTATGGTCTGGTTTTTCAGCTGAAGCAAGAAGCATATATATATATATATATATATATATATATATATATATATATATATATATATATATATATATGCATATGCAGCTGCACATAAGATGCCAGATTTGAGGGGCTTTCAGAGAAATCGACGGTTGGATAGGATCTCGACTGCACATTGGCCTATTGGAGAAAGCCGGAGGTTGGGGATTTCAACGGATTGAGAAATCTAGGCGGTCAACGGGTGTTGTGGGCTAGATTGCAGCTGAAACTTGCATGCAGGGAAGCTAGGAGGTTGTTGCTGCTGTACATTAAACCACTCGATAGGTTGTAGGAGCTATGAAGGATCCTTTCGATGGGTTCAAGGTGGGGGGTTGCGGTTGAGCGAGTTCACCAACCAATCGATAGGTTCCTTTGGAAGCTCATCCATTCGATAGGATTGAAGTTCCCTTCGTGGAGTTGGCTGACGGTGCACATGCATGAACCATTCGTCAGGTTTGAGGCTCTGAGCTGCTGAGGAAGTCGATAGGTGCAAGCTATTGCATTCGATAGGATGAAGAGGTAAGTGCAGCAACGTGTCGATAGGTTGGAGATGGGCTGCAGTTGGGTATTTCGATAGGTTCAAGGTGCAAATACAGCAAGGTATTTCAATAGGTACAAGGCTGCAGCTGAGCTGCCATTCGATAGGTTGAAGGTGTTGAGGAGCTCCACTTCGATAGGCTCAGCTGCAGTAGCACTCGATAAGATCAGATGGTAAGTTCGATAGTGCATGGCTGGTGAGCTCCACTTCGATAGGCTGCTGTGCCAATGGGTGCAGCTGCATAGATTTGCACTCCTCGACAGTTTTACATGCACTGACCGAGAGGATTGGGTGTTGCACTTGCTGTTCGAGATGCTGGCTGATGCAGGGTGCATGTCGTGAGGTTGAAGATGACGGGTGCAGGACCAGGTGTCGAGATGTATGGGATTGCAACAAGGGTTCTGCTAGTCGAGATGGTCGGATAGGATCTTGAACGCACATCGAGAGGTTAGAGGAGTGCTGCAGGTTGGGCATCTCAATGGATTGAAATATTTAAGCGGTCAACAAGCTTTATGGCCTATTTTGCAGCTGAAGCTTGTGTACAGCCAAGAGGATGAAGGAGCAATTTGAGGAGCTGAAGCTTTCGATAGGTTCAAGGGGTCCTTGAAGTGTGCTATTCGACAGGTTTGCTGCTGCACTTTGACCAATTCGATAGGATGAAAAGCTGGGAGCTGCAGCTGGGTTTATATATATATATATATATATACAACAGCAAATGGTTAATGGGATTGATGGGAAGGGCTGCAGCAAGGTGTTCTCAGCTGTGTGCACTTCTTGACAGATTGGCTAAGAGTGCAAGGTGCATAGCTTGGAGGTCACAAGGCTTGGGGCTTAGGTTAGAGCAGATCTACTGCTGTTGCATTAAATGGTGCTTGACCCAAACTGTTGCCGAACTGAAAGCAACCCTCAAATAACCCCTGCTGTGCTTAGGATTGAAGCCTTTCCATTCATATCTCATTCCCAGCTATTGCTCGATTCAAAAACCCCTCTAAATGGCCTTTTTTACTTGAAAACTGCACTAAGGACAAAATTATCTCTTTGCTGCAAAACACCACTAAAAACAAATATTAAATACTCTAAGTCCTAGCAAAAGCCAGGTTTAAAGGTGTAGAAAGTGGCAAAAATCAGTGCTTAACACACAAAAAATTTGCAAACAAAATTTACAACTAAACAGATTTACAACTAAACTAATGACAAGATATTCAACATAAATGGACTGAGATTTAGGGTAAAAGAAGTGCAAACTGAGCTAGCTAAACTCCAATTGCAGCTTTAGCTTTTCCCTACTGCTGTTGTCCAATTCTGCAAAAACTCCACAAAAATCGGTAGTACTTTTTATTTTATTTAAGGCACAGCTACAAAGAATTTTCTAGACTAAAATATAATACAACTCATGTTTATTAAAAAGATTAATATTTCCCGACAGTGGCGCCAAAAACTTGTTGGTATGCCTCAGGTGCTGTCTTATTATTGGTGAGAAAATAGTGGTGAAGAAATATTAATCAAAAAGTGAATAAATAAAATTGGTTAAAAATAGTAAATATAAAATACACAGCCTGCAAGATACAGGGCTATTGTAGCAAGTTTTGAGTAAGAGTTTGTCCCACAGAGAAGTTGATCTAGAACCCAAAATGGGTTTTGTTAGCAGGCCTCCAGATCTGGCTACAGATCTGACAATCCTAGAGAAAGGGAGTTGGGTGATACAACTATACTAAATTAACACTAAAAGAAGAGAAATAAAGTGCAGTCCTATTCTAAAGAAAGGATTATGAAGTAGGTGGTGATGGTGTATGTTAAAATAAAGATACAGGGCTATTGTAGCAAGTTTTGAGTAAGTAAGAGTTTGTCCCACAGAGCAGTTGATCTAGAACCCAAAATGGGTTTTGTTAATAGGCCTCCAGATCTGACAATCCTAGAGAAAGGGAGTTGGGTGACGCAACTATACTAAATTAATACTAAAAGAAGAGAAATAAAGTGCAGTCATATCCTAAAGAAAGGGTTATGAAGAAGGTGGTGATGGTGTGTGTTAAAATAAAGATAAAATGATGGAAAGTAGGCAATTAAGCTAAGGTTAATTCAGTTATGTAACTCAGATTTAAGGCTGTCTCTGCAGCAATCCCTAAGATGGCTACAAGCACATCTGCAATCTCTACAGAGAAATCAGATCTAACATCTAATGTTGGCCAAGGAAAGTAAAGGGGAGCTTGTTCCTGCAACAACTTCTTACAAGGGTACAAGCTCAAGTGCAGAGGAGAAGAATCCTTCTCAGATTTGTGGCTTGGAATCACCCTAAGGCTATAGTCTGTCCACTAAAATGGTCACAGGCTATCCACATAGGTTATCCACACCACAAAGGACTGAGATGGAACATGTAAATTATTGCTTACACCATGGCCCCAGGGTTATAAGCTAAAGCTTTTATGGGTATTTCAAATCAGCTCAAATCCTAAATGCATGGCATAGATTGAACAAAACTATGGGCAAATATAAAAATAACACATTGAATAAATATTAAAATAAACATTCAATGATTAAATCAATACTTACAATGAGATGTCCTCAAGGCAACAGCCTTGTGCCTAACAGCTCATCAACAACTCCCAATGTTCAAAAGACCCATTACAAAACTGATAAAGCTAGGCCTAATTGATTACAGAGAACTTAGCCAACAAATGCTGGGCTAAGAAAGAAGAAAAAATAAAAAAAGAGGTGATCAAACCCTAACCCTAATCTGCTCGAGCTCACAGCTGATTGAGGTTGAAGGAGAGATGCTTTCTAAGTTAAATTTACAGCTTAAATACTCAGTCCTTGATGCCTTGGCTAAGAGAAGATTAAACCCTAATTTTAGGGCAGATGTGACTTTGTGACAACCCTTGGATGCCTTGGGATGTGTGCCTTAAGATCAGAGCCTCGGGATGTGCGCCCTAGACTTGGGGCAATCCCCAAAAGGTCCCTAGATATAAAATGAGAAGTGAAGAGCCCAAGCTTCGCGGGGCTTCCTCTGGTGCATTAATTCAGTCGCACAAATAGTGGAGTGTTCGTGAGGTCAGAATTGGCTTGGAAGGTCTATCACTCACGCAGAAGGCAAGTGGTCGCACAACTGCTTTGGCTTTTAATGCACTCGCGAGGAAGAGTTTGCATTACTTTGGCACTGCTCGTGCAATAGAGCTTCAGGTGTTTCCTGTCGCAAGGGTCTCACGAAGTAGACTTTGAATCTTGCTTGGCTTCTTGTGAAATGAATAACACAGCTCACTTGTTAGAGGGTTGAGCTTTTAAGCGCGTGAAAGCTGTTCGAGGAAATTTTTGGAGCTCTCTCTCCTCTTTAGCCATGCGAGAACTTCACGAGTTTACTTGTATCCTCTGTCCTCGAGAGATTAGGTGCACAGCTGATATCATATTTGTTCCTCGCAAGAGCTTCATGAGCTGGATTTCTGAAGGCTTAGTGTGCGAGAGGTTCGCGAGGATCTTGAGTGTTGGTTGCAGCTGAAGCGCGTGACTACTGGGCGAGAGAATGCTCTGGGACCATCCCTTCATTGATCTGCGTGAATTCTTCATGAGTTTCCTTGTGCTGCATGTAACATTTGTGTGAGGAGGCTTTGCTATTGATTTGAATAGCACGAAGTCGCATTTCTACTGTGCGAGATAACATCTTTTCTCCTTTGTTGTTATGTAGCTGCTGTTGTTGTAGTTCTCTCCACTCACATCTATGCTTCTCTCATCTGCTAGACTTCCTTGGTCTATTATAACATGCAAAAAGTCTCCATGGTGTGTACCACAATCGTGTTCCATCAGTCCTTGGCTTAGCAGTCCTCTCTCGCTTTAATTCTTTCTCTTTTGGGCACCAAAGGCATGTGCTTTGTATTAAGCTGCACAATTATTACTAACTATAAAACAAGCTAAATAAAGAGTTATTAGTAAGCTTCAAGGTGTAGCATAGGCTAGGTTAAGAGGTGAAAAGTGATACTTTTCAGTGAATAACACACCCCCAAACCTAATCTTTGCTAGTCCTCGAGCAAAGCAAAATTTAAACAACTACTCTAGGAATGTAAATGCCACTTTCGTAGGGAGCACAGATACATTTATCTTATGCATCATGCCTTTTAAACCCCTAGGTGATTCTTAGTGGAGGAGTGAAGTCTCCTGAGGGTTTTCAGTGAAGGTACCTACAAACTTCTCAATGAAAACAGTTAACAAAAGTGCAGCATTCATCAAATCAGCTTTCAATAAACAGAGGATCAGTCCACCTTTGATTCTTTTCAAAATGTGAGGAATTTAAACAAATAAAATGCACAGACCATTTAGCATGAAAAACTCTTACATGTATGCACATCTTTTCCAATCAACTTACACAGAGAAAAAACAAGTATATGTCAGTACTGAGCTCATCATCAATTCAAAAATTTTGTTTAGGCAATGCCCAATACTTGCAATGTCAAACCAATGCTTACCAGGGCAAGCTCTCACAAATAAATTTTAGGGTTTTCATTTTCACACAAGCTCAAGAGCAGTTACAAACCCCAAATGGATCTGCAAGCATGAGCATAGGCAAGGATTCTAAATTTTGGCATCATTGACTATTTCTCACTATAGATTGGACAACTCCTCATCTCCACATAATAGCTCATTCAACTTAGGATCAAAAGGTCTTATGACTGGGTTGTAATGTGGCTTATGGGTGTAGGTTACAAAGAATGGAAGGGTAAAAAGGATGCAAAATTGAGAAATTAGCAGGTGAAGGAGGTGATTCATGACTTCACTTTCTTTTAATTTCAGTATATTTCATCTTCTTTGATATTTTTCAGACTTGAAGTGGCCAGCTTCTCCTCTTATTTTTAGTTTTTCCAATGAACTTCCCTCTTGATTCCTCTCTATTCCTTTTCATTATATATATATATATTTCTTTTGGATGCATTTTTCTTTTCTTTATATTTTTATTTTTTTGAAATGTCACCCTCTTCCCAGCTGTTACACTGCTGTACTCCTTTATGTGTTCCTTCTCCATTCACCAAATATTGACCCTAGCTTATCCATCTTCAACTCCTTCTCCTTTACCTTCTAAATTCTCAGAGTGGGGGTAGGTTTGAATCAGGTCCACAGGTTTAGGTGTAAATACTCTGGTGTATTTTGAAGAAAACTGAAAATTAAGGCTCAAAAGGTGTATGCACAAGGGCAATTTAAAGGGTTTAGTATCTTTGAGCACAAACTGTCCAAGAGAAGGCCTTGATCCTTTCATAAATGTCATGGGTACTGTCAGCTGTTTCAACTTAGAGATGCCTAACTTCAAGTGACGAAATAGACTTAGCCAGTCCTTCGAGCAAAAAGAATTGCCTAAGACACTCCTCAAAGAAAAAAAATTTGTAGGCCCAAATCTCACTAGGTATGGTCTTCCATTGAACTCATAGGCATGTCCTTACCTTTTTCTCTCTTTGATGGTTCACTAAGTCTGACACAAATGAGTTTTTTTTTATATTCACCTCATGGCAATGTTAAAATTTAAAATCTTGTAATGCCTATAGGTCTACAGAATTTTAACATCCCTCATTATCAAAGTTTCATAGGTGAATCAGCTCGATTTCTATCTTACTTCCTTGATTCTGCTGCACTTAGGTTAACTCATCATTGGCAAACCTTGCCACACCCCCAAACCTATGAGGAACAGTGTCCTCACTGGTTTAAAGATAAAGGACATGTGCAGCAGGGTATTTTGATAAAAACAAAAGACAGCAAACAAGGTAAGGAAAAGAAGCAAACCACACTCACACAAACAAGTAAAATAACCAAACAAATAAATAGCAAAAATAAAGTACTAAACAAACTCATAAAAAAGTTAACAAAAAGGATTTTCAGTAATAAGCAGTAATAATGTACAATGTTACGAAAAATAATTACAAAAAGATTATACAAAAATAGCATAACTAACTACATATACAAAGTCTAATCATCTGAATTTTCTACTGCATCAGCCTTGTCTTGGATACCTTTGCCTTTTGCTTTCTTGAGAGCAGCAGTAGTGGACTGGGATCTCTTTGAAGTAGTCCTCCTTTGCTTGGTGCTGCTCCTCTTCTTAGGAGTTGGCTCTGGCTTTGAAGCAGGCTCCTTTATGTTGATGTCAGGCTTGATTTTTCTTGGCTCTTTAGGTTTTGGGGTAGTTGGTAGGGGAGGGGCAGTAGCAATGAAGAGTGTGGAAGTTGCTTCTGCTAAATCTCTGTCACCAATATCAGATAAGGATTACTGCAATGTTGTAGCAGTCCTAGCATAATCATTGGCCCTCTCCTCCACCCTTCTAAGTGTCTCCTACAAGTTCTTGATCACATCCTCCATCCTTTCAGCTCTATTTTTCTCTTCATTTTATTTGAGCAATATCTCCCTCCATCCATATTTTATCCTTTTTCTCTCCATCTTATGAGTGAGTTCTAAAAACTTGATTTGATCTAGGAGGGACTGCCTCACTGTGGTTATGAGGTCTGCCATGCCCCAAATTACATCTCTCTTGATATAAGCATTTTCCTTCATTGCCCTTAGGAGGGTGGAGTATGAAGACACGGGGTTGAAAGAGGCATGTAGTATTGTGTGCTTAGCAGTGGAAAAAGGGTCAGCCAGCAATTGAGGTTGTGTGGATGAAGATGAAGGGATGGATGAAGGTATGGGTAGGGTGGGAGTAGAGGGTATAGGCTGGGGGACTTCAGATTCAGGTAAGGTGAGGTCAATTACCTCAGGGTCAGTTTGGGTTGGAATGGAGGAGGTGGGGAATAGGTTTTCCACATCTGTGACAACATCAGATGTTGCTACTGCAGGTGGGACTACGGGTTGGGATTCAGGTTCAGGCTCAAGGTCGGTTTGGGTTGAGGCATTGATAAATGTTATTGTAGGGGCTGCTGGAACAGGTTCAATGTGTGTAGCTGCAACAAATGTTGCTGCTATGGTTAAGGGTTGGGGAGATGGGGGTGGTATAGGTAAATGAGTAGATGAAGGGACATATGGTTGTTGAGAAGGTTGGGTTAAAGTTGACAATGTTGACTGGATGACTTATAAACTGGTTTAAATTGAGGCCTGGTTTTTTAGGGTATTGTACATGGCTTGAAGGTTGGCCTCAATGGATGTTTGGGATTGGTATTGGCCATCACTTAGGTTTGAAGGGAAAGAAGAGGTTAAGGATTTGGGTAGGGGACCAGTTATGATAGCGGCTGAGGGTTGGGTGGTTAAAATTGGTTGGAATAGGGAAGTGGGTGCAAGGTAAAAGTTAGTGGGCTGTGGTGAAGTAGGTGTAAGGGTAAAATGAGGAGGGTGAGGTGAATCTGAAAGATGGGTGAACTCATAATTGATGTCCCCTATGATAGAGGTCATCATATCTGAGTATCCCTCTGCTGAAAAGGGGTCTTGGTCATGAGTAGGAGAAAATGGAATGGAATGGCCCAAAGGTTCAAGTGTATCAGATTCAATTGTGGTAGAGGGTCCAGTGGGCTGAGGTGAGGCTAATGGGGAGCTGTGTGGGATGTCAGGGATTGTGGGCTCAGGTACAACATGGTGGACTGAAGAGGTTTGGACTAGTGAGGGTGGTTGTATGCCAATGGTTGGGTCTGGAATGGTTGTTGTTTCAGGGATAGGTAGAGGTTGGTATATATATATAGGTTGGGGCTCAGTGGGGCCCTTGGATTGTTTTCTTTTTTTATATGTGACTTTGACAGGTGGACTGGGATGGGCTATGGGGGGTGGTAATGCTAAAGTCATAGCAGGTATGATCTGTGTTATTGAGGTTGTGGTGGATGCGGGAACAATGGGAAAAATTGGCTCAACTATGGAGGGTTGTGGGATTGGTGTGGTGGTGGGTGAGGTTGTGTTGGCTGGCACAATAGCTGGAATGGGAATGGAAGTAAGTATGGAGGTTATGGGTGAAGTAATATGTGGCTGCTGAGGTACTGAGGTTGCTGTTGCAGAGGTAATGGGTGTATGAATGGTTTGTATAATGGTTGGCATGGGAATGGAGGTGGGGATAGCTTGGACACTTGAGGTGGCTGCTTGAGAGTTAGCAGCAGAGCTGGTTGGAGTAGAGGCAGAAGCAGCTGCTTCTTAAATTGTTGGGATTGTCTGAGCTAACAACTCCTTTCTTCTTCTTCTTCTTTTCAATCAAGGCACCATTGATCCCTCACTGCTTCTTGCCATACTTGTTGGGGCCAAACTGAGAGTTTCTTCATTCATGTTGAAGTGGTAGCCTCCCAGGTATAGCAGGGCTGTAATGAGCCTACAGTAGGGCAAGGAATGAGATTTCAGCTCCCTCTTCACCTTTTCATGTATATCCTTCATTCCTTCAAAGATGAGCTTTACAACATCAATATAGTGGTTGCAATGGAAGGAGTAGAGGGCATCAGTAATGGGAAACCTCCTCTCTTGTTGGTGCCCAAAATAATATGCAATCTTTCTCAATACCCCATCCATAAATCTCAGGCCTGGGTGCAAGTCTCTCTTCTTAATGGACAACCCTGAGGTTGTGATCCCTCCTGTGAGCTCCTTGGCATTTTCTAGGATGGTGACTGTCAAAGGAGGACCTAAGCCACACTCTAGGCTGTACTTGGCTGGTATCCAAAGTATCTCAACAATGGCTGCTTGGTTAAACAGCATCTCAAAGTTATCTATTAATACTAGCATTGCAGGGTTCCCATCATCTCCAATCTTCACCCTTATGTTCTGGTAAAATAGTTGCACTAGTCTAGGGAAGACCAGCTGCAATGGGGGCCTGAGAAGGGGTAGCAATGTGGCCTTGGCTAGGTATTCAATTGAAGCAGTTGTCTCTGGCTCATCCTCAAAGAAGGCCTTGTCAAAGGCAGTCTCTCCCTCAAGCTTAATTGTAGCCACAAACTCAGAGGGGATTATGAGTGACTCATCATCTTCCTCCTCCTCAGGGGCAACTTCAGGGGCCACCTCCTTGCCCTTTTTCTATTTTTTTTTAGATTTTTCAGGGCTCTTAGCAGGTGGGTGGTCTCTGGCCCTCTTTTTAGGTGCATATTTCTTCTTGGCGACTGGGTTATCAAATGCCACAGCTTTGCCCTTCTTCACAGGAGCAACCCTTTTATTAGGTTGTTCTTTATGCTCTTGCCTCCATAGCTTATGTAGGTACCTCAGAGGTCTCCACAGTGGAGGCCTCTGCAATCATCATAGATTTCCTAGTGGCCACTGGATTGCCAGTAGGTGTAGGATTTAGCATGGCAGCCAAGGTATCAATAAATTTAGAACTTTTGGCCATGGCTACTCCAATTCTGAAATTTAGGGCTTTAAATTCAAAGTTGAGGTTGCTCACACTTCAATGGAGGTACTGCCCACTAAATTTTTTCCACTCAATTACAGAAATAGCTTAGTAATTCAAACCACAGAGGAGAGTGAGAAAACTTACCAAACAAGAGCTAGGGTTCCACTTCAAACGTTGCACAGTGGATCAAATCTTTCCAAATTAGGTGCAAAATAATCAGAAGGTGTTGTGGAACACAATTATAGAAGGAAAACGACTGAGTTAGAGTGGTTTAGGCTATAAAGAAGAAAGAAGGGAGAAGGGAAATCGGAAGTGTGCAATAGAGGCTAGGGCAAAAGAGAGAGAATGGAGAAAATGAGAACAAAAAAAATCGCAGGGTATAATAGTGTGAATCCATGCCTTGCACGGTTCTCCCCAGGTAAAAATATTCTCGCGCAGTTGAACTTTTCAAACTCGCGAGAAACATGAATTCAGAGTATCAAGGGCTTCGCGAAGTAAGTGCTTCAGAAATTTTCTCGCGAGGTACAAAATGCGTGATTTCCAATATTCGCGTGACTTAATGACACGGAGCAAAAATGGCTTCGTGAGGTTCATTGGCAGGCTTCTTAAGGTCTATAGCTCGCGGGGCTGTCGCGAAGTAACTATTTCCATATCCGAGCCCTGCGAGAAAGCCACAAATGGCTCACGAGTGTGAAATCTAGTCCAGTGAGCCTCGCGACAAAGCAACAATCACTCTTTCTTAGTACTGCACATTGGCATAGCCATTGTGCATCAGCACTAAGTTTTTCTTCACATTTCATCCATTTCACCTTGTACAAGTTCATGCCCAGTGCTATCATATGCACAGCAAAAATTCAGAATGCAAATGATTTTCAATTATAGCAGATTCATGAACATTTACATGACAGCAGGTTAACTACACCACAACAACAGAAGATGCACATCAACATCACGTCCATGCACATTAAATTCAGATGACAAAATATGCACATCACATCAACAACACACAACTCAAAATAAAACAAAACCAAACATGCAAATCACCAACACAATAAAAACACCACATTAGAAATTTTTAAACCAAACGAAACACAAATTCAACAAATATGGTACACAGTGTACATAGCTATGGATCATTAATCAATGGGGGGTTCATGTAGGTGAATGGTTGAGGAGGCTCCACTGACTTTTCTACACAAATTTTTAGCCTTTGACCATTCACTTTCATGATCTTCCCAGACATGGGATCCAAGATCTCCACAGCACCAGATGGAGAGGCATGGATGACAGTATAAGATCCATCTCATCTGGATTTTAACTTCCCTGGAAAGAATTTTAATTTGGAATTGAAAAGTCAAACCTTGGTACCAGCATTGAAGTCCTTTCTCCTTAGTTTCTTATCAAAGAATGCCATGAATTTCTCCTTGTAAATTCTGGCATTTGTATAGGCTTTCAGTCTCAGCTCATCAAGCTCTAACAGTTGCAATTTCCTGTGAGAACCAATAGTAGTTTGATCAAAATTTAATATTTTAATAACCCAGTAGGCTCTGTGCTTTAACTCCACTGGCAAGTGACAGGCCTTGCCATAGACCAACCTAAAAAGGGACATCCCAATAGGAGTCTTATAGGCAGTCCTATAAGCCCACAATGCATCATTCAGTTTCTGTGTCCAATCTTTTCTATCTGTCCTCACATTCTTCTCCAAGATATGCTTGATCTCCCTATTAGAAATTTAAACTTGCCCACTTATTTGTGGGTGGTAGGGAGTTGCAATCCGGTGTGTAACAGAGTACTTTTTGAGCAGATTCTCAAAAGGCCTGTTACAGAAGTGACTCCCCCCATCACTAATGATAGCTCTGGGGGTGCCAAATCTGGAGAAAATATTGTCCTTTAAAAATTTGAGGACAACTGTGTGATCATTTGTCTTTGTGGCAATGGCTTCCACCCATTTGGACACATAGTCCACTGCCACAAGTATAAAATTAAAACCCATAGAAGGTGAAAAGGGGCCCATAAAATCAATCTCTCAGATGTCAAATAGTTCTATCACAAGGATGGGCTATAATGGCATTGAATATTTTTTGGAAATGCCTCCCAACCTTTGACATCTTTCACAGGCTTTGCAATGAATGTGTGCATCTCTAAACAAAGTGTGCCAGTAAAATTCACATTGCAATACTTTTGTAACTGTCTTTTTGCCACTAAAGTGACCTCCACAAGCCTGCTCATGGCATATAGAAGGAATGCTGTGGAACTCACTTTGAGGCACACATCTCCTAAGAATCTGATCTGTATAATGTTTGTAAAGGTAAGGGTCCTCCCATAGAAAATCTTTGACCTGAGAGAAAAACAAGTCTTTATCCATCTTGGACCAGTGAGGGGGGATCCTACCAACAGCAAGAAGATTCACAATATGTGCAAATAAGGGCATACTAGACTGCATAATAAAAGCTACTCATCAGGGAATAATTCATTGACAGGTGCTGCTACACTTTATTCCAACACAATTCTAGAGGTGGTCAGTCACCACATTCTCAACTCCTTTTTTATCCTTAATCTCAAGATCAAACTCCTACAACAAGAGGATCCATCTGATCAGCCTTGGTTTGGCATCCTTCTTAGCCAACAGGTATTTCAGGACTGAGTGATCAGTAAAAACTATAATTTTAGACCCAAGCAAGTAGGGTCTAAACTTATCCACAGCAAACACAACAGCTAGCAGCTCCTTCTTAGTAGTGGTGTAATTGAGGTGAGCCTCAACTAGTGTTTTGCTTGCATAATAAATCACTGCTGGCAGCTTATCTTTTCTCTGTACTAGGACAGCACCTATGGCCAAGTATGATGCATCATACATCAGTTCAAAGGGGAGTGAGTAATCTGGGGCCTGGATTACAGGAGCAGTGGTAAGGCACTTTTCTAAGACCTCATAGGCCTCAAGGCACTCAGCAGAAAATTCAAATAGGACATCCTAACACAGCAGGTGGCCTAATGGCTTGGCAATTTTGCTGAAGTTCTTAATGAACCTCCTGTAAAATCCAGCACGTCCTAAGAAGGATTTGATTTGCTTGACAGTCCTGGGTGGGGGCAGGTGTGAAATCAGGTCCACTTTAGCCTTGTCTATTGCTATTCCTCTGTGAGAGACCACATGACCTAACACAATTCCTTATGTAACCATAAAGTGGCTTTTTTCCCAGCTTAAGACTAAATTGGTCTCTTCACATCTTTGTAAAACCCGATCAAGGTGACTCAAGCATTGGCTAAAGCTATTCCCATAAACTGAAAAATCATCCATGAAGATTTCCAGGAATTTGTCAATCATATCAGAGAAAATTACATACATGCACCTCTGAAATGTGGCTGGGGCGTTGCACAGTCCAAAAGGCATCCTCCTGTAAGCAAAGGTGCCAAAGGGACATGTGAAAGTAGTTTTTTTTTTATCTTGAGGATACACAAGGATTTGATTATATCCTGAGTATCCATCAAGAAAGTAGTAAAATACCTGGTCTTGGAGTTGAGTTTTCTGTAATCAATGTAAACTCTCCAGCTAGTGGTCTCCCTGGCTGGCTTAAACTCCCCAAAATTAGAAGTAATAATTGTTATGCCTGACTTTTTGGGTACCACCTGGATAGGTGACACCCACTCTGAATTTGAAATGGGGTAATCACCCCTGCATCTAACGGTTTTACTATCTCTTTCAAGACCACCTCTTCCATGTGAGGATTAAGTTTCCTCTGCATCTCCCTAGAGGATTTTGCACTCTCTTCTAAGTGAATTTTTTGCATGCCAACTAAGACATCAATTCCCCCTAGATCAGCAATTGTCCACCCCATAGCCATTGTGTGCTTCTTGAGAATACTCCATAATTCCTCCTCCTATTCACTAATGAGAGAGAAAGAGATAATCACTGGAAGTTTTTTGTTTTACCCCAAGAATGCATACTTTAATATGTCTGGAAGCTATTTAAGCTCCAGATCAGTGGGACTTTCAATGGAAGGCAAAAAAGGTGTCTTGGTAGTTTGAGGAAGGGGCAGTAATATAGGTTTCTAGCTGGAATACTGCACTAGGCCCACAGAATACTCTCCTTTGGTGTTGTCTTCTATAATGAGAGCTTGGGCCTCCTTCTCAACCATACTCCAAATATTTTCCAGGTTTTCAGTAACATTTTTTTAATCCAGCAGATTGGATAATTCTTCCTCTACTAGGTCATCTAGTACATCTATTGCACAATAGTCCTCAATGTCCATCTGAGGCTGCCTAGAAGCATTGTACACATTTAATTGGGCCTTCATGTTTCTAAAGGTCACCTCCATCACCCCTGACCTGCATTGAATGTAAGCATTAGCAGTGAGCAAGAATGGTCTGCCAAGGATGACAGGAATTGGGATTTTACTTTTGCAAGGATCCATGTCTAAAATTAGCAAATCAACGGGATAGAACTTGTCCACCCCTACCAAAATATCCTCCACCACACCTATGAGTCTCCTCTCATACCTATCAGCCAGTTGGAGCACAACTGATATGGATTTTAGCTCCCCCAAACCTAGCTCCTCATATACAGAATATGGGAGCATGTTCACACTGGCCCCTAAGTCTAAGAGGACTCTACCAATGGTGTAGTTTCCAATTATGCAGGGGATAGTAGGTACCCTTGGCTCCTGTAATTTCTAAGGTGTGGCTATGGGCAGAGCTGATTCAACATGTTCAACGGTAAAATCCTTTTTAGACAGCTGCACCCTTACTTTTCTGTGTGCAGAGGTCCTTCAAGAATTTGGCATAGGCAGGGACCTGTTTTATAGCATCTAGCGGGGGTAAATTAATCTTTACTTGCTTTAAGGTCTTCATCATTTCCTCCATCTGAGCATTCCTCTTATCAAAAGGAGATGAACCAGCAAGTGCATGAGAAAATAGCAGTTGTGGGACTACTAGTGCCACATCTGCATGCCTAACAAACTCATGGTCAAATTTTTATTTTTTTCTCTTTTATTCATTTATTGTTTACTATTTGGGCTCAAGATCAGCCTCTTTATTTTTTCCCTGCTACTCCACAGCAGGGGATGAATTCATTGGTTCTTCAACACTCACACTTCTTTCATTTTCACTCTCCATGGCCTCCTCATTTGTCCGGCCCATTAAATTGTCAACCCCTCTGCCACTCCTTAGGGTAGTGATTGCATTACCCTTCTCATGGGTAGAGGAGCCTTCTCTAATCATATACTGCCCTTTAAGGTTGGCCAAGGTTGACGAGGCAACTTGCCCTCCTCTCTTATTCAAAGCATTGCAAATTTGATTCAGCTGGTCCTCTATTTTTTTAATTCTTTGCCCATGAGAGTTCACAGCTTGCACCAAGTTTTCCAAATTTTGCATTGATGCCAAAAATTTACTCTTCAAAGGAAGAGGATTTGGGCTACTGTGAGGGTAAGATCAACTGATTGGGATGTGGGGTAGGCAACTGAAAATTCTTCCTTGGTGCATATCCTTGGTTGAACTGATGCTGAGGTCTGTATGGGGCTGCCAACTGCTGCAGCTAAAGCTATTGGTATGTGTCTTGTCTCCACCTTAGATTTGGGTGGTTTCTCCATGTGTACCCAGCAGGTTGCTGCCCATATGCTTGGGCAGCATTGGTATGGTCCATAACTAAATCAGGGAATTGGTTGGTTAATGGACATTCTAACAGTGAATGTGTGGGAGATTGGTATATCAGACATGCCTCTTTCACTTGTGCAGCTATCATAGGCTGCATCACATTCATCAATTTATCAAACTTTAAACTCAGATTGTCCACCTTCTTGTCCAATTCACTCTGCACCTTAACCTCATACATTCCACCTCTAGGGGTGAATTATTTTACCAACTTAGCTGGGGTCTGACTGTCATTGCGAGTCAGTGACTCCTGCTGCATGGAATTCTCACCAATAATGTCAAACAACTCCCATGTCTCATCAGCTATCTTGTGGAGGTAACTACTCCCACATGAGGCATCCACTATGTCCCTACTTTTAGGACTAATTCCTTGGGAAAAGACTTGCACAAGTTGCCACTGTGGAACTTGGTAGTGGGGGTATTGTTTTAACATTTCTTGAAATCTCTCCCATACCTCATAAAAATCTCCAGTTGAGGATTGAGTAAATGACAATATGTTTGTCCTCATTTGACTAGTTTTATTCATGGAAAAGAATTTAGTCAAAAATTGGCTTTGGAGGTCACTCCATGTCTGGATGCGATTGGCTGGGAGCTTTGAGAGCCAGGTGCTGGCTTTCTCTTTTAGGGAAAAAGGAAAAAGTTTAAGTTTTGTGGCTTCAGGTCCCAAGCCAGCAACATTAAATGTGGTGAAAAGTTTCGAGAATTAATCAATGTGCTTGTAAGGATCTTCCTTACTGAGCCCATGAAAAGATGGCAGCATGTTAATGGTGGAGGACTTGATTTCATAATTTTCTTCAACTGAAGGGAATTGTATGTAAAAGGGAGATGTGTAATCCTCAGGTGCATTGTATTCCTTCAGAGTTCTTTGCCTCTCAGCCATGACAGCTGACTCAGTTTCAACAGTAGGAGCTGGTGTGGTGTTTCTCAGTCTAAGGACCCTTTCAACCTTAGGATTTGGAGCTTCCAACTCAGGGTTAAGGGACCTTCTACCAAGCATACACAAATAGAACAGCAGGTAAAGAAAATGCTCACAGCGCACAAAAAATTTGCAAACAAAATTTACAACTAAATAGATTTACAACTAAACTAATGACAGAAAATTCAATATAAATGGACTGAGATTTAGGGTAAAAGAAGTGCAAACAAAGCTAGCTAAACTCCAGCTGTAGCTTTAGCTTTTCCCTACTGCCGTTATCCAATTCTATAAAAACTCCACAAAAATCAGTAGTACTTTTTATTCTATTTAAGGCACAGCTATAAAGAATTTTTTAGACTAAAATATAATACAACTTAGGTCTACTAAAAAGATCAATATTCTCTGAAAGCAGTGTTAAAAACTTGTTAGTTTGCCTTAGGTGCTTTCTTGTTATTGGTGAGAAAATAGTGGTGAAGAAATATAAATAAAAAAGTGAAGAAATAAAAATTGGTTGAAACAGCAAATCTGAAATACACACAGCCTGCAAGATACAGGGCTATTGTAGCAAGTTTTGAGTAAGTAAGAGTTTGTCCCACAGAGAAGTTGATCTAGAACCCAAAATGAGTTATGTTAGTTGGTCTCCAGATTTGGCTACAGATCTAACAATCCTAGAGAAAGGGAGTTGGGTGTCACAACTACACTAAATTAACACTAAAAGAAGAGAAATAAAGTGAAGTCATATCCTAAAGAAAGGGTTATGAAGAAAGTGGTGATGGTGTGTGTTAAAATAAAGATAAAATAATGGAAAGTAGGCAATTAAGGTAAGGTTAATTCAGTTATGTAACTCAGATCTAGGGTTGTCTCTCCAGCAAGCCCTTAGATGGCTACAAGCACATCTATAAGGAGAAAGTATCTAACTTAACTCTTATGGTTTGACCTGGCCTCTTAAGGCTATAACCTGTCCACTTTAATGGTCACAGGCTATCCAATAGAGAGGATTAAACCACATGAATTAAATCAGAAAACCAATATGATCCAATGGAACAGACTGATCTTAAGGCTATAACTTTTTCACTTAAATGGTCACTGATTATCCAATAGATGTCCTCCCCCCAATGCATCAAATCAAAACATTAGCATCATTGCAGACACCATGTTTGCCAGGCTACAAGCTCAGGCATCCTTGGGAGCAAATAGTTCTTGAAAAATAAGTAGAAACCACAGTAGTTCAAAAGCTATTTGGAGACTTAAATGCAGCTAGTCATTGCTACAAAAGGCTTGCAATGACTCAGCTCACAAGTCTGCAATCTCTACAGAGAAATTAGATGTAACATCTGATGTTGGTCAAGGAAAGCAAAGGGGAGCTTGTTCCTGCAACAACCTCTCACAAGGCTACAAGCTCAAGTGCAGAGGAGAAGAATCCTTCTCAGATCTGTGGCTTGGAATCACCCTAGGGCTATAGTCTGTCTACTTAAATGGTCACAGGCTATCCACAGAGGTTATCCACACCACAGAAGACTGAGATGGAACATGTAAATTGCTGCTGCCACCATGATCC
The DNA here is from genome assembly GCA_021018995.1 of Chloranthus sessilifolius. NCBI lineage: Eukaryota > Viridiplantae > Streptophyta > Magnoliopsida > Chloranthales > Chloranthaceae > Chloranthus > Chloranthus sessilifolius. Next base: position 37,200,972 of record CM037597.1, on the reverse strand, counting down.
CAGGGCTACAAGCTGAAGCTCGCATGGGTATATCAAATCAGCTCAAGTCCTAAATGCATGGCATAGATTGAACAAAACTATGGGCAAATAGAAAAATAATTGATTGAATATATATTAAAATAGATATTCATTGATTAAACCAATACTTACAATGAGATGTCCTCATGGCAATAGCCTTGTGCATAACAACTCATCAACAACTCCCAATTTTCACAAGACCCATTACAAAACTGATAAAACTAGGCCTAATTGATTACAGAGAACTTAGACAGCAAATATTGGGCTAAGGAAGAAGAAAAAATAGAAAAAGAGGTGATCAAACCCTAATCCTAATATATTCGAGCTCACAGCTGACTGAGGTTGAAGGAGAGATGCTTTCTAAGTTAAATTTACAACTTAAATACTCAGTCCTTGATGCCTTAGCTAAGAGAAGATTAAACCAATTTTAAGGCAGATGTGGTTTTATTACAACACTTAGATGCCTTGGGATGTATGCCTCAAGATCAGGGCCTTGGGATGTGTGCCCTGGACCTGGGGTAATCCCCAAAAGGTCCCTAGATATGAAATAAGAAGTGGAGAGCCCGAGCTTCACGGGGCTGCCTCTGATGCATTTATTCAGTCGCACAAATAGTAGAGTGTTCACTAGGTCAGAATTGGCTTGGAAGGTCTATCACTCACGTAGAAGGCCTTTAAGTGGTCGCACAACTGCCTTGGCTTTTAATGCACTCGCGAGGAAGAGTTTGCATTGCTTTTACTCTGCTCGCGCAGTAGAGCTTTGGGTATTTTCTGTCGTGAGAGTCTCGCGAAGTGGACTTTGAATCTCGCTTGGCTTCTTATCAAATGAATAACACAGCTCGCTCGGTAGAGGGTTGAGCTTTTAAGCGCACGAGAGCTGCGCGAGGAAATTTTTAGAGCTCTCTCTCCTCTTGAGCCACACGAGAACTTCACGAGTTTGCTTATGTCCCTTGTGCAAATTGGCCTCGTGAGATTTGGCGTGCGGCTGATATGAGATTTATTCCTCGCGAGAGATTCGCGAGCTGGATTTCTGAAGGCTTAGTGTGCAAGAGCTTTGCGAGGACCTTGAGTGTTGGCTGTAGCTGAAGTGTACGACTGCTGCGCGAGAGAATGCTCTGGGACCATCCCTTCACTGAGCTCCGTGAATTCTTTACGAGTTTCCTTATGCTGCATGTAACATCTACGTGAGGAGGCTTTGCTATTGATTTGAACAACGCGAGGTCGCATTTCTACTGTGCAAGATAACATCTTTTCTCCTCTGTTGCTATGCAGCTGCTGCTGTTGCAGTTCTCTCCACTCACATCTATGCTTCTCTCTTCTACTAGACTTCCTTGGTCCATTATGACATGCAAAAAGTCACCATGGTGTGTACCACCATGGTGTTCGATCAATCCTCTCTGGCTTTAATTCTTTCTCGTTTGGGCACCAAAGGCATGCACTTTGTATTAACTTGCACAATTATTTCTAACTATAAAACAAGCTAAACAAAGAGTTATTAGTCAGCTTCAAGGTGTAGCAAAGGCTAGATTAAGAGGTGAAAAGTGGTACTTTTTAGTGAATAATAGGTTCATACACTTCTCCTTTGTTTCTTTGTGGGCATGGTTCTTGCAAAAAGGAGAGTGTACAATAGGTTAAGTGGAAAACCCAGGTGTCCCAATTCGTGGCCTGGGGTGCTATATGAAAGGTTAGTTTATTTTATGCTGGTAGATTGGTCTAAGGGATGGGAAGACTGATCGCTGCTTATATGTGTATCTAATTAAGTCTTAACCTATTGCAAGCGCACAATGAAAATTGTAGAGCTAGTATAGGATCGTTCCCACGAAGACAAGTTTATCTGTATTAATTTAACTTTCTAAAAACTTATATTTATCTTTTAAGTTCCTAAACTACCAGAGAAATATGAATAAAGAATGGTTTCTTAATCTAAATTGCAAAAAATAAATCCTAAATCCTCCTTAAAATTATGGTCGTCAATCACAATCTTCAGCTATCGGATATTTATGAAATTAAACAGTACCATTACACTATATATCAAGTTTCCTAGCATTGGTCATCAATCAATACTAAAATTCTATCAATACAGATTTAATCTAATCAACAATCTCCTAAAACTTAAGCATTAATCAAATTCTAGAAACTGAAGATGGAAAAGTAAAACCGTTACACTAATCTGCAAACTTTAACCTGAGTCGCCAATTCAAATTAAAATTCGAAGATGTTTATAAAGCAGGAATTTATAATAAAATAAATCTAAACTAGAAAGCAATAAAATTATATCTTTCATCCATCAGCTGTAGTCATCAATTGCTTCTCAAAAACTACAGATATCTACTCTAATCTTCAACTCCCAATTACAGTCGTCAATTGTTCTTGAGAAACCTTGGATATCTAATCTACAAAGCAATAAAAATGTACTGTAAGTTGATCGAAAGAAAATCTAACCTTAGTCGTCAATTGATGCTGAGAATTCCTTCGATGGTTATTCCTATGTACCAAGCCTCTTATTTATAGATCATAAGGATCGGTTTAAAAACTTCTAATTCTAATAAAAGAAATTAATAAAATAAAACTATCCTAATATAACTCTACCTCTAATCTTATCTTTCCTTGCTTTCATTCTGTTGATGTACTTATGCATTTCTTCCTTTTATTTTAGCAGCAGAGTCCTTTAAGAATCTCCTTTGTCAATTTCTCAGATCCGTAATTGGCCAGACTTCTTTAAGAAATCTTCTAATTTTATTCATGGCGGTATTCTTTCTCACGTAATTAGCAACTTCGAAAGGTGTCTTCTCTGGAAAATCGTAAATCACGATTTTCTATTCTTGTATTGAAACTTCCTCTAAAAAATCATAAATCACGATTTTTTAGCACTTCTTATTGAACGATTTTTCATTACGATTCATCGCTTCTCTTGTATCGTACTTTACTCTTGAGCGGCTTTTCTAAAGAATCATAAATTACGATTTCTATTCTCCTTAATACTATATGCCGCAAAATCGTAAATTATGATTTTTCATCTTTTCAGTATGCGAAGATTTGTCTTTTTAGTTCAATCGTCTTTTTATTGCTTATGATTTCATTTTGACGAATATTATTACTTTTGTTCTCTTTTATTATTTTTCTTTAATATCTGTACATTAGTAACTTATTAGTAGCAAACTACGTCCTAGCATCACTAAGTTAGGGATAGTAAAATGATATATTATGTGATTGATCAAAGATTGACCTTCCCCCCTCTTCTTTTATTCTTCTTTTGCTTATTTTTCATCTTTTTGTTGGTCTAGCATGTGTTTTATACACAGTAGGCATTTCTGGGCATTTTTTGGCCTAGCGTGTGTAATATACACACTAAGCAATTTTTTTGGGAATCTTGGCTTAGCATGTGTAATACACACGCTAGGCAATTTCTGGGGAATTTTAGCCTAGCATGTATATTACAAACGCTAGGTATTTCTGGGTGGTGGTGGGTCTATAAGGCCCGAGAAAGCACTTCTTTTTTTTTCATTCTAAGTTGGGCTTTGGATTTTTGCTCCAATATTTTTGTCCTTTCTTCCAGAGGGTGGGGTCCATCGTCCTACATTGATTCGTAATTCCTTTAAATGGCTTTGTATGACCATGGACCCACTTCACGACCCCCCCCCTTCGGGGGGGTTCGGGACCTTTATACTTCCCTCATTGAGTGCAGAGTGGGGGTAGGTTTGAATTAGATCCACAGGTTTAGGTGCAAATACTCTGGTGTATTTTGAAGAAAACTAGAAATTAAGGCTCAAAAGGTGTCTGCACAAGGGTAGTTTACTGGGTTTGGTATCTTTGAGCTCAAACTGTCTAGGAGAAGGCCTTGATCCTTTCCTAAATGTCATGGGTACTGTCAGCTGTTTAAACTTGGAGATGCCTAACTTCTAGTGAGGAAATAAACTCAGCTAGTCCTTAGAACAATAAGAATTGCCTAAGACACTCCTCAAAGAGAAAAAATAAATTTTGTAGGCCTAAATCTCACTAGGTATGGCCTTCCATTGAACTCATAGGCATGTCCCTACCTTTTTTTCTCTTTAATGGTTCACTAAGTGCTGACACAAATGAGTTTTCTCGGTGTTTACCTTATGGAAATGTTAAATTTTTAAAGCTTTTAATGCCTAAAGGTCTGCAAAATTTTTAAATCTCCTCATTTTTAAAGTTTCTTAGGTGAACTTAGCTCTATTTCATCTCACTCACTTGGTTTTGTTGCACTTAGGTTAACTACATCATTGGCATAGCTTGTCACGCCCCCAAACCTATGAGGAACAGTGTCCTCACTATTTGAGAGATAAGAGACTTGTGCAGCAGGGTATTCTTATACAAATAATACACAAAACAAGGTAAGAAAAATTAACAAACAAAACTCACACAAACAAGTAAAACAATCAAGTAAAACAGCAGAAACAAAGGAAACAAAACAATAGTCACACAAAAATTACCAAAAAGAACTTTCATTCATAACAGTAATATGTACAATGTTAAAGAAAATAACTACAAAATATTTTTACAAAAGCAACTAAACTAATTACATGTGCAAAGTCTAATCATCTAAATTTTTATCAGCCTGTTCTTGGACACCTTTTCCTTTCTCTTTCTTGAGAGTAGCAGTAGTGGACTGGGATCTCTTGGAGGCAATCTTTCTCTGCCTGGATGTGCTTCTCTTTTTGGGAGTGGGTTCAGACTTGGATGGAGGTTCATTGATTTTGATGCTAGGTTTTAACTTTCTGGGCTCTTGAGGTTTAGGAGCAGTCACCGTTGGAGGTGTTGCTGCAGTGAAGAGTTTGGCAGCCGCTTCTGCTATGTCTCTGTCACCAATTTCAGATAAGGTCTACTGCAATGCTGCAGCAGCCCGCATAATCATTAGCTCTTTCCTCCACTAATCTCAGTGCCAACTACAAGTTCTTGATTACATCCTCCATTCCATCAGCTCTATTCTTCTCTTCGTTGTATTTTAGCAATGTCTCCCTCTAACCATGCTTGATCCTCTTTCTCTCCATCTTGTGAGTTAGTTCCAGAAATTTGATTTGATTTGATCTAGTAAGGGCTGCTTGACAAAATTTCTGAGGTCAACCATGTCTCTAATCACATCCCTCTTGATGTAGGCATTTTTCTTCATTACTCTTAGGAGGGTGGAGTATGGAGGCATGGGGATGGGCTGCTCAGCATTGGAAGAAGGGCCAGCCAAAAGTTGGGGTGTTGGTGATGAAGATGAAGGGATGGCTGATGGCATGGGTAGGGTGGAGGTAGAGGGTAAAGGTTGGGGGACTTCAAGTTCAGGTACTCTAAGGTCTATTACCTCAGGGTCTGTTTGGGAGGCTTTTGAGGAAGTGGGGATTAGGTTATCCACATCTACAGTAGCATCAATTGATGCAACTACAGGTGGGATTACAGGTTGGGGTTGTGGGTAGGTGAGTGTCAGAGGTGGGGCAATAATGGGCAGCTGTATAGGGTCAGGTTCAGGGTCAGTTTGGGTTTAGGTAGTGGTAAATGTAATTGGAGGGGCTTCTTAAGCAGGGTCAATGAGTGTAGCAACAACTGTTGTTATTGCTAAGGTTAAGGGTTGGGGAGATGGGGGTAGGGATAAATGGTTGTTGGAAAGGTGGGGTTAAGGTTAACAATGTTGATTGGATGGCTCGTAAACTGGTTTGAATGGAGGCTTGGTTTTGAAGGGTGGAGTGCATGACTTGAAGGTTGGCCTCTATGGATGTTTGGGTTTGGGTGTTGGCTATCATTTAGGTTTGAAGGGAGAGGATGTTAAGAATTTAGGGTAGTGGATCAGGTATGATAGGGGTTGTGGTTTGGGTGTTTGGAATTGGTTGAAATGGTGAAGTGGGTGCATGATGGAAGTTAGTTGGCTATGGTGAAGTAGGGATAAGGGTAAAGTGATGAGGCTGTGGTGAATCCGGGAGAGGGGTGAACTCATAATTGATGTCCCTTATAATAGAGTCCATCATAGCTGAGTATCCCTATGATGAGAAGGGTCTTGGTCATGGAAAGGGAAAAATGGAATGGATTGGCCTAAGGGTTCAGGTTCAGTGTGTGTAAAGGTTTCAATGGACTGAGGTGAGGCTACAGGGGAGCTGTGTGGAATGTCAGGGATTTGAGGCTTAGGTGCTGGTGAGGATGGTTGTATATCAGTGGTGGGGTCTGGAATGGCTGTTGCTTCAGGGATAGGGATAGGTTGTGAGATAGAGGTGAGTTAGGGCTCAGTGGGGACTTTGGTTGGTTTCCTTTTTCTATATATAACTTTAACAGGTGGGCTGGGGTGGGCTATGTAAGTAGGTGCAGGCTGAGTAGGTGGAGGTAATGATAGTCACATCAGGTATGGTGGGTGTTGATGAGGTTGTAGTGGTTGTGGTAATGGGTAAAATTAGCTCAGCTATGGTGGGTTGTGAGGATGGTGTGATGGTGGGTAAGGTAGTGTTGGCTGGCACAATAGCTGGCATGGGAATGGAAGTGAGTGTGGAAGGTGTTTGTGTAGATGATGGTGTAATGGGTTGTGATGGGAATGGGATGGTCGGGATAGCTGAGCTGATAGTAGTAGATATGGCAGGTGTGGCTGCATGAGAGATGGCAGCAGAGCTGGCAGGTGTGACAGCTGCAGAGGTGGCCACAGAGGTAGCAACAGCTCCCTCTTGAATTGTAGGCGCTGCTTGAGCTAGCAACTCCTCCTTGTTCTTCTTATTTTTCTCAATTAATGTACCACTTATCTCCCACTACTTCTTTCCACATTTGTTGGGGGCCAGGCTGAGGGTCTCCTCATTCATCTGAAAGTGGTAGTCCCCCCAACTGCAGCAGGGGTGTAATGAGCCTGTAGTAGGGCAAGGAATGAGGCTTCTGCTCTCTCTTTACCTTCTCATGTATATCTTTCATTCCTTCAAGAATTAGCTTTGTAGCATCAATATAATGGTTGCAATGGAAGGAGTAGAGGGCATCAACAATTGGGGCCCTCCTCTCTTATTGGTGCCCAGAGTAATAGACATTCTTTCTCATATCCCCATCCATAAATCTCAGGCCTGGAAGCAGGTCTCTCTTCCTAATTGATACCCCTAAGGCTGTGATCCCTCCAGTAAGTTCTTTGGAAATTTCAGGGATAGTTGCAGTTAAAGGTGCACCCAAACGACACTCTAGGTTGTATTTGATTGGTATCCCAAGAATTTTAGCAATGGCTGCTTGGTTAAACAGCATCTCAAAGTCATCAATCAGCACTAGCAATGCAAGGTTTCCATCATCCCCAGTCTTCACCCTGATGTTTTGGTAAACTAACTGCACTAGTCTAAGGAAGACTAGCGACAGTGGGGGCTTGAGAAGGGGTAGCAGTGAGGCTTTTGTGAGGTACTCTATGGAAGCAGCAGTCTCAGGCTCTTCCTCAAAGAATGCCTTATTAAAGGCAGTTTCAGCTTCCAGCTTGATTGCAGCCACAAACTCAAAGGGAATTCTGAGTGGCTCATCATCTGATTCATCCTCTTGGGCAACCTTAGGGACCACCTCCTTGCCCTTCTTTTATTTTTTCTTTGGTTTCTCAGGGATCTTAGCATGTGGGTGGTCTCTGGCCCTCTTCTTAGGGGCTATTTTCTTCTTGACCACAAAGGCATCAGAAGCCACAGCCTTGGCCTTCTTCACAGGGGCAGCCCTCTTCTTAGTTTGTTCCACTTGCGGCTCAACAGTTTGTGTGGGTACCTCAGAGGTCTCCACAGTGGAGGCCTCTGCAATCCTCACAGATTTGCATGCGGCCACAGGGCTGCCAGTGGGGGAAGGGTTCAACATGGCAGCCAAAGTATCAATAAACTTTGAACCAGTGGCCATGGCTACATAAATTCTTCAAATTAGGTCTTTAAACTCAAAGATTGGCTAGTGCACAGTCCAAAGACAATATGGCACACAAACTCCTCTTTACTCAACAGTGAAATAGCATACTAATTCAAACCACAGGACAGAGTGAGAAAACTTACCACCAAATTTCTAGGGTTTCGGTCCAATTGCTGCCCGATGGATCAAATGTCCTCAAACCGAGTGCAAAATAATCGGGGGCTATTGTGGAACACAATAGTAAGAGCAAAGTTCGTGGACTGGAATGATACGGGCAGTAGAGGAGAAAAATTGGAGAAGAAAGCTTGGAGGTGCTTAGTGGGAACTAGGGTAAAGTAGAGAGTGAGTGAAGAAATGAGGATTTTGCGGGGTATAAGTGTGTGACCCCGTGCTTTACACGATTCTTGCCAAGTACTCGCAGGGCACATTCTTCTCATGCAGCTGAAAAGGGATCTCTCGAGGTATGCAGTTGCTAAGAAGAACAAAGCCTCGCGAGGTATTCTCGGGGCTGATTTAAATCTGAGTCGTGTGAGAGGAAATGTGTATTCCTCGCGCAGCTGAAGCACACGTACTTGCGAGAGGCATCTTTATCGAGAACAAAGGTCCTCGCGAGGTAATTACAAGTGTAAGCTTCAGAAATTTGCTCGCGAGGCTCTCACGAGGTACAAAATGCATGATCACCACTTATCACACAGCTCAATATTGCGGAGAAGATAAAGCTTCGCGAGGTTCAATTTCAAGTTTCTTTAGGTGTTTTGCTCGCAAGGCTCTTGCGAGGAACAAAATTCCTATCGGAGCCTCATGAGAAAGCCTACAAATGGCTCCCGAGTGTGAAATTGAGGGCATTGAGCCTCGCGACAAAGCAATATTCACTCATTCTCAGTGCTGCACATTGGCCTGTGCATCTATACTGACATGCACCTTGCCATTGTGCATCAGCACCAACTTTCTCCACAATTCATTTCTTTTCACCTTTGATAAGTTCATGCCCATTACCAACATATGCACATAATAAATATGCTAGCATTCAAAATGATTTCAACTTGCAACAGCTTCATGCACATTTAAATGACAACACATCAACCACACAACAGCAACAGAACATGCACATCAACATCAGGTCCATGCACATTAAATTCATATAACAAAGCTTGACCCTCAACAACAACAAGAAGACAAAACAAAACAAAACATGCACATCAACACACAACACAAACAACACATGACAGATTTTTAAACAAAACAACACACAAATTCACAAAGTATGCCACACAGTGTACAGAGCTGTGGATCACTAATCAGTGGGAGGTTCATGCAAGTGAATGGTCTGAGGAGGCTCCACAGAGTTTTCTACACAAATTTTTAGCCTCTGACCATTAACTTTCATGATCTTCCCAAACATGGGATCCAAGATCTCCACAGCACCAGATGGAGAGGCATGGATGACAGTATAAGATCCATCTCATCTGGATTTTAACTTCCCTGGAAAGAATTTTAATTTGAAATTGAAAAGTCAAACCTTGGTACCAGCATTGAAGTCCTTTCTCCTTAGTTTCTTAATAAAGAATGCCTTGGATTTCTCCTTGTAAATTCTGGTATCCAAAGTATCTCAACAATGGCTGCTTGGTAAAACAGCATCTCAAAGTTATCTATTAATACCAGCATTGCAGAGTTCCCATCATCTCCAATCTTCACCCTTATGTTTTGGTAAAATAGTTGCACTAGTCTAGGGAAGACCAGCTGCAATGGGGGCCTGAGAAGGGGTAGCAGTGTGGCCTTGGCTAGGCATTCAATTGAAGCAGTTGTCTCTGGCTCATCCTCAAAGAAGGCCTTGTCATAGGCAGTCTCTCCCTCAAGCTTAATTGTAGCCACAAACTCAAAGGGGATTATGAGTGACTCATCATCTTCCTCCTCCTCAGGGGCAACTTCAGGGGCCACCTCCTTGCCCTTTTTCTATTTTTTTTTAGATTTTTCAGGGCTCTTAGCAGGTGGGTGGTCTCTGGCCCTCTTTTTAGGTGCATATTTCTTCTTGGCGACTGGGTTATCAGATGCCACAGCTTTGCCCTTCTTCACAGGAGCAACCCTTTTATTAGGTTGTTCTTTATGCTCTGGCCTCCATAGCTTATGTAGGTACCTCAGAGGTCTCCACAGTGGAGGCCTCTGCAATCATCATAGATTTCCTAGTGGCCACTGGATTGCCAGTAGGTGTAGGATTTAGCATGGCAGCCAAGGTATTAATAAATTTAGAACTTTTGGCCATGACTACTCCAATTCTGAAATTTAGGGCTTTAAATTCAAAGTTGAGGTTGCTCACACTTCAATGGAGGTACTGCCCACTAAATTTCTTCCACTCAATTACAGAAATAGCCTAGTAATTCAAACCACAGAGGAGAGTGAGAAAACTTACCAAACAAGAGCTAGGGTTCCACTTCAAACGTTGCACAGTGGATCAAATCTTTCCAAATTAGGTGCAAAATAATCAGAAGGTGTTATGGAACACAACTATAGAAGGAAAACGGCTGAGTTAGAGTGGTTTAGGCTATAAAGAAGAAAGAAGGGAGAAGGGAAATCGAAAGTGTGCAATAGAGGCTAGGGCAAAAGAGAGAGAATGGAGAAAATGAGAACAAAAAAAATCGCAGGGTATAATAGTGTGAATCCATGCCTTGCACGGTTCTCCCCAGGTAAAAATATTCTCGCGCAGTTGAACTTTTCAAACTCGCGAGAAACATGAATTCAGAGTATCAAGGGCTTCGCGAAGTAAGTGCTTCAAAAATTTGCTCGCGAGGCTCTCGCGAGGTACAAAATGCGTGATTTCCAATATTCGCGTGACTTAATGTCACGGAGCAGAAATGGCTTCGTGAGGTTCATTGGCAGGCTTCTTAAGGTCTATAGCTCGCGGGGCTGTCGCGAAGTAACTATTTCCATATCCGAGCCCTGCGAGAAAGCCACAAATGGCTCACGAGTGTGAAATCTAGTCCAGTGAGCCTCGCGACAAAGCAACAATCACTCTTTCTTAGTACTGCACATTGGCCTGTGCATCAGCACTGACATGCTCCTAGCCATTGTGCATCAGCACTAAGTTTTTCTTCACATTTCATCCATTTCACCTTGTACAAGTTCATGCCCAGTGCTATCATATGCACAGAAAAAATTCTGAATGCAAATGATTTTCAATTATAGCAGATTCATGAACATTTACATGACAGCAGGTCAACTACACCACAACAACAGAAGATGCACATCAACATCACGTCCATGCACATTAAATTCAGATGACAAAATATGCACATCACATCAACAACACACAACTCAAAATAAAACAAAACCAAACATGCAAATCACCAACACAATAAAAACACCACATTAGAAATTTTTAAACCAAACGAAACACAAATTCAACAAATATGGTACACAGTGTACATAGCTATGGATCATTAATCAATGGGGGGTTCATGTAGGTGAATGGTTGAGGAGGCTCCACTGACTTTTCTACACAAATTTTTATCCTTTGACCATTCACTTTCATGATCTTCCCAGACATGGGATCCAAGATCTCCACAGCACCAGATGGAGAGGCATGGATGACAGTATAAGATCCATCTCATCTGGATTTTAACTTCCCTGGAAAGAATTTTAATTTGGAATTGAAAAGTCAAACCTTGGTACCAACATTGAAGTCCTTTCTCCTTAGTTTCTTATCAAAGAATGCCTTGGATTTCTCCTTGTAAATTCTGGCATTTGTATAGGCTTTCAATCTCAGCTCATCAAGCTCTGACAGTTGCAATTTCCTGTGAGAACCAGTAGTAGTTTGATCAAAATTTAATATTTTAATAGCCCAGTAGGCTCTGTGCTTTAACTCCACTAGCAAGTGACAGGCCTTTTCAATTTTCCTATAAAAGTAACACTAAAATTGCACTCTAAGTATAGGCTCTGTGCTTGAACTACTCTTTATATAAACATTATTGCAAATCCAACGTCCTTTTCAATTTTCCTATAAAAGTAACACTAAAATTGCAAAGAGTTAACGAAATAATAGAATTTGAACACAGCTAAACCACACTCTAAGTATCTAGCACCAATATTGAATCATATCTTGTTGATCCTACAAACATATACAAAATTGTAGAAAAACAATAAATTAAGGACTAAAGAGAGAATATTACCCATTTTGGGTGTATTAGAGAAAGAGAGAGAGAGGAAGAGTACATTGTTGCTCATTAAGGTAACTTAAGATACAAGATACAAGATACAAGCCCGTTATATAGTCGGCAACATAGACTCCTATTACATTTCTACCCAATGTGGGATTAAGCACACTATGCACACCTCTCGTATAGTGTATCCAGTGTCTATAAGTAACACATCTCATAACACATTATATCTCCAACACAATTGTCCATTTTAAATCTCTAATACACCAAAGTAGTGTAAGGCGGAAGAAGTTTGCAAGAACTATCAAGCACCAGAAAGGAATAGCTTCAACACTAAAAAAAAACAAGTCATCAACGCATAAACTCAATTCTGTCCAAACTTTGGTGAGTGTTGTGGGCATAGTGACCAAATCGGGGTTCAAGAATAAATCGGCTTGGAAAAAAGTTTCAAAAACTCGTCAAATTCAGGAAGAAGACGGTCAAAATTTGGAAAAAATATTAACCAAAAATAAAAAAATAAAAGTTTGTGGCAAAAATCTGGAATAATTCAGGAAAAAGTCGTTTAATTCACGTATAGTTCGTAATATTTGGATTTTATTCGGAAATTCTGAATAATCCGGATTTTATTCAATTTTTCAAAAATTCGTGAATTATTCGCGACTTCTTCAAAAAGTCGGCGAATTTGGTCACACTGGTGGTGGGTGGATGCATGCGTTTCTCTTTTTTTTCTGGGGGGGGGGGGGGGAGGGGGAGTGGTGTTGAAGATGATAAAAAATACTGAAGAAAAGAAGTACAAAAGCTTAGACATGAGCTAAATACGCTCAAATACCTTAAACCCAAAATTTGGATTACAATCTCTCAAAATGAAAATTTTAAAAACTTACTCTTTGAATGGTCTACATGACCTTATATAAAACCAACCATTAATTTAATAGGAACTAACCTACTACAATCAATGAACTTGTCTAAAATATAGCATGAAAAGGTTACAAAATCTTGCTAAAAGGCTATGGACACGTATGCCTTTCACCTTACTTAAACGTCATTTCTCTCTTCTCCCTTTCTCTCTCTCTCTCTCTCTCTCTCTCTCTCTCTCTCTCTCTCTCTCCCTCCTATCCAAAACAACCATTCAAGAAACATCAAATTCAGCCATTTTGGCATTTGATTGGGCCCTTCTTCTTCCCCGACCATTGTTAGTTGTTTTGATGATAGGAAAATCATGCATCACTAACTTACAACTTTAGCAATACTTTTTTGTAAAAGATATTGTAGCATTCAACAGGCCTTTCAATGCTTACTTTGACGTAATTGACCTCAATTTTGACTAATGAAATTTGATCATATTCTCTCCCATCTTTTGCCGATTGTGCGATTGTGATTTTTACGTCTCTTGCACTGTATGCACTGTAATGGATTCTCTGGAAGTATTCCTAGTGATACCCTATTCATAAATAACTGTTGGTAGTTCGAATCTCAATTCATGTTATAAGGGCATATGGATTTAACAGGGTCTGTAATCGAAACTAGGACATTACCTTGGTCAGTTAGTGGTGCTATGGTTGTCAGCTTCTCATGACTTTAACTCCTACATGAAACCAACACCAGAGAGAAAGGGGACATGGTGAATCTCTCACCTGAGGTTAACGTGGGACTTCTTTTCACGTGACCCTTGTTGTCTCAATAGGCAGATCGACTCTTATGTGACAACTGAGGGAACTGCACCTTTTGTTAGATACTTCTTGCATTGTAAACTCGTTTTGTGCCACAATCTCGACCATTCTGATGGCAAACATTATTACAACCTCAAAACTCTGGGTCTGAAAGTTTCATCTTTTTTTTGTTTTTTTTGGATGGGTCTGAAAGTTTCATTGGAAAGTCAAACTATTGTTTTAATTCAGTGAACAGGTTAAGCAGTAGTCTTCTATGTTGTGTAATAAGGAAACGTTACCATGATGCTTGCTAGATGCAATTGGAGCAATATCATACCCATTACCCAACCTACTTAGTAGATTAATGTGTTCAAATTTATCTGCCAAAATTGTTTTCGTAAGTACTAAAATGCACATTTTAATTTTTTGGGATCCTTATTGACATCTACAATTTGAAGGATTTATTTTAACATTTTTGAAAATTAATCTAAAATTTTAAAATAAGGTTTTCTTCGTACGAAAATTTTCATTGATCAAATATAATACCTTAGAAAGTAGGTCATATGCATGGTTTCAAGTTTTGGCTAAAGAAAATTTAATGGTGTGAAAATTGATTTCATGCTGGTTTTGCATGCAAAATCGGTAACGGTGGATTTCAACTTATATCCATCAGTTTCAATCAATACAGCTTAAATCTGTAGGTTTTCTTTGAGTGCCCTCTTTAAATTTTGTTTTTTGTTTTCATAATTCTCCCCTTCGCTTGGGGTTTGAGAGAAAACCCTCCCCCCCATAGTCACAAACGTCTCTGATTTTTGAGGGAAAAAAAACAGTAAAAATCTCCGAGTTAGGGGTGTGCCAAATTTTACCTTACTCAACTGAGATGAATCATGCATAATACATTTAAACAGTGACATATATTATGTTATTAGAGATGTGTCTTGCATTAAACACCTATTGGAGTATATGTGAAACATATAATATGTAGTGTCGCATATGTGGTATATTATATGTTGGTGTGTGAGTGTAATAATGGGTGTGTTGTAATCATGAATAGTATAAATAGGCTGGTGGGAATCTTCTAATTCTAACTAAGCCATTCTTCTCCTAATCTGTGGGAATCTTCTAACTCTAAGTAAGCCATTCTTTTCCTAATCTCTCTTTCTCTCTCTCTCTATCTTTTCTTCTTCCTTTCTCTCTCTTCTCCACCAAACCCTAACCCTAAACACCTTCATTAAAATCTTGTCGGCATCAGAGCAACATTGGGAACATCGGATTCACTGATCATCATAGATCACCTTGCTGACATCACCCTTTCCTTGTCTGACATCAATGCTGACATCAGCAGTCAAAGTTTGACTGCTGATGATCAGGTCGGAATCACTTGGGATTTGATCGGAATCTTACAGGGATCAATCTTTCCTTCTGTAGCAATTTGATTTGAAAGAGTTTGATTGGAGTTCTTGAAAGGTTTCCGAGTCCTCTTCTTCATTGTGCCAAGGTTGCAGAGGTCCAAATTTTGACTTGCTCAGATTGAAACAAGAAAGTTTGGGGGTTTGATCAAAATTTTACAAGGAGTCTTTTTCCCTCTTTGACCCCCCTGTTTTGGAAACATTTAAAGGGAGTTTCAACACCTCGAAAGGTCATTTTCCCCAAGCATCCGAGAGGTTGTAGTCCTGGTTCTTGGTCTTCCCTCTACAATTCTGGTATGGATACCAGCCCCTATTTCCTCTAACTTTTTTAGTATATTTACAAAGTCCCTATTTTGAGTTGAGATAGCCTATAGTTTTCGAGTCTTGATATATTTTGCAGTCCCTATTTCCGCAGTCCCAGTGTCCCACACATTTTAGTCAACCAATCTAATGCTATATACAATATGTTTTATTTCTGATACGAGTATTCTGGCTTTCTGGAAATATAATGTCGAGCAATTTAATTTTGGGAGCTACAACTTGCACATGAGATTTACCATTACACATAGGTAAAATAGAAAGACTTCGAATTTTTGGTACTTGTGCCATGGAAAACTCCATTTAAGTTATCTGATTTGAAGGCTGCGAAGTAAAGATCTTTGGTGCCAAAGATTGGCATGGAACAAGATCTCTATTATCTAATTCAACACTATCAACCATTGAATCAAACAATGGGCTTTAAGCTGTGTTGAATCAGATAATAGATACCCTGTTTCATGCCAATCTGTGGCATCGAACAACTTTACATAATGGTCTTTAAATCAGATGGCTTAGATGGTGTTACATATGGCACACTTCCCAAAATACCAAGTCTTTTTTTTAACCTATGTCCAATGGTACAAATGTCGTGTGCAAGTTGTAGCTCCCTTTAATTTATGGGCTTCATATATGTTTTAAATTCAGTGATATGATTTTATAAGATGCTTAGCAGCTTCTGGTTAAAAAATTTTGAGTCCATTTCACTGTTTGCCAGCACGCTGTAGCTTAATTGCATGGAAATGATTTGTGCTTTTTGCTCTGTTACTAAATCAAAATCTTCACTTGATTAAAAAACTTTAGTTACAAAAGAAACATTGAAACTTAGCTCTTGAAACAATCCAAAGCATTTAAATAAATATATAAGGTGAGCCGCAACATTAATCATCAGACCTGAGCTGTAAATGAAATAATAAAATCATCTGGCTCTTCCGCATCTTGATCCTTATTATTCATCTGGCTCTTCCGCATCTTGATCCTCCAGGTACTCCCTATTGGTCATTTCCTGTGTGAATCATTACATTTTCAGCCTCTGCTTCATACATTTCATGAGTAGTCCTTATGGGTCCTCACTCAACCATAGTCACAAAGTCGGAAGCCAGCAATAAATCGGCAAAATCGGTCAAAGTCGGAAAAAATCGGAGAAGGAAAAAAGGTTGAAAAATATAACACAATATATTTTAAGTTAAAAATAATAGTTTTAATGAACACAATAGTACAAAATAGGTAAAATCTAAAGGTTTTTTACGAATTAAATGAAAAAAATAGTACACAACCTAAAGGTTTTTTTTCCCCTTGAACTGCAAACATCGACAATTAATCGGCCGATTAATCGGTGATATAGTAAGGATGATTGCAAGTCGCCGACTTTTTCCGATTTTTTGAAACAATCGGAAACTTTTGTGACTATGCATTCAACAGCAAGGACAAGAAGTTATCCAACTTATGTTGTAACATACCTGCATGTGGAATATAGTCTCCAACTGCATTTCTATACGTAAGACCTTGAGGCAATCAATTGCTAGTCTTCTATATTCATCAGCAAGAAATGCAAGGTTCCTAGAAAGTGCACTGCTAGTTCGTGTATGGCGATGAATTTGGTTGGTGTGGTTCACCTCGTCAACTTGACTTGGGGAGCTTAGCGAGGTCTGTCCAAGCCTAAATAATTGCATCAAAGAATAGCCGCAACCATGTTAGCAATTTCAGAATAATATGAATTTTTTTTCTTAAAGAAAATCTAACATAAATGACTTGTTTAGTACAAGGCTACAAGTTTTTGATGCTGTGGATATCAATGAACATAATGGATAAATTGCCCCTAGTGAAGGAAAGAGAATGAGCCTGTAGATAGAAAGAGAATAGCCTGTAGATAGAAACTCTTACCTTAACCTCAACAAATAACGCTATTAGTAGGAGATGCATAAAAGGGGGGAAAAACCAAGGAGGGGAACATCAAATAGAAGTTATTGGCATACTTAAATATAAATAAAAACACCCACACTCAACCTATGAGGTGCCTCTTATGCTACCTTGTACTGGTGGATAGGTGTGTCAAATATGAACGAGTCTCGGTTTGGACTTGCTCAACCCGAAGATCCCAAGGTTGAAGGTAACAAATAACATTTCAATATTTTTATAATCATAATTTTCAAATGGTTTTATATTTTTCGTAGAAGGTAGTTGACTTTGGTAATACAATAAACAAATCCAGCTATGCTTTTAATATTTAGTAGAAGATATTTTCCTTGACCAAAGCTGACCTCAAATAGCTGGGATGAGACGATTATGATTGTCAACGGGCCGGGTTAGGGGCTTAGGGCCAGGTTAGGGTCTGTCAAAGCCTGGTTCTAAAGGGAAAAGGCTTAGCCCTAGCCTGGCCCTGAACAAACCTATGTTTCTATATTAATTTGTTTATGAGTTTATGAATTTTTTAAAAAGAATTTGTTTCAGCATTCAAGTATTATCTTTTCCATTTAAAGTTAAAACCTAAGTATCATCCTTTCACTATGTAATGTAAGTGTTCAAAACTTATTTAGTAATCTAAGTTAACTATTGCCAGGCCAGGCTGAATCGAGATTCATGTTATCAAGCCCTTGCGTGGCCCAAAATTACAGACTTAAAACTACCAAGCACAGATCGGCCTTACTGTATGGGCTAAAAACCTAAGCCCCATCCTGGCCTATTTACAGCAGCCAATTGTGTGACATTCCGACCCCCTCTCAAAATGTAAAGTTCAGTAAACTATAATCAAGTGATCATCCTGATCAAGAAATCGAGATTCAGTAGCCATATCAAGCCACTGTAATTGAGAGGTCACAATCAATCAAATATGTAGGAGCAACAAAACGTGTGGCCGTAATCAAAGATCCATGATTGAACGACCACAATTTTGTTGTCACCGTCGAGTGACTGGTCATGCAACCATAATTGAGTGGTCACTTGATCAAGGGGCCACAATCAATCCCCCACACTTGGGTGTCCACAATCAAGCAGCTACAAGTGAGGAAACATGATCAAGATACCACCAATGACTGAGGGCCCATGAATGATTGAGCAACTAACAGATAAATAAAAAGAAAACAAAAGGAGAAAAATATGAACTATGATTGAAAGACCATGATCAAATGGTCACAATTGAATAGATAAATTCAAGTGGACAGTGGTCATGATCTAGTGGCTATGATCATTCAACAATGACCTAGAAGCCATGATGTTTTGGCTATGATTAATGGCTTCAAATTTGCAGTTTTGATCAAACTACCATGGTTGAGTAGCCACAATTAATTGAGCATCTAAGATCAAGCAGTCGTGATCAACTGTCAATGATGCACTATCCATGAATGGGCAATCATGATTGAAGGGCCATGGTCGAGCATTCTTTCTTTTTTTTTGAGACGGTAACAAAGATATATATATATATATATATATATATATATATATATATATATATATATATATATATATATAAAGGAAAAAAGACAATATAGGAAAAAACAAAAGAAAAGCAAACCTTGGTGGGTAGTAAGGAACTACCCAAGCAAAGCAGCGAAGCAAAACCCGAAAAACCCAAAACATTTCCCCTGGGTCGGTAACAGGTCCAACGGAGCCAGAATAATCCCCATCGCTTCAATAAGATTCAAAACCTCTAACGCAGGAGTCTTCCCAAATCGTGAGGAAGTGGAGTAACCCCTCATTGAAAATCTCCATTTTGCTAGCTTTCCAACTAATAACCAGGTTTCTGATGTCTCGAATAACCAGCGAGAAAGGTTTGGCCTTTTGCCTGAAGATCCTGTTATTTTTTTCCATCCAAATAGCCCAAGGCCAAATATCCTTCCTTGGATCCTCAAACTTTAACTCTCTCCACATTTCCATCATTTGCACCGGCAAGTACGGAAGAACCCATTCCTCCTTGAAGATTGAAAATATCTTATTACAAATGAGCCTCTCAAAAGAGCAATGCAGGAAGATATGCGCAGCCAACTGTCACAGGGTTACTTTTTCGACGCCCGTGCGGCGCCTCGCTACTGCTACAGCGAGGCAAGCCTAACTCAGATACCAATTTTCACGAGGCATAACCTAACAATAGCTATAACACTCGTGCCACGCCTCGCTGCCGAGCACAACAAGGTCATCTTTTCCAACCATCACTCCGATACCACCCGCCTAGAGGACGGGACTCCCGCATCGTGGTTGCCTTCACCCGAGGCAAACCGTCTTAATGCATCATGTCTACTCGCGACACACATGCCAGCACCTCAGTGCCACCTGGCCTGCCTAGCCTCACCCTGTGCAGCGCACTAGTTCCTCGCTTGACAGTGACATGCATCTCTTCATGCCATTCAAGCCAACCATCGTGTGTGGCCCATGCGACCAGCACACATGGAGTAGCATGCAGGACTTCATGCTATCCAAACTAAGAGTCGTGTGTGGCCCACGCAACCAGCACACTTGGAGTAGCATGCAACTCGTCATGCTATCCAAACTAAGCGTCGTGTGTGGCCCACGCGACCAACACACTTGGAGTAGCATGCAGCTCTTCATGCTATCCAAACCAGGCATCGTGTGTGGCCCACGCGACCAACACACATCCGCATCAAGCCCTCAGCTAGTGAGCACCACTGCGTCCCACGTAGCCCTTGAGTGCCCTCGTGAGGTCACCGACCCATGTGCACCGCGACACATAGCTCGGGTCATGTGGTAACCTAACCTCAGGTGACACATGGCACCGCTGCAGCGACGTTCTAGGCCCACCCCTAACCTAGAAAACTCATGCGCTCATCCCTCAACGCAGGGCCCCATGTGTGGGAGAATAGCTCCACAACTCCCTTCCCCCAAGTATGGTCTAAACACCAACTTGAGCTATCCAGCAGAAGAACCTCAAGCCCCTTGTTTTGACATACCACCATGACACACGTCCCCCTGCCCGTGGCACACACCTACAAAGGTAGTGTCTTGGCATTAATTGTGGCACACGAACCTCTGTTCGTGGCACACAGTGCCCCCTTCCAAGCCCACATGTCTTGTGAGGTCACACATCAGCGCCACTTGCGACCCTGTTGCGAGGCCCTTATGGCCTCATGTCGCGTGCCCTCGTGGCACCGCATGGCGTCCGAGTCGTGACTATGTCTCGTGTCCACTCGACACTATATCAGGTCCGTCATTGCACCCGGATGCTGCGTGCCCTCTTGGCACCGCATCGCATGCCCTCTTTGGAATTGCTTGCCGTAAAAGCTAGATGTCGCGTGCCCTCTTGGCACCACATCGCGTACCGTCATGGCACCACCTCACGTGCCTCATAGCACCAGGACGTCGCATGCCCTGTTGGCACCACGTCTCGCGCCCTTACACGGAGCACTGCATTACATGCCTTATGGCACCAGGACGTCGTGTGCCCTCTTGGCACCACGTCGTGTGCTCCTACGCGGAGCACCGCATTTCATGCCCCACGTGCGTCTAGTCACCGTCGCATCATGTATAAGGGACACATGCACGTGTTGCAGGGCCACGTGCCTCTGTGCCCACGCGCTACACAGCTAGCTACAAGGTCCACCCGCCTTCTTGCTAGCCAAGTGCCCAGCTCCAAGGTCGCCACGCCTTTATGCTGGCACACAGATTAATGAGGCCGTCACATCCTCCCCGACTCAATAAGGTCGACGTCCTTGTTGACACAATATCTCATGGGAATGACCATGCCACATCCGCCAATCTAACTGTGTCAATGTCCACACTGACACCAAGACCTACATCAATTCCTCGACCTCAATCTTTACTCGATGCAAAATGTCTCCACCAATGTCTAGCCCCGAGGTTTGGTACCTCCTCGCTGTCTCCTCTTGGTCTCATCCGTGCTTACGGACTAGAAATGCATTGATCATTTGCATGGCTCCGCACCAACGCAATCCATCACTATGCCGCTTCGCGTGGTTCCACACCAACGTAATATATCACTATGCATGCCCCAAGCATTAGTGATTATAGCTCGCTCTAGTACCTCGACACTATGTGTCTTCACCCAAGAGTTTGCCTAGCAAATTTTTGCCTTCGAAGCATCTTAGTACATCGGTCATGCCTTAAAGACCATGTTTCTCAAACTTGCCTTTGACTCAACCTAGCTACAAGGCCCTCTCACCTTACCTGCTAGTTGAGCGATGTGCATCTCTATGCACCAGGGACGTGACTCCGTCACATTTAAGGGCGTGATTCTGTCACATTTGCTTCAAAGGGCGCTACTGAAAGGCTATGGGTGTAAGCCCCAAAAGCCTTTGGTACTTCAGTAGGGCGAGCAGCCCTTAAACCAAAAAAAAGCGACCATCCCCCTTCCCCTATTTCTGTATTTCATTCTCTATTTGGCCCGCCTCATCAAAAATGAGAAAAAAGGGGAGGCCTATTGATTCGAAGTCACTACGAAAGGGTCGGTCAATAGCATAGCTCTTTCTTTCCCGGGTCTCCTTTCGAAGGAAAAGCCTTCGCATTCCTAATCCGGTAGGGCCGGACAGCTTTGTTTGCCCCAGCTTGGCAAATCACATCCCCGCGCAACGACATTGTTTGTACGCCCCTTACCGTTCTCGCTCAATGCTTACAACGGCTGGGAAGCCAGTCGTAGAAGTAGAAGCGAAGCCTATCGCCATGCCGACCATCAAATACGAGATTGGGTTTGGTTCGGGATCATCTTGCATCTAGATCTGTATCTGCACCTAGCTCTGCTGTTGAGGCGGGAGGGAACAAGAGATGGGGTTTCTAAATAAACTGGCCTCTGGCTTAATGAAATTAACAAGCATATAAACAACGTACTAAGCAGAAGCGCGTAGACTCAAAAGAAGGAAAAAGGACAGAAGCTTCCTCTTCTATTCAACAACGAAAGTCATCTACTCTACCATGGCCTCGAATCGAATCCAAAACCTTTCTTTTCTACGGCTACGCTACGATCTTTCTTCTCTTATGAGATCTCCAGACCTTTTGAAAGAGTGGTGTCGTACTTTATTTATGTTGATTGATACCCAAGTGTCACTGAACTGTCGAAGCGAACTCATTTTCTCGGGGCACTAAACTAACTTAAGCCGAACTCCTACGACAATTCCTCGACACAATTGTGGCCTTTTTCTAGGACGTTCTCACACCAATCCAAGGACAAACAACGCTCATCAAACTGTACTTGTACCAGTACCTCGACTATTATCCTTCGTCTTCGCCTAGGCACAATCCTAACAATTCATCGCGACGAGCCAAATGCGTCCTCTATGGCGTAATAGGTCTTCACCTCATGCTACAGCATACCACCTTGACCATCTTTTATGTCTTCACCTCACGTAGTGTTCTAAATAACTTGGTCCAGTCAATATTTCACCTAAGTATCTTTATATACCAGTTCCTCATACAACCAAAAGCAACTTGATTATTAGCATCATTCTGGTTATTGCCTGAATCGATTGCCAAAATCAAGCAAATTGTGCCTTTGATGTTCACATCGGTGGCTCCAAGTCCACGCAACACATTGCGCATCGCAGCTCTCCAGGTCCTCAACAGTCCGTCTTCACCCAGGAGTCTAGCTTTCATCCACACTGCCGTCTAGCACCTCAATACCTCTGTGTCTTCGCCCAAGAGTTCGACCTACGTGTGATTTGTAGAACTCCAGTACCTCGACGTATGTTTCCAACCACGAGTCTGCCACCCAAACTGCCTCAGCTTGTAGCAAATTTGCAGCTCTAGTAGCTCGACACCACGTGTCTTCACTCAAGAGACTGCCGGTGAGCGACCACGCCCAACCCAACGAAGCACTATGCTTCACAATGCTGAAATTTGCAATACTGCTTATATCTTTCGATCGTAGCAACCGACTGAACCCAGCTTTCTCGGACCTTTAGACCTGGTCAACATTACAAGCCCTTCACTGTCCTGCAGTGCTCTGGTACCTCAACACCTCTATATTTTCACCCCAGAGCCTGCCATGAGCACCTTGCTTGATCAACGAAGCTCTATGCTTCTCACACTATAGTACTTCGACTTCTGTCTTTACCCAATAGCGTGACTCGAGTCACCTCTTGCAACCCGACTTACGGTCCTTCATGTAAACCAAAGATTTCAACAATCACCTGGGACTCACTTCCTCTGAAGATACCCATCTGGCTCTCGTATTTGCTTCCTCTGAAGCTGTACTGGATCACCTGGGACTCGCTTCCTCTGAAGGCACCCATCTGGTTCTTCCGTTAGCTTCTTCTGAAGTCACGCTGGATCTCCATCCAGCCATCAGTCTCTCGCGGACATTATGCCTTATCGTCACACAACAAAGCAACGAGCTTCTGACCCCTACACTGGTTCAGCATAGCTCAATCCAGTTCTCGCGATATCTTGCTTAACTCTATCCTCGATCTTGGCCCATTGCAACATTGATCCTTACATTGTTGCATACCAGCGGTCTAGACCCTCATGTCATATACCAGGGACCGATTTCAAAATCTCAACTTCCTCATGAAGTGAGAATGGAGCATCCTACTTGCTCCTTGCCATCCAAGGTAATGATGCTCTCAGCACCAACGTGATCCAACATCTCATGTTGGAGATCACTAGCGTTCATCTGCCTCGGACCAACCCGCTACCGCAACGTATAGCCCTCATGAGCAACAATCATCACGAAGTGAAAACAGAGTATCCCCCTTGCTCCATGCCGACATGGCAACGTGTTCTCAGCACCTGTATGACTCAACGTCTCGTGTTGAACGTCACTAGCATTCATCCTCCTTGGACCGACTCGCTAACTCAACATGTGGCACTCATGGCCAACAAGTTGTTAAATGTGGATGGAGCATCCTACTTGCACCCTGTCATTTATAGCAATGGTGCTCTCAGCACCAACGTGACCCAACGTCTCATGTTGGAAGTCACTAGCGTTCATCCATCCATGGGTTAAAATATCGTCCGATACCAATACGTATCGGACGATACGTATCCGTTTTGGAGGTCAGCGGTACGATACATAGGGTATGTATCGTACCCTATATGAAATAGTAAAATTATCGTCCGATACGGGCAAAATATCGCCTGTATCGTCCGTATCGGACGATAATATCAAATTATCGTCCGATAATTTGGAGAAAAATTAAAAAACTGAAAGGACTGAAATTATCGTCCGATACGAACGATAATTTGAAATTATCGTCCGATAATTTCAAGATTCCGTGGGCCCCACCCTTTGACCCGACTAAAGGCTCGGGTTTTTGCTTTTTTTCCCCCTTTTTCCTTCTTCCTTCTTCCTTCTTCTTCCTCTCTTCTTCCTTCTTCCTCTCTTATTTTTTGGTTATTTGCACCCTAAATCGCCGCCGAATCGCACAAAAAATCACGGGATCAACGCAGAAGGTACATGCTTATCATTTTACCATCATTTTTTTTCATTTTAAATACTAAAATAAGGTAGATCTACCTTATTTAAGGGTAGATCTACCTTATATAAGTGTAGATCTACCTTTAAATTTTATCATTTACCCATAATTTTAATTATTATAATTATTTAAATTATTTAAATTTATGGGTAGATCTACCATTAAATATGGTAGATCTACCTTATATAAGAGTAGATGTAGCCATAAATTTTGTAGACCTACCATATTTAATGGTAGATCTACCCATAAATATGGGTCAAAAATAATTAAATTATTTAAATTAAGAAGAGGGGAAAAATAATTTAAAATATTTAAAATATTTAAATTAATTATTTAAATATCTTAATTATTTAAATTAAGAAGAGGGGGAAAATAATTAAAACAATTAAAATATTTAAATTAATTAAAATTATGGGTCACATGTAATCAATATGGGTCACATATAATATGGGTCACATATCATATAGGTCACATATAATTAATAAAATAATGGGGTCAATATGGGTCACATATAATTTAAACTTAAAATTAATATGGGTCACATATAATTAAATTTATGGGTCACATATTAAATTATATGTGACCCATATTAATTTTAATAATAAATTTAATTAAATGTGACCCATATTAATTATATGTAACCGTCACATATAATTAAAATAATTAATATTATGGGATATGTCCCATAAAATATTAGAATAATATGGAATAAATTTCAAATAAATTTATAAAAATTAGAATAATAGCAAATAAAATTGTAAAAATTAGAATAATATCAAATAAATATTCAAAAATTATAATAATATCAAATAAATATTCAAAAATTATAATAATATCAAATAAATATTCATAAATTAGAATAATATCAAATAAATATTCATAAATTATAATAATATCAAATAAACATTCATAAATTATAATAATATCAAATAAATATTCATAAATTAAAATAATATCAAATAAACATTCATAAATTATAATAATATCAAATAAATATTCAAAAACTATAATAATATCAAATAAATTTGGTAAAATATAATCTAATCTTTTAAAAATTAGAATAATATAAAATAAAATTTCAAATGTAATCTAAATTTTATAAAAATTAGAATAATATCAAATAAATTTAATAAAATATAATCTAATATTTTTAAAATAGCAATAATTAAAAAATAAATTTTATTTTCAAGTGTAAATTAGATGTTTACTTTAATGCAATCGTTTGCTCATTCATGCAGGTGAAATAAATAAATATGGTACGATCGACAGATCCAGCGTGGCAATACGGTACAGCAATAGATGGTAATAGACTCCAGATACAATGTAAGCTTTGTGGAAAAAAACTGCTGGGAGGAGGTATCACACGGTTAAAGGAGCATCTGGCTCACGTAAAGGGAGAGACAAAAGGGTGTCCCAGTGTACCCAGAGAAGTAAAAGAAAATATCAGAGCTAGTTTACAACCGGCAAAGGGAAAGAAAAAAGCTGAAGCCAATCGTGATAGGAAAATGTATGAGAATCAGGAGGCCAGATCCAGAGTTTACAGCAGCTGCACCTGAGGATGATGAGGATGAGGATGAGCAGATAGCGAGAGCTATGAGAGAAAGTGTCAGAGAAGCACAACAGCGGCGAGATCAGGAAGAAGCCGATTATCGATTTCCGTCCAGGTTGAGGGGCCCATCCATGCACTCTTCGGTGGTGGATCTAGTCTAGTCATAGGCCGGGATGATGAGGATGTTTTGAGCGAACGAATTCGTGAGTCAACATCCAGGAAGGGATTATAGGTCGCCTAATAGAGTAGTACTCATTTCATGGATCCATTCATGTATCGCACTGAAAGCTCTAAACAAACCAAATTGAGTGCAATCTCACTTACAAAAATGGGGACGAAGCTTGGAAAATCCATTGCCAAGTTTTTTATATACAACCACATTCCGAGCCAAGTAGCAGAGTCGCCGTACTTCAAAAGCATGATTGATACAAGTGCAAAAGTTGGTCAAGGAGTTAAAAAGCCTTCTCCATACAAGATATCTAGGCCCTTACTAAAAGATGAGTACGATGAGATAACTGCCTATATACAAAACTTTGAGGATGTATGGGATGAGAGAGGTTGCACAATTATGTGCGATGGATGGACTGGTCCCACAAAAAAGAGTTTGATCAACTTTTTGGTTTACAGCGATGGCGGGACAGTATTTTTGAAATTAGTTGATGCTTCTAGACACGTAAAGACTGCTGACTAGCTCTTTCAACTAATGGATATGGTAGTTCAAGAGGTTGGAGAGTAGCGGGTTGTGCAGGTGGTAACAGACAATGCGGCAAATTACAAAGCCGCTGGATTAAAACTAATGATGAAGAAACGTCACCTATACTGGACCCCGTGTGCCGCTCATTGCGTGGACCTCATTCTTGAGGATTTAGGAAAGAGAAGCAAGGCACAGGCAACTATTCAGAAGGGAAGAACGATTACTTCCTACCAGCCTGCGGTGACAAGCTAGTCAATTTAATGAGAGCCTTCACGAACAATGAGTTACTCCGACCTGCGATTACACGTTTTGCAACACAGTTCTTAGCCCTACAGAGTTTGGCTAGATATAGGCGTGAGCTGAAAAGCATGGTGTCGTCGGAAGAATGGAATCAACATGAAATAGGACTCCCACGAGCAAAGAGACTAGCTTGCACTGAAGTTGTTGACCACGATCTACGACGCAGCTTTGGGGCGTATGTCGACCACGATTGGCACTAGCAAGTGTTGAGATTGGTTGATGGTGATGACAAACCAACGATGGGGTACGTTTATGAGTCAATGGATAACGCAAAATTGGCTATAAAAATCAAATGCCCTACAAAATATAAACGATGCTGGGCGATTATCGACAAGAGGTGGGATGCACAATTTCACCAGTACTTGCATGCAGCAGGTATAACATGTTGCACAATTATGTAGTGATTTTTATTTATTTATTCACTACTTTCATATACTGATGAAATTGCTCATATTTGATGTAGCACTACTTGAATCCTTCCAAAGATCTGTGACGCTTGATGAAGTGTGTATCGGTTTACTCAATGTAATCCAAAGAATGCTCCATGAGTTGGAGGACCAAGGTCAAGCCATAAGAGATGTGAGTAATCATAGTATCATACCTTATAACTAATAAGTCAAATATCATGTGATATTATGATCTATTTATTTATATGTGCCTTACTGTGCTTCATCTTTATAGATTGACATGTTTCACAAGAGACATGGGTCATTTGGGACCCCGCTGGCGCAATCCCAAATTAAACACGACAAACCCGCTGATTGGTGGATGCATTATGGAGGTGATGGTCCGATATTGATGCGGGTAGCAATGAGGGTATTGTCGCAAACGTGTTCCTCGTCCAACTGCGAGCGGAATTGGAGCACTTTCTCTCTCATTCATACTAAGACAAGGAATAGACTAACTATGGACCGATTGGAAAAGTTAGTCTACTGCCACTACAACATGCGATTAAGGGTCAGGAATATACAGAGGACCAACCGTGGTAAGCAATTACATAAAGTCTTAGATCCTCTATTATATGAAGTCTTACATATTATACTAATTCATCTATCATATTCTACCTTGCAGACAGTGAATATTTTGATCCCATCCAGTTGGATTATATATTCGAGGAGGATGACCCTTTGAATCAATGGATCGAAGAGAGAGAAGAGCCGATCTTGAATCGAGAGCACCGAATGGGTCGGACAATGCCGAAGAGAAGTGAGCAAAGAAGCTTCCCAACCACCGAGGCGGAAAAGAAGATTGAATCGTCATTCAGTGGTTGGATCTGATGACGAAACGCAGCCCAGTAGTGATGATGGGAGTGGTGAGGATGATGGTAGAGGGCATGATGGTGGAGGGGACGTTGGCACTAGTGGTGGAGGGGAGGATGCTGGTACCTCTGATCCTTATAGAGATATGGCGGCATGGGACGATGACTCGACACCATTAACATAGTTCGACACTCCTACATTTAGAATGGGAGTGGTTGAAGGAAGAGGAGCGTCGGAATCATATCAAACACCACCACCACCACTACAAGGTCCACAAGATGATACAGATATGGGTTATATGACTTCTAGCTTCGGGGAATTCAGTTTGCAAAATACCGAAGATTCAGCAACTAGTAACCCATACTACCAGCCACAACAAACCTATTCGGTGCCATATGACTTCGTTGGTCAGATTTTTGGAGGACCGACCTTTACGTACTACACTGAGCCATAATCATGGGTATCAATATGGGCAACATTATAGGCAAAGGCCGGAAAGCTCGCGCACCGATGATGACGATGATCATGAGGGCCAAGAACCACCACGAAATTCAATGTGGCTCTAAAGTAAGTTTTCCATGTACAATTAAATTTATTTTTATCAGCATAGCTATTAATTTTGACAATATATCATTTATTTATGTCAATATACATTGTAATTTAGTTTATGCGTGACTGCGTGTCTGCGTCGATCAAATTATGAAATATTGTTAATAAAATAGGCATGTGATCAGCTAGTCGAAAATAATAAAATAGGCATGTGATCACATTAAGTCAAAAATGTGATCTTAAGTAAAAAATAAGTCACAAAATAGGCATGTGACTTGGGTTAAGTTACAAAATAGGCATCTTACTTATATATTCATCTAAATAATGCATCAAATAAGTCCAAAATAAAAGCAAAAATAGTTGAAATAAATACAAAATAAATAAATATAATTTTTCAGATTTTTTGACTATTTTTTCATATTTTTTTGGGAATTTTCCGGTTTTTTGAATCTATCAAACCGATACATTCAATGTATCGCCGATACATTGAATGTATCGGACGATACCCGATACGTATCGTCCTGGAGGTCAGGACGATAGGTATCGTTTTTCCGGTTTTTTGACCCATGCATCCATCCTAGACCGACCCGCTAGCTCAACGCGTGGCTCACATGGCTAACTAGCGTCGAACACATTTTTGCAACATATAATCCAGCAGTACCATCCCTCTGCGTGCGACTCAATCGCATCTCAATGGCACACAAGTAACTCTGGCTGTCACCAAAATCAGAGTGCACCTCATCGCTTTGGCTTGCCAATGTAGTCCCAATAAGAACAACCTGACTCTGATACCAAATGTCACGGGGTTACTTTTTCGACGCTGTTCACCGCTGCCACAAATGAGGCCTAACTCGGATACCGACGAGGCCTAACCTAACAATGGCTATAACACTCGTGCCATGCCTCGCTGCCGCACATAGCAAGGTCATCTTTTCCAACCATCACTCTAATACCACCCGCCTAGAGGACGGGAACTCCCGCATCGTGGTTGCCTTCACCCGAGGCAAACCCTTTTAACGCATCGTGTCTACTCACGACACGCATGCCAGCACCTCAGTGCCACTTGGCCTGCCTAGCTTCACCTTGTGCAGCGCACTAGCTCCTCCCTTGACAGTGGCATGCATCTCTTCATGCCATTCAAGCCAACCATCGTGTGTGGCCCACGCGACCAGCACACATGGAGTAGCATGCAGCCCTTCATGCTATCCAAACTAAGCATCGTGTGTGGCCCACACGACCAGCACACTTGGAGTAGCATGCAGCTCTTCATGCTATCCAAACTAAGTGCAATGATTGGCCCACGCGACCAGCACACTTGGAGTAGCATGCAGCTCTTCATGCTATCCAAACCAGGAATCGTGTGTGGCTCACACGACCAGTACACGTCCGCATCAGGCCCTCAGCTAGTGCGCACCACTGCGTCCCACGTAGCCCTTGAGTGCCCTCGTGAGGTCACCGATCCATGTGCACCACGACGCATAGCTTGGGTCATGTGGTCACCTCACCTCAGGTGACACATGGCATCACCGCAACGTCACATGGCTGCAGCAACGTTCTAGGCCCACCCCTAACCTAGAAAACCCATGCGCTCATCCCGCAATGCAGGGCCCCATGTGTGGGAGAATAGCTCCACAGCTCCCTTCCCCCAAGTATGGTCTAAACACCAACTTGACCTATCCAGCAGAAGAACCTCAAACCCCTTGGTTTGACATACCACCATGGCACACGTCCCCCTGCCCGTGGCACACACCTACAAAGGTAGTGTCTTGGCATTAATTGTGGCACACAAACCTTTGTGTGTGGCACACAGTGCCCCCTTCCAAGCCCACATGTCTTGTGAGGTCACGCATCAGCGCCACTTGCGACTGTGTCACGTCTGCGTCACATCCACATCGCGACCACGTCGCGAGGCCCTCATGGCCTCATGCCCACACAGCATTGTGTCGCGACCATGTCGCGTACCCTCGTGGCACCGCATCACGACCGAGTCGTGACTGTGTCTCGTGTTCACTCGACACTATATCGGGTCTGTCATTGCACCCGGATGCCGCGTGCCCTCTTGGCACCGCATCGCATGCCCTCTTAGCATCGCATTGCTTGCCGTACAAGCTAGATGTCGCGTGCCCTCTTGGCACCACATCGCGTACCGTCATGGCACCGCCTCACGTGCCTCCTAGCATTAGGACGTCGCATGCCTTGTTGGCACCACGTCTCGTGCCCTTATGCGGAGCACTGCATTACGTGCCTTATGGCACTAGGACGTCGCGTGCCCTCTTGGCACCACGTCGGGTGCTCCTACGCGGAACACCGCATTTCATGCCCCACATGCGTCTAGTCGCCATCGCATCGTGTATAAGGGACACATGCACGCGTTGCAGGTGCCCAGCTCCAAGGTCCGCCTGCCTTCTTACTAGCAAAGTGCCCAGCTCCAAGGTCGCCATGCCTTTATGCTGGCGCACAGATTAATGAGGCCGCCACACGACTCTCTCCCCCGCATACAAAGCATACGCTTGTTAATCACTAGGATATTTCTTCGAATCAGTTGATCCCTAGTCAGAATTTCTCTTTGGCCACCAACCAAGCAAAGAATTTAATCTTCGGCAGGACTTTGGACTTCCATAGCCTTGACCATTTCCTTTTCATCGCACTCCCTCTATCTTGCGACTTGAGTAAGTTATAGAAAGATTTAACCGTAAAATTCCCTTTGCCCGAGTGTTTCCATAACCTCTTGTCCATATTTGATGCATTGGGAGTTGATTCCCCTAGCAAAGCCATTAGGTTTTCGAATTCTTCGCCTTCCCATTCCCTCAACGGGCGCCTTAGCGAGATGTTCCACTCGAGAGTCCCCTCAGAAATGTGCCCGAAAAATCGCACCACCGCCTCGTTATCTTCAGACAAATTGAAAACCGTAGGAAACCTCCGATACAAAGGTTGATCTCCAGTCCACACATCCTTCCAAAACCTAATTCTTCGGCCATCTCCCCAACTGAATTCGGTTCCTTCCATAATCTCTTGGGTACCACCGTTTATTGCCTTCCACCAGTTTGATCCCTGATTGGTATTGGGAACTTCCCCCGCTAAGACCCCATATTTAGCAATGACAATTTGATACCACAAATTGTTTCTTTCCTTGTCCTCTCCCAATCTCCACATCCATTTGGCAAGAAGCGCTTTGTTAACCAAGTTATGGTTTCTAATTCCGAGTCCCCCGTAATCTTTCGTTTCGCAACATTGTTCCCATCTGACTAGATGAATCTTTTTTCGGTCTCCCGCTCCTTCCCAAAGAAAATCCTTGACTGTTTTCTCCAATTTCTTAAGGATTCCAGTGGGAGCTCTAAGGAAAGACATCATGAAGATCAGAATGGAGGCAAAAGCAAACTTAATAAGGGTTAATCTTCCCCCATAACTGAGTAGCTTACTCTTCCACGTCACCAGTCTCTTCTGAAATCTCTGAAGCACTATATCCCATAACCTGATCCTTTAGAAACCCAACGGGATCCCTAAGTAATGGGAAAAGTAGCAGTACTGCATCCCACCCTCCACGCCACTCGATCGATATCCTCCAGGGGCATATTAATTACAATTAAACTTGATTTGTGCAAATTAATTCTTTGCCCCAAAACAGCTTCGAAGATGGGTAGAATGTCCGTAGTAGTCCTTAGATCCCTGTCCCCATTATTTCCGTTACAAAACACCAAGGTATCATCCACATACTGAAGATGAGATATGGAGGGTCCCAACTTCGTTGTGCTGAACCCCTTGACCAAATTAATTTCTTCCACCCTTTTAAAGAGTTATGGAGAGCCTCCCCTACACAATTAAAAAGTAGAGGAGATAGTGGGTAACCTTGTCGGAGACCTTGCTTGCTTCTGAAATATCCGTGGGGAACTCCGTTGACTAGAACCGAGAAGCAAACCTTTCATCCACTTTCCCTTGAAGCCAATCCTTTGTAGAACGTAGTCCAAGAAATCCCATTGCACTCTATCATAAGCTTTTTCCATGTCAATCTTGAAAGCCCATCCTTTATCTTTATGCTTCTTAGCCGAATGAATGGTTTCCGCTGCCGCTACGACGATGTCCATAAGTTGCCTTGACGGGGAACGTCAAGATCGAGAGCATTGGAAGTGGGTCGCGACAAATTTTTCATCTTCAGAAAGGCTTAAAGGAGCAAAATTAGCGTGCCGAAACAATGCACAGTCGATCGATTGACTCCTAGAATTCGATCGATTGGCTGCAGCCTGTGAGGATTTAATTCTGACGACATATATATATGAGTCAATCGATCGAATACCAAGTGTCGATCAATTGACTGTGCTATGACCAGAATTCAAATTTAATTTTTAGGGGCAAACTTGTCTTTTTGTTAATTTTTATTTTAGGGTTTTATTTTAAGACCTATATAAGGTCCTTAAAAAAAATAATGTAGGCAGTTATTGTTTGATGAATGAAAGCTATTACTTGTGTGCTTGAGATGAACCATTGTTGAAGAGTGATTCTTCTTCTTCCCGAGATGGGTTTGGTGTGAGGCCAACGGTGTGATGCCCACAATTTTATCTCTTATCCTCATCTTTGTTTATCTATTTTCTGCTCTTATTTTATTCCCATAAGCCCTAAATCCAGCCATTATTTTGTCAAATTTTCTCAAACCATAACCCTAGTTTTCATCTAAACCATTGAATTGACCCGATTCAATAATCCTAAATCTCATCACAGCCATCTAACCAATCTAAACCCTTGAATCGACCCGATCCCTAAACCTTTGAGGAAGCTGAGATTCCACCATTGAACTACGAGCGAGCGCCCAAATCTAGAAGCGGCTAGAGTTCTACCTCTAGGATCCTCCTTCCGCAAGGCTAACAGATCTAGCGCAACGGATCGGACCTTACCCGAATCGAATGTGATCATCCAAATTGAAGACTACGAACCTTGAGGTATTCAAATTTATTTGTATTAGTTTTACTTAATTAATTTAATTTAATTTCGGCAAAATAATCATTTCATCATCATTCACGTAGTCTAGGGTTTTATCCTGCGTCAGTTTTGGTATCAAAGCATAAGTTCTAGGTTAGGGCATATTGTGTGGCATGTTCACTGTTTTCTGTGTCAATCGATTGAGTACTCTTATTCAATCGATTGAGTACTCTTATTCAATCGATTGATTCTGATTGATTCTGTAACTCTGCCTCTGTTCCATATTTGTTTACAATTCTTTTCAATCGATTGATCTGTATCAATCAATTGACGAGTCATTACTGTTACCAGTCCAAAAATGCTATTCAATATCAATCGATTGACTTATCAATATCAATCGATCGACTGATATTCATTGATTTATTGCAATCCACTTTTCTTTGCATTTATTTCTATTGTGTTCAAAAGTATGCACGTGTTATGTTCGACAAAAGTCCTTACTCATTTTGAGTCACATGTGTATGTCATTTCGATGTCTTTGATGTCCTGTCATTTGTGTCTTCGTTCGCACGCTCATCTAGTGTTTGATAAAATTCCTCACTCTTTGTTGGGTCATAGTTGCATGTCAGTTAGAACCCGTGTTAGTAAGCCGTGATCACCATTAACATGAGCAAGCTTGTCGATGCCCTTAGGGACATCAAAGCTGACTTGTGTGTTAGGGAATATCCTCATCATCATGAACCTGAGTAAGACCCTGCCGAGAAGTTTCTAAAATCTATTCAGAATGAGGTCCCATATTTTGAGAGTATGGCGAACCCTAGAACCTTCGTGGAGTGGTTGTCTAGTGTAGAGGAGTACTTTGATTGGTATGGCGTACCAGATGAGTACAAAATTAGGCTAGTAACAACAAAGTTTAAGGGTAATGCCAAAAATATTTGGATTCATATAGAACTTCGTAGTGACTTTCATCGGATTAAACTCATCTCCATATGGGAGGATATGAAGGTGATACTTACTGAAAAATATGTTCCTTTGACACACCATCACCTTCTACGGAGTTTGACAACCAAGATAGACAAGTGTCCTGATTGTCTTAAGTATCAAGGATTTAGACACTTTGCTTACCAATGCACTACAAAATTTTCCACTCCGAATTTAGTGATTAAAAGGGAGAGTGCTAAGGAGAAGGAAAATTTGACAGTAGAAAAGGAAATAGAAGAATCTGATGAGAGTCTAGCTTGTAATAAAGAAACTTCTATATCCCTTGTGAGTAGTGACGTTGAGTCACCCACACATGAGTCAATCGAGTCACCGACGCATGATTTGTTAGTGCCCGTAGAGACAGTTGTGCACGAGTCCTTGTTGGTGGTAGAGTCGTGTGCATTTGAATCTTTGAAGTTGGTCAAACTAAGCATACATCAGCCATTAGTGTCCTTTGATTCAATCACGCATAAGCTGATAGTGCCCACAGAGTCGGTTGTGCCTAAGTTGTTGATGTTAGTAGAGTCAAGAGCACCTGAGTTGGTTACATGTGATTCATTAGCGTCGCATGCACATGAGAGTATCGAGTTCATAGACACGCATGCACATCATAATCTCAAGTTGGATGTCGCTGTGCATTCCGAGTCTTATTGTGAGTCAACTGTTGAGTCTCATTTCGTATTACATGCCGAAATTAAGCTTAAAATTAATTTATGCAATAAAACTCTCAAAATACCACTGCAGTCACCTAAGGCTTTTACAGAATTTCAATTGAATGATTGTGCAATGATTCGGATTAGACCTGAACGATTCCCATCGAGAGTCGTAAAGAAGCTCTAAGCCATGGCGCTAGACCTTGTGGAATTGTGGCAAGGAATGGTCCTAATGCGTACGTTCTTGAGCTTCATCTGGACACAGATTAGTTCAACGTTCAATGTAGAGGACCTAGTTCCTTCTCTGAACTCCACCCTACTTTCTTGCAATCCTTTCCAAAAGCCTCCGATTCACAACCCCATCCCAACTTTGCAGCCATTACCCCTTTCCTCCCCAAGCAGGCAGAGAAAAGAGGTAATTAAGGAGATTTTAAATGATCATATGGCACTCACCTGCGGCAAAGAGTTTCTAGTTTATGAGATGCAGACGGTTGATAAGTCGACTACCAAGAGTGCATGGGCCAATCATGAGAGAGCTCGTCGCTTGCGTTCTTGTATTCTCGGCCTATATCATGATCACACGTCATCGGGGATGAATTTCTTCGGGTCTAGGAGAGTTGAAGAGAAGCTTCAAACATATTTGGTAGAGTGGGTTGGCGAGCTGGGTTACTTGGTTCATCGTGGAGATATTTACAGTGTGCGCTCCGATACAATCGATCGAGATGACACTCAGACGTTACCAACTGCCAAGATTGTTTGGGTTAGTCGCGAGGAGTTCTACAGTTCGGGTCTCCATACACTTGGTCCGTACTACACGCGTGTTTCATCGGTGATGAAACATTTTCAGTCGGGGAGAATGACGGGGAACGTCAAAATTGAGATCATTGGAATTGGGCCGCGACAAATTTTTCATCTTCAGAAAGCTTAAAGGAGCAGAATTAGCATGCTGGAACAATGCACAGTCGATCGATCGACTCCTGGAATTCGATCGATTGACTGCGGCCTGTGAGGATTTAATTCTGGCGACATATATATATATATATATGGAAAAGGCCTTCGTCCTCCATGGGAGGACGGTCACCGTCCCCCAAGCTTCCACGTGGAGCTCCACGTGGCACCCAAAATATTGTTTCGATGCCACGTGGAGCTCGGGTACATTGCTTAGATCATCTTTGAAAAAAAAAAAATTGAAAACTCATCTCCACCGTCTGTTTTTTAAACCGTGAAATGTGAACCAATGAAACCCGTCAAACTTTGACTTGTGGGTTTAAAAAGTTTTTTTCGATTTTTTTTTTTAATATTGATCTATACCGTCCACTTATGCTCCACATGGCACCCAAACACTGTTTTGGGTGCCACGTGGAGCTCTACGTGGATCTTAGAGCACGGTGACCGTCCTCCAATGGAGGACCTAACCGGCTCCCTATATATATATATATATATATATATATATATATATATATATATATATATATATATATATATATATATATATGAGTCAATCGATCGAATACCAAGTGTCGATCGATTGACTATGCTATGACCAGAATTTGAATTTAAATTTTTAGGGGCAAACTTGTCTTTCTTTTTGTTTATTTTTATTTTAGGATTTTATTTTAAGACCTCCTATATAAGGTCATTTAAAAAAATAATGTAGGCAGTTATTGATGATGAATGAAAGTTATTGCTTATGTTTGAGATGAGCCATTGTTGAAGAATGATTCTTCTTCTTCCCGAGATGGGTTTAGTGTGAGGCCAAGGGTGTGATGCTCACAATTGATTCTTCTTCTTCCCGAGATGGGTTTGGTGTGAGGCCAAGAGTGTGATGCCCACAATTTTATCTCTTATCCTTATCTTTGTTTATCTAATTTCTACTCTTATTTTATTCCCATAAGCCCTAAATCCAGCAGTTAGTCTGTCAAAATTTTTCAAACCATAACCCTAGTTTTCATCTAAACCACTGAATCGACCCGATTCGATAATCCTAAATCTCATCCCAGCCATCTAATCAATCTAAACCCTTGAATCGACCCGATCCCTAAACCCTTGGGGAACCTGAGATTCCACCATTGAACCACGAGCGAGCGCCCTAATCTGGAAGCGGCTAGAGTTCTACCTCTAGGAACCTCCTTCCGCAAGGCTAACAGATTTAGCGCAACGGATCGGACCCTACCCGAATCGAATGTGATCATCCGAATGGAAGACTATGAACCTTAAGGTATTCGCATTTATTTGTATTGGTTTTGCTTAATTAATTTAGTTTAATTTCGGCAAAATACTCATTTCATCATCATTCACGTAGTCTAGGGTTTTGTCCTGCGTCATGCCTTCCCGGAATGAAAGCACCTTGAACATTAGAGATAAGGAAACCGATAACCCTTTTTAGACGATTGGCCAGTACTTTGTCAATAATCTTGTAAGTACACCCAATTAGACTTATTGGGCGATATTCCATTAAGGAAATAACCCCTTCCTGCTTTGGGATAAGTGCCAAGAAGGAAGAGTTTAGACTCTTGGCCACTCTACCCGTCTCGTAGAACTCTCGTATCACTTATCATAGCCATAAAATCAGCATTCTTAATCGAGCCACTAGAATCAAGTGACCATAATCGAGGAGCTACTACAAATTGAACACAACCTTGATGCAATGCAAGATGGGGAGGTTTTTGCTGCCAT
The DNA here is from genome assembly GCA_021018995.1 of Chloranthus sessilifolius. Lineage (NCBI taxonomy): Eukaryota > Viridiplantae > Streptophyta > Magnoliopsida > Chloranthales > Chloranthaceae > Chloranthus > Chloranthus sessilifolius. The sequence continues at coordinate 37,162,663 of CM037597.1, read as the reverse complement.
TACAGGGACTGAAGCGAAGGTAAAAACAGAGGTTAAAGTAGGCCCAAGATAGCCCAAAATTCACGCTATTTTGGGACTGAAATAAAGCCTAGAAATAAAAATTCAAAAGAGCTGAACTCTTGAATTTTTTGGGACTGAAACCGTGCCAGGGGGGGGGGCGGGGGGGGGGGGGGGGTGCAGGTTTGTGGAAACAAAGGTGTCCCGACTGGCAGGGTCACCAAGAAGTGTCAAGAGAGTCCAAAATTACGAGATTTCCAGCCTTAGAAAAAAGGATTTCGGTGTCAAGATTTTTGGAGGTATTTCCGGTGATTAAAATTAAGATATTTCTTTGATATCTCAAGCTCTACAAAGTAGGAACTCTCTGTGAATTCATATTAAAAAAGATATTTTAAGGGGATCGAGACCTAAAAATAAGGGTAGGAGATTAGTATTAGAAGTGGTGTTGGTATCTATTTAATTATCATTTTTATGTAAAGTTCAAGATAAAATGGAAGGCTAGTTAGAGTACAAATACGAACTTGTGTTTCTTTATGTACTTGTAAATTGCACGAGATCAAAGTAGAGTATTATATGTTTACAAATGAAAAAGGAATGAGATTTCGAGAAAGGAAAAGAGGACCATTACTTTTGAGTCATTTTTTGCTGGAAATGAGACTTTTGTTTCTCAAGGAACTTGTGTTTCTTTATGTACTTGTAAATTGCACGAGATCAAAGTAGAGTATTATATGTTTACAAATGAAAAAGGAATGAGATTTCGAGAAAGGAAAAGAGGACCATTACTTTTGAGTCATTTTTTGCTGGAAATGAGACTTTTGTTTCTCGTAGTCTGCTAATTTGAAGTCTTTTCTGAGTTGCTGCTGTTGCAATTTCAACCCTAATCCCAGGTTATTAGTTATTACTGCTATTATCTACATCAAACTATGCTGCCGTATAACAGGTGTGATGTCTATTGTTCTCCTCGCTTATAAGATATATCTCTACAGCGATTTTAATCAGATTTTACAGTGATATTTTGCATTAGTGAACTGTATATCTGTGCAGAATTCTGGGCAGACCAGCGATTGTTATCGCCGATATTTACTGTGTTTTTACACAGTTAAGAGGGCTATTGACAGTTTTTTATATAGTGACAGAAAATTTAAAGAGGTTTTAATCTCTTTAATTATTGTGGGCTGCGGTCCACGTCACAGGAGTATCAGAGCTACGTAAATCAAGTTCTGTTCGTGTTTAATGGTATCCGATTCTCATTTGATCAAAATGATCAATTTTCCATGATCTAGCAGTATAATCTTGTTGCTACAATCTATCGTTGTGTCACTAGTATTAGTTGGCTGTGTCTTTAGTGAGGGTAATACATGTATATGGGTGTTACTGATGCATACAAGATCCTATTGTAAATGGTATACATACTAACAAGAAAAGAGTTAAACAGGATGATGTAGGGCGAAATTGTCTTTTTAGGTTATCAAATAAAAAAACAAGAAAAGAGTTATTGAACAACTCACAAGAACCCTAATTATTTGTTTTTCCTATTTTCGTCTCTTCTCCTAAATCTAACTTCTAGCAAACCCTAAAATTTTCCTAATATACCAAAGTTAATTTGGTATCAGAGCAGGCTATCATTGACCCACTAATTCCACATCATCATTACTGACGTTAAGATGACATCATGCTGATGGTACCCAAGGTCAAGAGTTGACCTCGAATGGAGTTGAATCAGCTATGGTCTAAATTGGTTTTCTGAGAAGACTATGATTCTGAAAATTGTATTTTAATGTGGAAAAGTTTGAATGGTGTTTCGATAGTTCTTATATTTGTTAGAAATAATTGTCAGTTACAAGAATTTCTAAGATCTGAATGCATGGAAGGTCACTAAGTCCACAATCTGTAAAGGGTGGGTGCTGTTTTTTTGTCTTCTTCCTCCTCATTTTGGCCTCACGAGAGTTGGATCCATATTGAGGGAGATATGAAAGTGTTTTTGGGGGTTCTAGGGGTTGCAGCACTATTTTATTGTTTCTTTAGAGCTGGTGAAGCGCATCTTACATGCTTGATTTAGCATTATTTAGGCTCTGTTTGATGTTTGTCATGCATTGTAGCAGAAAGTTGCAGGCATAGTTCTGAAACTCGACGAGTCAACAAGTTAACTCGGCCGAGTTACTCGACTCGCAAGGATTTCGAGGAGAGTCCGAGTCGAATCAAGATTTTGCTAGGATGATGCAATCAGAGTTCATAAACTATCCTTCTATATAAAATATTTTCATGAGATAAGGTTTAAGGAACCCTATCTGATTAAAAAGTATTGAACTAACCATTTTATCAACACATCTTTCCATCTTTTTCCTTGTAACACACACACACACACATATTTTATAAGATATATATTTTTTCAAAATATATACTAAATTACCGAGTTGGAGCGAGTCGAGTTTATCTAAGTCTTCGAGTTAACTCGACTCAACTGACTTTCAAGTTGAGTCAAGTTTTCATGTTTTAAAACCATGGTTGCAGTTGTTGTGATATTCTTGATGTCTTTTGTGGATGTCATGATGTCATATAAAGGGAATATGATGTATAAGGTTTTGATTAACCTGTAGAGATGACACTATTTCTTGAGTCTTTGAGGACAGAGGAATCTATTTTTTTGAGGACAAAGAGTTTCGAGGTCGATGTCGCTGCTGCTATGCCATTAGATGTTGCTCGTTTACGCACTTTCATTTTGGATATTCACAATTATAGCATTTGCGCATTTTGTTTCCTAAACAGTTAATTTCTTTTGATATTTCGCAATTTCAATGTAAAGTTTCTCAACTTTCTAAACATTGTAGAGCTTTTATCCTAGAAGTGACAGGGATACTCCTGTTCATATTGTGCAGTTTGATGTTAGGGAATCATTTCCGGGTGTTGCTTTGCATGGATACCGTTACTTTGTTTCTTTTATTGTCAACTCTACTCGTTTCACTATGTTGGTCTAAACGAAATCCAAAGACGACGTGGCAACAATTTTTCCTGCCTTGCACAGCCTCGTCAAAACTCAACATCATGTAAATGTGAAGGTATTAGTCTTATAATGGAGGGGAATATGCTTCCCACCATCTTCAGCCTTACTTTAATCAATAGAATGCCTTCTTCTATTCTTAATAGAGAACCACCTTATGGATTGTTGTGTCCCAAACAACTTTTCTTTCCCGTTCTACCATTTATCGTTTGGTGTATCTATTTTGCTCATGTTCGTGCTATTCATTGTGATAAGTTGCCTCCCAAAGTTGTTTAGTGTATCCTTGTTGGTTATCCAACATCGCAAAAATGGTGTATCTTCATTGGCTCCCAAAGTTGTAAGTACTATGGTTATCCTACATGGAAGAAGTTTCCTTTGAGTCTTCACCATTTTATTCTCCTTCCAAATACCCTTTTAGGAGGGAGAGCACTCTTATGATGTGGTCCTATCCTATACATGACATTGAAGAGGAAGTTGACGGTAAGGAACAAGAGATCCCAAGTGTGAAACAAAGAGATGACCCTCAATTTGATAAATGGGAAAAAGGCAAAGGTCTGATGCAGAGGAAGAAGAGCACTCTCTCCCTCGGGCAACGGACCAAATTTCACCTTTTGAAGCAGGTCCGCAAAGTAGTGAACCTCCTCTTGTTCTAATTTTAGATCTGCCCATTGCTTTACAAAAGGCTTTCAAGTCTCCCACAGCTCACCCCGTAAAAAACTTTGTGATGTAATGTGCTCTTTCAACTTCATATTCCTCATTTATCTCATCTTTGGACTCTATTCCTATTCCTTCTAGTCAGTGTAGTTATGGCGAGGGTATAGCACATGACAATCTCAATCACAATAAAACCCAAGTAGCTAGCAAGCCTATAAATAGCGATACCATGATGTCGCCATAAGCGTTTAGCATTGGCGTTGCTACGACCCTACTTAATAAAAGACTTTCTAGCCATTTTAAAAAGCTTATAAGGGTTGTTTAGCCTTATATTATTTATTTAAAGGGGTTTTTAGGATTAATGTTATTATTTAAAGGACATTTTACCCTTAGAAAAAAAAATTAAAGGCTTCGAAGCCTTTCTAGATGAGGAACCCGAAAGTGTCTCGACTTTCTCTTCGCTCTCTCCCTCTCCTTCTCTCATCGCTCTCTCTCGGTTCTCTTTTCTCTCTTTAAAACTTTCAAATAATTTAATTTACTTTTGAATAATACAATTAAAAAATTAATTAAATCTTTTTCTTCCTCTAAAACAATTTAGAAAAGAAAAACAAACTAACAATACATAAAATAAGGGCTTAGGCCTGTAGCACAACGGAAGGTTGACACTACTGCAACCTCAAGGTCACAGGTTTGAGCCCAACTTACCTATATAAAAAAAAACAATACATAAAATATATTAGAAATTAAAAATATCAATAAGCACAAAAAATAGCCTTGCCATGGTGATGTTATAGCATAGTGGGCATGGGTATCATGCTCTCGCCATGATGCTGTAATAACCATGTTTCCACTGAATCTAATGTTTTATCTCAATGACAGTGGATGTAATGATGCACATGATATGAAGGCTTTAGAGCAAAACAATACGTGGGATATTACTGTGCTTCCAGAAGGGAAGAAGGTGCTAGGTTGTAACTGGGTCTGCACTGTACAGTATAGACCCGATGAATTAGAAGGTATAAGGTCGGACTTATGGGTAAGGAGTTCACTCAGACATATGTTATTATCTCTGTTACTGTGGCCAAGCGAGATACTGTTCGAGTGATCATCTCACTTGTAGCTCATAGGAAGTGGCCCCTATATCAGTTAGATGTCAAGAATGATTTTCTGTATGGTGATTTAGAGGAGTACATGACTTTTTCAACAGAATTTTCTCTTTCAGGGAAGAAAGGGAAGTCTGTACACTAAAGAAAGCAATCTTGGATTGGAGCAATCTCTTGAAGCATGATTCATAAAACTCAGCGATGCAATCATGATATTGGGTAAAAAAAAGCTATTATAAGTCTACAACCATCCACTATTTGTCAAAAAGGGATCTCACCTCACAGCCTTGGTTGTATGTGATAAAAATATTATTATACGGGTAATGATGGTAAAGAAATCATGAGATTGAAATATTTCCTAAGTTAAAGTTTTTCATATCAAAGATTTAGGCACTCATGTATTTTTTGGGTATAGAAGTAGCTAGGCTAGGTCAAAGAAGGTGATTCTTCCGACTCAAAGAAAGTATAGATTTCATATTCGGAAATAGACAGAGATGTTAGGGTGTCAACCTATTGCTCTCCTAGGGACTAGAATAATAGAATTAATGCAGAGGGTAGTGAACCCTAAAGGATATTAATATATACTAAAGGCTTGTAGTGAAGCTCATATACCTTGTCATGACAAGCACTGATATCACCCATGTTGTGTAGTTAGTCAGGAAATGCACCAACCTCAGACTATCCACTTGGATACAATGCAGAGAATCCTAAGGTACCTGAAGTCAAGTCTTGACAAAGAGTTGCAGTTTAGTGATCATGGCTTTGAGGAAGAGGTTTTCACTAATGCTGATTGGGTTGGATCACTAAGTGATATGAGGTCCACCATCGGGTACTGCCCATTCTTTGGAGGCAACCTTGTCACATGGACGAGTAAGACGCAATATCTTGTATCTAATTCCAGTGCCAAGGTTGAATATAGAGCTATGTCTGAAGAGGCTCGCGAAGGGATGCACATTCGATTTATTTTTCCCAACCTTGGAATCCATGTGAGCTTCCTATGGAACTCTACGGTGATAATGAAGTTGCACTCCACATTGTTGGCAATCTTGCTTACCATGAGAGGACAAAGTTCATTGAAGTTGATTACCCCTTCATATGATAGAAGGTGGAAGTGGAATCAAATGACTTCTGTACCCTCAAGTAAATTCAGAAGATCAGTTAGCCGGTATTGTCACCAAGGCAGTGGGAAAAACAAATTTTGTGTCATCACCTCCAAGTTGGGTATGATGGACATCTATGCTCCAACTGGATGGGGAATGTTGGTGTGTCACTAGTAGTAGTTGGGTGTCTTTTGTGAGAGTAATACATGGATATGGATATTTGTGGTGTATATGGGAACGTATTGCAAGTGGTATGTATACTAATAAAAGGTTGAGATTGAGCAACTCACAAAACCCAAATTCTTTCCTATTTTCTTCTCTTCCCTATCCTCTTCTCCTAACCCTAACTTCTAGCAAGCCCTAACCTCTTCCAGTCTTCTTAATATACCAAATTTAGTTCACTCTTATTGTCATGATCGAGCAAAACATGATCAAGTGGGCAAAATCTGGTGACCAATATTAAGCAACCATGATAGCATCTAAGATTGAATAGTTATGAAAGATGAATCATGATCAAGCAACCACAATTCAATGCCCATAAACAAAATATCGAAATCGAGTGGCCATGATTGAGTGAATCTGATAGAGTGCCCACATCCAAGGAGTCATGTGTACGTTGGCAATAAATGTGGCTTGCCCGTCAAAGGCGTTCAAGCCAACATTATCAGTCGCTCCTGAATACGAGATAATATACTGATATAATTTTGTATCTAAATATATGATACATTATCTTATATAATGTAATATTTTATTTTATATAGTATTTACTAGAGAATTATAACATAATACATTTATATTATATAGATAGGAGACGAGGGCTTTATTTATTTATTTTGGGGAGAGGTGCTTTGATTCAGATAAACTAAGACCTATACATCGCGTGCCGTCTTGGCACGCGATGTGGTGCCAAAAGGGCATGCGACATCTAGCTTGAACGGCACGCGATGTGGTGGCAACAGGGCACACAACATCTAGGCGCCATGAGGGCTTACGATGCGGTGCCAAGATGGCACGCGACATCCGGGTGTAATGACAGATCCGACATAATGCCGAGTGGGCACAAAACATAGTCACGACTCAGATGTGATGCGGTGCTATGAGGGTACGCCATGTGGTGCCACTAGGGAATGCGACATGAGGCCATAAGGGCCTCGCGACATGGTCGCGACACGGACGCAACATGGTCGCGATGCGGTCGCGACACAGTGCTATGTGGGCATGAGGCCATGAGGGCCTCGCTATGTGGTGGCGACACGGACACGACATAGTCGCATGTGACGCTGATGCGTGACCTCACAAGGCGTGTGGGGGTGGAAGGTGGCACTGTGTGCCACGGGCAGAGGTTTGTGTGCCACAATTAATGCCAAAAGAGAAGAATTTTCCCTATAGTTAACAAACGTTGGATAGATAGCCTAGAGTTCTTTAATGTTCTCTCCAAACTAGCGAGGGATTTTTGTTATATATCTTTAAAACCTCTTCTTACTCACAAACTCTCTTGAGAGAGAATTCCAGCCCTCAATCAAAGAAAAAAAGATTTCTTAAAATATCCAATAATTCTTCTCAATAAATATCAAGAAAACCCCTAACAACCCATTATGACATTTTTGTGCACAATAAATAAAATAAGACTAAGCAACCCCCCAATAAAGCATTGATAATATTAAGAACACTAGATTCCATTCTAATCTAGTCACAAACCCCCAGTAAACTTGTAAGGCCACAATCTAGTCACTCTAATACTGTAGTTGGCATTTGCAGAAATGCATCAACATTTGAAATTTTCTTTCCTCAAAATGAGGTAGCGACCATGTGCTTTTGATGTTGATAAAATCCTGAATAAGCAAAGCAACTTCAAAGATGACGATCAAAGATGAAACCTACATCCCGTCGATCGCGAGCTTGTGATAAGTAGATAGCCAAGAGTAATTTGCAATCCTCTCTCTCTCACACATTTTCCAGATATTTATTTGTTGATATGTGTTTTTTGACAGTGAATTTGTATGGAAAATTGTTGCTATCCTGCACTCAAGCACAAAAAAGTTGGTCTTGCACTTAGCTTTGGATATAGCATCCAACTTAACTCTCTGTTAGGCCAGTTTCGAATTGATTGACCATTCAGCACCTTCCAACAAAACTCTATATTCCGACATCGAAAATTTCACTTCTAATGCATGAAAGATACGTTTTCATGTTACAAACTGAAACTGTGTCTGTCACAAATTCAAATTCCATCAAAAACTTCGTTGCAGATGGATTTTGCTCATCACTTTTAAGGCAATTGGCATCCATGAAATCGCCTGGTTAAGAACCCTCGATCAAACAAACCCGTTGGGCTTGACTAATGCATCGATGTAGCCCTCGAATTAGTATACTGATGAAATTCGCATGGAACAGAGACAGTATGCTAGAAACAGGCAATTTTCCTTGCTAGACAGATAACTTATATTCCTTTTAGTGCCTTATTTTGTTATCCACATGTTACAAGGTGGGTCGGTTATATGGACAAATGAAAGAGCTAGTATAGAGCGACTGACCCAGTCACCAAGGTTGATGTCCATCGTTTCTATGGGCACTTCTTAAACGGTGAGGTCCTCTCTATACACCGGAGCCCCTTCCCTCATTTAATCAATGTTATTGGGAACTTGCTCATCAGTTTTGTACACATGGCACCATTTTTGGAATCACATAAGGCCAACCACAATTAAGATTATTCCTTCATGATTACAAAGTCTCTTTATTTCCACGAACTCCCATGTATCCATAATAAATGCCTAGAATGCCCAATGTTGTGACAGTTTTTCCATAATTGGATAAAAGACTAAGAAATCCTATATAAAGATCTGATGTTATAACAAACCATTATTACAGATAAAGGCTTTATGTCAAAGTTACGAGATTTTGTGACCAAGAAGGAATTGTCTCTCAACACTTGTGATGAAAGTACAAAGGTACTTCAAGAATAAGACTAGCAATTTCCAATTTTTAAAAAGGGCAAAAAGCCCTATTGTATATTCAAAGTCCATTCCCTAATTGCTTTGGAGATGATACAAGGACTTAGAAAAAACCAGAATATTGTCTACGATAAACCAGAATCTTAAACTCACAGTAAATATGAATTAAATAATTCAGAGTGCAAACAAATTGTGAAATATATCCTATTTCATTCACAGTAACACCAAATATTCCCATTAACAAGCACTTTTGTGTGGTAAAAAATTCGATGCTCTAGAAATTGGAATGATATTTATAACAAAGTATTGTTCAATATACCACTGATTCGCACAATATTATGTAGCAATATGAATGTTATTTAAGATAAAAAAAGTACAAGTTATTGTAAGTGGGAAAAAAAGTGGATTTCACCATTATAAGAGGAAACCCGCATATGAAAGAATAATGGAATACCCTGGTACTGTAGATACACAGATAGATTCTAAAAGCATATATTTTCTTGAGCAGTATGGAATCTGATAGCATGATATTCAGCCAATATCCCGTAATGCATGGTTGTCAATATCTTACAATACACGATACGATACGCGATACGATACACGATTTTATAGGAAAAGGATGCATACCTATGGTGTGTATCTTTTTGAACCATATCTTATGATACACGATACCATACATTACGATACGTTGCGATACACGATACGAACGGTACATGTGGCTTCGATTATAACTAGTTTTTTATTTAAAAAAATTATCACTTATTTATCCCCACTCTGATCTCAAAAAAGTTATAAAAAAAGAACGGCAAAAGGAAAGAAAGAAGAGGATGATGTCCACAAGGAGGAAGAGAAATAAATGAAAAATAATAATTTAATTGCTAACGAAGATGATGGTGCTGATACTAGGGATAGAGATGAAGAATGAAGGCCTGGGATTTTTATTCACATATTTTTTTTTAAATTTTGATATTACAAACTGGTAATGTTGATATTACACGACACCTTTCGGCACGGGAATGTATGAAGAGTCGACCCATGTGACCCTACAAGGTCTCGGGTGGGCTTCGGGTGTAAGCCCCAAGCGGCGTACGGCATGAGTTGATAATACATTAGTGCAACTACCGCTATCCACGATGACCTTACGACTCTTTTCACCAAATCTGACAAAGGTATAAAAGATGTTCCCCCTTCACCAGTCATCCTTCTCATCCCGTTGAGGTTGTGCAAGAGCACACCTCACAACTAAAGCACGGCCACTATCATCACACTCTTCATCGCTGGGTGTGACGTCCGGCTCAAATACTTCCTCTTCAACCACTATCTCACTATCATCCTCTTCTCCCTCAACAAAGAGAGTCTTTTGGGGGTCTTTTGTAGGGCATTGGGTGGCAAAGTGTCCCATCCCATGACATTTATAGCACTTAACGTGAGAGCTGCCCTTTGAGGATTCTCCGACTATACCTTTTCCCTTTTCAAGTCTCGTATTAGTAGGGACAGGTTATGTAGGTTTGGGAGGAGGATTAAATCGTCCCTCACCGAAGCGTTGACCACTATATTATGGTTCGGTTCTCTTCACCACCGATGTTTTCAAATATCATTCAAGATCTTGCACAACGGCATAGCATCTTTCAAGAGTTTCCACGGGTGAGAAATCAATTCCTTTTGCAATACAAATCGCAATCCAGTGCGGAATCTAGAGAGGGTGATATCAGGGTCTTCCTATACTTTGGCTCTCATCATGAATTCTTCGAATTTGCCAATGTATTCAGTTACAGGCATACCGCATTGGCATAAATTTTGCCATTGGTCGAGAAGGCATTGGTGGTATGATAAAGGAACATACTTCTCAGTAAGTCATTCCTTCATGTCTTCCCAACGGGTAATGGGAGGACGACCCGCATTCACCCTAATGCGCTCGACATTGAGCCAGAAAAGTCGAGCTTGACCAACCAATTTCATTTTAGCGAGTCTAACACAATGGTCGTTATTTATGTCATACCAATCAAAATATTAGTCCATGTTGGAAAGCCAATCGAGGAAGACTATAGGGTCTCTTCCATCGAAAATCGAAATCTCAACTCTGACATTTTTAAGGAGTTGCATTTCGGGGACGTAGCCATCTCTACGAAGATTCGTACGATTCTGATTCCGATTACCTTGGCGATCATTGCGCCCTTAGTATTGATCCTCAAGTTCATCAACCGCTTCCAGTTGGTTGATTCGATCACGCAATCTATCATTACCAACTCCTAGGGATGTTTGAGCGTGCTCTATGGTATTCAGGCATGCACTAATCGCACCCAACTCTTCTTACATACGTTTAAGGGCATTGAGAATCTCACTTAAATCCATGGTGATCATAGATTCCTATTAGGGTTCTAATATGGAATGCAATATGGACTCAAAAACAAAAACAATGCAATAAAATAAATATAACAAGCAAAGATGCCCTAACCTAGAAACCTAGGGCTCTGATACTAAAACTGACGCGGGACGGTAACCCTAAAATGCATGAATATGATTTTGATGTAATTTTACCGAAATTAAATAAATTAATTCAAGTTTAATCGCAAAATTATCTTAAATACCTTAGGGTTTGAAGAATTTTGATGGGTAGATCACACGAGATCCGGCTAGGGTCCAGTCCGATGCGCAAGTCTCATCAGATTTGAGGCGGGATCTGGCCTAGAGATAGAACTCTAGCTTTTTCCAAGCTTGGGCGTTCGTCTTCGATCCGATGTAAATTCACTGGTTCAAACTAGGGTTGTGGAAATAGGTTTATGATTTTGTAATAGGCTTATGGTTTGGTCTAGGTTTGTGGTTTAGAAAAGGGCTTTGGCTCTATTGGATTTAGGGTTCAGAAAGATTGAGGGTTTGGGATCAAGAAATCAATAGATTGGGATTTAGAAATCTTAGATCAATAAGGTGAAGGTTCAAGAGAAAACAAAGATGAATAGATAGCAGATATAACAAAAGATCAAAAGAAAATAGATACCAAAAGATAATGGTTTTGGGAATCGCTCCCTTGGCCTCACACCAAACCCATCTCGGGAAAAAGAATACACAAACAACAATGCATTCAATATTTAATAACTAATTAAAAAGTATTTACAAGCTTCCTTATATAGGCCACCAAAGTAAAATTCGAAATAAAGAATCCTAATCAAAATAAGACTAAAAAAGGATAATTTTGCAAAATTAGAAAACCTCGTCACGACGCCCACGGATGTCCGTCCTGGAGGTCACGGACGTCTGTGACCTACGGACTCAGAACCACGGACGCCCATGGGGCACTACGGACGTCCGTCCCTCACAAAACAGTGAGACTTATTTCACGGACGATCATCACTTGATGACGTTTTTGGCCTCCTTTTCCCCCCTAAAGCTGCGGTACTCAGGCTACTCGAGCTCCCTCTTCGCTTCTTTCGACGCCGGTAGAAGCAATGCGGTCCAAAACCGATATCCACGTACTCATTGTCCCCGTCAGAATGGGATTTGGAGTGGTATGGAGAAGATGGGTGAAAGGGTGCTATGCGTCGGTTTGTTTCTCGGTTCGGATCAATGGGATTCCGCACGATTATTTCAAGAGTAAGAGGGGGCTATGGCAGGGAGATCCGTTTTCGCCTATGCTCTTTATTTGTGTAGGGGAGGCACTGCACAGATTGTTCCGGAGGGCTGAAGATCTAAATTTGATTTCGGAGTTTAAGGTGGCGGAGAATGGACCAGCTATTACTCATTTACAATACGTCGATGATACGATGGCATTTTGCAATGGAAGCCATGGGGTCCAGGAAGTGAAAGTGGTAATGGGCCTTCTCATAATCTTTGAAGGGGTTTCAGGACAGGGAATCAATCTGCATAAGTCTAGCCTAGTGGGAATCAATATGACTAACGAGGATATAGATCGTGTGGTGACTGAAATTGGGTGTAAGAAAGACACGCTTCTGATTATGTACACCTTGGATTCCCTTTGGGTTTCAGGATGTGCAGAGCCAGCAGATGGGAAGTAGTGGTCCAACATGGTGGAAAGAAGTGAAGGGTTGTTGCCAGGATTTCCATAACGGGATTAGGTACAGCTGGGGCGATGGTCAGCGGATTCAGTTTTGGAAGGATTGATGGGTCGGGGAACAGCCTTTACAAATCGCTTTCCCAACGATGTATATGCTCTCGAATTCGAAGGAGACAGTTATAAGGAATTTTTTACAGACGGATAATGGCAACTTGGTTTGGAACGTGACAACTCGGCGAATTCTCAGAGACTGAGAAATGAAGGAGTTCACGAACCTTATGACAGTTATTAGGGGAATGGAACCTAATTCGATTAATAGGGACTAGAGAATTTGGAATCATACCACGACAGGGGTGTACTCGGTGAAATCTTTCTACAATTATTTGATGAGTCAAGAGGGGAATCACAACCACAACAAGTGGTGGTTTGGCTTCTGGAAGGTGAGAATGCTACCCAAGGTGAAATTTTTCTCTTGGTCAGTGGTTCGGGGGAGAATTCTCACTAGGGATCAGTTGGTGAGGAGAAATATCCCGGTCCTCAACAAATGCATGCTCTACATGAGGGGGAGTCTGTTTCGCATATTCTAATGCACTGTTCATTCTCCAGAACCATATGGCACAAGATCTTCTCTATTTTCAATGTCCAATGGGTCCTTACAGTTTGGCTGGCTCAAATGATGGAAATGTGGAAGGAGATTTTTGTCGATGGCCATAAGAGCGAGTTGTGGCCTTTTACTGTATACGCGGTTTTCTGGGCCATTAGGGTAGAGAGGAATAACAGAGTTTTCGGACGAAAGGCTAAACCATTCAAGTATGTTATCCATGATATTAGGGACTTGGTGATTAGATGGAATGCAGCAAAGATGACAGATTTTAATGACGGCCTTCAGCAATTTATTATGCTATGGGATTATTGTGATCTGTAGTTTCCTATGAGTGTGGTCTGGATGATGAGGTAGGTGGTTTGCAGTGTGGACCTGCTAGGCCTCCTGGGTGAGTGTCTTTTAGGGGGTTCTCTTTGCTTGGGTAGTTTATTATTACCCATCAAGGTATGTACTTCCTTTGTTGCTTGTTTTTTATATATTAGCTTTGTTACCGTTTCCAAAAAAAATCTAACAAGTAGTGATGCGGGACAAGGACCCTAAACTACGTGAATGCTATGATTCAATTAATTGTCGAAATTAAACTACATTAATTAAACAATAAACCCGAAAATAATGCGGATACCTTCGGATTTCATAGTTTTCCATTGAAAAATCGCGCTTGATTCGAGTAGGGTTCGGTCCGTGCTCTATATCTGTTAGCTTTGCGGTGTACATCGGTCCTATAGGTAGAACTCTAGCTATTCCAGATTAGGGCGCCGCTCGGGAATCAATGATGGAATCGCGAGTATTCTAAGGGTTCTGTTTCGGGTTGGTTTCATGGCTAGAATGAAATCTGGGCTTGAATCGGATCAATTCGGGGACTCAGATGGGATCTCGGGTTTATAAACTTCGAGGTATTTAAAGGTTGGATGGCTGGATTTAGAATTTGAGATTTGTTCGAAACTTCGAATCAATGGTTCTGATTTGGGAATTTTGGGAAAAGATAATAGTTGGATTTAAAGTCTATGGGATCAAATAAAGCAGAGAAAGAAAATAAAAATAAAGAGATAAATAGAAGATAGATTTTGGGCTTCACACCCTTGGCTTCACACCAAACCCTTCTCGAGAAGCAATGATTCACTCTTCATAGAGGCTCATCTCAAGCACACAAGCAAAGCTCTTTGCATTCAATAATAAAAACTGATTACATTATTTTTAAAAGACCTTATATAAGGGGCCTCTAAAACATAAGAAAACCCTAAAACAAATACTAAAAAGACAAGTACGCCCCTAAAAACTCAACTTTGAATTCTGAAGAAAAACCCATTTTTTTGAAAAATCAATCGATCGACGAAAAGGCCTCGATCGATTGAATGTGTATATATATATATAATTATATAGTCTCTAGTCATAGCACAGTCAATCGATCAATACCTGGTATTCAATCAATTGGCATATATATATATATATATATATATATATATATATATATATATATATATATATATATGTCGCCAAAAATAGTCCCTCACAGGCTGCAGTCAATCGATCAAATTCCAGGAGTCAATCGATTGACTGTGCATTACTCCAGCACGTTGATTCTTTAAGTCTGGTTCCAGTTTCCGTTCCACTTCTTCCTACGCCGGTACACGCAAAATGGTTCATATCCGATGTCTACAATGTCGGCGCCCCCACCAATTCTCCGGGGCCGAAAAGGCTTCATCACCGATGAAGCGGCGTGGTGATAACGATCGATCATGTCGAGGTCCAGGCGTCGTACCCCATCTTCAGTTAACCATATGTTCTCGGAGTCGGGCTTTCCTATCCACTTAACCAAGTATTTCTGAAACCCTCCAGCATGGGTGGATACCGCAAAATCATCAAGTATCCCTTCGATTTCATCTCTCCTCTGCCTGCATGGGGAAGGGAATGGTACAGGTTGCAGGGTGGGGCTGGGATTTGGGCTCGGGGCTGCTTGGAAAGGGTTGGTAAGGGGTGAGGTTGAGCCCAAAGAAGGGACTAGGTGTAACGACCGAAATTTTCTATTTAGTCCTTAATAATTTGCTAGATTTGTAATTATGATTAGTTTGATTGATTTGATGCATGTGATTAGTTGTTACGCATGAATGTAATGCTTACTTTATTTTATAATGACTCATGATAATTAAGTAATCTAATTAATATACCCAAAAAGCCTTTAAATATGTGTTGGTAATAATTGGGGTACGTTTAGTAATGTTTAATGGACTTTTAAAATATGATAGTAAATTAACTAAAGACCCATTAAGTAATTAAAGACCCAATAACTAATTAAAGACCCATTAAGTAATTAAAGGCCCATAGAATCACTTAAGACCCATATAGGAAATTCTAAATAAAGTTAGATCTTAAATAGGAAACCTTAAAGTATTCTAAATTGAGTTAGATATTTAGAGTTAGATCTTAAATAGGAAATCTTAAAGTAATCTAAATAGAGTTACATATTAAATAGGAAACCTTAAAGCATTCTAAATAGAATTAGATCTTAAATAGGAAACCATTAAGTATTATAAATATAGAGATTAATTCACAGAATTTTTATATAACTCTTATAACCTAATAACCTTAGAGAGAGAGAAAAAAAAAAAAAAAAAATTTATAGAGAAGGAGAGTTAGAAGAGGAACCCTAGAGTTTTCGGTTTGAAGGTACGTGAGAGGAGCTTATGACGCACCAGATTTCGGATTAGAGCTTCAGATTGAATCAAGGAGAGGAATTACGCGAAGACTAGAGGAATGGAGAAATCATGTTGAAATCAATCGGAAACGAGATAACACAAAAATATAATAGGAATTAGGATTTATTTCATTTAATGAATATTCTTCATATTAGATTGTTAAATTATTATGCATAATCGCGGGTTTTCCATGGTACACGAGGTTTCATGATTGATCACGAAATTGCGTAATCCGTAATCCGTACAAAATCCGTAATCTGCGAATCCGTAATCCGCCCGTAATCCGTAACTGCTTAGAATTAATCTATTTAGAATTCGTAATCTGCTCGTAATCCGTAATCCATAACTGCTTAGAATCAAGAATCATTAAGAATCCAAAACCTATTCGTAATCCGTAATTCGTAATCGCCCGTAATCTGTAATTTGTTAAGAATTTCAGAATTTGTCTAGGATGCAAGATATGAATTTCTATTCAAATATTGTCTATGTTTAATCATAATGCTTAAATGTTTATTTATTTTCATCATTATTTTTATTGCTTAGAATCCATGCAACTTAGGATGTTTGATTTACACAAAATGAAACAAGTAAGAATCGATAGAGATTACATATTTATGATGTGTGAAGCCTAAATAGAAAGAGCTACTGCATGACAATTGATTTCTAGTTTTTCTATGCATGTATAGTCATGGCATTCATAAAAGTGAAAGATACATTTACGACATGACACATAAAAACAAAATATTCTATGATTACGATAGAATTCCTATGGGCTTATGCTAAAGGAATTAACATGAATAAGAATGACAAGTAATAAAAGTTAGGCATCCATACATTAATGATAAGACTAAAGAGATGGAGAAGGTCTTTAATTTTAGGTTTTCTACTAACTGAAGAGAAGTTATGTGAAGGTTAACGTAGATACTAATTGAAGAATCAGAGAAGATTAGGATAATGATTAAGAAAGAGATAACCGTGTCCATTATGTAAGCTGATTCATGAACATTAAATGCACAAATAAAAACGACCACACATAAAATTAGGGTAGAAATTCAAGTCATAATGTCACATGTTTCAGTTTCATTCTATTGTTTTACTTATTATTTATGTCACATATTATATCTCTGTTATTGTTTGATTTTATGAGATGATTTGAGTTATGGACCTTTTCTATTACTCTCATTATATCTGGTCCATACCGGTTTAATTGGTAAACCAACCCATTGTTCAGGATTCCAGAGAGTACAGCTATACATGGAGAGGATGAAGTAGATGCGTCAATGATTAATGGAAATCCAGATTTGAAAGAAGAAGGATTTAAAGCTTAGTTGATTAAGTTTTTTCTTTATGCATTAGGAATTATTTTAAGATATTAATTTCATATGTATTTTTATGAACATGTTCATGTTAACGATGGATTATGCTTGCATTCTGTTTTTATTTAATTTAAGGAGTAGGCATAGAATTTGGTACGATAGGTTGTTATCTCATATTTTAATATTACTCTCATGATGATAGTAAAAAGAAATTTTATGTGTGCGCTGTTAATAGTTATTTTTCCGTTGCATTTATATGCGGATCTTTATGGATTAATTGATTTAATTATGATCATGGACATGTGATGTAGTGTGATGTCTCCAAGTGAGCGCATTGATCCGGTGTATGAATTTGAGGACGTCACACTAGGTCCTCCACATTGAACGTAGAGCTGACCCCAGTATCCGGTGGAAGTTTGAGAACATATGCATTAGGCCCACTCCTTGCCACAATTCTAAAAGGTACAGCGCCGCGGGCATGGAGCTTCTTTGCGATTCCCGATGGGAATCGTTCAGGCCTAACCCAGACCATCACATGAACCCCCACTTTGAATTCTTTAAAGCGCCTACAGGCATCCGCGGACATCTTATAATGTTCATTGCTTGAATTAATCTTTTGTTTAATTTCGACGTGCAAGCTATGAATGTGTTGTGCAAATGCATCCGCGGACTCAAACAGTCGATATGAAGCAGACATGGGGATTAAATCTAATGGTGTCCTTGGCCTATGCCCATGTATGACCTCAAACGAACTCATGACTAGGGACCTATTGACAGAGTTGTATGCAAACTCGGCTATTGGCAACTTAGAATCCCAGGTCCTAATATGAACACCGACTAGACAACGAAGGAGATTACCTAAGCTCCTATTGGTGACTTCCGTTTGGCCATCGGTTTGAGGATGATAGGCCGAAGAAAACTGGAGCATGGTACCCATCATGTGCCATAAAATTTTCCATAAGTAACTGGTGAACTTCACGTCCCGATCCGATATAATGGTTTTGGGTAACCCATGGAGACGCACAACCTCCCCAAAAATAATTTGGCTATGTGAGCCGCATCGGAGATTTTAGAGCAAGGTATGAAGTGGGCCATCTTAGAGAAGCGGTTCACCACAACAAAAATGGAATCGTGCTTCCGTTGAGTCTCGGGAAGTCAGAGCATGAAATTCATAGAGATGTCTTGCCATGAGGTGTGTGGCATGGGTAACGGGGTATACAAACCAGTATTTTGTTTATTTTGTTTATTTTGTTTGGCCACTTGGCATGTACGGCATTGTTTCACGACCCGTGAAACATCTCTCATAAGGCTAGGCCAATAAAACATATCCTCAACGAGCGCAATGGTCTTGTTGCGCTCGAAATGTCCGGCAATCCCTCCGGCATGTAACTCCCAAATGAGAAAGTCGCACAATGAGGTGCGAGGGATGCATAGGTGAGTTCCTTTGAATAGATACCCGTCTTGTAGGGTATACTTGGAGTTAATGTTGTTTGAATTTTCAAGGAGTGTAGTGTATTCCGCCCCGAAATCTAGGCACTCGGGATAGTCTTGCTTTGACTGCTCAAATCCAACGACCTCGGTGCTCATGGATTGCAAAGTCGTCATTCGATGACTAAGTGCATCGGCTATCTTGTTCACGGCACCCGCCTTATGCTTTAACACAAATGTGAACCCTTGAAGATACTCAACCCACTTTGCGTGCCTCGGGTTCAACTTTTTTTTTAAAGCAAGGAAGCGTAAGGCTTCATGGTCAGAAAACGGCACAAATTCCTGCGGTCTAAGGTAATGCTTCCAATACCAAAGAGATTGGACGACCGCACAAAACTCCTTGTCATAGGTGGAATATTTTTGCTTTGCTTCATTAATTTTCTCACTAAAATAGGCCACTGGGTGGCCCTCTTGGCTAAGCACTCGGTCTATTCCCACACCTGACGCGTCACATGCTACTTCAAAGACTTTAGAAAAGTACTCATTTTCTCTTTTATCTCGGCAAAGGCCATCGTCGCGGCTTTACTCCATTGAAACTCTCCTTTTCTCATACAATCGGTAATAGGAGCCATAATGGTGCTAAAGTTCCGGATGAAGCGGCGATAGAATGTGGTCAATCCATGGAAGCTACAGACATCATGAAACTCTCCTTTTCTCATACAATCGGTAATAGGAGCCATAATGGTGCTAAAGTTCCGGATGAAGCGGCGATAGAATGTGGTCAATCCATGGAAGCTACAGACATCATGAATATTCCTAGGCTCGGGCCATTCCACAATGGCCTTAACCTTCTCGGGGTCCGCAACCATCCCATCAACCGAGACAATGAATCCCAAGAATACAACGGATTGTTGCATCAATGTGCATTTCTTGAGATTCGCATATAACCTTTCTCCCCTCAAGGTTTCACAAACCAACCTTAGGTGGATAATGTGTTATTCTTTGTCATGGTTGTAAATCAAGATGTCGTCAAAGTATACGACAAGGAATTTGCCAAGAAACGGCCTCAATACTTGGGTCATGAGCCTCATAAATGTGCTCGGGGCATTCGATAGCCCAAAAGGCATGACCATCCACTCATAAAGACCATCCTTGGTCTTGAAGGCGGTTTTTCACTCATCGCCAGGGCGAATACGAACTTGATGGTGGCCATTTTTAAGGTCTATCTTGGAAAAGATAGTGGCGCCAACCATCATATCAAGCATATCGTCGAGCCTTAGTATGGGAAATCAATATTTAACCGTAATCTTATTGATCGCACGGCTATCCACACACATGCGCCATGTACTATCTTTCTTAAGAGTGAGTAGGGCGGGTACGGTACACGGGCTTAGACTCTCTTAGATGAACCATTTCTGAAGGAGTTCATTGACTCGCCGAGTCAATTCAACGTGCTCAATCGGATTTAACCTGTAATGGGGTAGGTTTGGTAGGGTAGATCTGAGAACCAAATCAATCGCGTGTTGAATGTCACGCATGGGAGGAAGTTCATTGGGTATGTCTTCGAGGAAGACATCCGCAAATTCTTTCATTATCGGCTCAACCTCCTTGGGATACTCATTTACAGAGTCGGTGGTACTCTCAATGGTGATTACAACGTACACTACGCTCTCGTCTAACGACGCCTTTTTAAACTCTGAAGGGCTCACAATATCGATGGCCTTAGATTGGCCGCCCTCCTTTTCGACCCTGTTGGTCGATGGTACTTTGGGAGCCAAGGGGCTAAGAGTGATTTTCTTGCCCTTATAATTGAGCGTGCAAATGTTAGATCGACCAACAATGGTCACGTTCATATCGTAGAGCCATGGCCTTTCCAAGATAATGTGGCCCACATCCATTGGCACTATATCGCACCACAAGGTGTCAGAATACGAACCCAATTGTATAGGTACGCGACACCTCTGAGACACGGGAATAGACGAGGAGTCAACCCATGCAACTTTATACGGTCTCAAGTAGGCTTCGAGTGTAGGCCCTAAGCGGGTTATGGTATGTGTTGACACTACATTGGTGCAACTTCCGCTATCCATAATGATCTTACAACTCTTCTCTCCGCGTTTGGTGAAAGTGTTAAAGATATTCTCCTTACGCCAATCCTCCTCTTCATCCCGTTGAGGTTGTGCAAGGGCACACCTCACAACAAGAGCACGGCCACTGGCATCACCCTCTTCATCACTAGGTGTGGCATTCGGCTCAAAGATCTCTTCTTCCAAAATTCCATCATCCTGGTTTCCCTCTTTCTCAACGAAGAGATTCCTTTACGGGTTTCTCTTATGGCATTGGGCGGCGTAGTGTCCCAACCCTTGACAGTTGTAACACTTGATGTGAGAACCGCCCTTCGAGGATTCTCCTACCACACCCTTTCAGTTGTCAAACCGCACATCGGATGTAGATTGTGTGGTTTGGTAGGTGGGTTTCCAGCAATACCCCTCACCTCACCGGTACGAGGTTGACTGATATGAGACTCAAATCGCCTCACCACCGTCATTTTCAAATATCGTTCAAGGTTTTAAACGACAGTGTAACATTCGGCAAGAGTCTCAACGAGATAAGAGACTAACTCTTTTTGCATGTCACACCTCAATCCGGTGCGAAATCTGGATAGAGTGACTTAGGGGTCTTCGGACACTTTGGCTCTCATCATGAATTCTTCAGATTTGCTAATGTAATCCGCTATAGGCATACTATCTTGGCGTAGATTTTGCCATTGATTGAGGAGACGATGGTAGTATGAGGAAGGACCGTACTTCTCTATAAGTCGCTTCGTTATGTCCTCCCAACGGGTAATGGGAGCACATCCCGTATTCATTCTGATGAGTTCAATGTTGACCCAAAAGAGTCGGGTTTGACTGATGAGTTTCATCTTGAGCCTGACACATCACTCATGCCAAACCACTCAAAGTGCTGGTCCATGTCGGATAACCAATCGAGGAAGAGTTTAGGGTCTAAGCTTCCATCGAAGGTTGGGAACTCAACTCGGACATTTTTGAGGAGTTTCCCTTCCGGGTCGTAGTCTTCTCCATGATGATCTATCCTATGATTTCGGTTCCGATTATGTTGGAAGTCATTTCATTTGAAACGTGGACCATTACGCTCACGGTGTAGTTCGAGGTACTCATCATAACGTATAAAACTCATATATATATATATATATATATATATATATATATATAAGGCGCAAAAAAGTACCAAAGTGCAAAAAAATGCACGCCTCTCTGCACTTGCACCTAAAATACAAGGCCCAGGCGTAGAGGATGCGCCTAGGCGTGCCTTTGACAATATTGTTCGTGAATTCAAAAAAAAAAAAAAAAAAGCTATGTCACCATAGTGAAGACATGTCAAATTGATATCTAAACTACGAGATAGTGATGCAAAGTCTATATCAACCCCACCCCACAATGGCTTATCTACAAGACATTTGTTCCGAGTGAAAATTTAGAACAGGATAGCTATGAAGCATTTTGAGCCTACCTTTTGGGTCTACTCTCTTACGCCATATGGGCCTTAAGACCAAGTTAAATGTTCAGGTTCAACTTCAGTAGACTTTTGACGAAATACTTTTTACCCAAGCTTTAAATATCCCTCCAACCTTTAATGTGCATGCATGCAACCCTGGCAACCCCTTTACATACAGTTTTTAGTCTGATGAAATATCAACTTTCTCAACTTTCCATGCATTAGCTTCAAGTTATTATGTTAGGTAAATGACCATGGGTTAGTTAGCTTACATAAGAATACTAAATGTCATAACTTCTTCCCATATCTGGGTGTTGGGAGCCTAAAGGGCAATTTGGAGTTGAAGAGTCACATGGGAATTCTAAAGATGACATTGGGAGTTGACAAATCATATGAGGAATTTAACAGGTCACATAGGAAATAGAAGTCCATTAAGATAAATCATAAATGTTCTTAGAAAATTGGAACTGTAGCTCTATAAAAGAGAATTCGAAATTCAGAACTGAGATCATAAAATTTCTTTGTTGAATATTAAATAGAAAGCCTTGTCCGTGCTCTCTTTTGGGGTGTCCACCTTGCTGAGTTTGGGTTGTTTCGACTTAAAACAACTAAGTCTTTTGTGGTTTACCTTCAAATTAAACCAATACAAAATTTTGTTTGCAACAGAAACATTATTCTAATCCTAACCCAGTGATTAGCAAAATTATATATGCATCAAAAACCTGTGGATAAATATTTTTTCACTGGTAGGTAATAAGGGAAATATATTACAAAAGAGAGGAAAAATACACCAGCAGCTACGTAAACATACCACCTGATAAAAATTATTTTATCATGCACCATAATTTGCTAAAAAGACGATAAAAATTACTTCCAAATTATGGTTTGGACGCTATGCAAACATACCATATGATAGCACCAGCAGCTGCCACTTTGCCAAGCATGCAGAGGCATTCAACCAGCGTCTGTAAATACTTTACATGCAGGGGAGCACCACTCTTTTTCATCACTTCCTGCAATTAAATTAAACAAGAAAACTCAGCTCCATGTAGTAGAAACTTTACTCAGAATAAGCACAAGATAATAAGATGCATTTTTCAGTTTATTAATAAGATGGAGCCCATACAAGAAACTCGTTCAGTGTGGAATTTGAAAGCCATGTTGGAATTTGACTAGAAACAGCTTTTATGTCCTTTGCAATACCATCACCACCATTAACTGTGGAGGACGAAATGAAACCATCAGAGGCACCTCCATCGAGTATTTCCAAAGAACTCTCATCATCATGACCATCGAATGAAGATCTGAAAAAAAAAAAAAAAAAAAAACTCAGAAAGCGGTCATTTAAGATAATGCAATAAAAAAGGTGTCAGCACTGTCAAATTGCCTTCGATTTAAAAAAAAAAAAAAAAAATGTTGTATGGCTTCAATTTTTCATTTTTTGTTTATCAATAAAATTTTAACTTAAAAAAAATGTGCCTGCACTATCAAATTAAACACATGAGCAATAAATCAATTCCACGCACATGATTGTGCAAAGACGCGCGCAAGCAGACAAACACAAACAGCGTTTGTGTGCGCGCACACATAGACCAACGAAGAAATCATGCCAAATCTTTATTATGAGCATTATTTCAGTCTATCCAACCTGAGGTGAGACAACGACCCTAAAAGACGTGAATGTCTATGATATATGCCAATTTGCCAAAATTAAACTGATTAGTGGAACAATTAATCACAAATTAAGCAATAATCAATTCCAGACTAGGTGACCATGGGCGATTCGGCTAGGGTCCAAGTCCAATGTGCGGGATCCGTTAAAAACGCGGAAGGTGTGATTCTAGAGATAGAATTCTAGCATCCTCTTGGTCAGGCGTTCGCTCATGGCTCAATGTGGATTCTCGTAGCCCCTCGCTAGGGCTTTCGAAGGGAACGATAAATCGGCACAATTGGAGTGATCTCTAGCCCAACAACAGTTGTTGATAGACGGATGGTAGAATAGAATCAATCGAAAGGATGGGCATCAAAAGGACTTTAGATCTAGGGTTTTGGGGTCTAAGCAATCAAATAAAAGGGGAAAATTTAAAGCAAAATAAAGGAAGAGGTAAAGAAGATCAAAAATAGAACATGGGCATCACACCCTTGGCCTCACACCAAACCCACGTGCGGAAGAAGACTCACTCTCCATTAAAGTTCATCTCAAGCTCCAAAATGCATAGCACTCTTCATTAATCAACCAATACCCAAGTTGGCTTACATAAGGACATAATATACTATGTGCAAAAGAAGCTAACCCTAAAATAGCAAAATACTAAACTGGCCCAAAATGGAACATTACATTGGACTCAAAAGGCAAGAAAGAATAAAGAAAAATGATAATTGTCACCACTAGACTCGCTCGAGCGAGAATCTCATGGCTTGACGGGATCTCGACTGGATGGGGTCGCTCAAATGACGTTTGGCCGAAAGTTTGGCCTCTGGATTGTCTTCAACCTCGCTCGAGCGACTTTAGGCAATAATGCGTCCTCTTATCGCTTCTCTAAGCTTCCCTCCCAGATGATGTTAATGCCCCATGGTTCCTCCTTCACTTCTTCTTGCGTCAATACACGCAATGCAGCCCAAAACCTATGTCTACAGATGATGTCGATGATGCCCCATGACTCCATGCTAAAAAAGAGAAACATAATGACGAATGATGTTCTTGGTGACTATAACAATGAAAAATAAAAATTTTAAAATATAATAATAATATAACAACATTGCAGAGGGGGCATACCCTCTAATACAACTATGCCATTGGGAAATTTGGATTTTGGAAAATGAAATACATATCTGTAAAATTGTTGCCCCTATAGTAGAATATCATCCAGCTGAGTACATATACAACAGCTTGTTGAGAAAATTGCAATTTTAGCAAGGTAATCAGCAACCGAGTTTGTGAGTCTAAACCATAGTCACAAAAGACTTCGTTTAAAAAAATAAAATAAAAAATACTAAAAGACTTCGTTTAATTCACATATTTTTTAGTCACCTAAGTGGATAAGTATTTTTCTATCCAGCTAGATGGCTAAGTATATTTTCTAGCCACCTAGGTGGATAAGTATTTTTTTATCCACCTAAATGGATAAGTATTTTTCTAGCCAGCTAGGTGACTACGTATATTCTCTAGCCACCTAGGTGGATAAGTATTTTTCTAGAAAACTAGGTAGCTAAGTATATTTTTTAGCCACCTAGGTAGACAAGTATTTTTCTAACCACCTAGGTGCCTACGTATATTTTCTAACCACATAGGTGGATAAGTATTTTTCTATATACTTAGGTGGATAAGTATTTTTCTAGCCAGCTAGGTGGCTAAGTATATTTTCTAGCCACCTAGGTGTATAAGTATTTTTCTAACCACCTAGGTGGCTACGTATATTTTCTAGTCACATAGCTGGATAAGTATATTTTTATCCACCTAGGTGGATAAGTATTTTTCTAGCCACCTAGGTGACTACGTATATTTTCTAGCCACTTAAGTGGATAAGTATTTTTCTAGCCAGCTAGGTGGCTAAGTATATTTTCTGGCCACCTAGGTGGCTACGTATATTTTTCTAGTCACCTAGGTGGATAAGTATTTTTCTAGCCACCTAAGTGGCTACGTATATTATTTTAACCACCTAGGTGGCTAAGTATTTTTTTATCCACTTAGGTGGATAAGTATTTTTCTAGCTACCTAGGTGACTATGTATATTTTCTAGCTACCTAGGTGACTAAATATATTTTCTAGCCACCTAGGTGACTAAATATGCTTTCTAGCCACCTAAGTGGTTACATATATTTTTCTAATCACTTAGGTGGCTAAATATATTTTCTAGCCACCTAAGTTGCTACGTATATTTTTCTAGCTACCTAGGTGGCTAAGTATATTTTTCTAGCCACCTAGGTGTCTGACATAACTTAGAACTTTTAATCCTATTTAGAGTAGGATTTGTAAAAAAAAAGCTATAAATAGTCTCTTCTCCTAATTCCTTCTATTAATTTATTCTATCTTATTTTTAAGACTAAGTAAAAGAAGAAAGAGTTCCCAATTCCAAAATTTTCCAGTCAACAATAGGCCACCAATAATTAAATCTGAAAATAAAATAATCCTAATACTAATAAAACACTAATAGGCAGTTTTCGCATAACAATAAAAAAATTTTAAAAATTCCGTCTGAAGTCATCGGCGGCAGCACGCTGCGGCACTATGGCAGCGCACTGCGGTGGTTGTCACTACGAGCTATTGTGGACGGTAGCGTTGGGTGTTATAACGCTATTGTGGCGGTATCCGCAATAGCGTTGTTGTGATAAAGCGTTGCGATGGCACACACGATGCGTCATGCGTATGTCACACTGGTTGTTCTCCTGGCGGTTTATGTCCTTTTCTCCTCTAAGGCTACGGTATCCGGGCTTCCTCTACGCTTCTTCCAACACCGGGTCCGACGCCGGTAAAACTGATGTGGTCCAAATCTGATGTCCATGTATGTGGTGTCCCCGTCATTTCCCCCAAACCAAATAGGTTTCATCATCGATGAAACACGCTCGTGGTAGATGTCAATCAAATCGGGGTTCAATCGGTGAACCTCATTCTCATGGATCCAAGTGTTTTCGGACTCCGGTTTTCCAACCCATTTAACCAAGTACTTCAAAAATCCCTCATCTTGTGTGGAAACAGCATGATCGTTTATTATATCCTCGATCTCATCTTTTCTCTGTCGGCTTGGGGATGGAAGAGGTACGAACTACAGGGTTGGGTTGGGGATGGGGTTGGGGTTATGAGGTGGCTAGAATGAGTTTTCAGGAGGTGGGGTGAAACCCAAGTAAGGAACCGAGTCCTCCACATTGAACATTAAACTAACCCCCGTACCAGGAGGAAGCTCAAGCATGTATGCATTAGGACCACTCTTAGCCAAAATTCTAAAAGGTCCAGCGCCTCGGGATTGGAGCTTCTTTGCGGATCCCGATGGGAACAGCTCAGGCCTAACCCGAACCATCACATAATCACCCACGTGAAATTCTTTAAAACGCCTGTGAGCATCTGCAGATAATTTATATTGACTGTTGCTTGAATTAATCATTTGTTTAATTTCGGCATGCAAGCTATGAATGTGTTGTGCAAATGCATCAACAGACTCTGGCACTCTATGGGATGCAGACATGGGGATCAAATCTAATTGGGTCCTAGGCCTATGACCATGTAATACCTCAAAATGACTCGTACCTATGGACCTATTGACAAAATTATTGTAGGCAAACTCAGTTGTGGGTAAAATAGTATCCCAGGTCCTAACATGATCACCGACAAGACTACGAAGGAGATTCCCAAGGCTCCTATTGGTGCTTTCGGTTTGGCCATCCGTTTGAGGGTAATAAGGCGTCAAAAATTGGAGCAATGTGCCCATCATGTGCCAAAGGGTCTTTCAAAAATAGCTAGTAAATTTAACATCCCGATCAGACACAATGGTTTTGGGCAACCCATGAAGACGTACTACCTCCACAAAAAATAATTTAGTAATATAAGATGCAATCGGAGGTTTTGGAACAAGGAATGAAGTGGGTCATCTTGAAAAATCGGTCCACTACGACTTAGATGGAATCATGCTTCCTTGGAGTTTTGGGAAGTCCAAGCACGAAGTCCATTGAGAGGTCTTGCCACGGTGTGTGTGGCACGGGTAACGAGATGTACAAGCCGGTATTTTGTTTAGTCTGTTTTGACACTTGGCAAGTACGGCAATATTTAACAACCCGGGCGACATCTCTCATTAGGCTAGGCCAAAAGAACCTATCCTCTACGAGTGCAACAATTTTATCACGCCTGAAACGTCTGGCCATCCCTCCAGCATGTAACTCCCAAATGAGAAAGTTACGTAATGAAGTGCGAGAGATGCAAAGGCGATTACCTTTAAACAAGTACCCATCGTGGATGGTGTACATGGAGTGTGTGTTGGTCGAGTCACTAAGGAGAGCAGTGTACTCAACCCCAAAATCTGGGCACTCGGGGTACTCATCCTTTAACCTTTCGAACCTGACGACCTCGGTGCTCATTGTGCACAAAGTCACCACTCGCCGACTAAGTGCATCAACGGCCCTATTTTTAGCACCGGCCTTACGCTTTAACACGAATGTGAAGCAAGAAAGCGTAAGGCTTCATGGTCAGAGAACAGCACAAATTCCTGCGGTCTAAGGTAATTTTCCAATACCAAAGAGATCGAACGACCGCATAGAACTCCTTGTCATAGGTGGAGTATTTTTACTTTGCCTCCTTAAGTTTTTCACTAAAATAGGCCACTGGGTGACCCTCTTGGCTAAGCACTCCACCTATGCCCACACCCGATGCATCGCATGCGATTTCAAAGACTTTGGAAAAGTTCGGCAATCGCATGGCAGGTGCACTACTCATCCATTATTTGATCTCATCAAAATCTTTGGATTGCCGCTTTGCCCCATTTAAAGTCCCCTTTTTTCATGCAATTTGTAATTGGGGTCATGATGGTGCTAAAGCTTCTGATGAAACGACAATAAAAAGTAGTCAAACCATGAAAGCTGCGGACATCATATATGTTCTTAGGTTCGGGCCACTCCACAATGGCTTTAACCTTTTCGGGGTCCGCGACCATTCCATTGGCCGAGATAATGAATCCCAAGAAGACAACAGAATGTTGCATGAAGATGCACTTCTTGAGATTTGCAAACAACTTCTCACCCTTGAGTGTTTCACAAACCAACCTAAGGTAGTTCAAGTGTTGATCTTTGTCATGACTATAGATCAAAATGTCATCGAAATAAACAAGGAATTTGCCTAGAAACGGCCTCAACACTTGGGTCATAAATCGCATGAAAGTACTCAGGGTGTTAGAAAGCCCAAATGGCATGACCATCCACTCATAAAGACCATCCTTAGTCTTAAAGGTGGTTTTTCACTCATCAGCGGGGCGGATGCGGACTTGATGGTAGCCACTCTTAAGGTCTATCTTTAAAAAGATAGTGGCACCAACCATCATATCCAGCATGTCATCGAGCCTTGGTATGGGAAACCGATACTTAACCGTAATCTTATTGATTGCACAGCTATCCACACACATGCGCCACATACCATCTTTCTTAGGAGTGAGTAGGGCAGGTACGGCACACGGGCTCATGCTCTCTTGGATGAACCCCTTCTGAAGGAGCTCATTGTCTTGCCGAGTCAACTCGGTGTGCTCAACCAGATTCAACCTGTAATGGGGCAAGTTCGGTAAGGTGGATCAGGGAACCAAGTCTATTGCGTGTTAGATATCGCGCAGGGGAGGGAGTTCGTTTGGTAAGTCTTCAGGGAAGACATCCGTAAAATCTTTCAAAATTGGCCCAACCTCCTTGGGACACTCACTCATCGACTCTGGAGAACTCTCTATGGTGACAACTACGTACACCACACTCGCATCTAACGATGCCTTTTCGAATTCTGAAGGGCTCACAATATTGATAGATTTAGAAGACTCGCCCTTCTTTTCGACTCTGTTGGTCGATGGTGTTTTGGAAGTGAAGGATATAAAGTGATCTTTTTGCCCTTATGCATGAACGTGCATATGTTTGATCGACCAGAAAGAGTCGCGTCCATGTCGTAGAGCCACAGCCTTCCCAAAATGATATGGCCCACATCCATCGGCACCACATCACACCATAACGTGTCCAAATAAGAACCTAATTGAATCGGCACACGACACTTTTTCGACACGAGAATGGATGAAGAGTTGACTCATGCGACTTTATAAGGTCTCAGGTGGGATTCAGGTGTAAGCCCCAAGCGGCGTACGGCATGAGTTGAAATTACATTAGTACAACTACCGCTATCCACGATGACCTTGCAACTCTTTTCACCAAATCTGGCAAAGGTGTGGAAGATGTTCTCCCTTCCTCAGTCATCCTTTTCATCCCGTTGAGATTGTGCAAGGGCACACCTCACAACTAAAGCATGACCAATAACATCACCCTCCTCATCACTGGGTGTGCTAACCGGCTCAATTACCTCTTCTTCGACCACTACCTCATCATCATCCTCCTCTTCCTCAATGAAGAGAGACCTTTGGGGTTCTTTCGTAGGGCATTGGGCGGCAAAGTGTCCCATCCCATGACATTTATAGCACTTAACTTGAGAATAAACCCTTGAGGATTCTCCGACTATACCTTTTCCCTTTTCAAACCTCGAATTGGTAGGGGCAGGTTGTGTAGGTTTGGGAGGAGGACTAAATCGTCCCTCATCGAATCGTTGACCACTATATTGTGGCTCGGTTCTCTTCACCACCGAAGTTTTCAAATACCGTTCAAGATCTTGCACAACGGAATCCTTTCAAGAATTTCTACGGGGTGAGAAATTATTTCTTTTTGCAAATCAAGTCGCAATCCAGTGCGGAATCTAGAGAGAGTGATTTCAGGGTCTTCCGATACTTTTGCACTCATCATGAACTCTTTGAATTTGGCAATGTAATCGCTCACGGGCATACCACTTTGACGTAAATTTTGTCACTGGTCGATGAGGCGTTGGTGGTATGATAAAGGAACAAACTTCTCAATAAGTCGTTCCTTCATGTCGTCCCAACGGGTAATGGGAGGACAACCCGCATTCACCCTGATGCGCTCGACAGTGAGCTAGAAAAGTCGAGCTTGACCAACCAATTTCATTTTAGCGAGTCTGACGCAACGGTTGTCATTCATGGCATACCAATCAAAGTGTTGGTTCATGTCAGAAAGCCAATCGAGGAAGACTATAGGGTCCATTCTTCCATCAAAAGTCGGAATCTCAACTCTGACATTTTAAGGAGTTGCACTTCGGGGTCGTAGTCATCTCTACGAGAATTCGTACGATTCTGATTCTGATTACCTTGGCGACCATTGCGTTCAAAGTGCGGACCTTCACGCTCTTGGCGCGGAGAATGGAGTTCATCCTCTTCTAATTGGTTGATTCGATCACGCAATCTATCATTACCGATTCCTAGGGATGTTTAGGCCTGCTCTATGGTATTTAGACGCGCATTAATTGCACCCAATTCTTCTCGCATAGCTCTAAGAGGCATTGAGAAGAACCTCATTCCATGGTGATCACAAAGGTCTATTAGGGTTCTAATATGGAATGCAATATGGACTCAAAAGGAAAAACAATGCAATAAAATAAATATGGCAAGCAAAGATACCCTAACCTAGAAAACCTAGGGCTCTGATACCAAAACTGACGCGGGACGGGAACACTAAAATGCATGAATATGATTTTTAATGCAATTTGCCGAAATTAAATAAAATTAATTCAAGAGTAATCTCAAAACTATCACGACACCTTCGGGTTCGTAGAATTTCGGTAGGTAAATCACGCGAGATCCGAATAGGGTGTCTAATCCGATGCACAAGTCCCGTTAGATTTGAGGCGAGATCGGGCCTAAAGATAGGACTCTAGCTTTTCCAAGCTTAGGCGCTCGTCTTCGATCCGATGTAGATTCACTAGTTCGAACTAGGGTTGTAGAATTTGTTAGGTTTTATGGCTCGTATGAAAACTAGGGTTTTTAATGGAAATAGATTTTGGGTTTTGGATGATGGATTCAATATGAGTAATGGATTAACAGAGAAAATATAGAGCAAAAGACAATAAAAGATCAAAAGATAATGGATGGGAATCACTCCCTTGGTCTCACACCAAACACATCTCAGGCAAAGAATACTCAAGCAATAATGCATTCAAATATTCAATCAACTAACTAAAAAGTGTTTATAAGCCTCTATATATAGGCCACCAATAATTAAATCCGAAAATAAAAGAATCCTAATACTAATAAAACACTAAAAGCAGTTTTCGCATAACAATAAAAAAAATCTAAATCTAAAGTTGTCGGTGACGGCCTTAACTGTCATGTAACAGTAGCACAAGGCGTGTGGCACATGTGTCTTTTTCTCCTTTGAGGCTATGATATCCGGGCTTCCACTACGCTTCTTCCGATGCCGGGAAAACTGATGTGGTCCAAATCTGATATCCATGTATGTGGCGTCCCCATCAAAGGTCCTATAACCTGATCACACAGGCATCTCAACAACATAGCTCCACAACTCTTCACAGAATCAGTTCCACACAAGAGCTTCACAGCCCTTTCAAATTCGATACAAATTCCATCATAACAGAGGCTCTGGTCTCTTTTTTTTTTTGATAACCTGGGTATCCGTGCTTCTTAGAGCACCCGCCTAATCCCAAGGGCACATGCGCACCTCAAATTCAGCACATGCCGGGTCAGCACATGATATAAATCCCTAGGGTAGCCTCAAGGGGGGGAGGGGATTCGAACTCACCACTAATTCAGATTTGCAGAATTTCAGTATAAAAAAAACTCACATCAACGGTAACCCAATGCTTTACCAAAAATTTAGGAGGAATCAGGAACCAGATTCTGCTGGAATGAGAAATCAGATTCTGCAGGAATCAGGAGCTCCATCACGAATCGACAAATCCAGCAGGGATCACAAATTCCAGCTGGGAAACAGAAATTTCAGACATGACAGGTTCTAGGATCAGGGATCAGGGCTCCTTCAGGAATCGGCAGCTCCAGCAGGGATCTCCACAGATTACCGTAAATCTTCATAGATCTGTTAGATCTGAGCATATTAGGGTGTGTACACACCTTTTCCATGAGTTTCGATTCAATAGCCAACAGATTTTGGAGCCTTGAAGCTCTGAAACGAGAATCAGCTGAAACTGGTCAATGAGGAAGACAACAATGGAGGTCTTCAAATCATAGCAACACTGAAGAGAAAAATAATCAGGCTGAAAAACCGATAAAAACCCAACGATTTCCTAGCAGTTATGAGGCCAACGACTAACCTTTGTAAATGTCAGCATGACGTCGGCGTCTCGGCAATGACGCCAGTAGTAAGGGAAAATTATAGTGGTTCTTCTCCAAGAATTGATACTCTTATACCAAGTTAAATTTTGGATTAATGATCTAGGATTAGGATTATGTGAGGAAGAAGAAGAAAGAGAAGAGACAGAACTGAGAGAAGCGAGATGGAGAAAATTAGGGTTGAGTTCATTATTCTCATACCCATTTTTCATTCACGTATATATCACTTACAAACTGTTATTGACACCCCCAATTCTTCCAACACACACACAGACTTAACATTAAAGGAACTAACACATAAGCACATCCATATCAACTAAATGATAAAAACTAATGACACACCAACACAATTCTCCTTCATTCATAACCCAGCTTTCAAGTAACATAAAAAAATTTAAACCCTCTTTAAGTCCCAATCTGGCTCATTAAACATCTTAGTACCAATAGGCCCAAAGTAAGAGACTTTAAAAGAGCCCTGATCATCTCTAATAATACCTCCAACACCTGCTGATTCAGGTGCAAGTTTTGAGAACTCAATATCTATAATAAGTTATTTTAAAATAAATAATAAATAAATGTGTGAACTGCATAGCTTAACCATGCTGAAACGCTACCCAATTAAGAAACACAAAGATGAATATTTCAAATGAGTCTTGCATGCTGAAATGTATGCAAAGATACCTCCAACAAACTTATGCTATGAAGTGAGACAGAATCCTTTTTTAAATCATTAAATCAGTGATATCATTTAATACGTATGTGTGTGTATATAAGTATATATTTGTGTGTATGTGTATTTACAAGTGAGGCAGATTCCTCAAATTTTCAAAGTTACCATCTAGGCGAGAGAACAAAGAAATGCAAGCTTAAATTTGAAGTAGGGTACCTCTATTCGTGCCTACTAGATTAGCCGCTGATTCACAACCATTTGGCCAAGACAAAGCCCATTTCGCCGATGGCATACACTGAAAACCATTGCCCGCATTGAATTAGACGATGGTGATCGTTTTTTCTTCCAATCTTCCACACAATGCATCTGGAGAGTTGAGACCATGGGTGTGCCATCAGATGGTCAAATTTTTTATTCCATGTAGCACAGATCCCAAAAAGTGGCCCTAAAATCACGTTTGAGAGTGATGTGTCCCATGTGATTTTATGGCCACTTTTTGGGATTTGTGCCACATGGAATCAAAAACTTGACCGTCTAATGGCACACCCACCATCTCAAGATCCCTTCTGTGGAATATTGGGATGAAACACGGTCACCATCGTCTGATTCAACGCAGTCAACAATTTTCAGTGTAGGCGCCCACCAGTAATCAGGTAGGCGCGAATAGAGGTACACTTTGAAGAATTACTGGACAAAACTATTAATAATCAAGCCTTAGCAACGCCCTCAATTTGATCCAGCAATGATATTATATGTCGCAGAGTAACTGATCGATACCATAATTGATGCAATTGCTTATTACGGGAGCCGAGGAGTTTCTTTGCCACTGCCAAATCAACCTTCAGGACCCCAATGCTTTCAGAAGATTCACTAAATAACCGCAATATCTAGAAAACAGAAAAACATAAATTAAAAATTAAAAATACAGATTGTTTCCTGTTTCCTTGTCAAGTACATATAGGAAACCAATTTAAAGCAGACTTCCATCAAAAATTGTAATTACTGCATTCATTTACTCGGCAGAAATAACAGCTCCATGATGGTTGACACGCATAGTGACTACTACTAAATAACAGTCCCATGCAATATCATACCTTGAAAACATATAATTGATACTAAAACTTATATGCCAATTTTCGATGGGCCATGGCTCAAAATGTTTATCAACTAGGCATCCCTAATTGTCCAATCAATGGACCTAATCTTTACAGTAAGTAGCTAAAAAATGTGGCAAGGAAGCAATGAGCCAATATGCTTCTTTGAAAATTAAAGATACATAAAAAATATTTACTATCAAATGTACCTACAAGGCTATAATGTTCAAAAAAAAATTAAGCTGCTCTCTGATGATCAGCCACCTTCAATTCTAAGATGCCAAAAATAATTGATGTATACACACACACACACACACACACATATATATATAAGTAAACTGAAAGGAAAGAACTGCAACAAACTTGGGAATAATTTCGAATTGCTTTATTGAAACCACTATGATATGCGTGAACAACTTCATTGACAACTTCCTCAATGACATCGCTCTGTTCCTTCAGAAATTGGGCTTCGCCATCACAATCCTTTGATGTCAAAATGTGGACAACATGAGGTAATGAATCAAAACGTGCAGCTGACCATCCTTCCTCTATTTTTGAAAGGTCTTCTCTTAGGTACTGAACAAACCAACAAAAGGAAAGAACAGACAAAAGAAACAGGTTATTTGGAAGTACCAAACTCCGGGGCTGTTTACATAGTTAACAAGCTACAAGAAAAATATGGCGCTAAGGATGCGTTCGGGTTAGCTCTTTCAGGCCAAAGAGCGGCTCTTTCATTCTTTAGCTCAGGCAGGGAACTGCTTTCATGTTTGGTAACACAGCTCCTCGCCCCATTTGCTCTAGAGGGAGCTGTTTTAAGTGATAAAATTTCTCTTGTAAGAGCTAAACCAAATGCAGCCTAAAACTACCATAGATTGTCCATGGGAACAAAGAAAAGATACAGAAAAAACTAAAATCATGATGCTCTGAAAGGGAAGTAACAAAATTAGTGCAAATGCTAACAGAGATTGGGACAGTAAGAATAATCTAATAACTGGCTCAAAAGCTACAATTCCATTAGGCATGAACACCATCTACAATAGCATAGTAAAGTAGTCAAAAATTTATCTCGAAGTTAAGGAGACAACTACAAAAGAGACCCTCAGAAATAAAGAATGATTAGAACTATATAATATGAATTTTCTATTAGGTCAATAAAAAGATTCAAGCAACAGGATGGAATCAACCTTACATCATTTAAAAACATGGAGAAAGTAGTATATGGCTAACTTACCCAACAATAAGGCTAATTACAAACTGCATATAACTAAAGATTTAGACAAACCAATAGAAGAATATCCTATATGACATAACTTTTTTTTTCCTTTTGATAAATGGCATTCTATTAATAACAAAGAAAAACAGAAGTACAAAATATGACAGGAAAGTTAACACAATTAATTGAATTTCACATGTAAAGCAACGGGACTAAAAAATGTGCACTTGCCGTGAGAGAGGCTGATGGGGGATTGTGCGTGTGTAGTTGAGGAGAAAAGTGAGTGAAGTGGAAGAAGAGGAAGATGATAGAAAGGATGAGGAAACAGCTTAGGTATCATATGATACGCTAGCACCCTGGTATATTAAACAAAAAAAAATGTTAATTACAAGGATACCCTCGCAGGGTAAAGTTTAAGCATATGACTAACATACACTAGAAAGCAACGACGTATAGAAAGACAAATTTTCCCTTGTAGTAAGGACATCAATATCACCAATTTTCTCCCCTTCAAGCTGGAGCATAGATGTCAATAATGCCCAGGGTCCAAATACATAGCTGCAGATCGTTGTCACCAAGCAAATCAAGTGCATACTTCCGCTGCGAGATTAAGATGCCCCAAGTACAAAAGCAACCTCAATGCCAAAAAACTACTTAAGAGACCCCAAATCTTTGATATCAAATGCCTCACAAGGATCCTACTTAACACGGGCGATAGTAGCAAAGTCATCCCCAGTCACAAGAATATCATCCACATAAACAAGGAAGATAGTTGGCTTGTTGGACGGGAACAAATAAAGATTGTATGATCTCAGTACATAGACAAAATCCCATAGAGATGACACCATTTTTGATGCACCGAAACCAACCACAAGGAGACTACATGAGGCCATGGATTCCTTTGTTGAGCTTTCAGAGCCTGCCAAACTCCCCTTTGAAGCCGAAAGCTGGGGTGAAGATCTAAGTACACTTTTTTAATAAGAGGACCATTGACCGGCTTATAGTATGTATATATATTTAAATTAAAATCAAGCCTTAACCTATTGCAAGCACACAATGGAAATTATAGCGTAGCGATAGGATCGATCCCACAAAGAAGTGATTATTTTCTTATAGATTTTTATAGTCCTGTTTTAAAAACTATCTTTATCTTTTAAGTCCTAAACTACTAGGGAAATATAAATAAAAGAATGGGTTTCTTAATTCAATTGCATAAAAATAAATCTTAATTCTCCTTCTTCAGATTGAGGTCGTCAATCTCAAACTTCAGCTATCGGATGTTTACAAATTTAAAATACCGTTACACCGTATTGTAGCCTTCCAGAATTTGGTCGTCAATCAAAAACTAAAATTCTTCAACACAGATTTAATCTAATCAACAATCTCCTATAGTCTGGGCGTCAATCAAATTCGAGAAAATTGAAGATGGAAAAGTAAAACCGTTATACTAATCTACAAACTTTAACCTGAGTCGTCAATTCAAATCAAAATTCGAAGATGTTTACAAAGCATATAAAATATAAACTAAAAATAAAATAAAATCTAAACTAGAAAGCAAAAGTAGACCCATCCAAAGGGTTGATCTTTTAGCTTCCTCAGCCTTGGTTGTCAGGCAAAACCTCAGAGAACTGTGGACGATGTTACTTTGTAAATCCTAAACTACTTTGATCGGGAGAAAACACAGACTTCAGTTGTCAATTGATGCTGTGAAATTCTTTGATGATTATTCCTATGCCAAGTCCTCTTATTTATAGATCATAAGAGTCGGTTTACAGAGATCTAATAAAAGAAACTACTAAAACAAAAGATTCCTAATATAACTCTAATTCTAATTTTATTCTTCCTTGCTTCTGGATGTTTGATGTGTTCCGGATTTCTTTCCTTAATAGCAGCAGCAGAGTCCTTTTAAGATTCTTCTTCATCAATCTCTCAGATCCGTGATTAGCCAAACTTCTAATTAAAGAGTTCTTCTAATTTTATTCTTGACGGTAGAAATCCTCACGCGATCAGCAGCAATAGAAGTGACAGGGAAAGTTTCTATAATCGTAATTCACGATTATCCTTTTTTTCTTCTCTTAGAAAATCGTAAATCACGATTTTCTATCTTTCATAGCTTCCTCAGTAGACAATTCTCTAAATTACAATTCTTCGCCTTTCTTCTATACTCTTTTTCTGAAAAATCGCACATTACGATTTTCTATGGATCTTCATTAGTAACGCTCTATCGTCTGTAAAATCGTAGAACACAATTTTTCTATCCTTCCGTAAGCGGCGAATTGTCTTTTACGCTTAATCATTTTTTTATTGCTCTTTTGGGTTCACTTTGACAAAGATTAACATTATGACTCTCTTTTACTATTTTTCTTTAATATCTGCACATCATCAACTTGTTAGTAGCAAACTAAGTCCTAGCATCACTAAGTTAAGGGTGATAAAATGGTATATTCTGTGACTAATCAACCATGGAGACGGGTGTTTTTAACATCGAGCTGGAAAAGGAAGCCAATGCTTATAGCCATAACAAATTACATACATAAATAAACTCGACGAGAATTAATTTTCGCAACAGAAGCAAATGTATCATTATAGTCAACATCATAGGTTTGACCTTTTGAGTAAACCCGTCGACAACCAATCGAGCCTTACACTGCTTGAGCACTACCATCTGCCCGATGTTTCATAAAAACACTCATTACTGCACTTATCTGAAAGATAAGAACAAGTGACCAAGTTTTACTTTTTGAAGGGCATCCATTGCAACTTCCATTGGCAGTCTTCCACTTAAGGTTCAACAGACCCTCAAGTACATTCCATGGAATGGTGATGAAATTCCAGCAAGACAGTCTCAACACGAAGGAGATAGAACCTGGTAAGAAACATACTGAATAATAGACTGAGAACTCAGAAGAGTGTAATTATGTTTGCCTTTGTTAAGGGCAAGAGGCAACTCCAATGGATCAGATGAAGTAGGAATAGGTGGGGAAACAACATCACCTAACAAAATATCCTTAAATGCCTGCAGATGTATGTGATGATTTTTTTATGAGTCTGGAGTGGAACAGGAGGCACAGGGACAGACAGCATGCGCAAGAGGTGATAGAGGAGGAATAGGAGACGCGAGAAGTGTAAGGAAGCATAGGAGGTGGAATAGGCAGCTCGGGAGGAGAGCTAAAAACTGGTAGTACTGAGGGAATCGTGACGGGACATGGAACAGTAGAGGGTTTAGACCAACACTACAAAGCTTGTTGATTCACTTGGTTCAATTTCAGGTTCACAGTTCAGTGTTCATCACTGTCAAGTCCAATTCATTGGGGGTAGGATGAGTTTCAAATCAAATTATTATATGTGTATCTATTAAAGTTTTATCATTTATTAAACTTTTATTACAAACCAAATATGTAGTTGCTAGCTTATTGGTTTGAGTCTTTACTTTAATACTTAGTTATATTCAAGTCTTCTTAATAGAAATAACTATTTTAGAATTTTTATATTGGCATAATAACCAGACCGACTGAACCGGTCTAAATGAACTAAATCAAACTGAACTGCGAAGCGGTTACAATTCACTAGGGTTTGAGCTAATCGGGTAACCCTGCTTTCGAAAAGCAAATAAGAAACATCTTCAAAAAAGGTAGCTTCTATAGGGACATAAAACCTATAAGAAATTAGGTGAAAACAGTGATATCCCTAATACATGTTAGGGTACCCTACAAAAGTAAAGCACTTCTCATCAAGCTTATAACGGGTAGGTCTCAGATTGTGAACAAAATATGTGCAGCCAAAGGTTTTGGAATCAACATGGAAAACGGCTACAATAGGCTTCAATATATGAGCAGAAGACTTTCCATCCAAATTTCGTAAGCATGACTAATGAAAACATATGGAGATAAAAGTTAAACAGCCATAGACCAATATGATTTAGGCACATTCTTACCCTTGAGTCAGGAATGAGTAACATCCATAAGACGTCTATTCTAATGAGCAATAATTCCATTTTGTTGTGGAGTATAGGGACAGGATAATTAGAGTTCAATTCATGCTCCTGGAGATAATGAGTGAAGCGTAGAGATAGATGTTCACCACCATTACCAACCTAAGAGCATGAATCTTACACCCAAATTGAGCTTGGATCAAGTTATGAAAAAAAATGAAACCGTAAAGAACTTCATCCCTGGATTTTAGCAGTGTTCTTAAAGGCATTCGTGGGGCGGGAGGTTCGGGTCCCCCCTGTTTAGCCCTGGGCGTCTTCTCGGGCGGACCGGGTCTAGGGGCCCCCGCCTGGGCATTTTAAAGTCAGGGCGGGATGGCTCAATTTATAAATTAATGGGATTTGACGGGATCGGTTGCATTATCAAAGGGTAGGGCATATGCCTCTTTTTTTTGGACACCACCCAGCCCAACCCGTCTACAGCCCTTAAACTTTAAAGCCCATACTGCCTAGGGATAATGGCTCCTAACCGACATTTAAACACCAGAATGGTGTTTAAATAATCTTATACCACTAAAGTTAAGACTTTTTATCTCACAGCGTTGAAGTATGATTATCATTATGGCACGTGGTGAACATCTGTGATCAATCTAAATTGTCTAAGCGGCTATCTATCATTGAAACATGTCTTAGCCCAAAGAAACATGCCTATAAGTGGATTTAAACATATGATTGATGAGCCTATAAGTGGATCTAAATGCATATATTAAATTATATACGTTTATGTTGAAATAAAGTATGTATATCACTATATGTACGTATATATAATTCGAGGCCGCTCGGATCTCAGGGCGCCCGCCTAGGCGCCGCCCGACGACTACTGCCCGAACACCCACCCGACCGCCAACCCCGCCCTGCGACTTTAAGAACATTGGATTTTTACCAGGGTTACCGAATTCGGTGGCATACCCTATGAATCGCGAACTAGTTCAATGCGAACCGGTTTGCGGTGCGATTTGCTCCGGTTTGTTCTACATGAGCGAACCGGTCTACACAACAAATAATCTCTTCCTTTAAATAATACAAACAAAAAAAATCTCCCAAGTCTCGAACCCTACCCTACTTTGACACGAGTAATATGTGCGAACATTGCTCTCTTCATCGTTTTTAACACAAATTCTATAATTTTTTTTAAATAATCTAACATTAAAGTTTACTTAAATAATAATTGGTAATCAAATTTATTATAATATTTTTGTTTTGTTTAAAACTCATCCTACCCCTAGCGGCTCGGGTTTGCTTGGACTTAGCAAATTGCAAGTTACGAACCCGAATTCGAACCGAGAAATCCAATGAATCAGGTAACATTGATTTTAACATATATACCCAAGTCACACAAGAGCAATCATCAATAAATGTGACCTAATAACAGCACCCATCAATATAGGACACAAGTGAGGGTCTCCACACATGATAACAAATAAAGTCACTTTGGTGCATGCTAGATGGATAAGAGGTTCAAAAATGGTTGGATAATTGACATACATCCCAACTGAGCTTCACTTTATTTGAAGAGATTCCAAAATTGGGATAGATACTGGCCAGGGTTTACTTTACCGAGAATTGAAGATTGGGTGGAATGTTTTAGTAGAGAAGACGCTTTAAAAATTGGTGAACGAGGAGGTATATCATCCAAAACAGTAAACAGAATCAACATAAATTGTGACAGCACTAGCAATTTCCACAAAGACACGAGAAAAAAGTAGGGCCTTCAATATTTCTCCAAATCAATCAGAAACTATGCATATATTGTGAATCACAATGGCAGCGAAGAACATAGAATGCAAAACAAGGGATGTAAGTACAGTTACCAAAGCCAACTAGTTAATATAAGCACAAAATTTCAGGAAATCCACTATTTCCAGGGGGAAAATGCTCGGAAAATATTCCGAGATACTTAAATAACAATGCAGAACCTGAAGTAGCAACCAAAAGGATAGTCACTATACGGAACCTGAGATAATGAAACCAGTAAAAAACCACCTTCAAGATGGGGAGTCATTGACTTAGAGGATTGAAGGAATTCAACCTAGCTCTAAGGGAAGAGGTGGTGGAGATTAGGAAATGGCTCCTATAACTCTGAATTGTTGGCTATAAACGGTTATGCCTGCAAAATATGAAAACAGAAGCCCATTCTTCGATAGGGAGCATGCAATACTGCTGGGTCGGCCCCATGGTTAAGCTGGCAGAAAACCTTAAGACTCAATGTTTGTGCATCTACAATTTAATTTTGAAGTTTTTATGGACCATTTGGTTGGAAAGGAACTCCATCTCAGAAGAGTTGGTACGTCTTATATGGTTGTTAAGTCTGCCTGGGATTTCAGTCTCAGCTAGTTTATGATTTGAGACCGCTCTCGGGAGGACCATCAACTCTTGGCTTTGATGGTTTGGGAGGGCCTGCAACTTTAGTGCCGCGCTCTGTGTCCTTTAGGTCTCGGGCTGCCACCGCCTCCCTCGGGTTTTCGAGAGCCTTGTGAGTCTTTTCTGGGTGTTATTTCTTTTGTTTCCTTTCGGGTAGCTCCTTGCTACCTGCCAAGGCATGCCCTCTTGTATTTCTCTTTTGTTTCTTAATATACTATTGTTACCCCTCAAAAAAAAAAAAATTAAATAATAATTTTAAACAAGCAGTCCAATGAAACCACTTTTGCAAAAGCTTTCTTCTTTTAAGCTGCACCCTCCCCTAGCACATCAGTTTTGCATAATCTGCCTTCATAGAAAAAAATCTCATTAGATAAAAACTAGATAAAAGAAATATCATGTCTCTGATTCTATACTATAGCGATCTTTCGAATGAAAATGAAAATTAACTTTTCACCTTATGTAAATTGAAT
The DNA here is from genome assembly GCA_021018995.1 of Chloranthus sessilifolius. Lineage (NCBI taxonomy): Eukaryota > Viridiplantae > Streptophyta > Magnoliopsida > Chloranthales > Chloranthaceae > Chloranthus > Chloranthus sessilifolius. The sequence goes on along the minus strand of CM037597.1, from coordinate 37,119,624 downwards.
CTAGACTAAACAGAGAGTTTTTTTTCTTTCATATTTTTGAAGCATACATAAATGAAAACTTGTCTTACTCGTTAATTGACCTTTAGAAAATGCACGAAGGCCGCAAAGTAGCACTCAAGCAAGGAACCTACAGAAAAAATATTCTCTTTCTAGAGCTTTTTCAAATCTAAAATGATTGAAATACTAGATTTTTCCGACACGGCTTATTCAATTGCATAGCCTAGAATGATCAAAACATTATGGGCAGAACTTATTAATTTGCATAGCCTTAAGCCCATCAAATTATGAGTGAATGATGTGTCATGTAAGGGCAACAAAAACAGCCCAGATTAGAGAGATAAGATGCTGTGATATGGCTGTTTATAGACCTGAGATAAGTCAAATTAAAACACTGTTTTATTGACCAGTATCAGGGCTTTAAATGGATCTCCAAATATGGGCCACATGTCTCACATGACCCAGGAATATTTTTCTACATCGTGTCTGGAAACAGAGAGGAGCCGAGACTAATGGCTGCTTAGAATTAAGATAGATGGATAAATGAGACTGAATATACAGTTAAGGTTCTAATATAGAAGAGTTATATGTAGATATTTGAAACTATAGAATGAAAATTAGAGTTAAGATTAGGGGTGCAAATTGAAACTGAAACCTGAAAACTGACAGAAAACCAAGCCTTTCGAACTGGACCAAAACTGACTGAAAACCAACACCGAATAGAACCGTTTCGGCCAGGTTCGGTATTGGTTTTGGTAACTGAAAACTGAAACCGAACTGGTAGGGTGAGAAAACCGACCAAAAACTGAAAAATCAAAAAACAGAAAAATAATAATAATAATAAAGAAAAATATGAAGAAAAACTGAAAACCGAACCAACCGAAACCGAAATCTGATCGGCTCGGTTTGGTTTCGGGTTAAGGGGTGAGAAATTTGGTTAACCGAAACTGAAATCTGATCTGCTCGGTTCGGTTTCAGGTTAGGGGGTGAGCAATTCGGTTAACCAAAACTGAAACTTTTCGGTTCGAATTTAGGTGAACCGACACCGAAGCCGAATTTACAACCCTAGTTAAGATTGAGGGTCCTTTTTATTGATTTCTTTTGGGCAGACCGAAATTTAAATCTGCATGAATAATTGATAATTCCACCAAACATGGTGAAACAACTAAAATATCGTAGATTGAGAACTGCTCTCCAATGCCATCAAAATACTTGAAAATCCGAGAATTAAAGAACGGGGTAAAGGGTTAAGAAAGAAAAAGAAACCACAAATGCCATTAAAAGTCATGGTGCTCATTGAATGACATAAGGGGCATGTATTATAATCATTGTTGCAACCAAGTATAGCAATAAATACCCTCAGCCATATTTATGACCAACACCTATAATTTCCAGAATCATTGATAGAATTTTAAAAATAAAATAGAAATGAAAAATACTATGTAGGTAACAGCTACAAGTCAGGAAGAGCCATACAGATTTTTCTTCAGATATAGGCAATCAATCAGACATTCCCTTGAACCGCCCAGGACTCATCATCATCTTGAAGTGCTCAGCTCACCGAAAATCATAAATACCTAAATGAGAGGGAGGAAAATAAAGAAAATTTCATCTCATAAATTGGGCAAAAGAAAATTGTACCTTCCCAAGCAAATGCAGTTTAAACGCTACACACTCTGCAATAAATAAATAAATATATATATATATATACCAGTGACCCTGCATGTGCGATGCACGTAAAACCATTTATTTTAAGAATGAATGTGTGTATCAATCATTCAATTTTCTTGTCTTTGACAATACATTTTTTTCACATGGAACGGGACAAATGGCCTAAGTGATGAGAACACGTATTTTCACATCAATACAATAATGAAGTAATAAATGAACTTCATTCATAAGCAATGAATAAATATAAAATGGTAGAAAGAGACCAAGAAAAACTCCTTGGGACATTCCCACAAGCGCTTACAAAGATATCTTTTTGTGAGTAAAATTTTACTATAGGCACTATTGATAATATCAAATCTTTATCAACTACATCGATATCTTTTTGTGAGTAAAATTTTGCGATGAGTCAAGACTTGCACACCTTTACTTGATCTTGTTAATAATCGAATTTAAAAGTCGAGGGCTAGGTACAATCCCAGTTTCTTATAAAGTTAAAAACAATACATTTAAACGCCAATTAAACCTTCAATTACCATCGATCCACTGTATAATCATCGTTGATTCACCTTTATAGCATTTATTCAAATAAGGTGGTTCACATACTTTGAGCATCCTAATACTCTACAGAATCTGCAAATACATGAGACCAAATGTATCCTTGTCACAACCAAAATAAAAAAGATAATAACATTGCTATGTATAGAATTAAAAAATACAAGATCAAAAGTCATTCTTTTGTTAAGTGTATTTTTAAGCCAGTCCCATCCCTCTCATGAAGGATAATACCATTGAAGATTTGCATCACTCACCTACTGGCACCATCTATTAGAAATTTAAGTTCTCGATCATTGCAACATATACAACGGACATAGTAAGCAACCATTTGATTTGATCAATTCGAATCCATTACATCGTACTAAATACACCAGCTAAATCTTGACATCAGCTATTATATTTAGCATCATTACATGAGATAGTCATCTTGCCTTTCCATAAATTCAGTCATTTCCTTCCTTATTCAGACACCTAATTTTTCACATAAGCTAATAATCTATTAGGCTTGTACGGAGGAATTGGCCTGTGTGGGGTCTTTAGGCATTGCATTTTGTTCAATAAGAACACTTAGACCATATACTCTTATGAAGCCAAAATAATTATATGTTTCTTGAAGCTTCCTTTGGGTTAAAATACATGTTCTTTTTTGAAGCTTTGGAGTCAAATCTTTCGAACATAAATAAGTTGCTCTCTAAAACAAGCAACCCCATCCTTGTAAGTTGGAGTAATCAACTTGAAATAAATCGTCGTAAAGTATTTTCCAACTTAATTACACCAAATGATATAAATCGTCATTAAGAAAATACAATTATTCATTTCAAAATCAATTGGATCAACAATATTTTTATAATCTAATAGATTCCAATGAAATTAAGAATAATAATAATAGTAATATTAAACTAATTTGTTTGCTAAATACTTACGATATAATGTCATAAAAATTTTCACAATCTGATCAATATATTGCCCGCAATCAGAGTCCGAATAAAGTTTTTGTTCTTAAAAAATAGGATAATTTGCTTACGATAAGTCGAAGCAAACAAATCCACAAGATACAATAGACCCCTATTGGCCAAAATCACAGGCCTCCAGAAGCGTGGTATCAATATTTCCACCATTAATTACTCTCGATAAAATAGCAGTAAATTCAAAAAAAAACTTATATAATTAATGTCTAACTATTATCATTAGAATATATGAATTTAATCATCAATATTTATAAATAAACAATCAAATGATATGGAAGAACTTACAATTATGATTTTCGAAATCTCTAACTGGGTCAAAGGTGAAGTAAGGCATAGTCCACATGTGGCATTTCTCTTCATGTGAATTTCACATACCAATAAACAGTCTAAACTCTCTATAAACTATTATAGATCGCTCTATAAAGCTTATTGGAAACAAAGAGATGTAACATGATCCATCATTTGATTCATGATTTAATCCACAAATAATAACTGCAAGAGCACAAATAGAAAGAATACGAGTATTGTTGTTTGTTATATAATATATAGATAATTATCAATTATAATAAGCAGATGAAGAAATATGAGAAATTCATCTCAATAAAAAAAAATATATAAAGAGACCACTTTGTTGACCACTGGTAAACAAATAGCACCATAATTGTCATTGAACTTAAATTTATACGACAAACTAACTCTACACACGCTGAAAATTAAATCACATAAAAATCAAATAGAGTATAAACCTAAACTAACGAAGACAATACCCGATTCTTAAGCCAAGAAAGGGAAGTTGATACCTAATTCTCTAACAATTTTTAACACTTAAATAAATATATTAAAAGGTTCAAAATAAAAATAAATAGATCAAACCAAATAAATTAGGGCCATAAGAATATATATAAAAAAAACAAAAAAACTTAATTGTATGATTGTAGATCAAGATTGTGCAATAAAATGGAAACTATCTAAGAGAAGTTCAAATTTGTAAGTTATCCAAGGTAGTTTTGAGGTTTAAAATGAAGTCTCAAAATATCATTTATCATAATGCGTTAGGATCCAATTATCATTGACAAAATCCTCTAAAATAATGTCTAAAGGTCATGTGAATTTATAGTTGATATATCAAACTCCACTAAATATATAGCAGATCTGAGGTATCCAATAATACAAATCAATGCTTTTTTTTTATATTAATGAGGAATAATAAAAAATTATTATCTTATAAGTCATTTCCATGAACTTTTCATGATAATCAAGAGTATCCCTGATTTGAAATGTTTTCGAAAACACAAAATAAAAGAAAAAACTAAGATGTAAGATATAAGAAAATAAACAATAGAACACTCATATTCCTCCTAAGAATTTCATCACATAACTGATTTTCAATCAAATAGAACCATGTGCATCAATAATTAATCAATAACTTAACACAAAAAAAGGAATGCATATGAGACATGAGTGTTTTATCAAATCTATGACATGCAGCTTCGTGTGTGTGTGTGTGTATATATATATATATATATATATATATATATATATATATAGGAATGAAAACAATTGTACATGTTTTTATGAGCAAATAAATAGCCCAACACTTTTTAGGTATAGTAAGTACAATAAAAACACATGAACCTTAGACCCACAGCACCACCTTCTAATAATTCTTTTTGTCAAATAAAAATTTGAACAACTATTTTCCTACATATAAAACCTCTAATTTCTAGGTAATAGGGACAATATTGAGAAAGCTAAAGGAAAATTTTCTAGTGTTTATTTTGCAAGAGCTTTTAAGCCAAAATATATGAAACCAAACTTTTAAAATAGACAAAAAATATATATATATTATACTTGCACTTGATCTTCTGTGTTGCAGAGTAAGGAAAAAAAAATTATGAATATCAAACCCTATGTTACATTAAAAACTCTAAATTACTAACACATAGAACTCTTAAGAGTTAAGACAAAAAAAATAAAAATCAATCACAAATAATCATCTAAAATGATTTAAAGTAAAATACAAAATCATAAAAATCTTACAAACCCTTATGTAAAAATAAAAAAATAAATAAGAACTGTGATAGCCCGACGTTTCCCCGTCTCTATACTGGGAAAGGTCGTGCCATCAGATCACCTGACATGATCCTTTCATCAAGGGGTTAATTCTTTGTTTTAAAGTGACGCAATTGCGGAAGCAATGTGTTAACTCTTACAATAGGTAATATGGCAAATGACTGATGGAAACTAGCAACAATATAAACATAACAAAAGATCAGATGTATAGCTTTCTACCGATGACGGCCACCCGTCATCTAAACAGTGGAAAGAAAACCTATACATCCCACCAACATCTATCTGAAACTACCATATATCATTTATATATGTCTAAAAATTTATCTCTCTTTATTTTCCTCTCTCTCTCTCCTCTCCCGTCGACAAACCTATTTTGGGAAGAACCCTTCTGAGAATTCGTCTTCCTCGTCTTCGTCATCGTCATCTTCCCCTTCTTCCTCGTCGGGCACGTAGGTGAGATCTGCAACATGCTCCAGATCCGGCTCTGCAGCTAAGACATTTAAGTCGTGGAATGAGCTATCATCAAAGCTCAGTAGAGACCATCACATTGTTATTATATATTGACAGTTTATCACTTTTCATAGAGAAGCATATATAAAATAAGAATATGAATAACATGTTGCGATGCTGAATTTATGCATGATGTATCAGTTATGAGAAAACAAACTGAACCCAAAGATACAAGGAGGTGATAACAGGAGAACAACAAAGTCAACCTCCCGAGTTAGCGGGATATATCACTTGTCAAGCTCCCGAGTTAGCGGGATCACTTGGACCAATATAACTCAAGCTCCCGAGTTAGCGGGATCACTTGTCAAGCTCCCGAGTTAGCGGGATCACTTGATTCGAGAATCTCAAGCTCCCGAGTTAGCGGGATCACTTGATTTAAACTGGAGCAATAACGTATCAAGAACATTGAAATTGAAAGAATCTGAGTACTGAATCACGTAGAATTACTAAGAATATGCATTTGCCTGTATGGTTTTATGATGCAATGTACTAAACTGCTTTAATTATATAGTAGCATTAAGTTGAAAAACTGATTTATGGATTTAGACTAGTAATATAATTTCTTTCTAACTAGGTCAAGCTACTAAATGCTCATTGATGATATATATAGTTCTTTTTTTTCTCATCAGATTTATGGTTAATCAAGTCTATTTATTTCATATTGAATCAGATTCATCAGTTCAAATAAAAATCAGATTTACTTCTATGCTTATCAGTGCGTACATGAATATTCATCAAAGCTTCTATAAAAATTAAGTGACTGTAATATCCTAAAAAAATTAGCGTTTAACTTTGATCTCGGGATTCGTGCCCGATTGGTCGTAGGGTTGACCAAGTGATGGTCAAACAATGAACTCATGGAGTGATGAGCTGACATAGTAAAAATGTGACCTAAGCATGATGTATAGTGTGAGTTAGTGGTCACGCACACCTATCTCTGGTGTATGTGTTTAACACACAAGCAGGAGAGAGGATATAAGGATTTTAATGACCCTGAAAATCCTTTTTGCTTGGTTGGTGAAGGAATTAAGAAGAGGGAGAGAGAGGGAGAAAACAAGAGGAGTTATTGAGGTTGGGAGTTAATACAAATCAAGGGGAGATTAGAGCATTGAATGCTGATTCAACGCTTGAGGAGTCGTTGAAGCGGAAAGATGGAACCCTAGCCATCAAACCCAACAAATCAACCCTTTGAAGGATCTATTGAGGTATGTTGTATTAGATTTCAATACCTAGAGAATTGATGAGTTAAATTCAGTCTAGCATAGTCAATATGATAGATTAAAGACTTAGAAAAAGAGGGAAAAAGAAAAGAAATGAGTTTTTGAAGAATAGCCCGAAAGGGGGTTGAATCTGGCCAAATTGATTAATCAAAATAGAGGTTTGATTAATCGATTTTAGCCCAGAAGTTGAAAAGTCAAGGATGCCCAATTTCGATTAATCAAATTGAATTTCGATTAATCGATTTGGAAATCGACTAATCAACTGGGTACCTCCAGTGGCTGGAGAAACAAGACCTTGGGAAATCGACTAATCGAGTTGGGAAATCGATTAATCGACTTTGGATTTCGATTAATCGATTTGGGATCGACTATTCGATTTCGGATATTCGATCACTCGATTTGAGAATCGACCTCACTATGTTAGAGATTTCGATTAATTGATTTGGGATCGATTAATCGAATTTGAATCTCGATTAATCGATTTTGGAAATCGATTAATCGATTTGAGTTTCGATTAATCAATTTTGGGAATCGATTAATCGATTTGGGTTTCGATTAATCAATCTTCGGAATCGATTAATCGACTTTGGCGGTTTTACTATACTTTCTAGTTTTACTTTGAGATTCATAAAGGGTCCAGGACCTTCTTTATTACATCTTTAGTGATGTATTGCATGTGCTGTGATGTACCATAGGTGGTACGTGTGAAAGCGAGCACAAGGAGCTGCGTGGGACCTTGATTGTGACAGCCCGAATTTTGGCACCTCAAAACCCGTGCCATCAGCACGATCCTCCAGATCGTGCCCCAAAACTATGCACGGAACATTGATATAACAAGCAATAATAAAGAACTAAACAATTTACTGCATAAGCAGAAAAGTTAATGTGCCCAACTGGCACAAACAAAAGATAGTTCTACCTTCATGCCACTGCATGAATAGAGAACCGATCTGAACCATCGGTGATAAACAGATCACCCCAGATGGTTCGCCAAAAGAAATAAATCAATTTAATTAAATTGTTTTAACAAAATAAAGGCTTGACATACCAAGCCGTACAAATCTGCTCTCAAAACTACTCTCTGTCAAAGTACACAGCAGAGTCTCCTAGAAGAAGTCCTCGGGAGGAGGCTCCAACTCGTCTCCAGGCACGTAATCCGAATCACTCGAATCTATGTCTCCCGAAGCCTCCGCTGCTGCTAACAAAGGACCTGCGACGTATAGTCTAAAGGGGTGAGCTACATCCTAGCTCAATAGGGAACAATACAATGAACATATAAATCAACACTCACATATATTCCATGATATTCTAAGCATGATGTGTCTATGCATTTGCTAGAAAAATAGTTTAAAAGCTGATGATTTGCATTCAAGTTTACTGGTAATTAGCATGTCTTACTTTACTGTTGATTTATCATGAATGACACTGAATAGGCCTAAAGCAAAACTTAAATCTTTAACTTAAGTAATCCCCGAGCAATATAGCATCGAGCCCCGATAGAATACCTACCATCGTCGCCTAAATAGACAGTGGTAAATAATGTATTCCCTGGGAATACTATCCAAGCCCCTTTTCACTAGGCGACGGGGTTAAATCTCAACTCAACATCCCTGGGAAGTGCTTACTATGTACGGATAGACCTCCGCACTGGTGTACGGATTGGCCGCTGTACTGGTCATGGATATCCTGTCGCGTCAGTCGTGGGTATCCTGCTATGTCGGTGGGGTATTCTAAACAAACCTCAAATAACAAAAATAACATGTGCTTTACATATAGTTATTCACCGTGTAAAGTGCTATCTTATATCAGTTAGGCCTCAACAGTAATTATTCAATCAGATATACATCCCTGGGATGTATAACTTACTCGCATCCACTAATACCTTTATTACTTTCTCATCCCCTGGGGATGTCCCATTCTCATTAGATTACTTGATCTTAGTTACTCGCATCACACAGATGCCTTTTTCACATTCTTGGTGTCACACACACACACCCATTTTCACAAAGCTTTTCATAGTTAAAACATTGAAATTTTTTAATAAACATATCACTACATACATGCTCTTACAATTAAAGTACATGCTTAAGGTGTTCCCTACCTCAATTCTCTGAAGGTCCAAGTATCAAGGTCTCACGCAGCTCCTTGTGCTTGCTTTCACACGTACCACCTATGGTACATCACAACACATGCAATACATCACTAAAGATGTAATGAAGAAGGTCCTAAACCCTCCATGAGTCTCAAAGTAAAACTATAAAGCCAAGTAAAACTACCAAAGTCGATTAATCGATTCTCAAAATCGATTAATCGAAACCCAAATCGATTAGTCGATTCCCAAAATCGATTAATCGAGATTTAAATTCGATTAATCGATCTCAAATCGATTAATCGAAGTCTCTAACATAATAAGGTCGATTCTCAAATCGAGTGGTCAAAAATTCGAAATCGATTAGTCGATCCAAAATCGATTAATCGATTTCCCAACTCGATTAGTCGATTTCCCCAGGTCTTATTTCTCCAGCCACTGGAGGTACCCAGTCGATTAGTCGATTCCCAAATCGATTAATCGAACATCCAAATCGATTAATCGAAATCGGGCTTACTTGACTTTTCAACTTCCAGACCAAAATCGATTCATCGAGTCCTAATTTCGATTAATTGATTTGGTCTGATTCAGCCCCCTTTCTGACTGTTCTTCCAAATCTCTTTCGCTTCTTTTCTAAGCCTTTAATCTACTATTTTAAGTACCTTTGACTAAATTTAATCACCTACAATCTATGTAGTACTTCAATTAGAACTCACCTTCGATCAATCTCAAATTGATCAATATTTAGGTCGAAATGGCTAGGGCTCCAGCTTTTTGTTTCAACGATCTTAACATGTTGGATCCGGCAATCGATGCTAACTCCTCTTGATTTGCATTAACCTCTAGCCTCCATAACTTCTCTTTACTCCTCTCTCTCTCTCTTCTTAACTATCTCAACAACTAAAGCAAAAAAGAAATTTTAGGGTTATTAACCCTTATATCCTCTCTCCTGCTTGTGTGTTAAACACATACACCAGAGATAGGTGTATATGACTCTCACTTAACACTATCCTCTACACTTAGGTCACACTAATCTCACATTAGTACATAACTTCGTGAGTCCACTGTTTGTCCATCACTTGATCAACCCTATGACTAACCCGACACGGATCCCGAGGTTAAAGTTAAAAGATCAAATTTTCGGGATATTACATTCTCCCCACCTTGGGAATTTTTGTCCTCGAAAATAACCCAAGGGTGCTCTGGTGTGGTACCCCACACACAGTGGTGTCACGTACCCACATACAAAAATAATTTACACATCACACAATACGAGCAATAAATCTAATGCAAGTACATCAAAAACTGATCAGTATTCATTATAATTTTTCAAAATTTACAAGTATCTGTAATTATTGTTGATAAGTACAATTGAAAATTGAACTACACAGTACAAATATCCAAAACATCCAAAAAGTGATGACAAAATGAACCCATCATCAGGCTCTCACATCGTCCCCTCTCCTGGCTGATCTGATGCTAGGGCGGGCTGCCCTGACGGCACTGGTGGCTCTGGTGGTGGCTGGGTCGTCTCTGTGGGCCGCTCGGGCTGCTGGGGCGCCGAGCCGGATGCATCGGCAGCAGATGTGCTCGCATGGAACACTGGACCCGTATGAAAGGCAGTCCGACCCGCAGTCCATGCCTCCTCCTGCGCGAGGCGCTGCTGGTAGTCCAACGGATAGATGTACCGTAAAGTGTGGTACATCAAAAAGTTCATCCGCCGGTTCATCCTCTCATTGTTGGCCTCCATCCGGGCCAACACATCCTCTATTGTAGGAGCCTGGCGAGCCGCTCGCCAGCGATATGAAGAAGTTCGTAGCATGCAATGGGAGGTGCCCTCCCTCAGGTGGCTCAATGGGGTCCCCCCACAGGTGGGTCCTGATGTGGTGGTGGGGGTGGTGGTGGTGCTACTGGTGCTGGTGCTAGACCTTGAGCCAGTAGGGTCTGTTTGAGTAAATTGTAACTACGGCTCCATGAAGAGTTTGAGAACGTCTTCACTCGGTCCGTAGCCCTCTCCTCATGGGGCGATATAGCGTATTCTGGAGCGTTTGAGTAACACTCCAGCATGCTCGAGATGAGCCGTGCATAGGGCATTTTCTCCTTGGGCCTCAAGTTGCCCTTCATCAACTTGCCCTTAATGTATCTCATCCCCTCGAGGATGACCATCGTGGCGTCAAACCAACGGCCACAGAAGGCCCCATAGAGTGCTTGCTGCACTTTTTCTACCCGCTCGGTGTCGTGACGCAACGGATAAAGGTTGCACTTGATTATGGAATCAAGCATCCACATGTAGTGGGGAAGGTTGACCCTCCTAATGGAGGCCCCCGACCTCTTTTTCCCGTTTGTCATCCGGGTCATTATCTGTTCAAATCTAACCTCTTCCTCAAAGGGTGGAAAGAGGGTGGTCTCGGGTATAAAGTCGAGGTGACATTCGAGAACCTCATGGATGTGGCAACAAGCGAATGTGTAGTCACGACCCTCTATCTTGGTCGTGACTATGTCGTCGGTAGGTCCGTCCGCGAACCCTTGGTAAAATAATCGAACCAAACTAGGGTAGTAGGACCCACGGATTGGTTTCAAAATGTTGCCGAGGCCGGCTTTTAGAAGGTAATTACGAGCCCATTGGGTCTCGCCCGGTACATCGGGGTTTGTAAACAGGGTTTGATCGATAATGTACTCGATCTCAAACGTTTTAGCCACCCACCACTCATTGGGTTGGAGTACATTGGTGGGTGGTGGTGGCATTGGAGAAGACTCACACGAAGACGCGCTCGTCGACCCGGATGTGGTATCCGATGTCGACGGTGACGGAGTCCTCACCGGTGATGGGGTAGGTGGTGGCGGTGCGGCGTTCTTATGCCGGACCGGAAGCTTGGAGATTGCCTTCTTCGAAGACAACCGCGCTTTAGGCAGAATTTTGGTGAAAAGTTTAAGAAAACTAGGGTTTACTAATTCAAATTGAAGAAAAGACTCGAATCTAGGGTTTACCTTAGGTATTCGATCCAATGCTACGCGGTTTCGATCCGAAATCAATCTAAAATGCCCAAAACCCTAGTTCAATAATCGGTCAGAGAGAAGAAGAAGGCGCGCAAAAGCAAGAACTCCAAATGATTTCGAATGGGGAGAAAATCCCTTCGATTTATATATATAGGCCCCGGTTTGATTAATCGATTTCCAAAGTTGATTAATCGAGTTTTAAAACTAGGTTCAGCCGCGCGAAATCGATTAATCGATTTCCAAAATTGATTAATCGATTTCCAAAATCGATTAATCAAAACTCAAAATCGATTAATCGAAACCATTTCAATTAATCGAAATCGTAGTCATTTAAATTTTTAAGTTTTGGAGCTCACTGGTGTGAGCCAGTCGATTAATCAAAATTCACTTCGATTAATCAAAATTCTAAAATCGATTAATCGAATTTTACTTCGATTAGTTGAAATCGTAAGGCCCTTCAAATTTTCCCAAATTCATTAAGTGACTCGATTAGTCGAACCTCCAGTTCGATTAATCGAAATTCCAAATCGATTAATTGAATTTCACTTCGATTAATCGAAATCGTATATCATTCTTCAAAATTTTCTAAAATTCTTAAGTTACTCGATTAATCGAATCCCTAGATTGATTAATCCAAATCATAAATCGATTAATCGAAACCCAAATCGATTAATCGAAATTTCACCTTGTCATTTTTCTGAATCCTTATCAAATTTCCACTCACTGGCGCATGCCAGTAGACTAATCGACCAAAATCGATTAATTGAATTCCCAAATCGATTAATCGATTAATTGGTTTTGATTAGATTCTTCAGATTTAAAACTTTTCATGTCTCCTTGATTTCTCTTGGTAATCTATGACCAGTTGGTCATTGGTTCTACAAAATACATCATCACGGCCATGTCGTGACCATGATGAATTCCAATTTCGTGTTCAACACCGCATTTGAGACTCTATGTGGATAAAATTGTTCTCTTAAATAAATTGATCATAAGATCGACATTGAATTACAACATATAGTTTAAATTCACAATATGCTTGCGGTGATACAATTTTGACTCTCAAGCTGTCGCAAACAAGCTTGGATACTGTTCTTTCATGTCGGCCTCTCGTTCCCATGTAGCTTCCTCGGCCGGATGATGGTTCCATTGAACAAGTACTAATGGAATGACTTTTGTTCGCAACACTTGTTCCTTTCGATCCAAAAGCTCCACTGGCCCTTCGATCATAGTCATGTCCTCATGCATCTCAAATGATTGATCGCTCAACACGTGATCAGGGTCGTTAAGGTATTTCCTAAGCATAGATACAAAGAACACATTGTGTACCTGATCAAATAATGGTGGCAATCCAATGCGGTAAGCAACTTCTCCAACTCGACCCAAAACTTCAAAAGGTCCAAGATAGCGGGGACTTAGCTTCCCTCTCTTTCCAATTCTCATCACCCCCTTCATAGGTGACACTTTCACAAACACATGTTCACCCACCTTGAAGTCTACACTCGTCCGCTTTATATCGGCGTAGCTTTTCTGCCTGCTCTGAGCCACTTTGAGTTTGGCCCTTATCATCCGAACATAGGTGGCATTATCTTCAAGTATCTCGGGTCCCAAAACAAATTTTTCCCCAGTTTCTTCCCAATTGATGGGCGATCTACATCGCCGTCCGTAAAGAGCTTCATATGGTGCCATCCCAATGCTCGTCTGAAAACTGTTGTTATATGCGAACTCAATCAAGGGTAGGTGCTGATCCCACGATCCTTGTAATTCTAACATACATGCCCCAAGCATGTCCTCAATGATCTGATTGACCCTCTCAGTATGTCCGTCAGTTTGTGGATGGAATGCCGTATTGAAATCTAGTCGCGCTCCCATTCCTTCTTGAAATTTCTTCCAAAACTTTGATGTATACAATGGGTCACGGTCTGAAACAATACTACTCGAAATCCCATACAAATGGACAATCTCTTTCATATACAGCTCTGCCAGTCTTCCAGCCGTGTACATCATGTTGAAAGGCAAGAAGTGCGCTGACTTGGTCAATCGATCGACTACAACCCAAATGGCATTGTACTTCTTTGCAGTACGCGGTAATCCTACGATGAAGTCCATAGAAATCGATTCCCACTTCCATTCCGGTATAGGTAGAGGCTGCAATAGACCTGCGGGATGTCTATGATCGATCTTTACTTGTTGGCACATCAAACACCGCGACACGTACTCTGCCACATCTTGTTTCAAGCCTCTCCACCAGTAATTCTTTTTCAAATCTTGATACATCTTCGTGCTTCCCGGGTGGATAGCATAGCTTGACTTGTGAGATTCATCAAGTATTATTCGTCGCAGATTGGCATTGTCCGGAATATAGAGACGACCCTTGAACAATAAGGAGCCATCCTCCTTGATCGAAAACTCAGATGTAATGCCTTTAGTTACATCTTGACGAATCTTTGTTAGTGCCGGGTCTTTCATCTGTAGTTCATGGATATGCTCAAATATCATCGGTCTCACTGAGATATTAGCCAAGAAGGCTCCTATAGCTTGCGACTCAATGTTTGCATCATATAGTGCCAGATCTTCAAATAACTTCCATCGGTGCATACCCAAAATTAGACTAGCCAATTGAGCTGAACTCTTCCGACTCAAGGCGTCGGCCACTACATTAGCCTTGCCTGGATGGTACTGTATAGAACAGTCATAGTCCTTGAGAAACTCTATCCATTTGCGCTGCCTCATATTTAGTTCCTTCTGTGTAAATAGATATCTGAGGCTCTTGTCGTCGGTGAAAATCTCAAAGGTCTCACCGTACAAGTAATGTCTCCAAATCTTGATCGCAAAAATGACCGCTGCTAATTCTAGGTCATGTGTCGGATAATTCTTCTCATGCTCTTTCAACTGTCTCGACCCATACGCTATCACCTTTTTGTGTTGATTAAGCACACAGCCCAAACCAGTATACGAAGCATCGCTATATACTGCAACCTTCCACTGCCTGAAGGAATAGCTAACACTGGAGTTGAAGTGAGTCTCTTCTTGAGTTCTTGAAAACTCTTCTCGCATGCCTCACTCCATTCAAACCTTGCATCTTTCCGTGTAAGTCTCGTGAGTGGTCCTGATATTTTTTAAAAACCCTCAACGAAACATCGATAGTAACCCGCCAATCCAAGGAAACTGCGGATGTCGGTCACGGTCTTTGGTTGCTCCCAATTCACCACTGCTTTGATCTTTGCTGAATCTACAGTGACACCAAACTTTGAGACGACATGTCCCAAAAAGCTAACTTCTTCTAACCAAAACTCATATTTATTGAGCTTGGCATATAGCTGGTGTTCACGTTGAGTCTGTAGGGCTACTCTCAAGTGCTTCTCATGCTCTTCCTCTGATTTTGAATAAATTAGGATGTCGTCAACAAACACTACGACACAAGAGTCTAGGTGTGGTTTAAACACCCCATTCATCAGATCCATGAATGACGCCGGGGCATTTTTCAATCCAAACGACATCACTAGGAATTCATAGTGTCCGTATCGAGTCCTGAATGCAATCTTCTGAATATCCTCTGCCTTGACTCTCAACTGATGGTATCCAGATCTCAGATTGATCTTAGAGAAATACTTCGCTCCTTGCAGTTGATTAAATGCACAGATTTTTGATGGTAAGTTTATTCAATTGTCGATAGTCAATGCACAGATGCATTGACCCATCTTTCTTCTTTACAAACAAGACCGGTGCTCCCCATGGAGACACGCTCGGTCTAACAAACCCCTTATCCATTAGCTCTTGTAGCTGCTCTTTCAACTCCTTCAACTCGGCAGGAGCCATTCTGTATGGTGCTTTAGAAATAGGTTCCGTTCCTGGTGCTAAGTCGATGGCGAATTCTACTTCTCTCTCTCGAGGTAATCCGAGTAATTCCTCCGAAAATATATCGGCAAAGTCTCGCACAACTGCTATCTTAGAGATAACATTCTTCTCCTCTTTATGCTCCTTCAAAAATGCCAAGTAACCACTACACCCTTTTCTGATCAATCGCTTGGCTCTGACTGCCGAGATAAGTGGTAGGTGTGTCGACCTCTCTCCTCAAAATCTAAATGATCTCCTTGTGTTTGGTCTGAAGATGACGACCTTGTTCTTACAATCTACTGTCGCACAGTGAGTCGATAACCAATCTATGCCAAGGATCACGTCGAATCCTTACATGTCTAATAGAATTAGGTTCGCCGGTAGCTCAAAGACATCTCCATCCATGACCCTCACGATCACGGAGTTGCAACCCTTTTCGGTATCAACCGATTTCCCAGTAGGAACAACCATGGTTAAAACAAAGTCTAACTCCTCCGGATCGACTTTCATCCTCTTGGTGAAGCGAGGGGTAACAAATGAGTGGGTAGACCCCGGGTCTATCAACACTCGAGCTTCGTATGTCACGTCACTTCCCTTCTTATATATTTGTAACGTACTAACCATTCATACGCATATATATATTATTTATTATCATACTAGAATTTATCACATGCAATTTCTTCTTATATCTCCCAAATATAGATGCGCCTTCTCTCTCTAAAAATTTTAAGAATTAAAATTCTTTATTTAAAAAGGAAGCTCACCTTGAATGACATCGTTTGTATTTTGAGCCTCTTTAGCAGTGACTGCGTAGGCTCTCCCTTGGACGATCGGCTTCCTTGCTTGTATTGGTTGTGGAATAGGAGCTGAAGCCGTCTTCCCTTTATTCATCTCAGGGCACTCCTTGATCAAGTGGCCCACCTTGCCACATCGGAAGCAACCCCGAGTTCCTTGTCTACAGTCCAATGTCCTGTGAGACTTGCCACACTTGGCACAAGTCTCACGAGGTGTGGAAGAAGCTTCTCGTGAGAACCCCTGTGTAACTGTCACTCTGATAGTGATAGCAGGGCTCTCGTATCTCATTAGACTCCCCAACGCAAGCAATGGGAATTTCTGTTGGTTGGTCTGCTGCGCCGGTCTCCCATAACCTCCTTGGAACGGTGGTTTCTGGTTGTTTGGTATGAATCTCGGCTTTTTGTTCACCGGTTCATAGTTTCTCGTTCTGCTCTGGTCTGTATTCCACCTTCCTTGCTGCTCTCTAGCGGTACTTGTTATTATTTTCTTCTTCTACCACCAATGCCTTGCTCATGAACTCTCCATAGGTCCTTAGCTGGAATGGTGCTACTCCCCCCCTCACGTCCGGCTTCAATCCTTGCTGAAACCTCTTCGCTTTCATCATCTCTGTGATGACGTAGTCGGGCGCGAAGCGAGCGAGTCGCATGAACTCCACTCCGTATTCCCTCATAGTCATCTTCCCTTGAACCAATTGCAAAAATTGAACTTCCATCTGGTTCCTGACCACTTCAGGGAAGTACTGTTTATTAAATTCCTCGACAAACTCATCCCATGTCCAGGGCATATTTGGAGTCTCCTAAGCCCTAGTCCGTGAAATGGACTTCCACCAAGGCCAGCCTCCCCGTCCAACATGTAGGCTGCCCAACGGACGCTCTCGTCCTCAGTACAAGTGAGTACACTGAACACTTTCTCAATCTCACTTAGCTAGTTTTCAGCTGCCATAGTGTCTGCCTGTCCTGAAAAGCTAGGAGGTCTCATCCTCCTAAACTCGGTAAAAGCTTAAGACACTGGTGGTGTCGGAGCTACTGGAGGTGTCGGTGGCTGATGCTGCTCATGAGCTGTATGAGCTGCCTGTTGAGCCATAGCAGCCGCCATGGTCTCCATGGTGTGCATCATTCTCTGACTCTCCTCTCTATCCTCATTCCTTTCTCTAACTCTTTTCTGTTCTCTTTGATCTTGATCCTGACAATCTCGATCTTGATTCTCTCCCTAATCTTGGTTCCCTTGGCCACCACTGCCAGAAGCCCCTTCATGTCCTATAGGCTCTCTATTCACGTCAGAGATAAAATCATCTCGACTACGCAAGCTTCTACTATGGTCGCCCCTGGGTTGGCCCCTTCCCCTAGAAGACATAAGGGCCTGTATGTGAAAACAAAGTTTTCATTAGCAGAAGTCCCTATGCTCTGATAAAAGAATGATCGTCAGAGTTTCTAAAAGAAAATCGCTTTGATACCAACTGTGATAGCCTAGATTTTGGCACCCCAAAACCCGTGCCATCAGCACGATCCTCCAGATCGTGCCCCAAAACTATGCACGAAACATTGGTATAACAAGCAATAATAAAGAATTAATAATTTACTGCATAAGCGGAAAAGTTAATGTGCCCAACTGGCACAAACAAAAGACAGTTCTACCTTCATGCCACTGCATGAACAGAGAACCGATCTGAACCATCGGTGATAAACAGATCACCCTAGATGGTTCACCAAAAGAAATAAATCAATTTAATTACATTGTTTTAACAAAATAAAGGCTTGACATACCAAGCCATAAAAATCTGCTCTCAAAACTACTCTCTGTCAAAGTACACAGCAGAGTCTCCTAAAAGAAGTCTTCGGGAGGAGGCTCCAACTCGTCTCCAGGCACGTAATTCGAATCACCCGGATCTAGGTCTCCTGAAGCCTCCGCTGCTGCTAACAAAGGACCTGCGACGTATAGTCTAAAGGGGTGAGCTACATCCTAGCTCAATAGGGAACAACACAATGAACATATAAATCAACACTCACATATATTCCATGATATTCTAAGCATGATGTGTCTATGCATTTGCTAGAAAAATAGTTTAAAAGCTGATGATTTGCATTCAAGTTTACTGGTAATTAGCATGTCTTACTTTACTGTTGATTGATCATGAATGACACTAAACAAGCCTAAAGCAAAACTTAAATCTTCAACTTAAGTAATCCCCGAGCAATATAGCATCGAGCCCCGATGGAATACCCACCATCATCACTTAAATAGACAGTTGTAAATAATGTATTCCCTGGGAATACTACCCAAGCCCCTTTCCACTAGGCGGCGTGATTAAATATCGAGTCAACATCCCTGGGATGTGCTTACTGTACGGATAGACCTCCGCATTGGTGTACGGATTGGCCGCCGTACCGGTCATGGATATCCTGTCGCGTCAGTCGTGAGTATCCCGCCACGTCGGTGGGGTATTCTAAACAAACCTCAAATAACAAAAATAACATGTGCTTTATATATAGTTATTCACCGTGTAAAGTGCTATCTTATATCAGTTAGGCCTCAACAGTAATTATTCAATCAGATATACATCCCTGGGATGTATAACTTACTCACATCCACTGATGCCTTTATTACTTTCTCATCCCCTGGGGATGTCTCATTCTCATTAGATTACTTGATCTTAGTTACTCGCATCACACAGATGCCTTTTTCACATTCTTGGTGTCACACACACACCCATTTTCACAAAGCTTTTCATAGTTAAAACATTGAAAATTTTTTATAAATATATCACTACATACATGCTCTTACAATTAAAATACATGTTCAAGGTGTTCCCTACCTCAATTCTCTGAAGGTCCAAGCATCAAGGTCCCACGTGGCTCCTTGTGCTCGCTTTCACACGTACCACCTATGGTATATCACAACACATGCAATACATCACTAAAGATGTAATGAAGAAGGTCCTAGACCCTTCATGAGTC
This sequence comes from Chloranthus sessilifolius, assembly GCA_021018995.1. Lineage (NCBI taxonomy): Eukaryota > Viridiplantae > Streptophyta > Magnoliopsida > Chloranthales > Chloranthaceae > Chloranthus > Chloranthus sessilifolius. The sequence continues at coordinate 37,099,958 of CM037597.1, read as the reverse complement.
TCAAAGTAAAACTATAAAGCCAAGTAAATCAATCGATTCAAAATCGATTCCTCAAAATACAAATTAATCGATTCTCAAAATCGATTAATCGAAACCCAAATCGATTAATCGATTCCCGAAATTGATTAAGCGAGATTCAAATTCGATTAATCGATCCCAAATTGATTAATCGAAGTCTCTAACATAATAAGGTCGATTCTCAAATCGAGTCGTCGAAAATTCAAAATCGATTAGTCGATCCCAAATCGATTAATCAAAATCCAAAATTGATTAATCGATTTCCCAACTCGATTAGTCGATTTCTGTGTCATGTTTCTCCACCATCGAGGTACCCAATGATTAGTCGATTTACAAAACGATTAATCGACCTTGAAAATCGATTAATCGAAATCCAATTAATCAAATCGCTTTGACTTTTTCAACTTCAGACTAAAATCGATTAATCGAATCCCACTTTCGATTAATCGACGGTCCGATTCAAATTTCTTTTCTTCCAAATCTCTTCCCCTTCTTTTCTAAGCCTTTAATCTACTATTTTAAGCACCTTTGACTGAATTTAATCACCTACAATCTATGTAGTACTTCAATTAGAACTCACCTTTGATCAATCTCAAATTGATCAATATTTAGGTCGAAATGGCTAGGGCTCAAGCTTTTCATTTCAACGATCCTAACACGTTGGATCCGGCAATCGATGCTAACTCCTCTTAATTTGCATTAACCTCTAGCCTCCATAACTCCTCTTTACTCCTCTCTCTCTCTTCTTAACTCTCTCAACAACTAAAGCAAAAAGAAATTTTAGGGTTATTAACCCTTATATCCTCTCTCCTTGTAAAGACCCGTATTTTGAACCCGAGTTAGACTGACCCTGTGTGTGTATTCGGCTAGGCAACCAACATCACCATTTGTTTTGGATTTTTATCTAGATGTGATTGTGCGGACAGATTTTAATTTAGAGCCCATTTGGACCCTCGTGCGAAAGTTGTGCACCGACCTCGGTGTAGCCGCTCAACACCGGACTTGAGTTTTAAAATTAGAAGTGTATAATACATAAGATGTGTGTGTGTGTTTTACTTTGTGAGCAATCCTATTATAAGAAGGAATTGCATTCCCGTATTATACTAGGTTTTGTTAAGAGAGGATAGTTACCCAACCGTGTGAAACTCCTTCTTCTCTCTTCTTCAATCATCGTAGGAGATCGGTTTAGAAAACCTCCTTCTCTAGAAGAAAACACTTAAACCTTAGAAAGAACTTGAATCAACCTTGGATTCGTAGTTGGCTATTGGGAGAGGTTGAGATCATTGGGGGCGTGTTGGAGTTGTCTCTGTGAACTCGTGGGATCGATCGCGGCGCGAATCGTTGAGGAAACCCGTCGGTTTTTATCATCGCTCGAGCAAGGTATCACCGAACTTCGACATTGCCTTAGTATGTTAGTCATAACTTTTTATTCCGAACTCTGATTAAGACGATTCTTTTTGCGTTGAAAAGTTAATAGAAAAATCTACAACTTTCATGTTTTGACCAACTCATGAATCAATGGTCTTGATGGTTAAACAAATATGAGAATGTTACGTCAAATCGCTCGGGCGAGCTATTATCATCGGTCGAGCGAGGTATCACTGAACTCCGACATTACCTTAGTATTTTAGTCATAACGTTTTATCTCGAACTCCGATTAAGACGATTCATTTTGCATTAGAAAGCTAATAGAAAACTCTACAACTTTGATGTTTTGACCAACTCATGAATCAATCGTCTTGATGGTCAAAAAAATATGAGAATGTTACGTCAAATCGCTCGAGCGAGCTATTATCATCGCTCGAGCGAGGTATCACCGAACTCCGACATTATCTTAGTATTTTAGTCATAATGTTTTATACCGAACTCCGATTAAGAAGATTCATTTTGCGTTGGAAAGCTAATTGAAAAATCTACAACTTTCATGTTTTGACCAACTCATGAATTAATCGTCTTGATGGTCAAAAAAATATGAGAATGTTACATCAAATTGCTCGAGCGAGCTATTATCATCGCTCGAGCGAGGTATCACCGAACTCCAGCATTGCCTTAGTATTTTAGTCATAACTTTTTATCTCGAACTCCGATTGAGATGATTATTTTTGCGTTGCAAAGCTAATATAAAAATCTACAACTTTCATGTTTTGACCAACACATGAATCAATCGTCTTGATAGTCAAAACAATATGAGAATATTACGTCAAATTCTAGGATTGGCGCAACTTGCTTGTTTTGACTTGTTTTTGAGGAAACGCTTAAATAGGTCTATATTATTAGTAATTAGAGTTTATCTTAATGCATGAACGTATATTGTGATGTAGATTGAGAGCGAGAGGCCATCAATAGGACCTTGCTTAACTTCGCATAACTCCGAGTTTTAGGTAGGAGAATCTCATCTTTACAGTATTTTATTTTAATTCGCATGGATATTTTGAATTAGAATCTTTGAACTTGCATATGCCATTGAAATCACATCTGTAAATTGAAATTGATATGAATGACTAAAAATCTAAATCTACCTGAATCCTTAAACCTGAATCTGCTTAAGCTCTGAAGATCTGAAATCAAGAACCTGAACTATGTATAAGAGACTTTCATCTGATTATATTAGTATCTGCATTTGTTTTATGATTGACCTGAACGACCCCTCAAAAATTCCTGAACAACTTCCTGGCACAAGTTTCCCTCATTACGCAGGGGCTTGTTGCATCCTGAAAAAGGGTTCATGAACGACGATGGTAGGTAGGGGTTCCCATCGGCTATATTCCTGCTCTCGAGATATAGTTTACTCGGGAGGTATTTTAAGTTGAGGATTAAGTCATGAATTACTGAACTTTGCATATAGAAGTTAGAGAAACTAAGACACTGAAACACTGCATCTGTTCTTGAAGCTTTTCACATTTAGAAATAAATCTTACATATGATTTCCGCACCTAAATTCAGTTTATTATCTGCTTATATGTTTGACAAGCTATATTCCGATATTTGTTTTGAAACCATGTTAGTTAAAGTAAAATGTCGTAGATGTCTTTCTTCTACTGAGCTTTGTTGGTTAGCTCACTCCGACTATCTCGTCCAGTTCGGTATTGACGTGGCTATTCGTACGTGAGGTGATCCTGACTACGTGCCTGAGGAAGAGCTTGAGGTTCCTCCTGAGGAGTTTTTCCCAGTATAGAACTTACTGATTTTCTTATTTGTGGTGAGAGTTAGACTTGAATTTGTGGGCCCATTTTAGTTGGATACCATAGTTTTATATTTGACGTTGATTTCTGTTATGAGCCATGTTTCGATGATGGTCGGCCATCATCGGTGGTTCTTTACTTTTAATTGCTTCCGCATTTATTTTAGCTATGGATATTTATTGCGCTTTACTCTGATATGTGCCTTGTTTGTCCGGCTTATCGTTTATTCGATAGGTTGGCGAACCGGCCTTTCCTATACCTGAGGGATTGGAAAAGTCGGGTCGTCACACTCCTGCTTGTGTGTTAAACACATACACCAGAGATAGGTGTATGTTACTCTCACTTAACACTATCCTCTATACTTAGGTCACACTAATCTCACATTAGTACATAACTTCGTGAGTCCACTGTTTAACCATCATTTGGTCAACCCTATGACTAACCCGGCACGGATCCTAAGGTCAAAGTTAAACGCTCAAATTTTCGAGATATTACATTGGTGCTTAGACCTTCAAAGATTTGAGGTAGGGAACACCTTGAACATGTACTTTAATTGCAAGAGCATGCATGTAGTGATATGTTTATCATAATTGAAAATGTTTTTAACTATGAAAAGCTTTGTGAAAATGGGTGTGTGTGACACCAAGAATGTGATAAAGGCATCTGTGTGATGCGAGTAATTGAGACTAAGAGAGCAAATGAAAATGAGACATCCCCAGGGGATGAGAAAGTAATAAAGGCATCAGTGTGATGCAAGTAAATTAGACATCCCAGAGATGTATATATGCTTGAATAATTACTATTGAGGCTTACTTGATATTTACACGGTGAATAACTATATGTAAAGCACATGTTATTTTTGTTATTTGAGGTTTGTTTAGAATACCTCACCGATGTGGCGGGATACCCACGACTGACGCGACAGGATATCCGTGACCGATACGGCGGCCAATCCGTACACCAGTGCGGAGGTCTATCAATACATAGTAAGCACATCCCAGGGATGTTGAGTTGAGATTTAACCCCACCGCCTAGTGAGAAACGGGCTTGGGTAGTATTCCCAGGGAATACATTTTTACAACTGTCTATTTAGGCGACGATGGTCGGTATTCCATCGAGGCTCGATGCCATATTGCTCAGGGATTACTTAAGTTGAAGATTTAAGTTTTACTTTAGGCCTGCCCAGTGTCATTCATGATAAATCACAGCAAAGTAGGACATACAAATTATCAGTAAACTTGAATGCAATTCATCATCTTTTAAACTATTTTTCTAGCAAATGCATAGACACATCATGCTTAGAATATCATGGAATATATGTGAGATTTTGATTTATATGTTCATTGTGTTGTTCACTATTGAGCTAGGATGTAGCTCACCCTTTAGACTATACGTCGCAGGTCCATTGTTAGCAGCAGCTGAGGCTTCGGGAGACGTAGATCCGAGTGATTTGGATTACGTGCCTGGAGACGAGTTGGAGCCTCCTCCCGAGGACTTCTTCTAGGAGACTCTACTGTGTACTTTGACAGAGAGTAGTTTTTGAGAACAGATTGTACGGCTTGGTATGTCAAGCCTTTATTTTTGGTGAACAATGTAATTAAATTGATTTATTTCTTTTGATGAACCACCTGTGGTGATCTGTTTATCACCGATGGTTCGGATCGGTTCTCTGTTCATGCAGTGGCATGAAAGTAGAACTGTCTTTTGTTGTGCCAGATGGGCATGTTACTTTTCCGCTCTATGCAATTAATTACTTTAATTATTTATCTTTGCTTGTAATACCAATGTTTTGTGCAAAGCTTTGGGGCACGGTCTGGAGGATCGTGCTGATGGCACGGGTTTCGGGGTGCCGGAATCCGGGCTGTCTGACAAAATAATGATTGTCAGAATTTCTAAAAGAAAATGCTTTGATACCATTCTGTGAAGACCTGGACCCACATGCCACAATATTGTCCGGTTCTGGGCTTAGGTCCCAGCCCCGATTTTGTTTTTGGTATGGACTTAAGTCCTCACCCAAAACGCGTCATGACATGTAGCGTCCGCAATCACATATAGCCCAGAGTCAAGACTTTTCCCTATCCGATGTGGGACTATTACAATCCCCCCACCTTATAGAAGAGTCATCCACGATCCTCCAGAACCGGACAATATTGTGGCATGTGGGTCCAGGTCTTCACAGAATGGTATCAAAGCATTTTCTTTTAGAAATTCTGACAATCATTATTTTGTCAGAGCATAGGGAATTCTGCTAACGAAACCTTAGTTTCATGTGCAGACCGTTATGTCTTCTAGAGGAAGGGACCGACCCAGGGGCGGCCATAGTAGAAGCTTGCGTAGTCGAGATGATTTTATCTCGGACGCAAATAGAGTGCCTATAGGAGATAGAGGGGCTTCTGGCAGTGATAGCCAAGGAAACCAAGCTCGGGCAGAGACTCAGGATCGCGATCGTCAGGTTTAAGATCAAAGAGAACAGGAGAGAGTCAGAGAGAGGAATGAGGATAGAGAGGAGCGTCAGAGGATGATGCACACCATGGAGACCATGGCAGCTGCTATGGCTCAACAGGCAGCATCCTTGGCAGCCCTTACTACCCACGAGCAGCATCGGCCACCGACACCTCTAGTGGCTCCGACACCGCCAGTGTCTTCATCTTTTACCGAGTTTAGGAGGATGAGACCTCCTAGCTTTTCAGGGCAAGTAGACTCCATGGCAGCTGAAAACTAGTTAAGTGAGATGGAGAAGGTTTTTAGTGTACTCACGTGCACAGAGGACGAGAGCGTCCGTTGGGCAGCCTACATGTTAGACGGGGAGGCTGGGCCTTGGTGGAAGTTTGTTTCTAGAACTAGGGCTCAGGAGACCCCATATATGCCCTGAACTTGGGATGAGTTTGTCGAGGAATTTAACAAGCAGTGTTTCTCGGAAGTGGTGAGGAACCAAATGGAGATTCAATTTCTACAGCTTACTCAAGGGAAGATGACTGTGAGAGAATATGGAGTGGAGTTCATGCGACTCGCTCGCTTCGCGCTCGACTACGTCATCACAGAGATGATGAGAGCAAAGAGGTTTCAGTAAGGATTGAAGCCGGACGTGAGGGGAGGAGTAGCACCATTCCAGTTAAGGACCTATGGAGAGGTCATGAGCAAGGCCTTCATGGTAGAGGAAGAAAATAACAACAAGTACCGCCAGAGGGAGCAACAAGGAAGGAGGAATATGGACTAGAGCAGAATGGAAAATTATGAACCGGTGAACAAAAAGTCGAGATTCATACCAAACAATCAGAAACCACCGTTCTAAGGAGGTTATGGGAGACCGACGTAGCAGTGCAACCAATAAAAATTTCTATTACTTGCGTCGGGGAGGCCGATGAGATACGAGAGCCCTTCTATTACTACCGGAGCTATAGTTACTCAAGGGTTCTCGTGAGCAGCTTCTTCCACACCTCGTGAGATTTGTGCCAAGTGTGGCAAGTCTCAATGAATAGCTGACTGTAGGCAGGGAACTCGGGGCTATTTTAGATGTGGCAAGGTGGGCCACTTGATCAAGGAGTGCCCTGAGATGAATAAAGGGAAGATGGCTTCAGCTCCTATTCCACGACCGATACAAGCAAGGAAGCCGATCGTCCAAGGGAGAGCCTACGCAGTCACAACTAAAGAGGCTCAGAATACAAACGATGTCATTCAAGGTGAGCTTCCTTTTTAAATAAAGAATTTTAATTCTTGAAATTTTTAGATAGAGAAGGCGCATCTATATTTGGGAGATATAAGAAGAAATTGCATGTGATAAATTCTAGTATGATAATAAACAATATATATATGCGTATATATGGTTAGGCATGTTACAAATATATAAGAAGGGAAGCGACGTGACATACGAAGCTCGAGTGTTGATAGACCTGGGGTCTACCCACTCATTTGTTACCCCTCGCTTCACCAAGAGGATGAAAGTTGACCGGGAGAAGTTAGACTTTATTTTAACTGTGGTTGTTCCTACTGGGAAATCGGTTGATTCCAAAAAGGGTTGCAACTCCGTGATCGTGAGGGTCATGGATGGAGATGTCTTTGAGCTACCGGCGAACCTAATTCTATTAGACATGTAAGGATTCGACGTGGTCCTTGGCATGGATTGGTTATCGACTCACTGTGCGACGGTAGATTGCAAGAACAAGGTCATCATCTTCAGACCCAACACGAGGAGATTATTTAGATTTCGAGGAGAGAGGTCGACACACATGCCACTTATCTCGGATCGGTGAAGCGTTTGATCGGGAAAAGTGCAGTGGATACTTGGCATTCTTGAAGGAAGATAAGGAGGAGAAAAATGTTATCTCCGAAATAACCGTGGTGCGAGACTTCGCCGATGTATTTTTGGAGGAATTACCCGGATTACCTCCAGAGAGAGAAGTAGAATTCGCCATCGACTTAGCACCAGGAACGGAGCCTGTTTCTAAAGCACTATACAGAATGGCTCCTACTGAGTTGAAGGAATTGAAGGAGTAGTTACAAGAACTAATGGACAAGGGGTTTGTTAGACCGAGCGTGTCTCCATGGGGAGCACCGATCTTGTTTGTAAAGAAGAAGGATGGGTCAATGCGTCTGTGCATTGACTATTGACAATTGAACAAACTTACCATTAAGAATCGATACCCTTTGCCTAGGATAGATGACCTATTTGATCAACTGCAAGGAGCAAGGTATTTCTCCAAGATCGATCTGAGATCTGGATACCATCAGTTGAGAGTCAAGGTAGAGGATATTTAGAAGACTACATTCAGGACTCGATACGGACACTATGAGTTCCTAGTGATGCCATTTGGGTTGACAAATGCCCTGACGTCATTCATGGATCTGATGAATAGGGTATTTAAACCACACCTAGACTCTTGTGTCGTAGAGTTTGTCGACAACATCCTGATTTATTCAAAATCAGAGGAAGAGCATGAAAAGCACTTGAGAGTAGCCCTAAAGACTCTACGTGAACACCAACTATATGCCAAGCTCAAAAAATGTGAGTTTTGGTTAGAAGAGGTTAGCTTTTGGGGACACGTTGTCTCAAAGCTTGGTGTCACTGTAGATCCAGCAAAAATCGAAGCAGTGGTCAATTGGGAGAAACCAAAGACCGTGACCGACATCCGTAGTTTCCTTGGATTAGCGGGTTACTATCGACATTTCGTTGAGGGTTTTTTAAAGATTTCAGCACCACTCACGAGATTACATGGAAAGATGCAAGGTTCGAATGGAGTGAGGCATGTGAGAGGAGTTTTCAAGAACTCAAGAAGAGACTCACTTCAGCTCTAGTACTTGCGATTCCTTCAGGCAGTGGTTCAGTATACAGTGATGCTTCGTATACTGGTTTGGGCTGCGGGATAAATCAACACAAAAAGGTGATAGCGTACGGATCGAGACAGTTGAAAGAGCATGAGAAGAATTATCCGACAGATAACCTGAAATTAGCAGCAGTCATTTTTGCGCTCAAGATTTGGAGACATTACTTGTACGGTGAGACGTTTGAGATTTTCACCGACCACAAGAGCCTCAGATATCTGTTTACACAGAAGGAACTAAATATGAGGCAGCGCAAATGGATGGAGTTTCTCAAGGACTATGACTGTTCTATATAGTACCATCCAGGCAAGGCTAATATAGTGGCCAATGCCTTGAGTCGGAAGAGTTCAGCTCAATTGGCTAGTTTAATTTTGGGTATGCACTGATGGAAGTTGTTTGAAGATCTGGCACTATATGATGCAAACATCGAGTCGCGAGCTACAGGAGCCTTTTTGGCTAATATCTCAGTGAGACCGGTGATATTTAAGCATATCCATGAACTACAGATGAAAAACGCGGCGCTAACAAAGATTCGTTAAGATGTAACTGAAGGCATTAGATCCGAGTTTTCGATTAAGGAGGATGGTTCCTTATTGTTCAAGGGTCGTCTCTGTATTCCGGACAATGTCGATTTACGGCGAACAATTCTTGATGAATCTCACAAGTCAAGCTATGCTATCCACCCGGGAAGCATAAAGATGTATCAAGATTTGAAAAAGAATTACTGGTGGTGAGGTTTGAAACAAGATGTGGCAGAGTACGTGTCGCGGTGTTTGACGTGTCAGTAAGTCAAGATCGATCATAGACACCCCACAGGTCTATTACAACCTCTACCTATACCGGAATGGAAGTGGGAATCGATCTCTATGGACTTCGTTGTTGGGCTACCGCGTACTGCAAAGAGGTACAATGCCATATGGGTAGTGGTCGATCAATTGACCAAGTTAGCGCACTTCTTGCCTTACAACACGATGTACACGGCGGGAAGACTGGCAGAGCTGTATATGAAGGAGATTGTCGTTTGCATGGGATTCTGAGTAGCATTGTTTCAGATCGTGACCCATTATATACATCAAAGTTTTGAAAGAAATTTCAAGAAGGATTGGGAACGCGATTGGATTTCAGTATGGCATTCCACCCAAAAATTGACGGACAGACTGAGAGGGTCAATCAGATCATTGAGGACATGCTTAGGGCATGTATGTTAGAAGCAAGGATCATGGGATCAACACCTACCCTTGATTGAGTTCGCATATAACAACAGCTTTCAGACGAGCATTGGGATGGCACCATATGAAGCACTTTATGGACGACGATGTAGATCGCCCATCAATTGGGAGAAAACGGGTGAAAAATTTGTTTTAGGGCCTGAGGTACTTGAAGATAATGCCACCTATGTTTGGATGATAAGGGCCAAACTCAAAGCGGCTTAGAGCAGACAGAAAAGCTACGCTGATATCAAGCGAACTAGTGTAGACTTTAAGGTGGGCGAACATGTATTCGTGAAAGTGTCACCTATGAAAGGGGTGATGAGATTTGGAAAGAGAGGGAAGCTAAGTCCCCGCTATCTTTGACCATTTGAAGTTTTGGGTCGAGTAGAGGAAGTTGCTTACCGCATTGGATTGCCACCGTTATTTGATCAAGTACACAATGTGTTCCATGTATCTATGCTCAGAAAGTATCTTAACGACCCTGATCACGTGTTGAGCGGTCAATCATTTGAGATGCGTGAGGATATGATTATGATCGAAGAGCCGGCGGATAGTTTAGATCGGAAGGAACAAGTGTTGTGAACAAAAGTTATTCCATTAGTACTTGTTCGATGGAAGTATCATCCGGCCAAAAAAGCTACATGGGAACGAGAGGCCGACGTGAAAGAACAGTATTCGAGCTTGTTTGCGACAACATGAGAGTCAAAATTGGATCACCGCAAGCATGGTGGTGGATTTAAATTATATGTTGTAATTCAATGTCGATCTTTTGATCAATTCATTCATGAGAAACAATTTTATCCACATAGCATTCCTAATGCAATGTTAAATGCCATGATGACGTGTTTCGCAGAACCAATGACCAACTGGTCATGCTTTACCAAGGAACCAAAAGAGATAGAAAATTGTTAAAAATCTAAAGAATATGATCAAAACCGATTAATCGATTTTCAAATCGATTAATCGATTTGGGAATTTGATTAATCGATTTTGGTCGATTAGTCGACTGGAATGCGCCAGTGAGTGGAAGTTTAATGAGGATTCAGGAAATGAAAGAAGTGAAATTGCGATTAATCGATTTGGGTTTCGATTAATTGATTTTGGATTTCGATTAATCGATCTGAAGATTCGATTAATCGAGTAACTTAAGAATTTTAGAAAAAACTTGAAGAATTTTTACGATTTCGATTAATCGAAGTAAAATTTAATTAATCGATTTGAGATTTCGATTAATCGATCTGGTGGTTCGACTAATCGAGCCACTTGAAAGTTTTAGGAAAAATTTGAAGGACTGCACGATTTCGATTAATTGAAGTGAAAGTCGATTAATCGATTTTGGGATTTCGATTAATCGACTGGGTCACGCCAGTGAGCTCGAAAAGTTAAAATTTTAAATGACCACGATTTTGATTAATTGAAATGATTTCAATTAATCGATTTTGAGTTTCAATTAATCGATTTTGGAAATTGATTAATCGATTTCGCGTGGCTGAACCTAGTTTTGAAACTCGATTAATCAATTTTGGAAATCGATTAATCGAATCAGGGCCTATATATATAAATCGAGGGGGATTTCTCCCCATTTAAAAAATTTGGGGTTTCCATTCTTGTGCGCCACTTCGTTTTCTTCTTCAACCGACTGTGCATCTAGGGTTTTAGGGCATTTTGGATCGATTTTGAATCGAAATCGCGTGACATTGGATCGAATGCCAAGGTATACCCTAGATTTTCTTTACGTTCTTCCATTTCCGACTATCAAACCCTAGTTCTCTTCGATTTATTTCCAAAAATGCTGCCTAAAACACGTTTGTCTTCGAAGAAGGCAACATCTAAGCTTCCGGTTCGGCGTAAGAACGCTGCACCGCCACCACCTACCCCATCACCCGTAAGAACCCCGTCACCGTTGGCATCGGATACCACATCCGGTTCGACGAGCTCGTCTTCGCGCGAGTCTTCGCCAATGCCACCACCGCCCGTCAACGTACTCCAACCAAATGAATGGTGGGCGGCAAAGACCTTCGAGACTGAGTACATTATTGACGTAGAGTTGTTCACTAACCCCGATGTGGCGGGCGAGACCCAATGGGCTCGAAATTACCTCATAAAGGCCGGCCTTGGCAACCTTTTGAAACCAATCCGTGGGTCCTACTACCCTAGATTGGTCCGTCTGTTTTACCAGGGCTTGGAGGATGGGCCCACAGACGACGTAGTTACAACCAAGATCGTGGGTCGTGACTACACCTTCACTCGTCGCCACATCCATGAGGTCCTAGAGTGCTATTTGGACTTCGTACCCGAGACCACCCTCTTCCTACCCTTTGAGGAGACGGTGAGGTTTGAGGAGATTACAAGAACCCTAAAATATAAAGACATCAAACCCCTAAAATGAATAACAACTGATCATGTAGAACGATCTAAACTTTCAAGATAAAAAGGAAAAATTATAAAAATCGTACAAACCTTCATGTTGAAATAAAAATAAAATAAAAACCTCAAAATACTAAGACATCAAACCCCTAAAATAAAAAATAAAAATCAATTCCAATCGATCATAGAATGATCTAAGATAAAAACACAAAATTATAAAAACCCTATAAATCCCTCAATTAAAAGTTAAAAATAAAAATCAATTTCAACCAATTATATAGAAAAATCTAAGATAAAAATACAAATTAATAAAAACAGTACAAACCCTCATGTAGAAATTAAAAATAAAAAAATAAAAAAAAATCTTAAAATACTAAGATATCAAACCCCTAAATAAAATATAGAAAATAATCCTAACTAATCGTCATTCTAAAATATGATGAAACAAGGAACATCCATTAAAAAAATAAAAATAAAAAAATAAATATTGTGATATGTTTTTTACAAAGATAAAAAAAATAAAAAAATCTAATAAAAATCTTAATGGATTTTGGGTTCTTCGTAAGTTGTTAAAAAATAGATGCGGTAGTAGTGAACGATGTTGGTGCACCTTCCTAACGAGAAAAACTTTCATCTTCTTTTGTGATAATTTTCTCTATCAAATAAAAACCCTAGCAAAAAATCCATATAAAAACCTAGCAGAGGAGAGAGAGAAAAAAGAGTTCAGAACTTACTGTTGTCTTTTCCGTAACCTTAAAAGAATGAGGCTTTTGTAACTTACACCGGAGTATTGCTAACTTGCACATAATCCTTCTCTTCATATGATAGAATAGAAGAATATCCTTTATCTATGAAGGAATCAAACCTATACTTATTTGGCAGCTTTCTTTCATTTTTATATAAAAGGTCTAGATATATATTTTTCTTTTCTTTTTTTATATAGCCATGACAGTTGCGGAGCAGTGTGAGTTAACTTCTATTTATTGAAAATGAATTTCATGTACAAGTTGTTATTGAAGTTTTGTTGCACCGATTTTCCAATGCTTGTGGAAAATTCATGACCTATGGCATTTCATTAGTTATGATAAAAAATTCTTTCTTTTACTTATTTGCCTTTCTCAAATGAAGTAAACACCAAGATGTTTGATGATTATATATGTTATGTACTAATTAAATCAACCATTAAGTAATGCATTTGCAAAATAAAGTGAATGAGATCTTATGCATGGATAGTGATGGTTATATATATGGTAATATTCATGACACATTATTGTAAGATAAGATTTTTTTTTAAAATAGAAAAAGGTGTCCTAAGTTTGTGCTTGGAATAAGCCCTATGAAATGCCATCGCCTCTACAATGCCACGAGTATTTCAAGATTTATGCACCTTACATGACACCCGTTTATCGTAAAAGAAAAGTCATTTCGAACTGACGACCTTCGGGAGCATTCCCAAGACGTCAACCGTTGCGACGCGACAACCCCTTGGTGGGTAAATTCAGTCAGAATAAAAAAATGTTACACTTGTTACTATTATATAATTCAGTTTTGAAAGCTAATTAACATAAACAAATTTGCCGATGTTTTTTATAAGATTTATTGAGTGAAGGGCACTTCACAATTGAACTACTTATTACGCCTTTGAGTCTTTTAATTTGTTTTCTGGAGCTCTGATTTCGTTAAAATTAGATTTTTGGAGCTATAATTGTACATAACTTTTCTTTTTGTTTTCTTTGTAAAATGCTTCTATACATCAATAATAAATAAAAATTTAAATCCATGAAGAGCACATGATTCCTAAATATCGTTTTATAGCGAGTGTAAATGGAGAATACAACTTAATGATTCATCTAGAATCAATGAGAGAATGCATTGAAGTTATGAATGCATGAAATAATTTGCCACAATTTGTCCAAAAAGTATGTTCATAAATAATTTTTTTTTAGCAAGCCTAAGAAACACACTAAATGGAGAAGTCAATAAAGCGATTTATTTAAAATTCAGTGACATTTTTAGACAAAAATCACTACCTTATAATAACATTAAATGATACCAAGCAATGAACAAGAATAAGAATTAAGTCTCATTTTTAGACAAAAATTGGGTTATCGGTTCAAACCATTTAGGATTATTTTATTCAAAATAACTAAACCAATAAGTAAAGTGCAAAAAGAAAAAAATGGGTTGCAATTAAAAATATTAGTTTTTAAAAATTAAACCTAAAAAGTAAACTTAAAAGTTAAAACTTAAAACCCTATCTTAGTTTCCACTTCCAGCGTCCTTTGACATGAGTTTAGATTTTTTTTACTTTTTTATGTTTTTATATGATGATAAATATTCACATTTAAAAGTCAAACCAACAACCGATTGAGGACTTTTGATAATTTCTCTTCAATTTCATAACTTATAAAAAAAGTGCGAATAAGAGCTTTGTACACACATGAAAGAGAGACGAGAAAAGCTTCTACAAAAAGTAAATCTAATAGCTAATAATATCAATGAAAATCGCTAACATCAACTTCTATGATATCAACCAACCATGCGATGTGATTCAAATACGGACCATTTACTGAGAGTTCTATTTTATATGCTCTTTTCCTGTGCAATGATAAAGCACTAGGTTATTTTTTGCTGAATTTGACGTTAATGAGGAAATAGAATTAGTTTCCTAGAATCTAGGAGTCCAACAAATTCATAATTTTATTTTCAAGTATGATCATAAGCTATTCAACCAGATTCACTCGAAGAACTTTTATTGCAAGATTCAGATGAAGAAAATTTAAGAACTCATAAATGAGGCAAACTTTCAAAACTTACCTTCTAATTATGAAGAAATATTCTTTTATATATCTCAATTTATATGCATAGCTGATTTCCCAAGAAGCATTCCACCCATCAAAAAGCTATGAAAGTATAGAATATAAAAAGTACTCAATAGCAATATAATTTACTTAGAAATTAAAAATGAATTATATTTATTTTGATTAGGTAAAATTAAATAACACATTTCATGTAATTGCTTCAATTGAAAAGTTTGTGCACTATATAATATATAGAACAAATATAAAGACAACGTAAATACAATAATACTTGTTCTCTGCCCAGGTATTGAACAGTATTCAAAGTACGGTGGTCTCAAATTCCTCCATGGAGAATGACAGGCTAAATGCATTCTATGGGATTTACAAGCATATGATAGTTTATCAGCCTTCACACTTTAAAGTTTATAAACCTATAAGTAAAACAGATGACAGGTCCTTGATATTTTGGCCGAATTACTTATTTGTAAAAAAAAGTAGAACAAACTATGGACTAATGTTTTGAAGGCGTTATTGAAACATCAAAGCTACCATATGAAGATGAAGATAAACATCAATATAAGAATAAAATTTGATGTGACAGCCCGGATTTCGGCACTCCGAAACTCGTGCCATCAGCACGATCCTCCAGACCGTGCCCCAAAACTATGCACGGAATATTGGTATAACAAGCAATAATAACAAGATAAGGTAAATAATTGCATAAAGCAGAAAAATCAATATGCCTATCTGACAAATACAAAAGACGGTTCTACTTTCATGCCACTGCATGAATAGAGAACTGATCTGAACCATCGGTGATACACAGATCACCCCAGATGGTTTGCCCAAAAGAATAATGCCTATCTAATTACATTGTTTGACAAAAATAAATGCTTGACATACTAAGCTGTACAATCTGCTCACAAAAATTCTCTCTCAAAGTACTCAGCGGAGTCTCCTAGAAGAAGTCCTCGGGAGGAGGCTCCAACTCGTCCCCAGGTACGTAATCCGAATCACCCGGACAACGTCTCCCAAAGCCTCGGCCGCTACTAACAATGGACCTGCGACGTATAGTCTAAAGGGTAAGCTACATCCTAGCTCAATAGGGAACATATAAGTCAAAATCTCACATATATTCCATGATATTCTAAGCATGATGTATTTATGCATTTGCTAGAAAATAGTTTAAAAGATGGTACTTTGCATTCATGTTTACTGGTAGTTTACATGTTCTACTTTACTGTTGATTTATCATAAATAACACTGAACATGCCTAAAGCAAAACTTAAATCTTCAACTTAAGTAATTCCTGAGCAATATAGCATCGAACCCCAATGGAATACCTACTATCGTCGCCTAAATAGACAGTTGTTATATGTATTCCCTGAGAATACTACTCAAGCCACTTTCTCAATAGGTGGCGGGGTTAAATCTCATCTCAATATCCCTGAGATGTGCTTACTGTGTACGAATAGACCTCCACACATGTGTACGGATTAGCCGCAGTACCGGTCATGGATATCCTGCCGCGCCAGTCGTGGGTATCCCGCCACGTCGGTGGGGTATTCTAATCAAACCTCAAATAACAAAAATAACATGTATTTTACATATAGTTATTCACCGTGTAAAGTGCTATCTTATATCAGTTAGGCCTCAACAGTACTTATTCAATCATACTTACATCCCTGGGATGTCTAATTTACTCGCATCACACTGATGCCTTTATTACTTTCTCATCCCCTGGGGATGTCTCATTCTCATTTGATTACTTGGTCTCAGTTACTTGCATCACACAGATGCCTTTATCACATTCTTGGTATCACACACGCACCCTTTTCACAAAGATTTACACAGTTAAAATATTTTTTAGCTTGAGTTCTATTTCACTACATACATGCTCTTGCAATTAAAGTACATGTTCAAGGTGTTCCCTACTTAAGGTCTCTGAAGGTCCAAGCATCAAGGTCCCACGCGGCTCCTTGTGCTCACTTTCACACATACCACCTATTGTACATCATAACACATAGAATACATCACTAAAGATGCAATAGAGAAGGTCCTAGACCCTCCATGAATCTCAAGGTCAAACTAGAAAGCCAATTGAAACTGCCAAAATCGATTAATCGATTCCCAAAATCGATTAATCGAAATCCAAAATCGATTAATCGAAATCCAAAATCGATTAATCGATCCCAAATCGATTAGTCAAAATCCCTAGCATAGTAAAGTTGATTCTCAAATCGAGTGGTTGAAAGTCTGAAATCGATTAGTCGATCCTAAATCGATTAATCGAAATTCAAAACGATTAATTGATTTCTCAACTCGATTAGTCGATTTTCCCAGGTCTTGTTTCTCTAGCTACTGGAGGTACCCAGTCGATTAGTTGATTCCTAAATCGATTAATCGACCTTCAACTTTGATTAATCGATTTTCAAATTGATTAATCGAAATCAGGCATCCTTGACTTTTCAACTTCTGGAGCAAAATCGATTAATCGAATCTCAATTTCAATTAATCGATTTGGCCAGATTAAGCCTCCTTTCTGGCTGTTCTTCCAAATCTTTTCCTTTTCTATTTTCTTTCTTGTCTAAGTCTTTAATCTATCATTTAAACCATACTTGACTAAATTTTAACCATCACACATCTATGCATTTAATTCTAATAAGACTTACCTCAAGAATCCCTTTAAAGGATTGATTTGTTGGGTTTGATGGCTAGGGTTCTAGCTTTTGCTTCAACGGCTCCTCATGAGTTGAAATCCGACATTAAATGCTCAATCACCCCTTTGATTTGCATTTATTCCTACCTCAATAACTCCTCTTGTTTTCTCCCTCTCTCTCTCTTCTTAATTCCTTCACCAACCAAAACAAAAGGATTCCTAGGTTTATTAAAACCCTTATATCCTCTTTCTAGTCTCGGTGTTTAGCACATACACCAGAGATAGGTGTACGTGACTCTAATTTAATGCCATACACTACACTTAGGTCACATTCGCACCACGTCAGTTCATCATTCAATGAGTTTATTGTTTGACCATTACTTAGTCAACCCTACGACCAGGCGGGCACGGATCCCGAGGTCAAAGTTCAATGCTCAATTTTTTGGGATATTACATTTGACGTATCAAATATAGGTTCCATAGTAATTATCGCCTTCTCTGTGTATAGAGATTGTTGATTGTCTGAATAATTAGGTGTCATAAACCTGTTTTCTCAAAGTAAACATCATTTTTTATGGCTTTGATCAATTTTCTATTTGGATCATATTTTTCTAATACGATTTTTAATAAATAGACAGTGACCTCATCAATGAGGGAAAACAAATGAGAAGCTCCATTATGGGAATTATAAGAATAGGGTCAGCTGTGAGCAATTGATACAATTTAAATTACAAAGTACCTAATAGAAGCATCCATTGACAATCTGAAAGTCAAACATGGAGAATGCAAGTGATAAGATAATCAAATGGACTTATACATGTGAACAGGTATCCTAATGATGTATGCTTGTACCTCTTAGCTAAGTAAACAATGGAAATTCATGTCAGCAAAAATTTATCTACCTCAAGAAATATAATTCCCAATCATATAACTTAAATATTATACAATATTCGGCAGTGAACAGGGGGAATAATAAAAATAATTCAACATTCTTTTTTGTTGTATATTTTTTTTAAAGAAAACACACTTTTTATTTTTAGTTCTCACATTGAGACTATAGAAGTAGTAAATACTAAAAAAGATTCTCTACTCTTTTCCATTTCTAATAATTTGAATAGGTCACTTCATTTTAAGCATTATAATCTAATGAGTGCATATGTAAGGCAACAAATTAACACAAAGTCGAGCATTTTGCTCATATACCAATGCCATATTTTAGAATCCACTATAGGCTCAAACCAAAAAAATGTATGTACACATATAGGAATTCAAATTTTTACACAACAAAGTATCAATCAACTGATGAAAATTTCAAATGATATTTACCTCTAGAAACAATGTATCAAGTTCACTATGGATTGATCAAAGATCAACTCCATCCCTGATCAGAAAAAAGACCAAGTAAATAAGTCCAATGCAATAATTGAGAATTAATTTTGAAACATCATCATTCTTAGATCAAAATAGAGTTGCCATGCATTGAGAAAAATATGGGGTGTTGCTTAGTCTTTATCAAAGCCGTTGTGACTGGTCAGTGCAAGATATCTTTATTTAAAGTAAAAAGTGAAAGTTAGAAAGCATTTTAAAACAATAGTTATAATTAGTTCACTAAATTAGTACCCCTAAGGTGACCTAATGAATGACATGATTTGTTAAATACCAAAAGCAATTATAATAGTCATACCCATAGAGCACGTCTCATCAAAATTGATAAAAAAAAAAAACAAAAAAATATCCTTAAGACCCCATAAAAATTAATATAAAAAAAAACCATGAAAAACCTTCCAAAAAACCATCAAACTGGTTATGAGAATATTTGATTCTCACGTCTTTGAAATATTTTTTCCATCCATTTATCTCATCTTCATTGACCAAAACCATTTGATCTTCATCCTTAATGCACCATTCCTTGTCAAGGTTTCTAGTTTTCAATTTCTTGTCTTAAAAAGCTTATAGATATCTTTCTCCCACCTTTTTGTCACCAACCTCGCAAAGTTTTATGTTTCATACTTAGCGTTACGAGCAACTTTCCTAGTTTCCCCATTTGTCAACTCAAATCTTTCAAGATCTATTGTGTATCCAATTTTTTGCCATTTACAGTGTCTCTCCTTTTCGGCAATACATTTTTGAACTAATGCATCCAATGAGTATGTCTCTGTATAAGAATCGCACTTTCCTTTGCACTCTCCAAGCACCTCCCTGCCATTTGTTCCACATTTTGATGCAAAATTCTGCCAATGGTTATGCTTTCTTCACTAAGTACTTTGTGTACAAGCTCATCGATTGTAATATCCCGAAAAATTGAGCGTTGAACCTTGACCTCGGGATCTATGCCCGATTGGTCATAGGGTTGACCAAGTGATGGTCAAATAATGAACTCATTGAGTGATAAGCTGACATGGTACAAACGTGACCTAAGCGTGATGTATAATATTAAGTTAGAGTCACATACACCTATCTTTGGTGTGTGTTTAACACACAAGCTGGAAGGAGAATAAAAGGGTTTAATAATCCTATTTCCTTTTTGTTTTGGGCTATTGAAGAGAGAGTTAAGAAGAGAGAGAGAGAAGTAAAGAGGAGTTATGAAGGCTAGAGGTTAATGCAAATCAAGAAGAGGAGTTAGTATTGATTGCCGGATTCAACGCGTTAGGATCGTTGAAGCAAAAGCTGGAACCCTAGCCATTTCAACCTAAATCTTGATCAATTTGAGAATTGATTGAGGTGAGTGTTAATTAAAGTGAATGCATGTATTGTAGACAAAGTTAATTCAGTCAAGTAGGGTTAAAAAGAGTAGATTAAAGGTGTAGAAAGAAAAGAAATGAGTTTTGGAAGAACAACCCGAAAGAGGGCTGAATCTGGTCAAATCAATTAATCGAAATTGGGATTCGATTAATCGATTTTAGCCAAGAAGTTGAAAAGTCATGAGTGCCCGATTTTGATTAATCGAATTAGATTTTGATTAATCGATTTGGATGTTCGATTAATCGATTTGAAAATCGACTAATTGACTGGGTACCTCCAGTGGCTGGAAAAGCATGACCTTGGAAAATCGAGTAATCGAGTTGGGAAATCGATTAATCGATTTTGGATTTCAATTAATCGATTTGGAATCGACTACTTGATTTTGGACTTTGACCACTCGATTTGAGAATTGACCTTACTATGTTGGAGATTTCGATTAATCGATTTGGGATCGATTAATTGAATTTGAATCTCTATTAATCGATTTTGGGAATCAATTAATCGAATTGTGTTTCGATTAATCGATTTTGGGAATCAATTAATCGACTTTGGCAGTTTTACTTGACTTTATAGGTTTACTTTGAGATTCATGAAGGGTCTAAAACCTTCTTTATTATATCTTTAGTGATGTATTGCATGTGTTGTGATGTACCATAAGTGGTGCGTGTGAAAGCGAGCACAAGGAGCTGCGTGGAACCTTCAGAGAATTGAGGTAGAGAACACTTTGAACATGTACTTTAATTTCAAGAGCGTGTATGTAGTGATATAATTATCAGATTTGAAGTTATTTTAACTACGAAAAGCTTTGTGAAAATGGGTGTGTGTGTAATACCAAGAATGTGAAAAAGGCATCGGTGTGATGCAAGTGATTAAGATCAAGCAATCTAATAAGAATGAGACATCCCCAGGGGATGAGAAAGTAATAAGGGCATCAGTGGATGCGAGTATGTATACATCTCAGGGATATATATATATATATATATATATATATATATGATTGAATAATTACTGTTGAGGCCTAACTGATATAAGATAACACACTTACACAGTGAACAACTATATGTAAAGTACATGTTATTTTTGTTATTTGAAGTTTGATAGGATACCCCACTGACGTGGTGGGATACGCACGACTGACGCGGCAGGATATCCGTGACCGGTACGGCGGCCAATCCGTACACCAGTACGGAGGTTTATCCATAACCGTAAGTACATCCCTAGGATGTTGAGTGATATTTAACCCCGCCGCCTAGTGAGAAAGGGGCTTGGGTCGTATTCCCAGGGAATATATTTTAATAACTGTCTATTTAGACGACGATGAAGGGTATCTCATCGGGGCTCGATGCTATATTGCTCGGGGATTACTTAAGTTGAAGATTTATGTTTTGCTTTAGGCCTGTTCAGTGTCATTCATGATTCAACAGTAAGGTAAGACATACTAATTACCAGTAAACTTGAATGCAATTCATCAGCTCATAAACTTTTTTCTAGCAAATGCATAGACACATCATGCTTATAATATCATTGAATATATGTGAGTCTTAATTTATATGTTCATTGTGTTTGTTCCCTATTGAGCTAGGATGTAGCTCACCCTTTAGACTATACGTCGCAGGTCCACTGATAGCAGCAGTTGAGGCTTCGGGAGACGTAAATCCGGGTGATTCGGATTACGTGCCTGGAGACGAGTTGGAGCCTCCAGCCGAGGACTTCTTCTAGGAGACTCTGCTGCGTACTTTGACAGAGAGTAGTTTTGAGAGTAGACTTGTACGGCTTGGTATGTCAAGCCTTTATTTTGATAAACATGTAATTAAATTGGATTATTCTTTTGGCGAACCATCTGGGGTGATCTATTTATCATTGATGGTTCGGGTCGGTTCTCTGTTCATGCAGTGACATGAAAGTAGAACTGTCATTTGCATATGCCAGCTGGGCATATTAACCGTTTCCGCTTTATGAGATTATTGCCTTATTTATTTAATTATGCTTGTTATACCAATGTTCCGTGCAAAGTTTTGGGGCACGGTCTGGAGGATCGTGCTAATGGCACGAGTTTTGGGGTGCCAAAATCCGGGCTGTCACATCGATAGAGTGCGGAAGATTAATTTTTCATAATTTCACCAACATAACTCGTGACATGTAAGCAAGGTATCAGACTCGATATCGGTATTTACCTAGTATCTGCCTATATGTATCGGAGTCGGCCATACCATTGATACAATTCCAATACCGGTATCGATATAGATTTGTCCAGAAACCGATAGATATCATTGATATGTATATGTGTCGACCGATACTTGATACCATGCATGTAATATAAGTACTTCCAATAGTTAAGATTTCTTATCCAAAACAAATTCAACAATAATCCTACCTTTACAACCTTCTATTTCAAAAGTCTAATATTGCAGTGCATGTCCGATTTTTAGAATTACAACTTTCCTTAATAGAAATAGTTATACTCATCCCCTAGGTCTCAAGTTTCATGCCTCCATTTTTTCGTCGCTTGTAAGCAACTATACTTATCCTCCTCCTCTTAGTATTCCTCACCTCGACACTCTTCCTAGTTAATGTACCCACATTCTGAAATAATTTCTTCACCCACACTTGCCCATGTAGGTCCAAAACTCTAGTCTACCATGCAACAATCAAGTGCCATTACTGTCCATTGATTACCAGGGTCAAAATAGCCAACCTTTGTCTAGTTCACGCCATAGTCACAAAAGTCTTTAATTTTTTGAAAAAATAAAAAAAAGTCGGCGACTTGCAGGAATTCTGACTTTAGCGTTGATTAATAGGCCAAGTCACGACTTGGCCGATTAATTGGCGATGTTTCTGATGTAGTCTGATTTTTTATTTTTTTTCCACTTCTACTTTAATGGGAAAAAAACTTTGGGTTTTGTACTATTTTGTTCAATTTGTTCATAAAAGACTTTTAGGTTTTGCCTATTTTGTTCATTAAAATCTTTATTTTTAACTTGAAATATATTATGATATACATTTTTTTTTTTTGAATTTGTTTACATAACCTGATTTTTTTTTACTTTGACAAATTTTTTCCGACTTAGACCTTTGCTGATTTTTTGCCGACTCTCGACATTGTGACTATGGTCCACACTACATGTTGGTTATGTTATTGTGTATTGCCTATGAAGAACACCTTAGCTTGATGTGGCAGTATAATATGACTCGTTATAGAAATTTTGCAGATATTTTACAGTCGGCTATCCATCCGACTCTAACCCTCCTATTTTTCATCCAGGCTTGGTACGAGCATTGGCAAGGAGATTTAAGAGGATATTTTTACTATTGGTTGTCGAACAGACGGAAGCACTCCTCATTTTTTTGGGGAATTGGCACTGACATCAGTTTTGCAAATTGGATGCTACAAATCCTCTAATGGGCTTTTTGGGAGTTGGTATTCTGCCACTTGGACGAGTTGGAATTGTCAAAATGTGCGCCACATGATACCAAGTGGCTTAAAACTCAACTTGCCTGACTCAATATCTTACTAAACCATACTACTAATTTTTAGTATTAAGTTGTATTTTCGAAGTTTGGTTTTTAAGATCATAACAACTATCTCAAAATCCCAAAGGATTATGCATTAAATAAGAAAATTCCATCTAAATTAAACAAAAATAAAATAAAAACTAAACAATTAAATAAAGTCCAACCATTCAATTAGCATATTCACCATCCAAAAAAAAAAATTAGCATATTTAGTTATTCACCAAAACCCCAAATGCCAAGGAAAGACAAAACCTATCTAAACTATTACCAACAATACCCAGTTCCCCAAATATCAAGGAAAAACAAAACCCTTATAAACTATAACCAAAAATAGTAAAACCCATATAAATTATAACCAAAACTACCCGGTTCCCCATATACCAAGGAAAGACAAAACCCATACAAATTATACCCAAAAATACCCAGATGCCAAGAAAAGATGAAACCCATATAAACTATAACCAAAAATACCCAATTCAACCATTCAATTAGCAGATTAACCAAAACCCCAAACACAAAGGAACAACAACACAACATAGACACAAACCCAGAAAAAAAAAAAGTACCAAGAAAGGAAAAAAGAGAGAAACGGTAAATAAATGGGGGAGTAGGTGACTCACACGACCTTCACGGCGAGGGCGAGAGCAGCACTCATTTAGGCTTGGTATTAGATCGAACTTAGTAATAACGGCCGTTATCGAGCCTGCCCTAGTCGACGCCCACAGGGTTTTGTCCCACGGGTTAGAACTGAATGGAAGATATTAGGGTTTTTAGAAATGCGTTGCAGAGGAGATGGTTTCCTTCTTAAAAAAGGAAAGTAGGAAAGGAAAGTAGGCTAGATGGATCAATTGCGTGCGCTGTTTACTTAAATAAAGGTTTTAAAGGGGCTTTACTAAGATGAGCTATTTTGGAGCTTTGCTAAAATAAGCCATTTTGTCATTATATGATAGAAAGGAATCTAAAACATACAAAACCTTCCTCTTTTATATAAAGGAAGAAAAAAATTAGCATATTCAGTTATTCACCAAAACCCCAAATGCCAAGGAAAGACAAAACCTATCTAAACTATAACCAACAATACCCAGTTCCCCAAATATCAAGGAAAAACAAAACCTTTATAAACTATAACCAAAAATAGGAAAACCCATATAAAGTATAACAAAACCTACCCAGTTCCCCATATACCAAAAATAGCAAAACCCATATAAATTATAACCAAAACTACCCAGTTCCCCATATACCAAGGAAAGACAAATCCCATACAAATTATACCCAAAAATACCCAGATGCCAAGAAATGACGAAACCCATATAAACTATAACAAAAAATACCCAATTCAACCATTCAATTAGCAGATTAACCAAAACCCCAAACACAAAGGAACAACAACACAACATAGACACAAACCCAGAAAAAAAAAAAGTACCAAGATAGGAAAAAAGAGAGAAATGATAAATAAATGGGGGAGGAGGTGACTCACACGACCTTCACGGTGAGGGCGAGAGCAGCACTCATTTTAGGCTTGGGATTAGATCGAACTTAGTAATAACGGCCGTTATCGAGCCTACCCTAGTCGACGCCCATAGGGTTTTGTCCCACTGGTTAGAACCAAATGGAAGATATTAGGGTTTTTAGAAATGTGTTGCAGAAGAGATGGTTTCCTTCTTAAAAAAGGAAAGTAGGAAAGGAAAGTAGGTTAGATGGATCAATTGTGTGTGTTGTTTACTTAAATAAAGGTTTTAAAGGGGCTTTACTAAGATGAGCTATTTTGGAGCTTTTCTAAAATAAGCCATTTTGTCATTATATGATAAAAACGAATCTAAAACATACAAAACCTTCCTCTTTTATTTATATATATATATATATACGGGGAAATGGGTCAATGGGCTGAACCCATATGAGGCGCTGGGTTCAAACATCACATGCCACGTGGCATGTGATTCCAAAACAACACCTGTTTTGGGATCATGTGCCATGTGGCATGTGATCTTTAAAATAAAATTCAAATTTTTTTATTTTATGGTCCAAATTGGTCAAAGTTTGGGTACCGCCCACACATCCCGGTGCATTGAATTTTCCCCATTTCACCACATTTTGGACAGTGGATATGCATCATATCATGCCCAAAGTTTTTCGGTATGGCCTTTGATCATCCTTCGACAAGATGCCGCGTCGGCTCCACCTGATTCGACCCCAAGCTGGATTTGAATATAGTCCTAGGCCTATATATATATATATATATATAGAGAGAGAGAGAGAGAGAGAGAGAGAGGGGCGAGGATATGTGCTCAAGCGTAGAGATATCTCTACACCATTTGATATGGGCGCGACACATAGCTCCTTTTTTGTGAAGTGATGGGTGACATGGGAACCACTTTACTAACTAGGGTTACACTTTTAAAATATTTTAATGGTTAAATACCTTTCCAGCCATTATTGACTTTTTTAAAGTCTCTTTTCTCTTTCTTCTCTCCATAGTGACAAATTTCTTCAAAATTTACTGAAACAAGGGTTGGGCGAAACTTTCTGCGAAATTTCGATGATTTCTCCGAAATTTCTTTAATTTCGGCAAAATTAACGAAATTTCACCTAAATTAATAAATCTTTTCTAATTTTTGTCATTTTTAAAATAATAAATAAAATTTTTATGAAGTTTAAATATAATTTATATTTAATATTTTTTGTACACCCCGAAATTTTCTCGAAAATTTTCGAATTTTTCTCGAAATTTATTCAAAATGAACCGAAATGACCCTTAACCAAAATGTTGTCGAAAACAAAATTTGTCACTATGCTTCTCTTCACTTTTCCAAGAAATTGTTAGAGTTACTTTTTCAAGTATATTTTACTCAACAAATGTGAGCGTCCGATAGCGAAAGGCTAGCACACGCGCCGGGTTACCGACACCAGAATAGAGGAGGCGCCCGAGGTGCCGGCGCCTTTATTGAGATTCCGGCACTTCGCTAAAAAGGGAGGGGAGGATGGTGCCTCGTTTTAGGGGTGTCGACGCCTCTATATCGAGGTGTTAGCTCTTTGATATATATATATATACATATATATATATACATATATATATATATATATATATATATATATATATAATAAAAATTAATCGAAGCGCCAATGCTTCTATATAGAGGCGCCAGCGCCCCTAAAAAAATTTTCTTTTTATATCAAAGTGTCACTCCCTGAAACAAGGCTCCAAAGCCCCAATTTTTTTTAGCAAAGCGTTGACACCTCAGCACCAGGGTTTCAATGCCTCGCTATCGGGGTGCCGGCGCTTCACTGTCGAGGTGCTAGCGTTTCGCTATCGGGCGTTCACATTTTTTGAGTTAAATATATCTGATAAAGTAAGTCTAACACTTTCTTAAAAAAATAGAGAAGAGAGAGAGAAAAAATTAAGACTTTAAAAGGACTTCTAAAAAAAGTCAAGAATGACGGCTGAAAGAGAATATAACTTTTAAAATATTTTAAAAGTTTAACTCTAGTTAGTAAAGTGGGCCCCATGCCACCCATCATTTCATAAAAAATGTGTTGCGTGTCACGCCTATATTAATTGGCGTAGAGATATCTCAATGCCCGGGCGCATTTTCTCATTTCCCATTTATATATATTAAAGTGAAGTACTGCTAATGTAGCGGTATCAAAACTTTTGAAAAAAAATTCCTTAGATTTTCTCTTTTTTTTTTTAATAAACGTCGGACCCAAAAGTCACTTAACTAATACCAACTATAAATCAGTGAACCTCTATATGTCGTGCACAGACCTTGGTGTACAACTCAAAACCATTTTCGCTTTCTACAAAAAAACTCATAAATCCTCTTTAAACCGTCAATTAAACAATTGGCATTATGTGTCCTAAGCATGCAATAAGGACACTGCATGATTTAAACTTCTTCCAATTATGTAGTCAAACCTTGGGAGAACAAGGGAAACAAGGGGAATTAAGGGAAAACTCATATGCGGCAAATGAATTACTGAGATTCCCATTGTTTGGATGACATCCAAAGGGTCGAAAATTATCTTCACATTTTCCATCAAAATCCGAGAAGAAATGCCGAGGGGGTCTCTTGGTTTTCTATCTTCCGAACTTTCGAACTTCTCATCCGTACGACTCTTCTCATAATACCACAAATTTTTTTCATGGACGAAAACCATTGACTGATTTGTATAAGATGATAGAGATTGTTTTTTTTTTTAATCTTCATCATGATAGATCTTAAGATCATGATGGCCCTATCAGATGGTCTGATGTTGATTCTATATGGCACATATCCCCAAAAATCAGAGGCAGAACCACGTTATGGCTTGGGTGGTCAATTGACCACTCAAACTTTCTAAAAATTTGTTACTAAGCTTTAGGGGTCCTAATTTATATTAGTGGATTCTCATCCATCCAAAATTATCTTGACCACCCAAAATTATAAAAAATTTTCAAATAATTTTTTTTATGGTATTTGTTTTCATAATAAATATTTCTTCTTTGATTTTGTTTAACTAAATTCCACAAATTTGGCCTATTTTTAAGCTCCCCTCCATCTATTTAGGTGTTGCACCGACTTATTTTCGGAGAGATTTCTCTCACAGGGGCTCTACTATATTGTAGAGCGATATACTCACATATATGGTGTATATGCTCTAGTATAATTAATTAAAAAAAATAAACAATTTATTACATGTAACAAGGCTTGAACCTAGAACCTAACCTTCACAAAGCACCACTAGAGCAATTTAGTAATATATGTAAAGACAAAAAAAATCTTAATACATATATAATTTTTTAGTTATTTGGCTATTTTTTTTGTTAGGATATGTTATTTTCCTACAATTTCCTGCTTATGTATCCAAACATAGGATTTGGTTAATCTTGCATTTTTCCAGCTAGCAATGTGGTTATCCAAACAACAAAAAACAAAGGGAAACAAAGGAATACCATGGTTTCCTATAACTTAGGTATCCATGGGAAAATATAGGAATATTATTTTACTTTCTCACGTTTCCCGTGTTTTTATCCAAACAAAGCCCTCATTTTTTTGACAATTTTTCTTTCTAACTTAATCTCTATTGTACACTTCAAAAAATGCAGTGATGATGGCCGGCGTTTGAGGGAATCTTTGCCCAATTTTTCGTCCATCCGATGTCTCGATTTCTCTTCTTGGTCATAAAGGTGAAGAAGATCGAAAGGGTTTCTTGAGAACGGAACGTCCTAAAAGACTTTAGGGTGATGAAAAGATTGAGCAGGAGAAATGTAACAGTTAAGGTTTTCAGAGGGGAAGGGAGAAATAAGAAGAGATGGAGACGGTTAGGGTTTTCTTTAAACTGTGATTTAAGGTTCTCCATAACCTATTTTCTTATAACTTAATGAGGTTTATCAGGTGTTGGGTTGACATACCAAGGGAATGTGTATAGGCTTCAATTTCAAAATTCAAAAATAAAGGTTTTAAAGCCTATACCAAGGTTTGATCCTTGGACCTCTGGTCTATAGTTCAAGTCTCTAGCCATTGTGTTATCACATAGCTTGTGTACTCATTCACACAATTATATATATGCCTTGTTAAGCATGTATACTCAGTTGGATGTATTGATGTTTGAAAATTTTCAGATGTTACATTCTCCCCCCTTAAAGGAATTTTCGTCGTCGAAAATTTGTTATGGAACTTTTGATGTGCCTAAGACAATAGATGGTTGATATCAAGGCGAAATATATTGAAAGGAATAGTAAAGTCCTTTCATTTAACATCAATTTCATTGGTGAATTATGGGAACAAAACATCGATTTCATTTAACATCAAAATGTAACGACCATCCAAAAGTTTAACAACAAACATCCACAACTAATTAGTAAACATATCTACAACTAATTAGTTTACTGTTCCAGCATCTATGACTACCATCAAAACATAGCATCAAAACATAAGTACTAGAGTTTTTCATGACAAAACACAAAGAACACCCACCAGAAAAGCACAAGATGAAATCTGTCACTAACTTGCCTCCTCTATCCTGTCAACTTCTTCTTCTATACCCTCCTCGGTCCGTGAGCTAGATGCACCGGCGATATAAGCTTGGGTCCTCGAGATGTGTAGTGTAGAGTCGGTAGGGAACATTTTCGCATCATCTCCATGAGCATCCCCTCTTGAAAGTCGATCCTCCGCTCATGAGTGTTCATTCTATGATTGAACTCTGCTTGGGTGACTACATTGTCGTGTGAGGTGGTTGGCGGCTGAGCTGGAAATCGTTGATGTAAAGGCATTTGGGGTGGAGTGGCCGGTTCGGGTTGGACCAGTTCATTTTGGGCAAGGTTAGCAATACGTTGATAGTATTGATCTTGGACACTTTTGTTCAATTTCATAAAATTCAAACCCCAATCCTCTTCTCCATACCTTTTCACATTATTAGTCTATCATTCTTCATTAGGCAGTATTTCATAGTCATCCTCTTCGTCCTCGTACTCATCGATGAGGCGGGATATCAAGCAGGCATACGGTATCATGTTCAATGGCTTCTTTGTGGAATCTAACATGGAAAAATGGGCGTGAATTAGCCCCTGCCAAATGACTTCCAGGGTGACTCAACGTTCCCCGAATACAGAGTAGAGTGCCTGTGTGCAACCGTGGGAATCGGGACGATCCTGTCTCAACGATGCGCTCTCTAACGAAAAATATAGAGTCGCCACCTGGAGCTTTCGGTGTCCCGGGATACCTAGTTCATTTTTATGAGCACCTAAGTGCTAAAAATATGACTCTGAATCCGATCCACACCAAAGGCTCTTGGGTAGGGGCTTCGGTTATCGATCAGGAGGGTGTTAGGCACCCGATCAACCCGCTTAATGCGGTCTCTACTTATGGCCAAAAATAAAATGATGTAAAGACAAGGAAATGGTTCCCTCTTGCCCAAATGGGCCTCTAATCCTATTTGTGCCCCTCCGTTCCTACCGAAAATTCGGCGTCGTAACGACACAAATGAAATAGAAGGGAATGCCAAAAAGAGATAGGAGAAGAAAGGGGAGAGCCGGAGCCCTCGGGCCCTTGTAGTACCGTTGGAGAGCCTTGCGTGGCTTGCTTTGATGAGCTCTTGAAGGCTTGAATGGTGGAAAAAAGGGGTTCTAACCACTAAGGCCTACTAGCTAGGAGATAGAGAGGGAAGGTGAATGGATAGCATATACCTAAACTAAGGGATCTAAGATGAAAAATATCACTCAAAGGAGGTTTTGGAATTCTGGAATTTGTATGGGAAGTGTGCACCAAAGGGAGAAAGATCTTCTCACTTTAAGCTCTTTCTCTCTTAGGCCAAAATTCTCAACCCCTAAACCAAGGGGTGGGGGGCTCTATTTATAGGAAAAGGGTGGGTTAGGAGGCCACTTAAGAGCTAAATGAGTTTAGCAATTAGGTAGTCTCACATCTAAGGAATCCTAGGGTTTTTGGAGCCTTGAAATGTGTGAGAAGGTCCTCCAATGGTGGATGATGGGGTGAGGCCTTAAGTCACTAAAAGGGTGCAAATAGGCTTCAAAAGGGTGCAACAGAACTAGCAAAACACACCCCAAAGGTCAAGGTGGTCAACAAGTCAAACCCCAATCACGATTTTTGAAGTAAATTCCAATAGTTACTGTTCATATGCCTAGCGCAACTATTAGTTGCGTTAGGCAAATGTATAGTAAAACAGTAATGTACAGTACCTGGAAGTTACCTCGCGGGGGTGGGGGCCACCTTTAAACTTGGCACAACTATTAGTTGCGCCAGGCTTAAAGTTTGGGGGAATTGACTTGGTGCAACTAATAGTTGCACCAGGCAAAGTTATAACTGGTGCAACTATTAGTTGTGCTAGGCCATTTCTGGGGAGAAATGACCTGGCGCAACTATTAGTTGCGCCAAGTCCCCAAGGGGTCCAAGTGAAATTACTTCTCTGCCCTCCGAGTTCAGACTGCCATATCTTTTGATGTATACCTCTGATTGGGGTGATTCTTAGACTGTTGGAAAGCTGATGACCTCTATTCTTTAATGGTATGAGATTCGATCATAGTAGAGGGCCATATCTAGTTCTAATGCACCACTCTTTATCCATAGCCTGGTAAGGTTAGGTTTAGGGTTCAAAATGGGTTCTAAGGGTCGAGATTGGTTTTTGAAGGTTCGGGGTAGGTTCCTAAGGGGTCTAGGGCAATTCCTAAGGGTTTGGGGTGATTCCTAAGGGTTCCATACTTGCCATCAAAAGATCGAAAATGCGCCTCTCTCGAACTGTGTACTGATCGGGCCTTGGGCCAAATTTGGGTGTCTATAGATGCCCCTCTTTGGTATCCGATCACTAATGATCGTATGTGTAATAACCCGAAAAATCACGTCAAACGAGGACCTCAGGATCCGTGTCCGTTCGGTCTTAGGTTTGACCATGAGATAGTTCATTGACGAACTTAAGATGAGATGAGCGGATGTGATGTGTGAACCAGTGTAGAAGAGTGGAGAGATAGAGGGGTGTGTAGAGTAACACACACCGATGGGTGTGTATGTGCTCCACACCGAGAAAAGAGATAAGATAAAAAAGGGTTGAAAACCCTAATTTTCATATTTTGGTTGTTGAGAGGAGCAAAGAAGAGAGAGAGAGAAAGAGAGGAGTAAAGGAGCTAGTGAGGAGTTATTGCAAGTTGTTGGAAGGGGATTTCTTGCGATCAAAGCGCCGGATTCGACGTGGGGGGATCTGTTCAAACAAAAGGCTGGAAAACCAAACCTTCCAACCCTACATTTAAATCAATTTGAGGTTGATTTAAGGTGAGATTCTTGTGAATAAATGGTGTAGATTTATAGAATAAATTGGGGTTAAAATAGGTGGAAATTGTAGGAATATTGCTTAGAAAATAACTGAGAAAAGATTGGGAAGAAAACGACCAAGAAGGTCGACCAATCTGGGGATTTCGACTAATCGAAATTGGGATTCGATTAATCGAAATTCACCAAGAAGTTGAAAAGTCAGATGACCACGAATTCGACTAATCGAATTGAATTTCGATTAGTCGACTTTGAATCTCGACTAGTCGAGTTGGGTGTCGACTAGTCGACTGAGAGCCTCCAGTGGGGAGTAAAAATGGGTGGAGGAAAATCGACCAGTCGAAATTGGATTTCGACTAGTCGAGTAAGGATTTCGACTAGTCGAATTGGACTCGATTAGCGGATTTTGTATGTTCAATTATTTGAGGAAAATTGGAGTTAGAATAGGATTTCGACTAATCGAGTTGGAGAATCGATTAATCGAAATTGGACCTCGACTAATCGATTTTGAGAATCGACTAGTCGAGTTGGATTTCGACTAATCGATTTTGAGAATCGATTAATCAAAATTGGACCTCGACTAATCGATTTTGAGAATCGACTAGTCGAGTTGGATTTCGACTAGTCGAACCAGGAACTCGACTAGTCGACTGACTTAGTCTTTGTTGACTTTTGAATTCTTACTTCAAGACTCTAGGGGGGTCTTGAGACTTATTCATTACATCTTTTGTGATGTTTCGAATGTGTTTAATGGTATCATAGGTGATACGTATGGAAATGGGCACAAGGAGCCGAGTGGGACCTTGATGCATTGAATCGATAGAGACCTAAGGTAGGGAACACCTTGAACATGTACCTTATTTTACAAGAGCATGTATGTAGTGATATAAATTTCCACTCAATTATTTTCTTGCTTAAAGAATTGTGAACAGTGTGTGTGTGATATTCATAAGAGTAAATTAATGAGCCATCCCCAGGGGATGAAGAAGTAAAGAGATAAGAGCATCAGGTGTGATGCAAGTAAATGGATACATCCCAGGGATGTATCCAAAGATTGAATCATGTTTGATAGGGCCTAACTGATATAAGATAGCACACTTACACGGTGAATAACTATATGTAAGGCACCGATATTTTTGTTATTTGAGGTTTGATAGGTTACCCCACCGACGTGGCGGGATATCCACGACTGACACGGCAGGATATCCGTGACCGATACGGCGGCAAAACCGTAGGCCAGTGCGGAGGCTTATCCGTACATAGTAAGCACACCCCAGGGGTGTTGATTGAGACAAGTGAAACCCCGCCACCAATCCCCAGGGGAAAGGGGCTTGGGTACTATATGGTATTCCCAGGGAATACATTAAAACTGTCTATATAGATGACGATGAAGGGTATCTCATCGGGGCTCGATGCTATATTGCTCGGGGATTACTTAAGTTGAAAGTTTAAGTTTTGCTTTAGGCCTTTTCAGCATTTTTCATGAGTAAATGAAAACATAAGAAATCAACAGTAAAACGAATGCTTCTAACTGTTTCATTAACAATTGCATAGATACATCATGCATGGCATATCATAGAATATATGTGAGTTATAACTTATATGTTCAACAGTGTTTGTTCCCTATTGAGCTAGGATGTAGCTCACCCTATAGACTATACGTCGCAGGTCCACTATTAGCAGCTGCGGCCGGAGAGCCGATCCCGTGAGTCGGACCTTTGCGGCCGTGAAGAGTTGGAGCCACCTCCGGAGGACTTCTTCTAGAGGACTCAGTTCGCCACTTTGAGGGATTGTTAACAGAGAGTTTTGTACGGCATGGTATGCCAAGCCTTTATTTTGTTGAAAACATGTATATAAGGAGTCTGGATTATTCTTTTGGGACGAACCATCCGTGATGATTGCTATCATCGATGGTTCGGATCGGTTCTCCATTCATGCAGAGGCATGAGGGTATAACTGTCTTTTGGGAAGTAATTAATATAGATTTAAAAATTTTGCAATTTCATTTATAGTACTTTTTGGATGCTTGATATACAAATGTTCCGTGTTTAGCTAAAGGGCACGGTCAAGATGATCGTGCTGATGGCACGGGTTTGGTCAAATTGGTATCACGATTAATGGTATCGAGCTATTTTCTTTTAGCAATTCTGACAAGGGTTCTTTCGTCAGAACATAGGGGCTTCTGCTAACGAAACTTTAGTTTCAAATGCAGCCGCAAATGTCATCTAGAGGAAGAGGCCGACCAAGGGGAGGCCAGCAGAGGAGTCTACGTAGTGGAGATGGTTACATCTCTCCTACAAATAGAGTGCCTTTAGGAGGTACTGAGGCCCCAGGGGGCAGTAGTAGTAGACAGCGTGATGAAGAAGATCGAGATCATCAAGATCAAGATCTAAGAGAACAAGAAAGATTGAGAGAAAGACAAGAAGATAGAGAGGAGCGACAAAGGATGATGCACACTATGGAGACTATGGCAGCTGCCATGGCACAACAAGCCGCATCCTTTGCAGCTCATGCGTCTAGAGAACAGCAGCCACCTACACCACCTGTAGGACCTGCGTTGCCTGTGCCCTCATCATTTACAGAGTTTAGAAGGATGAGACCTCCTACATTTTCTGGGCAGGCAGACACAATGGCCGCTGAGAACTGGTTAATGGAGATGGAGAAAGTCTTTAGCGTGCTAACTTGCACGGAAGATGAGAGTGTAAGATGGGCAGCTTATATGTTGGATGGGGAGGCTGGGCCTTGGTGGAAGTCTGTGATACGGACTCGGACTCAGGAGACCCCAGAGTTGCCTTGGACTTGGGAGGAGTTTGTTGAGGAGTTCAACAAACAATATTTTCCGGAAGTGGTGAGGAATCAACTTGAGATACAATTTTTGCAGTTAGTACAAGGGAGAATGACAGTGAGAGAATACGGGGTAGAGTTTCTCTGACTTGCCCGTTTTGCTCGGATTACGCCGCCAAGTGATGAAGTCCAAGAGGTTTGACAAGGTTTGAAGCGAGGTTAGAGGAGGCGTAGCTCCATTTCAAGCGAGGACCTATGAAGAGGTCATGAGCAAGGCGTTGGTCGAGAAGAGGAGAACAATAATAGATATCGTCGGAGGAGGGAGCGGCAGAGAGGAGGAAATGAACAAGGAAGAATGGGCGCATTATGAACCGGTGAACAAAAAGCCGAGGTTCATGGGCCAGAATCAGAGACCACAGTTTCAAGGGGGTTTCGGAAGACCGGCGCAACAGCAACAACAACAACACCAACAAAGGTTTCCGTTACTCGCGTCGGGAAGACCTATTCGCTATGAGAGCCCTGCCATGTCTACTGGCGCCACTGTTACACAGGGTTCTCGTACTGTTTCTTCCGCACCTCGAGAGATTTGCGCAAAGTGTGGCAAGCCTCATAGGATGGTGGATTGTAGATTGGGAACTAGAAAGCTGTTTCCGATGTGGCAAGGTGGGCCACTTGATCAAGGATTGCCCCGAGACAGATTAAAGAAAGACGGTTTCAGTTGCAGCACCACGACCAATTCAAGCAAGGAAACCGGTCGTTCGGAGAGCTATCGATCTTTGCTTTCGAGGCGAGAATGTGCATGACGTCATACAAGGTGAGACCCTTTTTAAAATTAAAGAAAGTTTTCATTTCATCAAAATTTTAGATAGAGAAGGAGCATGCATCAGAAATTGAATAGATATATATTTTTTTATATATACAAAAGCTGTAAGTGAATTGAAAGTGTAAATTGATATGTAAATTATGGTATGTGTGTATGTATACTATAGGTACTCTAAACATATATGAAAAAGGATGTTTCGGTGGATATGACGCTCGAGTATTGATAGACCCCGGGTCTACCCATTCATTCGTCACTCCACGTTTCGCTAAGAAGATGAAGATTGTCCCAGAGACGTTGGATTTCGTCCTATCTGTGTCTATTCCGACTGGAGAGTTAGTAGACACGGAGTTAGCTTGCAAATCCATCATCGTAGCAGTTCAAGATTTGGAGGTGCATGAACTAGAAGCAAAGCTGATACTGTTAGACATGCAAGGGTTTGATGTGATCCTTGGCATGGGTGGTTGGCAACATTGTGCAATGCGATTGCAAGAACAAGGTGGTTATCTTCGGACCCAACACAAGAAGATCATTTGGTTTCAAGGGTGAGTGCGTCATCATGATTCTTGATCTCGTGATGGGCGAAAGATGATCGAGAAAGGGTTGCGATGGATATTTAGCTTTCTTAAAGGAGGAAAAGGAAGAAAAACGTCATTTACGAGATAGCGGTTGATGCGAGACTTATTTGGCGTGTTTCGGAAGAATTGCCGGGATTACCTCGAGAAGAAGTAGAATTAGCCATTGACTTAGCACCGAGGCGGAGCCTATTTCAAAGCACCTTATAGAATGGCTCCGTGAGTTAAAGGAGTTGAAGGAACAACTACAAGAGCTTATGGACAAGGGGTTTGTTAGACCGAGCGTGTCTCCATGGGGAGCGCCGGTCTTGTTTGTCAAGAAGAAGGATGGGTCAATGCGGCTATGCATTTACTATCGACTACCGAATAAACTCACTGTGAAGAACCGCTACCCTAGTCCAAGAATAGAGTATCTATTCGACCATCTGCAAGGAGCAAAGTAATTTTCCAAGATCGACCAGAGATCTGGGTATCATCAGTTAAGAGTCAAAGCTGAGGATATTAGGAAAGGCGACTTCGGACACGGTATGGACACTATGAATTCCTTGTGATGCCGTTTGGATTATGAATGCTCGGCGTCGTTTATGGATCGATGAACGAGTGTTTAAACCACACTTGGACTCTGCGTCGTAGTATTTGTTGATGATATCTTGATATACTCCAAATCCAAGGCGAACACGAAGAACATTTGAGGATTGCTCTCTGAGCCTTCGTGAACACCAATTGTCGCCAAACTCGGAAGTGTGAGTTTTGGTTGGAAGAGATTAGCTTTTGGGACATGCGTCTCAAAGCATGGTGTCACGGTAGATCCAGCAAAGGTAGAAGCGATGGTTAAATGGGAGACCAAAGACGGTGACGATGTCCGAAGTTTTACGGCTTAGCGGCTATTATCGACGTTTCAGTTGAGGGTTTTCAAAGATATCGGGACCTCTCACGAAGCTGACACGAAAAGATTCAAGGTTTGAGTGGAGTGAGACATGTGAGAAGAGTTTTCAAGAACTCAAAATGAGACTCACTTCGGCTCCAGTGTTAGCGATTCCTTCAGGCAGTGGAGGATACGCCGTGTACAGCGACGCGTCATACAATGGCCTTGGTTGTGTACTCAACCAACACAAGAAGGTGATAGCTTACGGATCAAGACAGTTGAAAGAACACGAGAAGAATTACCCGACTCATGACTTGGAACTGGCAGCAGTCATTTTTGCGCTAAAGATTTGGAGACATTACTTGTATGGTGAAACCTTTGAAATTTTCACCGATCATAAGAGCCTCCGATATCTGTTTACACAGAAAGAGCTCAATATGAGACAACGCAGATGGATGGAATTCCTCAAGGACTACGATTGCTCTATACAATACCATCCAGGCAAGGCGAATGTAGTAGCCGATGCATTGAGTCGAAAAGGTTCAGCTCAGTTAGCTTCTTTGATTTTGGGTATGCACCGATGGAAATTATTGGAAGACCTGGCATTCTATGATGCGAACATTGAGTCAAAGGACACTGGATCCTTTTTGGCTAACATATCCGTAAAGCCAGTGATATTTGAGCATATCCACGATCTACAGATGAAAGATCCGACATTAACAAAGATTCATCAAGACGTGAGTGAAGGCATCAGGTCGGACTTCTCATTAAAAGAAGATGGTTCTTTGTTGTTTAAAGGCCGTCTATGCATTCCGGACAACGCCGATCTAAGACGAACGATTCTTGATGAGGCCCATAAGTCAAATTATGCTATCCACCCTGGTAGCACCAAAATGTACCAAGACTTGAAAAAGAATTACTGGTGGAGAGGACTGAAACAAGACGTGGCCGAGTATGTGTCACGATGTTTGACTTGTCAGCAAGTGAAGGTTGATCATAGACATCCTGCGGGACTATTGCAACCTTTACCAATACCAGAATGGAAGTGGGAATCGATCTCGATGGATTTCATTGTTGGGTTACCCTGTACTCCCAAGAGACACAATGCCATTTGGGTCGTCGTAGACCGATTGACCAAATCAGCGCACTTTTTGCCATACAACACTACGTATACAGCAGGAAGATTGACAGATTTATACATGAAGGAGATTGTAAGATTACATGGTATTCCAAGCAGCATAGTTTCAGATCGTGATCCACTATATACCTCCAAGTTTTGGAAGAAATTTCAAGAAGGAATGGGAACTCGGCTAGACTTTAGTTCAGCTTTCCATCCTCAAACTGATGGACAGACAGAGCGAGTGAACCAAGTAATAGAAGACATGCTCAGAGCATGCATGCTGGATATGCAAGGATACTGGGATGAGTATCTGCCGATGCTCGAGTTCGCATATAATAACAGTTTTCAAACGAGTATTGGCATGGCACCGTATGAAGCTCTGTATGGACGACGATGCAAGTCACCTCGCAATTGGGAGGAAACAGGTGAGAAATTTGTATTAGGACCAAAGCTACTTGAAGATAACGCTACCGTCGTGCGAATAATTAGAGAAAGAGAAAAGAAAAGATTACGCGATATGAAGCGGACTAGTGTTGACTATAAAGTGCGCAAGCACGTGTTTGTGAAAGTATCACCTATGAAAGGTGTAATGAGATTTGGAAAGAGAGGGAAGTTAAGTCCACGTTATGTTGGACCATTCGAAATTTTGGGACGAGTAGGTGAAGTTGCATATCGTATTGGTTTACCACCGCTATTTGATCGAGTGCATAATGTTTTCCACATATCGATGCTCAGGAAGTACGTAAACGATCCGTCTCATGTATTAGGAAAGCAACCTATAGAGATGTGTGAGGACATGAGCATGATAGAGGAACCAATGGAGATTTTGGATCGAAAAGAGCAAGTACTACGCACTAAAGTAATTCCCTTAGTGCTTGTTCGGTGGAACAATCATCCTAAAGAAGAGGCTACTTGGGAACGAGAGACCGATGTGAAAGAACAATACCCAGCCTTGTTTCCAACGACTTGAAAATTCGATGTAAACCGCAAACGTAGTGGTGAAATCTCCACGATACTGGTAATTCAATGGAAATTTTGATCCAAATTGTTCAATGGAAATTTTTGTGAAATTTTGATCAATTGAGACATTTCGACTAGTCAAATTGACAATTCGACTAATCGAAAGTCAAATTATGCCAAAGGAGCCAGAGTTCAAAAAGAATAAGTTAGAAAATTTCGACTAGTCGAACTAGGGTTCGACTAATCGAATTTGGAAGTTCGATTAGTCGAATTCACATTTCGACTAGTCGAATTACTTAAAGAGTCTAAAAGAAATTTCTGAAAGTGGACAATTCGACTAGTCGAAAGGGAAATCGACTAATCGAATTGGACATAAAAAGGGAAAATCGATTAGTCGAAAATTTGCATTCGACTAATCGAGTTATGGAGGGAATTGTAGAAGTTTAAAAGGGGCACACGATTTCGACTAGTCGAATTATATTTCGACTAGTCGAAGTTAAAATTTCGACTAATCGAAACGGATTTCGACTAGTCGACTGAGTCCTTCCAGTGGGCTCCAAAGTTAGAATTTGAACCCTAAACATTTCGACTGATCGAAATGGGATTTCGACTAGTCGAAATCGAAGCCGACTAGTCGAATTAGGAAAATCGACTAATCGAATTCGGGGAGTTCCTTTAAGTTTGGAATTCGACTAGTCGAACTGAGAAATTCGACTAGTCGAGCCAACCACTATATATATGAGAAAGGGGGTTTTCAACCCATTCGATTTTTGAGTTTTTGGGCACCCGATTCCTCTTCTTCTCCGGCGATTCAACTACCTAGGGTTTGCACCATTTCCGGCCATTCTCGACTGGATTTGACTTCACACACCTTCTCTAGATTGGGTAAACCCTAATCTTTGTTTTTTTTTTCATATTTTTTCATATAAGAAACCCTATTTCCTTGCGTTTTAGCGAGAATGCCGCCTAAAACGCGATTATCATCGAAGAGGGCAGTTTCAAAACTGCCGGTACGGCGCAAAAACGCCGCACCACCACCAACCCCTTCGCCTGTGAGGACACCCTCACCATCGACATCGGACACTACGTCCGGGTCGACTAGCGCGTCTTCACATGACGCAAGCCCTATTCCACCACCACCCGTCAACCCTGAGCAACCCACTGAATGGTGGGCAGCCAAGGTCTTTGAGGTCGAACACATTTTCGACAAAACTCTTTTTGACAAGGATGTGGTCCAAGGTGAGACCATATGGGCCCTAAACTACCTCAACAACGCCGGTCTCACCTTCCTCCTCAAACCAATCCGGAAGTTCTACTATCCGCGATTGGTTCGGTTATTTTACCAGGGCCTCAAGGATGGCCCTACTGACGACGTGGTGAAGACCACGATTGAGGGTCGTGAATACCTCATCACACGCCGTCATGTCCAAGAAGCAGTTGAGTGCTACTTGGACTATGTACCCGAGACCACACTACTACCACCCTTCCCAGAGCCGGTCAATGTCGAAGATATCCTTGCCGACATGACCAAGGGGAAAAAGGGATCGGGCACCTCGTCTAAGAGGGTTGACCTTCCACATTACATGTGGATGCTCGATTCTGTTTTTCACGCCAACCTCTACCCCATGCGCCACAGCACCGAGCGTGTTGAGTTGGTGCAACAGGCCCTCTATGCGGCCTATAACGGCCGATGGTTTGATGTTACCTTAGTCATCCTTGAAGGGATGAGGTACATCAAGGGAAAGCTCATGAAGGGCAACCTTCGAACTAGGGATGGGATGCCCTACGCGCGCATCATCTCTAGCATTCTAGAGGCATATTCATCCGACCCCGCCTATGCCGTCTCACCCCACGAGGCGACGGCCACCGATCCGGTGAAACCATTCTCCCACACCGAATGGAACAGGAGTTACAATCTCCTGAAGAAGACTTTACCACCACCAGCTGGCGCAGCCGAGGACACAGCTACAATCCCACCACCACCCCCTCCACCACAGCCACAGCCACAAGTACCTGTAGAGGGCGCAGTACCACCCCCAGTCGTTCCACCAGCTGCACCGCAACCAATCATTCCACCACCACCACCAGCAGCTACACCACCACCACCTTTTTTGTATAGGGGTGAACCATTTTTGTTTTCTGTTGTGGTCCCCATTTCAGTAACTATTGTAACTTTTGATATTTTTTTTTTTATATATACAGTTTTTGTTACTGTCCTGTATGGTTCCTTGATTGCCTATGTCCACGTACTTGCGTGTGTGCTAAGTGATAGACCACCTCACCTCCGAGTGTGCGGGGGGGGGGGGGGGAGTGCAGACCACCACACCTTTGGGCGATTTTCGAGGACGAAAATTCCCAAGGTGGGGAGGATGTAATAACCCGAAAAATCACGTCAAACGAGGACCTCGGGATCCGTGTCCGTTCGGTCTTAGGTTTGACCATGAGATAGTTCATTGACGAACTTAAGATGAGATGAGCGGATGTGATGTGTGAACCAGTGTAGAAGAGTGGAGAGATAGAGGGGTGTGTAGAGTAACACACACCGATGGGTGTGTATGTGCTCCACACCGAGAAAAGAGATAAGATAAAAAGGGTTGAAAACCCTAATTTTCATATTTTGGTTGTTGAGAGGAGTAAAGAAGAGAGAGAGAGAGAAAGAGAGGAGTAAAGGAGCTAGTGAGGAGTTATTGCAAGTTGTTGGAAGGGGATTTCTTGCGATCAAAGCGCCGGATTCGACGTGGGGGGATCTGTTCAAACAAAAGGCTGGAAAACCAAACCTTCCAACCCTACATTTAAATCAATTTGAGGTTGATTTAAGGTGAGATTCAGAATAAATGGTGTAGATTTATAGAATAAATTGGGGTTAAAATAGGTGGAAATTGTAGGAATATTGCTTAGAAAATAACGAGAAAAGATTGGGGAAGAAATGTACCAAAGAAGGTTGAATCGGGATTTCGACTAATCGAAATTGGGATTCGATTAATCGAAATTCACCAAGAAGTTGAAAAGTCGATGATGATTTAATTCGACTAATCGAATTGAATTTCGATTAGTCGATTTTTGAATCTCGACTAGTCGAGTTGGGTGTCACTAGTCGACCGAGAGCCTCAAAGGGGGAGTAAAATGGGAAAATCGACCGATCGAAATTGGATTTCGACTAGTCGAGTAAGGATTCGACTAGTAATTGGACTCGATTAGTCGATTTTGTATGTTCAATTATTTGAGGGAAAATTGGACAGTTAGAACAGGGGATTTCGACTAATCGAGTTGGAGAATCGATTAATCGAAATTGGACCTCGACTAATCCATTTTGAGAATCGACTAGTCGAGTTGATTCCAATCGATTTTGAGAATCGATTAATCAAGTGGACCTCGACTAATCGATTTTGAGAATCGACTAGTCGAGTTGGATTTCGACTAGTCGAACCAGGAACTCGACTAGTCGACTGACTTAGTCTTTGTTGACTTTTGAATTCTTACTTCAAGACTCTAGGGGGGTCTTGAGACTTATTCATTACATCTTTTGTGATGTTTCGAATGTGTTTAATGGTATCATAGGTGATACGTATGGAAATGGGCACAAGGAGCCGAGTGGGACCTTGATGCATTGAATCGATAGAGACCTAAGGTAGGGAACACCTTGAACATGTACCTTATTTTACAAGAGCATGTATGTAGTGATATAAATTTCCACTCAATTATTTTTTACCGCTAAAGAATTGTGAGCAGTGTGTGTGTGATATTCATAAGAGTAATTAATGA
The DNA here is from genome assembly GCA_021018995.1 of Chloranthus sessilifolius. NCBI lineage: Eukaryota > Viridiplantae > Streptophyta > Magnoliopsida > Chloranthales > Chloranthaceae > Chloranthus > Chloranthus sessilifolius. Next base: position 37,056,504 of record CM037597.1, on the reverse strand, counting down.
GCCATCCCGAGGATGAAGAAGTAAAGAGATAAGAGCATCAGGTGTGATGCAAGTAAATGGATACATCCCAGGGATGTATCCAAAGATTGAATCATGTTTGATAGGGCCTAACTGATATAAGATAGCACACTTACACGGTGAATAACTATATGTAAGGCACCGATATTTTTGTTATTTGAGGTTTGATAGGTTACCCCGGGATATCCACGACTGACACGGCAGGATATCCGTGACCGATACGGCGGCGAAACCGTAGGCCAGTGCGGAGGCTTATCCGTACATAGTAAGCACACCCCAGGGGTGTTGATTGAGACAAGTGAAACCCCGCCACCAATCCCCAGGGGAAAGGGGCTTGGGTACTATATGGTATTCCCAGGGAATACATTAAAACTGTCTATATAGATGACGATGAAGGGTATCTCATCGGGGCTCGATGCTATATTGCTCGGGGATTACTTAAGTTGAAAGTTTAAGTTTTGCTTTAGGCCTTTTCAGCATTTTTTCATGAGTAAATGAAAACATAAGAAATCAACAGTAAAACGAATGCTTCTAACTGTTTCATTAACAATTGCATAGATACATCATGCATGGCATATCATAGAATATATGTGAGTTATAACTTATATGTTCAATATGTTGTTTTGTTCCTATTGAGCTAGGATGTAGCTCACCCTATAGACTATCGTCAGGGTCCACTATTAGCATTTGCCGGCTTGAGACGCCGATCCCGTGAGTCGGACCTTCGCCGTGAAGAGTTGGAGCCACCTCCAGAGGACTTCTTCTAGAGGACTCCGTTGCGCCACTTTGAGGGATTGTTAACAGAGAGTTTTGTACGGCATGGTATGCCAAGCCTTTATTTTGTTGAAAACATGTATATAAGGAGTCTGGATTATTCTTTTGGGACGAACCATCCGTGATGATTGCTATCATCGATGGTTCGGATCGGTTCTCCATTCATGCAGAGGCATGAGGGTATAACTGTCTTTTGGGAAGTAATTAATATAGATTTAAAAATTTTGCAATTTCATTTATAGTACTTTTTGGATGCTTGATATACAAATGTTCCGTGTTTAGCTAAAGGGCACGGTCAAGATGATCGTGCTGATGGCACGGGTTTCGGGGTGCCGAAATTCGGGCTGTCACAGTATGCCAAAGAAAGGAGACATCCGAAGAGGCCCAAGGCATTATTGACGGGTCCACCACCTTTAGAATGAACTTCAAGCATCAGGTGAGTAACATGGTGAGAAAACGAAAGCCCTGGGGTGCCAGATTAATCATTCGTTTCTCGAGGTAGCCGGTTCCCAAGCATTTAGCGACATTACTGGGCATAACCGGGGTGGAATGAGTTGTGAAAGCCCAATAGCTGGGAAAAATGTTCGCCTCTCGAGTTGCGAAAGCTCGTTAGTCAGGAAAAATGTCCGCTTCTTGAGATGTTGTGAAGGTGATTGATGTTCGAGATTCATTCTGAATGTAACAGCTTCATAAGTAAGAGGGGTGATCGACCCATATTCCAAGATAGGCGTGAAGTAAACCTATGGAAGGCTCCTTATTTTGCGTCCAATCCTACAAGGTATTTGATGACCTCATTGGATTATTCGCGGGTGCCCCTGCTGAAAGCAGGGTTCAAGATCTTTGGGCGAACCCATCGACCTCGAAGTTTATTTAGCATGACTACCCGAGCGAAGTGAATAGATGTCACAACGTTTTTTGGGAGTATGTGCCATTTTTTTGAAAGCATGCCTCAGATCCACATGACCTAGAGTATCCAGTTTTGACTTCCTTTAACAGATCCAGCCAAACATTGGGCACCTCCCAGAAGGAGGCATCCAATCCTGGCTTCTACCGACAATGATCATAAACATCAATTAACTATGCATAATCATGCACCCATCGGGGCAATAAGCAATAAAGGCGATGGAAGCCCCGACCCGGACCCGCCCGGGTACAATTTATGGGGACAAACGACCATCATATGGATACCCAGACGCATGGCGTACACTTTATAGGGATACAGCTGCCCATACAGGTTTTAAACCTGTGGAAAATAAAAGGGAAATGAACCCTTCTGAATGCATGGTTTGCACATAGTTTGATTGATATGTAATCTCATCCTCAACAGGTTGGTCTTAACCAACGATTGACCTTTTCTAATGGAGAATCTGAAGCTTAGAACACTTAAGTTCACATGAATCCAAAGATAGAGCGTTTGGCTCAAAAGATTTAGCAGTGGAGTTGACTCGATCGAAACATTGATTGTTTGATCGGGACTGACACCGTTGCTCCTTCCTTGAAGAAGGATCCAGAATCCAAGGCGTGCCTTAGACCTAGGACATTAATTTTGCGCAGCTGTGTTGTCAATAAAATATTGACATATTACCGCATCGAAACACGCATGTGCGTCTATGTGGGGAAGCACAGATTTATTCTTTTTCTCTTTTTTCTCTCTCTTTTTTTTTTTTTTTCAAGGATTGCTTTTTTTCATCATTTTTTTTAAAACAAGCATTATCTGGATCTCGAACTCCAGGAGGCGCATGCTCAGACAATGCATACCAAGAGCCCGTGCCTCCGCAATAGTTTGCGACGAAATTGAAGCCAATGTACTCATGTTCACCTAATGTCGGAGGTGAGATGCTTTATCTGATTTGTCCATCGCGGAGAAGTTGCCCGCTTCGAGGATTTGGACCGTGTGATGTTCCTGCACATTCTTGAGACAACGTCAGTCCCTTTTTTGTTTATACATATAAAGAAAATGTATCGTAAACAGCAGAAGAAAAAGTAGATTTCTACCTACACTTTTTCATTTTCAAGATATTTTTTGGATTTTTATTTTTAGAGATTTTTGTTTTTTTCTTCATTTTTGAGATTGAAATATGATGCTGGAAATAAGTACATGAAAATGAGTAGAAATATTTACACATTTTTTGGTGTTTAGATTTTTCTTAATTTTTTGTTTTTGGCTTTTCTTCTTTTTTTATTTTTGATGCCTTGATAGTAAGGCGGAGTAACGGGTCCCATTTTGAGCATAATCGAACTCTTTCATGCAGTCAGACCTGAGTGAGTTTTCAGATTTTACCAAGGCCGGCACATCGATCCCTTCGAATTGAGTCGAACCTTTCTCCTTGCCTCGGGTCATACGTTTGACGGTGCGGGTTTCACAAAGACAATTCTGGTCAAGACCTGATTTGAACTAGCATGAGCGGCCCTCAAAAAGGGATCAGGGGAGTAACCAAGAAGGCTCTTCAAACATCAATATTTTCCATCAGTCCAAACCTTTCTTTTTCAATTTTTCTTTATTTATCTCTTTTTTTACCCGCGGTGCCCTTTCAGGTTTTCACCACGCCCATGGGTTTAGCTCTCTTAGACCAAGCGCCCTTTCGGGTTTTCACCTGGTCCGTACAAACTTGCTGTTTTTACCTGTAGCGCCCTTTTGGGTTTTCACCACGTCCATCTTGCTTTTGAGCTTGTATTTTTCTTTTTATTTTTTTAAGAGCTACGAGATAGACGCTGATTCTGTCATAGCCGGCTGGATGGGGTTCTAGTGTAGTCTCACGACTCGGCTCATGTTGACTTAACAGATATTATGACCGCTTGCGAACCTACAAAGAGGGCTTCTTTCAGGGTGTATCTTGGCCATGGGTTAGGTTAGGATTTGAAGGTATGCTGGGCTAAAAGGGTTTCCTTGATACGACTTCAGTTTTCTCAACATACTTTCTTCTTTGGGGGTTTTACTATACATGCCCCGTGATTCTTCTACATTTTTTATTCTTTTTGCTTTATTTCAGGCAATCTCTTTTTGAGATTTTGCTTTTTTGATTTTTTTTGGATTCTGATAGTAACTCTACTTCATCTTTTCTCTCTTTTTTTTTTTGGTATATGTACACGCATATTTTTTGTGGGAATGGGTTTATTGAAAGAAAGGCCCAGGCTCAAATGGGGTAGCATAGGATATCATCATTTTTAGGGATATTTTTGGGCTATTGTGCTTGGGATGATGGCCTCTTTCAGGTGGTTCTTAAGCAATCACGTATCTATTTCACCAACACTTACCTTGTCGTGATGGACTAAGAGTAGAACCTTCGGATGCATCCAGCGTTGGTGGGCTCAGGAAGATGATCTCCACCCATGGTGGCGAGGCGGATGGCGTATCCCGGTAGCACTTCTCAAATGACGTAAGGTCCTTCCCAATTTGGCTTGAACTTTCCTCTCGGATCGGCGTGGAGTGATGGGAAGATCTTCTTCAGCACAGTGTCTCTTACCTTTAGATCTCGACCGCGGACATGTCTATTGTAACCGCGTGCAATTCGCCCCTGGTAAACTTGACTGTGACACAAGGCTAGGAGTCTCTTCTCGTCCAATAAGTTTAATTGTTCAAAGCGGGATCTCTCTCTCTCTACTTCGGGTAAGCCTGATTCTATGAGGATTCTGAGTGAGGGTACTTCAACCTCTATCGAGAGGACGACCTCGGTCCCATACACAAGGGAGAATGGTGTTGCCCCTGTAGCGGTACGGATCGACGTTCGGTAGGCCCACAAAGCAAATGGCAATATTTCGCTCCAATCTCGATAAGTGATGACCATTTTCTCAAGGATGCAGACAATTGTCTTATTCGCGGCTTCCACGGCTCCATTAGTTTGAGGCCGATAAGGGGTTGAGCGATGGTGCTTGATCTTGTATTGCTTGTAGAAGTCTCAGATGCGCTTATTCGTAAAGTGTGTGCCGTTGTCCGTGATGATATCTTTGGGTACTCCAAATCGACACATAATATTTTTCTTGGGAAACTTCTCAACGTGACTGGCCATGATGTTGGCATATGACATCGCTTCTACCCGCTTGGTGAAGTATTCAATGGCGATGAGGATGAACCGATGTCCATTTGATGCTTTTAGATTAATCATTCCGACAACGTCATGGCCCCAGGTAGCAAATGGCCAAGGAGTGGTCATGCAGTGAAGATCAATGGCAGGAGTGTGTATCAGACTGAAGTGTTCTTAACAGTTGTAGCATTTTTGAATATGTTTGCAGCAATCCGATTCCATGGTGGTCCAAAAGTATCCCTGCCGTAGGATTTTCTTAGCGAGCATGTGACCGCTGACGTGGGCTCTGCATACTCCCTCATGGATTTCTTTCATAATATTGACCGCTTCACTTTCAGTGAGGCACCTAAGTAAGATGTTATTATATGATCGCTTGTAGAGGCATTCCCCATAAATGACGTAACCTGTCGCTAAACGTTGAATGGTTCGTCGGTCTGTCTTAGATGTACCCTCTGGGAAAGTTAGGGTCTCGAGGAAATTCTTGATATCTGAGAACCAAGGTGGCTCATCATCAGGCTTTATAGGTTCCTCAATCTAGAGGCAGAAGGTCGGCTCATTCCTCTGCTCGATCACGATTGGCTTCATCTCAACACCATAGAGGATTTCAATCATTGACGCCAAAGTTGCTAATGCGTCGGCTAAGCGATTCCTTATCCGGGGGACGTATGAGAAAGTCACATCTTGGAAGCAAGCTATCAGATCCTCGAGGTGTTCATGATAGGGGATCGGTTTCTCATCTTTCATCTTTCAGTCACCATTCGTCTAGCATATGATTAACTGTGAATCGCCAAATACTCAAAGGTGAGTTACATTTAGATCGAGAGCCGCCTGTAAGCCGGTGGCGCAAGCTTCGTACTCAGCCATATTGTTAGTGTAAGGGAAGTTGAGTTTGATAGAGACCGGTACATGGGATCCTCTTAGTGAAATTAGGATGGTGCCAACTCCTTGGTCCTCGACATTTACTGCCTCGTCAAAGTGCATTACCCAAGATTCCTCTTCTTCTTCAGTATCATCTTCCGTCATGAACAAGATATCTTCATTTGGGAATTCGGTTCTTAACGGATCATAGTCAGGTTAAGGGTTGTCAGCAAGATGATCAGCAAGCGCCTGCCCCTTGATCGACTTCTGAGTGATGTACATGATGTAGAATTCAGATAATAAAAGTTGCCATCTTGCAGTTCGTCCAGTGAGAGTTGGCTTTTCAAATAGGTATTTCAATGGGTCCATTCGGGCCAAGAGCAGAACGGCTTGAGATAACAAGTAGTGGCAGAGCTTTTGAGTAGCCCATATAAGAGCCAGGCATGCTTTCTTTAGATGAGAGTAGCACGCTTCATAATCAGTAAACTTCTTGCTCAGATAGTAAATGGCCTGCTCTCTTCTTCCCGTTTCGTCGTGCTGCCCCAAGACACATCCCATCGAAACTTCCGTCGTGGAGAGATACATCAAGAGTGGTCTCCCTGGCTCAGGTGGTACCAAAATAGGTGGATTAAGGAGGTAGCTTTTGATTTTTTCGAACGCTGCTTGACAATCGTCGTTCCATTCAATGGGAGAATTCTTTCTTAGTTACTTGAAGATTGGCGTGTAGATTGGAGTTAGCTGTGCAATGAACTGACTGATATACTGTATTCTGCCCAGAAACCCTCTAACCTCCTTCTCGATAAACGGCGGTGGCATTTCAGTGATGGCTTTGACTTTGATTGGGTCAACCTCGATCTCCCTCCTGCTGACGATGATCCCTAGCAGTTTCCCTGACATAGCACCAAATCCGCACTTCTATGGATTCAGACGTAGTCGATACTTCCTCAGCCTTTCAAACAGCTTCTGAAGGTTTATCAGATGGTCGCTTTGCTCTGGTGACTTGGCTATCATGTCGTCGACATATACTTCAATCTCTCGGTGCATCATGTCATGAAATAGTACAGTCATAGCTCTCTGGTACATTGCACCGGCATTCTTCAGCCCGAATGGCATGACTCGATAGCAAAAGGTTCCCCAGGGGGTAATGAACACTGTCTTCTTGCAATCAACCTCTGCCATTTTGATCTGATTGTATCCTGAGAATCCATCCATAAAAGAAAGCATCCCATGCTTAGCTGTGTTATCGACCAAGATGTTGATGTGTGGTAATGGGAAATCATCCTTTGGGCTTGCTCTGTTCAAATTGTTAAAATCGATGCACATGCGAACCTTTCCGTCCTTTTTCGGCACAGGTACGATATTGGCTAGCCATTGTCGGTACTTGGATACCATGAGAAACCTTGTGTCATACTGCTTGATGTCCTCGTCTTTGACTTTCAGCATCCATTCGGGTTAGAGACGTCTCAGCTTCTGCTTGACTGGCTTCATATCAGGGTAGAGGGGCAACTCATGCTCAACCAAATCAGTATCCAGACAAGGCATGTCCACGTATGACCAGGCAAAAACGTCTTGGTATGATCAAAGGATGTCGATCATGCTTTTTCTTTCCTCAGGAGATAGTGACGTTTCGATTTTGGTTATTCTGGGAACCTCCTCAGTTCCTAGATTGACGTCTTCGGTCTCTTCGACAGTGGGGGTAGGGCCATACTCAAAGTTGGCAAATCGGTCAAGGAGCTCATCGGGGAGCTCCTCGAAGGAGACATCTTCATCCAGACTCATGATCCCTACCTCTTCTTGTATTTCTACAGGGAAGGGGTCGATTTCATGTGGGATGGGCATTTTGATTAAGGCATCCTTTTGTGGGGCATTTCCTGAAATTTTAAATGACAATATTTTTAGACTTTGGATTTTTTCAGTGTTTTTGGGGTTTTGTGTTTTTTGCGTGTTTTTGAGATTTTGTATTTTTTCCATGTTTTTGAGATGTTTGTTTTCTTTGGAGACAGACCCTTGGCAAGGCGGGTTTATGTATATACAAGGTATTGCCTGCCAAGGGGTTATCTCATTTTTTATAGGTTGTTTTTTTTTGGGAAACAGGTGCCAAATGTTAGGCCACTCCCCACTTCCAGGGTTTGGGGTAAAGATGCCCAGTTGCATACCTGAGGGGCCGCTTCTTTTCTTGTTGGGATGGAGGGTGCTGACTGATATGGCTCATTGGAGTCAGCCTCCATCATATTGATCCCCATTTCATCTGAGATCATGTCCTCAAACGATAACTCAATTTTATTGTGATTCACCACAGGGTGGTTTGTTTAGATATCGATCGTCGTTCCTCGAAGGGGGACAATGCGGCCAAATCTATCTCCAAGCTGGGAAGGGAGATCTGGGGATTGGTGGGATGGATTGGGGCTGTGGGTTTCTGTGGGGTCAAATGGGTTGCCCCATTTCGATCGATCTTTACGACCCCTGCGCTGACAAAGGAATCCCTGATGTGCGGCCTAGGGCGAGGTTTCTCTTCTATGTTGATTCCTCGAGCTCTTATAGCCGCGGCGACCCTGGCTTTCTCTTTGGCCTCTCGGACCTCTTCTTCTGTGGGCTTGTATCCTAACCCGAATCGGACCTTCTGCTCCTTGGCGACAACTAGCTCTTTTGTTCCTTGTAATCTGGGCCTACGTCCTCAGCCTTTCTGGTAACCCCACTTTTGGAGCATTATCACTGCCACTACCATACCGCATCCTGTTTTAGGCATGATGCTTTCGATGGGCTCCGGGAATATTGCCGACACCTCATACTCAAAACTGTGGAGGTCGACGTCCTCAGCTGTGTGTGGTACATCCAGCATATTGGGTGTTTCAATGCTATTGGCAATCTTTTCTTTCTCACCGTGTCCCTCTCCGATGATTGTGATAATCTTATGCCCAGATGCAAATTTAAGTTTTTGGTGCAATGTGGAAGGTATGACTTCGACTTCATGTAGCCACGGGCGCCCCAATAACAGATTAAATGAGGATTTGATATCCATGACTTGAAACAAGATGGAAAAGGTCATTGGCCCTATCAACAGCTCAAGATCAACTTCTCCCATTATTTCTCTCCTGGAATTGTCAAACCCTTTAGCGCTGGTTCTAGTGGGCCTTAACATGCACTGATCAACCCCAATCTTGGTGGCGGTTCTTAACGGGCATATATTCAATGCAGACCCATTATCAATTAGTACTAAGGGGATAATCATATTTTCAGACTCAATGGTTATATTCAAAGATTTTGAGTGACTACCTCCTTCCTTAGGTAGATCGGCATCAGAAAATGAAATGGCATTTGGAGCCATCACTTAACCAATTATCTGCCCGACTTCATTCGGGCTAACTTGAAGTAATACATGCGCATTTTTTAATGCCCCCATTAATGATTGGAAATGGAGTGGAGACGTCATCAACAGATCCCACACAATGATATGGGTAGGCATTCTTCTCCGCTGAGTCTCTAGTATATGTTCTCGATTCATCTTCTTGAAGGGGTTCACTGTGTTGTCTTTCTTTCCATCGGGTTGGGCCTGTGCTACAGCTGGTGCTTCTGGCTGCTTTGATATCCTCCCTGACCTGGTAACAAAATGTACTGCCCCTTCTCTACTGCTGCTACCGTCATTGAGATCCGTTTGTTCGTAGCTTAGCGAGACCTGATGAGGATCATATGTGGGTCCCGAGAGCTGGAAAGGTATGGCTGCCGGTACTTGAGGCCCTTGTACTGTTGGCTCAGGAGGTGTGGGCAATACTTGATTCACCTCGATGGTAGTGGGTTGGGTGGAAAGATTGGGCCAAATGGGGGTGGCGAAGCTTGAGGGTGGTGGCATTGGAGGGAAGGAGGTAAAAGTAGACCATTGATAGCCGATGGGTGCTGGTGGCAGATGGGGGGTCTGATGGGCCATTAGGTGATTGACCAGGGTGGTGGGGTTTGCCGGTGGCTAAACTGGGGGTGATGGGGTGGGCGCAGGCCATTGATAACTGATAGGTGCGGGTGTTGGATTGGGGGACCTGGTGGCTTAAAGGGTAATCGATGGGGGTTGTGGTGTATGGTGGTAGTTGAAATGGGGCAGGCGCAGGCCATTGATAACTGGCGGGTGTGGGTGTAGGATTGGGGGCCTGGGGGTTTATAGGGTAATCGATGGGGGTTGTGGTGTATGATTGGTATGCATTGATATTTACATAATTGACGGGTGTGGTGGACGGAAAGTATGCTCGGAGATCCAAGGGTTCAAATTGTGGGGTTGGGTTGGGGAAATATTAAGACAAATTTAGGAGTTCAATTACCCCAACATTCCTTTCTTCATCATTCCTCGGCCATGGTGCCACATAATTCTCCCGATCACTGATATAATTGGATGGGTCAAATTCAAACTCCTCCTCATCTTCTATCATTCCGACGATGGGTCTGAGACCTGCTCCTCCGATGGGATGTGGGGGTAGTGGCACTTGGTGAATATTAGCATGCTGAGAGGGTGCAGGGGGAATGATTTTCTCGACATCGATCAAATCCTAGATGGCGTGCTTCAATGAGAAGCAGCGACCAGTAGGGTGACTCGGACCTTGATGAAAATTGCAGTGGGTATTTAAGTATTTGGGTCATAGTTCCTCGGGATCGGGTGAGGAGGAGGTTGTGATTGGCGGATAGCCACTAATCCCTTTTCTACTAATAGGGGCAAAAGTACACTCAATGATTGCCCCAGAGGGATGAAGACTCGGTCGTAGCAGGCTCTCCTCTGTTCCGGGGTCATTTGCATTCCTTGCCCATTCCCCATTCTTTGCGTCTGCTCAGGCCTAACGGGTGCTGGTAGGGCAGCCTGAAATTGGAATGGGATTGTATTGTTATTGGGCCGAGTATTGACTATGTTCTGGACATCGCTCACTATTCTCTTCTCGTTCCTTTGCTTTGAAAATCTTCTAATCCCACTGGGTCCACTCGACATATTCTTATTTAAACGCCCCTCCCTGATGGCATCCTCGCATCGGTTAGCATTTCTCACTAGATCAACAAAGCTGGTCTGTTGCTGATATATCAAAAAGTCTAAAATCACTGGCAGAGTGTTCTATGAGATCATCTCTATCTGTTCATCGTTAGGTATTCTGTTCCTGACCTGAGCTGCCAATGCTCTCCATCGCCCTAAGTAGTCGCTGAAGGTCTAGTTCTGGTTCTGCTTTTCTTTTAAACGGCCAAGTCGGACTTACGCGGCTCGCTGTCTATATTGTAGACATACTGTTCTTGAAAGAGATGCGTCAAGTCCCTCCATGTTTTCATCATAGACGGTTCTAAAGATGTGAACCATCTCAAAGCCGGACCAGTCAGACTCTTTTGAAAGACTTTTATTAGTAGTCTTTCGTCCTCCTCGTATTAGCACATGTCCCCACAGTAGGACTTTAGGTGCGAAATAGGATTGCCAGTGCTATTATATTTGTCGAAGGCTGGCATTTTAAATTTGGGGGGCAGGGGGACCTCAGCGAACATACATAAATCTGTGAAGTCCGTGGCGTAGATTTTAGCACCACCCATTTTCATCAGCTGCATTTGTATTTTATCTAACTATTCTTTCAGCTGTTCCGACTCTTTTGATACAAGGGTTGCTTTCTCGGCCGTTAGTTGAACTTCACTCTGGGCCACTAGGGGATGGGCAATTATGGGAGGGGGGTTAAGGCTGGTCAATGCCCCAGTATAGGCCCCGTTATTCCTAATCTCGTCCTCTTCATACTGCTGGTCGGTATAATGTGCTGTGAGGGCGGGATTCTCCTGTTGTTGTTGCATAGGTTGGATGGGAATGACATGAGTCGGGGTTGGGTGAGCCCATTGGGGGTGAGGAAAAATTTGTTGGGTGATGAGAATTTGGTTTTGAGGTGGGGCCTGATAGGGCCATTGGGTATGGGGGAAGGTTTGGAGATGGCCTTGGGATGTGGGGCCATGGGAAAATTGGGTTTGAGGTATGGCATGGGTTTGGCCCAGCTGTGAAAGTTGGGTTAAATGTTGGGGGTATTGTGGAAGGTATGAGTGTGGGGTTTGGGTTTGGGCCATGAACCCTGGGCCATTTTGGGCCACAAGCCATTGATAGGTTTAGGCCATGGACCCTTGGTGGGTGTAGGCCAGTGGGCCTGGGTAGGTTTGGCCCAAGGGCCCTTGAGGGGTCTGACATAATGGGCCTTGATAGGTCTGGGCCATGGGTCCTTGGTGGATCAGGCCCAATGGGCCTTGATGGGTTTGGGCCCTTGGTGGGTATGGCCCAATGGCCCTTGGTGGGTATGGGCCATGGGCCCTTGGTGGGTCTGGGCCATGGGCCCTGGGTAGGCTTGGGTGGTGGGGTATTGGGTCATGGGGTCCTGGGATATGTGGAAAAAGGGGGTTTGGATCAATGGGCCTTGGGGTATGTGGGACTTTGGAGATTGGGCCATGGGGGCCTTGGGGTAAGTGGGTAATGGGGGTTTGGGTGGTGTTGACTATGGGGGGTTGATGGGGGTCATGGGGGAGTGAGGCATGGAAGTTGGCTAGGGTATGGGATGAGTTCATGGGGTGTGGAGGAGAGGGAGTGTTTTGAGAAGCTTTCCACATAGAATAGGCATGGAACATCTCCTCCATCATGGTCATGGAGGAAGGGTTGGATGGAGATGGGGGATTTAAGGGGTGATGGGGTATAGATGGGATGGAGGTGGTGGAAAAATTGGGCATGGCCTCGGTATAATCGGGCATGGCCGCGGTAGGTGGGGGGGGTATGGGGTGGATGAGGGGATGTATTGGGTATGTTTTGGGATGATGGGGGGCATGATGAGAAGGGATGAGGAAAGTTGGGCATGGCCCTAGTAAAAATCGGCATGACCCGTATGGATGGAGGATTTTGCGGGGGGTTGGATAGGGTGGAAGTGGTGTATGTGAATGTGGGTGGATTGGATCTATAGGGGGATGATGGGAATTGGGGCATGGATGTGGATTGGGAAAATGGGTTTGGCATGGGCATGGTTTGGGCAAAAGATGGAGAATGGGGGGTAGGACTTAGGATATTTTGAGGGGTATCGGGTGGGAAAATGGGGGCGCCAAATGGGCCGGTAACGGTAAAGGGGGGTTGGGTAAGGGGAATGGTGGAAAAAACTTCTTCCGAATGGGAGTGGGTTAGAGAATGTGGCAGGGATGAGTCGGGATCGGCGTAAGCCGGGTCCACTACCCACGACATTCTTTGGGAGCGGGTCGGGTAAGGGTGCCTTGGATAAGGCCGAAAGATCCTCCTCCTTCTTCCCCTGCGGGACGGCGGAGGGCAAAATGATGCCGTTGTGCCGACACCACAAACTATCTATTTCTTTTTGGGTTTTGATTATATATATATTTTTTGAATTTTTTGAAAAAAGGTTTTTGGAAAACAAAGGTTTTGAGGCCTTGGAACTCCCTTTTTGGGTGGCCCTCGTACCTTAATTCAAGACCCGCGGCGACGATTCCGACGCACTTCGGAAGAATCGAAGGAGAACCTTCGATCTATTGAAGGCACGAAAATCGAGGCAAACAATCCGATCCCCCAAAATGAGCCAAAAAGAAGTTGCCTTCTCTTGACCGGTAGGGGTGTATTGGGTGTCAGAGATGGTGGGGCCCAAATAAGGCACTAAGCACACTAATCGGGGAACTCGGGATGTAAAAATGGCTAAGGATTCGGGCTGGTGGGTTGCTAAACAAGCCTGGCGCAACTAATAGATGCGCCCAGGTTGCAGGGGACCAATATTACACTGGCGCAACTAATGGTAAAACTTGGGATTTTAAAGCTGGAGCAACTATTTGTTGCGCCAGTTATAAATTCCAGTGTTTTTACACTGGCGCAACTAATACTTGCGCCAGGAAAAAATTGGTTCTCTAGAACAGAAGACAGCAGCCACTAATGCTCGAGATGAGTCTCTTTTTGTGGTTTTTGTGGAAGCTAGGCTTCCGGGAACTGAGCAGTTTTCTTGATGATTGATTCTCTCCTTACCGCACCTATTGAGTTTGAGTCCGGTATAACTCGCTAACGCCCTCCCCAAGGGTTTTAAGCTTCGGAATGGGAACCCACCCGATCTACCTCCAACGCAAGCGGTTTCTCAGATACTAGGTGGGCTGGGACTTTTCTGGATCATCACCACTAGGGGCTGCCGCCATACTAAGACCCGAGTATTTGTATGTGTGCCTAACCCAACCCCTTTTGAAAATCTAACCTGCAAAACAAATTAATTAAGCTCCCTAACTTGGTTCAATTTTAATTTTTTCAAATCTTTTTTCTTTTTTTTTTTGGAAGTTTTCTTTAGTTCAAAAATCGCGGGTGATTATCCCGTGCCGCCACTACGGGCCGGCGTCCACTGGCAGAATATGAGTGCTCAAGTAGGCCCGCCAATCGGCTAAGGTACTTTAAATGATGGAAATTTAAAGGAATTAAAAGACAAAGCTCAAGTAGGCCCGTCAATTGGCTAAGGCACTAAAATGACAGAAAAGTAAGGAATTTTAAAAGACAATGCACATGTAGGCCCGCCAATCGGCTAAGGCTCGTAGATGACGGAAAGGTAGGGGTAAGTAAAACGACTTAATCGGAGGAGTGAGTAACAAAAAACAACAAAAATAAACTAAAAAAATAGCAATAACATGTTAGTAAAAATAAAAAAAATTAAGGCCAAGTTCAAGGGGAAGCTCTACAAGCTATTCACCAGCAGAGTCGCCATCTGTGCAATCGTGGGAATCGGGACGATCCCTTCGTGACGATGCGCTCTCTAACGAAAAATATAGAGTCGCCACCCGGAGCTTTCAGTGTCCCGGGATATCTAGTTCATTTTTATGAGCATCTAAGTGCTAAAAATATGACTCAGAATCCGGTCCACACCAAAGGCTCTTGGGTAGGGGCTTCGATTATCGATCGGGAAGGTGTTAAGCACCCGATCAACCCGCTTAACACGGTCTCTACTTATGGCCAAAAATAAAATGATGTAAAGACAAGGAAATGATTCCCTCTTGCCCAAATGGGCCTCCAATCCTATTTGTGCCCCTCCGTTCCTACCGAAAATTTGGTGGCATAACGGCACAAATGAAAGAGTAGGGAATGCCAAAAAGAGATAGGAGAAGAAAGGGGAGAGCCGGAGCCCTTGGGCCCTTGTAGCACCGTTGGAGAGCCTTACGTGGCTTGCTTTGATGAGCTCTTGAGGGCTTGAATGGTGGGAAAAAGGGGTTCTAACCACTAAGGCCTACTAGCTAGGAGATAGAGAGGGAGGGTGAATGGGTAGCATATACCTAAACTAAGGGATCTAAGATGAAAAATAAATATCACTCAAAGGAGGTTTTGGAATTCTGGAATTTGTATGGGAAGTGTGCACTAAAGGGAGAAAGATCTTCTCACTTTAAGTTCTTTCTTCCTTAGGCCAAAATTTTCAACCCCTAAACCAAGGGGTGGGGGGCTCTATTTATAAGAAAAGGGTGGGTTAGGAGGCCACTTAAGAGCTAAATGAGTTTAGCAATTAGGTAATCTCACATCTAAGGATTCCTAGGATTTTTGGAGCCTTGAAATGTGTGAGAAGATCCTCCAATGGTGGATGATGGGGTGAGACCTTAAGCCACTAAAAGGGGTGTAAATAGGCTTCAAAAGGGTGCAACAGAACTAGCAAAACACACGCCAAAGGTCAAGGTAGTCAACAAGTCAAACCCCAATCATGATTTTCGGGGCAAATTCCAATAGTTACTATTCATATGCCTGGCGCAACTATTAGTTGTGCCAAGCAAATGTACAATAAAATAGTAATGTACAGTGCCTGGAAGTTAGCTCGCGGGGGTGGGGGTCACCTTTAAACTTGGTGCAACTATTAGTTGCACCAGGCTTAAAGTCTGGGGGAATTGGCCTGACGCAACTATTGGCCTGGGCAATGTTATAACTGGCGCAACTATTAGTTGCACTAGGCCATTTTTGGGGAGAAATGACCTGGCGCAACTATTAGTTGTGCCAAGTCCCCAAAGGGCCCAAGTGAAATTACTTCTTTGCCCTCCGAGTTCGGACTGCCATATCTTTTGATGTATACCTCTGATTGGGGCGGTTCTTAGACCGTTGGAAAGCTGATGACCTCTACTCTTTAATGGTATGAGATTCGATCATAGTAGAGGGCCGTAGCTAGTTCCAGTGCACCACTCTTTATCCATAGCCTGGTAAGGTTAGGTTTAAGGTTCAAAATGGGTTCTAAGGGTCGAGATTGGTTTTTGAAGGTTCGGGGTAGGTTCCTAAGGGGTCTAGGGTGATTCCTAAGGGTTTAGGGTGATTCCTAAGAGTTCCATACATGCCATCAAAAGCTCTAAAATGCGCCTCTCTCGAACTGTGTTTCGATCGGGCATTGGGCCAAATTTGGGTGTCTACAGCTTGGAGAAATACTCCTACCCTTTCATGGTCGTGTCCATGGGGTATAGGTTCTTCCTAAAGATAATATCTACTAGTCACAAGTTATCCGTTAGTTGAGACCTCCTCACAGATTGTCCAGAGCCGTGTGTTGGTACACACTTTTTCTGGGTTCCTTTCTGTAACCGGAATAAGTGGCCCAATTTGATCCAAGTGGACTCTGGCAAAGGCGATGAATGAGTAAACTAGAAATATTAAATGCAGAAAATAAAAGGTAAATTCTAAGAGAAAATTACCTGGTTCGATGCGATCGCCAGCTGCAGATATTTATCGACGTCACTGATCACGCTTTAAGAAGAGCGGGGGCTTGCAGGTTGAACTCCTTTGTTGAACATCAGTCGGCCGAATCCAATAGCTCTGGGTCACTTGGGAGTTTAGTTTATCTAATTTTCCTAATCCTACTTTAAGTCAAACTATTCTGGTTTTCCTAGTCCTACCGAGAGTTGGATTGATCTGGTATCCTAATTTTATCCTAACTCTAATTGATCTTCTAATACTATTACAACTCTGATTAATTTAGTCTTCTGACGTCACTCTGATTCTAATTAATTTAATCTCCTAATCCAACTAGGAATCAAATTAATCTACTCTCTTAGTCCTACTAAAAGTTTAATTAATGTAAATATCCTAATTCTACTGAAAATCCAATAAAAAAAGAAAAATAGATTGTGGCCTGTTATGATAAGGAGGATCGACCCCGTTCCTGGGTACCCTTTGTAATCTCCCTTGGGTAAATCGGGTGGCTAAGGATTATTTTGTAATATTATTGAATGAAAAATTGAATTTGAGTTTAAAAATTATGGATTTAAGGATTAAAAACTGAGAATTTCGAGAATTTAGAACTAAAATTAAGAATTGAAACTGAACTTATGAACTAGAACTAGAACTAAAACTAAGAATTAAGAAATAAAAACTAAGAACTAGAATTTAGAAACTAGAGTTAAAAGCTAAATAATCAAAAACTAAGATCTAGAACTAAAAAAAAAACTAGGACCTAGGAATAAGAACTAAGGTCTAGAATTTAGAAATTAAGAACTAAGGTCTAGAATCTAGAAATTAAGAACTAAGATCTATAATCTATGAACTAGAAATTGAAAAACTAAAATAGATTTCCTGGAGCTAAGTGCTGTAAAAGGGGGTATCGAAATCTTAAGCTTGGAGGCGAAGAACTCGAAACTTGGATAATAAAATTGTTGTTGATTCCTAAAATTTGTGTCCCTTGGTCGAGGTAGGGGGATCTATTTATAGGTATCGGGGCAATTATGCGCCCTGTGGGAGGTGCACAATTAGTCGGTTAGATCCAATTGCGTGCCATGTACATCACGTTCCGTTGGATTACGCGCCCTATTTAGTGTGCTTAATCACTTTGAATCGGTCACGGACTCAGTGAGTGACTGGCTAGCTAGCTTAGCCGAGTGTCCTAGTTCCAACTCGCTTGAAACTAATTACGCGCCCGTGTAGCATGCATAATCCAATTTAGCGCCCTCGTACATGCGCTTGATTGGGGAGTTCAGGCGGTCATGAGAATTAGAGATCAGGTTCAACTAGGGACCAATTACGCACTGGTAGCAGGGCGGGCAATCAATTACGCACGCTAGTGAGAGCATGGAATTAGGTCTCAAGGTGGTTCTTAAAAAAGTGAGTCCTGGTCCAAGTGGGACCAATTGCGCACTGGTGATGGGGCGTGTAATAAAATTGCGCGCGCTTGTGAGGGCGTGTAATTTGGGACTTTCCCTGGGCTAAGTCGAGTCTGAGCCACAGAGCTATTATTTCAGCCTGTGCTTCGACCATATACTATTGTTTCAGTATATAGTCCCCGTGTTTAGGGTTTTAAAGCTTTCGAAAAGAGTAAGCCCCTCTCCAGAATTTATGGGCAAGGTCAAAGGTCGACCGAACAGGTTTGTATCCTCTGAGAGGGTAAAATTGAGGTGTCTACAGATGCCCCTCTTCGGCGCGTTCTTGTGGAGTAAGGATGTGTCGAAGAAGTAGACACCCCTTCTAGGGTACTTTCTCATTTCTTTTAGAGATCACAGGTGTGAATCGGGAGAGCTGACATGAAATGCTTAGCTTTCTTATCTTTCAGCACAAGCTAAGGAGGAGCATTCGGGGGCCCAGTGGTAGCTGTCGAGGGGCGTATCCACAACCACGGGTGCAAGTGGCATCCCATCGCATGTCGCAACCTTCTGTAAGTGGCAGTCAAATGGGGGAAGTGGCATCCCTTCACATGTCGCAACCTACTGCAAGTGTCAGTTAAACAGAGGGACATTGATAATAAGATGTAATATCATGTAATATTATATAATGGTGAAGGCTTTCACAAGTCATGTCAGACCCGGCGCGTCATTGCTCCCACCAATGGCACGTCAGGAGCCCCTCTTCCAGTGGATATTTGTGATTTCTCAGAGTTGAGTATACTTAGCATTCGATTTCTCAATGAAAGAATGGATTGGAGAGGTGAGAGGTGAATTTTGATAGATAGGAGGTTTATTTATTATTATTTTTTGAAAGTTTGAGATTTTTAACTTAAGATCAATTCGATAGTAAAACGACAGAAAATGTGACTTTCGAGATGTCGCTAAGTAGATCCATCGGTACGGGATTTGGAGACCCGACCTTTTTTTGGTTGTTAAGACGACACTTGATATGCTGAATACTCTATCTAACCTTCTCGCAGATATTGATGATTGTCTCTTATGGGAGGACTACAATGATTCGCAAATTAGGAGAGATGGGTGGGGTTTTAAAAACTTTTGACTTAATATTTTCTAATTATATTTTATAAGGAATATCGAGTAGAAAGGGGGATAATACTTACTTGGTTTATCTCGCGATGAGACTTACTTGCTGTTATTTCGTGACAATCACACTAGGACATCAGAGGGTTTATTCTCCCCCTTCGTTTCTCCGCTGATTGTTGTGATGGGACATGATGATTGTCGCGATGGGATGTCCGGATCGCTTGATGAGATGATTGGGTGTGATGGGACGTTGGAGGAATTCCTCTCTTCTTCTATCGATGAGCGTATGCTGTGTTGGAGTATAGTGACTGCTGTGTGATGGGATATTTGGGGGGATTCGACTCTTTGCTTTTCACTATAGGATAATGGTTGAGCTTCCTCTTCTGGTTGTGTGTTGTGGCGGGTTGCGACGAGACTTGGTGGTTGCACGATGAGGTATCTCAGTTGATGATTCCTTGATGTTGCGATGGGACAATGATGGTGTTTTTCTTTGGCAGATCTTGGTTATGCGATGGGTTGGGGTCAACTTGAATGGTGTCTTAAATCGCAACGGGACTTGCTTTTGGCCTTGGTGATGTGACGGGGCTTTTGCGTCACGATGGGACATGAGGGCGAGACTGATTTATGCCAATGAGCTTGGGTGTTGTGCGTCCTGTTGTGATGAGGCACTAGTGGCTCTCTCTCTCTCTTTGATCGGCATGTAAGGTTACACGATAGGACAAGGGAGAGCGATTATGATTGTGATGGGATGAGTAGCGTGATTGGCTACTTTGTCGCCATTATTTTTTGCTTTGTGTCGCGATGAGACTTTTATATTTATTTTTTATTGTTATTATTATTATTTTGTTTATTTATTGTAGCGGAGCGAGTGGCGGATGTAGGGGAGTGATTTTATTGCGATAGGACTATGGGAAGATGTCCTCACGCCCGATTGGTTTTACTTTTTTGTATGATTTTTATTGTGATTTTATTTTATTTTTCTTAACACTGTATTTATTTTAGTTTTATTTTTTATTAGGTGATTTTGCTCATTTCTATGGTCTAGATGGGCTGGGATCATATTTTATTATTATTAATGGAGTTTTATGGCAAAAGAGAAATTTTGGGTATTTGGTTGGTTTAAGGTATGAGTTTTGGTCTTATGTTTAATTTGGAGTGACACTTGTTAAGGATGTTTGAATTTGGTTTCTAGAGTTTAGATGGGTGTTAAATGTTTTGATCCTATTGGTTCATCTATTTTGTGATGGATTTGTCTTTCGTTAGGGGGTAAGTGTTTTGTCATTGTTGGTTTATCTAGGCTTGCCATGAATTATGTTCCTTTTAGGGGGGTAAATGTCTCATGCCTATTTGTTTATTTTCTTTGTCATGGATTATGTCTATTTTTGGGGTATGTGTCTTGCTTTGGTTTAATTAGATTGATGGTATTTGGAAATGAGACACTTGTCACATTGTGGCCAAGTGATCTTTTTGCTTATAAATAGGTACCTAGGGGCTTAGGTTTTATTTTGGATTTTAAATTGGGTTTTTTTTTTTATAATTTTTGGCATTTAGAAATTTATTATATTTTAATGTCTTTTCTCCCCTTTTATTTTGTATCCCGGGGGTTATGCCCTGAAAAGATTTGTAATGGTGATTCATTTTTTGTGGTATCGGGGTTGTTGCGATATGGGGTGGTGCTAGGGTCAACGGTGCTAATTTAACCCAGAGTGCTGCCCTATTGGGGGAAAAGATGGAAGAGTTAAAGGCAGGGGAAAGGAAACTAAAGGAAAGAGTTGTGTCAGAATTCTCGTGATCGGTGCCAATTGGTCTTCGGTAGGTTCTGTGGGTTGACCTTTGGTCGGCCCTCCCTTGGGAGTTTCCGAGATCGGCCTTCCATAGGTATGTGCCTCAGATACTAAGTGGCCTTCTATGAGTCACTCTTTCCTTTCTGCCAACTCGGGGCTTTGTAATGCTGTCATTTTATTGCATAACTTGTAAGATTTAGTCATAAGTAGTATCTCAGGGGGAAAAGGAGGTGAAGATGAGATTTTTTGTTAGAATTCGTTCAGCGTGTGCTTCCTCTCCGGACTTCTCTATCATCTCTCTCCTTTTTATGTATTATTTTTCGGGCATTTCCCCTCTAGGGCGCTTATTCTGATTTAAAATTCGTCTTTCATTTAGCGGGTTTAATCTGATTCTTGCTTTGAGGTTGTATTTATTTTTGTATATTCAGAGGGTATGCCCTTGGTGTAATTTGTAATTGATTTCATCATATTTATAGAAGTGATTTTGTTTATTTATGACTTGTTTTACACTTCTTAAATTCTGGCTTGATTGAATTTAGTTTTGGGTGCGGTCTTGTCTGATCTTAGCTAATCTTGATTTGGGTGTGATGTGATTTGGTTTGGTTTGGCATCGTATTGGTTTGGGCTTTGACGGGTTCTAATTTGGTTTAGTGTTATTTTTGGAGCATGTGTGTGCATATATGCCTAAGTTAGAGTGCGTGTGTGCATTCTGTGTTGTGGGTGTCGTTTGGTATAGGTATCTCAGTCAGTAGCTTCATCTCTCGCCGTTGTTGTTTGCCTATATTTTTTTGTCATAGTTGGGTAGTTACATACCTAGTGCAGGGCATTTAATTCACTTGCGCGTGATGGAGGAGTTCAGGGGCTAATTACGCGTTTGAGTATGCGCAGATAATCCAATTATGCGCTCTGATCAGCATGCGTGATTGGAGCGTCACCCGGTCACTGTGCGGGTGACCTTTCGAATTGCACGCAGGGTGGAGGGCGCGTGATTAACTCGTTGCACCTTTCTGGGCGGACGAAAGTTTAATTGTGTGCCCTGGCTGGCACGCGTGATTCAAATTGTGGGTTTCTGTGTGCATGGGGCGTATGATTGGCCTACACTCTATATAAGTCGAAAAAAAATATCTTATTTTCTCCCACGCTTTCCGATTTCTTCTCTGGTTCTTGCTTCCTTACGCTCTGATTTCCGTGTTTCTGCGAAATCTCGCGATCTGCTTGTCATTTTCGAGTGTCATTTCTTCCTTTCTCTCCAAATTTTTGAGCTCTTCATCCTGAGATGGAGTTTGAGGGTAGTGATAAACTTTTCTTGATTGATTCGAACTTGGAGCAGATGGTTGTGGAGGGAGGGGAGACTACTGGTGCTGATGCCGATGTCGAGGGCGATGTTGAGATGGTCGTCGAAGAGGGTGCTCCTGTGCTTGATGAGGGCGACGAGGACGACGCTGCTCTGCGTCAGGCTTCGCCTCCAATTCGCATTCCATTGGAGGAGTTCTTTGTGAGGGATCAGGTAGGTACTCGCGTGCAAGAGTTTCTTCTTTTTATTTCCTAGGCATTTAGGTTATAACATAGATTCCTAAGATCTAAAAACCCTTTTTACTTTATGTTGAACTCTCATCTAGCCTTAGTGTGTGTGCGCATTCATGCATCATGCTTGTATCTAGCTCTAGGTCACGTTTATGTTACTGTTTTGTGTTACCTTTACCATGTTTTGTGTGCTTTATTGTAGATTTTCATATATTTTATTGCTTGTGATTATTTTATACCATCATCTTTGTTATTATTTTTATTAGTATTAGGTCTACTTGTCGTCCATAGTTTTTATTAGTCTTCTCGTAGCCTTACGATGTTCTTTTTCGTTTCATCTCTCCCCAGGAGCCTCCTTTGCTAGCCTTCAACACTGCATGGTCAGAGTCCCACGCTTGGTATCGTGTCCTGCCTGAGTTTCAGCGGGTGCGGTTGGTGTCTTTTGGCTTTGGGCCGATTTTAGAGCTTGAGCCCTTCCCGATTGATCGGGGCTATTCTGGAGCGCTGGAGGGAGGAGCAATAGGCATTGCTCTTCCCATTAAGGATGTTGCTACCAACCCCAGAGGACTGGGTCTGCATCACCGGACTCAGATTCGAGGGGGAGCTGGTGATAGGGCAGATGGAGGGAGACTACCTGACGGTATGTGAGGAGGTGCTTGGAGTTGAGTATTGGTTCAATGGGTCTAGGTCAGGGGTGGTCCGAGTCACATGGTTTTTCGATACTTTTGTTAGCGGATTTGTTCCTTCGAGGCGCCACTCGGAGAAGAGAGTAGTGTTCCAAGCACATTGCGAGGCCATGGCACTTCGAGAACCTGTGACAGAGCCGGGAGTGGCGACGGATTGAGTCCTCTAGACATTTTTGATGCACTTTCTCGGTGTAGTACTCTTTTCTTCTTTGACCCGGGGCTGTGTGATGGGTCTGTTCTTGATGCTTCTTGGGGACTTGGATCGAGTCCCTACCTATGCCTGGGGTGCGGCGGCATTGGTGCACCTTTTGAGCAGTTGTACCGTAGAGGGAGAGGTGTCGCTACTATAAGAGGCTTCCTCCCTTTCCTTTAGGTGAGTTTTGGTTAATTGCTATCTTCTATAATGTCTTAGTTGTCTTGTCTTTCCCTTTAGTAATCATTCTTATGTTTTTTAATTTTGGGCGTATGATCATTTCGCCTTCTTATGCCTGCAGGTCCCGGCGGAGATTACTTTCACTTTCCCGTAGATGCATGTGTGGCGGAGGGTGATGGGGCACTGCCACCAGTCTTCGGATCTGCAGACTGCGAGAGGTCTCTTTGAGGGCATGCACCTGGGGTAGGTACTTGTCGTCTATGTTGATGGTGCATCTTAGTTTTTAGGTTTTACATTTTACTAATGGGTTGTCTTGTTTATTCCTGATTATAGGTCATTTGGAGGCCTTATGTGGCCGGGGAGGATGTTGAGGAGCCGGTGATATGGTCCAGTCAATCCTTCTTCGACGTGGATATCTGAGTCCACTGCTTTGAGAAGGTGGAGCATATGCATCTGTCTCGTGCAGTCCGACAGCTGGGGCTCCTTCAGGGATTCCCTTCGGAGATTTACCACCGGGTGGCGAAGAGGATGATTGGTCCCCCTGGTTGGGACATTGCATCAAGGATGAGGGCTTAGATTGATGACTTCAGAGCCGGGGGGACCAGGGTAACAGGGGCGCGCAATGAGGCAAACGCCTAAGAGTTTGCGAGATGGTTCCAGGAACTCGGCGGTGGCCGACTCTTTACGCGTCCTTTCCATTGGAGCGGCTCTTTCGTGGTTGGTGGTCCTGAGTCTGCCTCGACATTGGGGTAGAGGCTGGCCGCGTTAGGGCAGGGGCATCTGGGTTTCGGCATCCGCGAGACGATGGAAACCCTTCACAGGGTGATGGAGCATACGGGATGTGCTCCTCGGCCCGATGAGGAGATGTTGCGCTCCCTGACTACCTTTGTCTTCCAGGCTAGGGCACTAGAGGATGAGTTGAGGGCCCAGCTGGCAGAGACTTGTCAATCCCTAGTGAGTTGGTTTATTCGTTTTAGTCTTTAGTCTATTCATTTCGCTTCTAGTCGGTTTAATATAATTGTTTGGTTTTGTTTCCTCTTCATTTGTTAGACTGCGAGGGAGGGCGAGGTCACCAGTGAGGGAGTGCTGATCGAGCTACTCCGAGGTTAGCAGCAGGCTGGTCGGGAGGTGGAGGACAACCTACATTAGGAGATTGACAGACTGGTGAGTGTCTTGTGCTTGGCTCTAGTGTTATCGTTCTTCGTTGTTCCTGATGTGTATGTTATGCATCATGCTTGCAGAGGGCAGAGTACTCTTCTGCTTGGGTGTTTGTTCCAGCGTTTGATCCATCCTCGACTGCCTCGCCCAGTCAGGAGGATCCCGTGATAGCCCACCTTCGGGCTGAGCTAGACCACTGGGTGAGTTTATTCGGTCTTCTTAATTTTGTTTAGTCTTCTCTAGTAGTTTGCTAATGCTGTGTTGTATATTTTCAACATCAGCTTGCTGAGGACCTCCAGACGAGGGACACGACATCTGCCTCTCTGCTCCCAGAGAGTCAGGTATAGTGTGTTTAGTTTATATGTATGTTGGTTTGTTTTGTTTTGTAGTTAGTTTTTTGTTTTTGTTTTTGTCTGATGAGTTTCTGTTTGTTTGTTTGCTTTTTTCTTTGTGCAGGTCATTCCTGACTCTGCTCCCGAGGCTCCTCCTCAGGAGTCAACTCCTGCTCTTACTCAGGTATATCTAGTTAGCACAGATATATTTGTTTTCAATTTTTAATCAGTGTTATTTGATATGCTTTTTATCTGTGTTGTAGCCATCTATGTCTGAGGTTCCTCCTCTGCCCCCTGCCAATTCGGTGACCGTCGCGACTGTCGAGCTTCTTCTTTGAGAGAGGATGGATCTGGTATGCTTCTCCTTGTCTTTTTGGCTTTTCTTTCCTTTGCGACTATGCTCAGTTCTTGACTTTACGGTCATGCAAGCTCGTCAGCTCGAGGGGTCATGTATGGAGATAGCATGGGCGCGCCGTTCCGGAGGCGAGGCGGGTTCTCGGAGATACACACAGTCGTGAGGACCTACTCATCGATATGCTCATCACGCAAGGGACTCAGACGAAGGTGGTAGACGTTGCCCATCAGTCGGTGCGGGCAAAGATGCAGGCTACGATAGATCAGTTGCAGTATCGATTGGCGAGGAGTGAGCTAGGGGTGCGTGGGACGGTTGGTCGTCTCACCCGGTCGGAGTCAGTGGCGACTAGCTCCCTGGCTGGCTAGCCTCATCGTATGACACATGAGCATGCCAGGGATTACGTTCATTAGGACTCCATTATCCGGGAGTTACTTGCTGAGGGTCCTTCACGCACTAGTCAGGCGAGCTAGGGGGGGTTCAGTTGTTGCGCCTTCCCTCCCCAGGGAGTGCCAACCTACTTTGGGGCCTTGGATTGAGGATTCGGTGGACCAACCTTTTGATCCACGGGTCAATGACACTGGGGATAGCGACTGGCCATCCCAGAGGCAACGCAGGGAGTAGGGTCCTTATTCATATTTTTGCATTTTTTTTATTCATTGTATATACAGGGGGTATGCCCCCGGTGATAGATGAAAAGAAAATTTTGATATATAAAGAGATTTTTGGTTTAGATGTACCTGGATTCACTTCTCTCTTTTTTGTGTTACCTTCCATACTTTAGCTACTTACTTTTGGTGTTGTTGCTTATTATTGGGACTTAGATGCTCCTTGAGTTGGCCCAGTAATAGTTGAAGGTTACTCTGTACCTACGCATGAGCATAAAGTTATCAATAATTTTATTTTCTCCCTTGTTGATTGTCAAGGGGGGTGGTGTCTGGTAATAAAGGATGGATCATTGTATATATGTTTTTTTGTTATTTTTTTTTTCTACTTTTCATTACAAGGAAAGGAAAATAGTGCAACAAGGAAAGCAAATAAAAGTCTAAGTGTAAAACTCTTTAAAAAATGCCTTAGTGTAGGAGTGTGATGAGATCAGCAACGTAATACTTCTAGTAATCTTTCTTAGGTGATGACCTTGTTGTTTTGCATTTTCTCTATGGACGAGCAATGACTTTCAATGTAATCCTTCTTAAAAAAAATTCCCCAGTGTCGAGGTGCAATGGAGCTTTTCTGATTTTTTGTGAGTACTTGGGATTATGAGGAGCCATGTGTGTTTAGTGAGTTAGTGTCGATAAAAATTCTTTGATACCATCATTGAACTGGGGGAGGTCGTTTAGTCATATCAGCTGTATACTGGGGTTTTACCTTTGGCAGTGATTATCCTATCCCATAGTCTTATTAGGGGGTGTGCGGTAGATAGTAAGTGATTGCATCAGTCATCATTCATGAGTTTTCGATTTCACTTCTGGGGATATCTTAGGAGGGTTTTGACTCATTGTCTGAAAGTAAGAAAAAAGGTGAAAGAGGGATAAGGCTCAATGATGTGGGGATAGTTTTCTACTTAACAACTTTAAAAGCAGTAGGTAACAGTCTTTTTCTCGGGTGGTATGTGATGCCATGATTGAGCTCTTCGTCATGTTTTGGCACCATCAAAATCTCACATTCTATGATTAGCAGGAGTTTGTCCTCCTCTCGCCACCTTACGACGATATCTAGTAGTATCGAGACACTAGAGATACCCTCACAGATTGCTTATACCTTCCTAGTAGGGTCACCAGGGATGTCCTCACGATCTGCTTTTGCTTCCCTGGGCTCATTGACTAGTTCATTCATCGTATTGCTCTCTCTATCTCTCTCAGTTATATATATGTATATGTTGTATATTATTTTTTGAAAGCAACCTGCTGATGCAAGAATGGTGAGTTTTGATTAAGCCTAACATCTTCATTTTTTATGCTCTAACATCTCTTCCAATGGTGGGAGGAAAGGGTGAGAATCGGGTGTTACTTATGCTTTTGGAAGAGGTCAGGTATTTCACTAGTCCTTTCGATCAAATTGCTTGAATAAAAAGATGGGCAGTAAGTCAGCAGTCTTCAAGGATATTTTGAGAAATTAAGGTGTACGACCAATGAATGAGTCATGATGACTACGGGGGTGATAGATATAAGTATTTGATAATGGGATATGACAATCACAGTGTTAAGGGTAGTATTTTTTCAGGTACATGGCGTTCCAAGGGTTAGGGAGTTCTTCCCCATATGTGGCTACTATAACGTATGGGCCCTCCTAGTTCGGTTTCAATTTTCCTTTCGGATGGGCATGTTTGGAAGGCATGATTTTCTTCAAGGCTAATTCTCTAATTTTGAAAGTTCGCTCGAGGGCCTTCTTATCGCAAGCCTTGGCCACTCTCCTCTGGTATATTTGAGCATGATACATTATCCTTAAATACGTCTCATCAAGTTGGCCTAGCTTAGTAAGCAGAGTAATTCTCCTTTCATCTAGGGATAGCTCATCATCGAGTTAGATCTATAAGGATGGTACTTGTATTTCGTAGGGTAGGACTGCTTCCATCCCATATGTGAGGAGGTAAGGAATTTGACCAGTGGTTATGCGAATAGAAGTCCTATAGGCTCAGAGTGCTTCTGGTAGTTGTTCAGGCCAGTCGGCTCCATTGCTTGTCTCCACCATTCATTTCAGAATCTAGATTAGCATTTTGTTTATAGCCTCTGCTTGTCCATTTCCCTGGGGATAGAATGGTGATGAGTGGCATAGGTCGATGCCAAATTTCTTTCATAGTCTCTTCATCTTCTCTTCAATGAATTTTGGTTCATTGTCGGTGACGAATATCCTGGGTACTCCAAACCTAGAGATGATGTTCTGAATAATAAACTTCATGAGCGTCGAAGCCGTGATTCTGACATATGACTCGACTTCTGCCCATTTAGTATAGTATTCGATCGCAGTGAGTATGAACGTGTGCTTTTGAGTATTCTCGACTGTGTCCGTGAAGGGTTCGATGATATCAAAGATCCACATTGAGAATGACCATGGTGAGGTTATGGGATTCAATGTAACCGATGGGGCTTTGATAAGGGTGGCGTGTTCTTGGCATTATTTGTTGCATTAGGCGTAGAGGTGGCAATCCCTTATCATCGTCGGCCAGTAGTAGCCTTGTCGTATGATCTGATCTGCGAGTCTCTGTCTACCAGCATGGGCGTCGCAGGCACTGGCGTGTGTTTCTCGGATGATGTATTGTCCTTCTGCTGTTGTGACGCACCATAGCAATACTCTTTTAGTGAAGGCTTCTTTGTATAATATCTCACCTGGGATGCAGAATCTTGCGCATCGATTCCTTACGATCTTTCGTTCAATCCTGGTAGTGTAAGGAGGGATGTGTCGATGCTTCAGGAAGTTCCATATATCAACATACCATGGCTATCCATCGTCAGTTGGTGATTTCTTGAATCTGAAGGTTGCGATGACGGTTTCTTTCTTCACGGGCTTTTCTGGTACGTGTGCTGGCGTTGTTAATTTTTTTTTATGAAGAATGACTTTGTGTTTTGTCCAACTGGTATTTGTATGACTGAGGCAAGCGTGGCGAGAGAATTTGAGAGCTCATTCTCTAATCTAGGGATGTGCATGAAAGAAATTCTCTTAAATTTATTTACTAGAAACTGTGCTGTTTCTAGGTATGCCATTAGTCTTCTTTCTCTGGTCTTCCATTCCCCAGTGACTTGTAATATCACAAGTTTGGAGTCGCTGATTGTCTTCAACTACTTGACGCTTAGCTGTAGCACTGCTCGTAGTCTAGCAATGAAGGCTTCATATTCCACTATATTGTTGGTGATCGAAAAGTCGAGTTGAAAGGCTTTTGGTATGACAACTCTTTCTAGGCTTAGTAGGACTATCCTGATGCCTTTCCCTTTGTGATTAAGAGCGCCATCGAAGTAGAGGGTCCATGAAGTCTTGCCGAGCTCTTCATTGTGAATTAAGAGTAGATCTTCGTCAGGAAAGTTTGCGCGTACGGGCTCGTTTCCTGGGAGTGGAAGGTTAGCGAGGTAATCAGCGATCACTTGTCCTTTGATGGACTTCTACGTGATATAGGTGATGTCAAACTCTTGTAGTAGCATATGCCACTGAACAATCTTTTTAGATGTAGAGGGCTTCTCAAATTTATACTTCAGAGGTCCATGCATGCTAGTACCAATATCTTGTGCGCTCCAAAGTAGTGTCGTAATTTCATCGAGGCCCACACTAGTGTGAGGCACGTCTTCTCCATTGCTGTATATCTCTGTTCGTACTCGACCATCGTTCTGCTGAGGTAGTAGATGGCCTTCTCCCTCTTGCCATCTTTGTCATGTTATCTAAGAATTACTCCCATTGCCTTATCGTTTACTGCCACGTAGAGGATCAGGGGTCTTTTGAACTAGTGGCGATAATATCGGTGGGTTGAGGAGGTGCTTCTTGATGTTGTCGAAGGCTTGCTGACAGTGGTCATCCCATATGTACTCGGCTCCTCCTTTAAGTAGTCTGTAGAAAAGGTTGCATCTGTCTGAGTGCTGGGAGATGAATGTCCTGATGAATTACAATCTTCCTATCAGGCCTCGTAGTTCTTTGATGTTGCTGGGAGGTGGCATCTTGAGAATGGCTTTGACCTTTACCAGATCAACCTCGATTCCTCTCTTACTAACTATGAATCCTGGTAGTTTTCCAAAGGTCACTCCGAACATGCATTTCTTTGGATTCTTCTTTAGCTGATATTTCTCGGATCTTTGTAGTTCCAGTCATAGTGCTTCAGCATGTCCTGCTTGCATTTGAGACTTTACTAGTATATCATTGACATAGACTTTGATACATTTGTGTGTCATGTCGTGAAAGATAGTCATCATGGCGCGTTAATATGTAGCCCCTGCATTCTTGAGGCCGAAAGGCATGACGACATAGCAGTAAGTTCTCCAAGCATAGTGAAGGAAGTCTTCTCTTGGTCGGATTCTGCTAGGTTAATCTGGTTGTATTCGGAGAAGCCATTAATAAAGGATAACATCTCATGTCCGACGGTATTATCGACCAGAGTGTCGATGTGTGGGAGTGGGAAGTCATCTTTTGGGCATGCCTGGTTGAGATTTTAAAAGTTGATACATACCCGTACTCTGCCATCCTTCTTAGCGACAGGTACTATATTTGCAACCCACTTGGGGTAGAGGACAACTCGAATGAATTTTTCCTTGTGTAGCTTATTGACTTCCTCTTTGACTTGTAGCGTTGTTTGCAGGTGCATTCTCTTGAGTTTCTGCTTGACAGGTCTTGCATTGGGGTTCGAGGACCAAACGATGTTCCTCTAGGCTCGGGTCCATTCCGAGCATGTCTTCATAGGACCATGTGAAGGAACTGAGGTGATCTTGAAGGAATCAAATGATCTGTCATTGTTCCTTGGGGCTGAGTGTTGCACTGATTAGCAGCTTCTTGGGCTTCTCCTTAGTGCCAAAATTGATTTCTTTGGTAGCTTTTGCGGTAGCTTGAGTTTGCTCGTCGAAGCGTTTGGTGACCCGTTGGGAGTCCTGTGTCTCCTTAGCGGCTGGTGCTCCTTCTTCATCGTCTATAAGCTCATATACAGTGAAATGGCTACACTAGGGGATTAGTTTTACAGGAGGTAACCCTTCATTGGTGCAATTTGTGACCGCAACATCCTTGTGAGGTGTAGGTCGAGGCTATTCATTCTCCTCTCTAAGTCATGGAGTATCTCGTCAGGTATGATGATTGGCTTGTTACTTCATCGGGATGCCTCGCGCCTTTGTGAGGGTGAGGGGGTAGGGTCGTTTGGAACGGAGTTGAGCTATGGCTCCTTGGTCTTGAGAGTAGGATGATGACCGTGTATGCTCATGTCGGTTATTACTCCCTCGACTTTGTTGGCGTGACCTTTACTCGTAGCCTTATTAGATAAATCTTTTTATTGGTCGCTGGATGGGTCTGGGATGAAGGGCCCTCTCTTTTAGAAGGTTTTCTAATTTTTTTGAGTTTTCTATTTCAAAATTTTTAAGGGTTTTAAGATTTTCTACTTTTTTATTTTTAATAATAGGTATGGTATAGGGTTGGTTGCCTGAAGAGGAACCGATGGGGTTGCTTCCTTTAACTGGAGAAGTGGGACGGCTGTTGAAGCCGTTCGTGTAAGTCTTCGGATGACGTGGGCTTATTTTGAATTTGACATTTTTTTTTATAGTCCTCGTCTGGGGTGATTCGCTTGATGAGTGATGATGGCAATGACTTGGCTAATGAGCCTTCATCTTCTACCCTGTGAATCGTTTCATCTTTGAAGAGAGTTTGGAGGTAGTATCCGTTCGAACTCTCATCCTCAAAATTGGGCTGGAGATATTCTTACTGCTGAGGTTGTTCCTTAGGTGAGCCTAACTGGCGTTCTTCTGGGCTTGTGAGCTCTCTCCCTTGGACTTTATAGTATGCTATGATGAGTATGCATGCCCGACAGCGAGGCTGGTATGGTTGAGAGATACAGGGATGTCCCCAAGGGCATTCCCATCCTTCATTATCGGGGGTGGAGTTATTGTTGTTCAAGCTGAGATCATCTTCTTCGTCTGACCGCCCTTGGTCTTGACCTAACTGTTCTGTTAATTCGAGCTCCGGGAGATCTATCTAGTACTCTTCATCATCACTTGGCGGTGGTAGCAATTCTTCTTCTAATGATTTCCAGAATATTTATAACTGTGGTGCCTCAGGAGATTGGGGAGCGTCGAGCTCTAGTTCTTCTTTGACTTCTATGAAGGCGATGTGAGAATTTTCTACACTTATTGTTCGCCGAATTTTGTGCAGGATAGTTCTCGCACCGTATTAAGATAGACACACATAGGCTACAATAGGGTGACTTCGGGTAAGAACAGCGGCGTGGGCATCGCCAATTGTCAAGTATGGGTCGATAGTTGAATTCGTCATCAGAGTCTAATCCCTCGTTCTGGGAGCAATTGACTTCCTTGAGCAATTCTAGCCGTTCCTCTCTCAGGTGGTCATCAAGTTCTAGTAAGATTTATCCAATAGTCTTCCTCTTTTCTTGACATCGAGAGCCAGCCCTCTCCTACCAGTTCGTGAGGCTGGGATGACTCTAGTTCTTCCTCATCTCCCATAGCGGCGTTAGGAAAGTCTTCCTCGTCGGTTGACTCCCAATCTTCTACTTGTGACTCAGGTTCTGGAGGCTCTCTTCTTTCTGTAGCATAGGATTCCTTAGTCTCGAACAAGGGTCCAACTCCTTCGAGTGGTCTATCTGTATCATCGTCTTCTCGATTCAGGTTTGTTAGGTCAGTGAAGGCTTTGGCCATCTACTCAATCTCCGTTGCCTGTAGTTTGGTGAAGGACACTTCCTTTCTCCTTGGCACATCAACCTTCTCGGTGGTTCCGTAAATAAAATGGTCATAGAGTGATCACTTAGGTGAGGTTGGTAGGATGTCAGCTAATTTGCAGTATGATTGGTAGCCTAATCTCATATGCTTGTGAACTTTCTTCGGGACGATTGACCTTATGCGTCCTTGTCTATTCTTGCCAAGTCCAGTATGTGGGAAGTATCCTAGTTGATACATAATGTCCCATCCTTTAGTTGTGGTTGGGTTTATGTCTTACAGGCGGGCAAGGTCAGGGCCTACTGATCTTTTTGTTAATCTTTGATGGCAGGTTGGGAGGAATGGGGGATGACTGATTTCTGCTACTGATGTATCATTGGGATTCTCCACCCTTTTGATGTGGCCAGTATTTAGCACAGAGTCAAGCGCCGTTGGAATGCTTGCTGCGTAATTGGTATCTACTTCTTTGAGAGGTGCATCGGCGTATATTCTGAAGATAGAATCCTCATTAGGGAACTTGACGCATTGGTGGTATGTAGATGCGATAGCCTTCATCGATTCTAACCACTTTCTCCCTAGTATTAAGTTTTAGGTGCTTGAGGAATTAAAGACGTGGAATGTGACATCTTTGGTGACTGGCCCGAGGCAGACTTATAACTTGATAGTTCCTTTGACGAAGTGTTAAGAACCATCATACGTAATGAGGGATAAGGACGAAGGCCTTATGTCCTGTTCGGTGTATTCGAACGTCTTGAGTATTGTTATGGGACAGATGTTAAGCCCTACTCCTGTGTTGACCAGCGCATGGGGTACTAAGAACCCTCTGATTATAACCGTCAAGTATACATGGGTCTAGCTTCCGCGCAGTGATTCTTTAGGCATATCAACTTCAGTGAAGGTGAGTGCTAGAGGTTGAGCCATAATCGAAGCAATCTCGTGTAGCTCGTCTAGGGTGGTGTCTTCATTCACGTGTGTCTCATCCAGTGCCTCTATTAACAATCGGTGGTGTTCTGGTGATTTCTTAATGAGTTCAAGTATGGATATCTGCGTTGGTATCTTTCCAAGGTGCTAAAGAAGGTCACATTCCTAACCTGTTCTAGGGTGGCTCCTTGTCGGGCCGGTGGGCTTTGTTGACATTCAGTTGAGGTGGTTGAGATGCATATTCTGTAGCTGGAGGCAGAGGGGTTACATGAGGTGGGGGAGGTAGGTTTACTCCTCGTTCCCTTGCTATTCTTTCTGATGGTCGAGTGTTGACATTCTGCTTCTCCCGGGGGAATGGTGGCGGTGGATAATTAGTCCCCGATTTGAGGACCGGGCATGTCAGCCATTGACCCTGGAGCTCTGTCGTGACTGACATTGACGAACTCGCTGCAGTGCTTGTCATGAACGGAATGAAGTTTGAAGAAGGGATACGTAGCAGAGCTATGCCATTCCATGGCGAGAGATATTGGGTGCAGTCTTCCTCTTCTAGGAAGGTAGAGATCAGCGCCTCCTCCTTGTCGAGTTCTTCCTTCTGTTGACTCATCTTTGCATTAGGCTGATGTTCCACCATAGTCTCGTGCCTTTGACTTGAAGTGCTCTTGGAGAGGCTGTCTACCCATGCCGCGATTTAGGCCGCGATTTGAAGGACATTGTCTTCATTCTCAGGCTCAAAGTCACATAGGGGAAGCGGTGGTGGAGTTGTCTCAGAATTTGGAGGTGTAGAGGGTTTCGTGGGTCGGAGGCTTGGTCCTCGAGCTCTGAACGTTTGGACTCGAATTTGAGTGAAGGTCGGATAGGACGGAGGATTCGGAGGGGCAATCCGAGTGATCAAGGATGAAGGATGTGGCCAAGAGGCGGGAACTCTAGGTGGTTCAACTGAACCAACGGGGGCATCAGGAGGATTGACGTGGGTGGTCAAAGGATGAAAGGAAGGTAGGCCCATGAGATCTATCGTGGTGACATGAGCGACCGGTCCTTGGTTGTGGTTAGGCATGGGATTGTTGATAATTCTCAAATTCTACAGAGGTTGATCGTTATTAGGGTTAGAATTTCTAAGTGACTCCCAGTCGATCTGATTTCAATCATTTATGTCATAGATCACATCCCGTAAAACCCAACAATCTTCTAAGTTGGGATCTAGGAATTAGTGAAAAGAGTAGAGTTTACTGTGATCGAGGTTTACAGGCCAAGGTTGAGGCAGCTTTGGTGGGAATTTGAGGAGGTTCTGATTACAGAGGAGGCGAAAGATGTTGGGAATGGTATCGAGTAGTGGAGGGTAATGCTCACGCTTCGGCTGATAGGGCCTCTGATTTGTTGGTTAAAATTTTGAAGTGGGGGCACGCTGTTATAATTCTAGGTATTGACTAGTCGGTTCTGGGTCGTATTTTGATTTAGTTGGGGTATTGATTCCGATTCTGGTATTGGCTATGGTTTTGATTTTGGTTCGGATACCATTATTGATTTTGACCCTATTTTTGGTTTGCGTATCACTGTTGGCTTTGGTTTTGTCCGGGACCTCTCAGCTGGAAGTTCTCGTTCCCCAAATTCCGTCCTTAGTTATTGACTTGCTAAGTCCCTAAGGCTTTTTTTGTTGTTCTTCATCTTCGTTTTGTCAGAAGAGGCTCCTCGTGATGTTAGTATGGACAAGGCGATGTCTTCGCCCTTGATGTGTCGGGTCAGACGGGAGGCTCCGTGGTGGAGAGCGGCGAAATCTGGGTAGTCGCTTATAATAAGCGCACTCCTCAAAGGATCTCTGGTGTTGTCGATGATAATGTTGATGGAGTCCTTTTCTTTCATTGAGGTCTCAATCCTTGCAGCGAGTTTTCTCCATCATCCGACGAAGTCATTGAATTCTTCGTCGAGTTCTTACTTCATCTCCATCAGGTCACTGAGGCTGACCGACTCATGGACCAGGTGTTTGTATTGATAGAGGAACTGGTTAGCCAGATCCTTGAACTTGTCGATCTTATGTGGTGGCAACCCAGCGAACCAATCTAAAGCTTCCCCTTCTAATGACCTCTAGAAATAGTGGATGAGGAGGCCTTGGTTGTCGCGTATAGGTCGATAATCGTTGTAAAAGAATGCCAGATGGTGGTTTGGATTTTCGGTACCACTATATTTGTTGAACTTAGGTGGCTTGAATCCTGTTGGTAAGCTGAACTCAAGGTCTTGACAGAGTTTATCAAACTCAAATGAGCAACCAGGGCGCTCTCACTTAGCCATGTACTCATCGAGCATCTTGGGAAGGTCTTCTACTTTTACCATGGTGTCTTTCTTGATTGCCTGGGGATAAACCCTTTCTTGTCAATTGTTGCTGAGGAGTGTGTGAAGCGTGTGCTTTGGCGGTGACATGTGCGGTGATATCGTGCTTGGAGTAGGTGGTGGTTTCTCTTCCCTTTGTCATTCTCACTCTTCCTAATCTTGTGGTTCCTTGATGGTCTCATACGCGGCGGTTAGACCTCGAAGCAGTTAGTCGGCCTCTTCTCCTCCCTGTTGTAGTTTCTAGACACTGAGCTCTACAAGTTGTCAGGCCATGAAGTTTTGCCCAATGCCACTTCCGTTGTTATTGCTTGTGCTTGGGGGAGTGAAGGGAGGTTCCTCACCTCCGGCCATGTTCATTTCGGGCAGTTGTGGGGCTGAGTCGAAGGAAGGGTCTTCGTCATAGATGGGATTGTTGTGGTATACCCATAATGATGGGTCACCAAGCTCCAGTCTTCGTATCCTAGCCATCTCGAGTCTCCGGTGGATGTTCATGTACTCTCGAGAAATTTCGATAGTATGAATTGGTGCAAAAAAGAAGTAGAGAGGGAAAAAGAAAACTATATATGCAGTAAAAAAAACTTAACTAAACAAAGGCGACTTTGGCGACAAGCGGTCCCATTGCGATTGCCAGTCTGTTGGTACACGCTTTTTTTGGGTTCCTTTCTGTCCTCGGAATAAGTGGCCCAATTCAGTCCAAGTGAACTCTGGCAAAGGTGATGAATGAGTAAACTAGAAACATTAAATGCAGAAAATAAAAGGTAAATTTTGAGAGAAAATTACCTGGTTCGATGTGATCGCCAGCTGTAGAAGTTTATAGACGCTGCAACATGTCACTGATCATGCTTTAAGAAGAGCGGAGGCTTGCATGTTGAACTCTTTTGTTGAACATCGGCCGGCCGACTCCAATAACTCTGGGTCACCTGGCAGTTTAGTTTATCTAGTTGTCCTAATCCTACTCTAAGTCTAACTATTCTAGTTTTCTTAGTCCTACCAGGAGTTTGATTGATCCGGTTTCCTAATTGTATCCTAACTCTAATTGATCTTCCTAATACTATTACAACTCTGATTAATTTAGTCTTCTGACGTCACTCTGATTCTAATTAATTTAATCTCCTAATCCAACTAGGAATCTAATTAATCTACTCTCTTAGTCCTACTAAGAGTTTAATTAATGTAAATATCCTAATTCTACTGAAAATCC
The DNA here is from genome assembly GCA_021018995.1 of Chloranthus sessilifolius. Lineage (NCBI taxonomy): Eukaryota > Viridiplantae > Streptophyta > Magnoliopsida > Chloranthales > Chloranthaceae > Chloranthus > Chloranthus sessilifolius. The sequence continues at coordinate 37,019,690 of CM037597.1, read as the reverse complement.
AATAAAAAAAAGAAAAAAAAGGATTGTGACCCGTTATACTAAGGAGGATCGGCCCCATTCCTGGGTACCCTCCGTAAGCTCTCTTGGGCAAATCGGGTGGCTAAGGATAATTTTGTAAATATTATTGATTGAAAAACTAAATTTGAGTTTAAAAATTATGAATTTAAGGATTAAAAACTAAGAATTTCACTAAAATTAAAAACTGAAACTGAACTTATGAACTAGAACTAGAACTAAAACTAAGAATTAAGAAGTAAAAACTAAGAACTAGAATTTAGAAACTAGAATTAAAAGCTAAAGAATTAAAAACTAAAATCTAGAACTAGAAATTAAGAACTAAAAAAAAACTAGAACTTAAGAACTAGAACCTAGGAATAATAACTAAGGTCTAGAATTTAGAAATTAAGAACTAAGGTCTAGAATTTAGAAATTAAGAACTAAGGCCTAGAACCTAGAAATTAAGAACTAAGATCTAGAATCTAAGAACTTGAAATTGAAAAACTAAAATAGATTACTTGGAGCTAAGTGCTGCAATAGGGGGTCTCGAAATCCTAAGCTTGGAGGTGAGAAACTCGAAAATTGATTAATAAAATTGTTGTTGGTTCCTAAAAAGTGTGTCCCTTGGTCGAGGAGGGGGCCTATTTATAGGTGTCGGGGCAATTACGCGCCCTGTGGGAGGTGCGTAATTTACCGGTCAGATCCAATTGCGTGCCCTGTACAATGCATTTAATTAGATTATGCGTCATGTTCAGTGCGCTTAATCACTTTGAGTTGGTGACGGACTCAGTGAGTGACTGGATGACTGGCTTAGCCGGGTGTCCTAGTTCCAACTCACTTGGAACTAATTGTGCGCCCTCTGTAGTGCACGCAATCCAATTAAGCACCCTCGTACATGCACTTGATTGGAGAGTTTGGGCTGTCATGGGAACTAGAGACCAGATCCAACTAGGGACCAATTGCACGTTGGTAGCGGGGCGTGCAATTGATTACGCGCGCTGGTGAGGGCGTGAAATCGGGTCTCAAGGCGGTTCTCAGAAAAGTGAGCCCTGATCCAAGTGGGACCAATTGCGTGCCAGTGATGGGGCATGCAATCAAATTGCGCACGCTTGTGAGGGCGTGTAATTTGAGACTTTCCTTGGGCTAAGTTGAGTCTGAGCCACAGAGCTATTGTTTCAGCCTGTACTTCGACCATATACTATTGTTTCAGTATATAGTCCCCACGTTTAGGGTTTCAAAGCTTTCGAAAAGAGTAAGCCCCTTTTCAGAAGTCATGGGCAAGGTCAAAGGTTGACCGAATATGTTTGTATACTCCGAGAGGGCAAAATTGGGGGGTCTACACTGTGTTCTCTTTGGCTCATTCTGGCTATTTTTGTATGGAATGGTATAGGTTTTGGTGCTGGTGATAGTAGGTTCAAATCATTGGTAAAGACTGTTAAACAATCCATCGCTATGGATATGTGGTTAACATCAAATCGAAATACTCGACCATCTATCTTCGTGTATAGTCTACAGTCATCCTGCAGTTTTTGGTTTTGATAAAAGAGTTTGACCAAACCTCGGGGTAATAGAGTTTGTGGAATGGTTTGAGTAGTGTTGTCAAGGTCGCTCTCTCTAGGTAGTTTAACGACCACTGGGTTGTTGTCTCATTCTTGAAATACTCTTGGTTGAAGGACCATTCGGTTTCAAAGGTATTCGCGTCCCACCAAGTAGTGGGCTTATCCTTCTTTGGTGGAGGATCTTTTTTGAGATGCTTTGAAGATGGTGTTTCCGAAGATGCGGTTTTCCTAGGCGCCATTAGATAAAGGAAAGTATTTTGAAGCTTGAAGGGAGGATGTTACCTTTTTGGTGCGAAGGGAACACGTAGTGTGAGGTGCGAGAAGATGAACGAGTTCTCGTGGGAGAAGAAGGGAGCCGAAATGTCCTTTTCCAACTCGATTTCATGAGAAAATGAATGGGAATGGGCATTTCGCCTATTTATACTGTAAAGGTCACTCGAGTAGTCGCTGGCCATCGCTCGAGTGAACCAGAAATTACACAGCACTGCTTTGAAAAATCGCTCGAGTGACAACCAAATGTCGCTTGAGCGAGTCGTACCAAAACTTTTTAACTGAAGGTTTCTGAAGGCGTCGCTCGAGCGATATTGAAGTTCGCTAGAGTGAATTCGTTCAGTAATCTTTTTAGCTGAAATTGTGGTTATTGATTGTTCTAAAATTTGATATCCCTCTTTCACCATTATCTATACTAATAGTTTACACAGTCTTGTGTGATTTGGAGGAAGCATCATTCTTTATGGCTACAATTTATGATTTATGGAAGAGAACAAAACGCTTTATTTCAATGTTCTTTTTATTTAGTACAATAGTTGGAAATTTTGGTAAACTTCTTTCCACAACATTTCGTACCTCATTCGAAGAGATGCTGATATGTGTCACGTATCTTCGATTCACATTCCCAGGTGGCCTCCTTTGTTAAGTGATTCTGCCATTTCACAAGTACCAGCAAAATACTTTTGGTACACAGGACTTGTTCCTTATGGTCCAGGATTTGCACTTGTTCTTCGGTGACAGTTAAGTCATCATGAAACTCGATGGGTTGGTGATCCAAGACATGGGTCGGGTCCTTCACGTACGTCCTCAAAATTGAGATGGGGAAGACATTATACATCATTGAGAGCTAAGGGGGCAAAGCAATTCGGTAGGCAACTTTACCGACTCGTCCCAATATCTCAAATGGCCCAATGTAGCGTGGGCTTAGCTTTCCACGGTTTCCAAATCTCATTATCCCCTTTGTAGGCGAGATTTTGATGAAAACTTTATCTCCTGTCTGAAAAGAAATCAGTGTTTCAATAATGAATATAATTATTATTGAAATATCATGAATAATTTTTCAATAATGAATATAATTATTATTGAAATATCATGAATAATTATTATTGAAATATCATTAAGTTTTACCTGAAATTCAATGCTTGTTCTCTTTAGGTCGGCATAGCTTTTCTATCGGCTTTTAGCGATCCTCAGCCTTTCATGAATCAATCGAATTGCTTCGGTTGTACTTTCGATAATCTCCAGACACAATAAGAATTTCTCTTCAACTTCTTCCCAATTAAGCAGCGACTTGCATCTCCGACCATGTAGTGCTTCGAATGGGGCCATCCCAATGCTTGCCTGATAACTATTATTATAGGCAAACTCGATTAGCGATAGATGCTTGTCCCATGACACTTGAAAGTATAACATGCAAGCCCGAAGCATTTCTTTGATGATCTAATTCACCCTTTTTGTTTACCCATCTGTTTGAGGAATGCCAAACTAAAGTCTAACCTCGAACCCATTCCTTCTTAGAATCGTTGCCAAAACTTTGACATATACAGTGGGTCTCTGTTTGATACGATGCTAGCAGGGATACCATGTAGTCTGACAATTTCCTTGAGAAATAATTCTGCAAGCTGACTAGCTGTATACTTCGTACTATACGGTAGGAAGTGGGCAGACTTGGTTAGTCTATCAACGACTACCCAGATGGCATTGTGCCCCTTAACTATTCTTGGTAATTCAAGGATAAAATCTATGGATATAGATTCCCATTTCCATTCGGGTATCGGTAAGGGCTGCAACAACCCGGAGGGGTTTCGATGCTCAACCGTCACCTATTGACACGCTAGGAATTTTGACACATAATCTGCTATTTCTCTCCTTAAACCCCTCCACCAGAAGGTCTTTTTCAAATCCTGATACATTTTGGTACAACTAGGGTGAATAGCATATTTTGACTTGTGCGCTTCTTCTAGAATCATGCGTCGAAGGTTGGTATTGGCTGGTACACACAGTCAGCCTTTGAAGAGTAGCGATCCTTCCTCCCTGATGGAGAAATCAGGCCAATTCCCATTTGTCACATCCTATCTAATAGTCATAAGGTCCTCATCGGTCATCTGAAGTTCATGGATGTTATCAAAGATTGTTGGTCGGATGGTAATGTTGGCCATTAAGGCGGCTCCTGAATCTTCCACATCGAACATTGTATCGCATAAGGCTATATCTTTGAACAAATGCCATCTATTTATTCTCCTAACAAGGTTTGCCAATTGACCCGATGATTTTCGACATAGAGCATTCGCTACCACATTAGCTTTTCCCGAGTGGTATTGAATGAGGTAGTCATAGTCTTTAAGGAATTTCATTCACCTTCTTTGCCTCATATTCAAATCCTTCTGAGTGAAAAGGTATTTGAGGCTCTTATGATCGGTGAGGATTTAGAATGTTTCCCCATAAAGGTAGTGTCTCTATATCATTAGGAAAAAAATGACCGCTGCTAGTTTGAGATCATGCATTGAATAATTCTTCTCATGATCCTCGAGTTCTCAAGAGCCGTAAGCAATGACCCTTTCGTGTTGGTTAAGCGCACAACCCTATCCACTATGTGATGCATCGCTGAATAGCACAAATCCTCCACTGCCTGACGGTATAGCAAGCACTGGCGTGTAAGTTAACTTGTTCTTGAGTTCCTGAAAGCTCTTTTCGCAAGATTCACTCTATTCAAACTTTATATTTTTCCTGGTGAGTTGAGTGAGTGGTCCTGCAATTTTAGAGAAACCTTCAACAAATCTTCTGTAATACCCGGCCTAGCCCAGAAAGCTTCGTACTTCTGTTACTGTCTTAGGTTGTTCCCATTTTATAACGGCCTCAATTTTTACTGGATCAATGGTTGTGCTTACCTCAAAGATGACATGCCCTAGGAAACTAACTTGTTCTAACCAAAATTAGCATTTGGTTGCTTCGCATACAATTGATTATCACGAAACATCTGGAGAGCAATACGCAAATGTTGTTCGTGATCTCCTCTTGTCTTCGAATAGATGAGGATGTCATCTAGGAAGACAACCACACATCGATCGAGATGTAGTTTGAACACCCTATTCATCAGGTCCGTGAATGATGCTGGCGCACTTGTTAACCTAAACGGCATTACCAGAAACTCGTAATGGCCATATCTTGTGCGAAACATAATTTTCGAAATGTGCTCGGCTTTGACTTTCAACTGCTGGTAGCTTGATCTTAAATCTATCTTGGAGAAATACTTTGCCCCTTGAATTGGTCGAAGAGATCGTCAATCTGGGGAAGAGGGTAGCAGTTCTTGATTGTTAGTTTATTCAATTAATGATAATCGATACATAGTCTCATCGACCCATATTTCTTTTTGACAAATAGAACAGGTGCTCCCCATGGGGAAATGCTCAATCTTATGAGTCCCATATGTAGGAGTTCTTGTAGCTGCTCCTTGAGTTCTTTCAGCTTTGTCGGTGCCATATGATAGGGAGCTTTCGACATTGGTTCTGTGTCTGGGGCTAAATCAATTGTGAACTTGACTTCCCTATCTGGTAGTAGTTGCTCAGTCACATAATATTCTATTTTATCACCCTTAACTTAGAAATGCTAGGAATTAGTTTGGTATTAATAATTTAATGATGTCTAGATATTAAGATAGCCAGTAAAAGAGAGCCATAATGTTAATCTTTATCAAAATGAACTCAAAAAGAGCAGTAAAAGACGATTAGCGTAAAATGACAATTCACCGCCTACTAAAGAGTGGAAAATCGTGTTTTACGATTTTAAAGAACGATTGAGCATTGCTACTAAAAGTAATAGAAATCGTAATTTACGATTCTTCGAAGAAAGAGTATGATATAAAAAAAAAGCGATAAATCGTAATTCTGAAAATTGTCAAGATAAGTTAACTATGAGAAAGCTATGAAAGATAGAAAATCGTAATTTATGATTTTCTAAGGAAAGAGAAGAAAAGAGAATAGTCGTGATTTACGATTATGATATTATAGGCTTTCCCCCTGTTATTGCTGTTGCCGATAACGTGAGAACAGACACTGCCAAGTACAAAATTAAAAGAACTCTTGAATTAGAAGTTTGGCTAAGTACGGATCTGTGAGATTGATGAAGAAGAATCTAAAGAGGACTCTGCTACTGAATAAAAAGGAACAATCCAGAAGCACATCAACTAAAGAAAGCAAGGAAGAATAGAATTAGAAGTAGAGTTATAATAGGAATCTTTTGTTTCTTTTATTGGAATTAGAATTCTTGTAAACCGACTCCTTATGATCTATAAATAGGAGAGCCTGGTGTAGGAATAAACCAGCAAAAAAATTATCAGCATCAATTGACGACTGAGGTTGGTTTTCTTTTGATCAATTTAGAGTAGATTTTTATTACTTTGTAGATTAGATATCCAAGGTTTCTCAAGAGCAATTGACGACTGCTATTGGGTACTGAAGATTAGTGTAGATATCTATAATTTCTCAGAAGTAATTGATGACTGAGGCTGAGGGGTGAAGGATATATTTACTTTGCTTTCTAGTTTATATTTTATTTTATTTTATTTCCTTCTTTATAAACATCTTCAGATTTTAATTTGAATTAATGACTCAGGTTGAAGTTTGTAGATTAGTGTAACGATTTTTACTTTTCCATCTTCCGTTTTCTAGAATTTAATTGACGCCAAAGTTTTAGGAGATTGTTGATTAGATTAAATCTGTATTGATAGGATTCTAGTTTTGATTGACGACCAACACTAGAATACTTGATATATAGTGTAACGGTACTGTTTAAATTTATAAATGATAGTAGAAGATTGTGATTGACGACCATAATCAGAAGTTTGAAGATTAAGATTTATTTTATGCAAATTTAGATTAATAAACAAATTCTTTATTCATATTTCTCTAGTAGTTTAGGATTTTAAAAGATTAGTATAAGTTTTCAGAAAAATTAAATTAATATAGTAACCTGATCTCTGTGGGAACTATCCTTTGCTAGTACTATGATTTCCATTGTGCACTTGCAATAGGTTAAGACTTAATTAATTAGATACATATAAGTAATCCCAATTAGTAGTCTAGGTAGGTCTTTAGGGAATACATCTGGGAACTCGCATATAATAGGAATGTCGGTGTTGTTGATCTTCTCTTCCCTTTGATTATGTACGGATGCGAGGTACCCATGACACCCATTCTTCATCAGGCATTTCACTTAAATGACGAAAATAAATGGAGCAATGTTGGACTAAATGCCGTAAAATTGAAGGGTTTTTCTTTTGGAGGGTGAAAGGTAACCACTTTTTGAAGGCAATCTATGCTCGCATGATAATCGGATAGTCAATCCATTATGAGAATTATATCGAATCCTTGCATGTCTAATAAAATTAGATCGACCATCATTTTGTGGTCTTTAATTGGAATGAAAATCGATCAACAAATTGTGTTTGTGCTCACTGAGTTTCCCGTAGGGACTGACATAGACAAAATGAAGTCCAATGGTTCCGGTGTAATGCTCAATTCGGTGGCAAATTGAGAGGTGACAAAAGAATGCGTAGAGTCGGGGTCTATCAGTACCCATGCCTTGTTCTAAAAAATGTCCCAACTTTGGTACATATGTAAGGTCCCTAGGTGTGCAACCATGGGCTTTTCGAGACCGTTGCGACGATACGCTCTCTAAAAAAATAGAGTTGCCACCCGGAGCTTTTGGTGTCTTGGGATACCTAAAATCAACATTATAAGCTCCGAAGTGCAAAATATGACTCTGAATCTAGTCTGTGCCAAAGCCTCTAGGTAGGGACTTCGATTACTAATCGAGAAGGTGTTAGGCACCCGATTAGCCCACTCGTAAGCAGTCTCCACTATCGCTAGAAATAAAAAAATAAAAAAAATAGTAGCACTTCCTCTTTCTCGAAGCCACTCCAATCCTATTTAAGCCCCCCAACAATTATCGAAATTTCGGCGGCATAACGGCTTGAATTCTAAGATAGAGGAAAAGGAAAAATAAAAAAATAAGGCAGCGGAATAGAGGGGAGAGCCGAAGCTCTTAGGCCCTTGTAGCACCACCACTGAATCTTTGCTTTGATACTAGCTCCGGTGAGCTTCCGAAAGCATAGTGGGTTAGAGACAAGGTCTTAACTTCTAAGGCTTGGAAGAGGGATGGTATGAAAGATGGGCTAAGATTTCCTAACTAGCTAAAGCTTGGGAATGGTATTGATGGAAGTATGGAGGTAGGGGATGAACTTGGATTTCAAGACTCAGAAGGAAATTTTTCTCTATCTCTCCGTCCTGAAAATATTTCCTATTCTGTATGTCTCTCAGAATTTTTCTCTCTGGGGGATTTTTTTCTCTAGTGGAAATTTTTCTAGGTCTAAAAGTGAAGAGTGCGGCCCTCTATTTATAGAGTTTGGGGGTGATTAGTGAGTGGATAACTCACTAATTGGTTTAGAAATTAGGTAATGGTCCATCTATGATTTTTTAAGATTTTTAGGGCTTGGAAAAGGTGAAAATGAGTTTTAATGGCGGATGATGGGGTTAGCCACGATTTGTATTCTGAATCCTAATTTACGATTGATCTTGAATCCTGATTTATGATGGATCTTGATTTACGATTATGAATCCTGAATCCTACATTACGAGGGGTCCTGATTTACGATTTAGGATTCTGAACTCGGTTTACGAGGGATCCCGATTACAATTTTGCATTCTGAATCCTATTTACGTTCCCTCCTGAATACGATTTTACATTCCGAATCCTATTTACGATTGATCCTAATTATGATTTTGCATTCTAAATCCTATTTACAATTGCATTATGATTATGATTTTGCATTCTGAACCCTGTTTATGATTGATCCAGATTCTGATTTTACATTCTGAATCCTGTTTATGATCATATTTACGATTGTACTGAATTCCTTCATATCTATGCATTCTTTATTTCACCATAACTTTTGATGTACAACTCAAAATTAGGCGATTCTTAGTTTGTTGGAAAGCTAGGAACCTTTACTCTCCAAGGTATAGGCCTCAACTCCTGCAGCTATAGATGTAAACTTTAACACTCCTCTTTTCATCCGCTATTTTGAGTTGGTTCAAATTGGGTTCTATGGGTCTGGTTGGGCTTTCTAAGAGTTTGGGTTGATTCCTTGGGGTCTGGGAAGGGTTCTAAGGGTTTGGGTTAAGTTCTAAGGGTTTGGGAGGTGCTTTCGAAAGCTCGGGCCTTTCTCAAAGTATGTATCAATCGTGCCTTAGCCTAAATTTGGGTGTCTACAGATGCCCCTCTTTGGTATCCGATCACTAATAATCGTATGACAAAGAAAAAGACATCCGAAGAGGGCCAAGGCAAATGCTCTTAGATCCACCATATTCAAAGCAAACCTCAAACATGAAATGGTAAAAAGAAAAAAACTTGGAGAGAAGCGAATGCCCAAAATGTTGGGAAAACGTCCGTTCATGGAAAGTTGTTGAAGCCCATTATGTTGGGAAAGCATCTATTCATGGAGAGTTGCAGAAGCCCATTATGTTGGGAAAACATCTATTGCTCGAAAGTAGCAGAACCCCAATATGTTGGAAAAATGTCCATTCCTCGAGAATATCGGTCCCCAAGCGCTTAACGATATTATTGGGCATAACTGTGATGGTGTGATTTGATGATGCATGATGTTTGAGTTCCATTTTGACCAAAACAATCATGCGAGTGGGAGGGTGATCGACCCGTACTTCAAAATTGGCGTAAAGCAATGACACGAAGATCCAACGGTCTGTCCCCAATCTCATGAGACATTGATTGCTTCATTTTGATTGGTCACGGGTGCCCCTACACGAGATAGGGTTCGAGGTCTTTGGGCGTACCCATCGATCCCGAAGTTAATTTAGCATGACTACTAGAGTGGAGCAAAAATTAAAATCGCAACTATTTTTGAGAGTGTGTGCCACTTTTGATGATGATCTTACAAACAAATCAACTATGAAAAAATATGGACCGATTAGAGGCAATAAAAGTAATGCAATAGAAGTCTCAACCCATGTCTGGCCTGAGTATAATTTACAGGAATAAACGATCATACTATGGATACCCAGACGCATGGCACACACTTTATAAGGATACCGTGCAAGTTTTGAAGCCTTCGACCAAGAATAAACACGAGAAAAGATCCCTTCTGCATCCATGTTTGAACATAGTTGTTCGATATGTTATCTCCTTTAGAGGTGAAATCAAACTGATCAAAACATTGACTATTTGACCAAGATTGACATTGTCGCTCCTAATTTGAAATAGGATCCAAAGATCTAAGGCGAACCTTAGATTTAGGACATTAATTTAGCACAGCTGCATTGCTGAAAAAATATTGACATTTTATTATATTGAAGGACGCATGTGCGTGACAAAAAGTACAACGAAAACACAAATTCCTTTTTTTTTTTCAAATGATTATTTTTTCCATTTTTTTTAATAGACCGATATGAGTGGTGAGATGCTATCTGATCCGCCCATTGCCATTATTGAGACGGAATGTTCTAGCAACTCGAGAGGTTGCTTGATTCGAGGCTTTGGGCCATTTTATGTTCCTGCACATTCTTAAGAAAATGTCAATCACTTTTTTATTTATACAGATAACAAATGTGCATCCGAATTAACAGAAGAAGTAAACTTTTACCTACATATTTTTTCTTTGATGCCTTAACAATGAGACGAAGTAATGGGTCTAATTTTGAGCATAGTCAAACCCGTTTATGCGGTCAGACTTGAGTGAGGTTCAGACTTTTTATCAAGGTTAGAACGTCCATCCCTTTGGATCGAATCAACGTTTTATCCTTACCTCGGGCCATGCGTTTGATGGTGTGGTCTAAAGATATACCTAATCAGGACCCGATTTAAACTAATATAAGCAGCCCAATTGAAGACCAAATAATCCGAAGATGAATCCAATGGAGTAACCAATTATTTTTTTTTTCTTTTTTTTTTTCTTTTAACATTTTAACTCACAGTGCCCAAGATGAGTTTTTTCCATGCCCGTTATCATCCTCTTTTTTACCCACAAAGGTCTTTTGGGTTTTCACTACGTCCATGAGTATTGCTTTTTTTACCTCAGGCGCCTTTTAAGGTTTTTACCTGGTCCGCACAAGCTTGCTCTTTTTACCCATGGCGCCCTTGCGGGTTTCACCACGTCCATTTTACTTTAAGCTCGTATCTTTTTATTTGCATTTTTTTCTTTTTATTTTAAGATCATTTGAAAGGCCACGACATGGGCATTGATTTCGTCGTAGCCGGATGGATGGAGTTTTTATGTTATATCTCAGATTGGCTTGTGCTGACTCAATGGATTCTGTGACAGCTTGTAGACCTTAAAGAGGGTTTTCTTCAGGGATGTATGATGGCCATGGGTTAGAAGGGAGAGGTTAGGAATTTTGAAGTTATTATTGGGTTTAAAGGTTTTTCTTGATTGGGTTCTAGCTACCGTGATACACTTCTTCCTTAGGGGATTTTTACTGTACATGCCCCATGATTTTTCTCTCTTTTCTTTTGAATTTTTTTATTATGTTTACTTTTTTCAGACATCCTATTTTTGGGATTTTGCTTTTCTAATTTTTAGATTTTGATGGTAACTCTTTTGCTTCTTGCTTTGGGAATTTCTCTCTTTTCAAATTTTTTCTTGGTATATACACATTTTTTCTTTTCCTGGGAAGGGGCACGAAAGAAAGACTAGAGGCTCAAATTCGGTAGCAAAGGGTATGAACATTCAGGGACGCTTTTGGCTACTTGGCTTTGAAATGGTAGCCTCTTTTAAGGGGCCCATCGGCAATCACATATTCATTTATATCAATACTTACTATTCCTCGTGAGACTAGCAGTAGAATCGTCACACGTATCCAGCATTGATGGGCTCAGGAAAATGTTCTCTGTCCATGGTGACGAGGCGGAGCGCGTATCTAGGGAGTACTTCTCAAATGACGTAAGACGCGTATCCAGTTGGGCTTGAATTTACCTCTCGGATTAGCGTGGAGAGACAGGAAGATTTTCTTGAGTACCGTGTCACCCACCTTTAAATCTTGAATGCGAACACGCTTGGTGTAAACACATGGGATCCTCCTCTGAAAGGCCGGGGTGTGACATAAGGCTGGAAGCCTCTTTTCATTGATCATATTCAGCTGTTCGAAACGGGATCTCTCCCTCTCGACTTTCAATAGATTGGACTCAATGAGGATACGGAGTGAAGGCACTTTAACCTCTACTGGTAGTACAACCTCAGTTCCATACACAAGGGAAAATGGTGTTGCCCCTGTAGCTGTACAGATTGATGTTTAATAGGCCGATAGTCCGAATGGTAACATTTCATTCCAATCTTAGTAGGTGACGACTGTCTTCTCAAGGATACGAGCGACTGTCTTGTTGGCAGCTTCAATGGCTTTGTTGGTTTGCGACCGATATGGTGACAAGGGATGATGTTTGATCTTGTATTGCTAGCATATGGCTTTGATGTGTTTGTTCGCAAAGTTGGTGTCGTTGTCCGTGATGATATCCTTAGGCATGCCGAATCGACAAACGATGTTATTCTTGATGAACTTCTTGACGTGAGTGGCCGTGACGTTTATGTAAGATTTTGCCTCTACCCATTTTGTGAAGTAGTCAATGGCGACGGGGATGAATTGATGCCCATTAGAAACTTTTGGATTGACCTTTCCGATGACATCGAGGCCCATGTGGCAAATGGCCACAGAGTGGTTATGTTGTGGAGTTCTATCGCAGGAGCATGTATCAAGCTGGAGTGCTCTTGGCATTTGTAGCACTTTTGAATGTGCTTGCAGCAGTCAGTTTCCATGGTAGTCCAAAAATATGCTTGTCGTAGGATCTTTTTAGTAAGCACGTGTCCATTGACGTGAGCTCCGCATATCCCTTCGTGGATTTCCTTCACAACGTTTGCTGCTTCACTTTCTGTCAGACATCTGAGCAGGATATTGGTATATGACCGCTTGTAGAGACATTTGCCGTAGATGACGTAATTCGTAGCTAAACATTGAATGGTTTGCTTGTCTGTCTTAAATGTGCCCTCAAGAAATCCTCAAGTTTCAAGGAAATTCTTGATATCTGAGAACCATGGAGGCTCATCATCTATTTTATAGATCCTTCGATCTTGAGGCAGAGGGCAGGCTCGCTTCTTTGTCCGATCATGATGGGCTTCATCTCGACGCCATTTGAAAGTTTGACCATTGATGCTAATGTTGCTAGTGTAACGACAAAGCAATTTCTAGCTTGCGGGACATATGAGAACGTAATGTCATCGAAGCACGCGATTAAATCTTCAAGGTGCTCATGGTACGGGATTAACTTCCCATCCTTTGTTTTCCAATCTCTGTTGGTTTGACATATGATCAGCTGTGAGTCACCAAAACCCTGAGGTGACCTACGTTCAGGTTGAGAGCTGTTTGTAGGCCAGCTACGTAGGCTTCATACTCGTCCATGTTATTGGTGAAGGGGAAATTGAGTTTGATGGAGACTGGTATATGGGATCCTTTTGACAAGATTAGAACAACACAGACTCCTTAACCCTCGGTGTTTGATGCCCGAGCGAATTGCATTACCCAGGAATCCTCTGCCTCTTCTATGTCATCCTCTATCACGAATAGGATGTCTTCATCCAAAATTCAATTCTCAAAGGCTCGTAATTAGGTAAGGGATTCTCGAAAGGATGATCAGCGAGTGCCTGACCCTTGATTGATTTCTGGGTGACGTATGTGATGTCAAACTCTAATAAGAGAAGTTTCTAGTGCACAGTTTGCCTAGTGAGAGCTAATTTTTTGAACAAATACTTCAAAGGATCCATCCTAGCTAGAAGGAGAACTACTTGAGAGAGTAAGTAGTGGTTGAGCCTTTGTGTGGCCCATACGAGAGCCAGGCATGCTTTCTCTATATGAGAATAGCGCATTTATTATCAGTGAACTTTTTTCTTAGGTAGTAAATGGCCTGCTCTATTCTTCCAGTTTCATCATGTTGTCTCAGGAGACATCCCATCGAGAATTCTGCCATAGAGAGGTACATTAGTAGCGGCCTCCCTGGGATTGGTGGTACTAGAATGGGCGGGTTTAGAAGATAATTCCTAATTTTTTCACATGCAGCTTGACAGTTATCATTCCATTTGACGGGCAAATCCTTCCTCAGTAACTTGAAGATCCACGTACAGATAGGAGTCAATTGTGTAATGAACCGACTGATGTACTGTATTCTACCCAAGAAGCCTCTGATTTCTTTGTCGATAGATGATGGAGACATTTCTATGATGACTTTCACCTTGATTAGGTCAACTTCTATACCTCTTCTATTGATGATGAAGCCCAACAATTTTCCTGCCATGGCGGAAAATTCACATTTCTTGAGGTTCAGATGTAACCTATATTTTCTCAGTCTTTCAAACAACTTTTGGAGATTCACCAGATGATCTCCTCTCTCCTGTGACTTGGTGATCATGTCATCAACATACACCTTGATTCCCTGTGCATCATGTAGTGGAACAATATTGTCATCGCTCTCTGATACGTTGCCCCGCCATTCTTTAACCTGAACGTCATGACTCGGTAACAGAAAGTACCCCATGGAGTGATGAACACCGTCTTTTCTTGGTTTGCCTCGGTCATTCTAATCTGGTTGTAACCAGAAATACCATCCATGAATGAGAGCATGCAATGCCTTGCAGTATTATCGACCAAGATATCGATGTGTGGCAAAGGGAAGTCGTATTTCGGGTTCGCTTTGTTAAGATTTCTGAAGTCTATGCACATGATAACCTTTCCATCTTTCTTCAGCACTGTCATGATGTTAGCCAACCATTGTGGGTATTTAGAGACTATAAGAAAACATGCATTGTACTACTTAATGACCTCATCTTTCACTTTTAACATTCACTCTGGCCGGAGATGCCTCAATTTCTACTTAACAGGCTTCGCATTGGGATACAGTGGTAACTCATGCTCGACCAAATCAGTGTCTAAACCAAGCATGTCCTCGTATGACTATGTGAAGGCATCTTAGTATGTCCGAAGGAAATCAATCATGCTTTTTTGTTCCTCGGGAGATAGCGACATTCCAATCTTAGTGATTCTAAGAACCTCCGCGGTACCCAAATCGACATCTTCAGTTTCTTCAACGATCGGGGTAGGGTCCTGCTCAAAATTGGAGAATTATTCAAGAAGCTCATTAGGAAGCTCCTCGATTGAGTCCTCACCATTAAGATCCCTGACTCCTATCTCTTCTTGTATTTCTACAGGAAAGAGGTCGGCTTCACGTCCGGCTAGATCTTCCTTTAAGGCATCATTTTTCTTGATTTTTTTGAGAATTTTAAAAGATAATATTTTTAGAGTTTTTTATATTTTTTGTATTTTTTTTGGATTTTTCTTTTCTTCGGAGGTGGGCCCTTGGCAAGGCGGGTCTCTATATACACATGGCGTTGCTTGCCAAGGGCTAACCCCACTATTTATAGGTTGTTTTCTTTTAGCAAGTTGGTGTCATATTTATGGCCATTTGATGCTTCCAAGGTTAAGGGCTATGACGCCCAATTCATCACCTGAGATGCTGCACCTTTACCTGCTCTTGTGGAGGAGGCTGATTGAGATGGCTTTTAAGGGTCAGCCTCCAGCATGTTCATCATTGGTTTTTCTGTGACCTGGTGCTTAAACATTAACACAAGCTTGGGGTGGGCTAAGACAAGTGGTCGTACAGGCGGAGGTTCCTTCTCCTCAAAAAGGGATAAGGAGACAAGGTCTATTTCAATATCAAGGGGAATGATTTGGGGATTGGTTAGGTGGATAGCGGCTGCCGATTTGTTTGGGGTCTGCTATGTTGCCCCATTCTGGTCTATCTTGATGACCCCTATGCTACGAAAGTGCTTTGTATGTGAGGTCGCGATCGGGGTTCATCCTCCTGGTCTATCCCTTGACTTTGGTTACGACAATGGTTCGGGCCTTTTCCTTGGGTTCCTGGACTTCTTCTGTAGGCTTATAGCCCAAGCTGAATTTGACCTATCGTCTGCCTTGGCTCTGATCAGGTCCCTCCGGCCTTGCAAGTGAGGACCCAGACCCTTTTCTTTCTGGTAGCCCCATTTTTGGAGCATCGCCATTACCACAATCATTCACCCTCTGGTTTTTTTGGTAACCTTTCTGGGGGATTCTGGTGCTACTGCCGCTGACGCATCATATTAAAAACTATGAAGCTCTGTGTCCTTAGCTATGTGTGGTACATCCAGCACCTTGAGATTTTCGATGATGTGGGCCATTTTCTCTCTTTCTTCTCGCCCTCACCCATGGTTTCTATGACTCTCTCATCGGACATGAATTTGAGCTATTGTTTTAGGGTGGAGGGCACTACCCTGATTTTGTGCAGCCATGGGCACCCTAGTAGTAGGTAGAAAGAGGATTTATTGTCCATGACTTGGAATGAGATTGAGAAGGCCATTGGCCCAATGGTGAGCTCAAGATCGACTTCTCCTATTACTTCCCTCATGGTATTATCGAAATCACAGGCTCCTATTCTAGCTAGTCGAAACATTGATGGGTCGACCCCAATCTTGGTCACAGTCTGCAACGGGCATACATTTAATGCCGAACCAATGTCTACTAATACAAGCGGTATTACTAAGTTCCCAATTTCGACCATAATATTGAGGGATCTGGAATGATTCCCTCTTTCTGCTAGAAGATGACGTCAGAAAATGAGATAGTATTGGGAGCCAATACTTTCCCATTGTCCAATCATCTATCCCACCACATCTGGGGAGACCTTGCTTGATACATGGGTGTCTTTTAATGCCCCTATCAAAGCTTGGAAGTGGAGTTGAGATGTCATTAGTAGGTCCCAGATGGTGATGTGAGCCGACATTCTTTTAAGGTGTGTTTTTAATGCATATTCCCTGCTCATTTTTTTCATGGGATGTACTGTTGTCGGTTCCCTTCTCTCTTCTGGCTGGGCTGGTATTGGTACCTTAGGCTGTTTGGAGATTCTGCCCGATCGGGTTATGAGCTCAACTGCCCCTTCTCTGTTGCCGCCTACATTGGCATCCATTTGGTTGTAGTTGAGCCGGACCTGATGGGGCTCATTGTTGGTCCAGGGATTTAAAATCGGATGGATGGAGGCACCGATATGATTGGACTGGCTAGATTGGTGTGGCGACAATGGGCCAGATGTAATTGATTGGTGCTGGAGATGGATTGATGATGGTGTGGCAAAATTAGGCCAAGTGTGATTAAAGGGACTTGATTATAAAGGGGAGTTAAAATTGGGCATTGTGTAATTGATGGGGGTTGGTGTCGAAAATGGATGGTACAGTGGGGGTAAGGCCCAACTGGGTTAGACCTGATTAACGGGAGCAGGTGTGGGAAAATACAACCTCAGATCTAGCGGTGTTGCTTAGGGTGTTGGGCTTGCGAAATAATCGGCTAAGTTTAAAGGCTCGACTACCCCAATGGTTTAGCTTTCTTGGTTCCACTACCGAGGCGTTTCATAGCTTTCTCCTGTGCTGATATATTTCGAGGGTTCGATCTCCTCCATCTCTTTCTGTAACATGTTAATTGTGGCCCTCGGGTCCATTCCTCCCTGCGGGTGTGGTGACAATAGCACTTGCATAATATGGGTGTGCTGATTGACCTGGGGAGGTGCTGGAGGAATGAGGTTCCCTGCCATGATCAGGTCTTGTATCGCATACTTTAATGGAAAACATCGATCGATTGGGTGACCTGACGCCTGATGGAAATTGTAATGCGTGTTTGGATCATAATTTCTTGGAAGAGGATTTGGCGGAGGCCCTTGCCGGAATGGGGTAACGAACCCTTTTCTATTAATATCTATAGGACAATTAGGGATTGCCCTAAGGGAGTGAATACTTGATTCAATCGGACCCCTTCTCTATTCAGGGGTTTGCTGTACCCATGGGATGTTGCTTTACCTTTGTGTTGATTCTGCCTGTGCCGGGGCTTGTTGTGCTACCCCAAACTAAAAGGGTACGATGTTGGTGTTGGGCTACATGGTTATTATGGCTTGGACCTCTGCCCTTGCTCTTCTCTCATTCTTCTGCTCAGCAAATTTACTCACCCCGCTGGCCCCACTGGTTGTATTTTTATTTAACCGCCCCTCTCTTACGATGTCTTCGCAGTGGTTGGCATTTCTTACCAATTCAATGAAACTGGACTATTGCTGGTATACTAGGAAATCAGAGATAACGGGTAGGGCTGTTTTCGAGATCATCTCAATTTGCTCCTCGTTCGGGATGCGGTTCTTTACTTGGGCTGTTAAGGCCCTCCACCTTCCAAGGTATTCATTGAATGTCTCATCGGGCTTTTGTTTCAATCGAGCCAAATCAGATTTGCATGGCTCAATGTCAATATTATAGACATATTGTTCTTAGAATAAGTGAGGGAGATCATTCCAAGTTTTTATCATAGACGACTCCAAAGATGTGAACCATCTCAAGGTAGGATCTGTGAGACTTTTTTGGAACACTTTTATGAGCATGTGCTCATCCCTGCAATACTGGAACATGTCTCCTGTAGTATGACCTTATGTGGGAAATGGGGTTGCCGGTATCGTTGTATTTATCGAATGACAACCCTTAAACTTAGGTGGCAAAGGCACCTCGGCAAACAGGCACAGAGCCAAAAAATTTGTGGCATGGATCTAGGTTCCGCCTAGCTTCATTAATTACTTTTGGATTTTAACCATTTGTTCTTTTAATAGTTCAAACTCTTGGGATGGTAATGCTGGGGCTGGCCCCCCACTAGGCTACCTCCATTTGTTCTGGACAACATGGTAGTTGGTGAGTGTGGGTGGTGAGAGATTGAAACTGGCGAACGCCCCCGTGTAGGCTTTGCTATTTTAGGCCTCATCTTCTTCGTACTGATGATCCACATCAGTATAGGGTGGTGGAGGAGTGAGATTGGTTGGATTTTGGAGGGATTGGTTAGGTGCCTGATGGGGCCATTGTAGGTAGGGGAAGCTTTGATGAGTGGCTTGAGGGGTAAGGGGATGAGTGAATGGCAGATTTTGGGCGGGTGCCTGATGGGGCCGTTATCTATTTTGGGGATTTTGTTGGGGCGCGAGGGGATGGTTTATGGTATGGGATGGATCCCCATGCTGGGTTGGGTGTGAGGGATGTGGATGGATAGGGCTCATGCTGGATTGGGGGATTGGATGAGAGTGGTTTACCATTTGA
Organism: Chloranthus sessilifolius; assembly: GCA_021018995.1. Taxonomy (NCBI): domain Eukaryota; kingdom Viridiplantae; phylum Streptophyta; class Magnoliopsida; order Chloranthales; family Chloranthaceae; genus Chloranthus; species Chloranthus sessilifolius. Next base: position 37,000,673 of record CM037597.1, on the reverse strand, counting down.
GGGGGAATGGGGGCTTGTTGGGTGTAGGTGTATGTGGTAAATTGGGGGAATGATGGAGGGTTTGAGCCTAAATGGGCCTAAGGTTGGGTATTGGGCCTTTGAGGCCCACTCGCCTGACCCCATGGTTGATGGGAGCTTTGGGTGGTGTGGATTTTGGGTTGTTGATTAGCATTTTGGAGGAATGGCGTGTGAAGGCTTTGAAGGTTTGTGATGGATTTGGAGATATTTGGGATGGATGAGGAAGGCTTTGGGAGGCCTTCCAGGCAGTGTAAGTCCTAATCATGTCCTCCATCATGGCCATGGGATTGGCTATGGGAGGGGATGTGAATGACCCTTCCGATGAGGGGGATGTATGGGGAAAGTTGGGCATGACCTGATTGGATGTGGGGGAAAATTGGGTATGACTTGTGTGGATGGGGAAAGTTGGGCATGGTTTGGTTGGATGAGGGAAAATTGGGTGTATTTTGATTGGATGTGGAGGGAAAATGGGGTGCATGTTGGGTGGAGGTGGAAAAAATGGGCATAGTTTGGGTGAATGTGGAGGAAAAATCGGATGGAAAATTGGGTGTATGTTGGGTTGATGTAAGGGGGAAGTTGGGTGGATAATTGGGTGGTGGGAAAAAGGGATGTATTTTGGGTGAATGTGGATGGGAAAGTGGATGCATTTTGGTTTGATGTGGAGGAAAAAATGGGTGCATCGAAAGGTCCGGTGACATTGAATGGGGATTGGGTTGGGGGATCGGAGATAGAGATCACCTCGGTGTGGGAATGTGGTGGGGATGAATCTGGATCAAAGTGGGCTAGATCAACCGCCCAAGACATGGCTTGATAGTGGGTGGGATATGGATTTCTTGGGTGTAGCCCGAAAGATTTCTTTCTTCTTCCCCTGCGGGATGAGGGTGGGTTTGGCGATGCATGACACCACAAGCTCTCTTTTTGGATTTTTTAACTTTTTGAATTTTTTTTTTTTTTGGTTGGTGATTTTTGAATGATGATGATGAGAACTCCCTTTTCGGATGGCTTTTAGCACTCTTAAAACTTCCTACGGTGGGACCCGGATGCCCTCTTAAGAATCAAAGAGAAAAAATCTCTTGATCTTTAAGGGCACATATTTCCATGCAGTATCCCAAGCTCTCAAAAAAGCCAATATGAGAGAGACCTCTTTTGACTAGTGAGAGCATTTGGGCACCTTAGAGTGTAGGAAAAATTGTGAATATCAAATCAAACGTACGGGGGAGTTGGGGCAATGCCCCTTGGGACTTTTTCTTCACTTTTTGGGTCCCTTCTTTCCGTGACTAGAGGATACAAGGATTTTTCGATTCCGCTAGCACTCACCCAGGGGTTTTAGGCTTAGTAACAAGTTCGTCACCCATCCGATATACATCCGGCGCAAGCGCCTTCTCTGGTACTGGATGGGGTGGTCCTTTTCGAGATCATCACCAATAGGGGTTTCCGCTCTACTAAGAACCAGGTTGGATGTATAATTGCCTAATTTCTCCCCTTTTGAAAAAGCTACCCGCGCAAACAAAATTATTATGTCCCTCAATTCATTTTTAAAATTCAATTGTAAGGGAGTTTTCTTTAAGTCCAAAAATGGGTTGTGAGAGTCCCGTGCCGCTTCTACGTGCCAGTATCCATTGATGGAATATGAATCTAAACTATCGTATAACTAGCCAAATGGCTAAGGTGATAAAATGACAAAAAAAGAAGCGATGCTATCAAATAACCCGCCAAATGGCTAAGGTGAGTAAAGACGAAATCGTAAATGCTCAAGTAGGCCCACCAAATAGCTAAGGCGAGTAAAGACAGAATTGTAGGGATAAATAAAAATGGAGGAATCGTAAGGGTAAGTAACAAAAATGAGTAAAAAGACAGCAAAAAGGAAAAACACATGCAAAAAAGAGGCTAAACAATCAAGGAGAAGTTGTACAAGCTAACCCCAACAGAGTTTCCATCTGTGCAACCATGGGCTTTGTGGGCCTGTCACGACGATGCGCTCTCTAAAAAAAAATGCAGTCTCCACCCGGAACTTTTGGTGTCCCAGGATACTCAAAATCAATATTATAAGCACCGATGTGCGAAATATGACTCTGAATCCGGTCTGCACCAAAGCCTCTAAGTAGGGACCTTGGTTAATAATCGGGAAGGTGTTAGGCACCCGTTTAGCCCGCTTGTAAGCGGTTTCTACTATGGCCAAAAATAAAATAATATAAAAAAACAACAACACTTCCTCTTGCCCGAAGGCACTTAGATCCTATTTAAGCCCCCTCGAAATTACTGAAATTTCGGTGATGTAACGGCTCGAATTCTAGGGACGAGGAAAAGCAAAAACAAAGAAAGAAGGTAGAGGAATAGAGGGAAAAGCCGGAGCTCTCGAGCCCTTATAACACCAACGCTGGATCTTTGCTTTGATGCTAGCTCCGGTGAGCTTCCGAAAGCAAAGTGGGTTAGAGACGAGGTCTTAACTTCTAAGGCTTGGAAGAGGGATGGTATGGAGGATGGGCTAAGATTTCCTAAGTAGCTAAAGCTTGGGAATCGTATTGATGGAAGTATGAAGGTAGGAGATGAACTTGGGTTTCAAGACTCAGAAGGAAATTTTTCTTTGTCTCTCCGTCTTGGAAAATTTTCTTGCTCTGTATGTCTCTCAAATTTTTTTTCTCTCTAGGGGATTTTTTCTCTAGTGGAAATTTTTCTAGGTCTAAAGGAGTGGGGGACTCTATTTATAGAGTTTGGGGGTGATTAGTGAGTGGTTAACTCACTAATTTGTTTAGAAATTAGGTGATTGTCCATCTAAGGTTTTTGAGGATTTCTAGGGCTTGGAAAAGGTGAAAATGGGTTTTAATGGCGGATGATGGGGATAACCACGATTTGAATCCTAACATCATGATTTTGAATTTTGAATCCTGATTTACGATTGATCTTGAATCCTGATTTACGATGGATCCTGATTTACAATTATGAATCCTGAATCCTACATTACGAGGGGTCCTGATTGACGATTTTGCATTGTGAACCCTGTTTACGTGGGATCTTGATTACGATTTTGCATTTTGAATCCTGTTTACATTCCCTCTTGAATACGATTTTACAGTCTGAATCTTGTCTATGATTAATCCTGATTACAATTTTGCATTCTGAATACTGTTTATGATTGCATTTTGATTACGATTTTGCATTCTGAATCATGTTTATGATTGATCCTGATTACAATTTTGCGTTCTGAACCCTATTTACAATCATATTTACGATCGTACTAAATTCTTGCATTTATGCGCATTCTCATTTCGCCATAACTTCTGATGCACAACTCGAAAATAGGTGATTCTTATCTCGTTGGAAATCTGGGAACCTCTACTTTCTAATGGTATAGGCCTCAGCTTTTTTATATATCTATGTAAACTTTGATACTCTTCTTTTCATCCAATGTTTTGGATTGGTTCTAATCGGGTTCTATGAGTTGATTGGGCTTTCTAAGGGTTTGGGAAGGGTTCTAAGGTTTGGGTTAAGTTCTAAGGGTTTGGGAGGTGCTTTCGAAAGCTCGGGAGTATGCCTCTCACGAAGTATGTATTGATCGAGCCTTGGGCCAAATTTGGGTGTCTACACTAGGGTTCATGTATTTCAATTAATAACGGTGCATAATGGTTTTGTAGCGAGTATGCAACAATATAACTCAAATTTTAATTTCCATGGATATTCACTAGGTGAAAGTAAAGATGAATAACTTAGAATTTCAATGTAACTCATACCTTGGATGACGTCATTTGTGGCTTGGACGTCACGTGCCGAGACGGCATAGGCGCAACCCTGAATTTTAGGTCGGGAGGGCCTCTGAGTAGTTGTCGATGTCATCTTCTCCTTCTTAGCTTTGGGGCAATCTTTTATCAAATGCCCTTTCTAGCCACAATTGAAGCATGAACCTGTGGCCCACCTACACTCCTCCGTATTATGTTTCTTTCCACATCGCGAGCACGACTCTATCGGTGTGGATGAAGCGGTACGTGAAGTCTATTGTACCATCGACGCTCCAGTTGTTGTAGGTTCGAAGGACGAAAGGGTCTCGTAGGTGCAGACATAGCCGGTTTTGAATAGGTAGTTTGAGTAGGTCGAGAGGGTGCTAATATTGAGAACTTCGTTTTCTTATTTACCTGTTCGTCGGCATACGATTGTGTTCGACTTTCTCTATCCTTTTTTGTTGGTCTCTTCTTTGGTACATCTTCTCAATGTCTTATTTTGCAATGAGAGCTAAGTCCATGACCTCTGCGTAGGTCCTTAGCTTGAACAAGGAAATCCTTTCTCTAATACTCGGCTTCAAGCCACGTTCAAACTTTTTAGCTTTCATGAGTTCTGTGGCGGCGTGTTGAGGTGCGAATCTGGAGAGCCTGGTGAATTTGGCTTCATAGTCACGCATATACATCTGACCTTGTTCCAGTGATATAAAATTGACTTCCCACTAATTTCTGACTGATCCCTGGAAGTATTTCTCATTGTTCTCCTCGGTGAACCGATCCCAGGTCCATGGAGTATTTGGCATTTCTTGTACTCTGGTTCTTTCAACCGATTTCCATTATGGGTCTGCTTCTCCTTCAAATTGAAAGGAATCCCAGTTGACATTCTCTTCTTTTGTGTAAGGAATCACACGAAGAATCTTCTCTTTTGGTTCAACCATTTTTCAGTTTCAAGCGAGTCGGCTTGGCTAAAGAAGCTATGAGGCTTCATCCTTCTAAATTCCTGAAATCTTGAAGGTTGTGGTCTTCCCGCAAGCAACGTTGTCTGTTGAGCCATAGAGTTGACAATTGTCTCTAATAACTGCCCAATGTGTTCATTGTCATTTCCTCCTCCCAAGGGAATGTTATTTGTACCAGTGATGATTCCCTCACCACTCGATGTGCCTCCGGTATGAGCGGTCCTTGGTCTACCGCGAGGGGCCATAAGGATTTGTCACGATTGAACAAAAGTTTAATCAGGAATGATCTTGAAGGTCTAGTCTATATTCTAATAGAATCTAAAGTCATATCTCTAATACCAACTGTCACGACTCGACTTTCCCACACGAAATTTTAGGAACACTGAGTCGTTTGATACTTGGTATAGGCTTCAGCTCCTGTAAATATTTATGTAAACTTTGGCACTCCTCTTTTCATCCGTTATTTTGGGTTGGTTTAAATTGGGTTCTATGGGTCCGGTTCAACTTTTTAAGGGTTTGGGTTGATTCCTTGGGGCCTTGGAAGGGTTCTAAGGGTTTGAATTAAGTTTAAAGGGTTTGGGAGGTGCTTTCGAAAGCTCGAGAGTATACCTTTCTCGAAGTATGTATTGATCGTGCCTTGGGCTAAATTTGGGTGTCTACAGATTCCCCTTTTTGGTATTCGATCACTAATGATCGTATGACAAAGAATGAGACATCCGAAGAGGGCCAACGCAAATGATCTTAGATCTACCATATTCAAAGCAAACCTTAAACATCAAGTGGTAAAAAGAAAAAAACTTGGAGAGAAGCGAAAGCCCAATATGTTGGGAAAACTCCTGTTCATGGAAAGTTGCTGAAGCCCATTATGTTCGGAAAACATCTATTCCTTGAGAGTAGCAGAAGCCCATTATGTTGAAAAAATGCCTGTTCCTAGAGAATATCGGTCCCCAAGCGCTTAGTGACATTACTGGGCATAACTGTGATGGTGTGATTTGATGATGCATGATGTTTGAGTTCCATTTTGAACAAAACAGCCCTGCGAGCGGGAGGGTGATCGACCTGTACTTCAAAATTGGCATAAAACAATGACACGAAGATCCAATGGTCTGTCCCCAATCTCATGAGGCATCGATTTCCCCATTTTGATTGGTCACGGGTGCCCCTACACGAGGTAGGGTTCAAGGTCTTTGGGCATACACATTGATCCCGAAGTTAATTTAGCACGACTACTCGAGCGGAACAAATATTAATGTCGCAACTCTTTTTGGGAGTGTGTGCTACTTTTGATGATGATCTTACAAACTGATCAACTATGAAAAAATACGAACCCATTAGGGGCAATTAAAGCAAGGCGATGGAAGTCCCAACCCAGGTCCTGCTCGGGTATAATTTACAGGAATAAACAAACATCCTACGGATACCCAGACCCATGGGGCACACTTTATAGAGATACCGTGCAAGTTTTTAAGCCTGTGATTGGGAATAAACACGGGAAAAGATTCCGTCTGCATCCATATTTGAACATAGTTGTTCGATATATAATCTCATTTAGCGGTGAAATCAAACTGGTCGAAACATTGCCTATTTGATCAAGATTGACATTGTCGCTCCTAATTTGAAGTAGGATCCAAAGATCTAAGGCAAACCTTAGATTTAGGACACTAATTTAGCACTGTTGCATTACTGGAAAAATATTGACATTTTATCGTATTGAAGCACGCATGTGCATAGCTATGCATAACAAAAAGTACAACGAAAACACAAATTCCTTTTTTTCTTTTTCAAATGATTTATTTTTCCAATTTTTTTAATAGATGACATCAGTGGTGAGATGCTATCTGTTCCGCCCATAGCCATTAATGAGACGAAATGTTCTAGCAACTCGAGAGGTTGCTTGGTTCGAGGCTTTAGGCCATTTGATGTTCTTGCACATTCTTAAGAAAACGTCAGTCCCTTTTTTATTTATACATATAACAAATGTGCATCCTAATTAATAGAAGGAGCAAACTTTTACCTACATATTTTTTGATTTTTTTTTTCAAAACTTATATTTTTGATTATTTTTTTCTTCTTGGAGATGAAAGTACGATGCTGCAAATATGTATATAGACATAAAAAAAAATATATATTTATATATATATATATTTTTCTTTCTTTTCTTTTTCTTTTTTTTTGTTTGATGCCTTAACAATGAGATGAAGTAACTGGTCTCATTTTGAGCATAGTCGAAGCCGTTCATGCGGTTGGACCTAAGTGAGGTTCAGACCTTTTACCAAGGTTGGAATGTCCATCCTTTTGGATCGAATCAACCTTTTATCCTTACCTAGGGTTATGCGTTTGACGGTGTGGTCTAAAGATACACCTGATCAGGACCTGATTTGAACTAATATAAGCAGCCCAATTGAAGACCAGATAATCTGAAGATGTAACCAACAGAGTAACTGATTCTTTTAGTTTTTTCTTTTATTTCTTTTAACCTTTTTACTCACAGCGCCTAAGATGAATTTTTGTCATACCCGTTATCACCCTCTTTTTTACCCGCATCGTCGTTTCGGATTTTCACTCGTCCATGGGTATTGCTTTTTTTACCCTAGGCGCCTTTTTAGGTTTTTACCTAGTTCGCACAAGCTTGCTCTTTTTACCCATGATGCCCTTGCGGGTTTCACAACGCTTATTTTACTTTGAGCTCGTATATTTTTATTTTCATTCTTTTTATTTTCCTTTAATTTTAAGATCATTTCAAAGGCCATGGCATGGGCGTTGATTCCGTCGTAGCCGGCTGGATGGAGTTCTTCTGTTATCTTTCAGCTCGGCTTGTGCCGACTCTACGGATTCTGTGACTGCTTGTAGACCTTAAAGAGGGCTTTCTTCAAAGATGTATCATGGCCATGGGTTAGAAGGGATAGGTTAGGGATTTTGAAGGTATTATTGGGTTTAAAGGTTTTTCTTGATTGGGTTCCAGTTGCCGTGATATACTTCTTCCATGAGGGATTTTTACTGTATATGCTCCATGATTTTACTATCTCTTTTCTTTTCAATTTTTTCAGACATCCTCTTTTTGGGATTTTTCTTTTCTAATTTTTTTGGATTTTGATGGTAACTCTTTTGCTTCTTGCTTTGGGAGTTTCTCTCTTTTCTAATTTTTTTTTGGTAGATACACATTTTTTCTTTTCCTAGGAGGGGGCACGAAAGAGAGACTAGAGGCTCAAATTGGGTAGCAAAGGGTATAAGCATTCAAGGACGCTTTTTGGCTACTTGGCTTTGAAATGATAGCCTATTTTAAGGGGCCCTTAAGCAATCACAAATTCATTTTTATCAATACTTACCATTCCGTGGGAGACTAGGAGTAGAATCGTCTCACGTATCCAGCATTGATGGGCTCGAGAAAATGTTCTCCATCCATGGTGGCGAGGCTGAGTGCGTATCCAGGGAGTACTTCTCTAATGACGTAAGACCCTTCCTAGTTGGGCTCGAATTTTCCTCTCGGATCAGCGTGGAGAGATAAGAAGATTTTCTTGAGTACCGTGTCACCCACCTTTAAATCCCGAATACGAACACAATTGTTGTAAACACGTGGGATCCTCCTCTGAAAGGCCTCGGTGTGACACTAGGCTAGGAGCCTCTTTTCATCGATCAGATTTAGCTGTTCGAAACGAGATCTTTCTCTCTCTCTCTCTCTCTCAGCTTCCGATAGATTGGGCTCAATGAAAATACAGAGTGAAGGCACTTCAACCTCGACTGGTAGTACAGCCTCAGTTCCATACACAAGAGAAAACGGTATTGCCCCTGTAGCTGTACGGATTGATTTTCGATAGGCCCATAGTTCGAATGATAACATTTCACTCCAATCGTGGTAGGTGATGACCATCTTCTCAAGGATACGGGCGATTGTCTTGTTGGTAGCTTCAACGGCTTTGTTGGTTTGTGACCGATATAGTGACGAGCGATGATGCTTGATCTTGTATTACTCGCACAAGGCTTTGATGTATTTGTTCGCAAAGTTGGTGTCGTTGTTCGTGATGATATCCTTAGGCATGTTGAATCGACAAACGATGTTATTCTTGATATACTTCTCGACTTGAGTGTAGACACCCCCATTTTGCCCTCTAAGAATATACAAATTTGTTCAGTCAACTTCCTTTGACCTCTCAACCCCAATGCGGGATCATATACTGAAACAATAGTATATGGCTGAACACAAGCTGAAATAATAGCTCTATGGATTATATCCCAACGTAGGGAGACTATATACTGAAGCAATAGTATATAGTCAGAATACAGACTGAAATAGTAGTCTTGCATTTCAGACCCCTTTGCCCTAATGTGGGACCATATACTGAAACAATAGTATATGGTTGAACACAGGCAGAAACAATAGCTCAGTGGCTCAAGCCTCATGACCCTAACGTAGAGACCATGCACTGAAACAATAGTATATGGCTGAACACAGGCTGAAACAAGAGCTCTGTGGCTCAGATCCCAATGTAGGGAGACTATATACTGAAACAATAATATATTATCAGAATGTAGGCTGAAATAATAGTCTGGCATTTCAGACCCGACCGGGACCCGGACAACCCCGAATTATGCGCCTAAAACCACATGCGTAATTTGATCGCATGCCAAACCACATGCGTGCAATCAGTCCCCCCTTCAGACCAGATTTCCTTTCTCATACCACTTCGAGACTTGATCACGCGCCTGATATGAGACGTGCGATCGGATTGAACGCATGACCACCGATGCGTAATTGGCCTACGCCCAACCTAGTCTTACAGTCCTTGACCCCTAAGCTTCCTGGATCAAGCGCTTCTAAAGAGACGCTTAATCGTGTTGCGCATTCCACATTAAGCACGCAATTAATCCTAATATTGTTAGAACTAGGAAACTCGCTGAGCAAGTTAGCCGGTCGCTCACTGAGTCGGTGACCGACTCAAAGCGATTAAGCACTGGGAGACCAATGCGCAATCCAGTTAAACGCCCGAAATAGGGCGTTTAATTAGAGAAAAAACTATAAAGGATTTTTTTCTAATTCACCCCAGAGGCTGGACACACAACATGAGAGAGAACGAATTTTTTTGGGATTCTGAAACCAGAGAACTCCGAGAACGAACACATAGAGAAACTTAGTCATGATTTCGAGATTCAAGCTTCAAATTTTTGAGATTCCTCTCCGCAGCTTCAGTCTTAGGTAAAAATCTTAGTTTTAGATTTAGGATTTTCTCTTAGTTTCAATTATTAATATTGAATTTTCAGTTTTAGATAGTAAACCCCTTTTTTTTAGACCGTAATTTTAATACCTGGTTCTAGTTCTTAGGTTCTAGAACCAGTCCTTAATCTGACAGGCTAATTCACTAACTATAGACTTCAATTCTGTTCTAAAATCTTAATTTCCAGTCCTATCATTAATCTCTGGTTCTAGTTCTTAGTTTCTAGAACCAATCCTTAATCTACGTTCTGATTTTCTAATTTCGAACCCGAATTTAGTCATAAAACTTTGAATTCTAGTTTTAATTCCTTAATTTAATATTTCTAAAATCTCAAATATTAATTTAGTTTTCTATAATCCTAGTTTCACAATTTAATCCATGATTATAATCCCGAAATTGACTCTAAAAATCTAAAAATACTATTTTATAATCTAAAATTTAATTTACTTTAATCTCAGCCACCCGATTTGCCCAAGGGAGCTTATGGAGGGTACTCGAGAACAAGGCTAATCCTCCTTAGCATAGCGTGCCTAAAACCCTTTTTTTAGAATTTTAGTAGAATTAGTTCATCGCTTTAATTAGAATTAAGCAAGTTAGTTCCGTTATTTTCTCATGATTCTAGTATAGTCAATTTATTACTTTGATTATAATTTTAGTCAAATCAGTTCCTCTATTTTAATTAGAATTTTAGTATGATTAATTTATTGCTTTAATTAGCTTTCAAGTATAGTTAATTTATTGCTATAATCAAAATTTTAATAAAATTAGCTTGTTTCCTTTAATTAGATTTTTTTTAATAAAAATAATTCATTGCTTAAATTAGAGTTTTGGTAAAATCAGTCTTCTATTCTAATAAGAATTGCAGTAGAACTAGTATACTTGCTTTACTCAGAATTTCAGTATAATTAGCATGCTTGATTTAATTAGAGTTTCATGAAAATCAACATATTTGCATTCCTAGTATAATTAGGAGACTTAATTAATTAGACTCCTAGTAGGGTTAGGAGACTTAATTAATTAGACTTTCAATAAGATTAGGCAACTCGATTAATTAGACTTCTAACAAGATCAGAACACTTAAACTAGGTAGACTCTTAATAGGATTAGGATACTAGAAGATTAATTCATTCACTACAACAAAGTCACAACTAGACTCACAATAGAATTAGGAAATTTAAACAAATTAGAATCATAGTAATAATAGGGAAAGAAACAGGAAACTAAACTATCTAGATTATAAGAAAGAGTCATAGTTGCTGACGTTCACAGGCGGATGATTCAGTAAATAAGTAACCCACACCCGCTCTAAAGCGTGATCACTAACGTATTGCAGCGTTGTTAAATATCTGTAGCTAGCTATCGCAACAAACTAGGAACCTTCCTAGAAAACTCCCCTCTTTTATTTTATTTCTAATATTCTAAATACCGCATCGCTAGAGTCCACTTGGATAGAATTGGGCCACTAATTCAACGGGGACCGAGAGGAACCCAGAAAAAGAGCGCACCAACAGACTGGCGATCGTGATGGGACACTTTTGTAAACTCTTTCCTTCTTAGATAGTTAGTTTTTATTTTAATTTCTTATTTTTTTTCTTCCTATCGCATCATTTAGATTTCCTTTAAATATTTGAGTCTTCATCAAAGACTCGAGATGTATGGTATACAAAGAGTGAGTTTAGGAGACCCACCATTATGGGGATATCACGACAACCCCATGTACGAAGAAGAGCCACTTTACAATTCCAGCGTACGACAACCTGAGATTAACATGGCTAGCGAACTAGAAAATCCCTTCTCTACCCCACACACCGGTAATAATTATAATGGGAGGGATGGTAACATTGGACAAAACCTTATTGCTCAATAAATCGTAAAACTCAGTATTCAAAGAATACAAAGAGGAGATGATGACTTCGAGGAATTGCTTTGAGAATTGGCTGCCGCATATGAGACCATTAGGTCACGACAATATTTAGAAGAACGAGAATGACAGGAAAGGCCATCGCCTACCTCGAGCACGGTGTCGGCCCGTGCCACACCATTGAGGCAATCTGCTCACACATTCTTAACGAGGACTCTCCAGACAAGATTAGCTCATGGGCTGCTCCAAATGACAACACTATCAAAATTGAAGATCTCCCTAAAATGCTCGAAGAATACTTGGCCAAGAGAGAGCACCCCGGTAACTCATTTAGATTTGAAAAATTTTGCCGGGACGTTGAATTTAACTTACCAATAGGATTTAAACTGCCAAAATTGATCAAATATAACGGCATGAGAAATCCGAACCATCACTTGGCCCTCTTTTGCAATGATTGTCGACCCATACGTAATAATCAAAGACTACTTATCCATTATTTCCAATGCTCATTAGAAGGAGAAGCTCTAGATTGTTTTGCGGGACTCCCGCTCTATAAGATAGAAACATTCGATGATTTGGTCGGTCAATTCCTAGACCAATACAAGCATCTCATCCAAGAGACAGTCAGTCTCAGCGATCTGATGGCGGCAAAGCAAGGACCTGATGAAGAATTCACTGACTTTGTCGCCTGATGGAGGAAACTCGCTGTCAGGATCGACACTTCAATGAAAGAGAAAGACTCGGTTGATATTATTATCGATAATACTAGAGAATCATTGAAAAGCGCGCTTGTCATAAGTGATTGCCCAGATTTCACTGCACTCCACTCTCAGGCATCCTGACTAGTGCGTCACATTAAAGGCGGAGACGTCACCCTATCCATAGTTATGTCGAAAGTAGGATCTTCTAGTGAATCAAAGTCGAAAAATAATAAGAAAGCCTCTTGAAAAGAACAACTCAACACTGTTGTCAACCAAGGATAAAACTCTGGGAACGGAAACTTCCAACCGCGAAACTTCGGGCAAAACCAAAATCAATAATGGTACACAAACTAAAACCAAGGCGTTAATCAACAAATATATGCAAACCAAAACCAAGGCCAAAACCAGAATCAGGGCCAATACCAAAATAGGAACCAATATCTCAACACCTACTAGAACTAATATACGACACAGAATCGACCAGCCCACGTACCGAATGACAATGACGTACTCCCATCGTAAAACTTCAACCCAGCTAGAGGCCCCTACTAGCTGAGGCGGGAACACTATCCCCCTTTACTTGATACAATCCCCAACATCTTCCGTCTCCTTAACACTCAGAATCTTCTCCGATTCTCACAGGAAAGACCCTGACCATGGCTAACAAACCTAGACCATAACAAATACTGCGCATTTTATCAATATGCAGGACACAACCTAGAAGACTGTTGGGTCCTCTGGGATGTGATCTATGACATGAATGATCAGAACCAAATTGACTGTGAAGTGCTTAGGAATCCTAACCCTAATAATAACCAACCCCAAAAAAATTTAGGGACCATTAATAATCCTATGCTTAACCACAACCAAGCAACATTGGCCAAGGTCACTACCATGGATCTTTTCGGTCAATCCTTCTTCCAGCCCTCAACCTTAATCACCCGCATCCAACCTTTCGACACTTTTGTTTCCCCTACGAGAGTTCCTTCACCCCTGCATCCCTCAGCCTTGATTACTCGAATCTCCCTGCCAAGTCCACCTCCTTATCTAAAATTCACCCAGATACGAGTCTACTCTTTTAGGGCCCGAAGACCATTCTTCCATAGTCACCCACCAGAACCTGTAATCCCTTCAAATCCTGAGCTAACACCATTGCCACTTCCTTCATCCGATTCTGAGCCCGAGTATGGAGACCATGTTCTTCAAATTGCAGCTCAAATTGCCGCATGGGTAGAAAGTGTCACTCGAAAGACCCCCAAACCGAGAAAACGAAACAAAGTCTGAGTGTTCACTAAACATAGAAGAAAGTGAGTGAGAAGAACATCCTGACCCATGCGAGACACTGGTCTCTACTTTCCTAGAAGAAGAGGATTACACACAGTACCTCCCACCTTGGAGCGGCATTGTGCGAGTATGCGCTCCAACCTCGAATTTCACTCACTTCACAGATACATCAACGTCGAGTAGAATCAGGTTCGATCAACAATTGACTTGCTCAATTCTTAAATCAGGAACCAATTATCACCTCCCCCTTCCCTCAAAATAAGGATTTCACGAACGCACAACCACTAGAGGGGAACGTGTGACAAATGGAAGTTAATTTGCTGCCCCCACCTCATATTATCCTTCCACCAATCCCTGCACCTCAAACCACTCCAACCGCCTGCACCCAAGGCTCATCGGTCGGGCAAAGAAATGGCACTTGAGTCAGGGCAAGAATATGACCTTCTACGACATCTTCAAAAGGTTCTAGCCCAGATATCTATACTAGAACTCATCAAGAAATCGCCTGACCATCACCGACTACTGATAAGGACACTTGAAGACACACAAGTGGATGAGGGCACAACATTGGATGAGCTGCATCAAATTGCCTTGGTCATGATGCAACCTTCAGCACTCACTTTCACAGACGCAGACATGCCTAAGGAGTCAGTCTGTGGAAGCACAGCTCCCATATACCTTACAGTCATAATCAGAGGATTCTCCATACCCCATGCGTTAGTTGATACAGGAACAAGACTCAATATCTACCCTATCACAACATTAAAGATGCTCGAATACACAGAGCAGGATGTCAGACCCTCGACACTATCACTCATAGCTTATGACGATTCGCGTCATTTCGTTAAAGGATCTATCAAACTACAGGTTTACCTTGGACCTGTAACGAGAGATGTCACTTTCCATGTTTCTGACTTCGCTAGTATATATAATCTTATCTTAGGAAGAACATGGTTAGAGTCAATGAAAGCCGTCGCGTCCACGTACCATCAATGCATCAAATTCTTGTACGAGGACTCTATTATCCTTATATACGCTGATGCACCCCTCTAGGAGATGGAAACTGATTACGCTGTGAGTATTCCATATCCCATGATTCCGTATTGAACACAGGACACATTCAGAAGGCCCGAATCTCTAATGAGACAACCGTTATGGAAGTCCATACCCCTACCCCTCCTAGTTCTCCCCCAACGCGTCAACAAAAATTAATGAGAAGAGAGGTTGGCCCAGACCTTGCCAACCTCTACGACATCAACCCAACCGCGACAAAAGGGTGGGACCTTATGTATCAGCTCGGGTACATCCCCCACACCAAACATGGTAAAAACAAGCAAGGTCGCGTCGGACCCATTGTCCCAACGAAAATACGTAAACACATAGGGTTAGGTTACCAATCTGATGACCCACAAGCCGACTTATTCCCTACCTCACCAAAATGGTCTTTATATGACCACTTCGTCTATGGGACCACTGGGAAAGCAGATGTGCCAAGGCAGAAGGAAGTGTCCTTCACTAGATCCCAAGAAGCAGAAATGGAACGAATGGCCAAAGCATTTAACGATTTAATGAATCTGAATGACGATATTGATAAACCACTCGAGGGAGTCAAACCTTTGTTTGACACTAAGGAGCTTACGAAAGAGAGAAAGAAAGAACCTCCAGAACTCAAGCCATAAGTGAGAGATTGGGAATCTACTGACGACAAAGATTTCCACATAGCTACCTTGCAAGATAGTGAAGAGCACTTACGCTTAACATGGGAAGAGGATGATACCCCAACAGGAAGTCTTAGCTCGCATAGCATCCGCCTCGGCCTTGGCCTTGGAGGATGGGAATGCCCTTGGGACTCCCCTTGTATCGCTCAACCAACCCCGTTGTAGGGCATGCAACAACATATTAGAACACTTCGCTAGTTGGATCTGACACTCTGCGATAGTAGGATCAAATGATTCTGACCCCGTAACGATAAATATAAGTAATGACCTACCAACTCGGCTATTGGCACAAGAAGAAAAAAATTCCAACGGCCATTTGGTTGACCCAGGGGGAAACACCCACATCACCCTCATTGAGTTGAAGAGGAACTTGAGCTAGACACTCCATCCCCAGACATGCGATAACTCCAAATATTTTAGAAATCTCTCGAGGAAGAATGGCAACCCCCTTCGAGTGATGAGGAGGACTACTGGATAGACCTCCCTGCACTCAAGCTAGTAGAGCAGGCTAACCTAGGACTTCAAGCATTGTTAGATCAAGAAGACGAGTTTAATACCAGCCTCGACTCCAACCCAGAAGGATGGGAATGCCCTTGGGGATCTCCCTTCATTTCTCACTATTATCAGCCTCGCTGCCGAGCTTGCATGCTTATCCTAACATACTATGAAGTTCAAGGGAAAGAGCTCACTACCCCCTGAGGATCCTTTAGGAGATCATCCTCAATAGGAAGAGCAACCATATTATAATCCAAAGGATGATAGTTTGACTGATTACGTTCTCCAGAGCTTCTTCCAAGATGAGGCACTCAATGTGATAGAGGAAATCTGAATGTTAGTGCCGTTGTCACCCGCGTGGCTTATTCAAAAGATCTCATCAGATGAGGACTCTAAAAAAAAAATGCCACATTCAAAACAAGTTTATATTTCTCGAAGAATCGCTCGAACGGCTTCAGCATCCGTCTCGCTCCCTCAAGTAGAGGAAGCAACTCTCCCGACACCTCTTGAGGTGACCGACTTTGTACCATATCTATTATCAAAAATCAAAAAAATAGAAACAGAAGAAAACCCTAAAATTTTGAAATACAAAATCCAAAAAATCAGAAAACCTCAGAAAAGAAAGGGAACCCTTTGTCTCGAACCAATTTTGCGACCAACAAGGAGACTCACCTCCTAAGACTTTTGTCCCCTCTCTCGCACAAAGACGTATGGCGTCCAGGCTAAACAACAAGCCAGTGATCATATCAGACGAGATACTTCATGAATTTGAAAAAAGGATTAATAGCCTTGACCTTCACCTTACTAAAGATCTCTCAGTCATAAATTGTGCCGATGAAGGGCTACCTTTCGCAAAATCGAATCCCCAGTGTAGCAATTTTGTAGTATATGAGCTTACTGAGGATGAAGAAGAAACACCAGTCCCCGAGGAGGCGCAGGACTTCCAACGGGTCATCAAGTATTTCGATGAGTAAATCCAAGCTACCGCAGAACCTACGGAAGAAATCAACTTTGGCATTGAAGAGAAACCTAAGAAACTACTAATTAGCGCAACGCTCAACTCCAAGGAATGCCAACAAATCATATAAGTCCTACAAGAACACCTCGACTCCTTTGTATGGTCCTATGAAGATATGCCTGGTCTAGACCCAAGTTTAGTAGAACATCGTCTTGTCTTGGAACCCAATGCAAAACCTGTTAAGTAGAAACTCTGTAGGATGCACCCACAAACCACCCTTCAAGTTAAAGACAAAGTTGACAAGTTACATAAAGCCAAATTCATCCAAGTTGTCCTCTACCCCAAGTGGGTCACCAATATAGTACCTTTCGCTAAGAAAGATGACACAGTACGAGTCTGCATTGACTTCCGAAACCTCAACTAGGCATGCCCAAAAGATGACTTCTCACTTTCACACATTGACACTCTAGTCGACAACATTGCTGGACATGAGACACTATCCTTTATGGATGGTTTCTTTGGGTATAATCAGATCAAATTAGCAGAGTCCGACCAAGAGAAGACCTCTTTCACCACACCATGGGGAACATACTGCTACATCATCATGCCTTTTGGGCTTAAGAACACAGGAGCCACGTATCAACGCATCATGATGGCTATTTTTCACGACATGATGCATAAATGTGTACAAATCTACGTTGATGACATATTGGTGAAGTCCTAAACAAGAGTAGGACATGTTGAAGCACTCCAACTGGTGTTACAAAGAGCTAAGAAATATCAGTTAAAGCTAAACCCAAAGAAATGTGTCTTCAGAGTCTCTTCTAAAAAATTACTCGATTTCATAGTCAGCAAGCGAGGAATCGAAGTGGACCTCGCAAAAGTCAAAGCTATCCTTAAGATGCCACCTCCCAGTAATATCAAAGAATTACGAGGCCATATAGGAAGATTACAATTCATCAGGAGATTTATCTCCCAGCATTCAGACAGATGTGATCCTTTCTCCAACCTACTTAAAGGAGGAACTGAGTATAAATGGGATGACTACTGTCAGCAAGCCTTCGACAATATAAAAAAGTACGTCCTTAACCCACCAATACTATCACCACCAGTTCCTAAAAGACCCCTAATTCTATGCCTTTTAGTGAACAATAAAGCAATAGGAGTAATTCTAAGATAATATGAGGAAGACGGCAAGAGAGAAGGCTATCTACTACCTTAGTAGGATGATGGTCGAGTACGAACAGAAATACACTCCAATGGAGAAGACTTGCCTCACATTGGTGTGGGCCTCAACCAAATTACAACACTACTTCGGAGCACATAAGATACTAGTACTAGCCCAAATAGACCCTTTGAAGTATGTATTTGAGAAGCCTGCCACGTCAGGAAAGATCGCTCGTTGGCATATGCTCTTGCAAGAATTTGATATCAATTACATCACGCAGAAGTTGATCAAAGGACAAGCAATCACCGATTACCTCGTAGATCTCCCACTGTCGAGTGATGAGCCCGTACATGCAGATTTCCCCGATGAAGACCTACTCACGATTCATAACGAAGAGCCCGATAAGACCTCATGGACCCTTTATTTTGACGGTGCGCTAAATCACAAAGGAAAAGGCATCTGGATAGTCCTCTTAAGCCCGGAAAGAGTTGTTATACCTAAGGATTTTCAATTAGATTTCCCTATCACTAATAATATCACAGAATACGAAACTTTCATAGCTGGACTGCGAGCTGCACTATAATTAGGTATTAAACAGTTGAAAACCATTGGTGACTCCAAGATAGTAATCTCACAAGTTATATGACAATGGAAAACCAAGGAAAGAAGACTAATGGCATACCTAGAAACCACTCAATATTTAGTAAAAAAATTTGAAAGAATCTCTTTCACGCACATCGCCAGATTAGAAACGAGCTCGCAGACTCCCTTGCCATGTTAGCTGTGGTCATCCAGATACCCATTGGACAAAGTAGCAAGACCTTCTTCATCGAAAAGCTGACAGTACCTGCCCACGAGGTAGCATGGGCCGTTAAGAGAGAATTACCAATCCTCCCCACAAGTACAGGATTAAAAGAAGTAATCACTCCAGAAAAGCACGTCAAGTCAGAAATTGAAGTTGCTATGTTCATATTTGAAAAATCACCAACCGATGACGGACAACCATGGTATTTCAACATCTAAAATTTCTTGAAGCATCAACACATCCCTTCATACGGCATGAAAATTAAACAAAAGACTATAAGGAACTGATGCACCCAATTCTACATACTCGACGAAATACTATACAAAGAAGCCTTAACCAAAGGAGTACTGCTACAATGTATCACGACCGCCGGAGGACAATAGATTATTCGAGAAGCACACACCAGTGCCTGCGGCGCCCATGCCGGTAGACAGAGACTCGCTGATCAAATCACGCGACAAGGCTACTTCTGACCGACAATGATAAGAGATGTCACCTCTACATCAAACTCTACAAGCAATGTCAAGAGCACGCCGCACTTATCAAAGCTCCATCAGTTGCATTGAATACTATGACCTTGCCCTGACCATTTTCGATGTGGGCCTTCGATGTCATTGGACCTTTCACAGACACAGTTGGGAACACTCATAAGCACGCGTTCATACTTATGGCAACCGAATACTACACCAAATGGGCAAAAGCTGAATCATATATCAGAATCACCGCTTCAACACTCGTAAGGTTTATCATTTGAAATATCATCACCAGGTTTGGAGTACCCAGAATGTTTGTTACCGACAATGGTCTACAGTTCATCGTAGAGAAGACAAAGGAATTATGTAAGAAATTCAGCATCGATCTATGCCACTCATCACCGTTCTACTCTCAAGGAAATGGACAAGCGAAAGCTACGAACAAAACACTGATTCAAATTTTGAAATGCCCAGTAGAAATAAGCAATGGAGCCGATTGGCCTGAATGACTACCAGAAGCACTCTGAGCCTATAGGACCTCTATTTGTATGACCACTGGTTAAGTTCTCTACCTCCTTACCTACGGGATGGAGGCAGTTTTACCATATGAGATATAAGTACCATCCTTACGGATTCAACTCGATGATGAGCTATCCTTAGACGAGAGAAGAATTACCCTACTCACACAGGTAGAGTAACTCGATGAAACACATCTAAGGGCAGCTGATTATGCTCAGGTATATCAGAGGAGAGTGGCCAAGGCTTACGATAAGAAAGTTCTTGAACAAACCTTTAATATTGGAGAATTAGTCTTGAAGGAAATCATGCCTTCCAAGCACACCCATCCGAAAGGAAAACTGAAATTGAACTGGGAAGGCCCTGATGTTATAACAGCCGCATACCCTGGACTAGGAAGGCCCTTATGTTATAACAGCTGCATACCTTGGAAATGCATACAAACTGGCGAACCAAGATGGGGAAGAACTCCCTAGCCCTTGGAAGGCCATGTATCTTAGAAAATACTACCCTTAGCCCTGTGATCATCACATCTCATGGTTAAATACTTATACTTATTACCCCCGTAGTCGTCAAGACCCATTCATTGGTCGTATATCATCAATTCACAGAATATCCTTAAGACCTCCAATTTAATGCTCACTTTCTTACTCGGGAAATCTAATTGAAGGACTAGTGACCTATCTAACATCTTTCAAAAGCATAAGTAACACGCGATTCTTATTTCCCCTTCCTCGCCATTGGAGGAGATGTTAGAGCAAAAAAAAAAATAAAGATGCTAGGTTCAATCAAAACTCATTATTCTTGTGCTTGCAGGATGCTTTCAAAAATACATATATAAATTTTTTTTGAGTGAGAGCATTACGACGAATGAACAAGTCAATGAGCTCAGGGAAGCATAAGCAATCCATGAGGACATCTCTGGTGACTTTACTAGAAGTGTATAAGCAAGCTGCGAGGGCACCCCTGATGTCCCTATCCTTCTAGATATTGTCGTAAGGTGGCGGGAGGAGGACAAACTCCCGCTAACCATAAAATGTGAGACTTTGATGGTACTGAAACATGACGAAGAACTCGATTATGGCACCTCGTATCCCTCTGAGGAAAATATTGTTGCTCACTCATTTTGGAAAGCATTAGATATAAACTATTCCCCACATCACTGAGCCTTACTCCCCCTCTTCTACTTTTTCTGACGATAAATCAAAAGCCTTACAGGATACTCCTAGAAATGAAACCGAAAACTAATGAAATCACTTACTATACCTACCATACTTCTCCCTAATAACTATGGGATAGGATGATCACCACCCTAAGATAGACCCCCGGCATACAACTAACCTAATCAAAGAGACCCCCCTCATTTCGATGACAGTACCGATCAACTTTTCTTCAAAACTAACTCACTAAATACCCATGACTGCTTAAAGACCCAAAGTGCTTATATAAAGCCCAAAAAAGCTCCATTGCATCTGCACACTGGGGCATTTTTTTGAATCAGAAGGAGAATTACCTTAGAAATGCCGACTCATTCACAAAGAAGATGCGAAATAATGAAGTCACCATACGGAGAATGCTACTGAAGATACTATACTGTCGATCTTACCACGCTCCTACACTGGGGCATTTTTATTTTTATTTTTATTGCTCTAGTTATTTGCTTTCCCTGTTGCATTATTTTTTCAAAAAAAAACAAAGAGGAAGAAGAAAAAAAAGAAAAAAAAGAGAGAGCACATATCCACTTTTACTTCTAGGCCCCGGTCTGAGACACTCACCCCCCTTGACAACTAGCAAGGGGGAGAACAAAAACTATTGATAGCGTTACCTTTACTTGTGCAGGTACAAAGCAACCTTCAACCATCATTGGGCCAGCTTAGGGAGCATCCAAGTCTCGATGACGGTCAACGACACTAAAGAAACTAAAAAGCGAAAGACAAATGCAAGAGGTAATCAAAAGGAAAGGAGCCAATCAGGTACACCTAAACCAAAAAAATTTCATATATATATATATATATATCAAAATTTACTTCTTTTTACACTTGTCACCGGGGGCATCCCCCCTGTATGTACAATGCACACACAATGAAAAAAATACACACACACACACACCCCTACTCCCTATGCTGCCGCTAGGACGGACACGCACCACTGTCTCCAGTATCATCAGCTTGGAGGTCCGTAGACTGGTCCTCTGAAAACACAATCCCAACACCCCAAGTCCTCAAAACCTCTAGACGACGCGGCCTCGCTACAGATTCCCCCTCACTCATCTGACTAACAGACTGGCTTGATCGAGAATGAGGAGGATGCCTCGCAATCACCCCTGACAAGATCACGTGATGTGTGACGAGACTGCCCTGCTGAAAACCCGTGGCCCTCTACTCCGATCCATCAAGCTGACCAGCCAACTTGTGCACTCCCCACTCACTCCTCATCAGATGATATTACAGTCCATCTAGGGATGCCTGCATCTCTGCTCGCGTCGTCCGACGTGCCGCCTCCAATGCCTCAATCTGAGTCTTCTGTGTGACCATCATCTCAACGAACAGGTCATCGCGACTCGGAGTGTCTCCAAGGATCCGTCTCGCCTCAGGAATGGCGCGTGCTCATTCACCTCTAGGCGTGCCTCCTCAAGCTGACGAACCTGCATAACCAGACCAAGTCAAAGAAAACCAATGCATATATATGCGAACATAGAAAAACTTTGAAAAGAAATGAGTCATACCAGATCCGCCCTCTCCCCCAGAAGTCGCTCAACCGCTGCAGAGGTCACTGGATCAGTAGAAGATATGGAAGGAACAACAAACGTAGGTGGCTTTAATGTGAAAATGAACAAATACATCAGATAACGCTATGATGACAAATAAGCTACAAACACAGCAATTAAAATATACCTGGGAAGGAATAGGAGCAGACCCTTGAGGGGGAGCCTCAGGAGCAGAGTCCGGAATATCCTGCATAATACCAAACAAGCCAACACAAAATATGTTAGAACAGATAAGATGAAATAACCTCAGTTGAAGTTCACCAAACCAGAAACTATACCTGACTCTCGGGACGTAGAGAGGCAGCAGTCGCCTCCCTCATCTGAAGATCCTCGGCAACCTGACGCTGAAATACCATGTAATGTTAGTAAACTATTAAGAAAGCAAAATAATAATACCGGACAAACTAATACAATTATACAAACGAGTCAAAAGATTGAATGGAACTTACACAGTGCTCCAGGTCACCCCGAAGCTGAGCCATCGCTGGATCCTCTCGACTGGAGGAAGCAACTGAAGATGGATCAAACGCTGAAACGGGACCTCCAGTAGCGAGCTCGGCTCTCTACAAATAACAATAAACACATAAGTTGGCAAACTCATAATGTTAACGATTAACAAAAACTAAGTTCATATAAACACTTACCAATTGAACAATCTCAGATCACAAACTAGCCTCCACCTCTCGATCGACCTGCTGCTGATCGTGTAATAACTCGATCATTGCCACGTGATTGGCGATCTTGGCCTCCCTCTCGGATTGCCCAAAATAAAACAAGACACCGCAACTATGCAAGAACGACTGGAAGACCAAGTCCACATAATACATAAACAATTAGACCAATAAGTTAACTCACCAGGAGCTGTCGAGTCTCCGCTAGCTGAACCCCTAACTCATCCTCCGCTCCCCTAGCCTGAGCAACCGAGAGGGCTAAGGAGTGCAGCATCTCCTCATTCGGACGAGGAGCACACCCAATCTGCTCCATCGCCCTATGGAGGGCATCTAATGCCCCTCGCACACTCGTGGTGAGATGGCCCTACTCCAATGCGGCCAGTCTCTCCCTCAATGCCAACGCCGACTCTGGCTGGCCTACCGCGAAAGAACCACTCCCATGGAAGGGACGTGTGAAGAGGCGCTCACCACCCAGAACACTAAACCACCTCACATACTCTTGGGCATTTGCCTCGTCACGCACCCCTGTCACTTTCACCCCCCCAGCTCTAAAATCAGCCATCTGAAGTGCCATCCGCTCCACAAAGTTTTGGCTAGGAGGGCCGGTCATCCTCTTCGCCACCTTGTGGCGAATCTCTAGAGGAACTCCCTGGGGGAGCCCCAGTTGCCACACCACTCGAGATCAGCATCCTCCCCATCCTCATAGGGCCTCCAGATCACCTACAATCAAACAAGCAAGCCACCTCGTCAATGAAACCTTAGGTCCTAAAAGTCCAAACAGAATGAAATAAAATATGAACACAATGATATGTACCTGCCCCATATGCATGTCCTCAAATAGACCATGCGTGGTTTGAAGATTCAAAGACCAACGACGACCCCTCAATGCTGCCCTCCACACATGCATCCACGAAAACGTGAACCTCACCTCCAACGGACCCCTGAACGAAGAAAAGCAAAATGATCATACGCCCAAAACTAAAAAAAAAAAAAAAAACAACATAAAAGAAATGCTGAATAGCTGCTACCCCCAAAAGACCAAAAAAAAATTGAGACACCATGACACCAATTAACTAAAACTAACTTGGACAAAGGGAAGGAAACCTCTGATCGTCACGACGCCCTATCCCTAATGATAAAGTTGCTCATAGTGATGCGCCAATGTGGCCGCCCCCCACGCGTAAGTAGGGACCCGATCCAAGTCCCTGAGAACCATAAAAAACAACTCGGTGATGCATCCCCGAGTCGAAGAAGAAAAGAGTACTGCAGCGAGGAAGTGCATCAAGAATACTCGAAGCACTCTATCCGCAGCCAACCTCGGCTCGACCACGGGCTCCCGACCCGCTACCACCACACAACATGCCTCGTAAGATGCCCTCGCCTTTGAATGATGTCTCGGAGGGACGAAGCCACTCATAAACGTATCAAAAAACCAAGTGACTCGAACTACACCTTGCCCCGATCCACTCGACCTATACGATACACACAAAATCTCCTCGCACACCACCAAATACTCTCCTGCCATCTGCCCCGTGATTGGCTCACCCTCAAAACGAAGATCGGTAATGCGGATCCAGTCCTCTATAGTCGGCAACATCATACCAACTGGAAAGAGAAGTGCCTGATGCTCCTCCCTCAACTTCTCTAGAATCGTCGCAATTAGACCACGTTCGACCTGAAAGGGCTCCAGCTCTAGGATCGGCCTAAAACCAAAAGACACCAATCATGCCCGCTGAAACTATGGCAAGGCACGGTACCAGGTATGGGACACGGTCCACACTGAGCTGATAGTCAGCTGCGGGGGCTCCTATTGAACGAAACACAAGTATAAAAGTAAGACTAACACACACCTATGAAGAGTAAACCTAAAGCTAAAAGCAAATAGTAAATTAAAATACATAATGACAATTCATAACAAACACACAAAATATGATAAGAACAACAAAACAGAAACGTGACATATCTCTCGATATGATCATGATGCATGAGTGAGCACACAATCAATAATCAATGCAGGTTTGACATAAATTAAAAAGGGTTTCTAGATCCTAATAAGTCTATGTCATAACCTAAATGCCTAGAAAATGAAGGAATTCTTGCTCACAGGTTCCTACCCGACCTCGAGCAAAGAAATCCTCTAGTGGGAAGTGTCTGCGATCTCGATGCTCCTCACCCTGGTGCTCCTCAGCCTCATCCTCAGCTCTCTCCTCCTTAACCCTCTCACCCTCATCCTTAGCTACACCCTGCTCAATCTCGGGTACCTCCTCATTGACCTCCACCTGGTCACCCTTCGGTACCTCCTCTTTAACCATCTCCCCGACATCCACCTCCCCGACAATAGCATCGGTCCATGCCTCAGAGGTCTCACCTATCTCTCCCATCATGATCCTCTCCAACTCAGAAATAGAGAGATGGTGCCTACTAATACCCTCACCCTCCATCCTAGAAGAAAGAGCTCAAAAAATTAAAGAGAATGAATGAAACGACACCTGAAACGGATGATCGGATCGTGAGATATCATGAAAACACAAAAACTAGAGCGCAAAGAAACAAGGAAACGAAGAATCAAAAACCAAAACGAATAGCATGGAAGAAATGAAAAGTTTTTGAACTATTTATAACACACAGCTAAATCGCATGCGTAAAATCACGCGCTCAACCAAATCACGCACCACCATCCCCGCGCTTAATTCAGATCAAACGAGTAGTCTTAAGCGCGTAAATTAATCATCGCCAGCTCAAACTAACCCGACCACCTGGTTGTGTGCAGCCTACCAAGCGCGTAATCACCTCAAGTGCTTGAACTGGCACGTGCGAATGCCAACAGTCACCCCGTAGTGACCGGCCACCGCCCTAATCCTGCACCCCAAGTCGTGCATTTAACTCGATTAAATGATCGGGCACTGGTGCTTAATGACCTTCCGACCCTCTGAAACGCGCGCTCCCATTCCGGCACGCAATTTATTTATGCGCCCAGAGTGAAGCGCGCAATTCCCCAGAAACACAAAAAAAAATGCCCCAGGACAACAAGTTCACAGGCCTAAATTAGGAGACTTCCAACACTAATTACCTACCTAAACTCCACCCTGGTTAAGACCAAGCCAAAAATACTCCTGACTGAAAAAAAACTATATACACCCCAAGCTAAACCAAAAAATGCCCCCCAACATCATTTATACACTTCAACTAAGACCGAACTAAACTAAAAAAATGATGAAAAAAAAAATGCCCCCCATCACTTATGCACTTGATCTTAGACTAAACTAAACTAAACTAAAAATGCTCCCAACATACCCCATATTCGAAATAAAATAAACCCAATCGAACCAAACTCGAAGAAATATTAAATAAGAAAAACATCACACACAAAACAAGTTAAATTAGCTACAAAATAAACCAAACAAAGTTTACTACATAGCCACAAAAGACTTTAAAAATGTAATTACTTCATAAATAGATAAAATAATTACAAAATATACCGAGGGCATACCCTCTGAATATACAAATTAAAACAAAAAACTTAAAACCAGCACGTTCAGGCAATGCCTGAATCTTGATTTATTCGGGAAACAAAAAAGCTCGGAGAAGCCCGGAGGAGGAATGCACCCTGAACGAATCCTGACAATGACAATCTTTCCCCACCCCAAGCTGGCAGAAAAGAAAGAGTGGCTCACGGAAAGCCACCCAGGACCTGCGGGTTCCATCTTTGGAAGCTCACCTTGGAAAGCATAACAAGGAGGAGCAACTAACACTGAATCCGCAAAGCCTATAGAGGAAAAATAGGCATCGGCCATAAGAACTCTGACCCCGCCTTATCCTTGGGTTTCCTTTCTAGCACCTTTTTCTCCTCCACTTCTTCCCTTAGCACGGTAGCAATTCGGCTGTTACCTTGCATTTCCAATCCCGTCCATTCGCAACAATCCTTAATAATCACAACTCTTCGAGTTCAATACCCGAGATACAAAACAAAAAGGAAGAAAAGACATCAACAAAGAATGCCCACAAATAAAAATAAAATGCCCCAAAACTTCTAAAATCTTAAGCTTGAAATAAAATTTAAAAAAAAAAAACAAAGCCTTTGGCTCACACTTATAAGCTATACCTCCTAAACCACAGAGTGACAAGTGTCACACGTTTAAACCCTTCCAATCTAATTAAATCCAAACCATACACATACCCCCTTTGAAAAACCACAATCCATGACTAGCCTATACGAACCAATAATCATGCAACACTTACCCCTCCCAAAAAAAATACAAACTCAAAGCAAAGTAAACAAACCAACAGGATTCAAACACTTAAACACCCATCTAGAAACTTTAAATTAAACCCTAAATTCACACATTTCTAACAAGTGTCATCTCAAATCAAACAAAAGACTAAAACAAAATATCTAGAATTAGACCCTGACTTGTTTGGGACAAAAAAAATGCCCTCAACAAATCAAACAAATGCCTTCATTTATGCCACCACGCATCCTCTCGTGAGAAGCCAAAGAAGAAGCCAATCACTACACAACCGCAATATGATCTTACATAACCCAAGATCTGCCAAAGAAAGAAACAAGACGCACCTATCGTGCAAATATCCTACCAGCATCCCATCGCAAATAATTCCCCATAACATCCAGACACAACCTTGACACACATTCATCAATATGTCCCCTCGCGATGCAACTATGACTCGTTCTCACCACGAACATGCCCCATCACGACACAACAATCTCATTTGGTCCTACAACCCCAACACCAATCACACCTCCCCAAAACCCCTGTCACGAAACTGCGCATGGAGTCAAACTTTCTGAAAGTCCCATTGCTAACTATGCTTAGCCAATATCCCATCACAAACATCACTACCCGAAAAGTTCAAGCAACACCTGCCACACCATATGATAGAAAGGAAGAAAGCTCGATTCTGTCCCATCATTAAAGCAAAGATCCCTCTTCCCAAATTGCTCGCTACGTAATAGTCGCCTGACACCACTGCAGTAGAAATGCATGAAGATTCAGGACTCCTCCCATGTCCCCTCGCATCCGACCAATGCCAAGTTCCATCATGAACATCCTGTCAGAATCCCCACGTCCCACCAGGACTCGTCCAGCACACAACCAAAGAAAGAGAAGAAATCTCTGAAGTCCCATCGCGATGTCATGGCTACAGCCAGCTGGTCCCGCCACTAGCTATACAGAAATTCTGACAACCCATCAGTCCCATCACGGACTACACAAACTACGCACATTACAGGTAAGTATCACCCCTAGGTAAGTACTACTCTCCTCTCTTTTACTTGATATTCCTTAAAAAATATAGTTAGCTATGATTAAGTCTAAAATATTTTCAAAACCCATCTCTCTCGACTCGTGAATCACTGTAGTCTTCCCATAAGAGACAATCATCAGTATTCATTAATAAGGTTAGATGGAGTATCCGGTATGCCAAGTGTCATCTTGACAACCACACAAACGGTTGGGTCCACAAATCCCATTCTGGTGGACCTGCTCAGCGACGTCTCAGAAGCCACATTTTTTGAAGATTTACCACTGAATTGATCTTAAGTTACACTCCCAAAATTTCAAAACCCTGTACTTACTTCTAAAAGAAAAAAAAAATCTTTTACTTCCAAAAAAAAGAGAAAAAAAATAATCAAACTACCAAAAGAAGAAACCAAAAATAAAATAAAATAATGAACAAAGAGACTCACCTGCCAAAACTCACCAAAATTCACTCTAATTACCAGCCCAAACCGGCCATTCCCCAAGGAAATTGAACAATGAGTATATTTAATCTAAGAACTTACAGACATTTGTTGGAAAAGGAACACTTGACGTGCATTGGTGTGAACAATGACGCGCTCGGTCTGACATGACCTGCAAAAGCCTTTGACATTATATTGCATTTTATTATCGATCCCTAGACCTTATGGAAATTTGTATGATGCCCCCCGGTACCTCGACTGCATCATACCCCTCTGTTTGACTGCCCCTTGCAGCAGGTCGTGACATGCGGTGGGATGCCCCTTGCATCCACAGATTAGGATATGATGATTCTCCTTTTCATTTGACTGTCACTCGCAGTAGGTCGCACCACATGACGGGATGCCCCTTGCACCCGCGGAATAGGATACACTGACTTCCCTCATCGACTGTCTATGACAGCGGGTCGCGATATGCGACGGGATCACCCCTGGGCATCTACAACATAGAACACGCCTTTCGACAGCTACCACTGGGCCCTCGAATGTTTCATTTTAGCTTATGCTAATAGATAAGAAAGCCAAGCATGTCATATCAGTACCCCTAGTTCACATTTATGATTCTCCAAGAGAAACGAGAAGACACCTCGAATGAGGGGTGTCTACTTCTTCGATGTGTTCTTACTTCATAAGAGTGCGTCGAAGAGGGGCATCTGTAGACACCCCCATTTTGCCCTCTCAGAATATACAAATCTGTTCGGTCAACCTCCTTTGACCTCTTAATCCCAATGTGGGACCATATACTGAAACAATAGTATATGGCTGAACACAGGTTAAAATAATAGCTCTGTGGCTTAGATCCCAATATAGGGAGACTATATACTGAAACAATAATATATAGTCGAAATGTAGACTGAAATAGTAGTCTTTCATTTCAGACCCCTTTGCCATAATGTGGGACCATATACTGAAACAATAGTATATGGCTGGACACATGCTGAAACAATAGCTCTGTGGCTCAGGCCCCATGACCCTAACATAGGGACCATGCACTGAAATAATAATACATGACTGAACACAGGCTGAAACAATAGAATTATGGCTCAAATCCCAATATAGGGAGACTATATACTGAAATAATAGTATGTAATCGGAATGTAAGTTGAAATAATAGTCTGGCATTTCAGACCTGACCCGGACAACCCCAAATTATGTGCCTAAAACCACACGTGCAATTTGATCGCACGCCAAACCAAACGCATGCAATCAGTCCCCCTTTTAGACCAGACTTCCTTTCCCAGACCACTTCGAGATTCGATCATGCGCCTGACATGAGATGCGCGATCGGATTGAGTGCTCGACCACCGGTGCGCAATTGGCCTACGCCCAATCTAGTCTTATAGTCCTTGACCCCCAAGCTTCCTAGATCAAGCACTTCTAAAAAGACGCTTAATCGGATTGCACATTCCACATTAAGCACGCAATTAGTCCTAACATTGTTAGAACTAGGAAACTCGTTGAGCAAGTCAGCCGGTCGCTCACTGAGTCGGTGACCAACCCAAAGTGATTAAGCACCGGGAGACCGGTGTGCAATCCAGTTAAATGCTTGAAACAGGGAGTTTATTTAGAGAAAAACCTGTAAAAGGTTTTTTTCTAATTTGCCCCAGAGGCTGGACACACAACACTAGAGAGAAAGGATTTTTTTGGGATTCCGAAACCAAAGAACTCCGAGAACGAACACATAGAGGAACCTAGTCATGATTTCGAGATTCAAACTTCGAATTTTTGAGATTCCTCTCCACAACCCCTGTCTTAGGTAAACATCTTAGTTTTAGATTTAGGATTTTCTCTTAGTTTCAATTATTAATATTGAATTTTCAGTTTTAGACTGTAAACCCCTTTTTTTTAGACCGTAATTTTAATACTTGGTTCTAGTTCTTAGGTTCTAGAACCAGTCCTTAATCTGATGGCCTAATTCACCTACTATAGACTTCAATTCTGTTCTAAAATCTTAATTTCCAGTCCTATCATTAATCTCTGGTTCTAGTTCTTAGTTTTTAGAACCAGTCCTTAATCATACGGTCTGATTTTCTGATTTCGAACCTGAATTCAGTCCTAAAATTTTAAATTCTAGTTTTAATTCTTTAATTTAATATTTCTAAAATCTCAAATATTAATTTAGTTTTCTATAATCCTAGTTTCACAATTTAATCCATGATTATAATCCCAAAATCGACTCTAAAAATCTAAAAATACTACTTTATAATCCAAAATCCAGTTTACTTTAATCTTAGCCACCCGATTTGCCCAAGGGAGCTTATGGAGGGTACTCGGGAACGAGGCCAATCCTCCTTAGCATAGTGGGCCTAAAACCCTTTTTTTAGAATTTTAGTAGAATTAGTTCATCGCTTTAATTAGAATTAAGTAAAGTTAGTTCCGTTATTTTATCATGATTCTAGTATAGTCAATTTATTACTTTGATCATAATTCTAGTCAAATCAGTTCCTCTATTTTAATTAGAATTTTAGTACGATTAATTCATTGCTTTAATTAGATTTCAAGTATAGTTAATTTATTGCTATAATCAGAATTTTAATAAAATTAGCTTGTTTCCTTTAATTAGATGTTTTTTTAATAAAATTAAATCATTGCTTAAATTAGAGTTTTGGTAAAATTAGTCTTCTATTCCAATTACAATCGCAGTAGAACTAGTATACTTGCTTTACTCAGAATTTCAGTATAATTAGCATGCTTGATTTAATTAGAGTTTCATTAAAATCAACATATTTGCATTTCTAGTATAATTAGGAGACTTAATTAATTAGAGTCCTAGTAGGGTTAGGAGACTTAATTAATTAGACTTTCAATAAGATTAGGAAACTCGATTAATTAGACTTCTAATAAGATCAGAACACTTAAACTAGGTAGACTCCTAATAGGATTAGGACACTAGAAGATTAATTCATTCACTACAACAAAGTCACAACTAGACTCACAATAGAATTAGAAATTTAAACCAATTAGAATCATAACAATAATAGGGAAAGGAAAACTAAACTATCTAAATTATAAGAAAGAGCCATAACTGCTGACGTTCGCAGGCAAACGATTCAGTAAAGAAGTAACCCACACCCATTCTAAAGCGTGATCATTGACGTGTTGCAGCGTCGTTAAATATCTGCAGCTGGCGATCGCAATAAACTAGGAACCTTCCTAGAAAACTCTCATCTTTTATTTTATTTCTAACATTTAAAATAGCGCATCGCTAGAGTCCACTTGGACAGAATTGGGCCACTGATTCAATGGGGACCGAGAGGAACCCAGTAAAAGCGTGCACCAATAGTGAGCGGCCGTGATGTTTGTGTAAGATGCTTTGTCTACCCATTTTGTGAAGTACTCGATGGCGATGGGGATGAATTGATGCCTATTAGAAGGTTTTAGATTGACCTTTCCGACGACATCAAGGCCCCATGTGGCAAATAGCCATTGAGTGGTCATACTGTGGAGATCTATTGCAGGAGCATGTATCAGGCTGGAGTGCTCTTGACATTTGTAGCACTTGTAAATGTGTTTACAGTAGTCAGTTTCCATGGTAGTCCAGAAATACCCTTGTCGTAGGATCTTTTTAGCAAGCATGCATCCATTGACGTGAGCTCCGCATATCCCTTCGTGGATTTCCTTCATGACATTTGCTGCATCACTTTCAGTCAGACATCTAAGCAAGATATTGTTATATGACTGCTTGTAGAGACATTCACCACAAATGACATAATTTACAGCTAAATGTTGAATGGTCCGCTTGTCTGTCTTAGACGTGCCCTCAGGAAATCCCCAAGTTTTGAGAAAATTATTGATATCTGAGAACCATGGAGGCTCATAATCTATTTTTATAGATCCTTCGATCTTGAGACAGAAGACAAGCTCATGTCTTTGTCTGATCATGATGGGCTTCATCTCGACGCTATTTAGAATTTTGACCATTGATGCCAATGTTGCTAGTGCATCGACAAAGTGATTTCTAACTCGCGGGACATATGAGAATGTAATGTCATCGAAGCACGCGATTAAATCTTCAAGGTGCTCATGGTATGAGATCAACTTCTCATCCTTTGTTTTCTAATCTTTGTTGGTTTGACATATGATCAACTGTGAGTCACCAAATACCCTGAGATGACTTACGTTCAGGTCGAGAGCTGCTTATACGCTGGCTTCATACTCAGTCATGTTGTTGGTGAAGGGGAAATTGAGTTTGATGGAGACTGGTATGTGGGATCCTTTTGGCGAGATTAGAACAACGCCGACTCCTTAACCTAGGCGTTTGATGCTCCATCGAAGTGCATCACCCAGGAATCCTCTACCTCTTTTACGTCATCCTCTGTCATGAGCAATATGTCTTCATCTGGAAATTCAATTCTCAGAGGCTCGTAATCAGGTAAGGAATTCTCGGTAAGATGATCAGCGAGTGCTTGACCCTTGATTGATTTTTGGGTGACATATGTGATGTCTAACTTTGATAAGAGAAGTTTCCAACATGCAGTTCGCCCAGTGAGAGCTAGTTTTATGAACAAATACTTCAAAGGATCCATCCTAGCTAGAAGGTGAACTACTTGAGAGAGTAAGTAGTGGTTGACCCTTTGTGTGGCCCATACGAGAGTCAGGCATGCTTTCTCTATATAAGAATAGTGTATTTCATTATCAGTGAACTCCTTGCTCAGGTAGTAAATGGCCTGCTCTCTTCTTCCAGTTTCATCATGTTGTCCCAGGATATATCCCATCGAGAATTCTATCGTAGAGAGGTACATTAGTAGCGACCTCCCTGGGACTGGTGGTACTAGAACGGGCGGGTTAAGAAGATAACTCTTGATTTTATCGAATGCAGCTTGATAGTTATCGTTCCATTTGACGGGTGAATCCTTCCTCAGTAACTTAAAGATCGGCGTGCAGATAGGAGTCAATTGTGCAATGAACCAACTGATGTACTGTAATCTACCCAAGAAGCCTTTGACTTCTTTCTCGATAGAAGGTGGAGGCATTTCTATAATGGCTTTCACCTTGATTGGGCCAACTTCTATCAAGGATCAAAATTTCGGCCTAAAATAGGCCCCCAGCCCGAAATTTCGGTCCCTCATTTTTTTTTCTTTTAGGACACCCAAAGCTCCCAACTTTGTTTTGACCAAAATTTTGACACCAAAAGGTCCCAAACTCAATATATATATATATACATACATACATATATATATATATATATATATATATATAAGGTCCATGGCATGGACTCCATGCCTCCATGGTGTGTCACGTACTCACATGCGCCATAGCTTTTCGATTTTCATTTCGATTTCGGGTTGGACCTAGCTGACACGTGCGCTAGCTTGATGTCCGGCTTGTGAACAGATTTAAATTAATAAAAAAAAAAATTTGACCCATAGTTTTTAAAAAAAAATGAAAAATAGTCTAAATACAAATGCCATTTTGGTTTTTTTTTTTTCCCTTAAGAGCAACCCATTTAGAATAAACCTAAGTTGTGTTTGAGCCTTTGAGGTTGCTCTTTGGGGGTAGCCTACTTTAAAAATCGGGTTAAAGGGCAGCCTACTACGGCAGTAGTGCTACCAACCAAACCATTAAGCTGCTCTTTGCCTAAAAAGAGCAAGCCCATACTAATTAAGAAAAATACAAACTTCTCATGAATATCATCACATTTACTTACACATTAATTGGGACCAAAGTCAAAACCACATAGAACTTCATAGCCAGATATAATTTCTCGCAGGTTCCTCATCGTCATCTTCATCTTTGCGGCTTTGATGAGATCTATAATATACATCTCCATCGTAAGGATATTGGTACGAGCTGCCAAATAATTGAGATACAAAGTCCGTATGGGGTTCGTCAGTTGGTGGATGGATGGGCATAGGGGTAAATAATAAATTCTCCTGCTCATTCTTATGGAATCCAAACTGATCGAAAGAATGCACGGTTTCAGAAATGCAGTCCCTTTCACGTGGTGGAGTCACCCATGATTCTGCTTCTCCCCTTCTTTCCACCCCACCGCCACAGAATGTAAGAGTGTCAACATGGGTATCTATGCCGTCATCTTCCCATTGACAGATCCCTTCAGAATTCTGACCATAATATGCACCTACTGATGAGGGTACCCATGTTTCATCCCCACCATCATCATCATCATCATCACCACCATCATCATCATCACCATCATCGCCCCCATCATCACCCCCATCATCACCACCATCATCATCATCGCCATCTGACGGTGAACCAATATGTGGTAATCATCTTTTCCTTCGAGGTTGTGATGATCCAGATGGACCCTCTTCGGCCTGCCTTTCTAGTCTATCCAACCATTTTGTTCCCTCACTATCGAGCACTGCTACTTCTCTCTCCTCAATCCACTCTCTCAACGGGACTGCTTCATCAAATATATTGCTCAATTTGATGGGATTGAATGACTCATTAACTAACATCAATGTGAAAAATCGGTATTATTAGTATTTACTATTATTGAAAAAAAATATATCTAAACAATAATGAAAGGAAAATTAATACTGCGCGACGCCTTGTTGATGTTTCTCACCCTCAACCTCATGTTGTAGTGACAGTAGACCAGGTTTTGTAGTCTTTTCATAGTGAGTCGATTATGGGTCTTTGTGTGAATGAGAGAGAAAGTGCTCTAGTTCCTCTCACAATTTGAAGAGGAGGTGGTTTGAGAGAGGACACGTATGGCAACCTTTCTCAATATAGGAACTTCATCCGCATCCCCATAGTGCATCCACCAATTCGCTACATATGGTAAATAAAATGTTAAGTCTCTTTAAGTAAATGACAATGTGATGTTCATACGAAAAATAAAAAAATCGAAATTGAATTACTCGATTTATCATTATACATTTCCCTTAAGTCAAGAGCGGTACCAAATTTTCCTTTTCTTTTCCTAAAAAAATCGAGCTGTATAAAATTTAGAGCATCATATTGTTAGATAATATAAATTATAAACTGTAAATAAAAAATTGATGGTGTGAAGTGTAAGGTTTAAAACAGATTCTCACTTCTCGCATGGCCCTCCATTGATCTGCCAAGTCAAGCACCATTCTTCGAATAACATTGCATGTAGAGGCATATTCCTCGGATGTCGTGGTGAGATTCCTATTGTATTGATAGATGGGGCTGAGGAATTGAACTGTTAAAAGTTAAAACCATTCATTCATGATTTAAGGATTAATGCAATATTTTATTAAAATATTTTAGAAACTTAAACAACAATATACATACCGTCTTCATGCAAGTCTTGGTGGAATTTTTTTTCCCACCTGTCATCGATGATTTTCCAATATTTTTTGTAGCTTTTGGGGAATTTCTCTTTCATGACCAGCTTAGCCTTCTTGATAGCCTCATACAAATAGCCCATCGTAGGCTTATCATCCCCATCAACGAGTCTCAAAACTTGGACCAACGGCTCAGTGACATTCAACACAATCTCCTTCCTACTCCAGAAAGAATTACTATAAATTATATTTGATACCTCCATTACCAATGGTCGTTTCTTTTTTGGGAGTTTCCTTTAGGAATCGGTCCACGAAGGTGACCCACACAAATCTTTCAAACCATTCATGTGTCTCAACATGCTTTGCATTGCTATAAAGTTGGTCTCAAAATGAGTGATTGCCGGTCTTACCAAGTCCACATTATCGGTAAACGATTTCATGATATTTACCAGACTACAACTTTGGTATGTGAAGCTGGAGACCATCTTACTCTTCGTGATGACCTCTTTAAAGGAAGGGAGAGCTGAAAGGTCCTCAAGCATAAGATCTAAGCAGTGAGCCACATATAGTGTCCAATAGAGATGTGGGTGTCTCTCCATAAGTTTCATGCTGGCGGCCTTATAATTAGCCACATTGTCAGTTACTATTTGGACGACCCTCTCTTCTCCAATATCTCGAACCCCCTCATCCATAAGCTCAAACAAATATTTTGCACTTTTAACCTCTTTTGAAGCATTTATGGATTTCAAAAAAGTTATTCCTTCATCGTAATAAATCAGAAAGTTTATAAGGGACTGCCTGGTCTGAGTCATCCACCCATCACACATGATGGTGCAACCCCTTTCATCCCACACTTGATGAAAGGTCTTCACGTATCCATCGAGCTCCATAACTTCATCTTTAAGGAGAGGCCCACAAACCTGATAAGTTGATGGAAAACGCATCCCTGGTCTGGCCTCTGCTTGAGTGTCCATCATCGTGGTAAAATATGATGATTCGACCACGCTAGCCGACACCTGATTGTACACTAAAAACTTTGTTATGACCATACCTAACCTTTTTCCTCATGTTTTTAAGAAGGTATTAGAGATCTTGGGTTTTCTGGCACTCTGGTTCCTAAATAAATAAGGATCGATCGGCCCTGCAGATCTCATACTGAAGGAAGTACTGGTTGGTCCACTCTCCTGTACGTTATATGGTGCCTGCGTTGACCCTGAACCCCTCTATTGATAAGAGGGTCCACTCAAACCCCTTTCAAACCTACGCATTTCAACTTCTTCATCTTCTTTTCTTCGATTTTTGGCTAGACTAATTCTGGTAGCCCTTGTTGTTGCTACCAGCTTGCAATTATTATATGATTAAAATAGTCAATTAAAAGGCACAAATTACAAATGTATGAGATCAAGGTGGGCAACCAGTCCTACAAGAACCAGGGCTGTTGTATCAAGTTTTAAGAGGTAAGTAAGGGTATGTCCATAGGGAGATGTGGTTCAATTATTATAAATCTCTAGATCTATGGTAGATCTGGCGCTCTATCCTAATTTAAACTAGACTAAAGCAGGAAAGAGGAGAGGTTCTAGGTTTTCGTCACTTTTACTACAAACTACAAAAGTTAAATGCAATTGATCTAGATCTAATCAAACACAGAGATAAGGGGAGATATAGAAAAGATAAAAATTAAAAAGGTGGAGAACAACAGCTAAGGGTCTTGGTCTCTTACTAAAAATCAAAGGAATCAAAAGCAATGTAGAGGACTGATTTGCAATAATCTTCTATTCTGACTCCAAGCTACCCAGGTTGCCTCGGCAGAGGTGAGGTATAAGAATCCAATCTCCACCTATGGATCAAAGTAATCCTGAGGTTAGGATCTGCCCTTCTATTGGATACAGTCCTAAGGTTATGATCTGCCCTTCTACTGGATACAGTTCATCCTCGAGATTGCTCCAATCTATTGATCTTGATTAGAATAGGTAAACTATGGTAGATGCTGCAGATGCCAGGCTACCAGCTCCCCATTTCTGGCTGGCATCCACAGGAGTATCCAATCCAGGGAAATCAAATATGAAGAAGTGAAATGTAGATTAGAATCACCTTTAAAAACCATAATTATATTACAAGCTTATAATACTCTTGTGCCCAGATCTACAATTTGTGCAATATATAATCTCTTAGAAGCCTCTGAATCTCTCAATTTATATCTCAAGATCTCACCCTAACTACTGAAAAGAGTTTAGCCACTCATGATTGGCTAAAGAGAGGATGAGAGAAGAAGGAAGAAAGAGGGAGAATTTGGAGGAAAAAATGAATCTCACACTAAGCTCTGGTTCTCTCAAATTATGGATGGTTCTATTGTAAAAGCTCTCTTCTATTTATACCTCCTCCTTCTGTCTCAGATCCATTTCAGCCAATCAGAGCCCAAGAGAATAATTTTGTTATTCTGGGCTACTGATGTGGCTGATTTCTCTTCTAAAAGCTCTTCTCCCATTGGTCCATAATTGATAAATACACGTGAAGCAGTTAGGATTTCCAATCGTGCACCGTTAAATGCCAAAATACTCCCAGGGGTTGCTGACGTGCTTTGGGATGTGTGCACAAGCTTCTGAAATTAGCAACTACTGAAGAAAAGTGTTGAGAAGTTGCCAGTTCGAGTGTCGAGGGTTCAGGGATCCTCTCGACAGGTTCTGAATTTTCATTGTGTTCACATCGACAGGTTGTAGTGGCTATCGACAACTTTGTAGACTTCTCAAGAGGTTTGGAGTCTTCTCGATAGGATGAGTGGCACTCGTCTATAGGATTAGAATAGCTCTCGATATGTTCAGCTTGACTAGTAGACATGATTGGAGAGTATTCTCACCCTTTGTCCAGTTCTACATTCATCCTCTCAATAGGTTATAGAAAATCTTGTCGACGTCTTTGTAAAGTT
Source organism: Chloranthus sessilifolius (assembly GCA_021018995.1). Classification (NCBI taxonomy): domain Eukaryota; kingdom Viridiplantae; phylum Streptophyta; class Magnoliopsida; order Chloranthales; family Chloranthaceae; genus Chloranthus; species Chloranthus sessilifolius. Next base: position 36,961,464 of record CM037597.1, on the reverse strand, counting down.
CTTGTTTGAGCTTTCGATAGGTTGTCTGAACCTTGCGAGGATGAGCGTCGTTTAGCTTCAGGTGAGTTGTCGACAGGTTGTCTTGGATTGCTCGACAGATTCCACTGAACCTCTTGAGATGTAACTTAGAACCTCTCGACTTCCCCTGTATCTCCAGGTATTCTCTCGACAGGATCCACAACTACATCTCCAACTTCTCGATAAGTAACTGGATCCTCACGAGATGTTCACAATTCCAACTCATTACCTCTCGACAGGTTGAGCTAGACTTCTGGATCCTCATGACAGCTTAATGGCACCTCTCGATACTTAGCTTTTGAGCATCAGAACCTCTCGATAGCTAGACTTAACTTCTCGATAGGTTCTGCCTTATGCTTCCATAGCTGGCACACATCTTGGGTGTGCTGGTCTTCATTTGTTCAACACTCAACAGCCTCTTAGTAGGTTCAATCTTTATTCCTTACAACTGGACTTGGTCCCAGGCATTTTTAGTTGGGTCCATGACCTTCTCATGAATCTCTAAGGCTCTTGTGGACTGCTTGATTGGCTGGCCTTTCGGCTGTAAGGTCACCTATTGAGCAGCAAATTGCTTTGTTAGCTCTTTTAAGTGAATATCTACACTAAGCTTGCAATTCATTGCTTATCTATAAAATACACTTAAAACACATTATTAGTCAGCTCAAGGGTCCACCAAATGTTAGGTTAGGAGGTGAAAAATGGTATTTTTCACTGCTCAACACACTCCCAAACCTAAGCTTTGCTAGTCCCTGAGCAAAGGAGAAAATCAAAATAAATATTGAAAATAAAACATGCCACTTCTGTAGGGAACACAGATGCATTTAACATATGCATCAAGCCTTTTAAACCCCTAGGTGATCCTTAGTGGAGGAGTGAAGCCTTCTGAGGATTTACAGTGAAGTTACCCACAAACTTCTCCAATGAAATTAGTTAATATCAGTGCAGCATGTTAAGACAAAATTCAAGCAATATAAAATTCATTCCACACCTTGTCCATTCAGTTTTTAGAGGATTCTCAGCAAAAACATGACAGTTTAAAACTAAAATTCTACTATAATCCCTGCACAATCAATCGGCTCATGTCAAGGTATTTTGTATGAAAATTAATGCAATGTTTACCCTCAAATTGAGAATCATGCTATGATAATGCCCCCCTTCAGTCCTAATTTCAGACCCAAAGCTTACCAGGGCTGTCACTTTCAATAAAAATAGAAGGGTGTATCAATTCACACAGCTCAAGAGCAGTTATAGCCCTCAAATAGGACTGAAAACATGAGCATAGGCATTGCTCTAACTTCTAAAATTTTCTAACTCTTTTCACGATAGATCAAACAAATCCTTATCTCCGTATGACAGCTCAATTAATTTCAGATCAGTAAGGACTTTTTATTGGGTTGTAATGTGGCTTATGGGTGCAGTTTATACAGAATAAAAGGGTGGAATAGGATTCAAAATTGAGAAATCGGTAAGGTAAGGAGGTGATTTGCAACTTCACAACCTTCATTTCAGCATAAATTCATCTACTTCTTGAATTTTCAAATTTGAAGTGATTAGTTTCTAATCCTCATTTTCATCTTTCAATGAATTGACTTCTCTTTCTCACTCTTTTGTTTTGCTTTTCCATTTTTCTTTTCTTTTTGTATGCTTTTTCTCTCTTTAGATTTCTCTATTTTCTCTTCATGGGCTGGAATGCCACAACTATACATCACACTTGCCTTCAAATGTGTTTTCTTTATTTTTCAACCAAATATTAAACCAACTCCTTTAGTCTCACCTCTCCTCCTATTTCCTGACTTTTCAGATTGATGGTGAACTGAAACAGGTCAAGAGGTTTGGGGTTCAAATTTTTTACTTTTCATAAAAAAAAATTGGAATTTTTAAGGCTCAAAAGGTGTGTATCAAGGGCAGCTCAAAGGTGGGAAGTTTTAAGCTCAAACTGTCCAAGAGATGACCTTACTTCATGTCCTTCATGTCATGAGTGCTGTCAAGCTGTTTCAACTTGGATTTGCCTAACTTCTAGTGAGCAGAGGTAGATCCAATCAGTCCTTAGAGCAGAAGAAATTGCCAAACACTCTTCAAAGAAAATTTTTCAGGCCCAAATCTCATTGGGTATGGTCTTCCATCAGATTTCTGGGGCATATCCTCACAATTTTCTCTCTTTTCAAGTTTACTAAGCACTAATTTATGAAAATTCCTGACATTTGCTTCATGAAAATGTTAGAATTATAACATGTTCCAGTTTTAAAAAGTTTTTTAATTTCCTCTATATATAAAAAAAAATCAGGTGGGAAATTATTTTATTTTCTCAATTGCTGTTAAAACCTTGCTGCACCACCATTAACTATCCATTGGCAAACCTTGCCACACCCCCAAACCTATGAGGAGCAGTGTCCTCACTGATTCAAAGATAAGGAAATGTGCAGCATGAGAAAAACATATATAGATAAGTAAGGAAAGAAAAAGAAATAAATAAACTACAGCTAAACAGAGAACATTAATACACAAACAAAA